>OX438900.1:18400536-20826020 GCA_949316265.1 Diarsia mendica | reverse complement strand
TGAAATGAAAAGTTGCTCGGATTCCTGAAACATAAGAATGAATAAGATAAGTTAATATACAATTATGATTATTTATTAATATCAGCGGCCCAACTTCATTATTCATAAAAACTAAAATTATATTTCTATGTAAGTTATCATAGTAATTGCGAAAAAATAATTAATTTAATAAAAGTGTCGCTAATTTACTTACCGACATTATTGGTGAAGAAACGCTAGCGATGATGTGATTATTTTTTTCGAGATTGTACTGATTTTATACTTGTTCAGATTTATTTGATTTTTGTAATAAGGCTCAAAATTATAAGATAAAAAACAAGATTATTCTTGTATACCGAATATGAGATTCTGACTCGTCATATCTCCACTTCTCCACGTGTCTAAGAGTTGCATGCGAGCGTGCAAACCGCAGCGTTTGTACCGTCACCGTCATCGACGTCGAAAACATTCAGCAAAAAAACAACAACCTACAAACATTTTTTATAATTGTAAGTAGGTATGAGATTCCCCTATTGTTGATTTAAGTGAGTACCTACACAAGACTCAAAATCGCTTTTTTATTTGTCTTATATAAAACGCTGTAAACTTAAAACCTTAACCGCTACGATAAATAAGCTCGTGTACTCAATTGTCAATTTTTGCAAGTATGCAGTTTTACAAATTTGGACTGAATGACGTGATTTTAGGCCTATAAAAAACGCTTCACAAATTAGTCTCCGGCACATTTCCTCTCTGGAACGAAACCTGTCTGCAAGGAATCAACGCTCCGAGCTCCTCATCAAACCTACCTGTCTAAGCATCAATCAAGAATGTAAGTATTTATTCAATAATTCATTATCGTATCTAAATATTGAATGGTCAGAATAATGTATTAATTGTATTTTGAATGGTTAGATATATTGAATGGTCAGAGTAATGTGTGAATAGAACCAAGTACCTATTACAATGCTTGGCTCAGAGACTGAGTGATGCTTTTCTGTGCTGCAGGTTCGATTCCTGCACAGATGCTATGTATTATATTCATCGGTCGGTGGTTGACTGATCGACTTTTCAGATTCGATTTCAGCACAAATCAAACGATATTTATATCTGCTATTTATCTTCCTCACGATCAGTTCCTTTTTACAAATGTAGGAATTTTGAAGAATTTTTTTTTATTGCAATGCACTAATATGTACATTTATATTTTTGTTGACAGGTCGACACTACTTAGCAACGACCTTTTCCTCTCTAGCGATGACTCTGAGCAAGAGGCGAAGCCGAAGAGGAAGACAGAGGAAAGAAAAAAGAAGCGGGAAAGGTCCATCAAATCGAGTGAAGAGTCAACAAGTGCAAAAAAATCGAAGCAGGTCGTTTCGCCAGTAACACCATCAGCTCGAGTTACGGCCAGTGAATTATTCGGTGAAGACAGTGATAACGAAGAAAGCGTCACCCCAACACAGAGACCCCACAAAACTGGTAATATACCCCCGCTGTACTCATATTTTACTAGAAGGATGGCTAAGGGATATTCACGACAAATAAGCGAGACTAAAGAAGGAAAATATTATGTAGAAGTGAAAATTTACAACACGGAAGAAATTAAAAAAGTAATGCCCATAAATAGATGGCGCTCGGCCATAACTACCATCAAGACGAAATTAGATGAAAATAAAGAATCTTGGCCCCACTTAAAGGAGTTTGTTAAAGCAACTCAAAATGATTTTAAAAATTGTCCTATCACCTGCATAGGTGCTTATGATACTTAAAGACTTTATTTGTTTAACTAGGTGTTCGCCAATATTTGTTTAACTAGGTGTTCATCAATATTTTCTTCTATAATATAGGTACTTACTTTAAATTGTATCTTGTTTTAATTGTGTTTACCTACATGAAATGTCTTATTATTATTATTATTTTGTACTGTATTTTATAAGTATGATATTGTAGTATTAATTAATATAATATAAGTAAGTAATCTAATAATTGGTTTTCTTATTTACAGTTACACACCTCAACAGCAAATCGAGACCTAGAAAGTCAATAACCTGTCATAAATGTAAAATTGAAATACCAGAAAATCAGTATTCCTATCATATGAGAACGAATATACACAAAGCAAACTGTTTATTGAATACCAAGTTCACAGATATTCATATTATTGCAACAGCATTCAAAAACAGATTAATGACATACAGATTGAATGTCACTCAGGAAGACGAGTACCTCGGTTTAGAGGCGTTCCTGGGTGATCATCTAATAAATATAACAGAATTGATAAAAATGTCACTTAATGAACACAATTGCATAAAATTGAATTTCGAATTGTTTGCCTTTTTTATGTTATCAAAATCAGACGAACAACAATTAAAGTCGTTTAATACCAAATATGAAATTATTTATAAGAACACTGATTTGAATGAATTATTAATCAAAGTAATAAATAAACTAAATAATAAATTAACCGAGTTCCAGCACTGTCAATCTGGTTGGACATTTGTTTCTATGAGTCATCTCGAAATTAATGTAAACAAGTATTCCCCTATGAGAGGTGGGTCTTATATACAACTGCCGTCAGCTATTAAGCAGTCTAAAAGTTGTATAAATATTAAAAATAAAGATAATAGTTGTTTATTATGGAGTATAGTTGCTGGATTATACCCAGCTGAAATGAATGTATGCAGAACAAGTTCATACCCCCATTATACCTCTGTTTTAAATATTGAGGGAATGTCATTTCCTCCTACGATAAATGATATTAAAACGTTAGAAAAAAATAATCCTAACATCAGTTTAAATATATATGGTCTACAAAATAATACTGTGACCGGACCTCTTTATGCAACGCAAAATAGAAGAAAAAATCATTTTAATTTACTTTATATCGAAAAAAATTATATCGGACACTACTGTCTAATTAAAGATTTAGTACGTCTGGTGCGACGTCAAGTGACTCGTTCTAAAGGAAAACATTATTTATGTGATGCATGTCTACAACTATTTAGTAACGAAAATAGACACAAGACTCATAACTGCTCTAAGATTTTGACTATATTACCTGAAAATAATTCTGTACTAAAGTTCAAACATTACGAGAGGCAGCAAAAAATCAATTTCATAATTTATGCTGATTTTGAATGTATGCTAATAGACTGTAATGAAAGTAGCTCTTTGAATACACATAAACTAAAAACACATCAACCTTCATGTTTCGC
Organism: Diarsia mendica; assembly: GCA_949316265.1. NCBI lineage: Eukaryota > Metazoa > Arthropoda > Insecta > Lepidoptera > Noctuidae > Diarsia > Diarsia mendica. Next base: position 20,822,826 of record OX438900.1, on the reverse strand, counting down.
TTATTATATTTGTTGTGCACATAACGATCAATTAAACAGGTATATTACATATCGAGGTACAGATTGTGTGGAAATATTTGTTAAATATTTAATAAAAGACATTAAAAATATACATAAGATTTTAAGTAGTAAAAAGCCAATGACCCCATTATCGGCGGAGCAAGAGATGGACTATCGAAATTCGACTACATGTCACATATGCAAACTATTATTATTGAATGATAAAGTCCGAGATCATGATCATATTACATCTGAGTATCGTGGGGCAGCGCACTCCCATTGTAATTTGATGTATAGAGTTTGTTCATTCATTCCTGTTGTCTTTCATAATCTGTCTGGATATGACTCACATTTATTCATTGAAGAGTTAGCAAAGTATGAAGGTTCTATTAATATAATACCGAAAACTAAAGAAAAATATCTTTCAATAATAAAAGTAATTAATACGAAAAAACACAATCACCCTATACAAATAAAATTTATTGATTCCTTTCACTTTCTTAGTTCTAGTCTAGATGCACTAAGTAAAAGTTTGTCAGAAAACGATTTTTTGAACTTATCGAGAGAGTTTACTGATAAAAGACAATTTGATTTAATGAGAAAAAAAGGTGTTTATCCATATGATTACGTTGATTCTTGGTCTAAATATGATGAGACGAAACTTCCCTCGAAGGATCATTTTTATAATAGTCTGTGTGAAAAACATATAACTAAAGAAGAATATTTACACGCTCAAACAGTTTGGAATATTTTCGAAATAAAATCTCTTGGTGAATATACAGATTTATACATAAAATGTGATGTGCTTTTACTATGCGACATATTTGAAAAATTTAGAAAAACAAGCTTACATTTCTATAAGTTGGATCCGGCTTATTATGTAACGTCACCGAGCTTAAGTTGGGATGCAATGCTTCTATATACCGGCACTGAACTTGAGTTGATAAGTGATTTACGAATGTACGAGTTATTAGAAAAAGGAATTCGTGGTGGGCTTGCACAGTGTTCTCTACGTCATGCTGTAGCAAACAATAAATATTTACCACATTTTAATGAGTCTGAATCAAGTAGTTATTTAATATATCTTGATTGTAATAATCTATATGGCTATGCTATGATGAAGAAACTTCCTATTAAAGAATTTAAGTTCTTGAGTCTGAAAGAAATTAGCAAGTTTGATGTAAATGATGTGTCAGATGATAATGATTACGGTTATATTTTGGAAGTAGACTTAAATTATCCAGATTATTTACATAATAAGCATAAAGACTTGCCTTTTGCAGTTGAAAAAATAGTACCTCCTTATGGAAAATCAGTGAAATTGGTTGCGAATCTTTATGATAAGCAAAATTATGTAATTCATTATGTTCACTTGAAAGAATGTTTGAAAAACGGTTTGATTTTAAAAAAGATTCATCGTATACTTAGCTTCAGACAAGAATTCTTTCTCAAAAAATACATTGATCTGAATACTAGTCTTCGTCAAAATTCCAAAACTGCGTTTGAGAAGGACTTTTTTAAATTATTGAATAATGCCATATTCGGAAAAACTATCGAAAATAAACGGAAGCAAGCAGATGTAAAATTAGTAACAAAATGGACAGATACCAGAAATAAAACAAATAAACATCTTGGCGCTGAAAAATTGATATGTAAACCAAATTTAAAAAGTATATCAATTTTTTCGGAAAATTTCGTAGCTGTCGAATTATACCGTGAAAAGGTCGTTTTAGATAGACCTATTTATATTGGATTTACCGTTTTGGAATATTCGAAGCAACATTTGTACCAATTTCATTATGACGTTATGAAAAATAAATACGGAAACAATGCTGAGTTGTGCTATACAGACACTGATAGCCTATTATATTTAATTTATACAGATGATTTTTATCATGATATGCATGATGATCTTTCAAAGTTTGATACTAGTAATTTTGAAATTAATAATCCATATCACATACCACAACTTAATGCTAAAATTCCTGGATTATGGAAACATGAGGTTGGTGGCGATTTAATTATAGAATTTACCGGTCTAAGAGCTAAATTATATTTTATTAACAGTGTGAAGACTGAAATTAGAAAAGCCAAAGGTGTTTCTAAGTCTGTAACTTGTAACCTAAAATTGAATGATTACAACAATGTACTGTGGACAAATAAAGCGCATAGATGTAAAATGAATATGATAAAATCAATTAAACATGTTTTATACACTCAGCAAGTAGACAAACAAGTTTTAGAAAGAAACGATGACAAAGTTCAAGTATTACAGGATCAAATTCATACATTACCCTGGGGGCATTGTGATTCTATGTTTGTAGATTATTCCAGTGATGTGTAATCTGTAAATGTGTTATTATTATTATTATTATTATTATTACTACTACTACTACTACTAATGCATTTTACGGTGATTGTACACAAATTAGATTTAAATTTTATTTTGTTGTAAGTACCTACTAAAATAAAAAATACTGTTAAATAAATGCTTAATGTGTAGTAACTATGAGCTTTTTATTTTAATTTCCATTTACACAATATTCTTCATACTTTACTTACAAGTTAAGAATTAGTTAAAAATAAAACATAGCACCTTTTAGTAAAATAAGAAGTATATATACTCGGGACACGTCTTATTACCTCACATTTCACAATGAATTTCGTTAAGCAATCACATACTTTTAAAATAAATAATATAAAATTAGAAAATCATTCACAAAAAGTGAGACATAGCACACTCTTACCTAACACTATAAGATGCATTATATGCGGTCCATCTAACTGTGGAAAAACTAATATAATGCTTAATTTACTATTACATGAAAATGGAGTAAAATTCAAGCATATTTATTTATACTCGAAGACAGCTTTCCAGCCAAAATATTGTTTTTTAAAACAGGTCATCCGTTGCATACCCAATGCAAAGTTATTTATCTTCCATGATAATAAAGAAGTTATACATCCTAATGATGCCTTAACCAATTCAATAATGATTTTCGACGATGTCGCATGTGAAAATCAAATAAATATTCGTAACTACTTCGCAATGGGGAGACACAAACAGATAGATTGTTTTTACTTATCACAAACCTATTCCAAAATACCTAAACAACTAATACGAGATAATGTTAATCTTTTGTTAATCTTTAAACAAGACGACATAAACTTAAAACATATTTATAATGAACATGTAAATACGGATATGGAGTGGCTTCAATTTAAAAAACTTTGCTCTACTATATGGCAAGATCGGTTTGACTTTGTATTGATAAATAAAGATTGTTCTCTAAATGAAGGTAGATATAGACAGGGGTTTGACATATTCGTAACTTTTGAGCAAACATAATAAAAACCATAATACTGTAAAAAAAGTATCAATCGCAGTCTACAATCTGTAAATAACGGTCGGATATTGTCGGGAATCATTATGGAGGTCAATATAAAAGAACAATTGATAAAATCCGTAGATAGTATAAAAAATAAAATTAAAACAATACAAAATGCAGAAGATGTCGATAATTTGAAATTTAAGAAGCTTTTTAAGCCAATAACAGATCCTCTAGAGACTTTAATTAAAGTTAATGATAAGAATAGAACTATATTGGATACGAGTGAAGGTGATAATAATATAATGAGAAGATGTAGCTCACCCATAGATTTTGAAAATTTCAAAGGATTTATAGAGAAACATTCAAATGATGGTTCTTCATCCTTTAGCTGCACAGGTGATGATAGCGAGAACGATACATTTATGTCACTTAATAAAGAAGATATGATTGAAATCTATGATAATAACATGAATGTACCTTTCGGGATTCGAAGTGAAAACAAAAAATTGATGATGGGTAACTCTAAAGTATCATTTTCTTTTACAAACAACGTTAACAATTCCCTAAAATCAATTATAGCCACAGTTAATGACAAACATTATGAAATAACTCCTGGACTTAAAGAACTTTTACTACGTAATAGACCTGACCTCAGTCTGGTAACTGAAACTGATAAAATTGTTTACAAAGACATGCTCCATAATACAAATGCTCACAAACGTGACTTTAATCCAAACGGTCAATTAAAAGGTGATAAAGGTTTGAAATACCGTCAAATCATAAAACCTTTGTTTTCTGAACAAAATTACATTCAACATGCGGAACAAGTCATTAAGTCAAAAAGTGGTGGCTACTTACCTAAATTGAAAAAAAAGTATAAGAGTAATACAGATTATGTTTATTGGGATGACCCTAATGAATTAATCGATAGATTAAGACTATTAATGGCTTCAAAAAACGCTGGCAATACTAATCATGACAATGAAATTATATCAATTGTTGAAGAGTTAAAAGAAGCTGGTATAATAAAATAATAAAAAGCATTGTATCTAATTTTATATTTAGTTATTTAAAGAGTCTAAACCATGAAGGTTCATACAAAACAAACGTCGCTGTCTTTTAACGAAATAAGCTCTGAGCATATTGAGATCTTAGACAAATCAACCGAAACTGAATGCTGCAAAGATATTAATAAATTCAAAGTTGAAATATTAATTAAAATAGAACAATTGAACAAATTAATTAGTGGTTTAAATAGCAGATTAAATAACATTGAAAAGACCATTGATTTAAAAGAAATAGCAGGGAAGTTAAGCAAGCATTATGAGCAAAATAGACGTCATAAATGAAATCCATAAAAACGCTAGAGTTAATTTCCCAAGAAGAAGTGTAATACTTAAAGATATAGATGACCTTTGGCAAGCAGATTTGATGGATATGCAAGCAATATCAAAAGTGAATGCAGGTTATAAATACATACTGGTGATTATAGACACTTTTTCAAAATATGCTTGGGCGATTCCACTTAAACAAAAAAATAAGCAACAGGTATCAGAGGCGTTTAAAACAGTAATAGAAAAAGGACGAGTTCCAAAAAATTTGCAAACCGATCTTGGGAAAGAGTTTTACAATGATCAATTTAAAAGTGTTGTTAATAAGTATAAAATTAATCATTATTCTACTTATTCTACTAAAAAGGCCTCAATTGTTGAAAGATTAATAAGAACGTTAAAGAATAAACTATACAAGGAATTTAGTTTGAATGGAAATTATAAATGGTTTAACGGTATGTTAGAAAAAAAGTTACATGAGTACAACAATGATGTTCATAGAACTGTCGGTCAGGCACCTGTTTCAATAAATCAAAGGAATAAAACAAATATACTACAAAGATACTTAGACGCAGCTCAGTCTCGAAAAAAATTGAAATGTAAGAAATTTAGTGTAGGAGATTTTGTGAGAGTAAGTAAATATAAAGGATGTTTTGATAAAGGTTATTATCCCAACTGGTCCACCGAAATATTTAAAATAACAAAAATTCAAGGAACAAAGCCAACAACTTATTTAATAGAAGATGGTAGATGTCGACCAATACTAGGCGCATTTTATGCACAAGAACTTCAGAAAACCAATCATCCGGACATATACCTCGTTGAAAAAGTTTTGAAACGAGAAGGAAAGCGAGTATATGTTAAATGGTTGGGGCTGCCGACCAGTGAAAATAGCTGGATTGATAAATCAAATGTATTATAACTCCTGAACAATATTTAAGCATTTTACAAACAATTATCTATTCACTTCCACTTTATTCTTAATGCAATAAAGACATACTTTATAATTCAGGTTTATGTAAAATAATTATTTAAAAAAAAAATATATAATAACAATGAAAAAAGCACGAGGACTATGTACAAGCAATAAAGAAATGGCTGGTTTATCATCTTTCAAAATGGATAAAGTAAGATCTGGAGCGGGGTTTAGAAAAACCCTTAAAAATATTGTATCACATACCAAAAAACACATCAAGAAACTAAAACCTACCTGTAAGAAAGCGTTAATGGAATTAGCCTGCGCTGCAGCTCATGAATTTGCATCTGATTTACCCATAAAATTACCCAGAATTATACCAGTACCTAAAACTGGAGGATTTCTTCCTTTAGTACCAATATTTGCTGGTTTATCTGCCGCTGGAAGTTTGACTGGGGGTGCTGCTGGGATTGCGAAAGCTATTAATTCATATAAAACAGCTAAGAAACAGTTGCTTGAATCGGAACGTCACAACAAGCAAATAGAAGCTTTAATTATTGGAAAAGGATTACATCTTAAGCCTTACAAAGAAGGTTTAGGAATTTTTGTTACAAAGAAAAAAAACTAAATTGTCGGCTACCCAATAGAGCTTTAACTAATATTGATATATTGAAGCATTCAAATAGTATCCCATTCTTTCGAGGTGTATTTATGAGAGATGAATTACCAGATAACCCATTACCATTAGAATGTGGAGTGATTAATCTTGATATTTCTCAAAACTCTGGCACTCATTGGGTAGCCTATACCAAAATATACGATCACATTGAATACTTTGACAGTTATGGTAACTTAAAACCACCTAAAGAATTAATAAAATATTTAGGAAAAAATATTCAGTACAATTATGAAAATGTACAACATGATCACTTGTATAATTGTGGACACTTATGTTTAAAATTTCTTAAGTTATTTTGGAAAAGTAATAAAGGAATTTATTAATTAAGTGAGTGATTTTTATTTCTTACGTCTCCAAATTTCGTTAAACTAAAAAAATATAAATGACATTGCTAGTTCATACGCATGCATTCTTTGGTTGTTGGTGATAAAAGTCACTAGTGTTGAAAAAGGATTTTTTTATTACCTATTTAAAGTAACCTCCTTCGTTTTATTCATACCAACATCATGCTTGTTCTTAATAAAACTCCTAATGAGAGAGGGAAATATAACATAAGACTGCCAATATCCAAAGAAGTGAGACGTGTCAGTGCAGTGAGAATTAATAAAGTTTCAAAGGAAAACAAAAGATTTCTTCAAGATATCGGTTTTAAAATATAATATGCTTCAAATTACAGATTTACCACAATATGATACCTCTATTGAGGGTTATGAGATCCACAGTTACAATCCATACAATAATAGCTTTAAAGAAAATGATGAAATTAGAATACCCATACAACAGCAAGATTTATATGTATTGCCATCAGGTAGTTCCATTTACATAGAAGGATATGCAAATGTGTCAACTAAAGATGCAGCGGGGAAATTAGTAAAGAAAGATGTTGATTTTATAAATAATCCCATTTCATATTTGTTTCAAGATATTAGATACGAAATAAATGGTGTTGAAATCGATCGGATTAAAAATGTTGGTATTACAACCACCTTAAAATCGTATATCTCAATGAATGAAGGTGAAAGTAAAGCTGCAGCAGTCTGGGGATGGAACTTAGGTGGTACGAAATTAAGAAACGAATATTTTAGTGTTATCGTGCCATTGAACAGAATACTGGGATTTGCAGAAGATTACAACAAAATAATAATCAATTGTAAACATGAACTTATTTTACAACGAAGCAGCTCAGCATTGAACTGTGTGCTTATAGACAAAAATGATAACGTAGAAATAGATATACAAAAAATACAATGGCGTGTACCGCATATTAAAGTTTCTGATCGTAATAAATTGTTATTGCTCAAAAGCTTGGAGAGAGATCGTTCTATACAGATAGCATTTAGAAATTGGGATTTGTATGAATATCCATTACTTCCAAGAACAACAAAACATTCCTGGTCAGTAAAGACAACTTCCCAGCTAGAAAAACCGAGGTTTGTAATATTTGGTTTGCAAACAGCTCGAAAAAATAATAAAACTAAAAGTTCTTCTATATTTGATCACTGCAATGTAAGCAATATTAAATTATATTTGAATTCTCAATACTATCCGTATGACTCACTCAATCTGAAATTTGATGAAGGTAAATACAGTATATTATATGAAATGTATGCTAATTTTCGTCAGTCGTATTACAACTTGGGCATTGATCCATTGCTTAGCTTAGACCAGTTTAAAGAAATTGCTCCACTTTTTGTGATTGACTGTTCAAGACAAAACGATTCACTTAAAACTGGACCAGTTGACGTGCGACTAGAAATTGAATGCTCTGAAGATATTCAAAATAATACATCTGCCTATTGTTTAATAATAAACGATCGACTGTTCGAATACAAGCCGTTGAGTAATATTGTGAGAAAACTATCATGAATGTCATCGTAGATGTTCAAGGGTTTAAGAGTGAAGAAAATGAGTTTATTCCAAAAGAAATAGCAATAATGTACAAAGGACGCGTACAAGTACTGTTGATAAAACCACCACGACCATTTTATGACTTGACGAGGAAAGAACGGTTACAAGTAGCTTGGATTGAAAAAAACAGAGGGATAAACTGGAACGAAGGCTTTGTACCATATTTTAATTATCAAGTAAACTTTGGGGATTTTTTTAAAAATAAATCTATATTAACGAAAGGAAACGAAAAAGTGTTATGGATAAAAGATATATTCCGTATTAATAATGTATACAATTTAGAAAGTAAGAACTGCCCAAGTTTGTTGACATTATATAACAATTATTCAGATTCATCTGACATTATAAGTTGTATGTATCATACCAATATATGTGCCTTAAAAAATGTGTTTTGCTTAAATAAATGGTGTAAAGAAAATCAAGTGTTTTGTCAGTAAGATAAAATAAGAACGATCTTAGTTTTACGAATAAATAATTATAGAATGTTAAACCTACTTATAATTCGAAGTGTGAATATCTAATCTACAAACTTACTTACACATATTCTATTATTTAGGTTAGTGAAAATGTAAGTAATAGCAATGTAAGAAATGTATCATTGCTTATAAAACAATATTTGAATAATATAATAATATAGAAATAAATATTTAAACTTGACCTACTTGTGAGTTTTATTTCTTTAACACTAAAAATATTAATATAGTTAACCACCTGCCAACCCATATTATAGTTCGACATCGAAAGCAAAAACAGCTTGTTATAATGAGCAGTTCATACTGAACAGCTTGTTAAAGGTAATGAGCAGTTCATACTGAACAGCTTGTTATAATGAGCTGATCATACTGAACCGCTTCTTATAATCAAATTCATATTGAAGTTCATAATGAACTGCTCTGTTTATTTACGCACTCGATCAGATGCTGCTGATGAGTATGCGACTACTATACAGGACTTTAATTTTAAAAAGATATGTTTGAATAGAAAACTATAAAATGTTATTAGTAGACCATTTTATGACTTGACGAAGAAAGAATGGTTACAAGTGGCTTGGATTCAAAAACAGAGGTATAAACTGAGAGAAAATTTTGAATAATTAAGTATATTATGGGGTTACAGAGAAATAATCTGATACTTGAATGGTTAAACTGTGGAATATAGGGTTATTCAGATCACGATTAATGTGATCTGAATACCCTATATTCCAACTACTAATGCGAAACTGAAAAACGAGGTTGAGAAATTAAATAGAAAAATTGATTTCCTCGAGATGAATGGTAGGAGGAACAACGTAATAATCCACGGGGTTCCAGAACCGAAGGACGAAAAGCACGAGGATTTGATAACCTTGGTAACTTCTACATTGACAGATATAGAGGTCCAACTTATGGAAGGTGAAATAGATCGAGTCCAGAGACTGGGAAAAAAAGGGAACGAAGACCGTAAGACAAGACCAATTCTCCTTGCTACCACGACCCTAGGCAAAAAGATCCAGATTCTGAAAAATAAAAAGAAAATGAAACCCAACACTTATATTACGCATGATTTGCCCAAAGACACTTATCTAAAGAATAAAGAAAAAAGAAACAGGGAGAGCAGTGAGAATGAAAAAAGGAAAAGGTCAGAAACTCCGAGCCCCAAGAATGGAAATAGTGGCACAAAAAACGACCCCAAAATGCAGAAGCTAGATGCCTTTCAGTACTTACGAGGGAGATCAATCTCATTCTCGGACAAGCACACAAACAGAAACTAGAGAACCAGCAACACGAACCGGACAATCACAACAACATGAGAAACAGCTAACAATGAAATGTCTCCCAACACGGCTGGTCCCCGCGGGAGAACTAGACCACCACCCTCTAACTAAAAGATGTGAAGTTTTCAACATTGCAACACTAAACACAAGAACTCTAAGGACACCTGAAAGCTTGATGGAACTAAACAAGGCCCTAGAAGATATAAACTACGACATACTAGGCATAAGCGAAATGAGAAGACTAGGCGAAAAAATCGAAGAATATCCAGATTATATCTTATACCAAAAAGGTGAAACAGCCGGGCAGAGAGGAGTAGGATTTTTGATTAAAACGTACCTAAAACAACATATACAAGAATTTATTGGAATCTCAGACAGATTAGCTGTACTTAACATTAAACTGCCAGGCTATAAGAAACAATGGTCAATTATACAAGTTTATGCTCCAACAGAGCAAGCCGAACTGTCAGTATTAGAGTCGTTCTATGAAGACATGTCACAAGCGATAAATACCAACTCAGATAAATTTATTATCCTAATGGGAGATTTTAATGCACAAGTGGGAAGTAGAAAAAATCCTGAGGAATATGTTCTTGGAAAATTTGGGTACGGTAAGAGAAGCTGCAACGGCCAGAAACTTGTTGAATTTCTTATGGAACATAATTTAACTATACTCAACTCGATGTTCAAGAAAAACAACAAAACAAAATGGACATGGATTTCTCCTGATGGGTCATACAAAAATGAAATCGACTACATTATAAGCAACCACCCTAGAGCATTCACAGACACTGCCGTTATATGCAAGCTCAACTTCAACACAAACCATCGCATGATACGCAGCTCCATAAGAAAGCGCCCCACTAAAACTTCTCGAACTCACCTTAACATCAACCGACCCGACCAACCTAGAAATCTACAAAATACAAATGGCACAAAGCATAATAAAACAAACGAAACAAATAATATTACAACAAAGGATTCAACTGTGGCACAGAAATATGATATACTGGAGAAACAAATTGTGAACAATTCGATCGTAAGCAGGAAAGACAAATGCTACAAATACCAACTTAGCGACCAAACCTTGCAACTAATTAACGAAAGAAAAGAACTGATAAAGAACCAAATTAAAAAAGAAAACATGAAAAGGATAACTGAAACAAGCAAGAAACTAAAAGCGAGCATCAGAAGGGATCGTAAAACCAAAAGACTGCAAACCCTAGAATTTCATATTCAAAGAACTGGAGGTGTCAAAAAAGCTCTAAAGGAACTACGGGAAGCAGGTAAAGAATGGATACCGAAACTTAAAAGAAGGTCAAATACCACTACAAAGAGGAAGAACATCAAGGAACTGGCAACAGACTTCTACCGTGGTCTATACGCAAAACAAACACCAAACGACGTAAAGAAAAACCAAACCGAACCAATGCTCGACGCCATTCTGGAACCCGTCCCTTTAATCCTTCCAGAAGAAGTAGAAAAAGCAATCAGGAGTCAAAAATCGGGAAAATCTCCAGGACCGGACAAAATTACAAATGAGCTGCTGCAGGGCTCAATGGAAGAACTGGTACCCGTTCTAACTCACATATTCAACGAGATTCTGAGTAGCGGGGATATCCCTGAGAAATGGGCAAAGTATCACATTATCTTAATACATAAAAAAGGCACCAAAGAGGACATCGAAAATTACAGACCAATAAGCCTGATGTCGAATGTATATAAGATATTTGCAAAGGTCGTATTGGATAGAATAAGCCCAATATTGGACGAACAACAGCCGGTAGAACAGGCAGGCTTCAGAAAAGGGTTTTCGACAATTGACCATATCTACACAGTCAAACAGGTAATGGAAAAATATAAGGAATATAATAAAATTATATACATTGCCTTCATTGACTATGCAAAGGCTTTCGACAGCTTGAGCCATGACTACATATGGGAAACTCTAAAACAACAAGGAATACCAGCAGCATACATCAACATTGTCCAAACCATTTACTCCAACAGTACGGCTAGAATACAATTGGAATCTCTGGGAACCGAATTCCACGTAGAAAGAGGGGTGAGGCAAGGTGACCCACTATCTCCAAAATTGTTTTCTGCCGTGCTAGAAAACATCTTTCGCAACCTGAACTGGGAAAAGTTTGGTCTGAATATAAATGGGTCGAAAATGAACCACCTCAGATTTGCTGACGACTTAGTATTATTTGAAGAAATCCCAGAGAATTTGGAAATTATGATACAAAGACTGAGCGAAGAAAGCGAAAAAATTGGTCTGAAAATAAATTACAGCAAGACCAAGCTAATGACTAACTCTAAAAAGGTAGATATCAAAATAAAAGAAGAAGCTCTGGCCTATGTAGACGATTACATATACCTTGGTCAAGTCATCTCCACCAAAGACCAAACTAGCCAGGAAATTAATATGAGGATTGCAATTAGTTGGAAGAAATACTGGGCCCTCAAGGAGATCATGAAGTCAAAAGACCTAGGCATGACTTTGAAAAGAAAGACCTTCAACGCATGTATTCTCCCATGTCTAACCTACGGATGTGAGACATGGGCACTCACCAAATTGCTTAGAGAAAAACTTGCCAAGTGTCAAAGAGCAATGGAGAGAAGTATGGTAGGCTCAAAGAGACAAGATAGAATTAGAAATATAGATATCCGGTCCAAAACAAAACTGACCGATGTCCTAACAAGGATAGACCAACAAAAGTGGAGGTGGACAGGCCACATGATGCGGGACTCTAAAGGCAAGTGGAGCAAGGCAGTGACAGAGTGGTATCCAAGGGACGGCAAAAGAAATCGGGGAAGGCAGCCTACTCGCTGGGAGGATGAAATAAAACTTACAGCAGGCCCAAATTGGAGAAGGATACCTCGCGACAGACGTCAATGGAAACTGTTAGAGGAGGCCTATGCCACGAGGCACACCGAAATGCGTGACATTTTGTAACTTTTTTGTTTTAACTATTATTATTATTGTGTGTTTCGGAATAAAAGGCTTTATTATTATTATTATTATTATTATACGAGCCTTGGACTCTAGTCCAAACCGATTCAAGGGGCAATTGAGCAAAGTAATAACATAATTATATTTCAATAATAGTTATTTGTTGATGATGTTCTTTAGACAGGGCGGGTACGTTGTACTCGCAACCACTGGCATGCGTAGGACCAGATGTATAAATCAAATTAAATAAATTTAATTCTGCAACTTCATTAAACATTACATCAATGTGGTCTCGAAATAGAACAACCTGTTTGACAGGTTTTTTCGGTAACAATAGATCTGAAAATGGAAGCTTAGACAGTGCTTACTTATAAACGTGGACGAATTGAAAGGAATATCAAAGCAGCTGGCGATGTTCTGTAGTTTCTGAATTAATCTGAGTGCTTCTTGAGTTCATACAACTTTCTATTTTTAGAAATTTTAATTTTATTTCTAATTGAGATTTGCTGATGAGTAATTATATTCATATCAGTATTTTTTCGTCAAAAATACAAATACCTAATAAGAACATTGAAATCTAAATAAAAATGTACCATAAATAAATAATTTTCCCTATAATTGAACTTGAACAACCAAAAAGTTCACATCAAAGATTTGGTTCGAGTTTTACAAAGGACATAAAAAAATCCTAGAAAGTATCGAATTACACACACTTCAGACATTGTATAATTAGGTTTTTGTATGATTCGTCTCAGCGACATTCTTGAAAGTGCAGTCAGATGATGTCTAGACGAAGTTCTAATTTTGGAGAACTTGATTCAGGCATATTAGTTCAAGTATTTTTGGCTCCAACGCTTTGGTCTTTAGCTTTCATAGATCTTGATGGATTGAATAAGGAGACAACGTTGTAACATTGTTGTAAATAGTAGAAGTTCAATACTAGGTACTGTAATATTTATAAAATATGTTTTATTTATCCTTGTCTTATTTATTACAAACATTCAAAAATATTTAAAAAAAACAGAGGGCCCATCGACATCAGGAACAAGGTCTAAACTGCCAGGTGTTCCGGACTCCATAGAGTCGAACCTTTTCATTGCTGAACAAAGACCTCTCTCCATTTTTTCCAATGGTCACGATTCTATGCAACTTCTTTCAAAGAAGAAAGTCATTTAAATGTTAAAAAATATTTTATAGTACCTTGCTCCATACAAAATAAAGGTAGAATTCAGCGCTAACTTTTTACAGAGATTAAAAATCAAGATTTAACTTGCTTATTAATATGACTTTAATAGCTTCTGCCCGTGGTTCCACCTATGCCAAAAGTTAGGACTTTTGCATTTGAAATAGTAAGACGTATCTTCTTACTTTACCATGAACTTAAATTGAAGCAGTTTTTCTACTCAAAACCATACAGAAAAGTCTATTCAAATATTTTACCTTTAACTTAATTGCACCTCACATCCCATTACGCTACACCATCCATTTCTCATTCACCATTACTTTAACAATTCTGGACCAACTACCAAAAAGGTCGCACTCATAAAACTCCCCGATATGCGTTTTACGTCCAATTCAATTCCAAGTCAATACTGGCTATTTACGTGTTCAGAAATACAAAATTACTAATCAAAGGTATCGTTTCGGTAAACGTCAAACGTGGGTAGTGAGACCGATTTAGAATCCGGATATCGGGGGGACCGAAACTTTAGTTTTTTGCCGGCGTTAGGGAACGCAACTGATGGCTAACGGCTGTTCTGGATTTAGTTTGGCTGGAAGAGTTGGGTACTTGATTTTATAGTTTTTGGTGTTTGTGAAGTGACTCTTTCTGAGGAGTTCTGTTTCGGACGCGATCGGAGACGGACGGGTCCACCCGCACGCTCACAGCCCCTAAAAAGCATTCTACTGCCACTAATTACCTTTGTTGCTCGGCGCCCGCGCAGACCGACCCAAACGAAGATAATACAGGGCACGTAAATAGCAAAACCTACGGATAACTAACTTATCAAAGTGATAATTAAGGTGGTATTTTGCCACACGTTCGTGTGTGAATATTAGTGCCACAATCTAGTCTGACAAAGTGATAATTAACTAGTGCGTCACGCGTTCGATCGCGAATTAGTGCCGTGATCTAGTCTACCACAGTGATAAAGGACCGTTGCACTTCGTTTGTTTGCGAATTAGTGCCGTTGGATTGAATAGCCTACCAAAGTGAAAGAAAAAAAAATAAATTACCTGCTGTACCACACGTCCGCGTAGTATAGTGGGAGGTCTTTAAATGGTCCGCCGAAGAGACTCCTAAAAGTGACTGTCATATTGTGCATCCATGTTTGAACTATTATTAGTGGCGCGAAAACGCCTTAAACTACTTCCCGCTACGTGTTGACGCCACATAAGTGCAACTTGCACATATCAACTCTACCGAGGCCCGGCTGTACCCCTCATACTCAACAACACCTGCAATCAGCAACGATCCCGGAATTTGGTGAGACCGTTTCATATTTTAGGTACTTAAATCTAGGTGCACATACGTGCAACTTGCACATATCAACGCTACCGAGGCCGGGCGGTACCCCTCACACTTAACAACACCTGCAATCAGCAGCGATCCCGGAATTTGGTGAGACCGTTTCATAATTTAGGTACTTAATCTAGGTGCAAATCTAAATGAACGCCAGTAAAAAGGGCTCCCAAAAACTAACGGTAAAATCAGAACAGGAGAACAAAAGACGAAACAATCACCACGCGTAGCCCCATCTGCCAAGCAGAAACAAAGGGCAAGCAGACGTCCCGGAGTATTACCCGGCAATAGTTACAATACGTCACTTACACAAAAGAGCCGACGATTTTATCGGCTTTTGTCTTACTCCAAACAGCATTAACAAAAGCCGAAGAATTCCTTAAAAAAGCCGAAAATTTCTTGTGAGAGAATTACGCACATCTGGTCATGGGACCCAAAGAACCCCAGCCAGCCCTGGTAAAAACCTCTTGACAATAGTGTCATAACAAATATAGGGTACTATTAAAACAGCAAAATTACTGCGATTAAATAACCATTGCATTGTATTGCAGATAACCACACACAACCTAGCACCAATGATAGAAGTAGTTTTAGTCAATAATCAATAGAATAAGATTCATTTCCAGATACCAACCAAGGAAAGGAAAAGTAAGGGAAAAGTTCATACCATGGATATCTCACACGAGTGGCAGAGGATCAACATGGAAGGAGATGGAAACTGCTTATTCAGAGCCATTGCCCACCAAATAAACAATCTATTCTACGTCACATTTAACCATGAAGCAATAAGAAGAGATCTGGCTCGCTACGTTACGGAGCAACGTGACGAACCACGCATGCGACTAGCCATAATGGGCAACTTAGAGCAGGCACAAGATGGAGTACAAAACAATACAGACACAGACACATATGTCAAGAACCTTCACAAACCAGGAATTTGGGGCGGCACTGAGATCTTGATAGCAGCAGCAGAATATTACCTCATTGCGGTTAACATTCATCAGAACAACCGGACACCAACATGTACGTTCAGACCCGCAAATCAATCTGACATTGTAGGTGAAATTAACCTGCTTTTCAACAGCAACCACTATGATAGTCTTATAAAAAATGAACAATCCGTAAACACCTCAACAACGAATACACAATCAAGCAAAAGCGAAATAGGAATCACCCCACAGACCACGACGACAACACCCCTTAGCATACCGACACCAGTAGACCTCCCGGATAATACCGGCTTCAGAGTAGTCCAGCCCCCGCTTACCCACCCACGCTATAATGCGCCACCATCACTAGCATCGACTAGGATTGCAACCTGGAACGTCAGAGGTGCAGCCACACTGGACAAAAAACGCCGAATTGATGCCAAACTAGAAGACTTAGGCATTCACATCGCTGTCTTACAAGAAACCAAGATGGCAAATGGCAAATTTGAATCAAATCACTACATTTGGACCCTTACGGGAACAAGTAAAGCAAGAGGAATGGCGATCCTAATAAGAAAGGACTCTGGAATCTCAATACTCCAAAGTAGAACGGAAACCAACGTTATTGGAACGACGATAACGGGAAAAAATGGCATAGTCCTATACTTGGTTGGAGTCCACATAGCCAACCAAACTACTCTAGCATCACGCGACTACACAACTCTACAAAGGACCCTAAGAAAGCAGCCCAAAAACTCAACGTTAATCATATTAGGTGATTTTAACTCACACGTAGGATGGCAAGAGATCAAAAGGCTGGACGAAAAGGCTATTCACAAGAAAAACCTATTTCACGAGACATCGAACGAAAACGGTGAAATGTTAAACAAAGGCTAGACGAGCGTATTGATGAACTGGGAAATTATCAAGCCGCCTTTTTGCGGAATCGGTCCACCGACGACCATATGTTCACTCTGCGCCGAATACTCGACGAAGAATGGAGACAAGGAGAACGGCTTTATGTCATAGCACTCGACATTGAAAAAGCATTTGACACAGTTGACCTGAACTGCCTACGCGATATACTGGTAATCAGGACCGATAAAGCACTCACAAACAGAATAATAAAAGCATGCATGAATGAAACAACTTGTATACGATGGTTCGGTCAACAAAGCAAATGGATAACCAAAGGAAAAGGAGTCAAACAAGGCTGCCCCCCTCTCCCCACGCCTCTTTACAATACTTATGGACGACGTTCTAAGAACTATGGAAGAGGAATTAGGCTTCCTCAAACTAGATCAAGATAATCGACTTGAACTGCCAATAATATTATCCTTTGCCGATGACGTAATAATTCTGTCAAGGAGCCTGGACTTGGCTGATCAAATTTTCATCAAAATGAAATCCCTCCTCCAATCCGTCGGACTTCACATAAATGAAACCAAAACTAAAGCAATCATACGTGACCCAGTGCTCTGTCAACCAAACTCCATAAAATTAGATGGAACAACTATACAACTTGCGGACAAAATACGATACTTGGGCACCAACATCACATCAGGACACAACCGCAGGCAAACTATTATAACAAGATGTGATCAAGCGATAAGCAACGCAAAATCCTTAGCTCCTTTCATCAAACAATCAAAAATGGAGTGGCAAACAGCCAGACTAATTTACAAAATGGTGATAGAACCAACGATGACATACGGACTCAAAGCAGCTGCACTAACCAAGGCGATGAGATCAAAACTAAGAAGGACCGAACGACTTATATTATCCGACATGATATGTCATGCAAGAACATATCCACATGACAAAAAAACAAGCGAAATACTACAAGGAAAAACCATATCAAAAAGGGTGAAAGCACTGAGGCTAAACTACTACGGCCACGTACTCAGACGTGAGCCCCCACACCTACTACAGGCAGCATTAAGATACAAAGCAGTGAAACGGAAACCTGGCCGGCCAATATTTACATGGAAGGACTCGCTCAAGCACGATATGGAGTACTACAAGAGAACCAAAGAAGAATGCCGATGACAGATCCAAGTTCAAGTCAACCACAGAAGAAATATACGACATCAGCGAAACTGACAGCGAAGCAGAAGCAATCGACACCGATCAATCCAGCAATGACCAACGCAGGAACACTCGCAGCCAGACATCGAGCCAAGGACTACCCAACACAACGTGACTTCAACGCTCACTCCACTTTAATACACCTGTCACTCCTCTTTTCCTATACTGGGTATACAGTGGAACACTGGCCTGGTTCTATATCTCCCTCCTTATCCCAGAGCATGTCTACTCCAAATAACCTTGTTCCTCCTGGTAAGGCGTACGTCGCGCGACGCATGCGCCGGCTCCGCCGACGCATGCGTTTCGCGACGCGTGCCTACTGGGCCGTATTATGCCACCTAAGAAGGCCAGCGAACCGACTTGCTACCTTTCCCACCATTGCTCAATATGTGACTCCGGTGGGAGTGATACATGGCTGGTTCAGGAACTACGAGGGTGTTGTGATACGACCCAAACTCCGGCTATGCCGGGGCAAGCAATGTTCTTGGCTGGGAGTTGAGCATATTCATTCATTCATTCATTCATTTGTGAAGTGACTTTCTGAAATTGTCTAATCTTAAGTATTACTTTTTGATTAATCGTCTTCTGTTACTGTTCGTTAAACGTTGTCTGTATTCTGTATGTAATGTCATTTTTTTGAGGTCGGCGCTTCCCTATTTGTTAATGATATAATTATCTATTTAGTCGATTGATAAATGGAACTGAAATGAAGTTGGGCAGGACCTCTTGCAAGGCGTGGTGATGACAGGTGGTAAAGCTGTGACCAAGTGGCGTCCAACGACTGAAAAGAGAAGTGTTCGTTTTTTAGCGGCAAGATGGACTGATGGCATTTTTGCGATCTCGGGAAAATACTAGATGAGGCAGGCACTTGAACGCGGAACTTGGCAGTTCAGAAGTAAAGAAAGGCCCATACCAAATGAGAGTGAAATGATGATGAACTTCTGATATTTTGTTATAATATATTAATAGCCGTTTGTTTTAAACTTTATCTTCTTTCTTGCCTTGCATTTTTTATTTTCGACGAGAAATTATAGGTTATTAACTATTGTGTTGTCTTGCCTCCATAAATAATTTGTTGTGTATTTCACTTCCAGTCCTCAAACATCTTCATCACAACACGATAGGGCGCTTTTTTCATCCACTTCTTCCTTTTTTAGTCACGCCTCATGTATTAAAGTGTTTAATTTGTTCCTGCGATGGTCCCAAGATAAATGAACCGGGGTACAACCGTTGATAGTACCTCCTTGTTGTGTGATGAATTATTTTAAGATGCTGTTGTGTTTGACGATTGATGTGTGGTTTGGATTAGTCTGTTTCTAGTGATTTATTACGTTTTTGAGCGGTAGTAGAGTTAACCTTCTATGAGTTTTTTCATTGATCCTTCGAGCCGGTTTAATGAGAGGAAGTTTATAATGAAACAAGTAACCTGTAAGTTATGAACATAATATCAGTCACAGATATACCACGGATATATGTCAGGTTCGGTTCGTACCTAGCTCTGACTTAAACCAAGTGGCGAAATATGGATGTACGAGTACTCAAATAAACTCCTGCCCATGTCCTCTAATATTAAAACCCATACCGCCTTATTACAAAAAGTAGTTAAACCTGGTTTAACTTAGACTTGGTTTATCTCGCATGACGTCTCACTTCAAAAATATTCAAAAGAAAGTGACGGCATGCGAGATAAACCTGGGCGGATTATGTTAAATATGTTTTTTTTTTAAATTCTAGAACTAACGTCACCAGTGGAACAGTACACCAAAATCTGATTTCACATGAAACCTATCCATCAACGTCCAACTGCTAAACAAAGCTAAAAGAACGATGAAATAAAAAAACCTTTATGTTCAGGCCGTGGCAGGCAAACCTCGTAAAAATTTATTTGACGGATTCCACTGTTAAACTATTGTTGATAAATCAAATCAAGAAGTTTATGAAAAAAAAAAACTTTAAACAGATGGTAAGGCGGTAAACGCGATGCACGGGAAGACACGGGATTCCCTCTCAAAGAGAGGAGGCCTGTGTCCCAGCAGTGGGAACATTAAAAGGCTAATGATGGTGATGATGACGGGAAGACACGTAGAAGTCAGCACCCGGAAAGATAGTCAGACGCGATCAAGAAGGCTGTAAAAGGCAACCTGTACCAAGCAGTTACGTTTAGGGTACTTTATCTCCTATTATTGTTAGTTATGTGTCAGATCAGAATCAGAAATGAGGACATCCGCATGAGAACCAAGGTTACCGACGTAGCCCGAAGAATCGCCAGACTTTAGTGGCAATGGGCAGGGCACATTGCTCGCAGAACGGATGGCCGATGGGGCCGAAAAGTTCTGGAATGGCGACCGCGAACCGGAAGACGTTGCGTTGGAAGGCCTCCCACTAGGTGAACCGATGACCTGGTCAAGGTTGCGGGAACCCGCTGGATGAGAGACGCACGGGACCGGTCAATGTGGTGACACCTGGGGGAGGCCTATGTCCAGCAGTGTACGTCTTTTGGCTGAAATAATGATGATGGTGATGATGTGTCAGATCAGTCAATCAAACATTTCTTCTTAAAAACTTTCTTCATTCTTTAATTTAATAAAAACTCATGAAAAGTTGCAGTTACACAATACTTTATTATGAATAAAGCCCAACATTTTAAATCATAATATACATTACCGGTCGCTTCGTGCTAACTAATTGAATTTTATGAACTTTTCTGGCAAAAAACCGTCCAAAGTATTAATGAAACATTTAATGTCCAGTTAATAAAAAGACAGTAGGCAATAAATGACTTTTATTTTTATAATTGCTGAGTTCTCCAAATCATAATTGTTTCAGAATAATAATGCAGACAGATTTAGAACCTTATGGCTCCGGATTGAGATATTAAATTAAAATGACATTATTTTTTGTTAGAAATGGTGTAAAAATTAGTATCGTTGGTTTGGGTTCCTGAAAGTTATCGTTCATTTTATTCTTGTTATTGTTTCTTAACAACTGAGAAAATCGTAAAATTAACGATATTAGGCAGAAATGATTCCCTAATACTACAACTCAATAACTTGAGCTGTACAACCACAATAAGCTAGTAAAATCACAGATGTGATCGGTATCTCCATAACATAACATTATGGCTGTAATTCCTGTTGGTTTAGGTGAAGGTGTACCCATAAGTACACAAAGTTTTTGCCAGTTATGTTTATGTCCCACGCCATGAAATAGGGGGTGTGCCTATTGCCATCAACCGGGCACAAATCCAGACTCCGTGGCTGTTACTGAGAATTTCCCTATGGACAAACATAATAACACTTTGCCCGACCTAGGAATTGGACCCATGACTAGATCAGCACGAACAATATTTATAGTTTTAACTAAGTACCTATATAGGTACTCAATCAGCTTCGGTTGTTATTTTTTTTTTATGTCGGTTTTCACTACAAATAATTTAATTTGATCTTGTTCACAGTGATCGTAAGCTATTTGTAGACAAAAAAACGAAACAAGGCGGCAGAATAAAGCAATTACGTCTCAAAATGTCAACTACATAATACAACAATGTCCTCAGTCCAAAGCCCTCTTAGGATAACAAAAAACTAAAGCAAAAGCCCTCAAGAAGATATTTTAGTAAATTACTTCCTTCCTCATCCTCACTAGGCCTTGTTAGGCTCAAATTATTATTTTCATTACTTTGATACTAAAAACACAGATATAGATAGACCTAGATAACGCAATAGCAACTACTTCGTGCGCCACTTTTCGTGCCTAGCTTACGTACAAAAATCGTAAGTGGCCAATTTCGCGCTCAGTTTGCATCGGTGTATAGCGCTAGTCGTTGGGGCGAGGGACGCCGCCGCCGCGTACGGTGCCTCCGTACGCGGCGATGGCGTCTTTGAATCGATTTGATTTTCCGATTTATAGTGCTGGTGACGTCATAATCATCATCATCATCATTTCAGCCAAAAGACGTCCACTGCTGGACATAGACCTCCCCCAGGTGTCGCCACATTGACGTCTCTCATCCAGCGGGTTCCTGCAACCTTGACCAGGTCATCGGTCCACCTAGTGGGAGGCCTTCCAACGCAACGTCTTCCGGTTCGCGGTCGCCATTCCAGAACTTTTCGGCCCCATCGGCCATCCGTCCTAATAGGTAGTCATAAAATGGCACGCTTGGTTTTCTTACAGATCGTGATACTTGCGTTATCTAGGTCTATCTATATCTGTGCTAAAAAAGCTTTTCGCTCATAAACATTTACTCAGAAATCTCTGTTTGAAGGAATTATCCAAATCTCTGTTGAAAGCTTTGGGTGATTTACTTTCTGATAATTTAAAAAGTTGCGATCACTTCGTAATGAGGGAAATCTGTATAAAATGTTTATCTAAGTTTGGGAAGCATAAAGTCTAGATTGAAAGCTGTAAAAGAAAATGCCCTAAATTGTTTGAGATTATGCCTAAGGAAACTAGGACAGTGTCTTAACTAAAGAGAACGTCCTGTAAAATGCGGTTGTCGCGGTTATTTTTTGGCGTCGCGTGGTTTTGCTGAGGGAGCCTGTCGGTTTTCTGAAAAAATGCATAGAGTACATAGTCCGATCTAAATAAACATTAAACAAACAATAATTCGTAATGAATTGAAAAGGGCAGACAATTTTTTGATATACATTTTTAAATCTGAGCTAGTTTGGCGATAACACAGACCGTTAATGAAATTGAAAAACTTATATTTTTGACCTTTCAATAACATTTTAGCTCACACGGTAATGCTGGAGACCTTTGACATTTTATTCACCAATCCCCAATCACCAACCCGTCACAAATTTTCAACTTTAAGTGAATTTTTAAGCTATTGCATAGCTTCTATCGCGGGCCTTGAGCGTGGAGACTTGGAGAGCGAATCCAGAAATTCCGTAACGAAATATTTCAAACAAAACACATAAATATAACTTTAAACCAAATATTTAAATACCTTCATAGCAAATATAACTATCTTACTGACACTATTTTAAACCAATATTATTTATTTTGTTATTCTATTTAAAAGACGCCTTCATCCTCTCTCCTATAAAAATTAACTTTGCTGTGCCCGACAGGGTCCATAATTGATTCTATGTTTTAACATACCAACTGTTACATGTACACATTATGGAATGCAATAAAATATTGAGTATTGAGTATTGAGGTTGCTATGGTTACGGAAAATAACAAGGTTGTCAACTGAGGTTGTCGAATTAAATAATTGATAAAAAATGCTATGCAATAGCTTTACCGCGGCAGTCTCCGAGTGCCACACGTTTTTTTTGTTATTTTGGCTGGACTAACACGATTGCGTACACGCGCGACTGTTCGCGAAGGTTAGGACGCATAGTAAGCTTAAATGAAAATAGTCATTATATAAACTTTATTCTTTGTCTTTTCACGACAAGATTACCATGATAAGTAAATCATTTATATCACACCTAGTTCAGAAATTGATTACTTTCTTCATCGGCCCCATATGTGAAGACCATGTCGTCGTTGAATTAATTCTAATGTTTCACATTACAGAAGCTAATATGCCAATGTGTTTTTAAACGTTTCCTGAAACCAGTTTTCGACGACATTTTCACAATGGAAGCTGGTTTAGTGATTCTAATTAAGATTTTTAACGTCATATTATTTAACTAGCTTTTGCCAGCGGCTTCGCCCGCGTGAAAATGACGATTTTTCAAACAAACTTTCATCCCCTATTTAACTCCCTTAGGGGTTGAATTTCGAAACATTCTTCCTTATTCCTTGTCTACATTATAAAAGGAACCTCTGTGCAAAATTTCAGCTTTCTAGGTCCAAGGGTTTGGGTTGGGCGTTGATGAGTCAGTCAGTCAGTCAGTCAGGACTTCTCTTTTTACCCGACTGCGGCGAAGCCCAAAAGGAGGGTTATGTGTTTGACGTGTATGTATGTATGTCCGTTTCTTTGTTCCCTCATAACTCCTAAACGGATGAAGGGATTTGAATAAAATATACGTTGTTAGATTCGGCTTGATGGCGCGAGTGTTATAGGCTACATTAAATTAAAAAACGAAGAAAAATTGTGGGTTTTGGGGGCCAAATGGCGGAGTTCAAAAAAATATTTTTTTCCAATACCATCGAGTAGGGTATCAAAATAAAGGGTTTTAAAAGGAGATCACAACAATATATAATACTTCTATGTTTAAAAGAAATTCAAATGGACAAATCATAAACGAGCACAAAAGTTAAATCATCTGCGAAGAATTTTACACGACCAACGAAATAACAAACACAAAAGAACTAAAAAGTTGGAAATAAAAAAAGTAGTTAAAAAACTAAAAAACCCGACTGAAAAACTGAAAAGCAAAAAAACAAGCACATTTTAAATTAAACAAAACTTGGAAGCAGGCGGGGTTCATTTGAATATTAAAATCATGAAATGAAAAATTAGAACTAAAATGGAACCCCGCCTGCTTCCAAGTTTTGTTTAATTTAAAATGTGCTTGTTTTTTTGCTTTTCAGTTTTTTCAGTCGGGTTTTTTAGTTTTTTAACTACTTTTTTTATTTCCAACTTTTTAGTTCTTTGGGATAACAGACGTTATGTTATGCCACATGTAATGAGACAGAAGTTATTACCATAATGTGGAATTAAGATAATTTGGAATTAAGTACAAGTTGGTAGGGGGCGACACGAAGCCGCAGCAGACGACGTGTCACGGCGACACTACTGGTTTCTACGTATTTCTATGAAATTCCCTCCGTAGTTAGCGACATGAAGCTATAGCGACGCGTCGTCGAGCGGCAGACGCACGTGTCGTCCGACCGCAGATCAGTAGTGCCCATAGATAACAGAAACAACAGGAGATAAGTCCATTAACCGAAAATGTATCGGGTCTTCAGTTTACACCAACTGGATGCCATCTGCAGTTGCCGTCTGCAGTCGGGTTCGAAATCATGACTGCAGCGACATGACGCGACGACGTGTCGTGACGACATGAAGCGACGACATGTCGTCTGCTGCTGCTGAGTGCAGTCGGCTACCAACTTGTACCATTAGAGAGTCATTGTGATTTACCGTGTAGCTACTTTACGATAGTTTCAGAACCATATAGATTATAATGGTATTAATTTTTAGAATTATTATGTAACCGACTGTTGTATAAAAACTTAAGCCAAATACACATTTCAATTCACCTTTCTTGAGCTTAAAATTCACCTTTATAATGATTGCGAAAATATTTCTACGAAAAGAACAGACTTTCCTTTTAGCCATTTTTTTCCCTAAAGAGATACAAAAAAATCCGCGGAATTGGCTTCCACCAATCTCTTTTACACCGGCGGACAAAAAAATCTGCAGCCATTTCCTTGGGACGAAACGGTTCGTTAAGCAGCAATCGTTATTAATTAGCAGCGAACGCCTTCGTCTAAAACAGGAGGAATTGCCACTTTTCGGAAAATTTCTCGATGAAAAATTTGTATTTGCACCCTTTTTTTTGCACGGCAGTTTACTGTGTCGCGGTTAGAAATGTAGTCGGGAAAGTTTCCGGTTCTGGTTGCTTTATTAGTTGAGCCAGATATTCACGTAACGGGTTAGTCGTGTAGATATCATAATTAAGTCTTCGAATTGCTTGGTTCTAAGACATGCCTATTTCCACAGACTTGTTTTCCTTCATCGTTTTGAGAGCACGGTGAAATATAACGTGGTGGGTTATAAGCCCATCCCTCTCCTAGAGAGAAGGCCGGAGTCCCTGCAGTGCACAGTGGGAACATTATTGCCAGCGCCTTCGCCCGCTACAACTCGAAAATTATCCCACGGGAAGATAAAATCGGGATAAAAACTATCCAGGTTATAAACTATCTGTGTACTAAATTTTATCCAAATTCGTTTAGTCGTTTTTCGTGAAAAAGTAACAAACATCCATCCATCCATCCATACATACATTCTTACATACTTTCGCGTTTATAATATTAGTAGGATGATGATTTATGTAACGTTTTATTGTTTTTTTTTCATACGTAAAAAGACTGCTTCCATGATGCGCAGTGTGCGTGGGAGCGGCAATGACATCCTGAAGGTCATTAGTGATAAGCCGTGCTGCACAATTATGGCGCATTGGGTACGTGCCCATGTACATATACCCAGTGCGTCAAGTGAATTCGGCCGGTATATGAACTAAATTATGTACCTACCTAGTATAAGTTATTCCATTCCCATTTGTTACTAACATAGTTTATAAGTAATGTGTATTACTAACATCATAATATGGATCAAGGTCTGAAATAAAGTTTTTTTTTTTCTTCATAATATAATACACCTGTAATCCCCGGAGAGTAAGACAGAGGTGTTCAGTCAGCACCAGTAGGTATGTTTACACTTATCAACGTTTAGAAGTAATTTTCAGCTACTGTATTCATTTTCATGTTACGTAATGAAACTAACATTTTGGAAACCATATTATCATAAAGTAGGTCGTATCTCAAAGTTGTCATCTCTATTTCACGGATTATTCGCGTCTGGACTTTGTCAAGTGTAGGTTTATACATCATTATTATTACTCGTGACATAAAATTAGAGTCAAGATTGTTTCAGCTGGGGAAGGAAATACGAATTTATTTCTAAGGAAAAAGTTTTTACACAAACCTGAATTTTGTTAACAAACGATCATAGACTTTTCAAACATGATATTTTGAATCCATATAAGTTTAGTGATCAAAATTTACAGATCGTGCAGTTGGTTTTCTGTGGTTTCTGCCTACCCCCAAGGAAAAAGGGCGTGAGTTTATGTATACATATGCATGTACAGAAACCGGTTAGAAAAGCAATTTACTAAAACAGATCAAACTTTTCTCCGACCAATATTTTGATCCCGAAACTACCCTGAAAACACATAGATACCAGGAAAGGTTTTAGAAATTTATCGTGCCCAAGGGGATTTCAACCGTAAGCTCCATTAATATAACGAACAAAATGCGGTCAACCCGTAACTTACCTAATAGATTTAAACGTAACTGTTTTCGTTCAACCGTGATAGTCGATGTGAAGGTTCTTTTGTATTGTTTGGTATCGATTTGATTCGCATGTGACGAGGCTACAGCTTATAATAATTAGTAATTGACTTTGAAAATGTGTGTGTGTGTTGACTTTCTTGCTTTAAATCCTGACATTAGACTTTACTGACCCATTTCTTCTATATTATATGGGTATCTATTGTGACCAATGGGAGGATTAAAATATCTGATCGTAATTTAAAAAAAAAATACATATCCTGCGTCAAAATCTTAGTATTCACCCCCTTTTTTTTATTTGGGGTTTGCGAAAATCATCAATGACTCCTCCCGCTCTGTGCAGAGTGTCAGACTTCTACTGACTAAAAACCACCTATGTTCCTTCCTACCCCTTTATAGTATACTAGCTGACCCACGCAACTTTGTCTGCGTCTCTATATAACTTATAACTTTCCTCGATAAATCAACTATCCAACCAAAATTATTAAGTTAAATCGTAACAAACAAAAATTTTTATCTTTCCTCTCTATAATATTAGTTAAGATTATACTAAAATGAGAATTACTATAAATATCTCTTACTGTTAAATATACGATGTCGATAACACCCTGTACTTGTAAACATTATTTTGTTTGAATTTGAATTTCCCGGAGGCCAGCCAGAATCCCCCGTACCTACATTGCGACGCAACCCGCGTAATTATTTTTCCGCACGGGTATTTTTACATTGCGATATCTTCTAAGATATTTGTTTAAACTGTATAAAGTAAAGAGCACAAATATTCTATATTAAATTTCCGTTCTAACGAACACATTTATTTAGATATAGATTAATACCTTATTGGTTAAATAAGCTTCGCAAAAAATAATTCTTTTTAACCTAACATTTTAATAGTAAAAAATGGTTACAGTGAGTCAATCTTAAAAGATAGACAGATGCTGTCGCGGACTTTTTTTTAGAACTTTTAAAGACGAATAATTACTTCATACATGATATTCTCGTAACTTAAACCGTTTTCGCAGCGCACGCAACGGAAACTCTCAGAAAGGAATTTTCTTTTCCCGTTTTTGCAACATTTCTCATTTATGCTCCGCTCCTATTGGTAGTAGCGTGATGTTATATAGCCTATAACCTTCCTCGATAAATGAACTATCCAACACAAAAAGATTTTTTCAAATCCAACCAGTAGTTCCAGAGTTTATCGCGTTCAAACAAACAAACAAACAAACAAACAAACTCTTCAGCTTTATAATATTAGTATAGATAATAGTCGAATAATTAATAAATAAATTCATTAAAGAAGCTGTCGCCTTGTAATACAAGCCCAAGAAACTAACTAAACACAATCTTCAGTACGTATCTCACATAAGCATACGTTCAAATTAAGCAGTCTGTAGACGGTCCCGTCCTCTGGGTGACATTAAATTACGCATAATATAACGCAAATAAATCATGTTTATCTAAGCTGGGATTGCTCTGTGGGGAGTACGTTGGCGTAAAACCAATACAGACCGATCTGTGCTAACATTTTTGGCGATTGCTTTGAAATACATATTATAACACTGTTGTTTGGTAAGAAAAGAGTACTCTTTTTTTTAGCACTTTAACTAGGTTGTTTGATGGGTTTATTCACTCCCATTCGTCCCATTCTCTCTGTGCGATTTTCTCCATCAAATCTGTCATAAACACTTCGAAGTCGTCACGACAGCGTTTTCGAGGCCTCCCTCAGCGACGACGCCCTTCTTCTGGCAGCCACTGCGTGACGACTCTGGCCTATCGATGTGGAAGGCCTTTGCCCAGCAGTGGGACAATATAGGCAAAGAAAAAATAAACCCTATATATCTCTCTAGGCGGTAATTATCCAAAAACGCTGTGTCGCTATGTCTCTTATTTTAGTAATTCCTTTCGCAGGTATGCTGGAAGAGATTTCTTTAGAAATAAGCATCACCTTTGATTTTTTTTACCTTTTCTTTTCTGTATCAAGTGTGTACATAAGTAAATTGTTAAATAAATAAAGTCAACTCTAAGACATTCCTCCTTCCATTTTACAGAAAAGCAATTCACCTACAATTCCCAATAGCTCTACAAAACACACCTTCCGTCTAGCCTAATTATTTCATCCACAATATGAAGTCTTTATCAAACGCCACACAAACGTCCTTGGTCCTAAACCAACAATCGCGGGTCCAAGTTCACCTGTCTACCGAATAGGTCAATAGACTTCACCCTCGGGTTATTTATTAAACAACTCAACGTAAACACTAATTTGGACGTACTACGTACTAGTTTGACCTTGATTTTTTGTTGTTGGTAAAACTTTTTGGGGCTAGATTTCTTCTAGGAGTCTGTTACGTTGTTTAACTCGGTATAGAGCCACACATAATAATAATACACACATGAAATTATTGACTTCCTTAAAAAAAAATAAGTTCTTCAGGTCAAGTACTTGCTGCCGACGCGTATGAATAGCCAGATTTAGAAGTGTATATGTTAAGATACTAGCAGTGAACTCTACTTTCTGGCCGGTCATTCTGGGGGAGTAATGAGTTAAAGGATTCAACTTTTGTTTAATAGGGATGGTGACAGGGCAACATCACCATCAATTTCAATATTCTCCTGTATCATATCATTACCATCTTCTTAACCTCTATCGGTGGTTTTCGTTATCTTAGTATTTGTTGTATCAATGTCTAGACCCTTTTTCTATTTACTTCATATTCCACACAAATAATTCATCGTTTCCTTGATATTCGTCCTTACGATCCTTGCTATCCCGATCGAATGATAGAAAACCATGTGTACCAACCAATACGGTGTTTGAGAAATATTGTAAGATACCTGTGTTGCATGTTCTACGATATTTACTTTAAAGCGAAACATTATCCTGATTGAATCCCTTAAACTAAAGGCCATCGCAATAAACTCTTTTTTATTTTCGATTTCCTGTTTTGTCGAAGACGCAATTGGAAAAGGAATTACATTGAAACTCCTTCTGTTTTTCTTTCGCTTCAATTCGTTACTTGGTTCAAAGACAGTTAAACGTTTAATAGAAGACGCTCCAGCGTCTCTCCTGGCGTATCTATTACAAATCAATGTCTGTTTGTGTTCACAATTGTTTTTTTTTGTTTACCTTAGGTTGATCGTCCATTGTTGGGATACGGCTGACACATGATCACTGGAATTGGTACCTACAAAGAGAGGCCTATAATAATACCCAGCAGTGGTGATGATAATATTAATGATTTTAGTCTGTGATGCTTCTCAGAAGTAACGTGTACATACTCAAAATAATCACTAAACATGATTATCCAGTGTCCGCTGATGACCTCTTGTTTCGTTGATAATAACTACATAGTTTGTGATTAGTGGCGTCGTATACGGACTGTGTTTGACTATTTTGCGAATGGTGTTTGTTTTTAAGTGTCACTTGTAATCATATTTTGATTTTTTTCTTTTTCAACTACCTACTTTAAATTAGATATTAAAATGTTGGCCAAACGAAATCCAATTACCCACTTTCAATAAGATTCAGTAACACAATATGAGGGTTGTACAAACCAGGGGTTTACCGTTGAAATATACAAAAGGGTACAAGAAAAAATCCAGTGGAAACCTCAAAAGGTGGCCATGAATTACGTATTCACGACGTAAAACTCACTTCACGAAATAACGGACAGCATTATGGTTGGTTCAAGTTATGAGGGTTAAGAGTAAAGTGCGTTTATTTTGGTAAAATATAGGAACTATTTGCATTTATAACTCCAGTAAAAATACTGTTTTTTGGTATTGAATGCCATAACAAACACATACAAAATGATTGGAAAGTAGCAACAATCATAATTATAGTGTTTGTTATGAATTCTCTTTTATTTACCTTTATTTTGCACCTGCTCTGGTCTGCAATCTTCTTCATCAATAATCATACTTAAAAAAGCTCAGTTTTTGGTATAGTTTCCATAATATAATAAAGTTCTACCTCAACTCGCAAAAATGTTCCTATCAAAACAATTGCTTCGCTTGATTTTCTTCCATAATGACTTAGTAAAACTGTCATGAGTTGCAATAATTGTTTCAAACGCTTTATGGTCCTCAAAGTTTCCTTATACAGAATCGTCAGGATCATCCAATTAATCCCGCTCAAGTCTCCTAACTTTAACATCACCAACGTGCCTCAACAACCCGAGACAGATTTCAATTTAGAGTGTACATGTTTCTTACTCGCCCCTAATTTCTCGCACGATTGCATTCTAAACGGGACGTACCATTCCCGCGTGTTTTATATTTGAATATTATTGCGACTGAATCGAACATGGATTTTGTATGGGGAGGTTTATTGAAAAGAGTACGTTTTTGGTGTAGTTGGATGACTTTCTGGTTTCTGCTGTGGGTGAACTTTTTATATCGCGATTGAATTGTTTCGATTCCTGTTTGTGTTGGAAATATTTTGTGGTATGATTGTGAAAGTCATCTGGTGTACGTGAATGATTGAACGTGTGATGTTAAAAAGTAGAAGAAGCAAAAAGAGTATGTTAGGAACGTAGAGTGTAGCGTTAATATTGTGAATAGATTATAACTTGAGTTTTTAATTTGCTTAGCAAGTAAGACTGCTGTTATGCTAGTCGACGACAATGACTAGTCATTATCATCTGCCTAACCTTTTCCCAGCTATTTTGGGGTCAGCTTCTAGTATTTTACATGGAACGACCGCCTATCTGACGTCCACAACCCAGTTAATACTGGGTAATACGATACTCTTTGGTAAGACTGGTTGCTAGACTTTCAGGTCACTACCTGTAACGACTGCCAAAGATCAACAGCTTCACGTGCTTTCCAAGCTACCGAGGAAACTCGGTATGTAATGGATGATCATCCATACACAGCCCAAACCTAGGCAAGCACAGCTCAACCTAAAGATCGACCCGAGTGGCAGTTATTATTAGGCCACGAGAATGACTAATGATAGCGTTTAATTATGTAAAAGCAATAATTGCTGTTTGGCGCTGTTGAACATTACCTCTGTGAGCTTATTATTTAGTGAAATTCAAATGATCTCATGAGATCATTAGGCCTACTTTATGGAACCTACAGATATTTAACCTTTTATTTGTCTGTATTTACAAAAAAATCTTCACTACCAGTCACTACTTTAATTTCTTTAATTAAGTAGTTTAATTAAAACAGTATAATGAATTTGGTTCACAGTTAAGTTTTCTTGGCTAGAGAGACTTCGAAAAAAAGTCTAAAAACTGTTCTTTCGGTAGCCGGTGACTTTGCTAGTTTCATTGCCTTTTTCGCCACCGACTTAAGTACTATTTTAAAAATTGCTCTATCGCATACTTTACTAGATCACGGTTTAAATATATTATGATTATGACAAAAATAAAATGCAGCGTAATACAAAACTGTTGTTCTGTCTCCAACTTTTACTACCTGAAAAGAATATTTCAGTGAACTTTTAGTTCGCGATGTCTAAAGAAGACACGGGATGACGGGTGGCCTATTTTTAGTCTGGATTACCAAAGCCCTTCCCTTTTGTTGCAAGCTCACAATGCCCAAGTATTTGCTACCTTTTTACCCGACTATAAATTTTTCATGTTTTTTTCTTTAGGAATATCCTTATCACTTTCACTTACCATTGTCACCCGTCATCTGAACTGCTGAAAATGTAAGCGTCTATAAATTAGGACCTGGTTTTCTTTCTTTTGTATTAGATACCTACTGACTAATAGGTATAACTGTTATTTACGTTAAACTTTTTTTTTCATAGCCTGCTCTGTCCCACCCCTGGGCAAAAGCCTCCCTCCGCTCAAATATGATGAGAAGAGGGAGGCTTTTGCCCAAACACGAGCGTCCTCCTTCCATTTCTGATGGAACCTGTCTAGTTCGTCTCGCCATCTTCTTTGTGGCCTGCCAAACTCCATGTGGGCGTCGCCGCAGGCATAAGCTAGTTGTAAATAATTGAGTGTCAGACGTACCTACCATTTTGTGTCACGAACCTTTATCAACTGTCAATTTAGTTCGTAGTCAGAGAAGTTTCTGGAATTTCTATTTATTAATGTATAAAGGACATTTGACAATGGGCAATATTCTTCGCTTCTTATTGATTTGTCTGTAATTGTGTCTAGAAATATTCTAGTTTCATTTGTTGCCGGGAGCAGGATCCAAGCTACTGTTAGTTAAGGCTGTCTCTGTGACAGGAACCACCTCACAATGCGAGCCGTATCCGTATCAAGGAGTACTGCTTTCCAAATCAGGGTTTTGACCCAACAATCTGGGGAGAACCTCAAAATATGTTTGTTCATCGAGGCTCTTGACCATAAAGACATCTATCATCTCTTGACTTGATAATTTTCTTGAATACCTACATCGCTGTCAGTATGTACCTCCATTACTACGACTATCTTTCTTACTTTTACCGCTGCACCAACTTAGTTTTCTTCGTTCTCAGTCGTGTCATCATACACACATAATTATCATTTACCTATCAATAACAAGACTTGTTTTTAGTTAAATGCGAAAAATACACATCTCGAACACAAATCGTCTAAAAAACAGACAGTAGACGTATTCTTAAATCAGAAATCCCAGCTAAAGACAAGCCATCTCATAAATTATCAGCTATAATCCCAACACTAATTATTATGTACATTTTATTCAGCAAATTTGCTATTCAGTATTATCGTCGAACGTCTCGGCCAAGGGAAATTGACGATCATTTACATTCAAAGGATGAACCAATCAAGCGGACCCCATTTAATTTGGCTGAAGCAAATTATCGAAACATCTCACAAAGACAGATTTACACACAATTAGTTGTGAAAGCTTGCCGACTAGTTATTATTAAGATATTTTGATAGTCAACTGTTTGAGATTGAGGGTCTATATAATTGAGTGATTTGACGGGAATTGTATTGAATGGTGGAATCTGACTAAACTTCATTTCATAGGGAAACTATGGTGAACCATCGATCACTAATTAGTGATCGATGCGGTGAACAAAATAACGTGAATAGAGACTCAAATAGTGATGAATAATTATAAATGTTGATAGATGGATGCCAACGAAAAGATGGATTGAGTGTGTGAGGAATGTTATAAGGAAAAATGAATAAATGAAAAAACGTGTTGTGCTGACCCCAAGTAATACGGAATAAGGGCAGGACCATAATGATGATGGTGGAATCTGTCTTCATGGAATGTCTAACTTCACTTCTGTCTTATGAGATTTAAAGGATAACAGTTTTTTTTGCTGTATAATAAGAAACCCTGGAGCTTGTGGCTAATAACAGCCACTCGAAGAGATCTTCAGGTTAAAATTCTATTTATTGACGAAGACCATAGGTTCGAATCAATACAAAAATATGTACCTTAAACTTACAACTTAGCCAACTAACTAATTTACTTTATGCCACAAAGTAAAACTTATCATCATCAACAGCCTATTAATGTTCCCACTGCTGGGACACAGGTCTCCTCTCTTTGAGAGGGAATGGGCTGTAATCTAACACGCGAGCTCAGTGCAGATTGGTACAGACATACCGGTTTCCTCACGATATTTTCCTTCGCCGTTTTGAAAGCATAATTATTATCATACTAATAAACGATTAAAAAAGAAATAAGAGATAAAAACATGAGAAAAGAAATAAAGAGAACCCGGTCCAATTAGAATCATTTGTAGCAACCGGAGCTTTTCAATTCTCACCTACAACATTTAACAAAGTATAACTTAAATAACAAAGTTACTGATACGCCATTTCACGTAAAGTATAATGTGCACAACTTAGAGGTTGCATTGATGTACACTACCATAAGTGTACATAATCATACAATAATAAATTGATGCCATTTCTCCATGTACCCTAGGCAAAAACTCCAGAAAGCCACCTGCTACGATCCTTACATACTTCTTTTGCCTCGTCCTCGTTCATACATGTGGTCATACACGTACGCTAGTTACGAGTACTACGCAGCTGTCCTTTCTGAAGAACCTTACAAATAAGGTACTTACTCGTCGGCCTGGCCTTTTCCCAACTATATTGGGTTCGACTTCCAGTCTAATTAAATGCAGCCGAATATCAGTATTTTACATGGAAGGACTGCCTCTCTGACCTCCACACCTAGATAGTAGGTAATACGATACCCTTTGGTAAGACAGTTTGTCAGATTTTTGGGTCACAACTACTGACAAAGTTCTACAAATGACAGCCGGGACAAATGGGACAACGTACATTCCGAGACGCGAAGGAAACTTGGTATATTGGGACACCCATCTACAGAGCAACATAGGCCAGCGTGGCTTTACCTGAAGATTGATCCGCGATGATGTTATTTAGCCACAAGCTCCTCCTATTCTGACATGACAATGCCCTTAAAATTTACGATTATTGTAAATCATCTTTTGCACAATACAGGGTGTTAGGTTATTCAGTGGTATTCAGTATTCAATTCTCGTCCCAAATATGTAAAAAACTATGACCTTAATATGTGACGTAATTGTCCCATGCCCCCCCCCACACGCAATTCAGATCTCAATTTAAGACGTTTCTTTTTCGCCATTGTCCTACGCCTGTTTCAAAATATGAAGGGAAAATGGTTTATACCTAAAAGTCATTGATTCGTGCACATTTTCTGTGATAAACGCAAGGGTGGCGAGACTATTCCGAAGTGTTTGGTATGGTTTTGTCTGTTATTTATCAGTGTTTCTTTTTTGTTTATATTTTTATCAGTATCGTGTAAGCATGCCCTATTACGGGGTTCAATATCTCCCTCGTTTAAAATTACATACTGTATATCCTACTCTCTTCCTTAGCAATGTAACTTCTAAGCTAAGTCGTACTGTAACAACATGGAAACCCATATAGCAAGCAACACACGTTTTCTATTTTACTCGGCAAAGTACAATTTTTAAGTCTATGTCAGAGTGATGTGTATAAAGTTGGTACGAGAGCAATGCGCTAAGAATTTATGTTGCCATGCACTTTGTGAGGTGAGCGAGTAAGAAAGGCTTATTTTGTAAAGGCGCAAGTAATTTAAGAATTTACGGGCAATGACTTTGATGTTGCTTTAACTAAAAATTATTACAACAGGTCGGCTTATAAAAGAGTTAAGCAAAAGTGTATCCTTATTTTGCTAGATATATTTAGCTCAGATTACCTGTGTAAAAAGAGATGACCCAGGACCCTAGCAATTGGGCACGAAAGTAGACCCGGGATTTTACAGAGAAATTCTTGAGGCTTTTTAAAATTAAAATAAATATTTCAAAATATCAAACACCATTAACTAATAAAACATTTTATTGTAACAACAAGTTTAGACTCAAGTTAACATTTTGCCTTTGTTGATAAGTCTAGCTCAAATACCAAAAACTTACTGAAGTTTTATTCGTAAAGTGAACCCGAATTCCAACAAAACCTGCAAAACAAGGGCACTTCAAAACGTTAACGTAATTTAATGATTAAATATTTTATCCTATTTTCTCGGAAACTCGGTAAAAAGAAAACAGCTAGGTACCTAATATACATTTCAACGTTAAGGAGATATTATAAGCTTGTTTGTTTAGGAGAAAATTAATTTAACAATCTGTTAGAAGTTTAACCATTTGGAAGGGAAAATCCTCCTTTTGTGATTTCGCAAATTTTTACACAACGTTAAAAGCTTCTTTTCGTTTTGGTTGAAAATTTCAATCCCAACTTTTATTAATATTCATGTTTCTGTTTCCTTTTGCGTATCTGTGTAGGCTTACGAAATATTAAAGCTATTTTGTTACTAGACTAGCTTTTGCCCGTGGTTATGACCGCGTGGATTTCGGAAAACTTTCATTCCCTATTTAATTCCCTTAGGGGTTAAATTTAGAAAAATTCTTCCTTTTTCCTTGTCTTCATTCAGTCTGGAATTTCTCTGAAGAAAAATCTTACTCCCGTATCTATAAACAAGTCAAAGTAAATGTCATTATTTAATATACGATTTTTTCTCTGTAGTTTAGTAATTCCTTGATGTTAGAACTATCAAAGGTTAGAATCCTTTTTTTTTTTTTTTTTTTTTTGGTGGGTGGAAAATCATCGAATGACCCCCCCCCCCCGCTCTTGGGCAGAGCGAAGGGGAGTGTCAGACTTCTACTGACTAAAAACCGAACCCATGTTCCTTCTTTGCCCTTGCGCCGAGGCCACGTAATCTAGTACAAAATACCGCGGCCCCGACGGGAAGGTTAGAATCCTTAGGTTTGCTTTCATTGACGGTTCTAACTTTTTGCATAAGTAATTACTTAAGTCCAAGTAATTACTTTAACTTGACTATAGATACGGATGTTAATAACTTAGAAACTACTGAATTTTGGTGGAACATTTAGTGGCTTAATTTGTTGCATTTTAACCCTACTGTGGTCCACTAGTGGACACCAGTCCTACAAAGAATACGTCGAGTTACCAGTAACCCTGTATCTATAGAGAAACGAGGTCAAAGTAAAGCCAAGTCTTTGATCTTTAGACCTCATTTCTGTGCCGAATAACTTCTACACCCGCGAAGTTACAACTACCAATACAGCTGCTAAAATGAATATAAAAGAATCGTTCCTCACTATATTGTATGAAAGATTTTGGTAATTTTGTACATATTTCTGTACTTTTCTTTTACTTCGAACTAAGTAACGTTTTGTTTGTTCTACTTCTATAAATAATATTTGATTTAACACCAACAGCTATTAAATGATGTAATAATTATGAGTTCAACTATCATACTATCATTAACACTGCCGTTGCAAGCATCATGATAACGAATAAACTGACGTTATTGTGGGTGGGTGTTTATGAGCACAAATGCAACATGATAAATTTATTTTAATTGTAAGAAGAAGAAGATTATCCCTGTTTTCAGTGTTAGTGATTTTGTTATTGACCATGTCCGTTTAAAAAAATACAAGGCCCCCTAGCACACGGGGTATTTTAAACGCACAGCGACGACGCGAAGATAATTCGCGCATTCGCGCTTCAAACGAGATTTGAACGCGAAGATGTAACCTAAGCACTCGGGGCGATCATGAAACGCGCGTCTACGCGCTTGCAACTGTCAACTACTGCAACGCTTTGTACGTGCTTCAAACGAGTTTTGAACGCGCTTCAGACGCGCGTCTGTATCATTCTATAAAAACGCAAAAATCGGCATCTACGGCGTCGACGACGCGGGTCCCTGAAACCTATGTCGTCGGCGTTGTGTACTAGGGGCCTTACACACTTTCTTTTCTTGGGCAGAGCGAAGGGGAGTGTCAGACTTCTACTGACTAAAAACCAATCCATGTTCCTTCTTCGCGCTTGTGCCGAGGCCACGTCATCTCTTTCGATAATCCGCAGCCCCGGGCCTTACACTCTTACAGTCACATTATTTATTTATTTATTTATGTACACACAAACACACACACACACACACACATTATTATTTAAACTGTAATTTATTTTTGAACGAATTAATTATGATTAACTATATTTAACTTTCTGAAGGAATTATCAGATAAAGAATCGAGCTAAGTTTGACTTTCATTCGTGCATAAACATTAAAATAAGCTAATCAAAAATCTTACGACTAACAATAAAACCGCGATAATCAGATGAATTTTATCACAAATTTTACAGCTGCAACTCCTACAAAATATTACAACACAATAAAAGACAGCCATTAAATTCATATAACATAAACTGACAGAAATAAAGATAATCTATAAGACAATAAAAGAGATATTCCGCTATTCCGGTTCATATCGCTAAATATCCACGGAAAGCGTAAAATAAGAAATTTATTGCTCCCATTTTGAAATTTATAGTCCGCGACTACGAAAGCTATGTAAATGGTGGAAATAAGGGAAACAAAACGACAAAAACCAATAATTGCTTCCAAGTTTATTTGCTTAAGTATTTTTTTTATTAAAATTTCTTTCGACGATCTTTTGAGTGTTATTTTTTTGTAACTTGACTTCTTCTTTTGTTTTGTTTATTGATGTGATATTCATACTTTTTTTTGTTTTTGAAATATTAGTTGTTTCGTTATAATTTTCTTTTTCTGTAATCCTAATTGTAATAAACATTTCTGGATGAAACAAAAACAACTTTTTTTTTACAATAATCCTTCAAGCGTCAGAGTCACGCGCAAAATTCAATTTGCTAGTTGTTTGCAATTAGCTGGTCAGTGTCAGGTTGAGGGTCATATTTAAATACATATTATTATTATTTATTTATTTTAATATACAATCTGAAACTGACCTGCAAATTATCAAAAACGTAAGAAAATATGAAATTTAACATAGACCTCATCCATCACTTTCCATCAGGCGTGATCAAGGTCAAAAGCAACAAGCCCATTGTGCAACAACAAAAATCGTGGGCAACCCTGGAGCTTCCACCTTAACAGTGTGCTCGTGCTGAAGGAATTGGGAAGCAACCCAAAGCATTGAACTAGTCTTTAAAGTTAATTGAACAAAATAAGACCTTACAGCTCTTGTCGGAAAAGAGCGGATAAGAAAGTAAGCTAGATAAAGCTGTCTCAATGAATATTTAGATTTACTTCTACGGAAAGTGACTACAAACGCCTTTGCTTGGGAAAGCGTACACAGAAGGACTCTTTTTCTATGGCTTACGGCTCATTCACACTAATCCGTCAAAGACGATTAGTGTTTTTTGACGAATCGTCTTTTTTCACGAATCGTTATTTTGATTTGTATGGGCGGCTATACATTTTAATTGCCCGTGTTCACACTATTACGGAATCATGAAAAATGATGGATACGTCTTAAATGACGTTTCGTTTGTTTTCAAAAACCTTTAGTTTTTAAATCACAAATTTATTGTTATGACGTTATGACGTAGTTCGTCCAAGACTGAAGTCTGAATCACGAATTCAGTGTGAAAATCAGTCTATTCGGATATTTTGATGAATCACGAAAAAACTCGATTCCGTATGCAATCTGAACGTTCATTCGTCATTACCGTCTTTTTTGACGAATCGTCGTTGACGGAACCAGTGTGAATGAGCCCTTAGTATTTTGGAGGCAATTTTTAGGACGTTGCTTAGTGTGGTTCTTCCTTTGGATATTAATATGTTAAAAGTGGAGTTAAGTACCTATTTCACAACGTGGTAAGGTAGATAATTATAGCATCAAGGTTATGTGTATTAGCACCTAGAGAAACATAGGTAGGCTCTTTGGTTAAGCAGACGCAAGTGCGACTGCTTACCGTGAGGTCCATGATTCAATTCCTTTTAGGTATACCCGCCGAAGGTTACGACGATTACGATTAGCGTGATATTATGTTACTCCACTGAAATAGTTGGTTCGTATAGTTCGACGTTCGATTTTTAAGATTTGAAATTACTGGTCAAAACTACATATACGTTGCGGTAGCCTCAAAATGGAGGGGCGCTGAGTCGAAATATATTCTAGAAATTGCAACAGCCTGACGGTGAACAGTTAGAAAACGTATAGGCACTCAGGAAGGCTTACCTTGCTGTCCACGTCTGCGATCAGCTCCAGAGGGACTGCTTCAACTGCACTCAAAGTTCACTTCACACAACAAAGTTTATAGTTCAAAATGTTAGTCCAGATGCGTTAGGCCAATGGACCCGCGGGTTTTATTTATGGCGAAGATCTCAGCAATAACTTAGCTGGAGATGCGATGACGCGGCACACAGAAGATCAGAGATAGATCTTTTCCGAAGAGTTGTCAACGGACCGCACGCTAGGCGAATATTCACGGAGTCGCCATCTTGGTCTTATTTTTCTTCTACCTTTCTCATGACATGAACA
The DNA here is from genome assembly GCA_949316265.1 of Diarsia mendica. NCBI lineage: Eukaryota > Metazoa > Arthropoda > Insecta > Lepidoptera > Noctuidae > Diarsia > Diarsia mendica. The sequence goes on along the minus strand of OX438900.1, from coordinate 20,781,657 downwards.
TAGTCACGAGATGCGCAGCGACCAGTGGAACTTCATACTGGTTGAGTTTCCTTAGCCGCGGCAGGTGCAAGTCCAAGAAGCGATTGCTGGACATTTTCAACACGGCAAAGCCAACCTGGCGTCCTAGTCAGTTCAAATGTCCAACGTCAAGCATTATATTTATTTATTACACGCCAACACCGTGTTGGCGTAACCAATAGTAATAGCTACAAATGAAGCTAGTTAAAACAGCAAGTTTACATTTTACCAGAAAAATAAGATAACATACAAAACAATACTTTAGCCTATAAACAAAGAAACAGAAATGTAAGAGAAAGAATTAAAAACTTAAAGAAGCGCAGCAATTTATAAATCTTATCAAAAATGAGACGTTATTCTCAGCTCACTTGAAATATGTTTTACTAACTTCAGCTTCCACTCGAGCTAAGGCACTTAAATCTAGCTCTTAAGCCACTAGACTAAAACGATAACTTAGCTAGGAAGATAATCTTAGTCTTCCTAAAAACTAGACTGACCGATGGTATGGGATAAGATTAGTTTTATTTTAATGCTCGTGGAATGAGGTCTGCAGTGACTTTGTAAAGGGAGTTTATTTTTCATCCTGCAGTGAATTTAGATTAACCGCGCGGGTCAACATTCAAGTTAAGTCGTATTTGCCAAGGTTGGCTCGTAGATGGGCGACTATCCAATACATGGCGAGTTTCCTCCATGCCTCAGAAGGGACGTTAAGCCTTTTTATTTGGGTGTTGGGAAATCATCAAATAACTCCTCCCGCTCTTGGGCAGAGCGGAAGGGAGTGTCAGACTTTTACTGACTAAAAACCACCCAGGTTCCTTCTTCGCCTTTGTGCCGAGGCCGCGGTATCTCTTTCGACATCCCGCAGCCCCGACGGGCGTCGGCCCTTGCGGGGTTGTCTTTGCCATGTCGCTGACATCTCTTTGAGGCGCGCGTGGAACACGTACGCACCGTCGACGCGGTCTGTTGTCGTCATAAGACGGCCGGACGGCGAGCTAGCCCATTACTCACCGTTCACAGGCCCGCGTCTACGGTGTTCGGAAGCCATCACGTGGCCCCCGACGCCCGGACCGCCTCCCGCGGCGGCTGGGACGAGAGGTTCTCTCCCTCAGGGACGTTAAGCCTTAGGTCCCGGCTTATCATCATCACTCTTTTGCCCCTATCCCAATCTATTTGGTGTCAGCGCAGCATGTTTTCTTCTTTCATACTTCTCTATTACTTGACATCTCATCAGCCACCTCCTTTCTGATCGTTATTAATTTGTAAATATTTGGCAATCGATACAGGTGACCAGTGGCTCAAATATCTGACAATCAGTTCTACCAAAGGGTGTAAAATAAAGTATATAAGTTCATCCAAATAACTCTTGGCTCGACCTGGAAACCCAAACCCCAAACCTTATGCGCAGCAGTCGCGTTTAAGGACTACTATACCAACGAGGCAGTCAAGGAAATCATCATAATTCTCCTGCCCTTATCCCAATTTATTTGGAGTCGGCGCAACATGTCTTCTTCTTCCATACTTCCCTATTTCTCGTCATCTCAGCAGTCACCTCCTTTCTAGCCATATCATCCTTCACACAGTCCATCCATCGTTTCTTTGGTCTTCCTCTGGCAGTCAAGGGAATAAACTCTCATTTTACCGATATATTTTCGTTGAATCCCAGTTTAATATTTTTGGTGATCCCACAAAACAGTATTTTGTATCCACCAGCGCACAGCCTACTCCATAAATAACCTTGCATACACAGCTGTCAAACTATCAAGTCACAGCCTTACATTATTTAGTAGCCCTCACAGTAGACTAACGTTTAATAGTTTATGATTCGGCCTGGGGGTCTAAAATGGTCCCTTTATCAGTTCCTGATAGGATCATAATATAATTTCGTTAAAACTCGTAAAAAGGACTATTGATAATAGTAATGCGTCTGTGACCATTTTACGAATTTTGAGAGCTTATACTACCTCAAATGCGAGTTTTATAATGCGAAAAATTATATGATTCACTGCAGTAATCAAAATCAGAAATATATATGATATTCTTCAGGATTATGCTAGTGACATAGTGTTGTGAAAACATAATACAACTAACTTTGCTTGATAGAAAAAAATCACGAAGATACCTCTACAAATTTCTTTTAACGAGTAAAAACCATACTAAAATACATGTCATCGTTCTGATTTTTTTGCCAAATAATTCTACAAGCAACCTAATAAAATCATAGTGTTTTACTTTTTTAGTCCAATCAATAGTTTTTTTGTAAATCGCAAAATATCACTAATTTCGCACTATTCGGCCGCAGCGAAAGACGTAACAACCGCTTTGTAGTGCAAGCTGATTAGAACTTTATTCTAACAGTATTTCAAGCGAAGTTTGAACCACCACAAATAGGGTTGCTAATCTGAGGTAGCATACGCTCTTAACGCAATTCAGATTAAGATTCTGAGATCTGCAAAAGTGGCCATTTTAGACCCCCTGGTCGCACGACAAAGGATTATTATGCTACGCTTACCTTTGATTGGTTGACTTAAGGTAGGTATTCGTATGTAGTGTTTGTTTGTATACCTGTGTTGTGTGAGCGGAGAAGTGAGTTGGTTACTGATCTACTGATCATAGAACTGAATTTACACGAGGTTTGATTATAGAAATAGATATAAATAAACCAGTTGGAAATACCACAACATACTAACATACAATGAAATGGTAACAAATTATATGACGTCATAATGTTACATTACATCACGCCCACAACTCCCGAATGATTATACATTTCATTATTTCGCCAGGACACCAAATTCAGACTTCGCGGCTGCTACTAAGAAATTCTTGATGAATATAGCCAACAACAGTATGCCAGACCCGGAATATGGTCCCAAGACCTCATACTCAGCAGTCGCAGTTACGACCACTAGACCAACGAGGCAGTCGGATAAATTATACAGGAATAAGTTACGAGGTGCCAATACACAAAAAGAAAAACACATTTTTTTATTTTTAACCGACTTCTAAAAAAAGAAGGAGGTTCTCAATTCGGATGTTTATATATATATATATTTGTTTATGTTTGTTCGGGCATAACTCCGTCACTTGCTAACCGATTTGAAAAATTCTTTTTTTGTTGGAAAGTATACTTCCCAAATGGTCCCATAATTTTTTTATCTAAATCAGTCAAGCGGTTTTTGAAAAATCAACAAAACTCAAAAAAAAAACTACATTGTCCACATTATGACCCATGAACATGTGAACCACTAAAAAGTGAAAAAAAAACTTTTTAACAAAAAAATTAAATCAAACAAACAAAAGTCAGACTTCAGAAAATGATTTATTTTTGATTTTTTTTTGAAGTCGGTTTTATTTTTTGTTAAAAAGTTTTTATAGCATACATTGTGTCCCACTGCTGAGCAAAGGCCTTCCCTTTCTCTTTCCATACCTCTCTATCATGGGCGATCTCTGGCCATGAACATGATCAGATCTTCACGCCACCTTTGCCGCGGTCGACGTCGACGGCGCTGTCTTTCCTCAGGCATCCAGTGAGTGACGATCTTTGCCCATCTTCAGTTATGGAGCGCAGAGTGGTGTTTCTAACGCGATCTGTACGCTTAAGGCCTCAGCCTCGAATTTTGCGGACAGCGGGGCGGCGGCGGCGGCGCGGCTTGTATGGAGTGCACCGCTCGTTGCCCGCTCCCGCGCCGCTGTTTTCCGAGAACTGGTCCATTTGATTGTACGCATAAGATCCTGCCGATTCCGCGCCACCGCCGCCGCGGCCGCCGCCCCGCTGCCCGCAAAATTCGAGGCTGAGGCCGAACACCTATATGCTGCGCTCCATTGCTCGCTGGCAAATCTTGAGTTTGGATTTCTGTTAAGTGAGTTCAGTGAAGTTTCAAAAAAATATCTTTGAATAATTAAGTCTTAGGTTGAGTGATCTTACAATTATAACTGGATCATTCCCACTCGGATTACAGCTGTCCTATAATGCCCGATTTTTATTTCAATCCGTAGTTTTTTCCTCTACCTACAGTCCTTAGTGGCTGACTATCAAGCAGAAATAAATCGTTATAAGTCTGCCACTGGTAAAAAGCACAGAAATTTGCTTTTTTGAGTAAGCAACTATACCAAAATCATAAAATCTTTCCCCAAAACTACAATCCATTTTCCTTAAACTATGTGTATTTATCTATATTTCTGAGCTAAAAGTGATATATCACCGTGTATACAAATTTCATAAGACCCCTGGGTCCGCTGGCGTATAGAAAGTTCATGTGACACCCTAAGGTTGTGTCAAGTCAGCCTTTATGGAAGGTGTTCCGTATATCGACTGGAATATACGGGAAGATTTAGCGTCAAACGTTGTTATAGTTGTATTGAATTTTCTTAGAAGCTACGTGATTTTGCTGACCTGCCTTTTGTGCCTTTTACCTAAAGATTATTTAGTTTCTTTAGATTAAGATAAAGGTCAAAACTACAGTCATGAAAAAGGGTTTTTTTTTTCGTTAGCCTGAAATACTTCGTTACTTCCAGTTTTCTCGATGTTGCGCCTCTTCTCGCCAATTACCGAAATATTCATCCATGGTGTTCCGCCATTTTTCGGGGCTGCAGGTTATTCAAAAGAGATACCGTGGGCCCGGACACAAAGTATTAAGAAGGGACTTGGTGGTTTTTAGTCAGTAGAGCTTGAGGAGTCATTTGATGATTTCTCAGCCTCCAAAAAAAAAAACTGTCCCACCACCTTCTCTACGGTCTGCCGCGCCACCGCCCGTTTAGCTGTAAAAGAGTAATTGCTGTTAAAACACACATGGATGCTACGCTAAAAGTACAATGATAATATTCAATAATTACAATCACGAGGAAAATTCATATTCAGTCGTGTATAAAAGTATTATATGAACATGGACTGTCTTCATTCAAAATAAGTTTACATAAAGCTTGCCAAAATAATATTCCGTGAGTATCAAGAACAATGTGTTGCGATTGCGAACTCCGCCAGCTGATGCAGGATGACTGTACTCATACCGGCTTCCTGCAACATTTATTTTATTGCTTTGATGGCATCATTGTCCTTGAATTGATAAATAAAGGATTCTGTTATCTGTAATTTACTCGTAAATCTTGAAATTGGTTGCTGTTTCATGGTTCCATTTGACCTTACTGGTGAGGTTTTTCAGAATGGACAGGTGCGTAGAGCTCGCAACCAGCGTGGTATATGACCGGACGTGGACGAGGCATAAGGGCTCGTTTACGGAGACGCGGAGCGTTGCGCGGCGCGTGCCGAAGGCTCGTCTCGTGCTTTTTTATTAAGGCGAGGTTGCAGTACTTTGTTTTTATGTACGCACGACCTCGCCCCCCGCCCTGCCGCGCGAGCGATATAATGCCTAAATTTTGACTGTTGTTTGCTTCTTGGAGAAAAACTATAAAGAAATTATACAATCTGTTTTCACCATTTACTTCAGAATAAAAAGTTCTATCTACTGATATAACTTTCATATAAATTCATGATGAAATGTCTTAGCAGTACACGTTTGAAACTGTGATTTAGAGTCATGTTTGATAAAAAAAAGTATCGAGCCGATCATTCTAAATCGCGTGTCTATCTTTACGATTTACTAGAGAGTATGTTCAATTTTTATGTAATGATTTTTATTTATTAAAAAACTCGTATTTAGTTCGATTTTTATAGGTTCAAAAATCTTAAAATTACTGCAACCCCGCCTTAATTTACTGAGAGACGGGTCCACCGCAACAAACGCTGCATTTTAAAGTAACGAGCAAAAAATCGCTTCTCGTAAAATTGACGTTTGAAATCGTTAATTTTTTAATACATCGCCATGTGTTTGAATTAAAAACGCAGCACGCACCGCGCGACGCCCCGCCTGTACGTAAACATGCACTAAGGAGTAACTTAAATCAGGATCGTAAGATGGTTGTGTGATTTTTGCCTACCCCATGGGAAAAAGCCACGAGTTCATGTATGAATATTTCTCATCATCTTTCGGCTATAGTTCTATGTTACTTGGCGTCGGCGCAACTTGGTTTGTACTTCCATTCTCTCCTCCCCGTTGGTACTCATTCATATTTTCTTTCACATTAAATACCCATCTTTTCTTTGGCTTATTCTTACCCTCCATCCAACCTTAATGTAAAGATGAACAAGTATTTTCAAGGTCGACGCTGCCATAAAATTTTCCACCCCTAAGCCCGAAAATTAACAAAATATTACGTTACATCATCAACAAGAACAATCGAGAAAACATTAATGAATCGATAACTCAAACAAACTTTATTTAATGAAGACATACTTCTAAACTCTTCATTTAGAAACAAAATATAAAAGCCCTAGCAGGCACTCGCGACATATAAACGTAACTTTAATTCGAAAGAATTCGTTATAAAACAACTTGGTTTAATTATAATCTATGCTAGAAGATGGTTTTTTTCTTAGCCTTTATTGTCCCACTACTGGGCAAAAGCCTCCCCATAGCCTTCCACTATTACCTCTGTAAGGTTTTCTCCATCCAATTTGTCACATACGTAGTCAATTTGTCTTAAAAGAATTAATAAAATAATAAGCATAATCTGCTTATCCCTTTCCAACGTTAGAATCGCCTTCCAGTCTAACCAGATGCCACTGTATACATGTATTCTATGTAGGATATTATGAATACCTAAAAGAAATACAATTTGCAGAACGACTACAGCTTACAATTTAACGTAAAGGTAACTCTGCTTGTCCGTGCTAGGCCCACAGGTACAAAATACCGATCCAGAATTATAACTACTTAATACCCCAATTAAAACCTAAAATAATTAAAAACCTATGTTTTTAATTATTTTAAAAACAACAAACAACAAGAAATAATTGTTACAAAACTCGCTTCTATAAGCGAGTTTTGTAACAATTATTTCTTGAGGACTTTATAACTATCTAAAATTATAGGCGTATTAATTTGAGTTAGAATAGGTAGTTTTATGTTCCCAAGTTGACTACATTTTAATTAGTTCGTCGGAATACCTAATGTATCTTATTAGTGATTAAAACGGAGACGAGCGTCTCCGTTTAAATAGATATGAAATCTTCTCTCGGAATAGTTAAAAACGATGAAACATTAACCAAATATTATTATGCAGTGATCATACTTTTAGGAGATCGGAGAATCCTTCATTCAGCAAAGTGCCGGATGATAGCGACACCATGCTGAAGCCATGACACTACCAGCTCATCAACATCATCATAATATATTTGAGATTTTTGAAGCATGTTTTCTTCTTTCATACTTCTCTATTCCTCGTCTTCTAAGCTGTCACCATCTTTCTGGCCTTATCATAGTTGACACCGTCTGTCCTTCGTTTCTTTAGTCTTCCTCTACTCTTACAGACCAAATTCCTCAGTCATACTCCTTCCACATTCATACTAAAAAAATCCACAAGTTTTCCTTTTTCCTCTGCATCATTTGTTCATACTATGATGTCTGATTACCACATAACTTTTCGGTCACCGTTGTCATTTTCAGATTTCCTTTTATGCATAACATGGCCGGCCGGCTCAACACTGAAATATACGTAGTTTTGAAAATAAAATTCGTTGATTATACTTGTATTATCATCATCATCATAATTATCAGCCCAGAATCACCCACTGCTGAGTATAGGCCTCGCCTTTTTTCTGCCACACTTCCCGGTTCTGTGCGTACCTCATCCACGTGTTTCCGGCGACTTTGACGATATCGTCAACCCAACGAGCTTTCGGATGACCCTGGTTTCTTTGGCCTAACCTTGGCCACCACTCGGTCAAAGCCTCTTGTATTATAAAACATCACAAATTATACTAGACACAATCACCAAAATTATCTTAATTTCTCGGTCTGTAAGTACTAACTCTGAAACTTAACTTGTAAACGTTCCCAAAACTTTAGATTAAGATTAATTACTTTTTGGTGTGAATGACCTTTAGAATTCGAATAATTTACAGAGTGTATGTAAAGTTGGGTCTTGTGTGTCCTTTGAGTTTAATTTCGTCAAATTATGATTGAAAATATTACTGCAACTACTTTTTCTGACTGCTTTGATCGATCGATCGAACGTCGTGAACTTTTTTTAACCGACTTCTAAAAAAAGAAGGAGGTTCTCAATTCGGATGTTTGTATTTTTTTTTATGTTTGTTCGGGCATAACTCCGTCACTTGCTAACCGATTTGAAAAATTTCTTTTTTTGTTGGAAAGGGTACGCTTCCGAAATGGTCCCATATTTTTTTTTTCGAAATCGGACAAGCGGTTTTTGAAAAATCAACAAAACTCAAAAAAACTACATTGTCCACATTGACCCATATGTTATATATATGTTTTGATCGGGTTACATTCCTAATACTTAACTACTGGGAAACAGGCCTATTTTTGTGAAGTGGGTTGTTATACATAATGACGGGTCAGTGTGGGTGGTGGTTTTTATAACTATCAGATATCTATTCTAGGACATTGTATTGTACTAATTAGGGTATTGTTTGTCGTTATCGAATTGAGCTAATCTACATATAACTAACATAACATAATTATGACGGTACAGATCCAGTCAAATATAATTATGTGTGGAAGAATCTGCATGGTCCTCATGCGAATTGACCAAGTATGTCTGGACTATAAAAGAGACCTGTGGGTTTATTTTATACGGTTGCCTAGTTATGAATATTCTGTTGAATAGAATTGATATGAACTGCTTATTACTACAAAAGTTACCTCATTAAAAGTAATACTGTAGTATCTTTGGAAAATACTTGAATAAAACAAGGAGTGTCTGTTACACGTTTAATGGCCGATCGATGACTGCCCGAAATTACATAGACAACGAGTACCCACATAATATAATATACCACAATCCCTCCACCAATAATTTAAAACATATATGTATAAAACTAAAAAACTTAACATTTATAATTTACAATTTTATTTCTAACAGCTCTGACCGGTCGCTGGTATGTACTCTGTGGTTCCGTGCTTACAGGTTGATTATCTAGTTCCGAAGGTAGTGAATCAATCCTTCCGCCATCCTGTTCCTCTTCTTCTTCGGAACTTTTATTTGACGGCTGATCCGTTTGATGTTCGTCATTCAGCGGAACCGAGGACGGAGTCTCGGGAACAGAACAGAATGAACTGTCACTCTCCTCTCCCTCTAAGTCAACCTGCGCCGTGGTGTCAGATTCAGTGAGCGTGTCTAAGGGATCAATTACTGGTTCCAATTGTATGAAGTCGCCGACGTCCTCTAACTCGGGTGGTTGCGACTTTGTCCCTTTATAACTTGCAATATGGTCTAAATGTTTTTTTAATACAGTTTTTAGCACTGGCACGTATATATTATACAGTCTATTTCCGATTTTGTGCCTTACAACACCATGAAGCCATATATGTTTTGTCCCATGATTATAAAAATGTTTTATTAAAACCTCATCATTACAAAACCATTCACTTTTACGACTGCCTCCGTATTGTTTATGCTGTAAGGTCTGTTTTTGAACGACATTATTCTTAGCAGCGGATGCAAGCGACACAGCTGATGCGTTATTAGTATGACTCATTCCTTTGGAATGTGCCTCCGAAACTCGCAACAAATCGAGCCTACAGCGTAATGAGCGACCGAACAACAACTGAGCCGGTGAAAATCCTGTCGTACAGTGTTTTGAATTTCTATAATTAAACAAAAATTCATTAAGCTGGCGTTGTATTAGTTTTGGATTTGTGTTTTCATTTAACATTATTTTTAAGCCCCGTTTAACGGTTTTGACAGTATTTTCTGCCTGGCCATTTGATGCCGGATGATATGGAGCGGTTGTTAAATGTTGAATGCCGTTAGTCAAACAATATTTATCGAATTGGCTTGAACAAAAATTTCTACCATTGTCTGTGACCAAGGTACGCACTATTCCGAATCTACTAAACATTTCCGACAACTTAGAAATAATAGCTTCACTATCTGTATGTGTCATTGGAAAACATTCCACCCATTTTGAGTGCGCATCTACTGCAATTAAAAACTGTTTGCCGATAAGCGTGAACATATCTAAATGCACCCGTTCCCAAGGTCGCGCAGGGTATGGCCACACAGTAAGCGGAGCGCGAGGCGGGTTGCTGCGAAGCGAATTACATCTAGTACAGGCACCCACCTTTTCTTCTATATGCTTATCAATATTTGGCCACCAAAAACGCGATCTTGCTTCCGTTTTCGTCTTTACTACTCCAAAATGAGGACTATGTAGCATGTCTAGAATCTGTTCTCTAAAAATAGATGGTATCACCAACTTGTAACCCCTAAGCAAACACCCATTTTCATAACTTAAATCACCCCGACAAGCGAAAAACGGTTTAATTCGCAAATCAGAAACCTTCTTTGGCCAACCGTTTTTAACAAAACCTATTATTTTGCGTAACGTTTCATCGCGTTCAGTTTCCCGCTTAATCTCTTCAAGTGTAACCGGCTTTAATATGCTGTCTGTAATGTGATTAACAAACATTGATCTATCGTCATTTTCCAACACCTCATTATTATACTTAATGTATTCGGCAACCGAACGAGATAAATAATCTGCTACATTTTGTTCACTTTTAACATACTCTAAGTTAAAGTTATAAGCCGACAAGAATAACGCATATCGTTGCAGACGGTTTGCCGCTATCTCTGGTACCCCCTTCTTGCTGCCAAATATAGTTAGAAGCGGTTTGTGATCTGTACGCAATGTAAACGGCACAACACGACCGTACACGTAGTGATGAAATTTTTTTATAGAAAACACAATAGCTGCAGCCTCTTTTTGTATCTGAGAATAATTACATTCAGCTTTTGACAGAGAACGTGAAGCGTAGGCGACTACGCGCTCCGTGCCATCGGGGTATCGGTGCGACAATACCGCGCCGAGACCGCGCGGTCCCGCATCCGCCGTCACTATCGTAGGCAGCTCGGGGTTATAATGTGCCAAAGTGCGTTCTGAAGCTAGTTCGCGTTTTATTTTATTAAAAACCTGAGCCTGTTCGTCACCCCACTTCCATTTAATACCCTTTTTTAAAAGTAAATGTAGGGGAGCCATGAGGCTAGATGCTCCACAAATGAATGTCCTATAATAATTAACCATGCCCAAAAATGACTTTAATTCGCTTACATTTTTAGGAGATTCACTAGTCAATATAGCTTCTACCTTAGAATTCGATTTACGTAATCCATTTTTATCAATAGTAAATCCTAAGTACTCCACGGAATCTTTAAATAATTCGCATTTATTTTCCTTAACTCTAAACCCTGAATTTTCAAGCCTACTCAGCACTTCTTCTAACCTTAAAAGGTGCTGTTGTTGATTTTCAGCCGTAATTAAAATATCATCAAGAAAAATACACACTCCGTCAATACCTGCAAGCACTTCTTCTAATATTCTTTGAAATATGCTTGGAGCTGTTGACAAGCCGAAAACCAACCTATTATAGCAAAATAAACCTTTATGAGTGTTAATGCATGTCAGTTTTTTGGTGTCATCAAGTAATAACTGATTATAGGCCCTAGATAAATCTAGTTTTGAAAATTGAACTCCGCCATGAAGTTTCGCGAATAGGTCTTGAATACGCGGTAAAGGATAACTATCCGTATATAACCACTTGTTCAGTGTCACTGAGTAGTCACCACATATCCTTATATTACCGTCATGTCGTAACACTGGTACAATCGGTGTTGCTACTTCCGAATGCTCGACTTTCTCTAATATACCTAATTCCAATAATCTGTGCAATTCATCCTCAACCTTTTGTTTTAAAGCTAACGGTACCGGTCGTGGTTTAAAAAATTTTAACTGAGCGTCTGGCTTTATTTTCAACGTAACTTTGTGCTTATTAAACGTACCCAGCTCATCGGTAAACAACTGAGCGTATTTTCCTTTTAAATAAGTCACATGGTCAACATTTTTAATGTGATTACACGGAACACTACATAGCTGTAAACTGAACTTAGAAATGAAATCGCGACCCAACAGCGAAGGTTGTTTGTTATTATTACTTTGCCCCGTATCTACAACGTAAAACTTTAAATTTTCTGTACGACCTATATAAGTCACAGGCAATGTTAGGCAACCTAACGGTGAAATTTTACTACCATTATAGCAATTCAACACTGCATTACTGGACTTCAAATTGTATTTATTCCTGAAATTCGTATTGTAAACAACAGCTGGCAAAACTGAGACAGCGCTACCGCTATCTATTTCACACATAAGTCTTGTACTGCCCACCGTCACTAATTGTTGCATCGGTTCGCCATTGACACATTTTATGTTAAACAATTCATAAATACCTTCAAATGAGTCATCGTCATCCGCTGTTAAGAACTTGCTACTTTTCACCTTAATTCTACACATACGCTTTAAATGGCCCTTTTGATTACACTTTTTACACGCGTAGTTTATAAATCGACACTGTTCCGTATTATGGTTCTTGTATCCGCACACACTGCAGCACTTCCCGACTTTCGAGATCTCCGCGGCGGTGGCGGCGGCGGCGCGGCCCGCAGCGTCTGGCCGCTGTGCACTGACTGCGCCGCGCTGTTTTAACGCGAACACGGAATGCGCCGGCTCCGCTGGCAGCGCGGATGGCTCGGCGACAGCGCCATTGCTGTGTGATTCCCTTAACGCCAATCTTGCACATCTCACACTTTGCGCTATTTCTAATGCACGATTAAATGTCAGCGTGTCTATGCTTTCCGCGAACAGCTTCTCTTTCTCCTTGATATTTTCTAACCCGAGGACAAACCGATCACGCAATGCTGACTCGAGTTCTGTTTTAAACCCGCAGTACTGCGCGAGGTGACGTACACGCGACGCCCATTCGGACAAATCTTCTCCTGGACGTTGCTCCGCTTTATAAAACTGGTACCGCTCCGCAAACGTACACTTTTTAGACGCAAAATGACCGTCTAGTTTGGATATTAGACTTTTGAATTCTAACGTCTCGAGTTCTTGCGGAAAAACCAAATCCTTAACGACGCGGTACGTTTCTTCCACCAAACACGTCAATATCAGGGATCTCCGTTTTACTTGCGCCTTGTCGGTGTCGTCTGTGATATCGTTCACCAAACAAAACTGTGTAAAACGACTTTTGAAGATGTTCCATTCCTGCACGCGGTGGTCAAACGTGATATTATGTCCTCCAAACAGCATTCTTTCTTGAGCCATTTTATTTTCAACACGTATTATGTCAAAATATCCTTTCCTTGCTCACGTGAAGATCGCCTCGTCGCCAATTTGTAGTATCTTTGGAAAATACTTGAATAAAACAAGGAGTGTCTGTTACACGTTTAATGGCCGATCGATGACTGCCCGAAATTACATAGACAACGAGTACCCACATAATATAATATACCACAAATACTCTTTCAGAATATTGTTTTGCTTCATTGTTTATATAGAACACTAATGAGTGTTATTGATACATGATATTAGTGTAGAAAGATGAAAAGACGTGTATTTTGGGCTAAGGTTGCATTAATCAACACGCGCTCTGGATAAGCATCAACTCAACAAATTTTTACCAGCTTATCCAAGGCGACGCCATCACAATTAATGAAAGAGATTTAAGTAAATAATTGAGCAGCGGTGGCCCAGTGGTGTCGGCCCCGACTTACGAACAGTAGGTCGTGGGTCGGACCCAGGCAGGCGCATTACTTTGCGTAATTTATTTCAGCACCGCTGCTCTCAAAACGGTGAAGGAAAACATCGTGAGGAAACCGGCATGTCTTAGAACCAAAAATTCGAAGACATGTGACATCTGCCAATTCGCACTGGGCCCGCGTGGTGGATTATAGCCCATCCCTCTCCTAGAGAGGAGGCCTGAGTCCCTGCAGTGGGAACGTTATAGGCTGATGATGATGATGAAGTAAATAATTCTAATCTGCTCGAGTGCTTACAGTGTTAATGTTTGTGCATTGACCTTTATTGTCACTGATTAACTGTAACTGATTAATCTATTTTGGTGAGTATTTTCGTGTTGAGAACCAATTAAACGACATAACATAATATCATCGCACAAGTAATCCCTAAAGGGTTAGGCCTAATAACCCACATTTTACTAGTTATGTATAAGTCCTATATAAAAGGTGGCGACCCACAGCTTTTCAAGAGTGTCACAGCAGAGGGAACCATGTCTTCTCAACCAAAACAATTACAATTTTCATGCATATGTCAACATAAACTCTACTCGTATTTCCTCTTACTAAAATGAAAATAACTCTCACAAAATTAAAATAACATTTTCACGGGTCAAAGTTTTGGAGATTTGTCTTAAAGTTAAAATTACGCTTAAGCACGATCGTGAAGTTTTCATTAACTCTTGACAAAACAATAATAAATTTTCATTAATCAATTGTCCTTTTTAAGTGGATGAAGATAATGTCGACTTAAGAGTTTTCAGTTCATAATTCTTGGTATTAATCTTGTAATTTTCATTAAGGGATGCTAAATGGGGGGTTGTATAAATTTTATACGTAGTCTGTTATTATATTATATTGTACTAGCTTTTGCTAGCGGCTTCGCCCGCGTGATAATGACGATTTTCCATACAAACTTTCATCCCCTATTTAACTCCCGGGTTGAATTTCGAAAAATCCTTCTTTATTCCTTGTCTACATTATGAAGGGAACCTCTGTGCAAAATTTCAGCTTTCTAGGTCCAAGGGTTTGGGCTGGGCGTTGATGAGTCAGTCAGTCAGTCAGTCAGGACTTCTCTCTTTATTTATTAGATTAATAGTTTTTAGGTTTTAGGGAGGAGCTCGTGGCTTAATGAGAGGTTTAATAATAACTGCCACTTAGGCCGATCTTAAGGTTAAGCCGCGCTTGCCTAGGTTGGCCTGAGGATGGTTGACCACCAATTACATATCAAGCTTCCTCCGTGCCTCGCAAAGCACGGTAAGCTGTTGGTCCCGGCTGCCATAATAATATGTAGATCTTTGGCAGTCGCTTCAAGTAGTCAGTGACCTGAAACTCTGACAACCAGTCTTACCAAAAGGTATCGTATTACCCAGTATTAACTGGGTTGAAGCGCAGTATACTAGGTGTTAAATTAACGGATCGTGTTCAAAACACAATATTGCGCCCCAAAACAAATTAAGCTGACGTGGCTCAAAAGGCTGCCTAACTGAAGTGGAACTGGGCAGGACATGTCTGCCGCATGCCGGAAAAGCTGTGGGCCAAAATAGCAGGAAACTGGTGCCCTGACACAGTGAGGCGGGGTCGCGGCAGGAGATGGCGGGACGAATTAGACAGGTTCCGTCAGAATTGGAAGGAGGACGCACGGGTCCGAGAGAAATAGAAGGAGTGGAGGGAGGCCCTTGCCCAAGAGTGGGAAAGAGCAGGCTAGAAAAAAAAAAAAACTGGGTTGTGGAGGTCAGATAGGCTGTCGCTCCATGTAAAATGCTGGTATTGCTGCATTCAGTTAGACAGGAAGCCGACCGACCCCAACATAGTTGGGAAAAGGCTAGGTAAGTGGTATTAGGGGTTTTACTTTATTGAATCGGCACGGTTGGCGCAGTGGCTGAGCGATTCGATCCCCGTACGGAACAAATATTTGTATGGCCTACAGATAGTTGTTTCGGGTCTGGGTATTTGTGAATGTGAGTTTAAATCTTTGTGAACGCACCCACGATACATGAGAAATTCCTAGTGTGGGGCAATGTTTAAAAAAAAATCAGAGCTAAATGTGGGAGTTATATTAGGTAGACCTCTGCCTAAGCCCTTTTGTAATAATGTTGAAGGATCTACTGATGCGTAAACCGTGTGCGTTTAACGAATTTAATCCGAGAGTTTTTTTTTTAAATTATTGTCTTTATCTGGATCTGGTTACACGGCTGCCAAGCTCAAATGGAACTGGGCTGGCCACATCTGCCGCATGCCGGAGGAGCTGTGAGCCAAAGCAACCACGCAATGGGTCCCAATCAGCAGCAAACGACAACGCGGCAGGCCCAGAAGGCGATGGCGGGACGAACTGGATTCTTTTTGCAGAGATTGGAAAACCAGAGCACTGGATAGGGATAAGTGGAAAGAGGGAAGGGAGGCCTTTGCCCTGCAGTGGGACACAAATGGCTGATAATAATAATAACTGGATCTGGACTGGTTCTGTTATAGAACACAAAAAGTATTAATATTTCCATAAGAATTTGGAAGAGATAATAAACCATAGAACATAAAATAACATCAGAGCTCTTTTCCTTTTTGCGTGTACTTAGAGCGTTACTATACATTCACTTTTCTTCGCCAAACCTTATCTTGTATTGAAAGATTACGCAAATGGAATATTTTTCCTACAACAATATTTCTCGAATATTTTACCAGTATGACAACTTTAACCACATTTTGTGTGTTAGTATGTATTATTTATAGATAAAGGCTAAGAACGGATTTATGGTAATGTAATCCGTAAAAGGGCAAACCACAACCTTCTGGGTGCGCTAGTTATGAATAAAACACGCAATGTAACATCTTACTGATTCCGGAGTTCGATTTCTTTCGCTTTGATGTCGATTCCATTTATTTGAGTTTTGGGTTTCGTATTGATTTTGATGAATTGAAAATACTTTTGTTACTTGCTCAATGGAATCTTTTTTCTGAATTTCAGAGTTGTAGTTTACATATAGCCATTTGATTTGCTACGAGTTTAGCTTGTCACAAGTTGTAAATGAACCCTGCAAGATCAGCCGGCAAACAAGCCTTTTTTATGGGAATAGACTTTTCGGTTTACGCTGATGAGACTCAATAAAACGCACTCAAACAGTACCTCAGGTAAGACTGGAAGTCAGATTTACAGCTTCTCACTACTGGTAACGATTGGTTTATGATTTACTCAGCTACAAAACTCCGTACATTGATGGTGACACATCAACGGTCGACCCGTGCTGTTGTTAGGTATTATTTAGCCACGTGTTCCTCACAAATTAACTTACCATTGAGTTTCCATGGAACATGAAAGCAAATCCAAAGGAATGGCATTCCCTCCCTGATGACGAAGTTACGTATACTACAAGTGAATGCACTTGTAGTATACGTATCTATTTGTAGGCATACAGATCGAGCACATATTAGTAACATAGGCTCAGTCTCCATTATTGTTCAGTCGTGAGAGGATATTGCTACATAGCGCTTAATATGCCGCTTGCACGACGATATTGCTACACACACAGGTGCCTGTAATCTGTTATGCTTCTCCGTTTACAAGAGACATTTTGAAGGATCCAAAACCAGTTGTATTACCAAGATTGGTATTCGAATGCATTACAAGAAACATTGAAAGCTATGGAAGCCCAGTGAGTGTCAGACTTCTACTGACTAAAAACCACACATGTTCTTTCTTAGCCCTTGTGCCGAGGCCGTGTTATCTCTTTCGAACAACCCGCAATCCCAACGGGTGTTGGCCCTTTCGGGCCCCTTCATTATTGCTGACATCTCTTTGAGGTGCACGTAAAACACGAACACGCTGTCGACACGGCCTGTCGTCGTCATAAGACGGACGGGCACCAGCCACCTTTTTAATATCGCTCGTTCATCAAGCCGGCTGTAGGTTTAATACTGTCTTATTCCTTTTGTACACAATTATGTAAGTACTGTTTAATTCAATTTTGTTTGCTTCAACACATTTTTCATTTGTTTTGTCTACACAAAGTCTGTAAGCCAGATTATTTCTCGAAGGAATTTCATTAGTTGAGTTATCTTGGATACAACAGTTAATTGGTATTCTTTTCTACATTGCTTAAAGAATAACATTTTCTTTCTTCGTTTTGATTCATAAATAATTTCTAGAAATACTTGATTTTGTTGTAAGAAAATGGGTTCTTGATGTGGCATTTACTTATTATATTTTATCTGTTTAGTGTTTTATTTCATTTAACGTTGTAATTTGTCATTGTATGACATTAATAAAGGACAATTTATATACAGGCGTGTGGTGGTAAGGAGCTAGGGAAAGGTCGTGAGGAAATTTTGAATATGAATGTGGATGGGTATAAGAGCAGAGCAAGACCAGAGAAACGATGGATGGACAGTGCATCTGATGTGATGACGAGTAAAAGAGAAGTATGGAAGAAGAAGACATGCTGCTCCAAACCCAAATGAATTGGGATAAGGGCAAGATAATGATGATGATGATTAAAATATGCTTTACAAGTGTTAAATTTTGATGGAAAGAATAATAATGGCAAGAAAGAATGCATCTGATGAGATGACGAATAATAGAGAAGTATGGAAGAAGAAGACATGCTGCTCCAAACCCAAATGAATTGGAATAAGGGCAATATAATGATGATGATGATTAAAATATGCTTTACAAGTGTTAAATTTTGATGGAAAGAATAATAATGGCAAGAAAGAATGCATCTGATGAGATGACGAATAATAGAGAAGTATGGAAGAAGAAGACATGCTGCTCCAAACCCAAATGAATTGGAATAAGGGCAATATAATGATGATGATGATTAAAATATGCTTTACAAGTGTTAAATTTTGATGGAAAGAATAATAATGGCAAGAAAGAATGCATCTGATGAGATGACGAATAATAGAGAAGTATGGAAGAAGAAGACATGCTGCTCCAAACCCAAATGAATTGGAATAAGGGCAATATAATGATGATGATGATTAAAATATGCTTTACAAGTGTTAAATTTTGATGGAAAGAATAATAATGGCAAGAAAGAATGCATCTGATGAGATGACGAATAATAGAGAAGTATGGAAGAAGAAGACATGCTGCTCCAAACCCAAATGAATTGGAATAAGGGCAATATAATGATGATGATGATTAAAATATGCTTTACAAGTGTTAAATTTTGATGGAAAGAATAATAATGGCAAGAAAGAATGCATCTGATGAGATGACGAATAATAGAGAAGTATGGAAGAAGAAGACATGCTGCTCCAAACCCAAATGAATTGGAATAAGGGCAATATAATGATGATGATGATTAAAATATGCTTTACAAGTGTTAAATTTTGATGGAAAGAATAATAATGGCAAGAAAGAATGCATCTGATGAGATGACGAATAATAGAGAAGTATGGAAGAAGAAGACATGCTGCTCCAAACCCAAATGAATTGGAATAAGGGCAATATAATGATGATGATGATTTAATTATGCTTATCTTAAAAAGGTAAACAGTAGCAGCATATATTAAGAGCAGTTCTGTGACATGAAATAACAAAAGCAATTCCAGAAAATAGGTGTGAGAAGGTTTATAAATAAATCTTCTCATCATTCTCGAAAATACATTCACTTAACAACTAACAAAATTAACAGAACAACTAATAACTCTTATAAGTTTTTCAAAAACATTGTTTCGTACAAAAATCACGTACAAGCCTAAGCTTCTTGACCCTGTCTTACGAACTTCATAGGAACGAACATAGAATAAAAATGTGTAGAAATGAAACAGCTTTGAGTGCCATTTAAATGGGAACGATATCGGGACTTCAAAGTATTTAGGAGAGAGTGAGAAACATTAATTTGTGCGTTAGGTACTTATTTCGAAGTAGTCAAGGGAATATCAGGTAAATATTTTTGTGCTTAGCCCAAAAAGAAGCTTGGAAGTAGTGAACCTCGACACCAGGGTGTAGGCAATCCAAGGAGGTTATGCCAATACTGGATACGCGCAAGCAGACAAGCTCATTCTGGGACTGGGCATAGATTGCATACGACAGGTGACAGGGACCATCACTCCCAAGTAACATTTCATTCGGGCCTAGGTTGTAAAAAATGCCTTTAGGTTTTCTAAGGGTCGTAAAAAGGTTAATGCTTTGCTATCTGGTTATATTAAGTACTTGAGAATGATTAATAGGTCCTAATACTAGTTGTTTTATATTACAACCTTGGAGCCGCTGACAAGAGTTTAAATTAACGTTATTTTGACTTGTGTTTCAAGAGCATATAGTCCTAGGATCTTATAGCTGTCGTAGACTCCTGATTAAGTTCTGAAAAGGCTAGCATTATGCTGAATTGAGATCTAAAGGTTTAAGTTTTAACTTTGATATGACCATAAAGTTATAGAATGTTGAAATTGCTTATAAGTAATTTTTAAAACCTACCTCAAACCTTAAGGTTATTTTAGAGTGTCTAGGCAAATAAATTAGGACTGAGTGGTGACAACCCAAACCAATAAGCTATTGTTTATGAGCTGAAAGCATGATTAACGTCCTACAAGAATATTTTAAAGCTATAAAGGCATCCTCAAAAAATATCAGTTGTCTCCGCTACTTCAAAGCATTACGTTGTCTTGAAGATGAATCAACACAGGGTGATGTCAAAAAAACGGAGTGGAAATTTTAAACGTAAAGTGCGTAAAAATTTCTTACGAATAATAAATACATCGGTAAGATTATTTATTAAGGTACGAAGTACCACACTTCGTACCTTAATAAATAATGAAAGACTGGTAAAAACTGCATAAGGCTCTTACAGATCGGCGACCGTTAGCCATCGTCGGCGACCGTCACCCGTTGTCCTAGTTGAACGACAAACGCGGCAAAATAGTCGTTGTACGTACTCTTGTGGCCTGTGTTGTCGCCTTAATCAGTGTGCGATGAAACGCGACGAAGTGCGGATTTGTTTTTTGCGCGACGATACGCAGTGTGAATTGCTTATCAAATTGACAGTTGAAAAATAGGTCTAACAACTGCAACAATATATAAGCGAAAGTGCTTAGTAATAAGCCACAATACCTCTTAAACAAACGTGGCTTATTTCTTAATGTCGGATATAAATGATGAAACTCTCCGAACTTATTTATTTCTAAATACATGATATTTGTTGTCTTCCTTCTTTGTTAACGTTGTTTTTGTAGGGTTAAGTATTTATAACATTATGAATTTTCGAGTAACAACGCAGTATACATGTTACGTTTGTCGCTCACGAATGACTATAAAATAGGACACACGTCGCGTGATGTATTGGTCGCATTACGTCGCGTCGCGTTGCGTCGCTACGTGTCGCGTGATCGCGTCCCGTCGCTCACGCGGTGTCCTGCGTCAGCGACGAATACGACGCGACACGACGCTGCAAACGCGATCAACGCGATCAACTCAACGGCATACCCTGCTTGCGGCCTATGTGGCAGTCTGTGACATAACGCGACGTACTACGCGTACTTGTTTTGAGGGCGACCAGGCGCGACACCACGAACTATGAGCTTTCAAGCAAAATCGTACTGTATTTCTTCATGATTCGAAAAGCTATGGCCAAAAACACGTAGGGCATTTGTCGCGTGAAGCATCGCGTCGCATTGCGTCGCGTCGTGTTGCGTCGCGTCGCGTCGTATTCGTTGCTCACGCAGGACACCCCGTCACCTAGGACAAGGGGACTGTCGGCGACCGTCTGTCGGCGAACGTCGGGTCGCAGATTTGTTAGAGTCCTTATTTTAAAAAGATGGAGAAGTACGGCTCATCTTGATAATGGGTGACCCCATTGTGGATTAAAATTAGGCTGTTCGGTTGTTCGATATTGACTATTTTTACAGATCATTGACACCGTTGAAGATGCACGACCTACTGAAACCCCTTCAGTTTCAACCACAGATGACACGACATCGTCTGAAATATTTGAGGAATCACAAAACAGTCAATCAAATTATGGTGATGATGGTAGTTTATCTGAAGATAGTGAAGATTTTGAAGCTCGTACATTATAAACAAGTGTTGATACTGCAAAGGATTTAAGAATTTGGTCTTTAGAACACAAAATTAATCTTTTTTGTTTTTGGGACAAGCCCGCCACACTATTCCCAAACCACTGTAACTCCTGTTAGCCAGAATCAACCCCTCTGGGATATTAATTTTAGGCA
The DNA here is from genome assembly GCA_949316265.1 of Diarsia mendica. Classification (NCBI taxonomy): domain Eukaryota; kingdom Metazoa; phylum Arthropoda; class Insecta; order Lepidoptera; family Noctuidae; genus Diarsia; species Diarsia mendica. Next base: position 20,759,817 of record OX438900.1, on the reverse strand, counting down.
AGTGTCAGCCAAATTTTCGAGTCCAGTCCAGTTAATGAACAGCCGTATGGAAGTGGAATCGCGAGGAAGTCATCGAAGCCTACGTTCCATACATACAGACCCATAACCGAACCCTGAGGGCATCCCATGGTAAGGGACTTTGACATAGAATGATGTCCGAGTTTGAGTTTCGCGGAACAATTTAAGAAGTACGAGTAAACAAGATTGTATATGTTTTTAGGGCAGCCACGAATTTTCAGTTTAAGGAGTAGCATCGGCCACCACGCGTTATCAAAAGTCCCCACAAAATTAAACATGTTGCTTTGAAAGATCTTTTAGACATATTTAACAAACGAACGATCCTGAAACTTCCAAAGGATCCTAGATCCTTACTACATACTCCCAGTGGTGATAATATGCAAATAAAAAATATTAAAGGCGGTCAATACTGGCACTATAGGCTTGAAGTATGTCTTCGAGATTTTTTTCATGATCTTAAAGTTGATGAAAAAAAGCACCCTGTAGCTGTTTGTTCAGCACTCTTGTCAAACCGTCGATCGCACGTCCTGTTTCAACCAAAACCTAAAAGCAACTAATTGTGCGCATGGGTTGTTTTCGCGACTAGCAAGTCTTGAATTACTCCTAGCGATAACCTTAAAGCTGCGAAAACCGCCTATGCGTTTTAAGTAGCTCCGCGAGATTACTTTTAGCTCTTATTTTGGCAAACATTAAGAGCTTTTAGCTGTAACAGTTCTGAAATTGGTAATTTTAATGCTTTCTAGTAATTTATTAACGCCAGCCATTTTTTTTACATAAAAAATCAATTTTAAATAAAAAAATCAAAACAAAAGGCAATATTTTAATTCAATAAGGCTAAAATAAGTAACTTGTGCTATAGCATTTAAAATATATGTTTTTAAATGAATAGAAGTTTTATTTCTAATGCAACGTACCACCAACCGTGTATATTTAAAATTTTTATTTAATTAAAATATCTTCAAAATTATAAACTAACGCAAGGCCCGTCTCGTATTTAGCACTATTATCCTAAAGTTTCACGATGAAGTGCCAGTCGCACAATTTTTGTTTTTCCTGACTTCAGCAAGATACTTATATTTATTTTATAAATACTTACTACATACTCAGTTAGCCATTTTGAAACTTGGTAAAATGTCAGCGAATGTGGCGCCATTATATTGGTCTTTCTGTGTAAAAAAATCTTACACAGAAACATTTTAAAACCTGCGAGTCCTGGAAAGGTATTTTTTCATGTCCATCAAAAAGGTTTTAAGTTGTCATAGGGTTACATACAAGACTAATTTAGAACTTAAAAGCTGCCTTGCAAGGTTATATTCACGTTAAATTAAGGTTGTGAAGGTTATATTTGGGTACTGTGTAAGTAGTTCGAAAGGTTCTGGATTTGAGCTATAGGTTTTGCTATAGCTCTCAGAAATGTTCTAAAACGTGGGCCCTTTTTGCACTCAGGAGGTTAATATAAGGTTAATATAACGTTATTGAGCCTGTTAAGACTTACGAGCAGATTTCCATATGAAGGTTCTAGAACCTTTTCAAAACCTTTCTAAAACCAAAAATGTTACTTGGGCTGTACCCTGCACACTGAAACAATTTCACACCCTAGGAATCGTTGACACCGTCGGGGCTGCGGGTCCGTTGGGGCTACGGGTCCGTCGGGGCTACGGGTCCCGTAGGGGCTGCGGGTTGTTCCAAAGAGATACCGCGGCCTCGAAACAAAGGGCTTAGAAGGAACATGGGTGGTTTTTAGACAGTAGAAGTCTGACACTCCCTTCTGCTCTGCCCAATGCGGGAGGAGTAATTTGATGATTTATTACATTTGACATTGCTCTATGCAGAACGTGCATTGAGGTAGAAGAAACGGTCGTGCATATACTCCTCGAATGTACCAGTTCCACGTAGATTCGCAAGGAAACTCTTGGAACACCATGATCCCTTTTGTCCTGAGACGATTGTAAAGATCTTGATTGATCTGCTTCTGGAGTGAGGAGGGCTGGTTGGAATTACGATCACCATAGCTCACATACAATGTTCCACTTAAGGTGGATGCGCAAGTGTAGGAAGGTTAAATTTTCTTACGTTTTTTGCAGGTCAGTGTTAGGTTTGATATTGATTAAAATATGATTCGCGCACGTAATGTGTATGTATTTATAGAGATATAATATTATATTGTATTATTATATTGACTATTTGATGAAAAAGGCATCCAAGTAAGTTAAATGAACTGAGAGGGTTGTATTGGTGATTTTAATCATTATTATTCAGTAAACTCACATTATTTTATTACGGTTTTTATTTAACAAGCTGACGCCCGCGATTTCGCCTGCGTGGATGTCGGCCAAATGCATGCAAGGCCATAAACCGCATGCAAATCGGTGCAGTATTTTTTGAGTTTATTGCGAACAGACAGACAGACAGACGCGGCGATGGACTTTATTTTATAATATGTAGTTATTCAACCTGACACTGACCGGTAAATAGCAAAACACCTATTTTGAATTTCGCATAGAACATGGCATACTCACGAAACGTCAGAAGTCCGCACTTGGGGTCTGCCAACGAGCTACGGAGCGAAGTATACTGGGTGTCAAACTTACGGACCGCATCGGAAACACTATGATTCGCTCTAAAACCCAAATAGCTGATGTTGGTCTTACAGCTGCGAGTTTAAAATGGAACTGGGCTGGTCACATCTGTCGCATGTCGGAGGAGCAATGGGCAAAAATTACCACTCAGTGGATACCAAAAGGCAGGAAACGACAACGCGGCAGGCCCAGAAGGAGATGGCGGGATGAGCTGGACTCTTTCTCAAGGGATTGGTCTACCATCGCACTGGATCGCGAAAAGTGGAAAGAGGGAAGGGAGGCCTTTGCCCTGCAGTGGGACAACATAGGCTCATAATAATAAAAAAATGGCATACTCTAGCTCTACCGATCTCTTCATTTCCAATTCTTATTCTATGGAACTGGTAAATAACTTCGTAACCAACTTCTCATCAGTATTTCGGCGCCTTAATGCCTTTGTTTATGTTAAGGCTCGAATATCTTTGAGGTATTTTAAAGTTTCGTCCTACGGGTATTAAGTTAGGAAACTTTGATCTGGGTGTGGAGGCTGTCACGTTATTTGGAGGAGGTCAAGTGTCGTGATCGACTACCGTGGTGTTATGGTTGAAAAGATCGACTTTGCTTACACTGTCAGTAAGAATTAAGTAACCATATTTCTATTCATCGAGGGCACTGTTGTTGTACCTTGGCGGACGCTAAACTAACTTTTTATATCTGATTATGTAGGTTGTATACTTTGTTTTATTCGAATAGCTATTTTACTGCGGTACTCAGAGATATAATGATTACGTCATAACTACAAAACTGCTTGATTACAAAACTGTCAAAACCTTTACTTAGTAAATGATCTAAGTAATCATTACAGTTCTCTGAGTGCGGCAGTTAGTGGTATCAACTTTTTTAAATGCCGAAGAAGCCTCGTTGGATATCTGTATGATACAAATCTGGCCGCCCACGCACTTCCAGAAAATCTTTGTATTTTTTACAAACGTTAATATTATTTGCCCTTCATGAGACTTGTAGTAGGTAGGTCTTAAATCAAAAGCCTCGGTAAGAAGTTTCGCTAAATTAAGCCTCTGAAAATGAGACAGAACAATTTTGTTTAATGTCCCAAAGGAAGTTTAAGTCATGTTAAAGTGTTTAGTTTAATTGGACAACTTTACAAGAAACAGGTACATCACGGTTATTAAGACTGCCTCATTAGTCTAACGGCCTACGTTACGCCTGTTTAGTATGAGGTCCTGGGTTGGATTTCCTGGGCGGGATTTTATTGGGTTTTTCCACCTGGAATATTAAGTCGAAGTAGAAGCGATTTCCTATAACCCAAAAAAAATGTAGGTAATTATAAATAATAATCACGGAATCAGCATGTTACTTTTGCACAATAAGAACTGAGTAAAACAACAACATGCTCTCCTAACAACTTTTATACCATGGCATGGTCGGTTTGCTTAAAACACAGATGCAACAAAGCGAAACACCGCCTTTTTCCAAATCCCTTGTTAGTTGCGCCGCTAAATTGGCCCCTGTGCGAAACTCTGCACCCTGTACACCTAGACATACTGAAATGTAACAACAATACTGAAAACGAACACAGTTGAGGATTCCCATTTTGTTTCTGTTATTTATTTTCGGATTTAAAGTTTTCAAATTGTTTTAACAAGGTGTGGAGACAAAGATAACTGATATTTGTAAGTTTTAGTTTGAAAGCACTTCAATCTGTCTAGGTTTCTTCTCAACTATTTTGGGCAGTTGAGTACCAGAATTTTACATGGAGCAAATGGCTATCTGCCCACACTAGCCCAGTTGGTACTGAGTAGTCAGACTCGTTGTCAGACTTCCGGAGTACTGACTACATGATGTAACAACTGTCAGAGATCTACAAAATAATGACAGCCAGGACCAACGACTTAACCTTCATTTCCATGGAATCAGAATCAGAATGAATGATATGATGAATAATCGGAATTCTGATTCTGATTATTTCCAAGGCACAGCAGAATCCCTGTGCACCTGTTTAGTTAGCCCCGAGCTCCTTGAATATCACGTATTATGTTGTTGTTGTTATTACATAATGCCTGTAATTTCCGATGGGGTATTGTACAAATAGTATGCTCCGTTATCTAATGCTTTGTCAATTATTAAAAACATATAAATTGCCACACAATTATGTACTGGGATTTGGTATTTGTTTTAGACACTAGTTCAGCATTTTGGCTTGGCAATGAACGTGTTCGGTCACATTTGCGTTTGTAGATGCGCCTACGCCTATTTCAAGAGCAATACTTCAGTGCGTTATTTAACATACTTTGAACAACATCTCACTGAATTCTCCAAGCTACTGGCTTTATTAATATTCCATCCATACAAGTACGAATACCGATAGCTATGAAATATCAAAACAAACATCAGTACAACATAAATGCGAATGGGTGGGTATCCAGTTTTGTATCAAATCAAATGGAAAACCCATTCGGTTGTAAAGTGAAGTGAACAGTTTTGCGCCGTCGCTCATGAACAACCTTGCGATGTGTTGCTTTTTTTCTGTATTCTGTATGTTTTGGTACTCGGTACGAAGCATTTTTTTTTAAAAAAACGTTGCCCCACACTAGGAATTTCTCCTGTATCGTGGGTGCGTTTACAAACATTGAAACTCACATACACAAACACGCCAAGACCCGAAACTACTATCTGTAGGCCATACAAATACTTGTTCCGTGCGGAGATCGAACCCGCGATACGTAGCGCAGCAGTCCAATCGCTTAGCCACTGCGCCAACCGTGTCGTCAAAGAATTATGCGAAGATTGTAATGAAATGGGCTGACTGTCATGGTAGTCCTACCGAGGTTATGATATGTAATGTTTATTTTGCACATAGGTTTCTACAATCCATCCATCCATTTCCATAAACTTTCGGATTTCTTTTCTTCTTTTTTAAAAAAAAAGAAGAAAAGAAACACAATTATTAACCAAATAAATGTATTAAAAAATGTATTTATTATTATTATTACTATTTATAATAGTAGTCTACCTCGTTGGTCTGTGGTCGCAATAGCATAAAGCCTTAGGTTCAGTTCCGGGTTTTGGAAAATCGTTATTGCTTTTTTTATCAGGAATTTCTCAGTAGAAGCCACAGAGTATGAACTTGTGCCTGGTTGATGGCGATAGGCTCACCCCCAATTACATGGGACATAAATGTAACTGGTGAACAGCCGCGCCTGCCTAACAAAAATGTGGGTGTACTAATACGTACACGATGTTATGTTAAGATACTGTTCACATCACATCTTTAACTAAACAAAAATCAGCTTAAGCACCTCTACAATAATTCAGTAATAACCAGAAATATCTTTAACAAATTAGAAGGTATACAGGTAACAGACTAAATGATTAATAACATACTTGAGTGATAATTAGACATTGCACAGCCATTAGCGTGGCTGTGTTAAGCGATACGTCTTACAACTTGTCTTAGAATACAAGTTATATACATGTATACAGGTTGTATTTAGTGTCAAAGTATAATGGTGGATCGTGTTGCCATTAAGTGGTAACAATGTTGTTTTGAGATCCGTGTCTTGTGAAAATAACTTTCTGCAATCACAAATATGTGATTTTAAAGCTACTGCATTTAGATTTGAGGGATGTTTTTGGTTTGTCGTGTATTCTGTAGTAAGCTGTCGGCGTAATGGTAGCACGCTTTTTTTTGTTTTCCTATGGATGGATATTGGATAATTGACATAAACTTTCAACGATCAATCAAAGAGTATTAGCTCAATTTTTCAATGAAAAAATCTGAGTCTGGACGACGTCGATAAATAAGAAATTAGTTCAATTCACGAAACTCATTAGTAAAGTATTCGATGTTTCAATAAAAAATCTCATGAAAACAAAAAACTTGATCATTCAAAGACGAAAATAACAAATAACGACTTCAAAAACAAAAGCAAAAATTATTTCAAATCAAGAACGAACACGTTAGAACATAATCAAACACGCAAAAATACACATGTAAAACAAAAAAAAACAGACATTGATCATACATTTTGTTCATAATACGAAAGAACATGGGACTCAAAGTAACCCCGAGGAAATATACATGTTGTTTTTGTACTTTGATTTTAGTAATTACATTTTGAAGCGTCAAAGCAATCGAAGAGAATCTGAATGAAATGAAAATGTTAACGAAAGTGTTTGAATCGAATGTTGAGGATTCTGAACGGAATATTTTTTTGTAGAATTGTTAGGAATCGGACATTGATGTTTGTTATACGGTATTAAAAAACCCGTAGGTATTGTAACTAGGTCTAAGATCGCATATCAATAAGAATTTCTCCTGTATCGTCGGTGCGTTTTTAATGAAACTAAACTGACATATACCTATAAATAATCAAACACGGGGGGGGGGGGGGGGGTATGTCGAGGCTGCGGTATCTCTTGCGAACAACCCGCAGCCCCGATATTCCAAAAATATCGTGTTACGAATTCTTAATTACCTCTGAACGCCAAACGACTGAAAAACAAACATTTTCACGATCGCTTATACAATAAAGCGACATTTGAGCCACTGGAATTTTAAAATTCCATTCCATATAAAGGACTCTCATAAACTGTACCCAGAAATCTACTTTGAAAAGCTGTCCAAGATTCAACTGAATAGTACTTTTTTCACTTATTTCAATGGATAATAATCACTGAATTTTAAAATAAAATTCAAATTTACACTGGCGTTCCATCTGCAGTCCCATTTCAGGTGAGGGCGGGTCATTTGTAAAGTAAAGATGAGGTAGAAATGAGCCTTGGGCGGAGCCCCGCCGTGTTCTCGTAGCGGCGATCGGCGGCGGTGACCTCTCGCGTCCGGCCCTGGTGCAAGCCATGGTCCGGAGCGAGGAGGAATGGGACGCCGTCGCCTCCTTCTGCGAAGCAGTGATGCTAGCGAAGGAGGTGGCGGAACGAGAGAGGGAGAGAACCTCTCAACGTCCCAGCCGCCGCGGAAGGCGCTCCGGGCGTCGGGGGTCACGCGATGACCTCCGGCCACCGTAGACGCGGGCCTGTGGACGGTGAGTAACGGGCTAGCTCGCCGTCCGGCCGTCGTCATGACGGCAACAGACCGTGTCGGCGGCGCGTACGTGTTCCACGCGCGCCTCAAAGAGATGTCAGCAAGGAGGGGCCCGCAAGGGCCGACGCCCGTCGGGGCTGCGGATATCGAAAAGTTACCGCGGCTCCGACACAAGGGCGAGGAAGAGGGAACATGGGTTGGTTTTTAGTCAGTAGAAGTCTGACACTCCCCTTCGCTCTGCCCAAGAGCGGGGGGGGTTATTCGATGATTTTCCACCCACCAAAAAAAAAAAAAAAAAAAAAAAAAAAAGGTAGAAATGAGCGAGAATTTTTTACAATACCAGATCTATCGGAAGTAGGACTTCCTATAGGCCATACAAATATTTGTTACGTACGGGAATCAAACACGCGACAATCGCTCAGCCCAGGTTTAGCGATTGACTGCAACGCGGCACAGTCACCAATCATGCCTTCTGCCCAATTTATGTCTGGTTGATGGCATTAGGCATATCTCCTGTTAAATGTTACGTCACCTACACCTTTGTCTATCGCTTCGAGGATTATGTAGCGTGACGTTATGAGTTTAAGTATTAAATTTTGTGAAAAGTTGCAACTTTTTGTCATTTATTCAGTCATTGGTTTAGCTGAGAACATTACTTGTAAATATAGCAAATAAATAAGGATATTAATGTACTACTAAATCGGTAAGTACACTTAAGTATATCTCCTACAGCAAGTCATTTATTAGCTTTTAAAGAAACATGGAAGACAAAATGCTTCTGCCTTGTGTGATTAATTTGGTAGTTACCAGTTTTCGCGTTTGAGCTCAATCTTGTCCAAAACGTGGAATACGTTATTGAAGATGGAGTCAAGTTATAATAGTAGATGGAGTGTCTTCATCGTTTGTGCTTGTCTTGGGTAAAATAAAATGGGGAATTGAAATTTTGCGATTCAGGGTTCCGTTTTTTTTCAGCAAATCTGCACGCAGGTCAACCTGTGAGGCCTTGAGTGTAATACTTCAAGCAAGAGCGTTAAAGTTATAGATTACAATGGAAGTGGGCTGGTCACATTGCACGTCAGGGTGAAGAGAGATGAACTAAAAAAATAATACATGGCAAGCCCTTCCGGAAAAAGGAAAAGAGGTCGACCTCTGTAAAGATGGGAAGACTGGCTGAAAACAGCCCAAGATAGGAAAAAGTGAAGTAAGATGAAGAAAGAAAGAAAGAAAAAGTATTTATTGATTTCACAACAGGACTTGATCTTATTGATCTTATTGGAGGCCTATACTCGTCGAGAGGTCCTAAGTTGAGGGCAACAAAAGGACAGGCTGGATCTGAGTGATTTAGGGTTCCGTAGTCACCAAGGCGCCTTTTATAAGTTCGCCTCGTCTGTCTATAAAACTTGAAAGCTGTCATTTGAGTTGGGTGTTTACCGGGTGAAAGGTACATCGACGCACAAACCAATACCACATGTTCAGTATGTCATTCGAACCCTGGGGGGGGAGGGGGCGCCCCCCAACACGTGGGACATGTCTGGGCGTCTAAAATGGATTTTAGCAGATCATAATATGAATTGCGTTAAGAAGCCTGAAATGGACCTTTCATAACAGTAGCTGCGTCTGTGACCATTTAGGAAAATAGATCATAATAGGAAAATAATATAAATTGCGTTTAATTTTGTAAAATGGTCACTAACGCAATTCATATTATGATCTCCTAAAGCGGCCAGTTCAGGCTGTGCGTCGATGACCTTTCAGACATCGAAAAAATAAAGATTATTTTTTCAGGTGCCACCTCTACACGTAACGTGAGGCTGTTTTTCTTCGTTTATTAAATCGACAGTTTTTGAAAGCCATTTTCACTTGTATCTATCTGTCCAAGTACTCTAGTTTTGTCCAGATTAACAATCCTAGAAATGTAGGACAATCGTTACGTTACAGGAATAGTTTCCATCCGTGCCCATACCCAAAATGCACCAAACTTTTGTCGAGAAATTACTTCAATTCACACCCAGATTGAAAGTGTTCAAATCCAATTGGTTTTCCAAATTTACGACATCCCATACCAGTCGAAAGTCGTTCTCAGAGAGTCCCATGCAAAAAGAAATCTACGAATGAATCTGAGTTTTACCGCTCATCTCTCGAAGGGACCACATACTATGGTGGCTCCATCTTGCGTCTTGAATCCATTACCGTTATTATGCATATTGGAAGACTCCACAGTGGCGTGTTATCTATTTTTCCCTCACACAATTATCTTCTGCGAACGATCTTTATAAAATTGACACAGCATAACGATTACAATTTCGTTTAAATCAGTGTTTTTTTTTTTTTATTTACTGTATCACTGGTCTAGTGGTTGCTCTTCTGCTGAGCATAAGGTCTTGGGTTAGATTCCCAAAATTGGGCAAAGTGTTATTGGGCTTTGCCATCAGGCTACTGATAACAGCAATAAGCCTGCAATAAGGTAATAACCACATTGTTAGGGACTTTAACACGAATGGACAAATATTGCTATACCATAGACCACAGATGGATTACGTGCGAGAATATTTATAATAAATCCTTAGATTTTAACGTGAAATATATTTTATTTTAATTCAATTTCCGGGTCTATCTTATTTCACCAAAGAAAATTTAAAACAAAGTAGAAAATTCTAAGTTTAAATGATCTCATCCGTTTGGTTTGCAATGCTATCCGTATTCATTTCGGATCCTCTTGGTATTTTGTTTAGAAGCCACTAAAGATTGTTCAAAATTTCAGAGAAAATACCTATAATATAAGGTCCCAATAAAATAGGTGGACGAATTTTAACACAGCGTTCAGTAGGTCTTACCAAACTTATTATCTGAACAAAAAAAACATTAAATAAACTGATTTTTTTTTAACTTAAAATAATAAATTGCTGCGGCACTCTAGAACAAAGTCATCCTCTATGAGTAGGTACTTAAATGCGTTTTTCTTATTATTTTTTTACCATCGTCCTTATTTTAGTGGTCTGAATGATTTCTGAAATTTTGTCCACCTATTTTAATGGGACCTTATATTTAAGTTATTGAGTTGTTCCATCAAGAATTTCTCATTAGCAGCCTAGTCTAGATTTGTGCCCGGTTAATGGCAATAGGGTTGCCTCCTATTACATGGGACTTTAACATAACGGGCAAAATTCAGGTGCATTTAGAATAATATTCTAAATGAGATAAATATTAAATAATAAATATTCAGGCAGATATTATCTGCCTTACACTTTCTGAATTACAAGATGCGATGTTATGTTAGTGGAAAGATAATTTCATAATAGAACCTTAAACTGATTATTTTGTTTCAAATACAACGCAAAAAGCAACAATCATTTATTTAGTTACCAACTCGCTCAAAATTTTCCACCCCACAAAATGACTTAACACAATACAGAAAAATATAATCATTTCGACTCGAGACACCTAATCCGGCCCAAAATTATTATACCCAGTAAACACATTTTTAATATAACACAAAAATAAATTACTGACTCAAGATTCAATTGGAAGTCAAGTAGGTAAGCAGACTAAGCAGGCTTATTCCATTCTTGCCGCCAATGAATAAATTAGCCTTTTATCTCAATGTGCTATCTCTTAAAAAGTGCTTTGGAGACATTTAAGGATATAAAGGAAATTGCGTTGTAAACGAGGTTTTCCTTTCAATATTACGTCCAAGAATATTTGGGGCATAAATCACAAGGAGACTAGACTGAAATATTCTTGCTCGTTACTTGACTTATATCTTGAGTGATGTCAGATTTAGGAACCTTATTGATGTTACACGGTATTCGGGTTTGGGGTTTATTGTGGTAGAATTTGCAAATATTACTTATATTGTTTGGGAAGATCCTATTTTTTTTTTTTTGGTGGGTGGAAAATCATCGATAATCCGCAGCCCCGACGGGCGTCGGCCCTTGCGTGCCCCTTCCATGTTGCTGACATCTATTTTAGGAGCGCGTGGAACACGAACGCGCCGTCGACACGGTCTGTTGCCGTCATGACCACGGCCGGACGGCGACCTAGCCCATTACTCACCGTCCACAGGCCCGCGTCTACGATGGCCGGAAGCCATCACGTGGCCCCCGACGCCCGGAGCGTCTCCCGCGGCGGCTGGGACGAGAGGTTCTTTCCCTCTCACGTTCCGCCACCTCCTTCGCTAGCATCACTGCTTCGCAGAAGGAGGCGACGGCGTCCCATTCCTCTTCGCCCCGGACCATGGCTTGCACCAGGGCCGGACGTGAGAGGTCGCCGCCGCCGATCGCCGCTACGAGAACACGGCGGGGCTCTGCCCAAGCAGGGTTTGAGAAGATCCTGACTAAAGAATAATAGCTCTTCAAGTTAAACCGCGTTTGCCTTAGCTGATCTGTGTTTGGGTGGCTACCCACTAAATACCGAGTTTCCTCCATGCCTCGGACAACACGCGGATAAGCAACGGCAACAGCAACGAGAGCAGTGGTGGCCCAGTGGTGGTGGCCCCGACTTACGAACAATAGGTCGTGGGTTAGAATCCAGGCAGGCACATTACTTTGTGTAATTTATTTCATAACCGCGCTGCTCTCAAAACAGTGAAGGAAAACATCGTGAGGAAACCGGCATATCTAAGAACCAAAAAATTCGAAGACATGTGACATCTACCAATCCGCATTGGGCCCGCGTGGTAGATTATAGTCCATTCCCTCTTAAAGAGAGGAGGCCTGTGTCCCAGCAGTGGGAACATTAATAGGCTGTTGTTGATGATGATGATGAAAACACTATCATGCTAGTAAATAACCTGTAATATTTTAAAATCACTTTTCATGTTTCTAGACTTGCAATAAATTAAGGAATTACTGATTAAGGCCACTTTTATATTTAAGAGATTTTAAAAATATTACAGGTTATTTACTAGCATGATAGTGTTTTGGATTTCTCAAACTTGATGTGATTTTAGAGTAAAAAAATAAAATGTGGGTTTTATTTTGGGTTGCGATAATTTCGGTGGCCCGAATTCAGTGGCCCGAAAGTTTGACAACTGGTCTACTAAGGGGTAACTGGGTTGTACTGGTATTCAGTTGCATCCGGTTAGACTCGAAGCCGACCATAACTTGAAATCAAAAATCATTTGGAATATTTGAATACCTACAGAGTTGGAAAACCTTGACATAAATATAAATAGAAATTTATGTGTTTGTTACTTACCCAGAATAGTAATACAATTGAATACATCAAAAATATTCGTGAAATATTTCCAATAAACACGAATCTATGTATTTTGTGTCTATTTTCAGAATACGAAAAGGTGAATTGGGATTTAATATCAAATGCCAAAGTAATTGATTCCTATGAAGGAATCTAATAACAGATACATAATACATTATGTTCCGTGTCTGGGTGTTTATTTTTGTATAAGTGAGTTTAATAATCATTGTTTGTAAACGCACCCACGATACAGGAGAAATTCCTAGTGGGCAACGTTTCAAAAAAACTGGTCCGCACTATAATGTGTGACTATAGAGCTGTTTTATACTTTGAAAGGTCAGTACGTGGATGGGCCGTCTTCTGAAAGCCTTTGGTTCCCGATGTCAATTAGAGATCTTTCAAAAGTCCTTACGGGTCGTCTGACAGTCGGTCATACTAAGGAGGATTATTCAGTAACTGGGCTATAGAGGTCAGATGGGTTGCCGGTTTATGCAATGTGTGGGTCTAAGGGTATTCGGTTAGACTAGATTAAGTCTAAATTGAAGAAAAACTAGGGAGATGATGATGACCTGGATTTATTACAATTGATAACGCGGTTTTTTTTTCACGACTGGTGCTGATAAATAATCAACCTAAAAATTCACCTACTTGAATGCCTCTATAGCGTTAAGTAGCTATCTGGTCAAGGGCTTAAGAATACTTGAAAATGAAACTATCAGTTCGATGGTCAGATCAACTGTGTGGGAAAAAAAGTCATTTTTATTATAATTTTAAGTTCGGTGTCACTTCGAATATTTTACTTTTTAGCGAGAAAAATCCAGACAGTATAAGAGCCTCATAGTGCCATGCACTCTTAAGATAGCTACTTAACGCTAAAGTATAAAAAAAAAAAGTTCGAATTCCAGGTCGGGCCTATTATTTTCTTTTCCACCAGGATAGCAGTCACGGAGTCTGTATTTGTACCCGGCTGATGGCAATAGGCTTACCCCTATTTCATGAGACTTAAAGGTAATTGACGAAATGTGGGTGTACAATAAGGTATACCTCTGAATAACTCTTCGGGGATGTTTGTTACATGTAACACAGTAAGACTTATACAACCTATAATAGGGAATCGGACTGACTCAAAAAAATATGATTCTGTTTAGTCCGTCAGTTAGATTATCGAAAAATATTGGATACGTGTTTTTTGTTTTATCAAATCACTAAAAATTGACGAAGATACAGCGCGTCAAAGATCATGGAGTGGGGCTTGAAACGTCACTTGAAGGTACAAAATGTACTAGCATAAGACGTCACACGAGTTTTCGAAGCACTGTATCGTCTTAATTTTTTGTTTACATGAAAAACGAAAAAATATGTGGTCAATTTTTTTTGGAAATCTATCTGACGAATAAATTAGTATTTTTTTTGTCCGATCCCCTATTAAATCAACGCCCCCTCTCATCCAATTTGCTGTCAATCTTATCAAATAGATTCCTGATTGACACACCAGTTTTATTACAAAACAATTTAAACCAAAATCAGATTAAATGCTACAAGAGACGGTGATGTTTCAGAACTGTCAAACTAGTTAGAACGTATCAAACTTCGGTGTGGGTTTATGTGACGGTTTCTCAAGTTCCAAACTTGTGTTATGAATTATTGATGATAGTATTAGTTTCACGTGTCTTTTGGTTTTGTGGTCTTATTAATTATTGGCATCACTACATATTATAAAACAAAGTCCTCCTCTGTCTGTCTGTCTGTTTGAGATAAACTCAAAAAGTTCTGCACCGATTTTCATGTTGTTTTCACCAATAGATAGAGTGGTTCTTGAGGAAGGTTTGAGTATATAATTTGTCAAGTTCCGACATCCACGCAGGCGAAGTAGCGGGCATCAGCTAGTTTATGATAAAACAAGTTGTATGCCCATTGGACTGCCAGTCTGCCATATATTTTTGGCTTGGTTGAAGTTTAACTATTTGCCAATGATTTTTTTAAACTAAATAGGTACTCACCATCAATAATTCAGCCGAACGATGGCTACTGCTGGACATAGGCTTCCCCCAAATATCGTCACATTGATCAAATCCGTGCCCACTTTGCTACTAATACTCACTTTTATCATAGACATTGTTGTGCTTGAATCAGCTTTTAACGGTCCTCCCCATTGCCATTGAGGTATAGGTAATACAGGTAATTTTCACGATTATAATCTTTAGCATTACAAACATCGACTGCCGCTATATAACATTCCCAAGATTACCTTTTAGCTGGACATCGTTAAACGATACGTACGATGCGAATAATTATTTCTGTTCAACTTTAATTTAAAGTTTAGTTTGAAAAGTCGAGTTTAGACTTTGTTTAGGAATTCTGTGCAGCAACGAAGGACAATCATAATATGATTGTATGTAAAAGTGCATGAACAAACTTATATTATAAGTTTGTTCATGCACTTTATTTTAAGACAAATTGCTAAAATAATTCATTAGTTTGAATTTCGGAAAGTTTCCCATACTTTGACTTTATAGTTTAAAGTCAATTTGTTTTTATTAAATTGAACTGTAAATCTGGTAATGGATGTTTAAGTAAAAATAATTCACGACTGTGTGTTCATTCAGAGAAATTTATTTCTAAGCAAACAAACTGTCAATGATTGTAGTCCATATGTTTTAATCATATCTTTGACATTTGTATGGAATGATTACATAAATAACTGACACTCGAATTGAAAATCTGCCTCAAGTACTTTGAGGCAGATTTTCAATTCGAGTGTTAATTATTTTCTGGAATTTTCTGGATCTTCCAGGTATACAAATAGGTACTTGAGAACGAGTAGGTATGTCAACAAAATTAAATGCTTCGTCATCAGCCTCAGGAAAGCAATTCCCAAACCAATAATCATATCATTACCCTCGTAAAGACCAGTAAATACAAATCCAGCCTTCAAATTTAAACGATTCACAAAAAATCGAGTACCTCCCATCGTAATCTCGATTCCAATTCGGATTCGATTTACGACACGTTCCGTTTCGCGGAGTATCAGAAAGGGGCGTTTCCTAAACGCCATCCTATCGAGTGATCGTATCCTTAACAGATTCTCGATGCCGGCAGCGGATTGCGGGCTCCAAACTAATGTGTGTATCTGTGCTCTTGGTTTTGAGAGACACACGGTTGTTTTCAATGTGGGATTTTCTTGAAAAATCGAAAGCACTGACGTTGCCTAAAACCGGACCAAGTAATCGGATTGGTAACTATTAGCTAAAGGTAGAATATGAATATAGAATAGAATACGAAGCGTTTAATAGCAAACCTGTTGAACACTATTTTTTTCACTGTTCGCCAAAAGTAAAACTAAAATAATTAATATGTCGCAGATCCCGTAATGGAATGTCAAGCGTTTATCATAATTTTGATTTAGTTCAATTTCATTTAATTTTTGGTCTGGCAATGCTTGAGTGTGTTTAGTCGGATAAAGTTATCGTTGGTCATTTTTGATGTTAATAAAAAGGCGGTAGACTTGTGCAGTTGACACATTCAAATAAAAATCATGGTGACGAACGGTTGACTTGGCTAACCTCACTACATTCCATTTTATTTGATTTAAATCTGAAAACAGATCTTCAATCCTTTGTTATTTTTTTATTGTAAAGTGTTTTGGACGGTAAAGTTTAGTGTACCGAACGGTGCCTGTGTGTTATTTCATGTTGGACTCCACATTCCATCATGCTCGAGCAACAAATCAACGAAGACAGGTCTCATCTGTCGTCAAATATAAACATGATTTTAAAAGTAATCTGACACCGGAGAATGAGACAAGGGCAGCAAGATGATAATTAAAATTTCTTCGAAAGTGAAGATGATGACAAACCATGAACAAAAAGTTTCAAAATAAACATGGTTAGGCATAAACAAAACGTTCCTAAAGTTGGAAGACCTGCTCTATATGGAAAGGAAAGGGATTACCACACAGGCTCAGCGCAGGTTGATCGATGTCATTTCTTTGAATTCGTCTTTAGAACATTTCAGTGAGTCACTGTTTTGAGAACAATGGTGTGCTGTGTTACAGCAAACAGTTAACAGAGGAAGCCAAAGTGAGGTTCAAATGTTAAGTTAACCAGCAATTTAGAGTGAACAGTACCTACATTTACTATACATCACACTAGTTTCGCAACATTTATAATATTTGACACTCTATTTCTGCGACCATTTCGGGCAACGACTTAAGTTCTATTTCCTAGTGCCATAACTCATCTCCCCATTAAGATGGTGCCATGAAAACTTGGCACTATTTTAAACATTTCCTTTTTAGACTTAAGGAATTGGCAGACGTTTTAAAATTTTATAAAAGTGTCGCGATGTATCAATAAATGGTAAGATTTTTATAAAAAAACTAATAGCTAATGCCCGCGGCTTCGCCCGCGTGAATACTGTAAAAACAATCCTTGATGCGGATTATATATCATTCTAAAATTTCAGCTCGATCGGTGCATAACTTTTTGAGTTTTTGAAGCGTACACAAACCAACATAACATTTTTATATATAGATATATATAAATTCCTCTTCTTATTTTTTATATATTTATTTCTAGTTTGGTACCTTGTTTTTTTTCTTATTTGAAATTCTTGGCCACTTTCTTTGTATTTTTTTCTAATTTAAAACTTTATGTCACTTTCTTAGTACTAACTGCCTTCCTAGCAATGTCATCTACTGCTTCATCTGTCTGACAGACAGTCAGACATCTGTCTCTATTTATGTAAGCAATATAAATAAAGGTTGCAGGATGGTGATTACTGAGAAGACTTTGATGAAGATGACGAAGTAATCCATCTCCGACCCAAAAATGTAGGATAGTTGTTGGAAGACGGTCACTAGTTACTACTGCCTATTTTTATCCTCAAAGAGGAGACCTTAGCTCCAGTAGTTGAAACTCATACAATACTCTGATTATGTGTGCTGTGTGAACGGCAAACTACTTGAAAATGGCTCATCTCATGATAAGTTTAGAGCTACAGATACAATGTTAGCTCCGAATAAAAGCTGAAATTGTGTGAGACTTACTGGCAATCGAGTTGATTGGCGTGCGATTGAGGAGGCTTATAATGTCTAGCAGTGTACTGTTGTGGGCTGATAATGATGATGTATGAGGAGGCTAAGCTCAGGGAACTATTTTAAACGTACTATTTTCCTGAAAGACGTACGGCTCACGATATCGGCCGATCTTTACTTGGGCATGTTCGGCCAAACTCGGGCGATTAAGCACACGTGTGTAAAACAAAGGGAGTACGTACACTACTGCAACCACCATTGTCTGGAGACAGTCCATGACATGTTAAGCACATGCACGTCCAAGTAGTTCAGTCCATCATTGACTGACAAAATCAGTTTCGGTGTAATCGTACCGTTAAGCTACTTTTTAACCGGAAAACCTTTTTAAATTGTTTTCAATATTTGCCGAATTTTAAATCAAAATTCCGCTCTTCATCCTTTCATCCAGTATAGCACTTTAACTTCAAGTATAACGTAAATATTTGAATACCACAGACGGAGGATGTTAGCTGTCGAGAAATATACGGCAAGGGGAGAAATTTTTGTCAGGAATTTTTTAAATCAGAGCTCGCGTGTAATTTTGCGCACATTTTGACTGTGTACAAGCAAAATGTGTACAATGTGTTTATTATATCTTACCATCTTTGTGAACAGTCTGTTTTTGTAATCGGATGAATTTGTCAGCGTTGTGTGGCGGTTTATTTTAGTAGATTAGGTGTGAAATATTAATCGTGGATTGTTGGGAAGATTTAATTTTTTATCATTATTATAAAGTGCGTTTTCTTGGATTGCTTTAGAATTAAAATGAACTAGCCAGGAATATTTTTGTAATATTCAACTTTAGTATAAATGAAATATACTAAACCAGTTTATAGTAACTTTTTTCATTTTATATACTATACATATTAATAAATAGGCAAGTAAGGACATGTCTGTCGCATGCCAAACGAGCTGTGGGCCCGTAAAGCTCAGGATTGGTACACTGAAACAGTGACACGGGGTTACGGCAGACCAGGAAGGAGAAAGCGGAACGAATTGGATGTCTTCCTTGAGAAATTGTAAGAAGTAGAACAGAATCGTGATAGTTGGAAGTAATGAAAGGAAGCCTTTGTCCAGCAGTGGGACAATATGGGCTAGATCATTCTGTGTGCTAGATTAAAATCCGTTCACCCATTTCGATGTAAAAAGGCAGCAGTTGTATAACAATTAATTTGTTTCTCAAATATAATATCTCTAAATTAATATTGTAACATTATTTCAACCTAAAGATCAGATGTCGACTTAAATTAGGTCCATGTTCATTTCTTCAGTTATTAAAGAAATAACTTATAGATTTTATGTTCATATCTAAAGTCTGGGTCAAATAAAGGCAAAATAATAGACAAAGGTCAAAGGACAAAGGGCTTTTCATAAACAAAGAATATTCACAAATGAAATTAAATGCTGTGTTTAGAACCAAATGAAAAATATTAAAAAAGTACACAAAAGCCAGAAAATATATGGAAAAAGAAACCCTAAAAATAAGTTCATAGAATGTCTACCTTTATTCTTTTATAATAGTCTGTCAAATGAAGATATAGGTATGTTTGACTCTCTTTTTTATTTGGTTATTGCCTCACCTGGTATTAGAAATTTTATGCCGCCAATGAGCCAAGTCAGAGGCCCATTATGGGCGTCGAAAAGTATCTCCTAGACATGTTGGTTTAGTTTCCTCACGACGGTTTCCTATTCCGATGCAAGTGATAATCTAAACGGATGCAGCTAAATACCTCAGACCTCCAGATTCCAGATACTGGGTAATATGCTAACAAGTATTCTCCCTCTGTAAGAGTCATCATCATCTTCACCCTTATCATCATTTAGGAACTAAAGTATGTTTACTGAAGAAGTTACCGCAGTAGTTATCAATTGATACAACCGCTTAGTTTAAGTTATTCCGAGTGACTAAAATATTGATCCAGGCCAGCTTCATGTTTCAATTATTGCTGTCACATTTAAATTAAAATAATTATTCGTATTATATTCAATTTATTGTCTTTAACATTATGCATTTAAGCAATTTTAACCACAAATGGTGCACATCAAAACCGACCAGGTATGAAGAATTGTATGCTACTGAGAAATGCCAGATAGAAAATGCAAGACCTCATGCTCAGAAGTTGCGCTTGCGACCACGTGACCAATGAGGCAGCCCATGAGAAAGCAAAAATGTTTCCGAACAAAAATCAAAACTATTACGTTAAAAAATACAATTTGTGGTCCGAAAGGTGTGGCAAAAGTATTTCCCTAACCTGTGTTAACGCCTAGCATGTGTGCGCACAGGCGTCTCACGCACACACGCACACAACGTACAGACGCAACACACGCGCGCGAGCTGCCCGACCGCGCCGCGCGCCCCCACTCGCCCAAACGACAGCGTCGAGTCACCACGCGCTCGATTAATTTAGAATTTTAGATTTTTTATTGTTGTAAAACCGTTTAAATAAACGTGTTGTTAAAGTCACCGTCGCATCATTTCTTCCACCTGACCAAAATCCACAAAAGTAAAGTACCGGCGTTCACAATTTTGGTCCTACGAGCCTGGATAATTACCAGGAAAAGAACAAAGGAAATACTGCGCTACGTGGATGGCGGCGACACAGAATACATTTATGGCGGCGACGACATAAACGAGGCGACGTTCTAATTCTACAAGGAAGGTCATACGTGAGGAAAGGTTTACTGTGCTGTGAGTTCGTTCCGATTTATTTATTTTCCCTGCATTCGATCGACCGCTGCCTGTCGCCTGCGCTGCGAACGGGTTCGGGCGGGCCGGACCAGCGGGCTGCGCTGTTGCTAGCTTGCTACTTGCGCACCACCCGCTTCTTGATTTTTGCACACTTTACGCGTACCCTCACTCCGCTTCACATTTAATAATTTAAGTAACAGTTCCATTTCTTTCTTATTAACTGCATTGCACTTTCGTTTGTGATTCTTTCTAGCAACTCATTTCATCGCATTGTTTGGTGTAATATACACACAATCCTTTCTCATTTTGGCTTAGACTCGGCTTCCATTGTCATAAATAGTCGCCTTTGAACATAATTTCAATTCTTACTTAAGGACGCATTCCCGATTGATAAGTCAAATCATTACTTTTTTAAACAAAAGTATGTTTATTAAATACAATGCTTTGTATTTTTTACCGAAGTAAATTAAAACACTTCGGTACATTTATTGAGAAACTGGACATATCTAAAATTATATTTATAGTTAAGAATTGTACCTTGCACATCTATCTACAATAAGCAGCAAAAACATTTTAAAAATACAAAGCATTGTATTTAATAAACATACTTTTGTTTAAAAAAGTAATGATTTGACTTATCAATCGGGAATGCGTCCTTAAAAATATTCTTATACCTACTTCACCATGGAAGATAAAACTTTAATTAAAAGGCGTGCATCATGCAAAGCTAAGCTTACAATATTTGAAAATTATTTGCTAACTGTTGAGAGTTGTGACAATTTAAGTAAATTACAAATAAATGAATTGAACATCCGTTTATCAAAAATTGAAGAAGTCTATACCGAGTTTGATTCATTTCAGTGTGATATAGAAAATTGCATGGATTTTCCAGATGAGCAGTACAAGGAACGCGAGGCTTTCGAGGCCAAGTACTTCGGGGCGATCGCACGCGCTCGTGGTCTGCTGGCTCCAGCCGGCCCTGCGGGCAGCGACCGGTCCGTGACAGGTTCTTGTTGTACTGCGCATGAAGGTGGGCCAAAACTTGCACTTCCTACCATACATTTGCCTAGTTTTTCGGGTCAGTATCATGACTGGTTGGAATTCCGTGACACATTTAGCAGTCTCATTCACTCAGACAAGTCAATACCCAATATTAATAAATTTCATTATTTACGGGCTGCATTAAAGGACAGTGCCGCTGTAATTATTCAGTCTTTAGATTTCTCAAGTAGTAATTATGAAGTAGCTTGGGAACTACTTTGTGACCGCTATAATAATGAAAGGTCATTGGTCAATAATCACTCTCAAGCCATTGTTAATTTGGAACCGTTAGTAAAGGAATCACCTAAAGCATTGCGTAACATAATCGATACAGTCAATAGGAACCTCAGAGCACTCAAAACACTCAACCTCCCTACTGAACACTGGGATGTACTCTTAATTCAAATCCTGTCAAACAAGCTTGACATAGTCACAAGCAGTAAGTGGGAATCTTATCGCAATAAGGTGAAAGAGTTCCCTACACTTAAAATGTTTCATAACTTTCTAAAAGATCGTGCTGATTTTTTGGAAACAATGGAGAATACTCATAAAAAACGTAGGTCAAGTGACCCTACACATGTTCGTCATAAAACATTTGTGGCCAACTCAGAAACTCAGCCTGCTCGCAGGTACCCATGTCCACTTTGCAAAGGTAATCATGCACTTTATCTTTGTCAAAAATTCAAATCATTACCCTTAGCAACCAGGGTTGAAAAGGCTAAGGAACTTAAATTATGTTTAAATTGTTTACGTCAAAGTCATGCTGACAATGTATGCAAGTTAGGGCCATGTCGCTTGTGCGGCCTGCGGTGCAACAGCTTATTACACGAGCATGAAGCTCCTGCGCCGTCTGCGCCTGAAGGTCAAGGACAACCTCCTAGTCCTATACAGGACATTGCTTTGTCAGCCACTCAAAACAACTGCGTTCTATTATCCACGGCCATAATCCATGTGACAGACAATAATGGTATATGCCATAAAGTGCGTGCCATACTTGACAGTGGAAGCACCTCCAGTTTTTTAACTGAAAGCCTATGTGCTAAACTCAACTTACCTACATTTTCCACTTCAACCGTAGTTGAAGGGTTCAATTCTCAAATATCTTGCTTGTCAAAGCGTTGTGACGTACTCATATCGTCATTATTTAATAATTATAGCGAGAGCATCTACTGTTATGTTGTTCCGCGCATCACTCAGTTATTGCCAACTACAAAAGTTGACCGTACAACACTAAATATACCGCCTAACATAACGTTGGCGGACCCCAAATTCCACATACCTGCTCCAGTCGATATGCTACTTGGCGCTGATGTTTTCTGGACCATACTAGGTTCCCAAAATATCTCATTGGGTAAAAATAAACCAACCCTTAATAAATCTAAACTGGGTTACTTAATCTCAGGCCCAGTCCCAACACAACATACAAAATTCATTAATACAGTCCACTGCAATCATATTTCCTTACAAAACAACGACGATCAATTACATAACAAATTATCTCAATTCTTTGAACTAGAAACAGTAGCTACACGTAAACAAATATCTAAGGAAGAGCTGGAATGTGAACAAAGTTTTATAAATAATACCACTCGGTTGCCTGATGGGCGATTCGAAGTGACGATTCCATTAAAGGATTCGCCTGATAAGCTGGGCGACTCTTATGAACAAGCTTTGTCCAGATTCTTATCCCTAGAACGCAGATTCAAACACGAACCACATTTTAAAGAGCAATATTGTAACTTCATCAAAGAGTACATTTCATTAAATCATATGTCATTAAATAAAAATCCAGAAAACGATACTCTCACTTATATATTACCCCACCACGGTGTATTACGTGACTCAAGCTTATCGACAAAATTACGGGTAGTATTTGACGCATCTGCAGTGACGACCTCTGGTATCTCATTCAACCAAATTCAAATGGTAGGTCCAACAGTCCAAGATGACCTAATTAGTATCTTAACTAGAATGCGCCAGCATAGGTTTCTCGTGACTGCAGATGTCGAGAAAATGTACAGAATGGTGAACGTCAAACCATCACAACAAATGCTTCAACAAATCTTATGGCGATTCGAACCTCACGAACAACTCGGGCAGTATAAACTACACACAGTTACGTACGGAACCGCGTCTGCTCCTTATCTCGCGACAAGGTGTTTGACGCAGCTTGGTAACGAATGCTTAGACCAAACCGTCTCGGAAGTCATCTTACATGACTTCTATGTCGACGATTTAATCACAGGTGCCGCAACTGAATCGCAACTCATAGACACATGTAAGGGTGTAATCAGTCAATTAGAAAAAGGAAAATTTCATTTACGTAAATTCCATTCAAATAGTGCTCATGTTGTCACTGAAATCGTTGGTGAAAGTACTAGCGACGAATTACTCAACCTATCTAATAATGACCATTCAAAAACATTAGGTTTGCTTTGGTCGTCCAAGGAGGACAATTTATTATTCTCAGTCAATATTAACCAAGATAAAACTCTAACTAAACGTACAATATTATCTCTTATGTCACAAATATTTGACCCACTAGGTTTAATAAACCCATGTATACTGCTAGCTAAGAATATTCTACAAAAACTATGGTCTTCACAGATAACGTGGGATGAATCTGTGCCTTCGAATATAGTAAACATGTGGTCTAAATTTATAATGTCACTTGCTCACATAAACAATATTAGGATTACATGGTTACCAGCAGACTGTCACAGGTCACTGTGACGGTCGTTGGTTGACTGCGATCATGAGATCCTAGGTTAGATTTCTGATTCGGGTAAAGTGCTATTGGGTTTTTGGGATTTTGTCAGCAGCTACGGAGTCTGAATTGGTTCCCGGTTGCCTCCGATTACTTAAAACTTAAATAGGGACGATGTGTGTAAAGTCTGTAGTATTACAGGCGTGATATTATATATTTATAAAAAGATAAAGAAGTTCTATCTGTAAACCGTGTGGGAGGCCTATGTCCAGCAGTGGACGTCTTTTGGCTGAAATGATGATGATGATGATGATCTGTAAGCCAAGGTTCGTGAATATCGCAGTGAATTACAGTTTGGTTCTAGGACGTGTCTATTTCGTAATCATGTTTTATCATTCTTATTTAAAGAGCCTGTTGTGATGAAATAAAATACACATAGTTAAACTCCTGACCCAGCCGGATCCCAGGTTCTAATTACATGGATATAAAAACACAATTAAATTAAATAAGATTATAAGTAACTATATACAAAGAATAATACGATAACATAATAATTATTTAAGTAACCATATTAACGAGTTTAATGACAGTTCATAGAATACCATAGGCAGTCAATAAACGAAAAAGAAATGAAAAGTTTTTCTAAAGAATTAACGTCAAAAAAGTCACGCAACCCATTAAAACTTTTGACACAAAAGAAGGGAACTGTCAAACTGAACTGTCAAATCATAATTCACCAAATTACTAACGATTTTCTCTTGTCGATGGTTTAGAAAAAGAATTGCTTGCTCAGCTATCTTGAAAGGCCAGAATAAGGTCAATGTCCGATCGAACGTGAATTTCCTTTTTCAGCCTTTGATTTTTTATTAAATCTTTGTTTCGATGTTCGAAGAAAACGTAAAGATTTAAAGGTAAGATTTTGTTAGACGTTGAAAATATGGTCTATTTACTAATTTGAATGAAAAATTAAATTGTTTTATTGGTTTGGTTGTTTTTTTGGTTTAACTGGTACTCGACTGTATTCGATTAAAATATAATATAATATTATGTCACATTTCTTAAGAAATCGTGTTGCGCCGACCCCAAATAGAATGGGAGAAGATCAGGAAGATAACTAAGATAACGTCATGTCACAATGGGAACAATATTATGGTTATTATAATATTATTACCATGACATCAGAGTTATAAAAAATTATTACTAATTCTTCTAAACTATATAGAATCATGTTCTCAAAAGCGCCTTTAACGATTATTTTGAAAATTACAATACGGTAGCGTAAAATTTATCTAACTAGGTCTCATATCTATGATTTGTTGTCTTTACGCATATAAATACCCGAGCAGAGCTCAGTTGCCCAGGTACTAATCACTATCATTACTATCACTACTTATTATAAAACAAAGGCCTCCGCCGCGTCTGTCTATCCGTTCGCGATAAACTCAAAAACTAATGTACCGATTTTCATGCTGTTTTCACCAACGTAGAGTGGTTCTCGAGGAAGGTTTTATTATAAATAACTATCTTTTGCCAGTGGCTTCGCCCGCGTGAAAATGACGATTTTCCATACAAACTTTCATCCCCTATTTAAATCCCTTAGGGGTTGAATTTCGAAAAATCCTTCCTTATTCCTTGTCTACATTATAAAGGGAAAATCTGTGCAAAATTTCAGCTTTCTAGGTCCAAGGGTTTGGGCTGGGCGTTGATCAGTCAATCAGTCAGTCAGGACTTCTCTTTTTACTTATATAGATTTGACCGACATCCACGCGGGCCAAGTCGTGGGAATCAGCTAGTATTTTATAAGAATGAAACAAATCAAAAACAAAGTCATTGCACTACCTCTCTATCTATGTTATACGTGCTCTCATTCACAAAAGAACAAATAACACGGCTTTGAAAACAAGTTGTACTCTTTATAAAAACTTCAGAGAAAAAGATTCTTTTTCATCGACCTTTCTAACGTTTCATGATTATTACCGTGTTTAACAAAAAAAGAGTTTTGAAACTTTGGCCCTCACAATCTTTTGAATAAGGCAATCTTGCCAGTAACTGTTTTGAGCCTCCCGGTGTCGAGTTCATTAACAAAGAAGAGGTTCATGAATTCATTAAATGGAGCATTTTTTTAATAAAACAAATTTTTTTTTTTCAATGAAGACCTATAGAGATATCCATTATTACTTTATTTAACTTACTATATACATATAAAAAACATTTAAAATATTCCTATGTAAAATAATATAAAAAAATTGTATAATACAAAAAAAAACTGTAAGTAGGTAAGTAATTGTATAATAAATTGTAGCCCACCGGTACCAGGAACAGGGGCCAAGCTACCGGCATTCGGGCCTCCATAGAAAGGAACCTCCTACAAATACGAGCCGTGTCCTGGTGTAGCGCTTTCTGTATGTATCTATAATTAACCTGTACCTGTGCCAACGGCTTCAAGTAACGTTTATTCACCAATAACATTTACTCAGAATAAATTGTACTTCTTTTTAAAAAGGTACTCAATCATAATTATTCGACCTAGATTTTCTAACAACATCTTTTTTTCTAACAACTTAAGGTATTTTCATTTTGGGATATTTTATCCGACAGTTTTTTTTCATAAATGGGAATATTTTCACAGCAGAAATTGCTCAGGTTCAATTGGTATAAAAGCCGAAATTCCTAACATTGTTATTTAATTGAACCGTTTTATAGCCAAGTCTTATACATATTATAGCAAAGCCTTGAGTAAAATATCTGACAAATACATCTTTCTCTCTCTCCTAACTATTTAATTAATATTTTCTTAATTATTGTCACTAAATTCATTAACATTATAATCCCCAAAGATTGAAATCAGTAGATGCGCTTGCTTGTTGTGCGAAAAAGTATTCACACTGAAAATAGTGACCGCATAAAAAAACCGCATTTAATGATAGATGATACGATACGCATAGAATGTAGCGATCTACAAACAATCGAATCGAAACCGATGTCTGTATAGACATACGACTTAATTATTTGTGTCTATTTGATTGTTTGTGAATAGTTATGCTGCAGTTTCTGGTTACCCTCTTAGGAAAAGGCGATGTATAATGTATGTATGTGTAAAATAATGTTAATAAAACATACTAAAACATAATAATAGAGAGCGAATCTAACGATTTGAGCTTTAATATTTCTGCGCTCGTAACAAATATGTCTGGCTAAGTTCATTACTTAGGTATTAAGTCAGGCTTTAGGTAATTACCAGAATAAATGAAGGAATATTTCTTTTCATTTAATTTTACTACGTCGTCGACCTACATCAGCGCTGGTAATGACAGAAACATGTAGCATACTAATCTAGTTATTTCAGGTGCTTACGTACTTGAGTTCAGTAAATAATTAATTTCGGAGTATAAGAGTTTTGGTCTTTGATAATTATTTTATTAGAATTATGTTTGGTATTGCCTTAAATGTTCCTTGTATCGTACCTATTGCCCAGTATTCACAGAGTTGCTGGACACTTGGTCTAGCAATCGCAATCGTGACTGCTGAGCACGAGGTCCTGGGTTTAATTCCCGGGTCGGGTAAGGTGTTATTGAGTTTTTCCATCAGGGCCCCGAGTCTGCTATTCAATAGTGTCAGAATGGTCGATCATTGATCTCATAATGGTTGATTGATGACAAGCCAAAAAGTACCTTATGCCTCTCGACTTAAGGTACTTTTTGGCTTGTCGTAAATCAACCATTATGAGATCAATGATCGACCATTCTGACACTATTGAATAGCAGACTCGGGGCCCAGGAATTGTGCTCGGTTGATGGCAATAAAATACATGATACTTAATCATAACTGGTAGGTAAATTGTGAGTGTACTATTAGGTTCACATTCGTCTATCCTTTCGGGAATTAGAGGCGTGATATGTTATGTTAAATAACTGGATTATGGAGGTCAGATAGGCAGTCGCTCCTTATAAAATTCTTGTATTCAGCTGCATCGGGTCAGACTAAAAGCCGACCCCAAAAAAGTTGGGAAAAGACTACGTATTGATGATTCTACTACACACATGTTTAAGATTGCAGATGTCAGATAGGTAGTCACTTCTTGTAAAATACTCGTATTCAGCTTCATATGGTCAGACTAAAAGCCGACCCCAGCATAGTTTATTTTTTATTTATTTTTATTTATTTATTTAAAAAATACATTTTCTTATAGTTAAACAAAGCACACAAATAGACCTCTGGGGTCTGTCTTAGCATGCCATGACCTGAAATTTGATCAACGCGCTATTAACAGTTAGGTTATAAAGTTACAATAGAATTTATGTAGTATTCTTTCAGCTTACGCTTTACGTTCTTATTATTCATTGAGTCTCTGATATCTATAGGTATTTGATTTAGTAAGTTGGGAAAAGGTAAGGCATGATATTACTACACACAATATTTTGAGATAAAAGCTTCTTATCCTTTTGTAACCTCATATTTTAGATGCAGCAGACATTACTAACTAAAGTGACAAAGCAAGTGAAACATCCCAACTCACAAAACAGTCAGTTTCTAAAACACGGTAAAGACTTTTTCTTCCAACTATGCTTTAATTTCATCATAATCACACTAAAAACTCAGCACAAAGCGAGTCTTTAGTGCTCTAGAGCAATAAAAATGTATGAAATTTCATTATTGCACAGTTTATTTTTTTTAATCGCACCGATGCCAATCTCAATGGATTAGCTCTATTCAGCCAGCCGATATCAATACTTTTTTTTTTACATAAGTATTATTCGTTTCTATCACAGATGACAGAAACAACAGGAGATATGCCCTTTAGCCGAAAATGTATGGGGACCTGTGTCGTCAGTTCACACACGCAGAGCAGTAAAAACAATAGATATACGCATTCGCAAACACATCCGCATTTCTTAAAACATTACGTACTACACAATCAATTATAAACCTTATCCCTTCAGTCACAGCGTGTATTTACCATGCACCGCACAATTTACTTAATACATTTTGTTTTACTTCGACGCTAGTGATTGACTAAATCGAAAAGTTATCGATTCTTCTATTTATTATTATATTGTAATAAAGTTCTTTTGGGGTCCTGAAAATAATATATTATAAATAAAAAACAATATGTCCAGAAATCATTCAAAATAAAAAAAAGGTCATTTATTCAAAACAGGTTGATTAAAAAAATATATATATTGATTTGTGTCTGTAGTAAATCGTAATATTAACTTACACCACAGATGTGTTGCAACAGATTTTGACGTTCGAAAAGTGCTGATTATAAACAGCACTTTTTTCTGTCTGTTAGTTTAAGTCCCTTAGGGGTTGAATTTAAAAAAAAAAATCCTTCTTTATTCCTTGTCTACATTATAAAGGGAACCTCTGTGCAAAATTTCAGCTTTCTAGGTCCAAGGGTTTGGGCTGGGCGTTGATGAGTCAGTCAGTCAATCAGTCAGTCAGTTAGGACTTCTCTTTTTATTTAAGTATATAGATATATAGATAGATAACTCGAGCAACCAATGAATACTATTTATTCAGTCAATATTAAGCAATAAAAAGCACTTTCTATTTTCAGTATTGCTTGCAAAAATAAGAAAGCGTGATAATAATATAAACGTTGTTATTAGTACCTACCAGATTTATAATTTGTTGTTTAAACTAAAAATAAATTTATATTTTATTAGTAAATACATAGTACAGAATATTGGTTTTTCTTATCTCCATTTACGGCAACGCTCAGTAACGCCATAAAATACGCCTTATACTGCAGTAACAATTGTGTAGAGTAATTAATTGTATAATGCATAGTATGTATAATCATTCGTACGTATACGCAGAATCATCGTATAAAATATCGACAACTACAAACATCACAATTAGACATCTCTAGCTCACAAAGACTGACAGCAGCAGCTTTTCGAAAATATTGTGTGAGTGAGAACATCAGTAAAACACCTATCCATTGCGCTATTAGATCAGCCGATTCACTGGTCGATTTGTACTAAAGAAGCAATGGTTTTTGTTCCTAATGAAAACAATTGATTTGGTTTTTCATCATGTTTCTCGTACCACGAAGTAATGTTTTAATGAATTTAATATGAAAAACATTATTTTTGTAGTACTTACGTGTGAAATGAGATACCATCTTTCGTGTAATTCACAATACAGCTATTATTTTTACAAACATTCACTGAACAACGCGGC
The DNA here is from genome assembly GCA_949316265.1 of Diarsia mendica. Taxonomy (NCBI): domain Eukaryota; kingdom Metazoa; phylum Arthropoda; class Insecta; order Lepidoptera; family Noctuidae; genus Diarsia; species Diarsia mendica. The sequence continues at coordinate 20,729,286 of OX438900.1, read as the reverse complement.
ATTTTGTAAAAAATCACGAGCAGTGAAGACGTCGCAAGTTGACATTCGACTTATTATTGAAAGTGGCTTCTGGCCCCGTCGCACAGTGTTCGGAATGATTAAATTACGAGCTACTTTAGGTACAAACATCATGGCAATATATATTGAAATTTGCAAGTGATTAGGGTACACTATTAGTCATACAACTCATTAAACGAAAAATTTTCCCATTCCGAGAAATTTTCACCGCTCAGCACTGCTCCAATCCCACGCGATAACAATACCGGTCAGTCGCTTTTGTTAGCCGCTACTTTTCGCACGTGTTTACGTTCTGTTCTTACAACAGTTTTTGAGTTTTTAAATAAAATTTTTGCTTCTTCATGTGTTCCACATCCACAGGTAAGATATACACCAATTTGTTACTCATACATAAATTCGTATTACGAGAAAATAAATAAAATGTGAATTGAAAAAAATAACCAAATTTTCAAAAAGTTTAAAACGTTCAATAGACTTCAACTTTTTCCCAGCCAATTCCAGCCGTCCACGTTTTTTTGTGAAAATAGAGTATTTATCTAGCTCTCGAATGAATCTAGTCTCAATATTCGACTCGCCTCGACTTTTGAGTGATGTAATTTTTTCGTTCACCAGGTGTTACCCGAGGAATAACACGCCTTCACCTTTTCGACCTTTATGTCGGCATAAACTGGTCAATCAAGCGAATAAGGGATCTTCTATTGCTCGGATGGTTGACTATGTCTCTTCAGAGATTCCAGGACTTCTAGCAGAAGTTATTAAAAATAAAATAAAGGTGATTTCTGCTGTGCTAACCAAGAAATGGAGTGCTATCAGGAACAAAGAGAAGTTTGTTTTAAAATGCAACGACTGGCTGCAAGAATGCAGCCAGTCGTTGCAATGAAGACGACTACATCAACAGACAAATAGCTGCTCTGCACCCTACGCAAATAGAAATCGGGGATCGAACGGTCAACATTGAGCACATTTTAATAGAGACAATGCTAGATGGAAAAGCATAGCACGAGAAAAATTGGAAGGACGCAGACTATTGAAGACCTGCTACATGCTCTGCTCATCTCCTCCGATCCATTAATATCCAGCATCAGACCATTGCCTAAGAGAAAATCGGGTACTTTAGCGCCAGAAGTTTTACAATTATTGAAAGCTCCTGAGGCGCATGAAGCGCCTGAAAGGACGCACTCATCCGATAAAGAGGCAGGCAGCGAGTAGACAAAAGCCAAAAGCCTTTTTCAGGGCCGCCTATTTAAAAATGTCTTAAAGTTAACTCTAATAACCTCCTCTAATATCCTCATGTGATGGTTAATTTTATTATTATTAAGTATTTTTCTTTATTAATGTAAGTATGATTATTTAATTGTGTATGCTTGTTGAAATGTATAATGAAATGTGTTCTTACTGTTGATTCAAAACCAGACATGTAATTTGTATAATTATTAATAAAATAAACTAAACTAAAATACTTTTTTTTTATTAAAGACTATATATATATATATGTACACACTATATAAATACAACAATACTTAATAAAACATGTGTTTCTCTCATATAAGTCCACACGCATGTACCTGCCTACTTACATTCAAATTAAATTTTTCATGTAAAAAAAATACAAGTAGCTCGTAAAATAATCATTCCGAACACTGTGCGTCGTGGCCACATGAGTTCGCATGTACCACGCCTCCTTGCCATATCTCCTGTTGTTTCTGTCATCTGTGGTTTCTATCCTACTACTTGTTCCAAATTTAAAAAATGATTGTTGCTAACTAGTTACTATAAAATGAAAGAAATTTAAAAAAGTAATTTGGCGGGAACTTTTGGGGAACTTTGTTAATTTTGCTTGACAATATTTTTGGAAACGATAAAGTGTGATACTATCTGATTTTGAGTGCTTCGGCTTCGAATTAAAATGGAATCATTTAGCGACACATTAACTCCGGAAAACATTCTAAATGAAGACGACAGTGTTAAGTATAGAAAATCTTTTAACTGTTTGATATGAGTTTCTTTTATCTACTATTCCTTTATGTAATAGTTGAAAGAAAAGTAGATTATGCACCTCGCCTTAAGTAATTTATATTGCCCTCGTGCCTGTTAGATTAGAGCCCTCGCTAACGCTCAGGCTCTAAATCAGGCACTCGGTGCAATAATAAATTACTTTGTGCTCGATGCAATAATCTACTATAATTCAACAGCTGAAAACATAACAAGAACAATCTCACATATCTGCAAGTACATTAAAATTACTCAGTTTCTAAACAAACAGTTTAAATAGTAATATTACAAAGGCAATAAGCCACGGCAGTGTAGCTCGGGGACGTGTTTTCATACGCGTAGGTGCCTCGAGGTGGGTGATTAAAACTAACAGTTATAGAAGTTTGTGAGGCACACGGGAAGGCAGTGTGTGGAGCTTGCATTTGTTTATCCAAACAGTGGAACTCCCTGCCTGTGTCGGTTTTCTCGAGTTCATTTAACATTTAACCCCAATCTATTTAAGTCGCGAGTAAATAGGCTTCTTCTGGGTAAACTCGTTCCATCGTCGACCTCATCTCTGCCCTTAAGGCAAGATTGAGGTCAAGAGTAAGACCAATAAAAATAAAAATAAAAAATACTGCCGGGGCTGCAACAGTCCCTGTTTGAAAGTGATACCGTGGCCCCGAAACACAAAGGGCTAAGAAGGAACATGGATGGTGTTCTTTCAGTAGAGGTCCTCAGTCCTTTCTAGGTAGGTAGTCAGTGGCCTGAAAGTCGGACAACCAGTCTTATCAAAGGGTATCGTAACCAGTACTAACTGGGCTGTTGAGGTTAGATATAGAGTCGCTCCATCCTACTTACTTTATAAATGCGAAAGTTTGTGAGTATGTATGTATGGATGGATGTTTGTTACTCTTTCACGCAAAAACTACTAAACGGATGTGGATGATATTTAAAACACAGATAGTTTATAGCCTGCATTAACACATAGGATACTTTTTATCCCGGTAGTATGATCCCGTGGACAAATATCGAACTCCACGCGGGCGAAGCCGCTGGCACAAGCTAGACTAAAATACTGATATTTAGCTGCATCTGATTAGACTGGAAGACGACTACAACATAGAAAAAATTATATTTACGTTGCTCGGCAAATTAAATCGCCGTATGTTGTTAGTAAGCAGAGCTGCAATGTCACCGTATGCACTTACCAACGCAGCTAGACAACCGGCCCCCTTCGTTGTGTTCCAAATTGCCAATAAAAACCAACTCCTGCCTTTTTTTGAGCTTAACCTTAATTGGACACTATTCCAACTATGCTATATACTTTGAATAGTTTTAGAAGTTTTGTCTTGTTATTAGACTGCATTCTGTTTACTTCATAGTTTTGTTACCTGTTTTTTTTCTTATTTAAATATTATGAACAAGGAAATATTACTTTTAATAAATAAAAAGAGAAGTCCTGACTGACTGACTGACTGACTCATCAACGCCCAGCCCAAACCCTTGGACCTAGACAGCTGAAATTTTGCACATAGGTTCCCTTTATAATGTAGACAAGGAATAAGGAAGGATTTTTCGAAATTCAACCCCTAAGGGAGTTAAATAGGGGATGAAAGTTTGTATGGAAAATCGTCATTTTCACGCGGGCGAAGCCGCTGGCAAAAGCTAGTTACTAATAAACAACCAAATATTTCATAATATTAGCCTAAGTTCCAAATCGCCTATCCAAAAGTCCATCACTATTTATTTAACACTTCAAGCAGAAATTACAGAGGCGGACTTAATGCCACAACGATTTTCTACTTGACAACGTTTGAGTGATGCATAGACAAACAGTGGTAGGTGTATGTCTGAAAACAATTTTAATGAATACTATGATTATTATATTATAAGAATATTTAAAACTCTATAAATATACATATCAAAATAATATATGCGAATAACAACGGATAAAATAATTACACGGATATACTAAAATGAAAAGACAAACAATGGGGAAAAAATTAACGATGACTAATATGTAATAGCCACGTCACTATGGCTGACTACATAATTATATGTATAGTGCACCATACCAATACCAAGACTATATAGTAAACGTTCTATGCACAAGGATTCCCAGAGACCTGGGTGCTATTACAATTGTGGTTATCCAATCAGGCCCGTCTTGTACATCACTGTACGCCGGATTGGTTGTATCCGAAGATCTATAGATCGTTAGATGTGCCTTTATGTGACAGCAAGGCAAAAAACTTGTTAGTTGAGCAAAATATTACCGTCTGCCTCTGTAAAGCTGTAGCTCAGACTGCATTATGTCACAAAAATTTGACGAGATAGACGTTTATAATCCCCTATTTTTTCCTTTAAAAATTAACTGATTCAATTATTTTTGTTGACACACAAGTTTTAGGAAAGAGTATGTCTATAATTTTTTTTGTTTCCTTTCGGATTTGTTTTGGTCTAATTGCAGCCGTAAAAATGGGGCATTTCTTGTAATTTTTACATTTTGACCTTCGTTTAAAAAAATAATTGCTGTTGCGGCATTATTCGTGTCGATGTTATACGATTTTCAGTACAGGAGACAACACTATTGACTGGTGTCAAAAATCATTGACAGCAAAACAGAAGCCTGTTCGTCTTTATATCTAGTAGGGTAGATCTAACTATTTAAATATTTGGTAGAAGCAATCTAGGATGCGTTATTCGTCTTAAGGTAACCATAGACGTAATTGCTTGAGTGTCAAACATGCATAGCTCGTCGTTTTGTACTAATGGAGGGTAAAGCGTTTAGCGTTAAATTTGTTTTGAATAAAGCAGCTTGAATCAAGATAGTGTTAAACTCGAAGAAGAAAACTCAGTGAAGGAACACATCGTGAGGAAACAAACATGCCTTTTATTTTTTAGTAGGCGGGAAATCGCTCAAAAATACTCCTCCTGAGCCCTTCAGTGTTGCTGATATCTCTTTGAGGCGCGCGTGGAACATGAAGGCGCCGTCGATATGGCCTGTCATCGTCGTAAGACAGACGGACGTTGAGCTAGTACAACTCACCGTCCACAGGCCCGCGCCTACTGTGGCCGGAAGCCATCAGTGGCCCCCGACGCCCGGAGCGTCTCCCGCGGCGGCTGGGACAAAAAAACCAGCATGCCTTAGATGTATTTCTCGATGGCATGGGAAGCCATTTCAGAGGACCATGGGTGGCATAAAATCTCTGACACCCAGGGTAGGCACTAACCACTGAAAAAAGAAAGTATGATTTATAATATTAAACTGGATTATGTCTAAAATTGGGTAGCACGTGTAACGTTTTATTTTACTGAAAATTACGTAGGTCGAATTTATTAAAGGCCCATCTTTTTATTTAAGGAACAGCTTATGAAGCAGGAAGAAATTAAGTCGTAGTAGTAAAATTAAGCCGATTTAATATCGGATTAAAAATGGAGGTTCGTTATTCATCTGTAGGGAATTAATAAATGGATATAATATATATGTCACTGCTTATACCCGAAGTGCGGCTGCACCTAGTTTTAGCCGGTTAGAACTAAGTGTAGCCACTTACTCTTGGTTAAACCTAGTACGAGCCGATTGTTTTCGGGTAAAACTAGGTCTATCCTTCATCATGCCGGCTACAACTAGGTTCGGCCATTCCCTGTTGGATAAAACTAGGTCTATCCGATATCACGACCGTCTCGCGGCAGTATGACTTTATGGGCGGCATGGGCACCGGGCCGTAGGCCGACGAAGGAGGCCGGCGGAGGCCCGGCACTTCGGGGACAGAAGACATTAGTGTTATATATATACGAGAGCGAAGCGAGCGCGCGTCATGGAGTACATATGCGAGGATAGACCTAGTTTTACCCGAAAACAAACATTTACATCGGCTCGTACTAGGTTTAACCAAGAGTAAGTGGCTACACCTAGTTCTAACCGGCTAAAACTAGGTGTAGCCGCACTTCGGGTGTTAGCCGTAACATATACAAATAAATAAAATTGAAGTATCTGTTTGTAATTTCAAAATAACAGCTTTTTACTGAATTCTACAGCAATGTTTACAACAACAAAAAACTGTACATCTGTTTATTCCGGCTAAACTTTGAAACGGCTAGACTAATGTTAACGTGAATTTTACTGGCAGATATTACAAGAAGAAACTTAGACATTTATTTTTTTTGTAAAATTCTAAAAGTTCCGTACTCGAGTTGTTTTTAGGGTTCCATACCTCAAAAGGAAAAAACGGAACCCTTATAGGATCACTTTGTTGTCCGTCTGTCCGTCCGTCCGTCCGTCTGTCAAGACCCTTTTTCTCAGGAACGCGTGGAGGTATGAAGCTGAAATTTATATCAATTACTCAGGTCTACTGTCCCTTGAAGCTGTGAAAAAATCAAACTTCTAAGCCAACGCAATCAAAAGATACAGCCGTTTATGCCGCAAATTTTCGACACTTGCAAGGGAATCAAAACCTACAGGGTGCTTCCCGTGAACTCAGAATCTTGAAATTTGGTACGAAGCAACGTCTTATAGCATAGATAAAGGAAAAATTTCGAAAACTATAAATTTTTAGTTACATCACAAAATATATTTTTTTTACGGAACCCTCGGTGCGCGAGTCCGACTCGCACTTGGCCGGTTTTTTTTTTCAAAATCCGATTAGACAGCTAGACAACAGCTATAAAAGGACGATGATGTATGGATCCACTCTAAAGAAAACTGCCCAGAACACCATATCAATAATAATTATTCATTATTCACGCAGACAGTGACACTCGTAGTCTAGGCAACAAGTGCCTTTTTGATGAACTTTTTTCAGCAGTCTCCGAAAATTATGATTGAGGTGTCATTCGATTCGGAATGGCATCCCGATGATTTTTGAAAAAATTGAAGTTCCGCTTGCAAAAATTATTAACAATTAACTAAAAAATTTAAAATGGTTTTAGTTTTTTGCAAATATCTCAAAACCTAATTAAAATTTTTCAAATTTGAAATAAGATTCAAAAAGGGGAGGTTTCCTAAAGAATGTTCTAACTTTCGGAATTGTAGGACCAATATTAATAACTTTCCGATCGGGTTGAAAATACGCCCGAAAACTGGTACTCCGTCTTGCGCAAGCTACGCTCCATTCGAACCTTTAATGAATAAATGTTATTTAAACTTATTAAATATGAAAATTAAAAATTGAAAAAATTCAGGCGCCTGCAGGATACATCAATACACAATAATCTGTGATCTAAAAATTTTTATCGCGAATTTTCAATAAGTTATCCATTAATTAATTAACAATTTTTTGTAGCACGAACACTGACATTGCAAGTGCGATAATTATAACACTATTCATCTGAGATTTTTTCCTTTCGTGGAGCTATTTTTCAAAGGTCTTAGAATAGGCTCTCGTTGGAAAAATTAAAAAAATGTAAATTTTCCTTTTTTTATTAACAATTTACTGAAATGAAAAATTTCAAAACTTCATTAGACATTAAAAAAATCTTTTTTTTTATTATATTATTATTGAACCGTTTTTGTATGATCAGAAGCTACTTAAAAATGATTTTTTATATTTTTTATATCCTGTTTTTTAAAATATTTTTATAAACAAATGCGTTGTATACGAGATAATTTAATGTTTTTTTTTTAATATCGTAATCTTTGATAATAATCATGTTTTTTTTTTTTAAAAACCGTTGCTTAAAAAAAATGTTTTATTGCTTAAAAACGCATTTGTTGATTAACAATTATTTTCTCCCACTTCTAATTAATATTAAGGTATCATTATTTTGAAATCACCATTATTTGTTTTTTCTTTTCGATATATATATAAAAAAAATTGTTTTATTAAAACTTTCATTGTTTATGTAATAAACAATTTGTAAAAAACAAATAAATTTTTACTTTATATTTTTTTTCTTGTTTTACATAATGTCACAAAAACAGAATGATTCTTTTTTTTCATTTAATTTTTTTTACAGTTTTTTTTTTAATTTGAAAAAAACAAAATCATATCTGTTTTTGTGACAATATTTACTTACTGTCACAAAAACAGATATGATTTTGTTAATTTTCATTTAATTTTTTTTTCAACTTTTTTTTTAATTTGAAAAAAAATCATATCTGTATATTAAAAAAAAACATTATGGTAACGCCAACACTGATTATATAGATTTACTCTTATACTATGAGGCAGTTTGTATTTCCCGCTCCTTTTCCCACCTGTACATGCAGCGCTTTAGCACCATTCAAAAGGTGAACATGAGAACGAGGGAACGAGGACTGACAGCTGTCAGTTCGACGAAGAAATTGCACATGAAAGCACGTGTGTAACGGATCTCTCGAATCACCCCCACACCGCATGACGAGCCTTTCGTCTGACCGCCGCGAAGAGACGAGGATCTTCTCGAGCCTTTCTCTGCAGTTTTCAATACATTCCCGCTCCGCCAAACGCATCCTTGTGTTTGATTACCCAGTGTAATAAGAAGAAAAAACTAAATTCAAATATTGGTCGCGCGACCCGCGTAGTGATACTCTGCTGTGTGCTGGTCGAAGGAGATTGGATCCCGCTGGCCTGCCCCTGGTAAGTGCTGCATCTCCCTTCTCTTCCTCTGTTCACCGCCTCGATTTTGCCACTGCCGTTTCACTTTAATTAACACGTCCTCTCGTATCGAAGGTTGGTTCTGATACCTTTCAGGACTGAATTATTGTTGGCGTGACCATATTTGTGGTCCTTAGAGCTAGGATTTCTGATCCTTTTAAATACTGGAACCCTCCAACCGCCCTTATTAGGATTTAATAGGCCCTAATAGGAGAACATTCATAAATCTACCCTATTATAGATACCGCGTAGATCAACATCGCGTTGAGCTATATCATAAATAAGTGTTTACTCATCCAGATAAACATATTAAAAGTCCATCTAAACTTTATTTCAGTACCTAAATAACGCTAACTTTGGATAAATTCAAGTTTTAATTTCGTACAAATTTTATATTAAAATACCCTCAAATTAAATTGTTCATTGGTGCCTTGCTTTATGAAAATTATACAGATTTTAACAGTTCGCCATATTTGATTTGACATTCATATTTATTCGGTCATTCATTCGTTAACTCACTTTCAAGTTGTTCATTGAATGCATTCTAGTTCATTATTAACCGAACAAAGTGGGAAGTAGTAGGAAGCCATTCTCCGCTTATTCTTTACGCAAAATAGTAACCTACTTAATTTCATCGTATTATTGTGGTTCATTGAACCCCAGATCAGCTGCTCGTTTACAATAGATTGAATTTATAAACTTCGTTATGTCTAAACAAGCTAAGAAAACTTGTGAATCGGGTTCTGATTATGACGATGCAGAAGATACACGGTTACTTACGTTGCAAGCTAAACGCGAAGCTATCTTTGAAATTACTCAAAAGATTTACGATCTTTCTTCGAACACCGATCTAAGGGAAAGTTTTCTTGACGAATCTTCACAAATAGATTCATTACGCGATGAGTTCAAACAGGTCCTGGACGAATATAATAATCGTTTATTGACATCTAACCGATCCGCTAAGCCTGACTATAAGAGTCTCATGGCTTTTGAGTCTCTGTATGGTAGGATAAAGCGAGTGCAGTCACAATGCTCGCCACATAGCGATAGTGTTCCACACAAATCAAAACCTAGACTCCCGCCGATTGAATTAGTTCAGTTTTCCGGTGACATTCGCTCATGGCCACTATTTTATGCCAGTTTTAAATCGACCGTACACGATAATCCATCTCTCACTGACGCCGATAGATTGTATTACCTATTGGGGAAGCTAACCGGTAAAGCCCAGTCTGTGTGCGCCGGGATATCTCCATGTCCGGAAAATTATAGTCTGTTGTTACGAACGCTCATTGATAAGTACGACGACAAGCGTATGTTGGTTTCTACGTATTTAAATCAAATGTTTGAGTTCAAAACTTTCCAATGCGCTTCAGCAACCAACTTTGATTTATTTACTGAGAACTTTAGCAGCGCAGTCGCCGCTTTAAAAAACCTTAAAATGGATAACCTTACAGATTTAATTCTGATTCATATCGCCTTACAGAAAATAGACCCCGAGACCGTCCGCGCGTTTGAAATTAAATATTCAACAAAAATACCTACCTTTGATAACTTAGTCGAATTTATTTCAAATCGAGCCAAAGTGTTAGAACGTACTGAGCCAACTTCTTCAACTAATAAGCGTCCGATTAACTCTAATCGGCGTTTAAATACCGCTTCGCCGCCGAAGTGTCAAACATATTTAAACACAACGGTTGAATCCGCGTGCAAGTGCCTATGCGCTAATATTGTGCATCAACATTTATTCAAGTGCGCCGATTTTAATGGAATGACTCCACAACAGCGTTATAAGTGTGTGAAGGATAACAATGCGTGTATTAACTGTCTTAGTTTAAAACATCGAGTCGCTAATTGCTCATCTAAGTCAAATTGTCGCGTTTGCAAATTAAATCACCACACATTGTTACACTTCAACGAGTCACGTACCGCAAGCCCTGGGCACTCTGCACAAGCCGCTCCCGCTAATCAGCTGGGTGAGCTCACCGCTGCGGCGCCCCCCGCCTGTGCGCCTGCACATACTTCTCCGAACCTACCCGCATCTACGGCACGGTCAGATGTTACGCTGTGCGCATCTGTTGATTCTCGATTGTATCAGTGTTCGAGTAATGCACTCACACATAACAAACAGTCCACGACTGTTCTGTTATCAACCGCTCAAGTCGTTGCCTACGATTCTAAAGGGAATCCACACATTATTCGCGCGCTTTTAGATTCCGCCTCACAAAGCGATTTTATCACTAACGAGTGTTGTGAGCGTTTAGGTATTCAACCTCAAAACATGAACCGGACTGTTGTAAAGGGGTTCGGTGGGGCTGAAAAGGTAGTTAACACTAGTCCGATTAATATTAAATTATATTCGCGATTCGACAGCAAAATTAAATTTGATATTTCGCTACTTGTTGTTGATCAGATAACGGACTTACTGCCTACCTTTTTGATAAATACCAGTGACTTATCACATCTACATAATTTACCGCTAGCCGACGAATCATATGGTGTGCCTAGTAAGATAGACGCTTTAATAGGTGCTTCTCTTTTCCCGCATTTACTTCTCCCCGACGTTGTTCACAATCGTGACACGTCGGTGCCGCGCGCTTTGCGTACTGTTTTCGGCTACGTAATTATGGGCTCCGCGCCTACGTTACCTATGCATCAAACCACCCAGGCCCTGACATGTTGCCTCGCTCAGGAGCCTGTCGCTATTGACTCATTAGTCAGGCGTTTTTGGGAGCTCGAGGAGCTTCCCTCCGCACCGCCCACTCAACACCCCTTTGATGTTGAATGTGAATTATTTTATAAGTCCACGACAACCCGCGATCCCGTTAGTGGTAGGTACACTGTAGCACTGCCATTCAACGAGGATGTTTATTCCCTCGGGAATTCTTTTGACAATGCCCGCAAGCGTTTCATATGTCTCGAAAGAAAGCTAGAAGCTTCGCCAAAACTTAGGTCTGCATATGATGACGTAATTAAGGATTATCTCGCGAAAGATTACGTTTCTCCTGCGTCGTACGATCCCCGCGACCCAACACCCATATACGTCATACCGCATCACGGGGTCGTGCGCGAAGATAAGACAACGACTAAGCTGCGCGTGGTTCTAGACGCCAGCGCGTCTACTTCTGGTGGCCGTCAATCACTGAATGATATTCTGCACTCAGGTCCGAATTTGCAAGGCGACTTGTTTACAATATTATTGAACTTCCGCTTACACGCGATCGCATTGACCGCGGACTGCCGCCAGCAGTTCTTACAGATTATCATGCGCGAAGCTGACCGTCGTTATCAATGTTTTCTTTATCGCTTTACTCCACAAGACCCACTACAATTGTATAGGTTTAACCGCGTCTGCTTCGGTTTAAAATCAAGTCCCTACCATGCATTGCGCACTGTGAGACAGTTGGTCGAAGATGATGGCACGCGTTATCCTCTCGCCAGCAAATTCGCGTCTACGTCGCTTTTCATGGACGATCTCGCCTTCTCGATTCCCACGGAACAAGAAGCGATATCTGCGTCACGACAATTAATTGACCTATTCAAAGGAGCTCAGTGGGATCTCGTAAAATGGAACAGTAACAGTCGTGCCGTACTAGATAATCTTCCCGCTTCGCACAAACTCCCTACAGAGGTTGAGTTTGATAAGGCCATGCAGCATAAAATACTAGGCCTGCATTGGTGTATTGATAATGACGTATTTTATTTTAAAATTACGGTTCCCGCAGATGTGAAGTGCACTAAGCGCTCCATCCTTTCTACAGTCGCCCGACTGTGGGATATAATGGGCTTCGTGGCCCCCGCAGTCGTGTATGCTAAGCTACTGATCCAACAGCTTTGGCATCTTAACTTCGATTGGGATGACACCCCACCGCTACACATTGTTAAAATGTGGAAGCAGTTCTGCGACGAGTTACCGTCTCTTAACAATATACGCATTCCGCGTCATGTAGGCGTTTCTAACAACTGCACTCTCACTCTTCTATCCTTTTCGGACGCAAGTGAACATGCCTACGGTGCCGTTGTATACGCTCATGTGACCACCGCCTCCGGTAACACTGTCCGGCTTGTCTGCGCAAAATCCAAAGTCGCTCCTACCAAGCCTCTGTCTATAGCACGCTTAGAGCTCTGCGGCGCGCTTCTCATGTCCAAACTGCTACGCATAGTTTATGAAAATTACTCGCATCATCTTCCAATCAAGGTATTCGCTTTCACTGACTCTAAAGTCGTGTTATATTGGATCAAAAGTTCGCCACGACGGTGGCAAACCTTTGTAGCAAACCGCGTTGTTCAGATAACGGAAAACATCTCTGCTGACAACTTCTACCACGTCGCGGGGACTGAAAATCCCGCTGACGTTCTCTCACGTGGCATTACGCCTCAGAAATTAACCACACACCCTCTGTGGCTCCACGGGCCCCAGTGGGCTACATTGGATCCGTCTGAGTGGCCTCTCAAGCGTCTTGACGACCAATTTACTCCGCCTACTACTGAACAAAAAATTCTTACACATGCTGTGACTCGCGATGGCGAGCCATCGCCAGTCAAGCATTGTGCTTTATATGATCTCGCTAACCGCATCTCCTCATGGAGTAAAACTCTTCGTATAATTGTATACGTTTGTAAATTCGCAAAATTATTACCCCGCCGCGACACTATTGCAGTGTCCGCTGATGAATTAAATTTCGCTGAAAATAAAATCCTTCGCGCCCTGCAAAGTCAACACTTTGCAGAGGATTATTCTAATATTAAGAATAATCAATCTTGTTCGCAGGTTCTCAACCGCTTGAGGCCTTTCATTGAAAACGGTCTGATACTTGTAGGAGGTCGACTCGTTAACTCCGCGCTGGACTATGCTCAAAAGCATCCAGTTATCTTACCGCGCAATGATCCCGTCGTAAACTTGATCATTGATTTCTATCATGTAAAGTATTTACACGCCGGACCAGAACTATTGATGTCGCTTCTTCGACAGAAGTTCTGGATCTTGTCCGCACGCCGCGTTGTGAGGCAGCGTGTCCACATGTGTAATACGTGTTTTCGTTTAAAACCGCGCCCAACCTATCCGCTGATGGCCGACTTACCTGACTATCGCACGCGTCAGGTCACTAAAGCTTTCACGCACGTAGGCTGTGACTATGCAGGTCCTCTGCCGTACGTTCCTGTGCGCCGTCGTGGCGTCCACAGTGCGAAGGCCTATCTGTGCATTTTTACATGTCTTACGACTCGTGCTGTGCATGTCGAAGTCGCCACGGACCTCAGCACTCCCAGTTTTCTTGCCGCGCTGAAGAGGTTTCTCGCCCGTCGAGGACCGATTCAGATCCTGTACTCGGATAATGGTACATGTTTTAAGGGGGCTAACTCTTACCTCCGCGATTTGTACAAGTTTCTCAATACTGTGTATCGTCCAAAGTTGGAGGAAGAGTACGCTGAGAGTCGGATAACTTGGAAATTTATCTGTCCCAACTCTCCACACTTCGGAGGCGCTTGGGAAAGTGTCGTGAAGGTTGTGAAAATGCATCTGTTCCGAGTCGTCGGACAGCAGCTTCTATCATACGAAGAACTCTGTACTGTTCTCACTCAGATTGAGTGTCTCCTAAATTCACGCCCGCTGACAGTACTGAGTTCCGATCCCGCGGAGCCCATCACGGCCCTTACGCCAAGCCATTTCTTACATACCGCGCCTCTATTTTCTTTACCCGCGCTTGAAATCAACTCTGACCCTGTCAGTTTGCTTCACCGACACTCGCTACTGGACAAGTTGGTCCAGTCGTTTTGGAGTCGTTGGAAGATGGAATATCTACACGGGCTACAGGTTAGGCAGAAGTGGAACACGCCGTCGTTTCCTATCACAGCAGGAACCGTGGTTGTTGTGATGAATGATAACTCACCGCCCTTATCCTGGCCGTTAGCTATTGTAGAGAACGTCCACCCGTCTAAAGACGGCGTCGTGCGCGTCTGTACAGTTAGGACCGCCAAGGGAACTTACCTGCGCCCGGTCGTTCGTTTGTGTCCTCTTCCAAGACAATAATTAATAAACTGCATTTCGCATTAGTTTAAGTTAGTTAGTAATACCGCATCGCTTTAGTTTGTAACGTAAGTTAATAGCTTAACCCGCTTCGCCTTGACTCTACGGAACTATTTATCTCATCGCGCGCATTGAGCGCTCCTAGAGTCATAGTAATATTTTCTCTTTCGTCATGTTATCGCTTTTTTAATGGTGACCCATTAAGGGGGGGTGGAAATGGTAACGCCAACACTGATTATATAGATTTACTCTTATACTATGAGGCAGTTTGTATTTCCCGCTCCTTTTCCCACCTGTACATGCAGCGCTTTAGCACCATTCAAAAGGTGAACATGAGAACGAGGGAACGAGGACTGACAGCTGTCAGTTCGACGAAGAAATTGCACATGAAAGCACGTGTGTAACGGATCTCTCGAATCACCCCCACACCGCATGACGAGCCTTTCGTCTGACCGCCGCGAAGAGACGAGGATCTTCTCGAGCCTTTCTCTGCAGTTTTCAATACATTCCCGCTCCGCCAAACGCATCCTTGTGTTTGATTACCCAGTGTAATAAGAAGAAAAAACTAAATTCAAATATTGGTCGCGCGACCCGCGTAGTGATACTCTGCTGTGTGCTGGTCGAAGGAGATTGGATCCCGCTGGCCTGCCCCTGGTAAGTGCTGCATCTCCCTTCTCTTCCTCTGTTCACCGCCTCGATTTTGCCACTGCCGTTTCACTTTAATTAACACGTCCTCTCGTATCGAAGGTTGGTTCTGATACCTTTCAGGACTGAATTATTGTTGGCGTGACCAATTAAATTATCTCATAAACAACGCATTTGTTTATAAAAATATTTTAAAAAACAGGATATAAAAATATAAAAAATCATTTTTAAGTAGCTTCTGATCATACAAAAACGGTTCAATAATAATATAATAAAAAAAAAGATTTTTTTAATGTCTAATGAAGGTTTGAAATTTTTCATTTCAGTAAATTGTTAATAAAAAAACGAAAATTAACATTTTTTTAATTTTTCCAACGAGAGCCTATTCTAAGACCTTTGAAAAATAGCACCACGAAAGGAAAAAAATCTCAGATGAATAGTGTTATAATTATCGCACTTGCAATGTCAGTGTTCGTGCTACAAAAAAATTGTTAATTAATTAATGGATAACTTATTGAAAATTCGCGATAAAATTTTTTAGATCACAGATTATTGTGTATTGATGTATCCTGCAGGCGCCTGAATTTTTTCAATTTTTAATTTTCATATTTAATAAGTTTAAATAACATTTATTCATTAAAGGTCCGAATGGAGCGTAGCTTGCGCAAGACGGAGTACCAGTTTTCGGGCGTATTTTCAACCCGGTCGGAAAGTTATTAATATTGGTCCTACAATTCCGAAAGTTAGAATATTCTTTAGGAAATTTCCTCCCCTTTTTGAATCTTATTTCAAATTTGAAAATTTTAATTAGGTTTTGAGATATTTGCAAAAAACTAAAACCATTTTAAATTTTTTAGTTAATTGTTAATAACTTTTGCAATTTTTGCAAGCGGTACTTCAATTTTTTCAAAAATCATCGGGATGCCATTCCGAATCGAATGACACCTCAATCATAATTTTCGGAGACTGCTGAAAAAAGTTGATCAAAAAAGCACTTGTTGACTAGACTATCGATACAGTTTTCAACATCAATACCGAGTACATTTATCAGAAAAACTTCAAGAGTCGGATAAAATTACGGTCGTTGATCATTAATCAAATTTTAATATTTAATTTTTCCATTATACTTTCCTGAATAAATACCGAAGATGTAATGATTAAGCTTGTTTACTTTTCTAAGTTATTTCAAAGTATTGAAAATACTTTAAGTAAGTATTTTAACATTGATGTATTACATAGTTTTGAGTGAAGATAAAAATGTTAATATGCATGCGTAAATTATTGTAAAAGGTATCAGTGTCTTTCCACATAACGCTTTGCGCCATCGCAGAGTAAAAATATCGCCGCACTGGTTCGTTGTCAAATCTATATATACTCGTATATAAATGAAACCCGTTTTCCGCTGTCACGACATAGCATGAAAACGGCGGGACGGATTTAGCTGAAAATTGGTAGGGAGGTAGCTAAGAAGGTTCTTTGATACTTTTTTTTTTTTTTTTAGGTAGGGAAGTAGGTAGGTAGGTAGGTAGGGTAGTAGGTAGGTAGGGTAGTAGGTAAGTAGGGTAGTAGGTAGGGTAGTAGATAGGGTAGTAGGTGGGGTAGTAGGTAGGGTAGTAGATAGATAGGTAGGAAAAACGCATTGCAACGCCTGCGCGGGTTCAGCTAGTTAATTTCATAAAATATGCAAGTACACCTAAAATATTGAAGCTTATACGGGAGTTCTTAGCATCGCATACCTATTATGTACAGATAGCGCGCGAGTTGAATGCAGTCGGGGTCTGAGGTAAAGAGCGGGAGCATCTCCCCCCGCTATCCGCACGCCCCACCTCACGCGCCTGCAGTGTAGTGCTGTGCCATCCTTGTCAACTATCGTACGTTTGCCGTGTTATTGTGTTAATACTGAAGTTCCCGTGTTATTTTTTTTATTTTAATAATGACTGATCCGAGTTCATCAAGTTCCGTTACAAAAAAACGAGCTTTTATTCATCGCCAAGCACGAGAAATGGCGAAAAATGTTTTAGACATGTGTGTTGAAGAAAGGCAGAACAAAAATTTGACATTTAATTTGAATAATGCTTTCGACCGAGCAAGCCGTTATACCGGACTTTCCAAAAGAACATTGGCTGCAATTCAAAATGAGTCTTAGGTCCGTATTACAGAACGAAACTCAAGTCCAGTTTGATCTTAAATCGCCCAATCATAGTTTAAACATAGAATCTGTACTTGAGGATCAGTCTTATTCCAGAACAGCAATCAAACTACATTCAGCTGAATCGAGATTAAAATATAAACTTCAATTCGACAATTTGACACTGACAAGGAAATCTCTGCTCAAGCGGGGTGTCGACCACACTTGCGTGATCATAGATCAATCTCTACTTAAACCATAATCTACAACTGAGTAATGATCTAGAATAAAGCTATACTCGGCTGAACTACAATCAATGAATCTATGCTTGAGGAACGTTCTAAAATCAAAACTCGACATAAAACTAGTTTTAAACAGAGATCAGTGCTTGAGTTTCGTTCTGTAATACGGACCTAAGAAAGGGCCTCTTTGTTCTCCTTCTAAAAAGAAAAGGCCATGTATTAAAAAGAAAAATTTAAATGTCGATGATTTTGATCGAAGTGTTATACACAGAACCATTGAAGAATTTTATGTAAGTTCTAAAAAAATTGTTCCGACCTGCATTAAACTCCTCGCAGCTATTCGTGAAAAAATCAAGTTTCCATGGGGAGTGACCAGTTTAAAAAAATTGTTAAAAGACATGGGATATAAATGGCTTAAATGTCATAATAAACGCAGAATTCTGGTGGAAAGGCCTGCTGTTGTATATGCAGATGGATTAATTGAAGATACCATAGATATAGATCGATTCGTCATTGAGGTCAGCGACGGCGAGGATAGTGACACCGATTCAACCATATCTGCCATTTCTGAATCTGATTAAATTTTTTTTATTCCGTTTTGTGAAGTGATTATTAAAAACATGATTATTAAAAACGTGATAATTATGATATTGTTTTTAGGGTTCCGTACCTCAAAAGGAAAAAACGGAACCCTTATAGGATCACTTTGTTGTCCGTCTGTCCGTCCGTCCGTCCGTCTGTCAAGACCCTTTTTCTCAGGAACGCGTGGAGGTATGAAGCTGAAATTTATATCAATTACTCAGGTCTACTGTCCCTTGAAGCTGTAAAAAAAATCAAACTTCTAAGCCAACGCAATCAAAAGATACAGCCGTTTATGCCGCTAATTTTCGACACTTGCAAGGGAATCAAAACCTACAGGGTGCTTCCCGTGAACTCAGAATCTTGAAATTTGGTACGAAGCAACGTCTTATAGCATAGATAAAGGAAAAATTACGAAAACCATAAATTTTTAGTTACATCACAAAATATTTTTTTTTTACGGAACCCTCGGTGCGCGAGTCCGACTCGCACTTGGCCGGTTTTTTTTCATCATGTTAACCTAGTGTAAAAAATAAAATTAAACTTATAACATTCTTTAAATTTATCGACATTCATTACTCATTGTGGTCATCAATAATTATAATTAGGTCACAGCACTACCTACCGCATTCCTAAGCTCTGCATTCAACTCGCGCGCTATCTGTATGTCTTCCATTGCCAATACATACAAATATTTGAATGATTAACAGTAATAAGGTTACTGTCTTCGGTTTTACACACACATAATATACTTACACCCTATTGTAAACCTTACAAAAATACGAGAACAAAACAAAATACACCATGTTAAAAATTTAAAACAATGTTATGATATTATAGTAGTTGAAAATTACGCTAAGTATCAGAGACTAACTTCTCAGAATACATCTACAAATACATACTTAGCCAGTAAACACACAATTAAAATCGCAATTTAGTACAAACTTTTAAAGTTGGTAAGAAACATTACAGAGAAAACTTTCCGTAATAAATGTCTAGCTTGCTCGACTGTAATTAAAAGAACAATCTAAGTACATTTAAACGTTTATTTTTCAAGGAAAAACAGACACGTGGGAAATACGAAGGTAGTTTTATTTGAAGCTTGAATTAAAAAACCTACAGAATTTTTTGTATTAATATCATGATTGAGTTGAAAGTTGAAACATTTGGAAGATTTAACATGGACTGCACAATAACACAACAAAAAACTTAGTGGACTCTATCACTGGTATTCGAAGACATTCATCATTTCAGCCAAAAGACGTCCACTGCTGGACATAGGCCTCCCCCAGGTGTCGCCACATTGACCGGTCCCGCGCGTCTCGCATCCAGCGGGTCCCCGCAACCTTCACCAGGTCATCGGTCCACCTAGTGGGAGGCCTTCCAACGCAACGTCTTCCGGGCCAAGACCTTGCCTTAAGTCAACTGCACAACTGCTCAACTGGACTCCATCATCGTCATGACAACGGTCAAAACGCTCGCCAAAATTAAATGCTATTTGTGGTGTCAGCGTGTTTGGTATTTCTGAGCTGAAAATGGGACCTTTTTAAATAAGGTAACTTCTTATTATGTTGCCTCCTAAAATATCAAACCCATAGGCAAATTCACAAAATCAATGCTAAAGATTTTATAATATGATTCTTTTATCCATTTAAGATTATGTCTATCAACATTTGACAGTTAAATATTACTGTCAATGTGGACTGGTAGGGTGGGACATACTCATGTCGACCTTGAATTGTGCTGAGTCACCCACTAACAATACCAATGAATTTATGTGATTTTTAAGAGGAAATGCGAGTGCTATCTCTTTCCACTATCGCTGTCTCTCTCCGTCCTCCTGCCCTCAAATTCGTGCGATAAGGACAACTGTAGAAAAAAGTTAGAATTCGAGGTTTGGCTCTCGCCTATTTCCTCCTCCAATATTAAACCAATTTAAAAGATATTTTAGACAATGAATAAGGACGTTATATACTACGCCGCTATGTTTTTCTTTTTTCGTTAATAGTTGTCAAATTTGTATACTAGGACTCTGTCAACAGCGATCTAAACAAGCAATTTTGAGCATTTTTTGAGGGTTCTAGTGCTTATAAAAATAATTTATCACCAAAAAGGAAAACATAGGGGCATAGAAATAGTTAATATTATTATTTATTATTCTGTAAAAAACCATTGCTTTAAGGTCATTAACCAAAAAGAAAACAGGCGAGAGCGTTTGTTTGGAGAAAAGACCACTCGCATTTCCTCTTAAGTGATTTCCCCTTGATTTAGAACATTAATTCCAAAAGATTTACGCGCATATACATAAGCATAAATACTCAGATTTAGAAATATCAATGTTTATTGAATACTAAAACAAATCTAAAATAAATTTAAAAAATCTAAAGCAGGTTGTGGATCGCTAGTATAATGATAAAACAAAGTTATGGCGAGCATTTCCCTTGGGTATTCTAATATTTCTACAGTACCTAAGCAAAATTGTTAGCAATTTGTATGTCCAAAAAGTCAGAAGAGCAGTTAAACGATAAAGAAAGAGCAATTACCATTAGTAGAAACATTCGAAGTTCCTTATTGCTACTATAATTGAGTTGAAAATGTTGAATATACTATTGCTTTTTTTGTTTACTTAATAGCTTGCCAAAATGAGTTAGTGACACGCACGTGGCTCATTTTTTTTGATATTTTTATTGTATTCAATCGCAGTGTTGTGGTTAATTTACTGATGTATTAATAATGAAAATGTGTTCGTAGAAATTAGATGGATCGAATTTAAATTAAAAATTAAATAACCCAAGGTCAATTAAATGAAGCCGAGTAGAGCGTGTCGTAAAGGAAAAATAACTAGCTTGAAGTCAATAGTTTTTTAAAAAGTTTAAAAATATGATATTAGTAGAAAAATATTTTTAATCTATTGCATAGATTCTATCGCGGGCCTTGAGTTGAGCGTGGAGAGCGAATCCAGAGATTTCGTAACGCAAATTTTATGTCAGTTTGCTATGGTTACGGAAAATAACAAGGTTGTCAACTGAGGTTGACAAATTAAATAATTGTTTGTCTCTCTGCTTTCTCCTTCTAAAATATTCTTACTCGTATAATTTGTGTACAAAGTGTTTTAAATATGAATAAACAAAGTGCATTTATTAATGAAGAAAGTCACGAAAAAATTGTGAAAGAAAATGAGTGAGTGAGTACTCTATATACATTCATTTTATTATTAGTACGCATCTATCATAAGTTTTATTGGTTTTTGCATTACTATTCTGCGAATCGGTCTAAAACGATTCGTTTTCTTATAAAATATCTAAAATAAAATAAATAATTTTCATATTTTTCAATGTTAAGACACTTACCGTCAGGCTGTCAATACTTTTTCTTTTAAATTTTCTGTCATAGAGTTTCTTACTAGCTTAGTTAGTCTATGAAGGTTAGTTTTGATTTATATAATGTACATCGAGCGAAATTCGAAGATCAAACTCTTAATATCGTTATTACACTATTAATACCTAATTATTTATACCTATTATTGCATAAGTTGATAAAAAATGCTATGCAATAGATTTACCGCGGCAGTCTACGAGTGCCACACGTTTTTTTTTAATGAAATGGCTCGTAAAGTCACCCATTCTGCGAAAAATGTTTAAGAGAGCTATAAAACATTATATAATAAAAGTTTTATTTACTGCGTGACAAAAAATACTGTATCATAGAAATCTAAAGTTTTTTATGCGCAATCACCCGAGTTGAATTCACTAAAAAAGATCCCCTTTTATTCAATAATCTCTCATTACCACCAAATTGTATCAACAACTTTCAACATAACATAGTTTACAGTACTCATAACCAATAATCAAGCTGTTGACACAATTTGTATTGCCGTCTTAAAAAAATAACCTTTGATCACAATATCAGAGCCAAAATCAATAGAAAAAAAAACAGATGAAATAGGTACTGGCAATCTAATAAAACGAACAACTGTTTTTTTTTGTTCTTTTTTCAAATTTATTGGAGTATTCTCTTGTGTGGAGAGCTCAATTTTATCGAGTATAGAGTAGGTTTTTTTTTAGTTGCTAGTGTTGAGCATTTAAAACTATTTGAATAGCTCTTTGTGACCAACATTTTTTCTGTTTTAGTTTGCAATATTGGAGATAGCAGATACGGTAGTTATATCGCTGGTAACGAGGCAATTCAGTTCGACCTATTTCATGTTACTTACTTTATAGTGAGCTAGAATGCTCGGTAAATACGTGGAAGTTATTTTGTTAAGGGATTTAGGTGAGAAATATCGATTGAAATTATGTCTTGTGTGTGAATGTGATTTGTGTTTTCTTAATTACCGTAGTAAATGAAGGACTTTCATACAAACTTGCGAGGGCCCTTAGACCACCCTAATACGGCCCTGTCGCAAAATTCGTTCGTAGAGGACGTTTACTAACTATAAACTACCTCCTGTCCAAAAATCATCTTTACACGTCCAGCGGTTTTCGAGATCTCGTGAGGAGTGAGTTACCTTTCGCTTTTATACATAACTAGCGACCCGCCCCGGCTTCGCACGGGTGCAAATGGATGTTATTATTCATATAAACCTTCCTCTTGAATCACTCTATCTATTTAAAAAAAACCGCATCAAAATCCGTTGCGTAGTTTTAAAGATTTAAGCATACACAGGGACATAAGGACAGAGAAAGCGACTTTATTTTATACTAAGTAGTGAAGAATAATGTAACTGTTAGAATCGCGATATCTCAGGAATGGTAACTCTTAGAAAATAATAATGTAGTACATTTTTGTAGAGAATTTTATGATCTACTACAACTTTGGGTTGAGATTTTTTTTTGATAAAACTTTCCGTTTTCGAGAAAAATTCAAAAACCCTCAAATTTTGACCTTTGACCCCGAATAACTTTTGTAGCACACATAGGATCGATGGGAATTTTTAAGGCTTTGTTTGTAATGGTATACCCCAGCTCTCCACCAATATTTGGCTCTGTGGGAATTATTGTTATTTCAAATTTTAATGTCTATATTGACCGGACTATAGCATGTAAACGTGATACACGCTAGGACTGGGTCAAACGGTTTTCTTGGTCAACCGGTTATAACCACACAACGCCGCTGCACATGATTCCCAAAACCAAACTACAGCAACAATACACCGTCATTCAATCACGTAATAGATGACTATCATTAAAATCGCCGCCCAGCTATGAATAACGCGATTGTCGTCACAGTACACCCGGCATTATTAATGAGGCTGCTCCATCGTAAAATATTCACCCCTGTTATAGATGTACCTAGATATCGCAATATCAAGAAACTTTGTTTCGAGATTTTCCTGATTATTTCTCAAATTGAAAGACAACAGAGTACTTTGTCAAGTGGACCCGTTTGCTTGGTGGATTGACCCCGCGGGTCCAGTTGACTAGAGACTAATATGTAGAATTATTATTTATGTACAACAAAGAATTAAGAATCTTTCATAGGTATAAAAATATAGCGTGAGAATTGAGAAAGGTAGAAGGCAGATGATTATTTTCACCAAAACACGAAGAGTTTGTGCTTTTGCGATATCTAGGTTTCACTACATATGTGATTTCATAAATAATGTTTTATTTAAGTGGTAAAAAAACCATGGAGTCGTTGATTCTCTTTTAATAATGGTGTTTTATTAGGTAAAAGGGAAGTTTGAATATTTTTGTCATTTATTATATAAATTATTAAAGGTAACACTTTTTAACCTGGTTATATCAGAATCGGGTCAATGAGTTAATTGGGCTTTTGAGACATTTTATAACGATGGAAGGACTGTTTGAAGGATGATACGTTGACGAGTAATAGAGAAGTAATCGAAAATAGGCACTTTCAATACGTCGACACATTCTTTCGATAAGTGCATATGATCGATTGGTCGGTCGATATGCTAACCGTTCACTGCGACCCTTTGTACTATGTACAAGTTTTAATAGAAATAACAACCTGCAGTACTGATTTTAGGATTGCCAAGAAGCGAATACGAATCTGTGTAGACCAAAAACATTTTTACGATCGAACAAACAACAAAATCATTTTCCTCAAAAGGTCGATAATTAAAAATATTGTTTTTGTGCACACAATATTGCAACATACAAAAACAAAAACAGATAAGTAACCGTTTTGTCTGTATACATTATAGAGAGCAATTTATTTATGCATAACTGATTTTAAATCGTACATCTGTTGCATGTGGTTTTAAAACCATTGCAGTTACATGTTCGGAAAAGCAGACTGCATGAATATTCCGAAATTAATTATTACATTATTTGTATCTATCTATCTATCTTCTATATAAATAAAAAGAGAAGTCCTGACTGACTGGCTGACTGACTGACTCATCAACGCCCAGTCCAAACCCTTGGACCTAGAAAGCTGAAATTTTGCACAGATGTTCCCTTTATAATCTAGACAAGGAATTAGGAAGGGTTTATCGAAATTCAACCCCTAAGGGAGTTAAATAGGGGATGAAAGTTTGTAAGGAAAATCGTCATATCCACGCGGGCGAAGCCGCTGGCAAAAGCTAGTTCTGAAATAAATATGACTTGTCTATTAAATGCCTCGTTGCGCGTTGGTCTAGTGGTCCCAAACACGACAGAAGAGAGTTCCTGATTCGATTTCGGGTCGTGCAAAGTGTTAATGAGTTTATTCATCAGAAATTTGTCAGTAACAGCCGCGGAGTCTATATTCGTACCCAGTTGCTGGCAAATATTCGTGTTGTTTTGAGTATCAAATATTAATTCTAACAGCCTTTTCCCTATTAATAATAGAGGTAAAATAACGTAAGTCAAACCGTTTTGGGCCTCCACGAGGCAGGCTCAGCCTAGCGTGGAAGCCTGAATAATAAAATTAAATACTGTAAACCAGGTAACATTATTAACACAAAATTAAACAGAAACACTAAGCAGACTTACAGACTTTCCCAATATCAGTATGAAAGTACCCTTAATGAAGCCAAAAAGGCTCTTGTTTTCCCATTTATCGCGATAATTTTTTTGTATTGGATCCTCTAGTTACAGTCGTACTGTATGGATCGGAATGTTGGGCTGTGAAGAAAGAGAAAAAAGATAAAAAGAGAGAGAAAGATGGATGAAAAAAGGTTGCATGTTGCGGAGATGAGAATGTTGAGGTGGATGTGTGGTGTGACCAGAATGGATAAAGTAAGGAACGAGTATATCAGAGGAAGTTTAAAAGTTGCGCCAATTACAGACAAGTTAAAAGGGAATCGACTGTCGTGGTATGGGCATGTGATGAGGAGGGATGAATCGCATGTGACTAAAAAAGTTATGAATATAAATGTGGATGGATGGAGAGGGAGAGGAAGACCAAAGAAAAGATGGATGGAGTGTGTGAGGAGTGATACGAAGGAAAAAGGAATAAATGATAACGTGACGACTAACAGGGCAGAATGGAAGAAAACAACGTGTTGCGACGACCCTAAATGACATGGGATAAGGGCAGGAAGAAGAAGATCCTCTAGTTACAGAAACATTCGGGTATAATTTGTCAATGAGCAATGGTGACAAATTCAAAATATAAAACCGAGATTCTTCCACCATTTTGAATATTAGGTTTTATCATTAAAATTAATACAAATAAAATCACCTACATGCAGCATTAAAAAAGAAACACTTCCACCAATCAAGCATTCACAATTTTTTGCCAATCTTCAGATCCTGAAACGAAATTACTCTGTGTAAGCAATTTTCCTCGTACCTATCTCGGATTGTATATATTTTTTCCTCAAACGCTGAGCTTCCTTATAAATCTCACGACAGTGTACAGTGACGTTCCGTATCAGCTGAACAGCCTGAAATAAATCATAACTGAGCCTTCTCTTTTTGCGGCCTCAAGTGTACAATGTTGGAAAGGAGACACTCCATATTGTAGGCTCTGGGGAATGTTTGAGATGATTTTTAAAGTTGATTTTCGTGAGCTGTTTAGTGTTTTTTGATTCTTGGAGATAAGTATTAACATAACATCACTACAGTAATTTCGATGGGTTAGGCAGAGGTGTACCTAAAACCTACATTTTACCAGTTATGTTTAAGTCACATGTACATGGCGGCGAGCCTAATTCCTGATGGAAAATAACCCATTAACAAACTCAAACTTAAAGCATTTATTTCAATTAAGCCATTACAGGCACTTTTGAATGTCAGAAGAACAATTAACAAAAAAACAAACGATGCTACGAGTGCAACACGTTATTCCGAAAGCCACCACGCCGAACCACATGCCACCGAATGCCCGCAACAACGAACATTGCGAGCACGAAAGCACGCAGCGACGCACACCGCAACAACGAATGCACGCCGCAACGCGCAACCGCCACCCCGCGACCCGGAGCCCCGCGCACCCACTGCCACGGCACGCGCCGCCGCACGCCCCCGCACCCTCAGCACTCGCCGCTGGTAACATCCAGCGCCGCGCAGCCCGACGTAGCAACTCCCAAAAAGACGCATTGCACTCCTAAGCTAGAGTCACAATCACAAGGCATAATAACTTGTGAAAGTACTGTAGTCGTGTATCTTCAGTTCGTTCTAAGAAGTTAGTGATAGTTCTTTGACAGAAGTATTTCGTAACCAATATCTTCTCAACTCGGTACTAACTGCTATAGAGAAATCTTTCAACTTAAAGTATTGTTGAATTTTTCAGCAAAACTGAATACAGGAGAAACTAAAGCAATATTAAATACGAGTTAAGTAGAAATTATTAAGTTAGAAATATAACAGTTTATTGATTTTGTAATAGACTTTTTTTCTGTTAGTTATTTCTTATTTCTTTTTGTTGACAAATAAATTGAGAGTATTTATGAATAGACTTACTTATTTTAATTGTTATTATTAAAATTAAATCATCAAATTTAATGGCCTCGACTAAATAATACCCAGGCAGGCGCATTAGTTTGTGCAAATGAATTTCTTCACAACTGTTCTCAAAAACGGCAAAGGAAACATCGTGCGGAAACTGGCATGTTCTAGTACCAATAATTCGTTATAAGACATGTGACATCTATCAAACTTAGCCTGCGAGGTGGATTATAGCCTATTCTCTCTCACAGAGAGGAGGCCAGAGTCCCAGCTGTGGGAACATTATAGACTGATTATGATGATGAATCAATATAATTTAACTACCCAACACAAAATAGCCCTTCTGTAATTGTACATTAGATAATTATATTTTCCGACCTCCTTGCCTTTCCTTATCTAAATAACAGGCCGTTATGTGTTCGTGTCAAATCGTAGTTGTGTTTCGTCTCTGGTTTTTCATAATTATACTGCCTTATATAATATCTCTTGTGCCAAGAACTGTTTCATATACTTAACTTGTTTTTATTACATGTTTCAGTGACATTCTCTGTAAATGCGTTGGTTGGTATTTGTTATAGTATTTGGTCTTGTATGTATTTGTTCTTTATTTGAAAATCGGCAGGGATTTTTTGCAATGTTTTGTAGAAAAACAAAGTGATTATTTATTTAACTGAATAAGTCTAAAATGTATTCCAGTATAATATCATTACAAGACTACTACAGTTTGTGTATAATTTGACACAAACGCCCACTTCTCAATGAAAGGATAACTGCTGAAGGAGGCCACGTACATATTCGGAGGAATTACCTTTTTTGAAGATCCACCAATTGTGGCCAAAAAATTATATAGGATTGTTTTGGTTCAAAAATTAAATATGGGTGTTCCAGTTAAATAAGGACCTGCCTATACTGTTGATTTTTGTAGCCTACTGTACAAATCAACTTTTTCACGACACCTTCAGATATCTAATTGACTTCAAAGGCAGAAAATATAAGTTTTTAAACTGACATGGTCACTGACACTACCGAACACACTATACACACACACACACACACACACAACACTGAGACACACACACACACACTACACACTACTGAGTTTATCCGTGATCATGGTGCTTGTAACAGCGCCGAAATATCGGGAACTCGAAACAAACATGGTAAATATCCCGTTTATGATATTAATAGTAGTGGTTCAAAGGCAGACGCTAAGAATTTGAACTCGTCCTTATAACCAATTCGACATTTATTTACTTAATTCATTAGTCCTCAAATAACAATCATACCAAATGTTGAGCACTCAATATTTACTTGATATTAATTAGGTCCCTCTATCTCTGTGGGACATATTTCAAGAAATTTCCCTCGCAATTTTCTTTTTCCCTCCGTCCAATTATATTATTAAGCTGCGGTATTTGAAGTTTTTATAACAAGTCAAAGCCTCTGTGATTGAATTTTATTCTCTTTACGTTGACCGAAGATTTTTTGTTGTATTTATGTTGGGTATTTGTAAATAAAAACAGTCTTTGCTTTTAATTGACAAGTTTTTAATTTGTTGTAAGTAATAAAGTTGAGGAACTTGTGGTTAAATTAGAACAGCTGCACTGGTCTAGGCCTAGGTTGGTCTGCGGATGGGTGGCTACTCGTTTCATACCGAGTTTCCTCCGTGTCTCAGAATGGTTGTTATACCGTAAGTCCCTGCTGCCAATTGTAGATCTTTGACAGTTAGTGGCGAAAGTCTGGTCTGACAACAAGTCTTACCTAGGGGTACCGTATTGCCCGGGGTTATAGAGGCCAGATAGGCAGTTGCTTTTTGAAAAATACTAGAATGTAGTTGCATCCAGTTTGACTGGAAGAGAAAATTGCCATCAACCTGGCACAAATTCGGACTCCATGGCTGCAATTATAGCGAAATTACTGATAGAAAATTCCAATAATACTTTGCCCAATCCGGGATCGAACCCAGGAGCAGATCAGACTTGTGACCACTAGACTAACGAGGCAGTCAGGCAACAGCAGATTGCTAAATACATAAATGTTTAATGCCAATTGGGTGTGAAAATTTGGGAATTGTACCGAAAGGGAAAAAGCTAACAAGAAATTTAATTGATACCAAAATAACACAGAAGACTGCTTTTCAATGATAATCAAATATTTGAAATTCCACTAAGTGAGGTCACCGAATACTTTCATATTAAACCCCACGCGCGTGTATCTTATGACCCAAAAAATAAAGGTTGACCTTTTCGTTGGGCGGTCACCCATTGTTTCCGATGCTCTGGTAATGTCACTCTATACGGGTCATTAACTTTATCACCAGAGTACTTCCAGAATTCTAGAATATACTAAAACTTTATGAGTCCATTTTAAACGGAAACTGTACATGAAACTGCCTTTTTCTGGCCAAAAAAATGTCTGTCTCCTGTCGAGAGAAATATGAAGCTAGAAGATTTATTTCTCGGACAAAAAACGGTTGAGTCGGGACATAATGAATACCAAGCCAAATATCTTAACATGGGTAAAGTGTGTACTGTTTGGGACACACGGGAGTAAAGTTTTGCAAACGATTTTCTAACTAAGAAGTGGAAATTATGTTTTTCCTACCCCTCCGCTATTTTTTCTGATTCATTTCGTTGCGAGATCCAAGAGAGTAAAAATGTTTTCTAGAACTTCGTCGAGTTTTATTGTCTCGGCGCTTTTCTAGTGGTCGCTACAGACTATTGATTCTGGCTTTCAGGACAACTGACAGTGATTTGGGAATAGTGTGGAGGGATTGTCCCAAAAAAAAACTAATATCCAAATTATTTTTTTGTGTTATTTTGTTTATCTGTGTTGTTCTGTGTGATCTATCCTTTTGTCCGCTCATCATTCATTTATTAATTTTGTTGTCTTCTACGACATTTGAGTATTAGCCTGCAAAGTCAAGTTAGTTATTAGACACTGTTTCTCCACATAATCCATGCAACATACATTTAATCATGCTATTTTCCATGGGAGTAGGTGGATACTATAGAACCCGACCTGCAACGATTCCTAGGTACTCCTTTCGCTTCGTCCGCGGTCATGGTTCTGGTAAGGTTTTTCCTATTCCTCCGCTATGGTTTTCTAAATAAATTAGTATTGATGCGGAATCCAATACAGTTAAATTGTTTCTCTGGGACTTCGTTTATCTTCATTGTATACAAACTTTTGTCGGTTTGGGAGTGTGGCGGGCTTGTCCCAATAAAAAAAAAATACTAGTTGTTCATTAACAAGGACAATGTGTCCCGAAGTTAACACGAGCCATAGAGAAAGAACTCCTAACGAAGCGTGTCATGCCAGCCGGTGCCGCGTTTTATATGGCCATTCTGAGCGGGACGTATCAAGCGAACATGTGAATATTATGCCTCTTATATACACTAGTAGATATGTTAGGAAATGTGTTTGTAATGTAATAAAAGTACGATCTCAATGCTTTATAATTAATAATTATTTAGCTTTTCTATATAGCCCCACTTATTCGAGGCTTTAGTTACATCCTCCCGCATCTTACGGTTGAAGGACTTCCAGGTGGACTAGACTTCCAAGACTTCTAAGTGAAACTCTGAAAACTAAATATTCCCATTCTTTGACAACCCGCCAAAAATCAGCTGCTAAAAAATCATAATGCTACCGCTCGCCTAATGTCATCATATCGATGCCTCCTATCGATTCGATTGTCATTCGGCTTTTGAATCGAATCATGCGTACTATATTTAATATAGAAAGCGTCGAATTTAAATAAAAGTGATTTGATTTAACATTATCATGTTTTTAACTCACAGGCTTTACGGGAATAACCAGCTTTTTAGGTTT
Organism: Diarsia mendica; assembly: GCA_949316265.1. Classification (NCBI taxonomy): domain Eukaryota; kingdom Metazoa; phylum Arthropoda; class Insecta; order Lepidoptera; family Noctuidae; genus Diarsia; species Diarsia mendica. The sequence goes on along the minus strand of OX438900.1, from coordinate 20,698,426 downwards.
TAGGTAAGTATTACTACCTAGGTACGCTTTAGTCTCTCACTGCTGTTCAAGGACCAAAGAGAAAAATCTCCCTTCTGTACAGAATTCTGTATTTGCTAAGCCAATCCTTTCGCTACATGCCAAACTCATCAGGCCAATTTTATGATCGTTCTTCTTCTGTAATACGTAAAAAATAACATAAAACCACTTTTTCAATAAATATAATTTAAAGATTATATTATAGGAGATTTTTACAAGGAATAATACCCGGCGAGCTCCGTAGCGTATTATAGTAGGCGTCGAAACCTATTCTGTGGTGGTTATGGCGATAGAAATAAATAATCTTGAATTGTTTCAATTTAATTTAATAAAAGTAGCTGTCGTCATGACAACTGCTTTTAACTTTACCTTCAAATTAATCATCTGCCGACCTCCTTTGAAACATTTCGATTTTTTATATTCGGGTACTAAGTAACAACAAGTACCTGTAAGGGATTTATATTTTTACCAAGTAATTCCGATTAATTATCTGCCCACATGGAGCTGCTCAGTGCCCATTTACTACTTTTCTGATCATTAGGCAATAACCCATTTCATAAAATATTATGAAAGCTGTAAAAAAATTAGGTGTTCCTTAAAAAAGTGCTATTACCTACTTAAACTAAACGAATGGAAAAGTAGATTTTATATTGAAAATTAGCACGTCAATGTCACTTACAACCTGTATATTCAAGAACTATTCATTTTCACCCATTATAGCACTCATGAACGCGTCCACTACAAATGACCATTTCTGACGCTTAATTACCCAACGCGACTGCGGTCTCATACCACAATCACCTATCTGGGCACCAAACGTAGTGATTACGGTTTCATCCCGCGATATCACCCGTGGTATCGGTCTCTATCACCCGTGGTATCGGTCTCTAGGGCCTCCCGAATTCAGGAGTGAACAGTTACTGAACCCGATATCGATAAAATATTGTGTGATATCGGATAACCGTGATAGCTGTCAGTTTTGGAAAATGTTGTCATAATTTAAACCTCGTAGCAATAAAGGTTCAAATTACGACGATTATTTTAGATGAAAATCATATCAAAATATCGTAGTAAAATCATTTGATTTAAGGTTGCACAAGCCAGTCATTCTTCCATACAAACGTAGTATGGTGATTACTCCTCTGGTTGACGGTGTAGGTTCAAAATTAAAAATTGTATCAACTGGTCTTGTCATTATCTAGGTCTCTATGGAAGCAGAATTGGAAAAAAATATTGGTTTGGAAGTTATGAACGTCGAAACTTTCATATTTTAGCACTAATTTTAACCATCTTTGTGCGTAAATAAGTTACGTATATAGTACATAAAAAGCGAAACCATACAGACATAGATTAGTTATTAAAGAATTCAAATTATTTTATTTTGAACAGATACATTCAATGGATTTTTCATGGTATCCATACTACCAAAGGTCTGCATAGAAACAATCGCGCGCCCGTTTTAGTTGTGTCTCTTTCGCTCTATGCATTTCGCTCGTGATGTCGGATGAAATAGCATGCATTTTAGCCCCGCTCACCAACCAGTTCGTGTCGTTGGCTTGTTTACCCTTATGGTACATAATTATTTTGGCTAGAAAGGAGGTGACTGCTGAGATGACGAGTAATGGAGAAGTATGGAAGAAGAAGACATGTTGCGCCGACCACAAATAAATTGGGATAAGGGCAGGCGATTTATGATCAATCAAATTATTTGGATTCATTACTGAAAAATCAACTTTATTGTTGTAATAATTTGAATAAATAAAGCATTTAAGTCTGACATGATTACTTGAAGCATAATAATGCGATCATTACTAACAGCAAATTCTCGTTGTAATTATTATTTAAAATTGAGCATTACTTTACTCCGTGTTTAACATTTTATCTATATACTAGTGACCCGCCCCGGCTTCGCACGGGTACAAAAAAGGTATTAAAACCTTCCTCTTGAATCACTTTATCTATTAAAAAAAACCGCATCAAAATCCGTTGCGTAGTTTTAAAGATTTAAGCATACAGACAAACAAACAAACAGACGCGACTTTGTTTTATACTATGTAAGGATTTATAGCATAACTAGCTATTATTCACGACCTTCGTCTACGTAAAATTACTTAAATAACCCTCCTTTTTGGCTTTGCCACAGTCGTGTAAGAATATAACTAACAGAACAATTTTTTTGGACATTCTTTACTTCTTATAACATCGGCTATCTGCCAATAAAAGTCTCGGTAAAATCGGTCCAGACGTTTCGGAGGTCGGAACAAACACAGGTAGACAAAGATTTACAAAAATGTTTTTTTTTTGTTATAGGTACGGTATTCTAACTCTGGAACAAATCCGGCTCGTATAACAATTTCTAACAAAGGACAATTCAAACTAAATACGTTCACAGGTGCGATTTTTATTATCCTATAAAAACCTCGTAAAGCATAGTTTTGTTATGATATTTTGGCACGGAACAACCGAATCTACGTGTGTTTAGATCCCGTTTTATTTAAACGACACTATTTGTTCCGGGTTTTCTTATAAATGTTACATGTTTATGATTTGCTTTTGTTACTGTTCTTCTTTTTATCGTGTGCAGTAAGATCTAATGACCCCACAAATCCTAGTGTCAGAGTTGGTAAACCGACTCAAGATCCTCTGACATGATTTGACGACCACCATTTGGCGGCCGGGACCACCTGCTTATACGTGTCTTCCAAGGCACGGAATCATCTTAGGTGCAACCAGGTGCAATCAGGTGCAGGTCAATGTCCTAGTCAAACTGGAACAACTTTAATGTCGAATCCACGACCACCGGGTCAAACGCCAACGCAAACGCAAACGCCTAACCACCCAACCACGGAGGCAGTTACTTGTTACTTAGTTGTTTTGTTTCTTATACCTTTTGAGAGCTGCAGTGGTGGCCCAGTGATGGCAGCCCCGACTTCGACGTGCTGACGTTTTCGTTGTACATCATTTCAGCCGAAAGACGTCCACTGCTGGACATAGGCCTCCCCTAAGTGTCGCCACATTGACCGGTCCCGTGCGTCTCGCATCCAGCGGATCCCCGCAATCTTCACCAGGTCATCGGTCCACCTAGTGGGAGGCCTTCCAACGCAACGTCTTCCGGTTCGCGGTCGCCACTCCAGAACCTTCCGGCCCCATCGGCCATCCGTCCTGCGAGCAATGTGCCCTGCCCACTGCCACTTAAGCTTGGCAATTCTTCGGGCTATGTCGGCAACCTTGGTTCGTTGTACGTAGGTACTCTATTCTGTTGTTGGTTTAAAAAAGTTTGTTTATGAGAACTAAGCTATTGTCTGTAACGATCAGCATTTTCATAACCTAAAAATAATGACAGTTGCTTAGAAACTTTAAATCGTTATAATAATTCGAGATGATTACAAATTTCACATTTATTCAGCATCCCTGAGGAACAGCGAACATCACACACCATAATTACTTAATTAACAGTTCAATAAACATCATTTAACTCCCACCCCGAAACCAAGCCCAATTTCCAGTAGGTAACCCTACCCGACCTATTGACCGTAATATCGCAGAACAATGAATACCATAAGGCCATTTTGCAGACAATAAATGCATTGTACACATCGTTGTTATTGACAGTAACGTAACATGGGTCCAAGTGTGTTCGACATTTTGACATATGACTTACTTTATCGAAGGAAACAATGGTCTGGACTAGGGATGTTACGGAGCTTCGACTCCGATTCCGATAGGTCGGAGTTTCCGATTGGTAGTACACCTCCGGTTCCGACTTCGGTTCCGACACTTTTAAATCGGAAGTATTCATCGGCAGTCGAAGTATATTAGATAGCGGCGGCAGAGCGTGGTACGGTAACGTATACGAACAGATAAATATGCATGCATTTTCTTTTAGTAAGCCCGGCCTTCTTAACTCATCTCTCTTCTGCCACCATCTCGGGCTCCGCCTCCGACTCCAACTCCGATTCCATTTTCGACTCCGATTCCGGTTTCTTCTCTGATTCCAGTTTCAACTCCGACAAACCAAATTTAAAAACTCCGATTCTGACTTCGGTTCCGATAAAACCACCTCAGTTACATCCTTAGTCTGAACTGCTTTGTTTCACGGTGATTCGTCAATGGGTGCTGTAGTAATTATGTTTTGGTTTCCTGTATCAATTTGGGATGGGATTTTCGGTTGTCAGATGGATGGGGGAGGAAAATAAGAAAGGGATGAATTGTATCTATGATTGTATTAATGACGTATTTTAACAAGCTTTTGGTTTCAGATGATGTTTAGGGAAGTTTCGTGATGTTGGTTACAGTATACACTCTAACTACAGGGTATTTAAACAGACTATTCAAGAATCCATGTAACCCTACTACGTACATGCAAACATAAACTCACGTTTTTTTCCAGGAGTGTAGGCAAAAACACAAATTACTGGCACACATCCGGTGGCTTTTGATATTTCTTATTAAATCAAATAACACTTTGCCCAACCCGAGAATCGAAACCAGGACCCTTTGCTTAGCAGTCGCGCTTACGACCACTAAACTTCCCTATATATTTAGCGACAATTTTCCAAATAGTAACTCGATCCTAAGCAAGAAGGAAAACGGGAGAGATTCCTCATTTTCCGGAACACTCGATATCCAGTGACAGAATACAAGTAAAACGTAACAGTAATAACGTATAATCGAGGACAGTGGAGGTCGTCATCAAGTTGTAAGAGCAGTGGGAAACTGGGTCTATTGCTGTAGTGTAGTTTGTCGACAGTAAATCAAGAGTCAGTGGATACACAGCTGGGCACTATGACAAAACGACTTATAAAATATTAACTAGGTCTATTAGTAGACGTAACGTGCGGAGTTTAAAATAACCTAACACAAAGAGGTTGGTGGGGTCATAATTCACTGGCTTCGAACCTAACCTATTCGAGTCGGTATGCCCCATGTCCCAAGCTTGCTTCGCTCGCTCTTGCATCGTGGCAATAATTCTCCTAGTACAGCAATATCGCATTTTGTCCTATTTTATTTATATGATTTTTACGACAAACTTTGGCTTTTTTTTTGTTTTTTTTTCTTACTTCCCCGTTATGTACACTCCAACCGCTTTTTTGTTCATACACCCTGAAAGTCCAGCAGACTTGATACACTCCATTGGCCGGACATCGGCAGTTGTCAGTCGGATCACGCTCCCGATCGGCGAGCGGGCCATGAGTGCCTCAACGTGACTGCCGACCGATGAATATTTTCAACAAGCTTTTGTTTTTAAAGTGACTGCTATTCCAACATTTGGGGACTGAAAAACAGTTGAAGTTTCTATTTCCTGATTGTGTTATGGTAGGTAAGTTAAGTAGGTAATCCTTTGAATCTTAGGAAGGATTTTGATACTTTCCAATTATCAGAGAAACCAATCACATGATATGTTTAGTGTTTTTATTTTATTTACCATAAGCTAATCCAACATTTCATTCTGATTAAATGCCAGTTTGTCGAAGCTCAGATCAGCCCAGCCTCAGGTCTGGAGCTAATTAGAAGAAATGAGACAAGTCAAACGTAATAAGAAACTCAGAGAGACGGCTCAGTAATTTTCTTCTTTCTGGAAAAACAATACTCCAGGAAAACGGGCATCATGAAATTACCTTCCAAGGAGAAAACATACAAACTGTAACCTCAGATTCCCCGTATCAAAACACGAAGACCCAGATTTGAAACAAAATACGTTGCAAATATTTATCCCAAACATTGGAACCCAATACACACACGAAGAGAACCCAATATACCATCAGTCCGTTAATCGGTAAGCGACGATCATATTTCAAAAAGCCCAGACAATGGCTTCCCCTATTGACAGCGCCCCGAACTAATTTTCCGAAGTGTGGACAGACATTATAAAGGCGCATACATAATGTCTGCTAATTTATTCGACAATGTGATCCTATTAATCTAGTTTTGGTATTTTACATGCGACCTACTTGCACGTTTCTCTTTTGGTAAATTGTCTTACATATTTAGATTTATGTTTTGTATTATTCCTTTTCTTTTTGAAAAAAAAAAACGGGATTTCCCACACTAGGAATTTCTCCTGTTTCATTGATGCGATTACAAACATTTCAACTCACATACCCTAACTCCCAGACCTGAAACAACTATTTGCAGGCCATACAAAAAATATTTGTTTCGTGCGGGGATCGAACCCGTGACACGCAGATCAGCAGTCAACACGCTTAGTCACTGCGCTTTCAATTTTTTTTCTTAAAAATGTCGTGTATACGAAGACGAAGAATATTGGCGAAGAATAATGTATCTGTGCCGGACGCATGTTCGATGGCTTCCCAGAAGAGGTACGTGCAGGAATAGAGTTTCGATTTCACAGAAATAACAACGCCGAAGTTAACTCTTCATAAGGTTTCAGAAAGTGATTCGAACTCTTCCGGACTATTTGTTCGTAATGATGAAAGTATCGTAATGATGTCTTCGATTGGTGTCTTGTGCGCACTTTTATACATTGGAGCTTTAATAATATAGTGAGAAAAGCAAATTGCTTCCTGATGATATTCCATTTTTTTTCTTTGGGTTAAACATAACACATAATATCACGCCCGTAATCCCCAAAGGCCTTGTTTTTATTATATTTTGTACGTTATACAATTGAATATAACTGTATAATTTTGTAGATTATACAGTGAAAAATAAGCTTCTGAACATTTGTTTTTTTTATATCATTTTTTTTTGCCACCGATTTCAGACGCAATTTTTTTTTCTAATGTTTATTTTGTTAATAAGTTTTGTTTGTTTGAAGTCGGTTTTTTCGGTCGGTCCGGAAGTCGGTTAAAAATTTAATTACTCCCTGAATACGATATTGATACCAAAAGATAATGAAATAAAAAACTGTGCACTGAACATGTTACCAAAATGAATATAGAACAAGCCTCGAGTAATGTGATTGGTATAAATCTCGGAACTACAACGTGATATTAAACAAATCCCCCGAGTTTGTCGTACGGACATATTGGAAAATACTCGTATATTTCACTTGTTGCGAGCCTGCAGCGTGTCGTGGTATGAAATTATGTTAATACTGGCTTTTGCTGCCAGATACTACTGCTTAGCTTAAAAATATACGAGAATTATTTATGTTGGATTTGCTGTATTCCTGTGTATACTGTTACATCACAATGTGGTAAAACATGGTTATATTTTGGTTTTATTTGTTGTTACTTTTGTTGAGTTTCCTTTATTTTCTATATTAATGTAAACTCAATAAAAGTATCAACACTGGTCGTGTACAAAAATCGATATTAAAGAGAATGTTTTGTCAAAATCAACTCTACATTTTATTGAAATAAGGCTATGATCTACCACGCGGGCCCAGTGCGGATTGGTAGATGTCACATGTCATGTAATGACACAAATTTTCGTTCATTTGTTTATAATTCTCGTTAAATTCAAGGAGGTAACTATACTGGAGATGATTTCAACCCGAATCAATAATAAAATGGGTAGGTATTTTTGTTTTCTTATATGGGTAACGGTTAGTATTATGAACCAACAAAGTTAAACGCTTCCCTTATGATTCTCGCCCTATAACAGCGCGTTTATATACTTACACAAAAACAACGCGTGACATCCGCTAGCAACAAATAAAATCATTTTTTTGGAAGTGGTCTCCAATGCGAATGACTAATCACTAATCATGATTGATTAATTAGTTGTAAATATACAATGTATTTAATTTGTGTGGTTTACTAACATAGTTCTTAAGTTATTACTAACATAATATGGATCTGTGTCTATTACCTGTGTGATGATTATGGTCTGAAATAAAGTTATTGTATATATATAACACTTTCAGTTGCTTCCATCAGCTTCGGAATTAACAGTGTTTCAGTTCGCTTTTACTTCTTCCACTTGGCAATTTTTTCAACATGGCTCCCATAGTCGATTATGGCACACCCTTTCCCACACAGGGTTAAAAATGTCCCAGCAGTAGGTCGACTGCTGGGACCGACATTCTTGTCGTGCAACTTCAAAAAAGGTTCCTTTCTATTTATACAGTGGAAGCTTTTTCCAAACCTATTAATTGTCTTGGTTCAATAATACCTGAAGATGAAAGAATATTTTAATACCCAAAGAGCTCGAATAGCTCACCGTTATCTAATAACAACAGAGCCAGACTTATTAAGCGTCTAAGGAAAACTTGAAGCCGTAGTCAAAGAGATATCGACCAAACTTGATATCAATGAAAACGCTTGGAAAATAGTAAAGAACAATAAGATTAAAGAGACTTTGCTCTCAAAGGACTACGCGAAATCTTCTTTTGTTTGTCATAATGTTCGTCACACCGTAGTGTAATGGATTTAAAATTAATGATGATGGATTCTGCAGACATCTACAATATTCGCTTTTAAATGAAAAGGAATAGAATACAATAGTTGTTTTTGCTGCAGGTTCATGGAAAAGAATTCTTATTACACGGGACTAAAACATAACTGAAGAGAAAAACAATAAAAAAATTAAAATTAAACAATGTACAATGTATGGGACAGACAGCATCTGATGATGGTGAGTATTAAACCTAATGCTTTAGCAATTAAGTTGAGTATCTATTAGATAAGTTTGACTCATTGTATTACCTTGATGTGCTGGTGTTTGTACACACAAGAACTATGAATAATGTACTTAGATTATGGCTGATGGAGATGTACCTAGACAAAATGAAGACTTGCACTGTAAACTCTTTTATGCTATTGCATAGCTTCTATCGCGGGCCTTGAGCGTGGAGAGCGAATCCAGAAATTCCCTAACGAAAATATTCAAGATTCAGTATTCAACCAGGTTGCTATGGTTACGGAAAATAACAAGGTTGTCAACTGAGGTTGTCAAATTAAATAATTAATTATTTGCTGTTGATAAAAAAATGCTATGCAATAGCTTTACCGCGGCAGTCTCCGAGTGCCACATTTAGTTTTTTTTTTTTAGTAGCCCTCATCGTGTTGCACTGCTTGGTAAAGGCCTTCTCTTTCTCTTTCCATACCTCTACATTACATACCGCCATAGTTACCTACGTAGAACAAATGGCTGTTTCGCGCGACATGATAGAAAGTGCCCCCACCAAAAACTTATAAAGCATGTAGCTACTCCATTTATTTTTCGATTTAATTACCTTTTTCACACATCCTGTTATTTTTGTTAGTTCTTTGAAATAACATAACATTTTCATGAATTTTTAACAGGAGTCAAATAGCCAATTAAGAAGATGAGCCTTCCGAGAACCATAGGCACAATAAATTATCCAAAAATAATCATGATCATAATATTACTCTACACACTTTGTAAACTGATCGTCGAGTTTATTATTTAAAAAGTTTTAATTAATCCCTTGCCGCCATTCTCGATAATCGCAAGGGAGGAAAAGAGCAGCTTTTCCTTTTTAACCGACTTCAAAAAAGGAGGTTACTGTGTTCGTGTGTATGTATTTTTTTATTATTGAATACAGTGTCGGCTATTCTCAGTATAGTGCAAAACAAACCTATCCGTTCAACGCAAAATGTTCTGGATCTGGTCAAAATTGCAGATATCTATTAAATATTCTTTTAGGTGTATTGTACCTTTCTGTTCTGGTTTGATAAAGCTTTATTTATTTTTCAGTTTGAGGTGGTTCTGGAAGAATTTCTGTTAAAACTCAGCTGAAGATAATATGTATTGATAAAAGATAACTTCATTTTTGCGAGATCACTATTCTCCGACAATCGTGATAAGTACCTAATTTAAAATACTTCCTCAACTTAGCATAGTCATTACCGTCCACTGCTGATCATAGGCCTCTTCCAATACCCTGTCCTCTACCTTCCACATCCAATCTCCATCAGCCATCTCTTTCAGGCTGTTAGTTCATCTAGCTGGTGGGTGTTCCATTTTACGCTTGTTTGGACTTCACTCGGACCGTGCATTTCTGCATTTCACTCATGCCTTGTAAAGTACGTTAGGCCTTTGGTCCCTGCTGACATTTGTGGATCTTTGACAGTCGTTACAGCTAGTCAGTGATCCAAAAGTCTGACAACTAGTTAACACTGGTTGTCAGACTTTTGGTTTATCCGATACCCCTTGGTTAGCCTTAGGATATCGGATAACCCGGTACAAACTGGTATGTGGAGGTCAGATAGGCAGTCGCTCCATGTAAAATTCTGGTATTCAGCTTCATCTAATTATACTGGAACCCAAACCCAAGAAAGTTGGGAAAAGGCTAAGCAGATACCCGCACTTGAACTAGGTATTTTTTTTTGGGATAAGCCCGCCACACTATTCCCAAACCACTGTAACTCCTGTTAGCCAGAATCAATAGTGGCGACCACAAGAAAAGCGCCGAGATAATGAAGCTCGACGAAGTCTCAGAGAAATGATTTAACTGTCTTGGATCCCGCAACGAAATTAATCAGAAAAGAATAGCGGAGGAGTAGGAAAATCTAGGCATTTGGTAAAAAGTTTTTTGTACATGTAAAATCATTTATTAATACGAGTAACTTGCAAACACAATGGTATGCATATGAATGCATTTACCCACATCCTAGTACCTAACATAATTACACAACGGTGTCACACACAGCCAAGTTAAATGCAACGGACAAAGTTGAATCCATTTTAAAGTTAGTTCCGGCGGGGCTTTTAGCGCAATAAATGCCTTCCTTCCTCCACTTTCTTAAAAGTTTCCTTTAAAACAAAAAGATTTGTTTCTTATTCTAGAACAAACGGCCGTCTTAAGCATCGCTATATACTGTCTCGAAAGCGATTTTCTCAGAACTATTTTCGCAATTTGAATCGAAATAAGGTATTTTCCTTTTGGTTTCCGATTTTCTTTTGTTAATCTGTTTCGCCGTTCCTTTTTACCTTTTTTATTATACTTTTATCTTTGGACTTGAGTAATAAGTTCGGTATTTTGGTATGCGTTTTGAATATTGTTCTATTTTTAATAATAAACCTGTCTGTGATCAGCGGGGTTAGATTTGTTTTTATTTTAGTTTTACTAAGTAAGTCTTTCAGTTTTTTTACTACTTGTTACTGGCCTTGCTCTTTGGAAACTTATCATTAGGCTTTTACGTTATAACGAATGTGGAATAGTGGGATGAAAAGCCAGACATGAAATACCACCCACAAAAAGTTAGGCAGGCACATTTACGAAAGTTATTTATATAATTATATCAATTTATTTTATGTATACTTGTACTCGTAAAAGAAAATATCTTTCATAACTCCTATATAATTACACATTTACTACCTACATTATTATATTTTGACGAAGGTCTGAAGAATTATTAACTTCTATAACATGACAGATAACGCCTCAAAAAATATTTTGACCGTGAAAACCTGTCAACTAGAGCAAATAATTGCTGTATAAAAACTTTCAATACAAACTGTTTAATAGTAGATAGAAATTATTTTATAGTTTTCTGAGTGACTTAGCAACATTATGAACTAAAAAAAAACATGCACACGAATAAAGAACCTCCTCCTGATTGGAAGTCGGTTAAAAATAGTACCATACCAACAGGTAGTGGTTTTGAGAAAATCAACATACTAAAACTCATACACCACACCGGATATTAAAAACTTCTTTACAATATAACTTACTTGCTGTATTAAAACTAAGTAATTATTGTGATGACGCCACGTTGGTCTAGTGGTCGCAAGTGAGACGAGTGAAGTGAGCATGAAGTCCTGGGTTTCATTCCCTGGTAGGGCAAAGTGTGATTGGGTTTTCCCATTATGAATTTCTCAGTAGCCAGTCACGGGATCTGGATATGTGTCCGGTTTATGGCAATAGGCTCGCCCCCTATTACTTGGGACTTGAACGAAATGTGGGTGTATTATTAAGTACACCTCTGGCTAACCTTTCAGGGATGACAGTCGTGATGTTATGTTATATAATTATTGTCTTTATTCCCACTTCTCATAAAGTATAATTTAAAATAACAAGTAAACTACAACGGTGTATTAAAGTGATCACTTGTTGTGTTTCCGTACGGGTTAAATCCGTGATTTATAACACAAAATGCAACAGTGAATATTTTAATAGTAAGTACTGTAATAGCAGCGTTTTACCTGAAATAAAACGCATATTAAAATACTTACCTCACTGGAAGCTTTATTATGAGAAGGCATTTCCGTTTCCCGTCGATTTCTTACCAGTTTTCGTACTTTAGTACCTCCATACTTCCGGCTCAGTGGCGCCACCTGGTGGTTGCGGGTAGTTTTTAGGTTTCGTAAAAGGTGTCGCGCCATTTTTGTTCATTGTCTCATAATAACCAGGCAGAAATAAAAGTAAAGCTTCCAGTGAGGTAAGTATTTTAATATGCGTTTTATTTCAGGTAAAACGCTGCTATTAAACTGGATCATTCCCACTAGTTCTACTGCACAGTTCTACGATAGAACTAGTGGGAACTTTTTTTAAATATTTTTCCCACTAGTTCTACGATTCAAGGTGGTACAAAATCGTAGAACTAATGGGAACGAAAAGTCAATGAATTTTTTCGTTCCCACTAGTTCTACGCTATACGGGTGTTACAAAATCGTAAAACCAGCGGGACTCAAGTTTCTCATTCGTTCTATCACACAGTTTAGGGGGTACAACTACGGTCCAAACTACCAGGAGTATAGAAGGAGGTATTGAAATCTTTGAATCAAATCTAAATTATTCCTTTTTTCTAATACCATGCACTTTTTTTTTTGTTGGAGATATAAACCAGGATAGTAAAGTCCGACAAAGTACCAGGAGAATAGAAATAGGCAGGAGGTATTTAAAACATATTTTTTGTAGATGAAAAAAAAAGGATAAGTAGTAAAGTCCCACAAACTACCAGGACCAGGAGAACAGAAGTAGGAAGGAGGTATTGAAATCTTTTAATCAAATCTAAATTATTCCTTAATATAATATTATTTGCTTTAATAGTTTTTTAATTAAAGAAAAAAAAAACAATACCTCCTTCCTACTTCTGTTCTCCTGGTAGTTTGTGGGACTTTACTACCTCCATCTTTTTTTTGCATTTCCAAAAAAAAATGTTTTCAAGACCTTCTGCCTACTTCTATTCTCCTGGTAGTTTGTGCCGTAGTTGTATTGTATCGTAAACTGTGTGATAGAAGGAATGAGAAACTTGAGTCTCGCTGGTTTTACGATTTTGTAACATCCTTTATCGTAGAACTAGTGGGAACGAAAAAATCCATTGACTTTTCGTTCCCATTAGTTCTACGATTTCGTACCACCGTGAATCGTAGAACTAGTGGGAAAAATATTTAAAAAAAGTTCCCACTAGTTCTATCGTAGAACTGTGCAGTAGAACTAGTGGGAATGATCCATTAAACTACTTGACCGTCACTGGAAGCTTTATTATGAGATCTGTTTGTTATCGCCTGGTGACGCCACTTCAATGTATATGCCTGGAAGTATTTTAAAATAGGCCAATGTGATAGATAACGTATAAAATTAAACTTTGTATGAATAATTTTTCATTTATTTAATTAATGTAAAAACAAATCCATTTAATAAAGGTACAAGTACAAGGTTTGTGTACTTTATAATTGCATAATTATATTTTTTGGATTGTATTGTACCTATCATCAATAATTCTAATCATTAATAATAGAAACCAATATAGGGTAACCACTTCTCCTTATTTCTCGTCTATAAAACTGCTGGAATGTATTAGCTGATCGTCAATTTCCACAAGCCAAGATTTCATCGAAAGAATGATTTTTAAACCAGCTTTGGTGGCTACAGCAGACCGGGTGCTACCTGGAGTAGCTGCAATGCCAGCTTCATTAAACCGGGACTTTACCCATACTGCTATGACTGTACGTGAAGCAGGTTTAGCCACACCTCTTATCGTAATTTAAATAAATTGGTTCATTTTGCCTCATGCCATTGTTATTTAATAATATAAAGTTCTTTTAATCCAGAATATAGGATTAAGGTTAGAACTGTCGATATTTAAAAGCTTTGCCAATAATTACAGCTGTCAGACTTGGAGCCAAACCGAGGCAAAAATATAATACTATTATCAGATCTTATCAATGATCGTGTGTTCGACTACCAGAGCAAATCAACAATAAAATTTCAGTATGAGGTGACGTTTGAAAACGGGTATCTGAATCAATTGTGGAATTAATTAAAAATGAAATTTATTTGCCAACATCCCACACTATGTGGATGTATAGTGGATATATATGGAGGATTAGTGACTTTTGGATTTTTTAGCGCAATTGATTTTGAAACATGTCTTACTGAAACGTGCGAACATAACTGACTTGAAGTTTCAGCGTTGCATAGTATAGATACGACTGATTTATGTAAAAGTATTGAATTAAACGACAACTTTTCAATCAAATATAAATCGCATAAAAACTGTGCTAGTTGTGAACCAGGAAGATTCTTTGAATCAAGGATTTATTACGAAACCACAAAGTCCATCGCTTCCAGGCTATCTCGTAGGTTTTTAGCATAGATTTTCTCCACCAAGAATTCTTTAGCAGTAATACCTGTGGGCCGTTCCATTATTTATGGCGTCGGACCACCCCCACATTTCCAAACTACGAGGACGTGTCCATTAGGTATCTCTGCAGGTTTCTCAAGGTGAATGGAGCCGCGAGCGCTCAGGTTTTGAGAATTGCACACCAAAAAACCTTCTCCCATCAGGAATATTCCTGTCGACTGGTTTAAGTGAGACAGGACTTTGGGGACTAGGAATGGTGATAGAAATACCCATTCGAGCTGGTAATTCCCTAGGACACTGAAGGCATCGTGAAACAGAGCTTGGGGATCCCTTCGATCTAGCGACAAACAATTTTGTACTCATACTCATAATTGTAAACGACCGCCGTGAGCAGTCGCAGTGGCAAATAGATCTATCATTGGGGTCCCCCATTTTGCAAACACTGTTTCTACACTAGCCGGTAGTAAGTGTAATTCTGGAGGGCTCCGAAGGCGCGATAAGTGGTCCGCATGATTGTTGTATTTCTCCGGAATGTAGTGAATGCTGAAGTGTATCTGATGTTGATCTAACAAATTCAGAATCCGCCAAGTTATTTCCAACAGGGGTCTCGTACCTCCTTTTTGTAGGCAGGTCACAGCAGGTCTGTTGTAGCTTTAAATGAGGAGCGAACTTTGATGAAGCCAATGAATTTGGTTCTGAAGAGCGTAGAATATTGCTATTTCTTTTGATTGCAATGCAGCGTTTTCTCTTCTTGCGATAAAGTTCCTGACAGAGCCAATTTGTTCAGTTCTGCCCCCCGACGCTTGATCCGATGCAACGGAAGTCAGGAAATTTATTGGAGGAGGGTCCTGAAGAGGTGCGTTTTGACAATTTTGGTTCCCTTAAAACACCTTGTGACAATCGGTAGGTCTTTGATGGTGAACTGGCAACGAATTCATGAACATCAACAACTGTCGATGATTGAGCCGAGTAGCCGACCGCGTAGGACCACAAAACTGACAAAGTTTAGAAATTCTACCATTTTCTGCAACTCTTTAACTGCTTTTGTTCGAGAGCCTGTTAATTATCTTGTGATAATAATGACATGAACCTTTTCGTTTAGTAGGATTTTTAAGTTTTCTCAAGGTTTTCAAAGAATCCCTAGATAAAGTATGCTCTTTTGAGGACAAAAAGCAGATTTTTTCGAAATTTATTTGCCACCCCAGTTTTTGTAATACCTACTTTACACTACAGTTATTTTGACTTGCTCGCGAAGCATGTGAACATTCTGGTTTACAGTAAATAATCGTCCAGGTATACCAGGATCCTTATGTTCCATTTTTCCCGTCATGTTTGGGCCCCCCACCCCCTTCGTGAGCGTGGAAAAAGTCCTTGGAACAGTGCTCATAACGAATGGAATACAAGTCATTTCCAGCAAATCCAGCGACTTGTTTACGATTAGATGAAAATATATGGGACAATATTTTGCACATGAATTCCCGAGATTGCTGAATATCCGGAATGCGGTGCACATTTTATTAAATGAAAGGACTCGGACATCACAAATATTCGTTAAGTGATTTCAGATTGGATATGGGACGGGTAGACAATCTGATTTTGAGCCAGAAATAGAGGGGAAATAAAGCTTGACTTTCTTCAAAATTCCCTTCTGCTTCATTTTGTCTACAATTAAAGACATTTGTTTTGAAACAGGGGTTTAAAAAGATCCCTTCGTTACGTCTGGATAGACAAGTGGGGGCTTTTGAAAGAAAGGTATGCGATACCCTTGAATTAGTTTTAAAAATATTTCTGGTGCTCCCATTTCCGCCCATTGCGATTGGTGGTTAATCAACTGACCCGCCCGAAATGGTGGCATGTCCTTGCTTATCTACCTTTTTCCCCTGAAACTTTTTCAGGAGTTTGCACGTCAACGTGTTCTTTCACTTCGGGCCACGAGCCTCGATTTCGAAATGAACTTCCTGTATTGAAGTGATCACCTTGGTCATTCGAGGAGATACCTCTGGTAGAGTAATGTGTATGCTGGAATTGACCTTGATATTCACCCCGCGAGGGTGGGTTATGACAGGTGTGCATATGCGACCCTGGTTCATGGAATTGAGTTCTACGCGATGGAACTGTCGTTTTCGTGGGCCATGCCCCCGCGAGTGGTGGCTAGTAGGTCTGTAAGACTTATGTGAAGACCTTTCCGTTTCTTTCTGAAACTTTTTGAGGAGTTTGCACGTCCTCGTGTACTTCCACGTTCAGGCCGCGAGCCTCGATTTTGAAATGAACTTCTAGTATTGAAGTGACCACTTTGGTCATTCGAGGAGTTACCTCTGGAAGAGTAATGTGTATTCTGGCATTGACCTTGATATTCACCCCGCGAGGGTTGGTTATGACAGGTGTGCATATGTTTCCCTGATTCATGAAATTGAGTTCCACGCGATGAAATTCTTGGTTTTTGTGCGCCATGCCCCCGCGAAGGGCGGCTACTAAATCGGTAAGGCTTATGTGAAAAGCTTACCTTTTTGGGGGCCAAAAAGCTTTGCGAACCCCACCAGTCTTCCCTAGAGTAGACGTAAAGGGTTCGCATTAAATATATAGACACTTGAAGGAGGGATTATATTCAGAAATGCTTTCACTAATGGATCTCTAACTTGACTCGTTAGTTTATCTACGTGCATGGCTCTTCGGCGGGGAATCGAACCCCGGTCTCTGATACTTACCACTACACTACCAAAGATTTCTATAGTTTCGGCTCTATGGCCATTGCAAAAAAGGTCAGAGGATATTTTATGAAATTAGCCCTTCTGAAATAATTCCTCAACCTTATCATTAAAATTAATATAATGAATATACTCTGTATTGTTTGTCCGTGACAGAAGATTACGTAGGTATACCTACCTTCCTGCAATGCTTCCCTTTGTTTTAATACACAGTAGGTTATAGCTGCGTAGGATTTATCAGCATGCCAGATGCCGTAAAGTGTCTTAAGCTTTTACCTCATCATTTTTTTTATTTTTTTTTTTTTTTCAGGTCTATAAAGCTAGAAGTATGATTATATGGTATTTTAGAGTACCTACTTCTGACCAAAAAGTGCTACCAAAACGTAAGATTGGATATCAAACAACTTCTTTAAAAAAAAAAATCATAATATTAATCAGGAATTTTTGGAACTGATGGTTCTTTTTAGCTTAGTATCAATATCAAAATTGAAACTATTATTTAAACTTGCATTTTGATGTTCTTGATTAGAACAATCCTCGTCACTAATTAGTTCATAAAGTTCATCACTAATTCCAGAACAACAGAAGCTATAAAATAACATAATTTAGGTTAAATCACATGCAATAGATTTATAACACTTTACACGGTTATAATTACGAAAATTTACTGGTAAATATTCAAAAGTAAAAAATAACAGTAGTGATCCGAAGCGAACGGAAAAAACCGTTAAAAATGTATGATCACGTACGAAAAGTGTTACCTCTAAAAGAGGGTACTTACGGTTTATGTCTTATCCTTTAACAAGAACACTTTTTTACTTGACATATAAAATATGTATTCACTTAATATTCACTTTCACTTTAGCAACTTGTACACGTGCGCAGAGCCTGCGCCCGTGATGGGCGCAAGCTCTGCGCACAAGTTGCTTCGACGGAATATAAAAAGCCAATGAACAAAAATGGCGCGACACCTTTTACGAAACCTAAAAACTACCCGCAACCACCAGGTGGCGCCACTGAGCCGGAAGTATGGAGGTACTAAAGTACGAAAACTGGTAAGAAATCGACGGGAAACGGAAATGCCTTCTCATAATAAAGCTTCCAGTGACGGTCAAGTAGTTTAATACCGGTTGCGGTCCAAGTGTCAGGCTTTGTAGATAATTAGAAAATAATTGAATCAGTGAATTCTGAAAGGTCTTGTATATAGAAAGGATCTTGGGTTCACCCAAATTTTTCGTCATTGTCATCGGTAAAGTATTATATTTGTATTATGTTTTGTGTTTGTGTTTTGTGTGTATTGTGTTTGTGTTTTGTAATATTGTTTGTAAGTACATGACTGTTTGCTGCCAAAATAAAATAAAATAAATAAATAAATAAATATTTCAAAAACCATTAATTAAGTTTCGAAAGGTGTTCCGCGACAAGAACCATTAAATCCTATCACGAATGGATGAGAGACGCACAGAATTCAGAAGAGTGGCAGAAGAAAAGGTGATTCTGGGCTGAAAATATTAAGATGTTAAAGTTTAGTGAGACAAGCTCTTTCGATGTCTTTCCATTTTCAATAACTATAATTATGGAGTTTCCAGAGAATGGTAACTGGAGCACTTGACGGCGTGCCATGCCTCCCTTTACTGTATACGGTGCACCAGGGTGCTCCGGCAACACTTTAAAAACCCCTAGTCTAACCAAAAGAAATATTTTGACTGTGATTCTAACAACCATACTTTAAGAACCGGATGGCTTATGTAGGAGGCAACGTATATAAGTATGTATATGTACGTTGCCTCCTACATAAGGGAAGTACTTTATACGAATTTCCTCCAATCACGGCCAAAAAATTCTAGGATATGAGGAAAGAATGTCGACCCAAGTTCAAAAATGGATTTGAATGGCTTCAGAATATGGGTCTTTCGCTTCAATCGTATCACTTGAACCTCCAACAAAATTGCATGCGGCAAATGTTAGTGCATATCGCGTTTCATTATGAAACCGCTACACCAGGTGCTCGGGTAATACGCGTCCGTTCAACTTATATTCAGATTAAATCGCGTTGGTTAGGTTATTAGATTGCTATTCCAATACTATTAATTTGACTTAGGTGGCTGTGATTGGCTGTTTCATGTGAGTGAAATTCAGTGTTAGGTAAGAATTTGCGGTGGTAAAATAGTTCAAATTAAATTAGCTTGTAAGTCTCCGCAGACATGATAAGTCATCATCATCATCATCATCAACCAAAAGACGTCCACTGCTGGACTAAGGCCACCCCCATAGAACGCCATAATATTATTAAAGAACGGCAGCCTGCCGTTTGCATCCACCGGTTGCCCGCGACTCTCACGATGTCGTCAGTCCACCTGGTGGGAGGCCTACCAACGCTGCGTCTTCCGGTTTGTAGTCGCCACTCGAGAATCTTCCTTCTCCATCGGTTGTCGATTCTTTGAGCGATGTGGCCTGCCCATAGCTACTTTAACTTGCACATTCTGAGAGCTATGTCAGTGACCCTGGTTCTTCGGCGGATTTCCTCTTTTCGGATCTTATCGCACAAATAAACTTTGAGCATAATTCTCTCCCTGGCTGGTTGCGTGACTTTGAGCTTCCCTAAGAGGCCAGCAGTAAATACTCAACAGTAGATCATATACACGTATTAAGACAAGTCCTACAGAAATACAACGAATACAATAAAACTTACTATCTAGGATTTGTAGATTACAACAAGGCTTTCGATTCCTTAGAACATGAATTCATCTGGGAAGCATTGCGTTCTCAAGGTGTACAGGGAAAGTACATACAAATACTAAAGAACATATACTCAAAAAGCACGGCTCAAATCAGACTAGAAGCAACGGGGGAGGAGTTTCCTATAGAAAGAGGCGTCCGACAGGGCGACCCAATTTCACCCAAACTGTTTTCAGCGGCCTTAGAGATGGTATTCAAAAGTCTAGATTGGAATAAAGACGGACTCAATATAAACGGTGAAAACCTGAATCACTTACGTTTCGCAGATGATCTAATGTTGTTTTCAGAATGTCCAAAAAAACTAGAGCAAATGCTACAACAACTAGCAGATCAAAGCATAAAAGCAGGACTCTCAATGAACACAACAAAAACCAAAATTATGACCAATGGTTCACAGACATATAACATCATTGTAAACATGGAGAAAATAGAATACGTAGATGAGTACATATACCTAGGACAGCTAATAGCCACACGGGATACTAGGCACAAAGAAATTGACAGAAGAATCGCCAACACGTGGAAAAGATTTTGGTCTCTTAGCGAAATTATGAAAAACAAAGACATGCCAATTAAAGACAAAAGAAAAGTATATAACACCTGCATTTTGCCATGTTTAACATATAGTTGTCAAACATGGTCATTAACAGAGAAACTAAATAATAAAATTATAGTTTGTCAAAATGGAATAGAGAGAAGTGTAATCGGAGTAAAAAGAAAGGATAAAATAAGATAAAATAAAATTAAAAATGTAACTACATTTAGAAATGTGAATAAAGTATGGAAAACACTTAAATGGAAATGGGCAGGACATAATATGCTGAGAGAGAGAAATGAGAAATGGACTAGACCAATATCAGAATGGTACCCCAGGGATGGTAAAAGAAGTAAAGGTAGACAAATGAAACGCTGGGAAGATGATCTCAAAAGAGTCGCTGGTCCAGAATGGACCAGAATTGCAAGAGACAGAGATAGGTGGAAGTCTTTAGAGGAGGCCTTTGTCGAAGGACAAGCTGTTGTTTATAAACCGATCGTCAGTGATAAATGTTAATGTAATTATTGTAAAACAGTAATAAAGGCTTATTTTATTATTTTATTTTATAAGAGGCCAGCAGATATGGACCATGTCTCTGAGCCATAAGTCATTATGAGTATTGACATCTTAACACTACACAAGCACTTCGCAGGCACTTCAAGTACAATACCTGCTGGCGCTGACCCCAAAAAAAAAGTGTTAACCAAAACTTTTCTCAAATGGGAATACCTTTGGTGTTCAATGCATAGGTGCCCAAAAATAGATGTTCAAACGGGAATAGGTACTTACTAGTAACCCGCCTCGGCCTCGCACGGCTGCAATGTAGATATAAATCACCTCTATCAATTACTGAAAATTACATTAAAGTCTGTTGCGTAGTTTAAAAGATCTAAGGGTACAAACGGCGGCAGAAACTTTATAAAAGAAAGAAGATACGTGATAGATCAAAAAGTAATAAAGACGTAAGAAATAGACTGCACCGACTCCTTTAAATAAATTAGGCACGGTTTGGGCAGGATAATGAAAGTGATGGCATGAAAGAACAATAATCAAAGAAAAATACAATTTAACATAAAATATCACATATTAAACTACAAGTCTACTGATCACCACATTTTCGATTCTTTATAATTATTATCAAGCTTTCCATCAATGAAAAACTCGTTATAAATACATTCTATTCACTTAAGTGCAGTACTCTAAAAAAACAGATGGCATTTCCATCCCAGACTGATAAAACATCCAATCTTCTAATCGAGACCCTTCACAGATAAACTCGCTCCACCATTTTTCTCTTCACCCAGATCAAGAAAGATGCAATTTGATTAAAACTCAGTCCAGTACAATTTTTCTTTCACTTCGTTTAAAATCAATTTTCGCGACTTCGTTATCTTAGAAAGATAAATTGAAGACGACTTGAACGTTTTCATTCACCATTAATTCTGCATTCATGATATCAATCAGTAATTACTGGAACGACGATTTCAATATTAAAGTTTTCTGCGAGAAGTTTTGCGAGGTCAATCATTATTTCTGCCTAAGGGATGTTAACTAAAAAAAGTCTAATAAGTCCGTCAGATAGATTTCCAATAAATATTGGACACATATTTTTCCTTTTTTCTCGTAAACAAACAATGAAGACGATACAGTGCTTTGAAAACTCGTGTGACGTCATATTCTAAGACATTAGTATGACATTTCTAAGCGAGCAGTGACGTCACCACCTCCCACTCAGACGCGTTTTATCTTCGTCAATTTTTATTGATTTGATTAAACAAAAAATACGTATCCAATATTTTTCGATAATCTAACAGACAGACTAATTAGAATCATATTTTGTTTAGTCAGTAAACATCCCTATTATGTTGGGTTGGCTTCCAGTCTAACTGGACGCAACTGAATATCTGTGTTTTATATGAAGCGACTGCCTATCCTGACCTCCACAACCCAGTTAGTACTGGTATTACGATTCTCTTTAGTAAGTCTGGTTTCTAGACTTTAGGGCCACTGAGTACCTGTTACGAATGTCAAAGATAATAATAATATAGGGTAATTGAATTCTAGTCTAATTAGTCCGTCATTGATTATGATTTCCAAAAAAATTGGAAATATTTTTATCCATTTTTCAAGAGTTTTTTTAGAGTTTTCGAAAGACTGTAATATCGTCCTAATTTTTCGTTTACCTAAAATTAGGACGATACAGTCTTTCGAAAACTCGTGTGACGTCACATTGCAGTACATTTATACCGGCCAGTGACGTCAAAAGCCCCCACACATGATCTTTGACGCGTTTTATTTTTGTCAATTTTTATGAGTTATGCCTTTCTGATCCCCAAAAACTGATACTCTAGAGTCTAGGAGATCAGTTTTATTATAATTAACCTGATAAAACAAAAAACACGTATCTAATATTTTTCGATAATATAATCTAACTGACGGACTAAACAAATTTTTGTTAGGAAACATCCTTATTTGTAGCAGGACATACCGGCTTAAGCCGTATTTAAGTCACCCATCCGCGGACCAACCTATGCAAGCACGGCTTTACCTAAACACCGACCCGAACGCCACTTAATATTAAGCCACGAGCGAGGTCACTGAACCTTCCAATAGTTTGATTCGCAGGGTAGTCACGTTTTCTTTTAGCGGTAAAGACTCGAGTGACGGAAACTTGAGTTTCGTGTCAATTTGGTTCGTAGGTATAATTTAGTTTGTATTCGCGCTGAATGAAAGTAAAATACAATGTTTTAGCTCCGTATTTTACTTAGGTCTAAGTAATAAGAATTTTTGGAGTTAGATAAAAGTATGGAAGAGGTTTTCTGATATTTTTATTTTACAACTAAAGAGTTAACTTAGACTTACACATATTACAAGACGACAGAAATTATCACGGCTCCATTTGGTTGCTCCGTAAAGAGAAGATAAAGAAGAATCTTCACGGTTCCTCTAATAAGTCTATACTACGAATATTTTAATTATGAACTATAAAAGACTTATAGCTAAACAGAATAGTGAGTGTAATTGATGGCCAATTACAAGTCATCACTTATAAAAAAGAACAAACTAGTAAAGCAGGAGTAAACAAGAGATCACCACCACAAAAAAAAATTGGTTGTGTGTAAAGTCGGTTTACGAACGATAGTTTAACGTGACAACGTTTATGCGGCGCAAGCGTACAATAAGCGTAACGGGACAATGATCGTAACAGGAGAATGAGTTATCCTTTTTCGTGCATGTAGCCGGTGTTCATCGATTTATTAGACGTTGTCACGTCAAAAACAGGCACTAGTACATACATTCATCTACAGAGGTTATATCTGAACCAACCTACAAAATATTTATAAACTATCAAAATGTATTACAAATATTATATTTGTCTTTTATAATGTGATCAAAACACAAATACTTGCTTTATTGACAAATTGGTAACTGTCAAATTACAAAAATGAAAACCAATTTAATTAATGAAATCTGCACCTTTTCTACCACTGCACAATGATCAAATTCCAATCAACATAAATCCCTAATTACATTATTTTCACAATCGAGAATCATACGGGAGCACATTCAATTATTATTTTCAAAATGAGCACAATGTTTGGGCAGTGCCCAATCAAATATGCAAATAGTGTGGTGACGTCGAGTGACGGTATTTACCGAGCGATCGGACGGTATTAGGGCTCAAGCATACCGGTGTTTGGTCTAGCAATAGTCCTGTTAGACTTTGTGAGACTTACTGTGATATTGAATGGGTATTGCATTGATAGAAGCTGTAGAGTTAGGGATTACGTTAGTTGCATTGGAGCCTTTGCTATGAAAACAGCAAACGCTGTGGTTTGATGGGAGAATCAATATTTACAATACATGCTCAGTCCAGAAGTATTGCTTTCTGAATCAATTCCTTGAATCAGCTGCCAAGAATGAGCCTCCTCCTAGAGATTTAGGGCGTGGCCATAAGAATAAGAATAATATTTATTTGCGTAAAACATGGTATACAATGGTGTTAAGTACAATCGTATATGGAACAAACATGTTTAGCTAGGATAAGACCAAGCATAAAAAAAATTAAAGTTAGAGAAAAAGGTAGGTTCGAAATCAACAATGAGCCAATAAGGAAATGCTATTAGGCCATGGGCCGACACGACAATAAATATAATTATCGCCACAATGACTGCTGTGCTCACGTCCCAAAAGTCGACAACGCAAGCCAGACTCTTGAATCGCTTGTCTTCTTTTACTTTCATGAAATAGAGTCACTTTTATTCATCATCAGCCTATAATGTTCCCACTGCAGGGACTCAGGCCTCCTCTCTTGGAGAGGGATGGACTATAATCCACCACGCGGACCCAGTGCGGATTGGCGGATGTCGCATGTCTTCGAATTTTTTGGTTCTAAGACATGCCGGTTTCCTCACGATGTTTTCAAGAAAATTTTGACCTGGTGCATGCAACCCTGACTACTGAATGTGAGGTCCTGGTTTCGGTTCCCAGGTTGGACAAATTGTTATAGGGTCTTTCCATTCTCAGTGGCAATCACGGAGTCTGGATTTGTGTCGGATTGGTGACAGGCTCGCCCCCTTTTACGTGGGATTTAAAACAAAACTTGTGGAATGCGGGTGGCTACTAGGGAATAAGGACTTACGAGATCTTATCAAGAAGACAATCTTCTCAGATCACAATCTTATATTTAACCGAACTAAAAAAAGTTAAAGCAATTGGTGTTCTGCGGTTTCGGCCTACCCCCACGGGAAAATGACGAGAGTTTATAATGTAATAAAAGTTAGTTAGTTTTTAGTTTTTTTTTTACGAAGAAAAATTTTTTATAGCTACTTTGAGGTATTTCTATGACCTTTCAGTTTCTTTCTATAAACTTCCTATTTTTTCTAAGCGTACCCTATCCTGACACAAAATATTCTTGTGTGTTCATAACAATTTTTCGTCTAAGTACACCTCCACCAAACCTTTCGGGACTTACATTCGTGATTTACGTTATGATTTTTTTTAACTTTATCAAAATACCAGCCAAGAAATTGTTTAACTCTAAATACGATTTTGGTGTACAATAAAGTGAACTATCTTGCTGAAACAAACTGTTTGAACCGTCTGTCCTCACCCTTACTAGCCGATAACCAGTGTTAGGATTATACAGCAGCATTGGTTTGCACAAGCACCGTGATTAAAATTAGTTGGATGAAACGATGAAACACATGTGATTAATCCCGATCATCCTGAAGGTAGCCAGCTAATCCGTTTAATCACGATCGAAAATGTAATGGATTTTATAATGCAAATATTGGATGTTAGGCCGAAATTAGATGGGTATGAATTTGTAATGACATGTGTCCGTTGCATGACAGCAAATAATATTGCGGTTATTCATTTTATTTGTTTGTTTGATTGTCGTGCTTTTTAGGTTTTATGTCAAATTCAGAAATTACTTACTGCCGAATGTTTAAAATACATAATGATAGAATAAATCCTGAATGGGCAAATGGTATGAGAAACCTAAAAATGATTTTCTAATACCTATTCAATGTAACTTCTCAAATATAGTTCGTTGACTTTATTTTTTACAATATAAAGTTAAGTTGTCGCCATGTTTTTTGATTACTGTCATGTCCTTAGTAAGACTTGTAAGTTTAAGATAAACCAATCGACGTAAGAATCATCAAAATCGGCTCACGCGTAATCATAAAATAATACATTACCTTCCTCAGTCAGGTAAAAATAAAAAAGAAACAAAACCAACTGAAGACGCAGGAATAAAAACAAATAGTAAATAACAACTTCATGCTCTGAATATAAAAAAAACTTAGAACCTAGAAAATGGTTCGTAAGATCACTTACATAACTTATATTCAAGTCTCGAAATAGTAGGACTTAGACGTCTCAGGATGTTTTTAGAACTGAAAGAAAATTAAATAATGGAAGCACGGTTGTTTTCCCAAGAAGGGTTGGGATAAGGTATATTCACAAGCACAACTACTAATATATATCATCATCATCATTTCAGCCGAAAGACTTCTAGTGCTGGACATAGGCCTCCCTCAAGTGTCGCCACATTAACCGGTCCCATGCGTCTCACATCCAGCGGATCCCAGTAATCTTCACCAGGTCATCGGCATAGCTGAAACTCTACGTCTTTCGGTTCGCGGTAGATACACGCGGAAACATTCAAAACGGATTTTCTCGTAAAGCAACAGTTTCTACAAAATTCTTCGTAATAGTTTGAGTTTGAAAATTAATGCTATAATATGTCCGTAACGGCGTATAAAGATAACGAGCAATACAGTCTATAATCACGTGTATAAACAAGTTGCGGCGTATTTACATAATATATTATTATTAGGTACTTATTTACCTACCTAACACTTGTCACTTGCCCAATAAGGCAGTGATATTAGTATATAGGATGAAAAGAAAATTCCTAATCCTGAATAGCTGTCAAAAATGAACAAAAAAAACCTTTCATTATGCGAAAACATCTGGAAAATAATTCAATAAATCTTCGTATAATACTGCACCAATCATAACAACCAACATTGTACACTTAACGAGAAAAATAACATCGACCTAAAGAATTCCTTTCAAACCCAGCTATTTCATTATGGTAATGATTCAACCAATCTTTGATATCGCTCCTATCATTACCATTTAGTCGTTCAATGTACTCGTTCGAGAACAAAAGAGCCCCTTTTTCGCCTTCACTAATATTTTTCTTGGTCATAATGTTTTTATTAAAGCGATAAAATATTATTTGGAAGAAAGCGGTTATGGTTCAGCATCTAATTGAAAATGGGAAGATGGTTTTCGATGATCATGTTTTTTAAAAAGATTTCGTGTTTGGGGAATAGATCAATTTAATATTGATTGAATTTTATGAAGGCTATTGATGGTATTGCCGAAGAGATTTTTAATTTTTGTTTTTGTTAGTTATGACCACCATTATTGTTAATTTGATAGTACAAAAAATATTTTATAACAGCAAAATAGCATTTTTTATGCTTTTATTTAACTTGCTTTATTAATAAGTGTCAAATCAGTGTAACTGAGTGCCAAACCAGTGCCGCCCAATTATTGATTCGGCAGAAATTTTGTCAATACTTTTGCTTCTGGTGACAATACATTTTCGCGTTTTTAGGCGTTGTGTGATAGTTGTGGAATATTATTATTTATTATTATTATTATTTTCATGACAGACATGACTTGATCATGTAGACAGGATGACTTCTAATAATAGCTTCCTTTTTTAAAGTTTATTTTATTTCAAAATTATCTACAGGTTGTAAGGTGACATTTACAAAGTTTCAACTTTTCTTGTTAAATCGTGAGTCAAAGTCAAATCATTTATTTCAATTATGTCATAAACAAAAATAATATATGAAATACCTTAATTATTTAATCATCTTTACAATACTCTATATCCCCTTGATAACAATATAAAAAGGGTTAACAATCTTCGAAAAAAAACACAACAAAAAATTAAAAAATATTGTAAATTAAGATTCCTAACATAATATTAAAGAGCTTACAGGCTTTCAGCGAAATTAATTAAGTCAATAACGAAATTTTCCTTCCAATTTGTATCTAAATCTGTTTATAACAAATCCCTGGGGTTCGCACTGGGGCTTTATTTTAGAGAGGGCTGTATATGGGGCGGGTTCAGTTTATCGATAGTTGTGATAGTTTATTAGAAAATAGTACGAACGATTGATTCTTAATGGCGGATGGGACAGGTTTTAGTGTTAGCGATTTTCAAGTCCTACTATTTTATCGTTAATATCTAGCAATCCTCATGTTGCAGGAAAAGCAGTCAGACTAAAGTGGAAGTGGTCAAGCCATGTGGCACGAAGGCACCTGGAGAGATGGGCAAAGATCGTCACACAATGGAGACCTGAGGCAGGATAGCAACTTTGAAGTCAACCGGCGATGGTGGTGTGACGATATGATCATTTTTTCCCTTCAAACACGATAGAGGTCTCTAACCAATCAGAGACGGACGAGGAAGAGGCGTTCACCCAGCAGTGGGGCACCATGAAGGCTAGTAAAAAAAACTTCTAGTGGACATAGAAGATCGAGATCAAGATCATCGGTGTTCACCACGTCTCACCTTACGCTTGGCGATAAACCACGTCAATAACCATCGGTTTTACGGCTAATATGCCTGTTTTAATCTAAAGTAAAATAATCCCAAAAAAACGCCTTTAAATTGTTTTGTGAGCTTTCTGTAACATTACATTGTATAAGTTCACGTTCTTTTCCTATGGAAGTATGAAAAAACCACAGAACGCCACCTACTACTATCCTTTCATACTCATCTCATTTCATATTTATCGACATTCATACATCTGCAGGGCTATTGCGTATCTTTTAATGACAGTGGATAACTTATAATGTCTATCAAATAACTGTCAAATGGTGAGTTTTTAAGAAAAAAATGTACCAAACCAAAACCAATTTACAGTAACCTATGGACATTTCTGATAGCCACTGACGTTAAAAAGATACGCAATAGGGTGGCTGATCATTCACGCACACCGGGCGCCGTTGCAGACAGTTCAATGTCTTTTAAAGTTTTGATTTCTTGATAACTTTTTAAGCTCAGAAGGGACAATATCCCATGGCCTGGAATACAACTGACAAAGCCTTTTCTTGTATAGATCCCTTTACTTTATAAAACCCTTTCAAATTCTTAACCAATTTATTCAACAAGACAACACGACAGAATTAAACTTAAAACGACAAGGTGGAAGCTTTAGAATATTATTGTGTAGCCTAAAGCGAAAATGGAAGTTGTTCCAAACAATTTACGAAACACCAAACTAGCTGAAAACTACCCTAGAGTAAAATGTGTAAAAGCAAATAATTTCAGTCTACACGTGTTTTAGTAATTAAAGTTGAATTGAGCTCGTTTGAACTAGTTAACAGTTTTTAAAAAAGCATATTAATTTTAACTTGAATAGCATAAAGTTAAACGGCGGTAACATTTTATATAATGTTTTTTTGGTTTAACATGTTAGTGAAAAAGATTTTGTTAATTAAAAGAGTTTTGATGTGTGTTTCAAATATTATGCAAACATGATAGAAAAAGAGTGGAGGAGCTCGTGGCTTAATAAGAACTGCCACTCGGGTCGATCTTGAGGTAAAGCTGTGCTTGCCTAGGTCGGTCTGTGGATGGGTGACCGCCCGGCATACCGAGTTTCCTCCGTGCCTCGGAAAGCACGTTAAGCTGTTGGTCCCGGCTGCCATATATAGATCTTTGGCAGTCGTTACAGGTAGTCAGTGACTTGAAATTCTGACACCCAGTCTTACCAAAAAGAGTATCATATTACCTAGTATTAACTGGGTTGTGGTGGTCAGATAGGCAGTTGCTCTATATAAATTCCCAACATAGTTGGGAAAAGGCTAGGCAGATGAAAGATAGAAAGATAGTGTGACGCAGTGACACTTTGGGATCACATACAGTGGATATTGTTTCGTCTTAAATGATGATGACTTATTCTCTCTTCTTATTCTTGCGTTTGATGATCTCCATCAATATCCACTCATCCATTCTCAGGAGGACAGATGGTCCTATTTTTTTGGTGTTTGGGAAATCATCAAATGCCCCGCTCTGGGCGATGCGGAAGGGAGTTTTAGACTTCTACTGAATAAAACCCACCCATGTTCCTTCATAGCCCTTTGTGTTCCGGGGCCACGTTATTGGTAGAGCAGAGATGTCTGTTAGGGCTCCCACACATAAACACGATACGACATCGCGTCATACAACGATGCGGCGTCGTTTCACGATACGACGTCGAGTGGTGGAAATCTACGATGAGCATCGTGAAAAAACACGACAACGTAACGTAATGTGCCACGCAGCACGATACACGGCATGATGCCGTCGATACAGTGGGGTGGTGTTTTAGTTCATTCCGAAAAATGGACCGCTTTAGACGCATTCTGAAAAGAATATTTAAATGTTTTTGAAATTAGAACCCAAATAAATGTTAATTTGTTTATTAAAGTAACAAGACAACTGCGCAGGATTGCATCGTGAGTTTCTAACGTCACGACGTCGTATCGTGAAACGACGCCGCATCGTTGTACGACGCGACGTCGTATCGTGTTTATATATGTGTGGGAGCCCTTAGACTCTTACTATATCAAACCACAGTATTCTTTAACTACGTTTGGCTAATTAACTTGAACATTTCAGTAGTTCATCACGTTCCGCCGGTCGGTTATTAGCCCAGATACTTTCTGCATCTCCTCAGTTTTCTTTTGTAGTTCCCCGGTGCCACTGCAAAGTCTCAGTACGAGGGTTTTCGATATTGTTAATCACGTTAAGAAACTGAAATGTAGTTAGGCAGGACACCTAGCAAGGCTCGGTGATGGCAGGTGGAGTAAAGCTGTGACAGAGTGGCATTCAAGAAATGGAAAGATAAGTGTTGGCCGTCTGGCTGCGACATGGAGCAGACGACATTGTGGCTACTGCGGGAATATCCTGAATGAGACTGCACAACACCGAGGAGCTTGCCACAAGCAAGGAGGGGCCTATACTCAGCAGTGGGTGAAGTCAGAGTTTGAATGATGATGATGATGACGATTACATACTCCAAGTATTTTACATTTATTATCAATTATACCGTGTCAAATATTTCAATTTTTATTCCCAGTGTCGTGAAGGTTACTACAGTTGGACGTGATCTCTCCCCTTTCATTCCCAGTCTTTTTATTCCCCTTTTTGTCGTTGGAGCTAAGATACGCAATACTATATGAAAGAAGACTTCCCTAAATATGTGCTAGAAAAAAGGAAAGAGTTACAGGAGCAACTGAAATTAGAGAGGGAAAAGGGAAATAAAGCTATACTAAAATACGACAAACTGATTGTATCAAAGCCCCAAAGTAAAAGAAAATTCCGGTCATCACCTGAAAACACCACACAAACTAAA
The DNA here is from genome assembly GCA_949316265.1 of Diarsia mendica. NCBI lineage: Eukaryota > Metazoa > Arthropoda > Insecta > Lepidoptera > Noctuidae > Diarsia > Diarsia mendica. The sequence goes on along the minus strand of OX438900.1, from coordinate 20,667,030 downwards.
ACATTGCATACTCAGGCTACTAAGAAAAACAAGACACAGCAGCCTGACAAGACAATCACTCAGCATTGGTCAAACAGCATTACAGAAGGAGTCATAAAACCTAGCATGCTAAATTTCTTGACCAACAAAAGCACAACCAAAACTAAAAATAACCAAGAAAGTAACGAGAACCTAAGTAACGAGAATATATAGCAACTAAGCCCAAGCCCCTCCTACCAAACAGACAACAAAATTGAACAAAAACATAAAAAACAACATATTAGAAAAACTCTTCCAAGCCGGTTGGTCACCGTGGAAGAATATGACCACAACCCTCCAATGAACACACCAATAGAGCAAAGAAACATCTTAGATAAAAACAAACTAATGATTGCAAAACACAACGTCCGAACTCTGCTAGAATCTAGAAGCTAGAATTTGAAGAGGCTATAAGAAATATAAAATACGATATCATCGGAATATCTGAAATGAGAAGACATGGAAATAAAAATAGAAGAATACGAAAATTTTATATTTTGCTACATAGGGCAAACCCCTGGCAAATATGGAGTTTGCTTCATTATTAATAAGTCTCTCAAAAACCACATAATAAGCTTCAATGGCATAACAGAGCGAGTGGCAACACTAAACATAAATATACATGGACATAAAAATATCCATTATACAAGCTTATGCACCAACTGAAGCGGCATTCTACACTACAGTCGAGAAAACCTTGCTTGGGCACAGCGCAAAAAAAACACAATATTACTTTTAACGCCAAGCTTGGAACCCCCAATGCTGACGAATATTTAGTTACTAAAAAACACGGATACGGCGTGAGAAACGAAAGAGGACAAAGACTGGTAGTTTTAAAAGTAGCTGAAGACAGAGACAAATGGGCGTCACTGGAGGAGGCCTTCACCCAACTTGGGGTTCCAGTAGATTAAATAATATATATATATATATATAATAATTAAAAATACTTTATAAAAATATTATATATAGAAATTAGGATACACATAGAATTAAGTAAAGAAAGAGAAATTATACTAACATAGATTAAACTACATGAACTAACACTAAATAAAATAGATTGTAAGAACTGTAAACTTTAAGTACCTACTGGAAATAAAAGGCTTTTTTATTTTTATTTTTATTTTTATTTATACCGTGTCAAGGTATCCTATCCATGTTTCCAAAATAGCACCAAAGCACACCCGAAAACGAATTATTAACTATTTTTCAAATCGAAGCACGCACGCACTTGTCCAAATTATCCACAACTGACAAATGAAGATTGATTTGCGACACGTAACGCCATCTAGTAAAATTTATTAGTACTACTTCTTTACTTTGGTTTGTAGACCATGGGCTACAGTGCATTATGACGACAAAAAATGAACCATTTTAATTTTATGGGAGATCAAACGGTATGTTGCTTACAGCCTACAACATGCTACAGAGGGTTAAGAGTTTTACCTCGGCACAAAGGGCTAAGAAGAAACATGGGTTACTGACCGTGTCTGACACTCCCTACCGCTCTGCCCAGAGCGGGATGAGTCAGTTGATGATTTCCAACCATCCAAAAAAAAATAGTGTTGGGAGTTGTTATGCCACCCATGGGCTTCTGACTTTAATTTATGTGCCATGTAAGACCAAAAAGAAAGAGAAAGGAGGTGACTGCTGAGATGACGAGAAATAGGGAAGTATGGAAGAAGAAGACATGTTGCGCCGACCCCAAATAAATTAGGATAAGGGCAGGAGAATGATGATGATGATGTAAGACCCCGTTTACGTTATTTTTAAATATCAATGAAAACACCTTTCCACAATTGGACCGTATCATCGCCAACACCCTTACTCCATACCTTTCAAGTTTACGGACGATGTCCCCAACCGTTGCCGCGTTGGGCTTTAAAAGTGGTCGCAAAATTTCAACTGTCGCGATACGGATCCCCAATTAGAGAGGTCCAAGCCCCATTGATCCCTGTTCTGCGACACGTCCCAGGTATTAGAGGAATCAATCGATTTACTGTTTACGTTGTAAGTACGGGCTTAGGTGCTGAAATGTAAGTTTGTTTTGATTTAATGCTGCATTTTGTTGTAATTTAGATGAAGCGAATTTTTGCTGGGAAATAGATCAGTTACTGACGGACAAAACAGTAGTATTATAGAAATTAAGATTTTTCTTTACACCTCGGGCGGAATACTTTAGTTGGAGATCAAATGATTTTATTTCAAAGAAACCACGCTTTAATTCCTAGAACGTATAATAGTAGGTGCCTACTTTACGTTCTAGGAATTAAAGCGTGTTTTCTGAATAAAGAAAAAACTACTTTCTTTCTTGACGCTATATTATTATTAATTTTAGTTAGTGTTGCCCAAAATCGGTCTTGGTCTTGCAGTCTTGGTCTTGTTCTTGCATTTTCGCAAGACCAAGACCAAGACCGACTTATTGTAGCAAGACCAAGACCAAGACTGAACCCTGCAAGATTTGAGCAAGAACAAGACTTAGCCTGCAAGACTCTTGCGTCTCGCAGTTTAGTCAAACTGAGATCTGGACGTTGTTATTTTCTTTCTATGTTTTGACGAATTTATGTACTACTGTATGGATATTTGTATGTCTGAATAAATAAATTAAATGAATTAAATTAAGTAGGTATTTTGTTTCGACGATGACAAATTTAATTAGTTAGAATTATCAAGTCGAGACGATGATGAAAAATATGTAAGTGATAATTATTAACCGCTAGCTGTTTGTGAAGAGTTTAGGATAGCCACTAAACACGCTCAGTAAATCATAATAGGTACCTACCTAAAGTCAGTAATTACGCTTAGGGACTAAATGGCATAATTTTTTATAATTATTATGAAGTTAATTTAATTAATTTGGTGGTTTACTATGCCTACGTCAATTTAAACTGTCAATGTAAACATTTACCTACTCTGTTACGTTGTTCTTTGATCTAAACTAACGTGTTTAGTAAATAGCAATAGGATAAATAATAGGTATTTGCAAGACTTGCGAATTAAACCAAGACCAAGACTTGAGAGCGCAATACCAAGGCCAAGACCAAGACCAGTGTGCTTACTCTCGAATATAAAATTCCGATAGATCGACATTGGAATTGTCAGTCAAACGTCAGGCATTGGCTGGACTCACTGAGTCTAGCCAATCCCTGACGTTTAACTCAACCAACTGACGTTTGACCAATGTCGATCTATCGGAATTATATTCCAGAGTAAGCACCCAGGTGTATTGACGCAAGACCAAGACTGGCTAAGTCTCGTCTTGGTCTTGCATTTGGGCAACACTAATTTTAGTTTGTGGTTAGGTTTTGTTATTTTATTGTATAGTATCGTATTATTTATGTAATTCAAACTCCTTTTTTTAAAGAATCTCTTTTTCCAAAATACTTCAACATTTTGAATACATTCTGGCTATCACGCCTGTAATCCCTGAAGGGTTAGGCAGATGTGTAGGTACCCACATTTCGCATTTTTTTTTTATTCCATTTAAAGGGGGCCAGCCTAGTAACGATAATCATACACCAATAGAAGACAAAAGAGGCTCTAGCCGCTATTACTTTAAAAAAAACCTAAATCCACCTTTCTCATCCACCAAAATCCATCGAAAAGACCCCATTATCCGGAACAGATAAAGTTGATATCGTTTAACGAGCTCCCAGCATACCTCGGTGATACATCACCGTGATTGTTCGGATCAACAGTCATAGCGCGTACACGCCTTCAATGGGGGAACGTGACCGGCAAATAGTAGATCTAATGTGGATATGGAGATGAGACTCATGTTCTGGTAAGGGATAGGCTTCTGGCTCTAATGTCTAGGTGAGATTGCTTTGGAATTGGCAGTTATGGACTTTGAATTTCAGGTTTTTCTTGTAATAGGAGAAACCTGGATAAATGCGTGAATGATGGCAATAAAATTGCCATTGCTCATCCATCAATTTACTATAATGGGTCTTCAACAAAGCGGGGGAAATTGTTTATTATGTAGGTACCTACTACTTTAGCTTTCCGGCAATACAGTTATAATTTTATGTTATTGCACATTAATTTGTTTGCTGATGTTTAGACAAAAAAATACGGAACAAAAAATGTAAATCTTTATTTAATTAAAATTGCAAACAGACTGTTTTTTTGCAAACAAACAAAATGTACGCTTTTCAAGAAATAACTAAGGCTTGATTTATTTTAGAGGAATAATAAGGAAACTCTAAACCCTTTAGAATTGTCATCAAAATCCACTTCAAAAACTTTTACAATAATTTCTTGCGAACGAAGGTCGCGGTCACAAGCTAGTCAGGCCTAAAACTCAAAAAAAGAAAATATAGGTACCTACATCCGAAACACATACGACCTGAATAAAAACAAAAGAAAGCACCCCAGCCTATAAAACGCACACATAAAAGCGTTACTCTGAAACAGAGGACCGTCTGAGTGACTAATTATCCCCGTATCCCCTCCAGCCGGGTAATTAACATAACAATTAAACATACACAGTTATGGTCTTAAATTATAATCCGGTTCCATTGAGACTAAAGTCACAATGGAACTTTGGGATCGGGATGTGTTAACTTTAACCGGCGTATTTCGAATATCGTCCGGATAATTCAAGTATTGTTCCGAGGGTATAGTGTAGATGTTTTAATTGTTATACAAAATTGGCGTCGAGAATTAGGTATTTTGTTTCGAATTAATTGAACAATGTTTGGATGAGTTATAAATAAATATTGGATTGTTCGGGCTGCTGTTGTTAGTTGGGGCTGAAATAAATTGGTACGATGAAACTAGAATATTAATAGTTTTCGTAATTACGTTTTTTGCACTTTTTTGGACTCGATTTTACCTGATGCAAAGCAATAGTGTGGTCTATATTAAAATGGGGAACTAATGATTAAACAAACTTTATTAGTTGAATATGTGTGAGATTTATTTCTTCGCAGGCCGAAGTCTCGTCAATCATGCGCCCAGTTGATGGCAATATACTTGCCTTTCATGGAACTTATCATAACTGGGGAAAGATTTAGACCAGGTATTCAATGGTACAACTTTTTTTTGTCGGGAAATCATCAAATAACCCCTTACGCGAAGTGTCAGACTTTAACTGACTAAAAACCACCCATGTTCCTTTTTAGCCTTTGTGCCGAGGCCGCGGTATCTCTTTTGAACAACCCGTAGCCCCGACGGGACCCGCTGCCCCGACGGGTCAATGGTACACTTTAGCTGGAATACAGGAAATAAATAATATTAATGTCATGTCAGTTACTGTTGACTATGCAAGAATCAACTCTTCCTTAAGACTCTCATCCATACATATTACTAACCTTATTCTCCATACAACGGCCTACATTTAATTATAATACCTTACACAGCTCCACAACCCTCTTGAATCAACAACCAACACCTAGTTTATTTGATTACTCTGTGTCACACCATTGTGATATAACTTGGAACCCTGCCCACCTAAGACAGATAGTACGGTGGTAATAATATTACCGCTATACATCTAAGATGTCAATGGTACAAATAGTAGGTATTGGCATATTTAGTGTTATGTGGAGCTGAATGTAGCTTTGATGGCGGATGGACTGGACTGGAGTGATATATTCTAGTGATTTGGGGTAATAGGTTTTGTGGTTTATAACCTGACCCGTACCTTTAGTGAACTGATACATATATAGGTACTGTCCAAAAGTCATCTACCTAGCCTTTTCTTAACTATGTTGAGGACGTCTTCCGGTATAACTGGATGCAGCTCAATAGGTACCAATATTTTCGATGGAGCTACTGCCTAAATGAATGCCACAACCCAGTTAGTACTGGACTCGAATCCTGGACCTCACAATCTGGACAGCCAGCATTTAAATATTGATAAAGAAATAAGTGTCACAATGCTCTGAATCTTATAAAATACATCAATAACGGTATTTATACTTCTGAAATTATTTACCTTAAGTACCGTCCATATTAAAATGGCCCGATCATAAATCATTCCCTCAAACAATAATAAAATGAAAAGAAATGCAACAATAACTGGTCATGAAGAAAACACATACCATTAAATAACTATAAAAGAATTGTGAAAGTAATAACACAGTGCGAAATAAAACAAATTTTATGTACTGAAAGACCTTAATGAAGGCTGGATGGACAACATTTGGTTGTAATCGCCGTCGATTCCGCTGACAATAGCGGATATAATAAAGGAAAAGTGAATTGCGTCATACTCGAGAGCGCGACACACAGGGAAATGAATTGTCATACAAATGAAATATTACAGCTTTAAGTATAGCCTTAGCATTCGCTTTAAAGTCCCCTGACCGGGAGTACTTGACTCATCATAATCATTCTGGCCGAAAGTTGTCCACTCCTGGACATGGGCCTCCCCTAAGTGTCGCCACAATGACCGGTTCTATTAATGCGTCTCGTGGAGTGGCGGATCGCGGAGATCCACTGGATGCAAGACGTTTGTTATCCTTCCCCAAGTCCACCTATGTCAGAGGTACATAGTATACCGGTCCGTAATGTGCCCTGCCCACTGCCACTTAGAGTTGCTAATTCTTCGGGTACAAGTCGATATTCTCATTTCTGATTCGATCACGCAAGCAAACTTCAAACATAGCCCTCTCAATTGACCACCTTTGGGCCTTTAGACCTTTTGATGAGGCCTATGATTGTGAGTGACCAATTGCCTGTTTTTCGTAACATCACAACTATCAAATATTTTGAATCACCAAAGATACTTTGAATATTTTGAAACTTTCCTATATCTCACAATATGTTGGTACTATTCAACAGCCGTATGTCAACAATATTAATATCCGTTCACGAATAATATCAAGAAGAGAGAGAGCAACAAATAAACGTCATAGCAGACAATAGCCTGTGACCGCTGATGGGAGAACATTTAATATAGTCATGATTACAGCATCAATCTTGACTATTGTTTGTTTATTTGGCAGTTGATGTTTTGGGCTGTTGAGTTATGGCAGCAAGCGTAGGTGTTCTGAGGAAAAATGTATTAAAGAGGAGCTTGTTGCTATATAATAATAGCTGGACGGTCGATCTTCGGGGTAAGTTTCGCTTGCCAAGGTTGGTTTATGAATGGGCATTACACACCGAGTCATTACCATGAATTGGAAATCACGTTAAGGCTAGGTCTCGGCTGTAGTTTGTCAATCTTTGACAGTCGTTACAGGCATTCAGTGACACGAAAAATCTAAAAATCTTAATCAAAAGTCACTTATTGAAACTACGCTGACAATCAGTACTTTTTCTACGTTAAAAATTACAAGAGACAGTTCCATAAAATACCCACCTTTGTAACCTTTCTAGTGTTTTAGCTGAGAATCATAGTGGCGGAACAACTCCCCAGCAAGACACCTGGCTGTAAAGTTAGAAGAACCAGTCTTACCAAGGGTATCAATAACAGAGTTCTAACCTTAATCTAACTTTAGTTACAACTCTAAAGTAATCTGTACTGTTACAAACAAAAATAAAATAAAACAAAGGTGCCTATCCTGTAATAAAAGTCCAAATATCAACATACAACAAAAATGTTAGATTTAATTAATTTAAACATAAACAAAAACAAAAAAATTGCGAGCATCAGTCCAAACGTGCTGATAAATTGACGGGCATTTTTCATGGCGTTCATAATTGAGGGAATAAAAAATAACAACGCCGCAATGTTGATTGTAATATTCAATGTTGGATATTTTACCTTTGAAGTGGACTTATGGGATTTTGTTTTGTTTTTAACTTCTATAACACCTACTGTTTTTGTTTACGCTCAGAAATGGCAATGGAATTAAAATGGAGTTCCTTATCGCACGTTGCCTTTCTGATTTGAATAATGTATAACAATGCCCAAAAACAACACTTTTTTGCACTGATTATTGGGACACTTTCAGACTTATGAAACTAAAACTTGTATGAATCAATTCAGTTTGCCGTCAATTTTGAGTATATTATAATGGAAAATATTTGGCCTACAGCTTATGACTTAAATTTTGTTTTGTTAAGGCTATCTACTTACAGAACTTGTTTTCCTATTAAATTTCCAAAGGTCTAATTATTGTGTCTGCTAGACACTGTGGTATCTTTTCATCATACTCGTCTTAATTTACCCAATGTTCGGTACAGGCCATTCTTTTGTTGTGCCATTCTCCACGGTCCTGTGCCAGCCTCATACAGGTTTTTCCTCCGATGACAAATATGTCATCTGTCCATCGCGCTGCCAAACGGCCCACATTTCTTTGCCACCATTCGATGACAGCCTGCCCAACTCTTTTTGACATTCGCAACGCAATTTCCATTATCAAAAACCTTTGTACGTCGTATATTTTACTTTGGACCAATTATTTTGTAAAAAAATACACACTGACACACAGCTACACACACACAGCTGACACACTTTTAACAACCCCAACAAAGTAAACGGTGGCAGTAACATAACTCAAAAGTGGCGGAAGAAGGGACATAATCATAAGTCTCATACCCCATCACTGTAACCCGTCACGTCTTCATCACATATCTAAACTCCCACTATATCCGGCAGCTTATCTTGTACAGTCGAACAAGCTATTTAGTATACACGTAGAAATCTCTATGAGGCCTGGTTTCCACCAAAGCGGAGAGGAGCTAAGACGAGAGGAGATGTGCGGAAATTGGCTAATCATATTTTTTTTCCTTAGGCTACACTGTCCCACTGCTGGGCAAAGGCCTCCCCCATGGCTTTCCAAGTTTTTTTACAATTTGCCTTCTCCGTCCAATCCGTTGAGAATGACTCCAGATCCTCACGCCAGCGTTTTTTGGGCCTGCCTCGGTTACGTCGGCCGTCTTCAGGCACCCACTGTGCTACTATCTTCGCCCATCTGTCCGGTTTCATCCTTGAAACGTGACCCGCCCAGTCCCATTTTAACATGGCAGATTTAAGGTCAACATCGGCGATGCCTGTCTTAGACCGTATTAAGGTGTTGCGCATTCGATCGGAGAGTCTAATCTTAAGAATGCTACCGCGTTCCATCGCTCTTTGGCAAACGTTGAGTTTGGACTTCTGAGCCTTAGTCAAAGACCAAGTCTGAGCGCCATAGGTTAGGATAGGCAGGATACACATGTCGACAAGCTTGCGCTTCAGTGAAATATGAAGGTCGCCCTTCATAGATGCCTTCATGAACCAGTAGGTAATCATAATTTTAGTTAAAAATTTACATCTGGTCCTTCCTGTGATTGGTTGAATTTGACACATCTCTTCTTCGCTTTGCTCGTCTCCGCTTTGTTGGAAACCGGGCCAAACTCTAGTATAATGACAATGAAGTTTTTGGCATTAAGCGACTGATGTCAAACGCTGAATCGTTTAACACCCGTCTCTAAATGTCTGAGTAATCTGAAAAGTAAATGCAAGCTAGCTGGCTGTATACTTAATATCTTGTTCGTTTGTACTACCTTCCTTGTAAAAATCCCGGTATTCCAGAATATTCTCCCCTAGAATCGAACATTAATAAAGCTGAGGCCGTTACTAGAGCTTGAATAATTTTGCATACATAAGGTTTTGCAGCGGGTTCGGTTGTGAATTGTTGATTAATATCGTTTTGATTATTCAAATTTTGTTAGGAGGTTTATTGCAGTTTATTTCTTGACTCGTTACTTGGAATTGATTAATATTGATTTAATAGTTACCTGTAGAAAAAAAATTATGTTGAATCTTAGATTTTGCAAACTTTAATGTCATCAAGTACCTATCTAAAAGTTGATGCTTTTATTTCTTTATCCATAGAAGATTAACGTTTCGTTAACATTCGTGGATGGCAGGAAAAGAAAATAAAATTCAGAAACCAAAAACAGTAATAAAATACCTTTAGCTTCTGGACTGAAGTCGGTGACTTTTGTTCCCTGTACCTTTCAATAGATCCATCAGCACAACGTTTTGGGTGCGTTACATTGAGTTGCATGCCTGTACACTTGTGGACCTTATAACTGCATCAGCGAGTGGAGTTCGCATGTTTGAATTTTGGGCCAAAACGATTTAATAGAAAGCTATCGACACGCTAAGAACATTGAGTTGTAACATAAAGGTAGGTACTTAGTTTGATGTGCAGAATTTGTGGTTGACGGTGTCGTGAAGAGTCTGTAAAATCCGCATTTTCCTACTGACTCATCATCATCATCATCATCAGCCATTAGACGTCCACTGCTGGACAAAGGCCTCCCCCATAGAACGCCATAAAGATCGGCAGCCTGCCGTTTGCATCCACCGGTTGCCCGCGACTCTCACGATGTCGTCGGTCCACCTGGTGGGAGGCCTGCCAACGCTGCGTCTTCCGGTTCGTGGTCGCCACTCGAGAACCTTTCTTCCCCATCGGTTGTCCGTTCTTCGAGCGATGTGGCCTGCCCATTGCCACTTCAACTTGCATATTCTGCGAGCTATGTCGGTGACCCTGGTTCTTCGGCGAATTTCCTCATTCCGGATTCTGTCGCACAAAGAAACTCCGAGCATAGCCCTCTCCATGGCTCGTTGCGTGACTCTGAGCTTTTCTAAGAGGCCAGCAGTTAAGGACCATGTCTCTGTGCCATAAGTCATCACTGGCAACACACACTGGTTATACACCCTCCAGCCATCAGGCTTATGCACTTGGGCATATGGGGCAAGAATCACACAAGTCCTCATGCAGGCATCCTGGACCGGGTGATTGAGTATCAACCTCTCATCGCTGCCCCGTGCGATAGGACACCTAACAAACCTATGTTCAACAAGAGCTATAGCATACAAACAACAGAGGAATTAAGAGATCAGTCAGGAGTCAATGAAGTACGCATCTACACAGATGGCTCCAAAACTCAAAACGGCTCAGGGGCTGGCGTACACTCCCTAGACCTCAACATTAACTTTCACCTACCATTAGGCGAACACAGCTCGATATTCCAATGCGAGTGTGTCGCCCTAACACAATCTGCAACAGCCGTAAAGCGTCTGAGGATTCACAGCCACGCAATCAGATTTGTAACTGATAGCCTGTCTGTGCTTAAAGCCCTAGAAAACAAACTAACCAACAGTAAATTAATATTTGAATGTCACCTCGCCCTGGAGAGTATATCGCTGTCCAACAGTATCACCCTCCAGTGGATTAGGGGGCACAGTGGATCCCTGGGGAATGACGCCGCAGACGAACTTGCCAAGAGAGGGTCCGAGATGGCAGTGCTTGGCCCGTACCCACTCCTTCCCTTACCTTTCTCACAGTTCCGTACGTGGATTCGCCAGAGATCAACCGAACTCCATAATAGCAAATGGTCACGGTCTACAGATTGTAGACAGTCAAAAATGGCGATGCCAAGTTTACATCCGCGGCTAACAAAACGACTGCTTAACCTAAGTAGGGATAACCTTAGAATAATAATAGGGACAATAACGGGCCATTGCCCCCTAAATAAACATCTTTTTACCATAGGCGCCACGGACAGCCCACTCTGCAGGGGCTGCTTTGTTGCTGAAGAATCAGCCGCCCACGTCATCCTGGAATGCGAGGTCGTGGCCACTCAACGCAGACAAATCCTCGGAACGGTGAGGTCGCTCCGCGAAGCCTGTGAAGCTCCCAGGAAACTTCTGTGCTTCTGGGCGGAGCTAGGCTGGCTATCCTAGCCAGGACACCTACGCACAACGGACCGATCAAGAGTCTAAGTGCGGATAACGGAGTCCCTACTCTACTCTACTCTATACACCCTCGTCTTGAGACACTGCGGAATTTTGGACGAGAAGATGTCGCGTAGTTTCCCGAACGCTGCCCATCCGAGTTGGATTCTTCGGGCGACCTCTTTGTCGAAGTTCGATCTTCCCAGTTTAACAGTTTGTCCCAGGTAAACATAACTATCAACAACTTCGAGAGTATCGCTCCCAACAATTACCGGTACGGGTGGAACACGGTCATTAAACATGACTTTCGTCTTGTCCATGTTCATCTTAAGACCCACCTGTTGAGAAACGTTACTGAGGTCTCTGAGCATTGTGTTCATTGTGTTCCTACTGACTATTTGTATAAAAAAAGAACAAGTCGCGGTCACCACCAGCCAGACACAATAAATCGTCATCACCATCATTTCAGCCAAATGACGTCCACTGCTGGACATAGGCCTCCCCCAGGTGTCGCCACATTGACCGGTTCCGTGCGTCTCGCATCCAATGGATCCCCAAAACCTTCACCAGGTGCATCGGTCTACCTGGGGGAAGGCCTTCCAACTCAACGTCTTCCAGTTCGCGGTCGCCACACCAGAACTTTTCGGACCCATCGGTCATTCGTTCGGCGAGCAGAGCCACTTGAGTTTGGCAATTCTGCGGGCTTCGTCGGTCTTCATTTCTGATTCAGTCACTCAATAAGACTCTGAACATAGCTCTCGCCATTTATCTTTGATTAGTTTTCTTGTCCGCATGAGAACCAAGGTTACCGACGTAGCCCGAAGAATCGCCAGACTTAAGTGGCAATGGGCAGGGCACATTGCTCGCAGAACGGATGGCCGATGGGGCCGAAAAGTTCTGGAATGGCGACCGCGAACCGGAAGACGTTGCGTTGGAAGGCCTCCCACTAGGTGGACCGATGACCTGGTCAAGGTTGCAGGAACCCGCTGGATGAGAGACGCACGGGACCGGTCAATGTGGCGACGCCGGGGGGAGGCGGAGGCCTATGTCCAGCAGTGGACGTCTTTTGGCTGAAATGATGATGATGAGTTTTCTTGTTAGATACAATACTGACAAGAAAATCAATCCAATTTCTCAGAGAATACTTACCACTACAGCAGAAGTAACTCCTATTTAACGCTACCGACGAAAGCGCATTCAATTTAATACATCCTGATGTAATGCACCATACATCACCGGGCGATATATTTCACTTGCACGTCGACATAGCCGGACGTTGTTGGGTAACGGTTTGCTCACACGGTGGTTACGTTGCGAGATTTTCGTAGATTAGTGCTGGGATTAGGAGATGGTCTGGAAACGTTTTGGGTGTTACTCACCAAACCGATTGCAAGCATCTCAAGAATTATTAAGAGAATTATAAAAAGGAGAAAATGAGAAGGTTCTTGACATTATACCAACTAGTTGGAGTCTGTCTGTCTCTCTGTCAAAATCAACGCAAATAAGAAAGACCGTCTTTAAAATCATACGCCAAGTACCTAACTGAGTATTTTTATGACTTCATTTCAACGAGGTGCAGAAATAAAATTACTTTCTTCAATTTAATACATCCTGGTGTAATGCACCATACATCACCGGGCGATATATTTCACTTGCACGTCGACATAACCGGACGTTGTTGGGTAACGGTTTGCTCACAAGGTGGTTACGTTGCGAGATTTTCCGAGATTAGTGCTGGGATAAGTGAGAATGCTGGGGGGGATGTGTGGTGTGACGCGAATGGATAAAATAAGGAATGAGTACATAAGAAAAAGTCTGCAAGTGGCGCCAGTAAATGAAAAGTTGTGTGGTAATCGATTGTCGTGGTATGGACATATGCGAAGGAATGAAGAAAATGTTGAGTTGGAATGTGAATGGCTATGAGTAGTGGAAGATAAAAAAAAACGATGGACTGTGTGAAGGATGATAATATGGCTAGACAGAAGGGGTAGGAGGGTAGGAGAATGATGATGAGTGCTGGAATCAGACGCAAGGCTGGAAAGGTTTTGGTTGAAATTTAATGCTGGTCCAAAAATGTTTGGTCGTAGTTATTCGCTAAGTGAAATGTGATGCGGCTTGGTTACTGAAATGTAAACTCATCATCAGCCTATAATGTTCCCACTGCAAGGACTCAGGCCTCCTCTCTAGGAGAGGGATGGGCTATAATCCACCACGCGGGCCCAGTGCGGGTTGCCAGATGTCATAATATGTCTTCGACGTCATTTTTGGTTTTAAGACATGCCGGTTTTCTCACGATGTTTTCCTTCACCGTTTTGAGAGCAGCGGTGATGAAATAAATTACACAAAGTAATGCGCCTGCCGGGTTCGAACATACGACCTACTGTTCGGGGCCGACACCACTGGGCCACCACTGCTCGTGACAAATGAAATTCGAAATGTAAACGAGAGACATTAATTAAACTAATAAAGAAAGTCTTTGACATTATACCACCTATATAGTGGGCGTCTGTCTATGTGTCTGTCAAAAAATATGTAAATTCAACAGAGCGTTTTCAAAATTATATGCTAAATACCTGAGTATTTTTATGACTTCATGTCAATGAGGCACAGAAATAAAATTACTTTTTCTAAAGTAAATGGCAGGCTACGTCTATACTGAAAATACAACAGTTGTTGATTTATTTTCTTGTAGGATTTTTGTTGAAAATTTAATCATGTGCAAGCTGAGAATCTATACTTCTATACTATCTATACTTCTATATCTATACTTCTATACTAATATTATAAAGAGGTAAAGTTTGTGTATTTGTTAAATTGTAAGGGGTAATCTCGGGATCTACTGAACTGATTTTAAAAATTCTTTCACCACTAGAAAGCCACATTATTGCTGAGTGTCATAGGCTTCTTTTTATTATCCCTATATTCCCACGGGAACGGGATCTACGCGGGTGAAACCGTGGGACGTCCGCTAGTACAGAATAAAATTTCTCATGGCACCTAATCACCTAGGTTTTTCCCAACTATGTATGGTGGGGCCGGCTTCTTACCCTGGCGTGCAAAAATGCCTTTTTAAAATGAATTGTTTCACTTTGACTGGATGTCTGATTCTCACAGCCATGACCACGACCCATCAAAGATCGATGAATGACAGCCAGGGCCGACAGCTCAACATGCTTTCCTGAAACCGTTACGTAAAGTTAGTCTTTCTTTGTTGTCACAAATTCTTCACATAGCGCCTAATCAAATTGGTCCTGAAAATGCAAGCGTATTTGCGTATAGATTACATCCAAACCAAGCTGAAACCGCGACAAACGTGTCCTAATTTCGCGATGAAACTAATGCCGTGTGAGCTCAGCTTAACAAAGTGTAGCGATGGCATTTACCAAGAAAATTGTATCATTACTGTAACACAACACCAGAGTGGTTTACAGTTCCCCTGGTATTGCCTCTATATATCAACCGGATGTGTTCAAGAGATATCACTTTATGTTCACAAGTTATGGGCGGTGGCGATAGCAAGATTGGAGAAAATCACAACTTAAAACTGAAAAGAAAATAAAACCCAATGTTTTTGTTAATTTTGCGAAAGTATGGTAATAATGTTTCGCCTGGATATATCAACAAAAAACGGCCAAGGAAACGTTGTGAGAAAATCGGAATGTATTAGCAACAAATCTTCGAAGACATGTGACATCTATTAACGTGCACTGGGCCCGCGTGGTGAATTACTCTCATAGAAGGGAGATCTGTGTCGTATGCTTATGTATCGTATCATTATTCTGTACCATCCAACAATAATTGCACTAATTAGGTATTTAGTGACAATACAGTAATATAATATTTGTTTGGCCACGTCAGCGATGACTAGCATCAAGCCTTTTTTTACTGACTTGTTTTACGTGATGGATCACAAGATCACACATAGTCACGGCTCGCTCCCTATCACAAATAGGATGCCTATGCCCCAGTAGAGGGATTACCATACCACGTGAGGAGGGAGGGACTCTGATATCTCTAGTGGGGTGCTCAGTTCGCCGTTTCTTACCCGCCTGCCTTCGTGTGTGTTGACAAGGCAAATAGTATTGCTTTCTCCGTCCTTTGAAAAAAAACACTGCCCACTCTGTATTCTGAGTGCAGTTATTTAATTTTAGCGATTTTCATAAAAAAATATTATGCAGGGGGTTTTGGAGGCAATTAATCGATCTAGCTAGGTTTAATTTTTAGAAATCGACGTTTAAAAACCTTACTAGGTTTTTTAATTGCTGGGACATTCAGCTACTAAATATTTAAACTCACACACACAAGCCAAACCTGTAACAACTATCTGTAGACCATACAAATATTTGATCCGCGCAGGGATTGAGCCCACAAACACAGCGCAACAGTTCGTTTCACCCGCGTCTCCCTTGTGTATTCCACCAAACCTCTCGGATCCTTGAAACTATTCAACTATTCCAGCTGTCAGGTGGCGGTCTGTCTCAGACAATATATCTGCAAAATATCCGTTTCAATCTTCAGCAGCGATTGTGTTGTCATATACAAACGTCATAACACTCGTTAATGGTACTTATGCTGGTGATTTAACTCGAATTTAGGTTCTGGTGAAAGTGTTACGGGTTTTTTTCAAAGGGCAAAGGGCAGGTGTGAACGCCGGTACTTTACTTTTGTGGATTTTGGTCAGGTGGAAGAAATGATGCGACGGTGACTTTAACAACACGTTTATTTAAACGGTTTTACAACAATAAAAAATCTAAAATTCTAAATTAATCGAGCGCGTGGTGACTCGACGCTGTCGTTTGGGCGAGTGGGGGCGCGCGGCGCGGTCGGGCAGCTCGCGCGCGTGTGTTGCGTCTGTACGTTGTGTGCGTGTGTGCGTGAGACGCCTGTGCGCACACATGCTAGGCGTTAACATGTTGCCGCCCCAGGAACGCAGTTCTGGTCCATGACTGGTAGCGGGCACAGTCGGTTGAAGGCTCTTCGAAGAGCCCCCGAAGTGGTGAGCACGTCGGCCACGCGGGTCACGCCGTCGGAGCCGGGGTACAGGCGCACTATGCGGCCTAGCAGCCATCGGGTGGGAGGCAGCCGGTCATCTTTCACCAGCACCATTTCTCCAAGCCGGAGTTGATCTCCTTGCTTGCGCCATTTCTGTCGTTTCTGGAGTTCTGTAATATATTCTATATAATAACGTTTCCAGAAATGGGCTTTCAGTTGCTGAATTCTCATGTATCGTGAGAGAGAAGGTATCGCCGCAGGGTCAGTGACCTGAGGAGAAGGCAAAGCTGTGAGTGGTCGTCCGATTAAAAAATGTGAAGGGGTGAGCGCCGTGAGATCAGAAGGGTCTGATGATAATGGAGTGAGAGGCCTAGAATTCAGAACACCCTCGATCTGTACAAGAACTGTATTCATCTCTTCATAAGTTAAGTTAGCTAAACCTAAAACCCTCTTTAAATGATATTTTACAGATTTTACGGAACCCTCTGCTAATCCGTTAAAATGTGGGCTATACGCTGGTGAGAATTTGAAATTGATATGCGAATTAGACGCTTGAGAGCTAATTTCGTTAGAATTTGACCTTAAAAATCTAGACAACTCATTAAAACAAGTACCATTATCAGAGTAAATGGTTCGCGGTCGTCCTCTACGGGCAATGAACCGGTCTAATGCAGCTAAAAATGTGGTGCTGCTCAAGTCAGTGACAAGCTCTATATGTACTGCTTTAATGGCCAGACAAACGAATATACATAGATAGGACTTAATGAGTGTGCTTCCTCTGCCCTTCCGGTTCAGTATCATGACGGGACCGGCATAGTCGACCGCTGTGTTTGCAAACACATACTCTGTATGCAGGCGACTGGAAGGAAGATTGCCCATGATAGGTTGAATGCTTTTTCCTGCAAAACGACAACATTTGATGCATTTTTGAACTATCTGTCTGGCAAGGTTTCGACCATTAATAAACCAGAATTTATGATTCGTCATAAATTCTGGTTTATTAATGGTCGAAACCTTGCCTTGCTTTTTGTAAAAAGTAATAATTGCGGAGGCGCATGCAGTAAAATTATATGATAATGTCTAAATATTAATGTGGCTAAATGATGCCGTGAGTCAAGTAGGATGGGGTGTTTTGTGTCAAAATCATAAAAAGAATTTTTAAGTCTACCACCTACTCGTAATAATGTGTCATTTTCGTTATAAAATGGATTTAATTGAAGTAGTTTATTTTTGACTGATAATTGTTTATTGTTTTTTAATAAGTTGTATTCTGAGTTGAAAATTTCAAGTTGTACAAATCTGCACAGTGAAGTTAATGATGAATTTAATTCATTGATTTTTATGAACCCAGTACGTTTGTGTTGTGGGTGTAAACAATTGTGAATGAACCGATGCACGTATACAATCACGCGTTGTAATTTACTAAAATTAGAGAAACTCTTTATGAAGGCAGAGTAATGGGTAACATAATCGGTACAGTCAGCTGTCAAATTACATGTAACCTTGAACTCTGGTAAGTCAGGCTCTTGAAGGTGTGACGGTTGGTTAGGCCATGACTGTTCGTCATGTAGAAGGAATGGCGGCCCTGACCACCATAAACTACAGTTTTGTAACTGTTTGGCATCTGCCCCACGTGACCCAATATCAGCTGGGTTATTTTTAGTGGGCACATAACGCCATCTGCATGATTCAGTTTTCTCAGATATTTCACTGATTCTGTTAAATACAAAAGGTTTAAGCAGGTGTGCTTTAGGTGAATGTATCCAACCAAGGACGATAGTGGAGTCACACCAATAGACACACCTTTCAATATTTAATCTAAGTGATGATTTTACTTTATCTGCCAAGCGGACGGCAAGGAGAGCACCGCACAACTCTAGCCGGGGCACTGTCATGGGCTTCAGGGGAGCCACTCTGCTCTTTGCAGTCACTAAATGAACAGACACACGATTATTATTATTGACACTTTTTATATATACGCACGCGGCATAAGCCTGTGTACTTGCGTCACTAAACACATGAAGTTCGATTGATATAGGACTATTAACCAAAATATATCTAGGGATTCTAATATGAATTTGAAAAGTGACCGATTAAATAATCGAGTTCAATGACCTTTAAAGCCTTTATATCCCGTCGGGGCCGCGGATTATAGAACGAGATGACGTGGCCTCGGCACAAGGGCGAAAAACCCAATAGCACTTTACCCGAACCAGAAATCTAACCTAGGACCTCATGATCGCAGTCAACCAACGACCGTCACAGTGACCTGTGACAGTCTGCTGGTAACCATGTAATACTAATATGAATTTGAAAAGTGACCGATTAAATAATCGAGTTCAATGACCTTTAAAGCCTTTATATCCCGTCGGGGCCGCGGATTATAGAACGAGATGACGTGGCCTCGGCACAAGGGCAAAGAAGGAACATAGATTCGGTTTTTAGTCAGTAGAAGTCTGACACTCCCCTTCGCTCTGCCCAAGAGCGGGGGGGGGGTCTGATGATTTTCCACCCACCAAAAAAAATAAAAAAGCCTTTATATTTTTTTATTTGTTGTCTTTAATTTTGCTTCTAGTTTACTATTGTATTTTGGGCTGGAAACCAGCAATGAATACTGATGTTTAAGCTCAGAAAATAAAGGGATCCTCGGACAGCTTGAAACAATATCCGATGTGAATGGCCGAAAATTAAATTGATGTCACTTTTGACAGTGACAAATAGGGATATTTGCCAGCCCGAGGGATGAGTTTGAAGATAAATAAGCAAAAAGCATAAATTAAATTCTTCTTAGTACATAAAAATATATATTTCCCAATAGAGCTATAAAAGAATAGGGTTGGTGACTGTCGTTTTGGTGCAAAAAGAACTTTCAATGACTACCATAAAAGTTTTATATTTTTGTATGTATGTAGCAGGATAAAATAATAACATACAATAGATTCAAGCCTGCAATCCCCGAAGTGTTAGGCAGAGATGTACCAATTAGAAAACCCCCATTTTGCCAATTATGTTTAAGTCCTATGTCATAGAGGACGAGGATATTGCCACAAATCTCAAAAAAAAAATGATGAAAACACTTTAACACAAAAAAAATATTCATTAAAATTTATTCATACATCTTAGTATTATAAATGCGTAATCAACCCTGCCTACTTGTCTATTATTATTTTACACCTGAAAGGTAAATCGGATACTTTAATCACAATATTCGGTTTCGTGGGATATTAATTTACAAACTTCCGTTCCGCCCGAGCGAAACCACAGGCTATAGCTACTACGACATTTATATTAAAAATCTGACTTATTTTACAGTAAAAATCACACCCTATCCTATAATAATGTTTCTTATAAGAAAATGGAACAATAACGCATTTCCCCCGAGTCGATTTTTTACGCATTCAATAAAAATCTTTTCTTTCTCAGAATCAGATTCTCATACCCTTTTATACTTTTCTGATTTAAACACGTGTTCAATTTATTTTCATGCTCATTTTCGCTTTTCAATAAAATCTGTCAGCCCTAAAGAAAGCTGGCGTAGGATCGGCAAAAAAGTATAAAATTACATTTTCGTGCGTCGTTTTAGTTTAGGAATTCAATAACGTTTGTAACATTGCATTTAATTTTGACTGTTGCTGATTGATGCATACTAACATAGTTTTAAGACCTTTGTTACTAACATGACTTGTGTATTTTGTTGTTGCCCTAGCCCTATATTGAACTATTATTGAATTTTTATTGATATTTAATAAGTCTACTAACGTAGTTTTAAGAAATTTGTTACTAACAGTTATGGACAAACTTGGTCTGAAATAAAAAGTATATTATTATTATTATTATTATTGCGCTGTGGTTCCATTTCCTACCTTATATTCTGACTGTACACATTCATCATTCTAGTATTCTTGAGACAAAGTTTGTTTTGCTTACGTTAGGTATATGTTCGGATATTTGTGGTGAAAGTCTGTAGACAGCGGGTAGGAGTAGTTTCTTAGGAAATGGCTTGTGGTTTCTGTCATGTATCGTTAAAAGTAATATCTAGCTTGAGTAGTAGGTAGTTTACATTGTACGTTGGCAGCCTTGTTGCGGAATTTGTTTTAAACTCAAACTCAAATTCTTTACTTCAATGAAGCCATTACAGGCACTTTTTAATGTCAGAAGAACATTTCACAAAACAAAAACGAAACTACGAGTGCAATACGTCATTCCGAAAGCCACCACGCCGAACCACACGCCACCGAATGCCCGCAACAACGAACACTGCAAGCACGAAAGCACGCAGCGACGCAAACCGCAACAACAAATGCTCGAGACCCCGAATCATGGAACAACAAATGCACGCCGCAACTCCCGAAACGACGTATTGCACTCCTACGCTACAGTCACAATCACACTCTTTTAAATCAGAATTTGTTACATAATCTTGGTACATTATATCATTCATGTTGAGATGGTATATTATGTGAGAACTATGTAGCAAGACGTGCAAGTTAAGAGCGTCCAGAGTAAAGTTGTAATAAACAAATAAAAAAAATATATATACCATGGCAACTAAGGAATGACGTGTACCAGTCTCCACTGACAGCGTCCGTTCACGAAGTTTAAAGACTCACCGTACCCCTGGAACTCGAAGGGTATGGATAAGTTTTAGTCAGTAAGACTCTGACACTCTCTTCTGTTTTCACCCAGAACGGGAGGCATCATTTGGTGATTTCCCATCCTTAAAAAAATAGTTACCTGAATGGTTTTTGATCATCAAATAACCCCTCCCGCTCTAGGCAGAGCGAAAAGAAGTGTCAGACTTCTACTGACTAAAAAACACCCATGTTCCTTCTTAGCCATTGTGCTGAGGCCGCAGTATCTCTTTCGAACAACCCGCAGACTCGATGGGAATCTTTTAAACCTCGTACCGGATTATGCAGTTATTTTGAATTAAATCCATTGCTACTGTTAATAATTGTTTTACAGCTTTTTGTTTTAACCACGAAGTGTCACCCGTTTGATGGCAATAGTATTATTCATAATAATTTTACCCAAACGAAGGTCGCAACCTACAGCTGGTTTCAAATACACGTGAAGAGAGTTATTTTGTCCGCCCGGACTTTTGGAATTAATTAATTTGAAGGCAATTTACCAGCAAAAAAATATTTCGTCCTGCTACATACATATTCCTCCTCGAGTGGTCACAAGCGCGATTGCTGAGTATGATGAGGTTCTGAGTTCGATTCCCAGATTGAGCAAAGAATTATTGGGTTTTTCCATCAGGAATTTCTCAATAACCAAAATCCAAAATTGTTGGTACATCACGTAAATTAAAGATTTGGAAGAGCGAAGTGACCTAACACAGGCATTTTTTGTCTAAAAGGTCACTTCTAACACTAGATGTAGTACGTATCTTGTGAATGAAAAATAAATTATTTGTAAATTATAATTATTTGTAAAATAACAGTCACTGAGTCTGAATTGGTGCCCAGTTGTTTGCAATAGCCTCGCCCCTATTACATGTGTTGGGGCGTAACTCCCAACAGTGAAAATGTTATGTTGATGTTGTAAGTGGGATGTTTATGTTGATTGAGTAGACAACCGATTGGTATAAAGGTTTAATTGCTACTGAAAATAACATGTAAAGTACACAGTAAAGTAAATACAATATGCAGCGTTTCACTATACATAATGTAGGTCAAGTTAGTGGCATGTACAGCGTAGCTCGTACATATTGCCCACTCACAAAGATAACTTAAATATAAGTTACATCGAAAATTGTTTTAAAATAAAGTTAAAATGTAAGTTAAAATGTAAAAATTAAAACAGACAAAGTCATAAGTTATTATGGTAGGTCACAACGCGAAATTGGCGACGTTGCTTTATCGAGTGCGCGTGCCTTCGATAAGTGCGCTGCGCTTCTGTCGTCGGTGACCTCAAATAAGGCGTTGTCCGCGATGCTCGCTGTCGACCTTCTTCGGGGCATCGAGTTGGGAACCGATGGAGGTTCTGGTTTCCGTCGACTCGCCCAATGCTTGCGTAGGCGGTTATAAGCGTAGATTACGCCCGCGAATGCTGCTGCCGCCGCTAATAGGTAGATGACAACGTATTGGTGGACATCGTGGTTTGTTGCACGATCTGACAGGATGTCTTCTGATGCTGCGGCTTTCAGTTGCTCTATTTGTTTGCCAAGCTTTTGCAGTAAAACTCTCTGCTCGGATGCCGTCTCATTCTCTTGAAGATGTTTTGAAACCGGTACAGGTAGGTTTATGATGTTGTTGATTGAAGGAATTTCTGCAGGACCTGCGTCGACTTGGGCTTGAATTTTGTTCGTTTGCTGTCTTTGAGGATACACAGCAAAAGTTTCACTACTAATTATGCAATCGTCATTTATTGTTATGACGCCGGCCTTGTGTAGTAGCTGCGTAGAAACTTGATGCCCACAAATAATACGAATTTTGCATTGTTGACAGCAAAAATATAAGTAATTGTTGACATTGTTTAATTCCAACCACTTGTCTCTGCAGGTTTCATGTGTGGTTTCGCAGTTAAGAGACTCCTTGTTCTTCATGCAGAGGCTCTCGTCAGACTTCATGCGGTATATGGGTTTTTGTAGTGAACACAGTAGAGTTGTCGCGTCATTTTGCACGCATTGATGTATTTCGGATTCCATCATTGGGATGTACGAATCCTTTTGAATGTTTATTGCTAAGATTTCAGCAATAGGTATTAGGGTGACCATATCCAAGTCATGGTTTTTAGGTATTGGTATTGTTCGGTAGATCTCGAAGTTATCTCTGCTGATTAGGGGTACCTTTACCTCGATTATAAGGTATTGTTCAGTCATTTTCGCCTTTACTTGTAGAAGATGATACAGGCGAAATAACTCTGTTTGAATGTTGGTGATAGGTAGGACTAAATCCTTGGACAATTGACCCGAGATTATGTTCAATTCATGCCGAAGCTGTTCCGGTGCGATGAGATGTAAATTCATCTTGCCGTTGTAGATGTTTGTGACAGTATATATTAGGGTCTCCTGGACGTTTCTTAGATGCTCAATCAGGCTATTTGCCGTAATAGCGGACATCACAAATTCGATGGACAGTTCTTGAGAATCCAGTTCCTTCTGGAGATTGTTCGTAAACTTCTCGAGGTTTAGCAGATGTTGGTTAAACATTTTGTACTGTTTTTCAACTGCGTCTTCCGACCTCTTCAGTAAGTTATATTCAGCTTCGATCACGGATGTTTGGTTTCTTAACAACAGTGCCAGGTGTTTTTCGTTTGCCTTGACCAGGTCAATGTCTGCTTGATATTGTTTTGCAAATTCGTCATCTAATACTCCGAACAGGGAGCGCGCGATGGAACCGACACCGTTAATAAGCCCACGTTTGTTTCTCGTATTCACTCGGCCTTGCGGATTCAGCAACATATGGTTGTAGTGTCCTATTTCTTCGGTCGAGTGTTGTAGTTGCGTTAAAATTACGTTGCATTGTGTTTTCTGTTTAATTTTCTCGCAGATGTTTTCCAGATGATTGGTGAACTTACTGGATACTTCTATACCTTGCCAGTAGGGCTTGACGTCGTAGTACACGATAATCTTCCACTCGCCGCGTATTAGTTGCATATTGGTCACTTTATCAAAGTATAGACCTTGTTGAAGCTCGGCAATGTTTGTTGTGTTAGCGGCCGCGACAGGATTTAGCAAATACAGCAGTGCCATGACCAGTCCAATGAAGTTTATTTTTCTGTTTGTTGTTTTGCCTCGTCGTGAACTTTGCGACTCGCTGTTTGTTCGTAGGTATGACTCATTATCGTTTGGTTTTGAAGTAGTTTGCGGTTCGGCAGTTTCGTCATCTTTGACAGGTAAGACGGATAGTTTCGTAATAGGTCTTTTCATGTGCCCATTTTTTGTTTTTAGGCTAACGACCCGAACATATCCATCGTTCCCAGGGTGAAGCTCTGTTATTCTCCCCATGAGCCATTTTCCGGCTGGTATATGGTCATCATGAATAACTACCAGGTCGCCTATCTTCAGGTTTTTCCGTGGTTCCTGCCACTTTGATCTAGCTGATAGCTGGCACAAGTATTCGTTCTTCCATCTCTTCCAGATTTCTACGAAAATCTTTCTTGTTAGTTCCCATCTTGTTCTTGCATCTTCACTTGTTTCGATAACTGTCAGGCCCGGCCTACCCGATAAAAAGTGTGCTGGCGTCAGACAGTCTATATCGTCTATGTTTTCACTTAGTGGACACAGAGGTCTGGAATTCAAGCAGGCCTCCAGTTTTGTTAGGATTGTGGTAAACTCCTCAAATGTTAGTTTTTGTTCACCTACTACTCTCTTTAAGTGGTGTTTTAGGCTTCTGACTGCTCGTTCCCACAGTCCTCCCGCTGATGGCCAAGCGGGGGCATTAAAATGCCACTCAATCTTCATCTCCGCGATTTCCCTCTGTAGTTGGTCGCTTTTGTATGTATGTTCGATTTCCTCGTATTGTTCCATGAGTTGACGGTTTGCGCCGACGAAGTTTGTTCCATTATCACTGTATAAGTGACAAGGGGCGCCTCTTCTTGCTGCCATCCTGTTTAGGGCTGCCAAAAATGCTGAACTGGTGAGATCTGATACCAGTTCAATATGCACAGCTTTGGTCACCATACATATGAAGACTGCAATGTAGCCCTTTGTTGTTTTCGCTCCTCTGCCTTTGTTCATTTTGACGTCCACAAATCCAGTGTAATCCACCCCTGTATGGTAAAAGGGCGGCGCTTGATTTGCTCGTGCGCTCGGTAGGTTACCCATCAGCTGGTGTTCTGCTTTTGGGCTGTTTCTTCGGCACGTCACACATTTTCTGATTTGCATCTTCGTTGTTCGGTTTCCGCCGACGATCCAATATTTCTGACGTAAGTGTGATAGGGTCAGTCTCGGTCCGCCGTGAAACGTCATTCGATGAGCTTGGTCGATGAGAAGATGTGTTAATCGACTGTCGTGTGGTATGATCATCGGATGTTTCATGTCTTCGTTTAGTAAGGCGTTTTTTAATCTTCCAGAAACTCGTAGGATGTCTTGATGGTCAATGAACGGAGTCAGCGCTTTTATTTTACTGTTAGACTGCACCGTGTTATGTTTTTGTAAACAGCAAATATCTGTGTCAAATGATTTCTGTTGTGTTTGTTTTACGAGCACCTTTGTTGCCTTGTCCAATTCGTGCAACGTCAGATATCTCGGCAGTTGTTGCCGTTTCGGGTTCAATGCTCTGAGTATCCATGCGACAATGCGAGTTATATGTTCGATAGAGTTGTGATTTTGCAATAATTTTTCCACAATGCTCGGGTTTTCAATGTTATGTTGGGCTGCATTGGCTTGTTTTCGGATTGTTTTTTCTTCTTGTTCTGTATTAAAGTTATGTTTTTCAATGTTATTTGTTTTTAGCGATGGTAGCCATGTAGGCCCTTGCCACCACAGTTGATTTTCCTTTAGCTGACTAGCGTATTGGCCTCTGCTTGCGGCGTCAGCGGGATTTTCCTTTGTTTTGACGTAGTTCCACGACGATCGTGGTATGACGTCAGTAATACTTCGTACTCTGTTTTCCACATATGTTTTCCAGCGGGATGGGTCTCCTTGTAACCAACCCAGGACCACCATGGAATCAGTCCAGCCGTAGACGTGTACTTCATATTGATTCAATGACTGTTGGACTTTGCGCATTAGTTGTGAAAGAAGGTGCGCTCCATTCAATTCCAGCCTTGGTAATGTTGTTGTTTTTCGGTGTGGTACAATCTTTGACTTCGCGGCTACCAGTATTGTTGATGACTTGGTCCGTGCGTAGATGACACAGGCATATGCATCCAAGGAGGCGTCACTGAACCCGTGTAGCTCCATTGTCTGCTTTTCACCACATTGAAGCCATCTAGGTATTTCGCAAGAGTTTATCGCCATTACGTCCGCTTGTATCTTGCACCACTCCGCATGTATGTTGTCGGACACTTCGTCGTCCCATTGTAAGTTTCCATCCCATAGTTTTTGAAATAATAATTTCAATTTTGTTGACACGGGAGCCAGCCAGCCGAGTGGGTCAAATAGTTTTGATATTTCGGCTAGTAGGCTGCGTTTGGTCTGTTTCTTGTTTACGTTCGAAATTGTGCATCGAAAGGTGAATTTATCCTCTATTGAATTCCAGCACAAGCCTAACGTTTTTTGTGTGTTTTCCGTTCTGAAGTTGAAGACAATCTTATTGTTGTTGTGCTGTTCGGAGATGTCTCCCAAAAGGTCTTGATGGTTAGCTGACCATTTTCGAAGGTTGAAACCTCCTTTTTTTAATAATTGTTTCAAATCAGCGATCAATTTCTTTCCATTTTCTATTGTATGAGTCCCATGGACGAGGTCATCCATGTAGAATGATTCTTCCAGCACCTTTGATGCCCCCGGGAACTGTTCACGTTCGTCTGTCGTCAATCTCCTGAGTGTCATCATGGCTAGAAACGGCGCGGCCTTGGTACCGTATGTTACTGTTGTTAGTTGATATGAGCGGAGAGGTTTTTCCTGCGATTCCCGCCATACAATTTGTTGCAGTTGTTGGTCTGCGGGGGCTACCCAAATAGCACGAAACATCTTCTCAATGTCCGCTGTAAACGCATATTTGTATTGCCTCCATTTCATCAATAATGTTTGTAAGTCTTGTTGGAGATTGGGGCCTTTGTACATGAGGTCGTTCAAACTGCAGCCTGTAGATGTTTTTGCTGACGCGTTGAACACCACTCTGTACTTTGTTGTTGTTGACTCAGCGCGTTGCACGCCGTGGTGAGGCAAGAAACACTCTAATGTTTTGTTACTGACTGTTGATTGCTTCATATGACCTAGATCAATATATTCAGCCATGAAGTCTTTATAGGCATTTGCCAAATGTGTTTGTTTTTGTAACTTTCTTTCTAATGTTTTGAATTGGGCTATAGCCATTGGCTTGGACAACCCCAGTCTGCTCTGAAGTTCATTCTTCATCGGCAGTCTGACTTCATATTTCCCACTCTCCAAGCGTTGCGTAGTGTTGGTGTAGTATTCAATGCATGTTTCATTTTCTACCGATAGGTTGGATTGGTCCGTGATGTCTTCGGATTCCCAAAACTGTTTGATGTCTTCCAGATTGTTGATGACCACATTGCAGTGAAAAGTTTTGACATTGCCACATAAAAGCCAACCTAGGTGTGTTTGTTGTGCCATAGGTTGAGTGACGTCATCGCCTTTTATTATTCCTCCCAGCATGATTTGCGAATAAATGTCAGCTCCAAATAGTAAGTCCACTTGGCGGCTGTTATGGAAGTCTGGGTCTGCAAGATGGATGTTCTGTATGTGAGACCAAGATGGTTTTGCAAAGGTCTTATTTGGCAGGTTCTTGATCAGGTTGTTCATAATGAAGACAGACGTTTGGAACTTGAAATCGTTGTAGACAGAACTGCAAGTAATTGTTGTCATTCCTTTGCAGTGGTTTTCTTTCTGTCCAACTCCAAAGATGACTCCTTTGCATCTCTCGCGTTTGACACCGAGAAGTTGAGCGGCATGTTCCGTGATCAAAGATATCTGAGACCCTTGATCGATGAGGGCTCGCAGCTTAATTTTGGTCCCATCAGCAGCTTGTATGTTTACTACGGCGGTTGCTAGTAGTATCTCTGAAGTATCATCATCCTTTGATACATGAGAAGAATTTGTTTGTTTTTCTGTTTTGTTCTTAATACATGCATCATGTATCAATGTGTTATGTTGACCCGAGCACTTGCGACATCGGTGAGCTGACGTACATGTCTTTCCGTTATGGCTGAACAGGCAATTTACGCAGAGGTTCATTTTATTTACTGTGCTAAGTTTTAAGTGATTTGGCATTTCTAAAAACTTCGCACAATTATACATTCCATGTTCGTCATCGCAAAGAGGGCATCGAAATGTTGACGCATGGAATGATTTCGTAAGTTTCTTGTTGCTAGTTGCTTGATTACTGCTGTATTGTTTTTTAGAATTTGGATGTTGACTCGATGATGTATTTGGTTTTTGATTGTTTTCTTGTTTGCGACGCGATGCTTCCAACGATGTAAACTTCGCTTCTAGGAAATCTAACAGGTCTTTCAGTATTGGCAGCTTTCGGCAATTTTTCAGCGAGTCATTGTACTCTGAATGTGTGTCTGCGTCTAATTTCTGCGATAATATATGTACAAGAATCGGGTCCCAAGTGCCGACATCCACTCCTAAATTCTTTATCGCATGTAAGCATTCTATGCTGACGTCATGAATTTTCTTTATTTGGGCCACTGACTGTTGTTGCATGCATGGCAGATTGAACAGCATGTTCATGTGCGACGTGAAGATAAGTTTTTCGTTATTGTATCGGTGATTGAGGATATCCCAGCACACGAGGTAGTTGTCTGAACTTATCTGTAGGTGTTGAATCAAGCGTTCTGCTTCGCCTTGTACCTTGCTCTTCAGAAACTGCATCTTCTGAGCAGATGAAAGGGAATTGTTGCTGTGTATTGCTTCTGTGAAAAGGTCTTTAAACGGGATCCACTGGTTGTAGTTACCGTTGAATACAGGTATCTCTAGTTTTGGTGTTGTTTTCTCACGTTGAGCGCCGGACCACAACTTGGTATTCAAAGCCTTTTTTAGTTCGTGAAATTGGTTTTCATACCTGTTGTAGCGTTCTTCGTACACTATAATCTTCTCTCCGTTGGTTTCGCACTCTATCTCCCAGTGAAGGTTGTCAATTGCTGACCAGCGCGTTTGGAGTGTTTGCAGAGCGTCTTGAAATTCCCATCTTTCAGATAAAAACTCCACGTGTATGTTCGCGACTGCTCTCATGAAGGCTTTGAAGTTTGCCGTTTGTTTGCGCATCATGTCGTCCAGCTTGCTATTGGTTCCCGTATCCTTCTTCGCAGGTTTGTTTTGCTCTTGTTGAGTAGGAGGAGGTGAGGGTTCTCTGTTTTGATGTTCTTGATTGTCATCTCTAGCTTGTTCTGCCACCTCCTCCTTGTAGGTTTCTTGTCCCTGTCTTGCCTGATCTGAGGTACCTTCTCCTGTTTGTTGGTTGGCACCTCCCACTGTTTTTGTTTGTACCGGCTGCTCCCTTGGAGAACGAGCGACGGCCGTTAGTTGTTGGTGTTGTTGAAGAATAAGCTCCTTTACTGCATTGTAGCACTGCAGCGTTTGGTTGTAGGAGTCATTCGTAAAGTAGGGATGACTTGCACTTTGTTCCGTAGACAAGCGGTCATGATTGAATTGATATTCTGACCACAAGTTTTCCAACATTGCCATACGGCGTTTGAAATAGTCGGGGTTTTTCCTGTCCCAACCATCTTTCTTGATATTTACTCCGATCTTCTTTATGTTGTCGGAGAGTTCGTTCTGATTCAGGAATAAATCAGCTGTTGACATGTTGTTTATGTTGTTGTTCTTGTTGACTTCAAGATGAACTCTTCTGTTGCGAGCGTCGACTGTTGTTCCACACTCCTGGTTCTTGGTACTGTGCAACCTTTCTCTTCTACGATATGCGCCTTCTCAATTGGTTACTGGGGCGACTCGCTTGTGAGAGACCAGTCCAACCGATTCGCGATCGTAAAAGATATAAGTCACACAACACTAAATTGCTCGAAGGACCAAATGTTGGGGCGTAACTCCCAACAGTGAAAATGTTATGTTGATGTTGTAAGTGGGATGTTTATGTTGATTGAGTAGACAACCGATTGGTATAAAGGTTTAATTGCTACTGAAAATAACATGTAAAGTACACAGTAAAGTAAATACAATATGCAGCGTTTCACTATACATAATGTAGGTCAAGTTAGTGGCATGTACAGCGTAGCTCGTACAACATGAGACTAAAGGTACAAGTTGGTAGCGGGCGACACGAAGCCGCAGCAGACGACGTGTCGCGGCGACACTACTGGTTTCTACGTATTTCTATGGAATTCCCTCCGTAGTTAGCGACATGAAGCTAGCGACGCGTCGTCGAGCGGCAGATGACCGCAGATCAGTAGTGCCCATAGTTTACACACGCAGAGCAGTAAAAACAAATGATATACGCACTCGGAACCAACTGGATGACATCTGCAATTGTCGTCTGCAGTCAGGTTCGAAATCATGACTACAGCGACATGACGCGACGACGTGTCGTGACGACATAAAGCGACGACATGTCGTCTGCTGCTGCTGCGTGCAGTCGGCTACCAACTTGTACCTTAAAACATAACTGGCGATATGTGGGCGTACCTTATTAGGTACAGCTCTGCCTAACCCTTTGGGGATTACGGCCGTGATGTTATGTTATGTTACATATTCAGTCCTTTCGCTCATCTTACGATCCAAACACAACACATGATCCTACACAAGTGTTTGCATTTCCATGGCTTTAAGATCCCTTAGAACTTGGGATCTTCAGTTTGTGTTCCTTTCGAAGGACCCTTTACTATTTGAGGATATAGTTAAGGGCACAGTTGTGTTTATTTTTGGAACTATCGTATGTTAAGGGCGAAGGAGATCATTTCTTTATGATCTTAAAAGGAAAGACTGGTATGTATCCGTTAAATTGACTAAGTAAGATTACTGTGTGTTTTGTAAACAATAAATTGGTTTTATTTAAATTTAGGAATAATTGGCTCGTTTGTTACTGTTCTTTTATTAGGCTGTGTCATATTACTACTTGACAAAGGCCTCACCCCAGGTTTTGAGCCCAGGTAAGTGTTGCATATATGAACGGTTAGTTTAACGTCTAGGATACTGTGCTCCATTGCACGTTGAAAATAAAAATCGTTGTTTCGACTACTATCAAATTGCCCTCTTAACGTTACAGAATATCTCTAGGAGAGGAGCACAAATATTAAGTTCCTCTTATATATACACACTTAAATAGCTATAATAATTTTCGTTTTATTATTATTTGAAATCTTAAAAACTTATGCCTTTTGTATGTTTGTACCGCATTATTACATTGTACAACATTAAAATGTAATTGATTTGGTGAAGTGTGGGTGTACCTCGTATTAGGTATACCTCTGCCTAACCTTTCGAGCATAACAGGCATGATGTTATGTTATATATTACTAGCTGACGTCCCGCGGTTTCACCCGCGTAGATCCCGTTCCAGTGGGAATACAGGGATATAAAGTAGCCTATGACACTCAGCAATAATGTGGCTTTCTATTGGTGAAAGAATTTTTAAAATCGGTTCAGTAGATCCCGAGATTACCCCTTACAATTTAACAAATATACAAACACACAAACTTTACCTCTTTATAATATTAGTATAGATTTGAACCAAAGTGATAAAAACATTATAAAGAAAAAAAAAGTGTATGAAAGTTTATGTGTGAAGTATTGTAGCAGATATATTACATAAGCTGCTACTAGTTTTTTCAACAGAACAAATAACCATGGTCAACAACATTTTGAGGTTATTTTAACAATGAAATCTATGAATCCGAAAAACGTTAGGGAATGGATAACCAGCATCGTACATGAGACCGTTAGGTAGCTCAAAACAGTATTTACATAGAATTAAGAAACTCTAAACATCTAGTAATCTTATGAGCACCGACCAATGTCGGCAATATTGACATGCAGATTATTCATTGACCAGGACACGGATTTGGGTCATTAAACCATTGTTGGAATCCTCATAAAACATACATTCCAAATATAACAATAGTTATAGGATTCATTAAAACTTAAAATATTATCAACAACAATAAATCTTTTCTAGAGGTCAGTGCGTTTCATTCCACGTATCTGTCATTATCATGCAGGTAACGCGCAATAATTGTATTGATGCACTTAAAAATCAATAACTTTATCAAAAGTATATAAACACAAACAATTAAGTCATGGTTGTGTATGGGATACGGCAACGTATTAATTATGATGTACTACTTTAAATTTAGAATTAATAATTATAAGAAATTCATTTGTCATGTTACCATTTTGAGTGGAATGAATAATCACACTCGCAGATTTGTGAACTTCCGACTGTGTGGTGAAGGCAGTCTGGATCCCATCCTTGTGCGCGACTCACGCGCCGATCCGACTCACGGACACGTCCGGTTTTTTGGTTTTAAATTTCAAGATGGCAGAGTAAAAACTTCCGCACGCGCCATCAGCGCGTGTTTTTTTTTTCCTTTATGTAAACATCCACGCTATTCTGTGATGGATTGCAATCTGTAGTCGCTATGGATTCAGCCACATCAGTTTCAAAAACAAATCTTTTTTATTTTTTTTTTATTTTTTTCACACACGACAATGGCGCCCGAACATTTATAATATCGTTATATTGAAGGATTTGCTTGGAATATTTCTGGTATTTGTTTATTTTCAGTTTGAACTTATTGCGTTAACATACTCCAAAACAATTTGTAGTTAAAACTTTCTGGTGGCATCTAAACAGTGAATGCTTCGCATTATTTTTTTGTGAGTTTTTTGTTTTGACAAAGCAACACTTTGGCAGTTGTAAACATGTTTTTTTTGTTTTTTTTCAAGCAATATTTTACATTCATGTACTGACAGCTGCAATTTTTATGGTTGCTTCAACTATTTTCTCGGCAAGCACTGTTTGGTTGCTAACCAATTATTTTGGTTATTGATTCCTGTTGTGTTGTCACAATGACAGATCCAACAGAAAAATTTGTTGACACGGAGGAGGACGTGCACAAGCACGCTGAATCTGATACTGACAATGTCTCTCGAAATGTAACGCATAGACGAAAAGATGCATTACAGCAACCAATGTCAACCGCATCCCATGACACAAAATACATTGACCAACCTTCACATAGTCAAACGGTACCAGCAGTCAACTCGAATGTCACAACTTACGTAGTACGCGATGACAATTTCAGATCATGGAATTTAAAGTTCACCGGCGACTCAAGTATAGTGGATTTTTTCTTGCGAATAGACGACTGCATGCGCACTAGAGACGTACCTGAACATAAAATTGTTAAACGTTTTTCAGATTTATTGGGCGGTAAAGCACTTGATTATTATAGACAAATTAGAGACTCAGTAGTCACTTTGAACATTCTTTTCATCTTTTGACAATAATTTTACCTTAACTTTAAACCAGCCGGCCAGCCAACAAAACTTTTGCACAAAAAATTCAATTCCAAAAGTTATTTAAAACGAATATTATGCACCACAATCAAACACTGTGGAACGCTATAATCAAACAGTTCAAACTTGCTTAGCTATGTTAGTAGAGGAGGACCAGAGAAATTGGTCTAGGTTCCTTCCTCAAATTCAGCTATTTTTTAAACACTTCTATAAATGTAGCTACAGGATACACACCATATTTTTTGGCCAGAGGTCGTGAAATCATCTCTGACGGTGCATTGCACACTTTGAAGGGCAATGCACCAGATTCAATTGATGATATTCAACTTCACAATAGGAACGAAAAAGCAGAGTCCTTAAATGAACTTGCAGATATTTTCCAACGTGTAAGCTGTACATTGACCAAAGCGTACAAACAGAATGCGAACCGATATAACCTACGACGCCGAGAGCTCAGGCTAAAAGTTGGTGATATCGTTTGGAGGCGTAACTTTGTACAGTCAAACGCAGCAAAGTTTTTCTCAGCTAAATTAGCACCAAGGTTTGTCAAATGTAAAATAGTCGACAAACTATCCGATGTTGTTTACCAATTAGAGGAAATAAACACAAAAACTATAGGGAAGTATCACGTCAAGGACATAATAAAAGTGCCATAAAATGGGTGTTGTTAATTATGCTCAATTTTGCGACCATTTCAAAAAAAGTTGCACTTGCACATTCTAGGTCGAATTATTTTTTTAAAAGTGAAAAATATTTTTTACTCACTAAACTGAATTGTTCCCGTATCAGTGGCTCCCCATGGCCCTGAACTCGTTTGATTTTTCAAAAACAATTCAGGACTTTTCCCAAAACAATAGGAAATAAGTTTTTAAATGGGATATTTTGGTCAAAATAAACATTTTTTAAAAGTGACTATTTTGGTCACTACACTGAATTGCTTTGGTATCAGCGGCTCTTTCCGACCCTGATCCCATTTGTTTTAACAAAATCAGTTCATTACTTTTTTCAAAACAATTGAAAATAAGTTTTTTTGTGAAAATATGACCAAAATATAATTTTTTTTAAAGTGACAATTTTTGCCACTACACTGAATTGCTTAGGTATCAGTGGCTCATTCTGACCCTGATCCCATTTGTTTAACCAAAATCAATTCAGTATTTTTTTCAAAACAATTGAAAATAAGTTTTTTTTTGGGAAACTTTGACCAAAAATTTTTTTTTTTTAAAGTGACAATTTATGTCACTACACTGGATTGCTTAGGTATCAGTGGCTCTTTCCGACCCTGATCCCATTTGTTTCAACAAAATCAATTCAGTATTTTTTTCAAAACAATCGAAAATAAGTTTTTTTGGGAATCTTGACCAAAAAAATTATTATTTCACAAGTGCCAAATTCTGACACTACACTGAATTGAAACGGTATCAGCGGCTCTCGACGACCCTGATCCACTTTACTTTTTCAAAAACAGTTCAGTATTTTTTTCCAAACAATTGAATTTTTTTATTATATTTAAAAAAACATTCAGTTAGGAAATTTTTCCCACAAACCTTTTTACAAATTGTCCGCTTACAATTGAATTGGGCAACGACTCATAATCATTAAAAGCATTAGCAGTCATGCCAGTGACAAGCTAAATTTAAACAATAATGAGAAAATAACACTTCGTTACTCAGATACCTAGTACTGTTTCTAGGCCAGTACTGGGGTTCCTATCCTTTGTACATAATACTCTGTTACTTAGATACATAGATGATAACATCATCATTTAGCATTAGGAGACACTTAGTACTCAATAATACAAGTAGTCCAGTCACTATAGTTAGTAATAGTATTTTTAAGCTATTGTACACTTAAGAGAACCAATTCATTGGTCATTTATAGTTTATAATCATAGGTAGTATACTTAGTTCATAGATCCGGATCAATAGTTCATAAGCACTTAGATTATAGTAGACCAACAATAAATACTTGTAAGGTCAATGACTTTTCAGTCAATAGTTTAATAAGCATACATTACTTTACTTTACTTTTCAAAACCATAAGGTAGCTTAGATTTTAATAGAACGATTAGTTCGTATTTTCACAGTTCAACAATACTCACCATAGCCCTTTAACTTACTTTGTTCAACACAATCCTAACAGATTCCAGTGTTGATCAGTACATTTAGGAAAAACTTTTCATGTACCTACTATAAAACTTTTTTTCTCTCGGTTAGACCGGCTGTGTCGGCTAACAGGGTTAGCCTTTTTCCGCGAAGGGGGGTATTGTAGCAGATATATTACATAAGCTGCTACTAGTTTTTTCAACAGAACAAATAACCATGGTCAACAACATTTTGAGGTTATTTTAACAATGAAATCTATGAATCCGAAAAACGTTAGGGAATGGATAACCAGCATCGTACATGAGACCGTTAGGTAGCTCAAAACAGTATTTACATAGAATTAAGAAACTCTAAACATCTAGTAATCTTATGAGCACCGACCAATGTCGGCAATATTGACATGCAGATTATTCATTGACCAGGACACGGATTTGGGTCATTAAACCATTGTTGGAATCCTCATAAAACATACATTCCAAATATAACAATAGTTATAGGATTCATTAAAACTTAAAATATTATCAACAACAATAAATCTTTTCTAGAGGTCAGTGCGTTTCATTCCACGTATCTGTCATTATCATGCAGGTAACGCGCAATAATTGTATTGATGCACTTAAAAATCAATAACTTTATCAAAAGTATATAAACACAAACAATTAAGTCATGGTTGTGTATGGGATACGGCAACGTATTAATTATGATGTACTACTTTAAATTTAGAATTAATAATTATAAGAAATTCATTTGTCATGTTACCATTTTGAGTGGAATGAATAATCACACTCGCAGATTTGTGAACTTCCGACTGTGTGGTGAAGGCAGTCTGGATCCCATCCTTGTGCGCGACTCACGCGCCGATCCGACTCACGGACACGTCCGGTTTTTTGGTTTTAAATTTCAAGATGGCAGAGTAAAAACTTCCGCACGCGCCATCAGCGCGTGTTTTTTTTTTCCTTTATGTAAACATCCACGCTATTCTGTGATGGATTGCAATCTGTAGTCGCTATGGATTCAGCCTAATCAGTTCCGCGGTTCAAGAAACAGTGTTTTTGGACATGAGACCGCGATGAGAAGTCGCGTGGCGTCATCAATGGCGTCGTTTCTGCTGTGATGCCGTGAGGACTTTGAAGTTGCGATATTATCGCTCGGTTCAGCTCATCAGCAAGCCAACACCATTGAGAGGCGTCCCATCCGTAGGGTTCCGCGATTGCGTGAGTGTCTGCCACCGTTCCCACGTGGTAGACGATCCCAAGGACTACACGTCGTGCCTACTCTGCTTCCCGTTCCTGCCTTCTGTGCCGGCCTATGCGCGCCCAGGCGCGAGGCCACGAGGGTCGTTGTCGAGCACGTGCTCTGGCGGCCACCTGGTTCACCAGCTCCGTGAAGAACCACGACCACTTCGGCGAAAATATACGGCGTAGGGAGTGCGATCATGGTACCATGCGTAAGTCAATCTTTTTTACATAATCTGGCCAGAGAAAGTTAGAATCAGTGCGCGATTAACGTCAGAGGCCCGCTGCCTGATTTCTATGTCAAACTTTTTAGCTTTAAGGTGTAAACGGCATTGTTCGACCTTGCATGTGAACTGTTCTTATCAATTATACCATTGTTATTGTTCTAGTTGAACTTCATAGTTTTATTTCAAACAAATCCCTTAGTTTTGCAAAGCAAGAGGTCCTTGAACCAATAGTTCATTGCCCACTCCGCGAGCTTGAAAGACACTTCTTTTTATATACTTACAAAATCATCGTGTGTTCTACCTGTAATTTCAGTTAACCTCACTTTCCCTTTCAACCATACATAACATCACAAATCATCTCTCTCTTTACAAATCTCACATCATTTTCAGAAAACAAATCTTTTTTTTTTTATTTTATTTTTTTTCACACACGACAGTATATATAGTCTTTGTATAAAAACATTATTAAAGAAAATAAAAACACTTGCAAAATTATGCTAAATCAACACCAAGAAGTGGTCGTTATAAGTTTTAATTATATTATTGTTCTGAAAAGTAACCTAAAGTATTTATTTGAAGAAATGTTCTCGCTGTACATACACGATTCCCCCCAGACTTCTGCCCTAGTTTAAGTTCATTTGTAGGTGCTTCAAGTTTATCTATGTAGTTTTTTCTTTTTACTTTTCTTACAAGACGAGAAATGTCATTAAAACAAATGTTGAAAGAGGATTTCTTGTTTTATTTATTTTGTGACGAGAATCTTAAATTGATAACTTAGTTTCATATTTTTTTAAGAGGCAGAGCTTGTAAGTCAAATTACTGAAGTAGACATTATATTTTGTAGCTAATTAAGAAAATGTACTATTATTTTATCGTAACATTACACCAGGTACTACCAATACAGGTAGTATTGAGTAAAATATTTAGCAGAAGTGTACAGAACTACCTATTAGTACACCAACATAATAATTATAGTCAATCGTATTAAAGTCCTGTGTAAAAGAAGCTGAGCCTATCGCCATCACCGGATACAAATCTTAACCACATGCTGCTTCCGAAAGAAATGTCATGAAACTACTCTCTCTGATGTTTTTTATTTTTTGGGAGTTCGAAATCATCATCCTCCCTCTCTGGGCAGAGCGGTAGGGAGTGTCAGACTTCTACTTACTAAAAACCACCCATGTTCCTTCTTAGCCCTTAGTGTCGAGGCCGCAGTATCTGTTTCAAACAACTCGCCCTCAGAATAAAATTTAAAAAAAAATCTCCGACCTCAGAATAATAACTCCGGGCTGCTTAGTAGCAGTCACATTTACAAAGCAATCTATATTTTTTCAGTGCCCGTTTCCTAGTAAAATACACCTTTAATTAATATCTTTCCGTTCATTCAACAAGCCCGCAATTATCTAAAGAAAACAAAAAAAAATACCGTCTTTTTATTCATGACCACAATGCAAGGGAATGAATGAGACCCAATTTCAAACTCGGATAATACGTGAGCACATACCCACTTGTGGAACAAACGCTCTATATTTAAACTTTACCTTTAAGGAAATGTTGGTGAAATTTTTGAGAAGCCGTCTGACTTTTCTGCAACTTTGTGTAATGCGCCTACCACACGCTCACACTTCACCACAGTCTTGCCTGCGCGATTACACGGTGCACAAATACATCGCGCGTGTGGTTGGTAATGGTAATACAGTTTTAATAATAATAATATTCCACAACTATCACACAACGCCATCTAGTCCCAAGCTAAGCAGAGCTTGTGTTATGGGTACTAGACAACTGATAAACATAGTTATATATTTCTAAATACATACATATTATAGATAAATTACACCCAGACACAGAACAAATGATCGTGCTCATCACACAAACATTTGTCCTGGGTGGGAATCGAACCCACGACCTCCGGCATAGCAGTTAGGGTTACTAACCACTAGACCAACAGGCCAGTCAAAGTTTTACCAACCATACGTGCGATGTACTATGAAGTGTGAACCAAAAGTGTGGTGAAGCTTGAGCGTGTGGTAGGCCCATTAGTCTACTTCCAGTTCCCGAATGTATACAGGGTGTAAGTGACAGCCCGACGCAAACTGACGGTGCATTCAGCTTATTATTCTGAATCATATTATTAAAACATCCTATTCCTCCGGAATTCTTCTCCGGATATAAAAATCTCCCGACCCAAGTGAGTAGTTATCTGAACCAATTTTTTTGTTGCAGTCGTAGCACCTGCAAAAATATGATCCACCGAACTGTACCCCGACTGCAATAAAATTTTTGTTTCGATAGCTACTCATTTTGAGTTGAAGGAATTTCGTAAAAATTATTTAACTCATTTTCGATAATACCTAACTCTTTTTTTAACGTCGTGGGTTTTTTTTATGTAATTATATTGACAATCCATTATCTCAATAAATCAAGCATTTACTAGCTAAACTTAGTTTGAAAATAATAAAACTTAAACAAAAAGCACAAGACGAAAAGAAATAAAAAAAAATACTAGGTTCATCTTATTTGAAAATTACATTATCTGTCTTTTCTGAGAAGCTAAGTGAAAATTTTAATAGTGCACGTTGCACGGGGCCGTCACCACGTCATCACTTAGAGAGTTGATTAAATTTTCAAGAGAACATGTTACTCAGAAAATTATTCTCACGTTCATTTTATAGTGAGATCGTAGGTTACATAATACTGATATTTGAGCTTTTCTAGGAAAAGGTAAAATGGCTAAAGTAGAATGGCGGTAGCTTAATATTATTGATTTTTGTCTTCAGGAATTCTTCAGTAGGTGCCATTGTACCTAATGAGGGGTCCCGTGCTCCCATGTGAGCAAAATAAAACTCAAGGTTTTGATTAACGCCCATTACACGGGACTTAAACATACCTGACGAAATGTGAGTTTCTAGTTTCTTTAGAATAGTTTCTAGGGACACGTAATTAAAATACATTGAAAAAAGAAATGGTTTTTCATTTTACATCGAAAATTTCATTTTCGTTTGTAATACTTATCGATAAAAGAAAATCTATTTCCAAATGTTTTTTATTTTTATTTTATTGAATGAAAACATTCCGCAATAAAACTGCTGATTATTATCGATATGATTTATTAAACATGCCATCACTAACAGCTACCACACCATAGGTGCTCAAAAGGGAATGCAGTTGTTTTTTTTTATTGTTCCCATTGAGCACCACGTTAAAATATTGAATGGTACTCTCTTTGGTGCTCAAAGCATAGATCAGATGCTCTCAAATAGGTGCTCAAACGGGAATACTACAATTTGACGGACAAATTGAACATTCAGCTTTGACAACTATTCATCAATCACGACACGTAATATCCACTGTCAAAGGCCTAAACAGGTCTATTGATTCCACAGCTATCAGCAACAACCAAGTATCGAGTCATACACTACGTAATTTTCTCTCGCTGTAACTGCAATCCAATGACAAATTACGAACAGAAATTAATTTCTGATTTCCGATTCTGAATCGGCTATTGTTCGTCGCACTTCGGTTGGGTAAAGTACTATTCATTGTACCATTGCATTTATGTTTCCGTTCTGTCGCTTAATTACGTTGTTCCTTTTAGTAAGTGCTTTCAGTAGTAAGCTACTGAAAGCGTTTTAAATTTTGTAAATTGGAACGTTCGAGTGATAATGTTTTTTTATTTTTTATTAGTTGTTTAGTGTGGGACTCTTGTGCCATCACGTCTTCCAAGCTTATCGTGCTGTGCTGGCACTGTCGCTGTGGCTGCAGAGAACCTCAAGTGGCATAAGTATAGTAGTAGTAACCTTTACACTGCTGGGCAAAGGCCCATGACTTCCACATTTTGTGATTCATGTTCAATGTGGACCACTGGTTGTTGGTTTTGTGCGGCTCGTCCTCCCGTCTCCCGCGTCGCGTTCTGACTGTGTCAGGGCTCCACAACGTGGTTTTCTTGCCCATAGTTGGTTGGGCATACGGTATTTTTGGAAACTATATTTTCGGGCCGTGGGCTCCACGTGTTCATAGCCGGTTTCAGAAAATCTCGAAACGCCTCAACGCTTCCCGTAACTCGTATGGTTGGTTTTTACCTTGGTCAGAGGCTTAGTGTTGCCTCGTGTCAATGCCGCCAGTCTCTTGCCCACATTGCCAGTAGGCAAAGTTGAGGATTTGTTTTTATAATGTCTGTTTCTAGTTCGTGGTAGTTTATTTTTTGAAGTTTATAATTAATCTTTTGTACTTATTCTAATATTATAAATGCAAAAGTTTGTAAGGATGAATGAATGCTTCTTTTACGCAAAAATTACTGAACCGATTTGAATGAAATTCGGCACACATACAGTTTATGACCCTGGATTAACTTATAGGATGCTTTTCATTCCATTTGTATGATCTCGCGGAACAACGAACTCTACGCGGGCGAAACCTGAAGCATATTGTTAGGCAAGTTAGTTCTGTAATAAATATTAAAACCTAAACAAAACCAACTGCTTTAGCATTTCAATAAAAACCACTTAAAACTTTCACAAATAGAGCATTTGTTTCATTCAAATCAATTGCCAAAGCAACTTTGATAAGCGGGTCAATAACTTAATTTACGCCATAATTGATTGCGTTGGTGATTGATTATAATTGAGGGCTATTTACTTAGATGATTGATCACGTACCGATCGATTGGTGTTGATACAAACTGCACAAGGACGTCTTAGATGTTTATTTGTAGATCTAGTGGATTGATTATGGATACAAAGATGGATGATGATAGCAGACAACTAAAATATTTATTTAAAATTAAACTAACAAGTCAATTTAAGAACTAAACCTAATTTAATAACAAAAATATTATAAATAAAAGTGAAAAAGAATGAGAATTAAAAATAATAATTATAATAATACTAGCTGATGCCCGCGGCTTCACCCGCGTGGATGTCGTTCAAATTATATACTAAAACCTTCCTCTTGAATCACTCTATCTATTAAAAAAACCGCATCAAAATCCGTTGCGTAGTTTTAAAGATTTAAGCATACAGACAAACAAACAGACAAAAATAGCGACTTTGTTTTATACTATTATAATAATATTGGGCAGGAGCCACCTAAAGGCAGCCGCGGCCCGCTCCAGTCTGGGAGCCAAACGTCCGAAGTGCTCCACGAAGTTCCACCGGCTGTCGAGGACGAGTCCGAGGTACTTTAAAGTACACTCGACACCGATGGAAACTCCTCCCACCGATAGCTGGGATCCCGACGGTGGCACATTCCCACGCCCATAGAAGCACATGGCCTCGGACTTGTGAAGTGCCACCTCCAGACCCAGCTGCCGGATCCTCTCCACGACTGTTTCAACCCCGCCTGTCATATTCGCGGCCGCCGCCTCGTGCGATTCCCCCCGTGCCAGCACCAGCGTATCGTCCGTGTAGCAGACGACGCTGACGCCGTCAGGGAGGTCGGCACGCAGCACCCAGTCGTAACCGATGTTCCACAGGGGCGGCCCCAGAACCGAACCCTGTGGAACACCGCACGACATCTCTCGCCGGTTCCATTCTTCGTTTTGACCAGGGTAGATTACCGTCCTGTCGGACAGGTAGTCCCCGAATACACGACGAGCATACACTGACCTTATTAGTGAATTTCTTTCTCGTGTATGACCAGATGTATGAATTTAGACGAGACAAAAGGTGTTTGTAAGGATTGTAGCAGGTGGCGTTCTGTGGTTTCAGCCAACCCCCATGCGACACGGCGTGAGTTTATGTATGTATATCATTCCTCACCTAATTTGTCTATCCATCTTTTCTTTCCTTTTCCCTCCTCCAGCCAACTTTATTTTATGTTCATATTTCGTTTAGTTACACGAGTTTCATCCCTCCCCGACACGTGTTTATACCAAGGCAGACCCGTTT
The DNA here is from genome assembly GCA_949316265.1 of Diarsia mendica. Lineage (NCBI taxonomy): Eukaryota > Metazoa > Arthropoda > Insecta > Lepidoptera > Noctuidae > Diarsia > Diarsia mendica. The sequence continues at coordinate 20,623,898 of OX438900.1, read as the reverse complement.
CAACCCACATACGCTAGATAAACAGGCAAAACATAAAACTCTTGTTGGATCTACCCTCGTTACAATCTTAGCCAATATAAATATCTACACAAAAAAACTCACCTAAATATTCAACATTTTTTATAAATAATTATTATCATCGAGGTTAAAATATTCAATAAAACATAACACAAATACAATAACATCATGTACATAGCATCACATCATAACATCACGCCTGTAATCCGCGAAGGGTTTGGCAGAGGTGTAGCCATTAAAACACCTAGGTACATTTCGCCAGTTATGTTTAAGTCCTAAGCAGGGGGCGAGCCTATTGACAGCAACCGGACACAAATCCAGGCTTCGTGGCTCCCGTCGGGGCTGCGGGTCCCGTCGGGGCTGCGGGTCCTGTCGGGGCTGCGGGTCCTGTCGGGGCTGCGGGTCCTGTCGGGGCTGCGGGTTCCGTCGGGGCTGCGGGTCCTGTCGGGGCTGCGGGTCCCGTCGGGGCTGCGGGTCCCGTCGGGGCTGCAGGTTGTTCGAAAGAGCAAAGGGCTAAGAAAGGACAAAGGTGGTTTAAGTCAGTAAGTCTGACACTCTCGTCCTCGTCCCAGTCATTTGATGATTTCTCACACTCCAAAAATAAAAAGGCTCTGTGGCTGATACTGAATAATTACTGATGGAAAAATCCATAGCACTGCAGACGAGCTTGTGACCACTAGACCAACGAGGCAATCTATATATATGTTGGCAAAGGGAGGATTTTTAGCAATATTCGTTGGTTAACAGTGGGCGTCGGTGGGTAGTGTTGGATGTAGAAACTAGATTCGTATACCGATACACTCAATCAATGGTCCTAAGCACAGTAGATCTAGATAGACACACAATTTCTGTAGGTAGGTACGTATTTCAGAACACACGATGGTTTCAGCGGTTTCACGCGCCCGCGCCGCCGCCGCGCCCGCCGCTCGCGGCTGTCTACCCAATAGTCACGTACTCACGCGACCGACGCGCGCGCGCTCTAACCAATGACTCCATCAAGCGCCACCAGATGGCGCTGGCGTACTGAATACGACTCGATGCCGACACGGCCATCCTGCTCTCACACGTCCTCGTGTGATCATGACTCTGCGAACAAAAGCTTCCACACACACTTCCACAAGAGTACTCTGTTCCACTCGGTCACTCCTGACCAAACTCAAAATTCATAAAATTGTTGAAAATAAGAAATTTCAAACTTTGTTACATTTAAACCAAAACCCTTCAATTCAATCAAACATCACTATTATTTAGGGCGGGATGTTTCCACAATGAATGAACACTGGTTAGGTTATCGTTAATACGTATATTGTTCATGTAGGCAACTAATTATATTATATTGTAGTCTTTAGTATTTTAATTGTATTAGTTTTAAGATATCATTTTGTCTATGATATTTACGTTGCGAAATGGCAACAATTTGAATTCGCGCGCTTTTTTGTACCAACCGTTGTGGAACCGCGGCGCGTGGGCGCGCGATCCAACTAGTGGCCGCCAAAACCTTGTCGCGAGCGGGGGTGCATCGTAACGCTCCTGCGTTCCCGCCAATACTGTGAAAATGTGTCTAGTTTAATGTAAAGTGTGTGTTTCTTGAACAATATACGTATTAACGATAACCTAACCAGTGTTCATTCATTGTGGAAACATCCCGCCCTAAATAATAGTTCAAGAAACACACACTTTACATTAAACTAGACACATTTTCACAGTATTGGCGGGAACGCAGGAGCGTTACGATGCACCCCCGCTCGCGACAAGGTTTTGGCGGCCACTAGTTGGATCGCGCGCCCACGCGCCGCGGTTCCACAACGGTTGGTACAAAAAAGCGCGCGAATTCAAATTGTTGCCATTTCGCAACGTAAATATCATAGACAAAATGATATCTTAAAACTAATACAATTAAAATACTAAAGACTACAATATAATATAATTAGTTGCCTACATTCCACCCCCTTGTTCCTGAACAAACTCGTCAGTAGGCAACACAATGACCTTTACAACTGGTCTCTTCATAAAACCCCTACAGGTTTTTACAGTTACAACTCTAATGTGACCGTCGCGGCCTGGGTGGACCGCGCTAATCACGCCCTTAGGCCACGCATTACGAGGCTGATTTTCGTCCAGAATCAGCACCATGTCTCCCACTTTAACGGGTGGCACTCCATGTTGCCACTTTTGACGCTTTTGAAGCGTAGGGACATACTCTTTTAGCCACCGACGCCAAAACATGTCTGCCAGAGTTTGAGCTTTTACCCAAGCTTTCCTACTTGTTAAATCCGACGCTTCAAAAAAACCTAACGTAGATGCACCGGTAGCTGTACCTATCAATAAATGATTTGGGATCAACGCTATGGGCCCATCGGGGTCCGTACTCACGAAGGTTATTGGCCTACTGTTAAGAGTCATCTCTACCTCAGCCATCAAAGTGGTTAGTAATTCCTCTTTAGGCGCTCGTGCCGACAAAGTCACTTTAAGTGCGGTTTTAATTGAGCGAATGAGACGCTCCCAACATCCACCCATGTGCGGCGCTGCTGGAGGGTTAAACTGCCAAGAAATGCCCTTGGTAGCGACGAAATCGTGAATTTTGTTCTCAATTACCTGAACAGCGGCTTTCATCTCTGCGTCAGCACCTACAAAGTTGGTGCCTCTATCACTAAACATAACAGTCGGCTGCCCACGGCGAGCTATCAAACGCCGAATTGCCATTATGGCGGAGTCAGCTGATAGTGAAGATGCGAGCTCAATATGAACACCCCGAGAGACTAAGCAAGTGAAAACAACGCCCCATCTTTTTTCACGACGTCTTCCTATCGAAACTTCCATGGGACCAAAATAATCAACGCCACAATGTACAAAGGCTCTACGTGTATTAACAAGTCTAGCGGCAGGTAAGTCTCCCATCTTGGGCATGGAAGGGCGAGCATGACGGACTAAACATGACTGACATTTGGATACGACTGACTTGACTGTACGTCGCAATCTAGTAATCCAATATTTTTCCCTAATACTGTTAATGACAGTTTCAGTATTGGCATGGTGAGCGCGCTTGTGATATTCGAGGGCAATGAGCCGCGCGGTGTAACTATGACCATCTAAAATAATTGGATACTTTTCATCAAACATTAATTCCGACGCAGCACTCAGACGTCCTCTGACGCGAAGCAATCCATCACCTTCATATAAAAAGGGATCTAAATCTCGAATTTTACTTTCGGCAGGTAATGAACTTGTTGTTTTCAATCGTTCCAATTCCTTGGAAAAAGTCTCAAGCTGTGATTGTTTTAATAAAATATTCTCAGCTTCACGAATATTACTCGCTGTTAACTTCTCAACCTGGTTCTTGCGACACAGACCTACAAAGGCAAGAACACGACCCGTAGATCCAACTAGAGAACCTATCAACATTAAATAGCGGTACATACTGCTTGACAAGATGAACTTTCTCAAGACGCTCCAAATCGAAATTATTACCTACGTCCTCAAACTCGTTGACCGGCCACTGGTCTCTGTCCTGGTACAAAAAAGAGGGACCTGTAAACCACAGCTTACAATTAGTGGGCCAGTGCAACTTAGTGGCTTCATCAGCGGGGTTTTCTGCAGATGGAACCCACCGCCACTCACTTGGGCTGGATTTCCGGTCAATTTCCGCCAACCGATGTGAGACAAACTTTTGGTAATCACGAGGATCCGAATGCACCCATTTCAAGACAGTTTTCGAATCGGACCACAAATACTTTCGTGTTATTGTTAAGCCCTGCTCTTTAATAACGACGCAAGCTAACCTACACGCCAGCACAGCTGCCTGAAGTTCAAGGCGCGGCACGGATATAACCTTCAACGGGGCGACGCGAGCTTTACCAACAACAAGTGAGACGGTAGGTACGCCAAACTCATCCCTACCAACCAAATAAGCGACCGCAGCATACGCCGACTCGCTTGCGTCACCAAAAATGTGTAATTCGACAGTTGCGTCAAGCTTGTACCAACGGGGTACACGAATACTACTCAGCTGTTTTATATCTATCAGCCACTTTTCCCATTCATTGAACTCGGCCTCCATCAGCTGATCGTCCCAACCTATACCAGATTTCCATACTTTCTGTAACAAGATCTTAGACTTTATTGTATAAGGATAAAGTAAGCCTAAGGGGTCAAAGATACTCATAATAAACCTCAAAAACTGTCGTTTGGTAGGAATAACTCTACCTTCAACTACGCCAGGCGACACTTTTTTGAACGATAAGTCGAACGCTAACTCGTCTGTTTCCGGCACCCATATCATACCCAAAGTTCGTTCACCATTATATGGAGACTTGTCAAAATTTACCGTACTAGGCACGACAGCTGGTAACTCTTTTCGAAGTTCAGGTGAATTGGTCACCCACCCCCTGATAGAGAAATCACCAGCGGAGTGTATCATGGAAACATCTTTGATCAGCTGACGCGCGCTATCTATTGTGTTTACACTATCCAAATAATCATCCATATAATGGTTTTCATGGATCGCCTTGACCGCCTCAGGATATGAATCTCGGAACTCGTTAGCATTTTTATTCAATACATAAATGGCTGAGGCAGGTGACGACTTAGCCCCAAAAATCATTGAATCCATTACATAAGTATCAGGGTCGCGTTCTATGTCTCGGCCTCTCCATAAAAAGAGCTGCGCGCCCTGATCTTCTTTCCTAATCCTGACACGTAAAAACATATCAGCTATATCAGCTGTGTAGGCTATTCGACCACTTCGGAACTTAAATAATACACCTAATAATGAATTTAATAGGTCCGGCCCAGTAAGCAAATAATCATTCAAACATACACCTTTGTATTTAGCCGCGGCATCGTAAACTAATCTAAGTTTATTTGGCTTATTGGGGTTAACGACCCCAAAGTGCGGTAGGTGCCATACCGGGTTAACGCTCAACGGACTATCCAATAACCTAGCATACTTTAGTGTTATTAAGCGCTCGATTTGACGCGAATACGCTTCAGCATAATCGGGGTTCTTAGACATCTTACTCTCTATGCCGCGTAATCGTTTAAAAGCGTAATCGTAGTTGTCAGGTAAGTGTACAGTGTCACGTGACCAAAGCAACCCTACCTCCCAGCCTCCGTGGACACGGCGGCTAGTGCTATCTAGGATTTTACATGCGCGTTCAGTCTCGACATTTTTACGTGACACTTCCGTGATACCGATGGACTCGAGCATAAATTGTTGTTTCACCAGTTCATTTAAATCGTCTAAACCATCGAAGGTTAGATTTACTGACTCGCTACCAGACTTATCATCGATACCTACAGATACAGGTCCGTGAATAACCCACCCTAACTTTGTGAGGGACGCTACGGGTTGCCCGGATTTTCCCTGTCGTATTTCCTCATTTACGATTAACTTCCAGTTATCTTGGCCGATTAAAACCATCGGTTTCGCGCACGACATCTGACACAAATCTAAGTCTCGCAAATGTTTATTTTTATTCAAAACTCTGGCAGGCACAGATTGGGTAGGCAAGTCCAAATTCTCAATCGTTCGTAACACGATATCATGACATACGCCGTTGGGCCCACGGATTAGCGCAGTCCCCTTACAGGAGTTGTTATCCGTCATAACAAGACCGCGCGCACTGACAATTCTTAACGGGGATGATGGTCCACTGAAATTACACACACTGGAATCTACTAACGACACTGTGGCCCCATCATCTAGCAAAGCATACAGACTATGTTCAACATTATTAACAATAATCGTAACAGGCATAATTTTTAATAAAGTTTTAGTGGTTCGACACCGCTCACCGATACTCGTCACAGACTCAGCGCTCACAGACGGCGGCGGCGGCGGCTGTACACAGGCCGCCTGAGCCGCGGCCGGCGCGGGCGCGCCGCTGCCGGCGGCGGCGCCCTGGGCGCTCGGCTTCTCGTAGTGTAGGAGTGTGTGATGCGGCGCACGACACTTATCACATCGTTTTGCGCGACAACGAAAACGGCTTTGCACTAAACATTTAAAACAAAGTTTGTTGTCTTTTACAAAGTTCCACTTTTCCGACTCACTTTTCGTAATGAATTTATCGCACTCGGGTAATTGATGAACCGCACTACGACACAACGCGCACTCACTTAACGCCGACGTACTCGGCGACGATGCTTCCTCGCTGGTGAGGTGTACTCGGCAGGCAGGCTCCCGGGCCTCTCGGTTTTGACGCGTAGACTCAGCGCGCTTGGCGCGAGACGACGGCGGCGGCGCGGCGACAGCTGGGTTGGAAGTTGCGTGGGTCCGGTTACGATGGTTATGCTCGGTGTTCATGCTCAACGGTAGGTAATAAGCCGATGCCCGTGATAAATGACTCAGAAACTCGAGTACTATGCTTATATTTGGCGATAAGCGAAGATCGTCCTTGCTGTCGGTGTGCCTTTTCATTACAAACTCGCCGTACTGCGATCGTTGCACATGGGTTAGTTTACCAAGGATCTCGTGGGTTAATTGCGGGTTATTTATGTAACCCTCCGCTCTTATATTTTTCAAAATGTACAAACAATTTCGCACGACGCAAGTCATATTTCGCAGTTCGACGCCACTTTCGGACACACGGGGCAGACATCTTATTTTGTTCAGAGCCGTTTCAAGAAGCAAGTTTGGGTGGCCGAACTCTTCCTCCAAAGCATTTATGACCTCTGTTGGGTCGGACCCGGTGCGCAACAGATCTTCAACGGCACACTTTGCCGCGCCACGCAGTGATGCTTGCAGTCGTAGGTTGTTCTCGGACATGCTATACGTGGCCGCGGTAGCTTCGTAGGTACGCCGATATGCCAGCCAGTCTGCTGGGCCGCCATCAAACACGGGGAGATCGTAATTTTGTCGTGGTCGCTTCGACATGTTCGATATAATAACGTTGGCTAGATGCATGATGTCAGAAGCCGCGACGGTGCCGGCGGCCGGGGGCAGAGCGCTCGGCGCATGCTTCGCGTCGGTCGGGGAGGACGCCGCCGTTGGCGCGAACGGCCCGCGTCCGTCGTTCTGCGCATGCGCGACGCCGCGCGCGCGCTCGCGTTCTCGAGTTAGGCCTTCGGTCGGGTTCGGACACGTGCCGGCCGGCGCGTGAGGCACCGGCGGCTTTTCCACGTGTTCGAATGGGGCTTGCCACTCGTCCATGTTCTCAGGACCACTGTAAAAACTCGTCGCACGATTTTCTTCTTCTTCGTCTTCAATCTCCGCGATTTCTACCGCTAGTTTCTTCTTTATGAGCTGTTCCTTCAGCTTGGCGATTTCTTCTGCGGCCTTGTACTCGGCACGGAGGCGAAGCGTTTCGCTGCTGAGGCGGCTTGATCGCGACCCGATCGACGACGTGGCAACAACTTCACTACGCGGGGCCGTAGTGACACACGTGGAATCCGCACCGGGTTGCTGCTCAGCCCCAGCATGGGCTCTGCTCCGTGTAACGACACCAGGAACGTTGTCATTCATTGTGATCCAGGCTCGGAGGACCAATATTATTTAGGGCGGGATGTTTCCACAATGAATGAACACTGTTTAGGTTATCGTTAATACGTATATTGTTCAAGAAACACACACTTTACATTAAACTAGACACATTTTCACAGTATTGGCGGGAACGCAGGAGCGTTGCGATGCACCCCCGCTCGCGACAAGGTTTTGGCGGCCACTAGTTGGATCGCGCGCCCACGCGCCGCGGTTCCACAACGGTTGGTACAAAAGGCGCGCGAATTCAAATTGTTGCCATTTCGCAACGTAAAAATCATAGACAAAATGATATCTTAAAACTAATACAATTAAAATACTAAAGACTACAATATAATATAATTAGTTGCCTACAATCACATAACGGTAAAATTAAAAATAATCCAAAATATAACACCCTGGGCCACGTACCATTGCTCGATTCAACCTTTTAAACTCTACTGTGACAAAAACTGCCAAGCTTACAGAAACCCTCGAGTAAGACCACTAACGCCACGGCTCTCCAGCCGACCAGCAATCACATTGCTCTCACACGGCACTCCAGCCGACCAGCAAACGCATTACTCTCACGGACTCTCCAGCCGATCAGTAATCGCGTTGCCCACACACGGCATCATAGCCGACCAGCAAACGCATTGCTCTCACGGACTCTCCAGCCGATCAGCAATCGCGTTGCCCTCACACGGCACTCCAGCCGTCCAGCAATCGCATTGTTCTCACGGACTCTCAAGCCGATCAACAATCGCGTTGCCTGCGCATCCATCACATGGATCGCCCGTGTGCATCACGCATGACTACACACTATGGTCTCTCCAGACCACGACCCCCACCAGAGTTGAACGCTCACCGCGCACCCACGGACAACAAACAAGAGACACCGATTTCTACCGGGCTACGAATACGTTACAACTACTGGTGTCTGGTACGGTCGAACACAATAGGGCCTATAGAAACCCTTACTCGATTTTCCACCATAACTCAAACTTGCTCATCATCATTAAAATTCTTATCAACATCGACTGGTACGTGACCCGCTGGCATCTTCTTTAGCATATCGTTTGCATATTTTTAAACACGCTTAGAATTGAAAGATTTTTTCAGTTTATGGCAATTATCGACCAAAAACAAACACATCTCAATCACTCTTAATTTTCAAGCAATATTTACTCTCTTTCGTTATAAACATTCAGCAGCAGAATCAAACTCAAATTTGTAACACTCAACATCGTCATCTGCCCAGCCATTCCCCAATCATGCCGGGTCTCCCAATCCAACCTGATGCAGTCGAACACCAGCACTGTACATGGAGCGTCCGCCCATCTAATTTTCACGATTCCGCCAGAACCATGCATGACCACTTATCCAGTAGTGTAATTCACTGAAGTACTTAACCAGTACCTAATATTGTAGCGTTTAACCAGCTTACAAATCCTATCACTTAACCAGTGATAATAATAACGCTTAACCAGCGATATTAGCCCACTAACGCTTTACCAGCGAAAGCACATCCTATCACGCTTAACCAGCGATACAATCACTAACGCTTAACTAGCGAAAGCTCAACGTAATCCGCTTAACCAGCGATTACACAACTAACGCTTAACCAGCGATAACACAACTAACGCTTAACCAGCAAGTGAACCTATAGTACTTAATTAAACAGTACTCTCCATTCGACTTTACATTCGACTCCACATTCGACTTTACATTCGACTCCACATTCGACTTTACATTCGACTCTACATTCGAATCTACATTCGACTCTACATTCGACTCCACATTCGACTCTACATTTGACTCTACATTCGACTCTACATTCGTCTCTACATTCGACTCTACATTCGACTCTGCATTCGACTCTACCTTCAACTCTACCTTCGACTCTACCTTCGACTCTACCTTCGACTCTACCTTCGACTCTACCTTCGACTCTACCTTCGACTCTACCTTCGACTCTACCTTCGACTCTACCTTCGACTCTACCTTCGATTCTACCTTCGACTCTACCTTACTAGGAGGAATCTTTCGTCATCTTAATTCATTTAAGATTTAAATCAAAAAAACAAATCGTATAAACTACACAACTATCTTGACTTGACACAATAATCAGAAACCTTGTGAAGTTCAACATAGTCTAAATCAACTTAAAATTCAACAACTTTGAAATTATGATTTGCTTGTACTTTGGTGGCCCAGTTGCACCAACGAGACCCAGGTCTCAGCCACACCACAAGCCGCTCATCACGCCCTGAACGACAACGTACGCAGTTGCGACTGCGTCTTGTGGCTGCGGATTGACCAAATAACCAACAAGCGCAATCCTAATCTCTCGAGGTTCCTTCACCCTCGGACACATCATCTATTACGTCTAACTCTGTTGAATCTTCACAGGTTGGCATCCTACGGACACGGTCGTGTGCGTACTTGTGTACGATTGCCGGTTAGTGACTTTAAAACATTAAAACATCGGTCGCCCTCAAGTAATTCGATGATTTTAAAAGGATTTCTTTACGGTCAAGCTTGGTTTGGTTACGCTCTTATTTTTATTTTTTTTTATTAAAATCAAGTCACCAACACTAAACTTCACAAGCTTTACCTTAGTACAATCAAAACGGGACTTATCATGAAACGTTTTTCTCAATATTCCGGGTCGCTTGCCCGTCGCTACCCCGAATTACAACACACACAAATCTGGCCTTGAACAATTCTTTAAACTAGTCGCACGTCGTACCTAAATAGTTTACATCCCTTCGACGCCTTGTTTAATGTTAAAACAAACTTTTCTTCCCATCGTGTGGGCAGCAAGGCCCAAGGACGGACACACCCTAGTAAAATAAACTAGATTCCTTTTACTGCACTCTCAAGTCTCAACACGTAACAGAAAACGGTAATTACGCAATGGACTCGGTTTTGTTGTAATCGAATTACCGTATACATACACTATGTAGGTAGCTAGCTATTACCCGCGTTGTTGGCAAACCGGTAATAATAAAATTAGAAAACTAATTAAGTATGCGTCGTCTTCGTAAATACATCCGTCGCGATAACAATAAAATCCAATTAAAATCACTATTATGCCTCACTGATTTTACACAAAGGACTTTTGTTAACGACAGTCAGCTGTAATTTTTATAGCAAAATCCCGATTTAAAAATCTCGCGCCGTAACAATATGACGTCACTTTGCAAGTAATTATCATTTATCAAGCAAACACGCAACATTTCGAGACAACATAAAATCTGTTCGGTACTAATACTCGCGATGGTCAGTGAGTCGTTCCAGGGGTGGATTTGATCCATACCAGTCATGGCAAGAACATCACTTACATGTACACTATTAAACTTCAATGCAGAACTTTCCCTCACCAACGAGTATTCAGCACCAGAATCGCAAATAAAGTTTAAAAACTCACCTCTGTCCTGCAACAACTTACCCCTGTACGGTAACGCCATACCGCGTCGCAGGCGACCTGCTGCAGCCACCACACACACACACACAGCCACGAACCCAGCTTGCCACATTTGAAGCACAATAAACAAACGCGAAGCGAACGAGATAATTATGTGAGCGAGTACTGTTGCTACCACGATTCTTCTTTGTTTACCTACATCTTTTCAACGATTAGCCAGCGAAGTGATTAAACGGTTTTTCACTGTTCATTTTAATGAGGGTACACGCTAATGTCTTGGTCGAAATAAATCGTGTTGTAAAAGGTACTTTAAAGTCGTACCATATACCCATACCCCATACCCTCGCGGGTCATTTTAGCCACATTGATACTTCAGCTTCCAGGGCGCCCCGTTGACCACCACAACAAATCAACCGCCGCTTGGTGGATTTTCGGTTAAACACAAATCTACCGCCGCGCACCATATCTTGCGTCATTTTTCTGTTGTTCGACGATGGCACGCAAAACGCATGTTTTCTAGTTCTAATCCAACACGGATCCCAGTTCTGATGTTGGCAAAGGGGGGATTTTTAGCAATATTCGTTGGTTAACAGTGGGCGTCGGTGGGTAGTGTTGGATGTAGAAACTAGATTCGTATACCGATACACTCAATCAATGGTCCTAAGCACAGTAGATCTAGATAGACACACAATTTCTGTAGGTAGGTACGTATTTCAGAACACACGATGGTTTCAGCGGTTTCACGCGCCCGCGCCGCCGCCGCGCCCGCCGCTCGCGGCTGTCTACCCAATAGTCACGTACTCACGCGACCGACGCGCGCGCGCTCTAACCAATGACTCCATCAAGCGCCACCAGATGGCGCTGGCGTACTGAATACGACTCGATGCCGACATATATATTATACTATATCTATATAAATAAAAAGAGAAGTCCTGACTGACTGCTGGGTAAGCTCGTTCCATCGTCAACATCATCTATGCCCTTAGGGCAAGATTGAAGTCAAGAGCAAGCCCATCCATAATAAAAAAAAAAAAAAAGACTGACTAACTGACTCATCAACGCCCAGCCCAAACCCATGGACCGAGAAAGCTGAAACTTTGCACAGAGGTTCCCTTTATAATGTAGACAAGGAATAAGGAAGGATTTTTTGAAATTCAACCCCTAAGGGAGTTAAATAGGTAATGAAAGTTTGTATGGAAAATCGTCATTTTCACGCGGGCGAAGCCGCTGGCAAAAGCTATTTTATAAATAAATTTACCATAGGCCTGCAAAGAAGAGAAAAAAAAACCCAATTTTCTTATCGACCTAAAACACTTCCGTTATCCCAAAGTGATAATAATAATAATAATATTCCACAACTATCACACAACGCCATCTAGTCCCAAGCTAAGCAGAGCTTGTGTTATGGGTACTAGACAACTGATAAACATACTTATATATTTCTAAATACATACATATTATAGATAAATTACACCCAGACACAGAACAAATGATCGTGCTCATCACACAAACATTTGTCCTGGATGGGAATCGAACCCACGACCTCCGGCATAGCAGTTAGGGTCACTAACCACTAGACCAACAGGCCAGTCAAATAATCCCTCAGTAGAACGTCACTTCCTTTTAAAATATGGCTAGAAAATTTCATTTAGGTCACGCTGACCCTGGCTATTGTGTGAAAATGGACGCTCAATTTACGCGTCACCTATTTATTTCTAGTGTGCTATGATCTAGTGAAACACCGCCCAACCACAGTGGTTACCCGAAGTCTAGAGGACAGTGAAGGACAGAAGGTTAGGTTTACAAAATCTGGTTGTCTAAAAATAAACTTTTCATGTAATGTGTAAAGGACATTGAGTCATTTCGTAAAATAATAAACAAGTGAATCTGTACAATTTATTTATCCTAAAATTACTTGCTACACTTACAGTTTACACCAACGCGTGCAGCAGGTCAACATACACACTAACTTCAGAAATGTATGCAATAATTAATTATTAAAATTAAATTAAAAATTATTTATTCAGTAATTAAAAAAAAAAAAGCATCAATGCAAGTTAATGCAAAGAAGAGGATTTCAATGTAGTCCTACAATGAAATCCTCTTCTTTGCATTAACTTTTTATTAGAAAACTTGCATTTACAAAGGTTCATGGTATTACTCTCTCGCGGACCGACGCTTGCGCCGATTCTCTTCCGGATATGAATATTGTGTCTGTGACGGGCGGCGCGCAGTGTTGCCAGGTGAGTCGCCCAGCAGGTAGAGATGCGGCGCGTCAGTCGTTCGGATAATTATATTTTCGGTGGGTGCACACTATGGCGTGCACACATCCAAATTATAATCATTGTTTAAAATTAATATGTTGCAAATACTATCTTATTTGAACCATTAACCTTTTGTCATTCGTCATCAGAAAGGCGGAGTAATTTCAATTTCTTTTTATCAAGAAAATATGGCCTTGCAATTATCAAAATCACAAGAAATAAACTAACCTAAACTTCGTTGTAACTTACACAATGACCCTTTCCCCCTACCCCATTCTTCCCCCCTTTTCTTTTCAGACCGATACCGTTAATCCTGTCCCGTATAGTGTGGACATGAAACAAATTGCTTCATTAATGTTTTTCATTCTTTCTTTTGTTCTTCCCCGTTGTTAGTTGCGTTGTGTTTCTTTTGGAGTACGGTCAGTACCCAGCATTATCTGCCCCCTATAGGGTAGTTGACAAAATGAAAAATCCAATAGCACTTTTTGGCCGACCCGGGAATCGAACCCAGGACCTCCCAGAATTTCCCAGTAATAGCCCGGAGTTTGGAAGTTGGTGGTGTGACCCCCGTGCCTCGGAAAGCACGTTAAGCCGTTGGTCCTGCGCCTGATCTCTCTCCGGTCGTGTCGGATTGCCGTCCCATCGGACTATGAGAGAAAAGGGAACAGAGAGTGCACCTGTGCCTGCGCACACACTTGTGCACTATAATATCTCCCACGCAGATGCATCTGCGCGGTAGATATTATGGCAATCCGACACGACCGGAGAGATGGCTAATCTCCGCTAGGATTGGCCGCCGGGGCAGAAAAACGGTCAGGAGGACTATTAGTTGACAAAAACAATCTAATTAGCCCGTCAGATAGATTTCCAAAAAATATTGGGCACATATTTTTCTTTTTTCACGTAAACAAATAATGAAGATGATACCGTGCTTCGAAAAGTCGTGCTACGTCATACTTTGGTACATTTTTCATTTAGTAGAAAGTGGTGTCAAAAGCCCCCACTCATGATATTTGACACGTTTTATTTTCATCAACTTGTATTAATTTGATAAAACAATACATACGTATCCAATATTTACGAAGTGAACAGAATCAATTTTTTTTTAGTCAGTCAACTACTCTCCACTTGCCCTTTTCTTCTACGAGGGGTCAGATAATGCTGGGCGTTGACTGTACGTTGTGAGCTGTGGCATCGGTTTCTGCTGTTTAGATGGAAGGAAATTGTTTTGTTTTTAGTTTTTGATGTTGATTGGATTGTTAATTAATTGTTGTGGAATTGATACTTATTTCACGGCTTTGATCAATGTTATATGCGATGTGTTGAAGTATTAAGAAAGGTTTTACTTTCGATGACTAACGGGGAGCTTGTGGTTTAATAATAGTTGCCGCTCGAGTTAAGGCGGGGTTGCAGTAATTTTAAGATATTTGAACCTATAAAAATCGAACTTAATACGAGTTTTTTAATAAATAAAAATCATTACATAAAAATGGAACATACTCTCTAATAAATCGTAAAGATAGAAACGCGATTTAGAATGATCGGCTCGATACTTTTTTTTATCAAACATGACTCTAAATCACAATTTCAAACGTGTACTGCTAAGACATTTCATCATGAATTTATATAAAAGTTATATCATTAGATAGAACTTTTTTATTTTGAAGTAAATGTTGAAAACATATTGTATAATTTATTTATAGTTTTTCTCCAAGAAGCAAAAAACAGTCAAAATTTAGGCATTATATCGCTCGCGCGGCAGGGCGGGGGCGAGGTCGTGCGTACATAAAAACAAAGTACTGCAACCTCGCCTTAACGTTTTGGTTATATAAGCTGTGCTTGCCCCAGCAGCGGTGGCCCAGTGGTGGTTGCCACGACTTACGAACAGAAGAATCCAGTACGTCCAGCCATCTCCTTCTGGGCCTAACGCTGTCGTTTGCTGCAGTTTGGGACCCATTGCGTGGTTGCTATGGCCCACAGCTCCTCCGGCATGCGATACTGCAATAGCTTTATAAAAATAAAAAATAGCTGCTCTATACACAATGTAAATTCCTATGTGTGTCCTAAGATAAGGAAAGATTCAAAAAAGAGGATACTAATAGTATTAATATGGAAGTACGTATTTTAAAACTATCCACTACAAAATAAGCCGGTTTCACATAAATATTACGACACACTTTCTTGGAAACCTACATAAAAAAATCCTGAAGATTTTCGCTACAGTAAATCTGGTAGTCTTTCAGCGTTCAAGATTTCCCATCCTCACCAAATTATGGAACCGTGAAGAAGAGATAAAGGGACACGAGCAAGAAATCTTAATTACATCTGTAGGTAAGTATATCATACAGTTACATTTTTAACCGACTTCTAAAAAAAGAAGGAGGTTCTCAATTCGGATGTTTGTTTTTTTTTTTTTTATGTTTGTTCGGGCATAACTCCGTCACTTGCTAACCGATTTGAAAAATTCTTTTTTTGTTGGAAAGGGTATACTTCCCAAATGGTCCCATATTTTTTTTATCGAAATCGGACAAGCGGTTTTTGAAAAATCTACAAAACTTAAAAAAAAATACTAAATTGTCCACATTAGGTGAACCACTAAAAAGTGAAAAATAAAAACTTTTTAACAAAAAATAAAACCGACTTGAAAAATTCTTTTTTTGTTGGAAGGGGTATACTTCCCAAATGGTCCCATATTTTTTTTATCGAA
The DNA here is from genome assembly GCA_949316265.1 of Diarsia mendica. Lineage (NCBI taxonomy): Eukaryota > Metazoa > Arthropoda > Insecta > Lepidoptera > Noctuidae > Diarsia > Diarsia mendica. The sequence goes on along the minus strand of OX438900.1, from coordinate 20,608,026 downwards.
ATCGGACAAGCGGTTTTTGAAAAATCTACAAAACTTAAAAAAATACTAAATTGTCCACATTAGGTGAACCACTAAAAAGTGAAAAATAAAAACTTTTTAACAAAAAATAAAACCGACTTCAAAAAAAAAGTCAAAAATAAATCAGTTTCTGAAGTCGGTGACAAAAAAATGAAATCAAACAAACAAAAGTCACCGACTTCAGAAACTGATTTATTTTTGACTTTTTTTTTGAAGTCGGTTTTATTTTTTTAATTTGCTAAAAAGCCTCTAAAGCCAAATAATATATTAAAAATATAATTAACACGGTAATTCTGAAGAATTTATACGGGCTCCGCTATCCTTATGGCTTAATAAGAGATCATTAAAATTCACGGCTCGAGCGTTACAGCGTTAAGTGGCAAACAGTCAGCATATTTTCTTTTTTAAATTGATGTACTCAATAGTTTATTTGCATGTTTCTGTTGAGTGTGCTAGCTTGACTTTAAAAAACTTTTATATTCTGGAGATTTTTCTGTTATAACGAGTATTCTCTCTAGAATATAAAAGTTTTTAATAGTAAGTTTACGACAATTTAGACTTGTTCCTGACTAATTTGCCGGAGCAGTCAAGGAGAGTTGAAAGAGGTGGCCTTTGGCCAGCACTAGGACAAAAAAAGCTAATATTACATCCAGTTTTACAGGAAAACCTGTAATTCGCCATAGAAACTGTAAACACAAAATACATTGTTAATTATTTTAATGTTTCGCTGTTGGTTTCCTAAATCAATAAATTAAAAAAAAGTTAAATGAAGTTAGAATGATGTATCATACATTCGGTGATGCGGGGATTGATAAAACATTATTCGTGAGGTGCATTGCTTACTACTTAAATAATTATTGTCAACTTAACAGAATTACACGAAGAAAAACGTTTTAGAAAATCTGGTGAGGAAACACGATGCGTCTATAATAAATAAATAAACGGCTAGATCATAATAAATTTTTGACATTAATTGTTGTACGGCTCTTTTATTCTTAAAACCGTGGGTGTAATGGCGGTCTTATCGCTTCCATACAACATTAATTTGGTTTAAAAACCAATTTAATATTATCATTAGAGTTCAAAACAAGAAGATTTTTTTACCATTTTTATGGAAAGAAGCATATGTTTAGTATATAATAAGTTGTAGTATAAGTAGTATAAAATAGGTGTAATTTCCTTGAAAAAAAAAACATAGGCCTGTCTTTTGTTATGAACTTATTCTAAAAAACACTCATAATATTAAAACTACACTGCAGGTAAAATTTCGCAGTAGACCCTTATCATAACGACACAGATTGACCATAATCAGGAAGACCCAATTAGGCCTACAATGTCATCAAGATAAAACAAAACACAAGGCCCTAACAAGTAGTAAATTGGACAAGAAATCCTCTTAGTTGAACCTTGAGGGTGAAATTTTCTCAAGTGCCGGTTGGCTCCCAAAAAACGTAATAGCGAAATAATCTTAGACCTTCAATAACAATCGTGACATACGGACTAGAAAGGTGTCGAACTGTGAAAAAGAGGTCAGTAAAATAAAGGTCAGTAAAAATGGTGAGTTAGTAGTTATTACTTTTTGGTTGGGTGTTTATTTGCTTTAGCTGGTAGTGTTAAAAGGGTTCGTAAGGCTTAATTTATTGGAAAATTGCTAATGTTACCTATCTACGAATGTGACGATGATTTTAGTAAAGTAATAAAAATGGAGCTAACTAACAGAACATAACATCACGCCTTTATTCCCCATTAGGTTAGGCAAAGATTACCCGCAAATAAGAGTACATTTTGCCAGTTACGTCTAAGTCCCATATAATAAGAGGCGAGCCTATGCACAAATCCAGATTCCACGGCTGCTACCGAGAAATTCCTGATTGAAAAACCTAATAATAATTGACTGAATTCCTGATTGAAAAACCTAATAATAATTGACTGGCCTGTTGGTCTAGTGGTTAGTGACCCTAACTGCTATGCCGGAGGTCGTGGGTTCGATTCCCACCCAGGACAAATGTTTGTGTGATGAGCACGATCATTTGTTCTGTGTCTGGGTGTAATTTATCTATAATATGTATGTATTTAGAAATATATAAGTATGTTTATCAGTTGTCTAGTACCCGTAACACAAGCTCTGCTTAGCTTGGGACTAGATGGCGTTGTGTGATAGTTGTGGAATATTATTATTATTTATTATTAATTTGCCCGACCCGGGAATCGAACCCGGAACTTCATGCTCAGCTGAAGCGATAGTGACCACTGTACCAACGAGGCAGTAAATTTCTATTATCATACTGTTAGCTCAAAGTCACGTCATCAGCCGGCAGCCGTGCGGTCAGCGTGCGGCAACCAACAGAAGTTCATAAAACGAGGCGAGTGGCGTTGCAACGGTCACTTTTTGCTTGGACGGCGCTCGGAAAGGACTTGCTACCGACTATTATCGTGTGCTTAGCTATTTTTGGTATATGTTTTTGCTCGTGTACTGATTATTTCATTTTGCTAGTGTTATTTCTACTTGATTATTGTTTAAAATATTCCTCGTGCATGTTTTTGTAATTGTGTAATTTAAAAAATTATTAAACATTGTTTATTGTTTTAACGTATTCCACTTCTGATTCCTAACAATACAATATCATAATCTAAACCTAAAAAATCTGATTATAAAACTCACCTCATATTTTCTGCTACACAGTAATCTCGCCTGTGTGCTCGCACCTTCAGTTCTGCGACATAAGCGCCCTGTCATGGTGATTTTCTCCAAATCTGACGACGGAATCGGCTGATAGTGCCTCTTCCGCGTATAATCCCTGCTAATACCTTCAAGGCGTCGCCTTGAGTGCGTTCCCTTGCACGGCCCAGATAATACGTACCTTTTTTATTCGACTTGACTTACTTTTCTCTTTTTTTGTATCGTTGTGGATTTCTTGATTTTGATATTTTTCTTGTTGAGCTATGTTTTATCAGTTAAATTCATCCTCATCATCAGCCTTTTAATGTTCCCACTACTGGGCCATCAGTAAAATTAATAGAAGACAATGAAAGTGGTTAGGCGTGTGAAATCCTAACCATCTTCAATTAATATTTTTTTTTTACCTTAGCCTAATTCCTCAAACATTATTGTAACATGCTTTTATAAATGAAATCTCCACCCTGTCTATTCATTTCCTAAAATGGGTGGTGTTCCACAAACTTCTCGACTTATAATTATCATGTCCTGCGTGTCCTGTTTGAGACTGAGTCACGTTACAGTACCTAGCTTAATGTCACTTTTTACAGAGATATAAATAGAGGGAATTCTAGCTCCATCTATTCATGAAGACACTCATATTACAAAAAAATCGTGGTAGGTCACTTGATGAACGGAAATTCCGGACCACTTAGATTTTATTCGACCCTTTGGGTCGAGTACAGTAGAAAAAAAAATGAATAAAACAATACAAATAAATAATAATCCAAAAAAAAACCGGCCAAGTGCGAGTCGGACTCGCGCACCGAGGGTTCCGTAAAAAAAATATATTATGTGATGTAACTAAAAATTTATGGTTTTCGTAATTATTCCTTTATCTATGCTATAAGACGTTGCTTCGTACCAAATTTCAAGATTCTGAGTTCACGGGAAGTACCCTGTAGGTTTTGATTCCCTTGCGAGTGTCGAAAATTTGCGGCATAAACGGGAGTATCTTGATGTAACTAAAAATTTATGGTTTTCGTAATTATTCCTTTATCTATGCTATAAGACGTTGCTTCGTACCAAATTTCAAGATTCTGAGTTTACGGGAAGTACCCTGTAGGTTTTGATTCCCTTGCGAGTGTCGAAAATTTGCGGCATAAACGGGAGTATCTTTTGATCGCGTTGACTTAGAAGTTTGATTTTTTCACAGCTCCAAGAGACCATAGACTTGAGTATTTGATATGAATTTCAGCTTGATACCTCCACGCGTTCCTGAGAAAAAAGGTCTTGACAGGCAGACAGACAGACAGACGGACAACAAAGTGATCCTATAAGGGTTCCGTTTTTTCCTTTTGAGGTACGGAACCCTAAAAACATAATATTTCATTGATTAAACCACAGTTTATGACGTTAAATAACAAAAACATCCCATTATTATAATAAACGGTCTTCAAAGTAATTTGGAAAACAATTTGGGACGCCACAAAACCTATACAATAATAAATTACGAAGGAAATGCTCAGTTATTATTTAACGATTTTGTAAATAAAGCTCAGAGGGAACGCCGAAACAATAATATTTTGAAACATCCTTTTCAAGGTCAAGGAATAAGATACATATAACTGGCCTGTTGGTCTAGTGGTAAGGGACCCTAACTGCTATGCCGGAGGTCGTGGGTTCGATTCCCACCCAGGACAAATGTTTGTGTGATGAGCACGATCATTTGTTCTGTGTCTGGGTGTAATTTATAATAATAATAATAATAATAATAATAAATTTATTTACTCAAAACAGACAGATTGTAGTAGGTATATATATGGTTATAGTTAGCAATAGTAAAGTAAAGTTCTTACAATACATAATATTATGTTAAGTAGTCTACAATCGAGTGGGTGAAGCACTGTCCTCCTAGCTAGGTTACAAGATAACCTGTGTTAAGGAGAAACAGTCTTGGTCCCCTATGCTTATTGGTACAGAGATAAATACATAACATAGTACAATTTTAGTGGCATTATACTTTAATGAGTAAATACTATTTTAATATTCTATATTAATCTTATTCTACTTAGCAAATTAATGTGGGTGTGGTGTGTCAGTGAATGTGGGAATGCGCGTGTACGTGTGTGTGGTGCGTGAGTGTGGGTGTGTGTGTGATGTGTGTGTATGTTGTGTGTGTGTGTTGTGTGTGTGTGGCGTATGTATGTGTGTATGTGAATCAGTGGGAGTGTGTGCAATGCTCATTAACTAGTGTGTGAGTATTCTTTCGGTTTCATCATATGTCAAATTTTGAAGGTATTGCCGGACAGTTTTTTTACAATTATGGTATGATAAACCGTAAATATGCATGCTCCTACTTATTTTATTATAAAGATACGGACCCAAGTAATAGAAAAATCTTCCTGCAAATGAGGAGTGCACTTGAGGCACTATGCAAACACTATCTTTTCGACGTTTAGTGATTTCCCGGTATGGGATATTGTGGTGCTGCAAAACGACTGTTTGTAAAATAAAGTTTTGTCGAACGTTGAGAACTTTACAGTCCTTATATAATTGGTTGGTCGGGAACAATATTGGACGAGATGTAGCTACCTTCAGTATGGCCCTATGTGCAATTTCTAACGGTTTTAATGTGGTTTTAGCAGCACCACCCCAACACGAGATACAATACGTAATTATTGACAAACATAACGCAAAATAGACATTACGTATTATAATTGGATTTGTTATATCACGAAGAGTTTTAAATAAATATATAAGCTTGCGCACTCTGCCAGTCAGGAGGTTTATGTGTGACTTAAAATTCAGATTCCTGTCCAGGATTATACCTAGGTATTTAATTTGCTCCGTTGACCTCAATAATGGACATTGACAAGGGACCAGTGTTGGTTGGCGACATGAATGAGCTTTCAATATTATGGGTGTTTTTGGCTGAGAGGTTGAAGAAATGGAATAGGTCATGAAATTAGTTTTAGTGGCATTTAGAGTAAGCATATTAGCGTTAAGCCATTCTAGTGATGTGTTAAAGCCAAGCTGAGCATTATGCTCTAGATCTGACCATTCATTACCGACAAATGTTATAGCGGTGTCATCCGCAAATGAAATGATTTTAGCATTAACAATATTTAAGTTACACAAATCATTTATAAAGACTAGGAAAAGAATTGGGCCCAATATGCTGCCCTGCGGCACACCGTAACAGATAGGAAATTCTTCACTTTTGTGATTATCAATCTTAACGATCTGCTTGCGATTTGAGAGATAACTCTTGAAGAGCTCCAGCTGTAAACCCCTGACTCCCATGCCCTCTAGCTTGAGTAAGAGTCCGGATACCGGGACGGTATCAAACGCTTTCGCTAGATCTAAGAAGATTGTTAGTACTTTATTCTTCTTGTTAAGATGTTCCACTACATAATTTAATAAGTCAATGACAGCGTTATTTGTTGACCTATTTTTGCGAAAGCCATATTGTTGTTTTGAGAGTAAGTTATAATGTTCCAAATAATGTATCAGCCTTTTACTAATTAAGCGTTCTAGGACTTTGGATAAGGCACTCAAAACTGCAATAGGGCGGTAGTTGTTCGGTATATTCCCATCACCTCCCTTGAATATCGGATAAACTATAGCCTTTTTGAAAGCAGTGGGAAAGATGGCAGTCTTGAAGCAAAGATTAAATATGTGGCACAAAATGGGTGACAGGGTACCGGAATATCTCTTCAAAAGTAAAGCCGAGATACCATCCCAACCAGTTGAGGCATTAGATCTTAGTGACTTTATCACAGACACGACTTCATCGAAGTCAGTGTCATCAAGGACAAATGAAGATTTCGAAGAAAATTTGTGTTCCAGCTGTTTTACTGGAGTTCGCTGGGATTGTGACTCTTGCGCCTTTATAATATTATCGGCGAGTTTCTTGCCGACATTTACGAAGAAAGAATTTACGTAATTACAAGACTCAGTGGGAGAAGATGAGCAAGTTAATAGTTGCGTAGAAGTATTATTTGTTTTAACAGTATTCGTTACTCGCTTTAATGTGTCCCAAAGTTTTTTTGGATTTTGACTTGCTTTATTCAATTCGTCTGTATCAAACGCCCGCTTAACTTTTTTAATAACTTTTGAGCAAAAGTTTCTGTATCGCTTGTAGGTAAGTTTTAAAATATCATTCTCCGGAGATTGTCTCAGCTTTCTGTGCAACTCGTCTCTATGTCTCAAACACCGTAGTAAGCCCGGAGTGATCCAGGGCTTTAAGATTTTCTTTTTTGCTGTTACTTTTTTAACTACTGTGTTCTTTGATATAGCCTGTGTCAGAATTTCAATAAGTTTGTCCGTAGCGGTATTGGCATCTGTTAATGAGAGAAGAGGGGCAAAGTCTAAACTTGCAATTGTTTTGTCAAGGGCCTCGTAATCAATTTTATTGATGGTTGATGTACTGTTGACCGCACCTCGCTTGCCGTCCAGGCATAGCAATAATGAGCTGTGGTCAGTAACTGTAGTGTCATATACAAATGTGATTGCCGCTGATTGCGTTTTCAAGAATACATGGTCCAGGCAATTATTGCCTCTGGTTGGTAGTGAATGGGTAGGTAGAAAGCCGTGGAAGGCCATGCAATTCAAATATTCATGTGAACGTGCATCAATCGTGGAAGGCTTTATATCTAAGTTGATATCACCTGTAATGACAACTGATTTAAAACTGGATAATGATGGAAGCATAGCATTAAGGGCCAAGAGAAACTTACTAATGTTGTCATTTGAGGGTGAGCGATAAATACAAACTATAGCAATATCAGTATTTATTTTTACAATAATGGCTGAACCAGACTGCAATAAGTCTGGCTCTTCTATGGTCACGAGAAGGTTTGATTTAACATACACTACGACGCCATCACTCTGGTTAATATGGTTAGTGGTCGAGTATGTATTATAATTTTGTAAAATGGGAATAGTTGAATTTCTGGCGCAAGGCAGCCAGCACTCAGTTAATACTATTACGTCACAGTCAAGCGAGATACGGTGCAACAGTACTTGTAAATTAGTAAAATTACAGTTAATTGATCGTATATTTTGAGAAATTATTTTTAAATAACGACTTGGCTCTTTTAAAAACAACTGTGTCTGTTCCGGTGTGCATGAGTGAGTTGCAGATACAGAAAACTGGTCTATCTCTTCAATTAATTGAGAAGTGTTATTGGCCATTTGTTAAAAGTATTATTAGGGTTGTGAAGATGACGAATAATAGCAAGTAAGTAACAGGTTGGAATAATAACATCATCCCATATCAAAATTGTTAAGGAAGCAGACGAATACGTATGATAGCTGCAGTTAAATGTGTCAATAATTGTTATTTCTGTTATATATGTGTAAAATAAGTAGTGTGTATGCGTATAGTAATTTATGTAATCAAAATTAAGCAAATTGGTGACATCACAAGTTTTAAATACATGCAGGCCCAGTCCAAAATGTTGAACAAAAATAGTATAGGAAAAGTAAAGAAAACGGAATTTAAAATGAAAAGTAAAATGTTTTGGAAAATTATAAGTAAATAGTCAATCCTGTTTGCTGGTACTTAGCTGTTGTAGCTGTAGTTCGCTTTTGACTAGGATTGATTGGCTATCCGAGTCTTTTTTCAACATGACTCGTCCATTCGATGTCCAGCAGTAACTGTATTTGTTCAACTTTGCATAATTTCTACTAGCATAAAACAGTCTTTTTGTGTAGGGAGTCAGCAGTTCGGCTATGTAGATTGGGGTGCCTGTAGTTGATTTTATGCCCAAGTGAAGTGAGTTAGTTTTATCGTGGCTGTGCTTCTTATTGTAATCTTTGACAGCATTGAGAAAATTTGTTTTCATAAGAGTGTTCGTGAACTCCACTGTTATATTCGATGATAAGGTATCTTTTTTGGACGGTTGTCTTGCTACATCGCGAATATTTGTCGATTCTGTGACAATTTCCAGCTGTTTTGACAGGTTTGAAATCATATCGTACAGCATATTTTTAGTCTCGTTTGTTCTTTTTGGTACATTACGGATTTCGATGGATGTCTTTATCTGATTGCGATCTAGGAATTCCAGCTTATCTTCCAATGACGTAACTTTCGCGACCAGGGAGCTGCGTTCTTTCTCTAGATATGTAATAGTTTTTTCAAATGACAATATTTGATCTGATATAGATGACATTGACTTTTCCAGTTCGGAGTGAATGGTTTTAATTTCGGTGGAATTATTTTTTAATTCCAGTATGTGATGTTCCAGTTTATCTAACCGAGAACTTTGGTTAGTCATCATTTCTTTGATCATGTTTTGAATATCATTCTTAAAACTATCAAGCTCATTGCCAATGACCTCACTAGATAAGCACTTACGTTTAGCCCTTTGGGTTATATTTAAATTTAAGTCTTCTTCAGTGCATAATTTTCTGATATCGGAGTCCGAGCGTGAAGGTGTTTTGAACCGGCGCATATCCAGATCTGGTTGAGTAGATACATTTTGTTCGGATGGAGTTTTTGGCGGTGACTTGAACATAATCTCACTGTTACGACTTGTAACTACCGCCTCTAACAAAAGTAGTAGATAAAAACAAGTACAGCTGCTTTGTATTTACTTGTCGTAGACAGCGCTTCGCTCGCGAGAAAAAGGTCTTAAGCGCCGTGCAGGCGGCGGCGCTTACGCGTTTCTCCAAGTTAATGTATAAAGCACTGAGTTAAACGGTGTTTTAGAATAGTTTTAACACTTTGATTTATAATTATTATGAAAAGACACAACACGAGTAATATCCACAGTTTACACAGGTTTTGCCAACAGTTTTTTAGTACGGCTTTGTAAATTGATTACGAAAACAACAGTTTGAACAACATAAATATTAAAAAATTTAAGAGCCAACATATAACAGATGTGCACTGTACGGTAGCGGACATAAAACAATTACCAATAATAACAATTATCTATAATATGTATGTATTTAGAAATATATAAGTATGTTTATCAGTTATCTAGTACCCATAACACAAGCTCTGCTTAGCTTGGAACTAGATGGCGTTGTGTGATAGTTGTGGAATATTATTATTATTATTATTATTTCTTCTCCATTAGCCTCGGTCAGTCATCATGCCATCATTTACTTCCTTACCCTTCGACAGGGTCCATAATGATCTCATTATTTTTAATTTACCACCTAAGTTCACATTGTGGAATGCAAATAAACTATTGAGTATTGAGTATCATTTCTCTTTTCAATCCTTTCATATCCCAATAAGGGAATGACAAAGGAAGATATACCTATAGATTTGGTGCCTATTTCTTACTGAAGGAAAGTAAATTATAAAACTTTGATAAATAAAAATGGTCTTCTTCGACCTACGGGGCTCGGAGAGCGCGCTGAGCTGTTGCTCGCGGCTATATTAACTAGACATTATGCAGTTACAAAGTCATAACACAATAATATTTCATGACAACAATACTTGGAAAGTATCTGGCAACAATAAAATAAACAGTTTTTTTTTCTAATTCATAACAAATAAGTCTTTTTCTGTAAACAGTCCCAAAGATTAGACGCTACTTACCTGCCGAAAAACATGAAAGACAAAGAAACAAAGGTAACTTCAGTGTAATCAACCATTTTCCTTGAACTTCAAGGACAAGGAAAACGTCAGATTAGTCCCAACCCAGCGCAATCAACTTACTGTAGAACTTAGTTCTAGAACTTTTTTTTTTGTACCTGTGTAGGTAAATCTGAGCCTTATAGATTTAAGAAATTCTGGACAGAGGAAAATAATTATTATCTTAAAATATCAAATTAAGACTATAAATTAATATGAATGTTAATTATTAATGTATATAATATGTAGTTAGTTTACTCTACTTAATATAAATTATATCAACGAAAGCAAAAGTACAGTTTAAAAACAGATCAAAACCTCTAAAAGGACTAGGCTAGATGCTAGACAAATTTAAAAATACCTAAATATTGTATCAAACTCTCTTAATTTCGATACGATCACAGCTTTATCTAAATTGATTTAAGTAGTACGTTACGTACCATAACATTCCTAAGATCTATACATGAAAACGAATACTTATAAATCTATATAAATAAAAAGAGAAGTCCAAATTGACTGATTGACTGACTCATCAACGCCCAGCCCAAACACTAGGACCTAGAAAGCTGAAATTTTGCACAGAGGCTTCCTGATTAATGTAGACAAGGAATAAGGATGAATTTTTCGAAATTCAACCCCTAAGGGAGTTAAATAGGAGATGAAAGTTTGTATGGAAAATCGACATGTTTGTAGTTAAACCGACATCCACGTGGGCAAAGCCGTGGGCTAGTTTCTATCATAAAACCCACAAATGTCAAAGAATAATCAGTTTTCATTAAGCATTCAGAATCAATAACATAATCCCTATGTATCATCAAAGCCTCTAACAAAGTTTTAATACTAGCCAACGAACTTAATAACAGAACTTTGTTCTACACCACAACCAATTAACCTAGACCCTTGCTATTTGACACTTCAACTTTATCTGCATTAAAATAAGGTGTGTTTTAGAATGGATGGTAGGTTTTAATAAGGATGGTCGTGACGATGACATCAGACGAAGTTAGCACAGTGCTGTTCACTTGTGTTCCTTCTACTGTCCAGAGTAACTCCTTAATTAGGTCAAGAAATGTAAGGGAACCGAGTGTTCTCTTCAGTAGGGTGGCCAGTTTTTTTGGGATAAGTCTTGGTTTAAAAAATTAGGGATTATTGTTAGTATTCACGTGATTATACATTTTTTTAAAGGTAAATATATCTTTGTCAGTAATTGATAACAGTAAACTGTCTATTCACTGCAAAAAAAGGAATTTAAAGAGAAATAGGTGAAACTCGTAGCTAATTAATAACAGCTGCTCAGATGAATCTTCAGGTTAAGTCATGCTTGCCTAGGTAGTGAAGTGTTACCAATATAGTTATACTTACGAACACACACTGTATTCATCATCATCATTTCAGCCAAAAGACGACCACTGCTGGACATAGGCCTCCCCCAGGTGTCGCCACATTGGCCGGTCCCGTGCGTCTCTCATCCAGCGGGTCCCCACAACCTTGACCAGGTCGTCGGTCCACTTAGTGGGAGGCCTTCCAACGCAACGTCTTCCGGTTTGTGGTCGCCATTCCAGAACTTTTCGGCCCCATCGGCAATCCGTTCTGCGAGCACTGTATTACATTGTGTAAAATACTGGTATTCAGCTGCATCCGGTTGGACTGGAAGCCGACCCCAACCTTGTTGGGAAAACGCTTGGCAAATGATGATGACACTGTATTACATTATTTGTACACCAAAGTGGCTTTAAAATAAATAAATGTTATGTTGTTACGTACCGACTTTCCTCTGTACCTCGGAAAGCATTAAGTCTATGGTCCCGGCTGTCATTTTTTATCTTTGACAGTCATAAGAGGTAGTCTCTGGCCCAAAAGTCTGATAACTAATCTTACCAAGAGGTATCATACGCGTATATAAGCTAGTACTGACTGGGTTCTGCAGATCATATAGCCATTTAAAATAGTGGGGTTCAGCTGCATCCAGTTAGACTGGAAGCCAACCCCAACTTAGTTAAGAAAGGCTAAATGATAAGTAGATAGTATAGGATGAAATCAGGTGTATAGAAACAAATATGGTAGAGTCCACAAAATTCCAAAATTGAGATTTATATGGCAACACAATCTGTTTTGTATCTATATTTACCCCAAAAAATCATTTGTTACCAATTCTGGTACACTCCACAGTTATTTCAAATTGAAAATTGTCTTTACAAACAAACCTAGTAAAGTCCAAGTGAATTGAGTTCCATATCGCGTAAAGTAAAAATGTTTTTATCATTTTCTGATTTTTTTTGCACTATGGACGTAACCATCTTTGATTCTATACACCTGAAATTATCATCTTTTTGGATCCATCCAAAATACATGGCAATGGATGTACCATTTCATAAAACACTATAAATATGAATTTCCTAAGATTGAAAAGTAAATATTAAAACACGAACATAAGTGTTATTACACGTTATTTCTCGCACTTCTTAAGATCGGTAGCTCCTTAGGGATACCTAGGAAACAATTTTATTTTCTCGTCTGTTTCTGATCTCTGTCTCGAGGTAACCGCAGCAGCACAAAATGTTATGAATATAATATCACCTGAGATAGATTATTTTGGAGAAAATTCTCATTGTACTAGATTTGATAAATAGTGTGTTATTCCAACCCAGCTTTTTTTTTTTTAATTGGAGGAACATGGGTTTGGTTTTTAGTCAGTAGAAGTCTGACACTCCCCTTCGCTCTGCCCAAGAGCGGGGGGGGGGGGTTATTCGATGATTTTCCACCCACCAAAAAAATAAAAAGGGTAGTAATCTTCAAATGCCTCCTCCCAACCTGAGCGGAGCCAAAGGGAGTGTCAAACTGCTACTGAATAAAAACCACTCATGTTTCTTCCTAGCCCTTTGTGTACGGGGCCGTGGTATCTCTTTCGCACAACCCGCAGCCCCGGCAGGCGTTGTAAACAGAGCTTATGAAAAGGAATATGAAGAAAGTACTGGAAAGGAGATCACGGACGGGACAATAATGTGGGAAGACATACAACTGAGTAGATTGATGATCTCATTAAAGTAGTATGAAGAAACTGGGTCGCCAAGACACGGAACCGGAGGCCATGGTGGAGCGGTTGAACTTGTCCTTGAAGGCTGTCTCCGAATGGGGCGACGCCAACCTGGTCAAGTTCAATGCTGCTAAAACCCAGGCGTGTCTCTTTTCCGCAAAAAGGAGCGATTTCCAACAGTCTCCTACTTTTCGTGGTGTGACCGTGGCGTTAACCGATCACATTGAGCTTCTTGGCGTTACGTTTACGTTAACCCTCAATTTCGGTCCGTTCATCGAGGCTAAGGCTAAACTGGCTGCCAAGAAGCTGGGAATCCTAGCAAAGGTGAGACAGTATTTCACACCGAAACAGCTGATCAACTCTCATCTCTGGGATGGATCCGCTAAATACCAGCTTGATGCGCTAGAGTCAATTGAGAAACGAGCCAAGAGGCTCATCGGCAATGACGCGCTTGTCAAGTCAAAGCTCCAGAGCCTTGAACATCGTCGACGAGTAGCTAGCCTTTCGGTTTTCTATCGGTTACATTTCGGAGAGTGTGCGAGGGAATTGCACGATCTAATTCCGCCAAGCCCGTTCCATCATCGGACTACAAGACGTACGGCGATGCGCCACCGTTATATGGTGGACATCCCACCCATACGCACTAAACGGTTTGGGAATACTTTCATTGTGCGTACAGCTAAGGAGTGGAATTCCCTGCCAGAGTCTGTATTTCCTGATAGCTATAACCTAGGGGTCTTTAAGTCAAGAGTGAATAGGTTACTTCTAGGTAAGCGTGCTCCATCGTCGACCGCATCATCACTTTCCATCAGGTGAGATAGTGGTCAAACGCGAACCTATCAATAATAAAAATAAAAAAAAAACCGCCAGAAGTAGAGAGTTTTGCAAGAGACCTTCGTTTTGCAAGAAGTTGCAGATGTAATTGTTCCACGGTATCGTCCTATCGGTATGAAAAGTATCAGTCTTTGGGCCACTGAACATCTCTTCAGTGTCTACAAAGCCTTGTGGGCTTCTGCAGATATAACTTAGTTCGATGAGGGTAAAATGTAACTACAAACTCACATCGCAGACAAGAGACATCTCCTGTCGTGCTCCTTTATTAGTTTCATGCTTAAGGTGCTCCACTTGCTTATGGCACGGACCTGTCCGAGGAAACTAACGTTGTTAACGAGGTGGCAGAGTTTGACTCTATACTTATTTATTACTAGCTGCTCCTTGTGACATTGTCTGCATTAAATTATTAAAAAAAAAACCACTTCCTTTTTTGAATGAGATTTTGTTCTCAAAGATGTACGGAGCCAATCATTTATCAAAACAAAATAAAGCTTGAGTAACTACAAATATAAAAAATTCCAAAAGCAACGCTTGCGACACAGACAAAATAATATTTCAGACTTAGTTCAAAAAATTAAATTGTAATTGTGGTGTCAAGGTAAAGGGGGATGAGTCTAAAAACACAACTTATGACCAGAGGCTAATAAAGAAAACAATTATTTGTTTTATAAAATAAATGCAGTTTAATCAAAAATGAATAGAAATACTTAATACAAATTTGTTTTAATTTTCATTTATCAATTAAGGTGTCTTTTATGTGTATCTGAAAAATATTAATAATTATTAATTATTAAAATAATTGACATATCTCCTTTTTCCATAACAAAAAGAAAAATAAAAAAGAATCCTACTAACGACTTGTCTCTTTATGTGTTATTTTATTTATGTATTCATTATTGTCAGTTTACAAATATTATACATAAAACATCACACCTGACTCCCACTGAAGTGGGCCGAGACCATGGCACGTCAAAAAATTCATCATCATCATCATTTCAGCCAAAAGACGTCCACTGCTGGACATAGGCCTCCCCCAGGCGTCGCCACATTGACCGGTCCCGTGCGTCTCTCATCCAGCGGGTTCCTGCAACCTTGACCAGGTCATCGGTCCACCTATACGTGGGAGGCCTTCCAACGCAATGTCTTCCGGTTCGCGGTCGCCATTCGAGAACTTTTCGGCCCCATCGGCCATCCGTTCTGCGAGCAATGTGCCCTGCTCATTGCCACTTAAGTCTGGTGATTCTTCGGGCTACGTCGGTAACCTTGGTTCTCATGCGGATGTCCTCATTTCTGATTCGATCACGCAAGGAAACTCCGAGCATAGCCCTCTCCATTGCCCTTTGGGTGACTTTGAGCTTTCTGATAAGGCCCATTGTGAGCGACCACGTTTCGGTCCCGTATGTAATCACTGGCAACACACACTGGTCTTTCGTCTTGAGACACTGGGGTAAGTTGGACGAGAAGATACCGCGCAGCTTCCCGAACACTGCCCAGCCGAGTCGGATTCGACGATTGACCTCTTTCTCGAAGTTAGATCTACCCAACTGGACCGTTTGTCCCAGGTAGACATAATCGTCCACAACTTCGAGCGTAGTCTCCGATCTTGATAGGAGTGGGTGTTACATGAACATTCGACATAACCTTGGTTTAATCCATGTTCATTTTAAGACCCACTCTTTCGGAAGCTCTACTGAGGTCATCGAGCATTTTACTGAGGTCTTCCATTGTCTCAGCCATGACCACTATATCGTCGGCAAACCGAAGGTGAGTGATGTACTCGCCGTTGTCATTGATGCCAAGTCCTTTCCAATCCAGAACCTTGAAGACAACCTCCAATGCATCGGTGAACAGTTTCGGAGATATGACGTCTCCCTGTCTCACACCGCGCTGCAGAAGGATATTTTCCGTGGTCTGGTCCTGAAGTCGGACTGACATGGTGGCGTTTTTGTACAAACACTTCAACACCTCGATGTACCGGTAGTCGATTTGGCACCGTTGGAGAGACTGCAGTACAGCCCAAGTCTCGATCGAATCGAAGGCTTTCTCGTAGTCCACAAACGCTAAACAGAGAGGCAGGTTATACTCTTCGGTCTTCTGTATAACTTGCCGCAGCGTATGTATGTGGTCTACGGTACTGAAGCCTTTTCGGAATCCGGCTTGTTCGGGAGGCTGGAAATCGTCGAACCTGCGTGCGAGACGATTCGTGATGACTCTTGAAAACAACTTGTAGACATGGCTTAGAAGTGAGATGGGCCTATAGTTCTTCAACCGGGCATTGTCACCCTTTAAAAAAAATTACCTGATCTGAAAATGACAAATTTGTAAAATGACAGATCAATCTGGAATTAAATAATAAAAAAAAACATCAATGAATTTACAACATTCTTTATTGATTTTCAGTAAAGTTTACATCAACATTGTCAATTATTTAAATCATCATTTTAAAATAATATAATCAACCTTTTTCAGATAAAAAATCAACATTTTTCAAATAATAAAATCAACATTTTTTTCATCATCAGTGAATAATAAATTCAGTAATGAATGCCCAGTGCGTAGGAAGTCGGACGCATTCGCAAGAGCGGCAATAGCCTACTGCTAAAGTTGTCGATGCGCCCACATCCACGTACAGACACAAGGTTAGTTTGGCACAACCAATTGAGCGGAACACTAGAGCTGACAAGATTACAAATGGAAACTGGAGTCAGCTTCATGAGAAACTGACTCAAGTTAAGCTCTGGGGGTCAGCCCTGGTGGAATTGCTAAGGTTAGAAAGGTAAAAGTTATAAAACAAGCATACTTACGTTCAGTGGGACTTTCATTTAGAGCCAGTGACATTATCTTATGAATCCTCTTCATTTCTATAGGTTTTAACACTCAAACAGACACGTAAACCAAAATTTAGGGTTTTTAAACAGGTCAAAACACGTCAACTTCGCGCGCGAAATGCAACTGACGCTTAACGATAAATACGAATTTAGGCACGAGTCGACTTATCTCACTATGCCTAATTTTATAAGTAAAGAATTAGGTATGTAATAAGAAGATGACTACACATAACTCCTTTTTACTTTTAAAGTTTTGCTATTTATGACTAGACTCTTTTTGTTATTTGAGATTCACGAAATAAAAATACATTATATTGACTCATCTCCTTTTTACCGTAATACTTAGTAATATATTTTATCCAACTGCGTAATTATCTCATTTTTCAAAATATCTGACTCATCCCCTTTTACCTTGACACCACAGAATTTCAGTCTCTGAATGCTTTCATGGCATAACTTGGTTTAAAAACTTTATTTTAATCCATCGCTCAGTCAAGTCAGATTAAAGATGAACTTATAAGGAAGATAAAGTTTTTCCGTCGAAGAATGATAAAAATTGGAGATTTTCCTTTCGAGTTTTGATCCTTTGATGAAAACCACTACCATTTATTATGTGAGAATTAAATAATGTTACAGAAAAGTTCATTTGGCGATAGAGAATTTCATGACGTTTTGGTCAACATTTTCTTTGTTCAAGAGTTGAAAATGAAATAAAGAAACAACCTTGTCGTGATGAGGCAGAGGTGTGTGTAAATTTCCTGGAAATTAATAAAATATTATGTTAGGTTTAGACTCTTCTAATATTCGAGCCTATTGCTATCATCCGGGTACAAATCTAGACTCCGTGGCAACTACTGAAACTGCGGAAAAAGCGAATAATGCTCTGCCCAACCTAGGAATCAAAAACAGGACCTCATGCAAAGTAGTCGCGCTTGCAATCACTAGTCCAACGAGGTAGTCAAGAAGCTAGAAAACCAAAATTTATTACATTTTTTTTTTCATTTGCCTTTAATTAAATTGTGTCTCACTGCTGAGAACTATTTTTAATACAGTTGCGAAAAAAGGAAGCAATTTAATAAAGAAAATTTTTGGAAAATGGCGCCAACCGTAAAAGAATATAAGCAGAGATTTTTTTTTGTTTTCTTCACCCATTCTGGGTAGGCAAAGGGAATGCCCATACAGCCAAGTCTTCAGTAGATTTTTTTTATTGATATGAAATGAAAATGAAATTTAATGAGATGAAATGGAATGAAACCAAACCTAACTCATTGAATCAAATAATTAAATCAAATAATTAAATCTGATATTGAAACAAATTAGTAGCTTCTTTTTAGAAATATTTGCACATGAATCATAAAAACTGGTTGTTTTTTTTTTAATGGACATTATTTTGACAGTTGGGAAAGAGAACGCACGAGTTCGGAAATGGTAAAGAAAAAGCACGAGTACGTAATAGCCCACATCCCGAACGCTATACGTCCCTGCAATACGCCACTTTTTGAGCAACTGTATTAAAAATACCTTTCCGTATGCGTAGTACTCGTAACCGGCGGGCGTGTGTGAATGAACGTGGACGAGGCAAAAGGAGTGTGTAAGGATCGTAGCAGGTGGTGTTCTGTGGTTTCAGCCTACCCCCATTGGAAAAGGGCGTGTGTTTATGTATGTATGTAGTTATGTATATATATATATATATATATATATATTACAGTCGTTCATTCGTTGGGAAAATCAGAAAGTTATCAAACAACGCCTTACAAAATAAAAACTGGCGAAGTGCTAGTCGGACTCGCACATGAAGGGTTCCGTACCAAAACGGTATGCTATAATGTATACAATTTCTTCTTCGGGCCAATGAAACTTCACCTCTGGATTGTATAGGCGCTCATACGATTCAGGGACCAAATTATATTGGTTATTTGCTGTTTCCATCTGTTGTTTCCATCCAAGTTCAAAATGATTTTCCTAGAAAGTCCTTGTAAAGTTCTACTTTTCAGATTTTTTTCATATTTTCTAAACTTATGGTTCAAAAGTTAGAGGGGGGGGGACACATTGTTTTTTACTTTTGGAGCGATTATTTCCGAAATTATTGACATTATCAAAAAATTATTTCAGTAAACCCCTATTCATTTTTAAATACCTTTCCAACAATATATCACACGTTAGGGTTGAAATTAAAAAAAAAATCACTTCCCACTTTACGTATACCCTAATAAAACATTTTTTCCAATTTTTATTTTACCACTTTGTCGGCGTGATTGATACACATATTGGTACCAAATTTCAGCTTTCTAGTGCTAACAGTCACAGAGATTAAGCGAGGACGGACAGACGGACAGACAGACAGACATGGCGAAACTATAAGGGTTCCTAGTTGACTACGGAACCCTAAAAATGACGGTCTTATATTCGCGTGTTCTGTTGCTAGTAGGTATTTAATTACATGAAGTGACTGTCTTCTCTTCTTCTTTCTGTGTCTTTTTCTTACTTTTACAAATTCGTTAATACACATGTATAAAAGAAAAACTATTCCAAAATACATTTTGAATTACCGAATAAAACTTTTCCATCCCTTCAAATTCCCACCGAAAATCACCCAGATTAAATTGATACATAGCCCGGCTATTTACCCACATTCTCAACTCGTTCGTGCTAACAAATAGCCAACTGTAGCCAACTTAAATATTAAAGCTAGCCCAAATAGTAGGCATTGACACGCTCGATGGCAGGTTGCCAAACCGTACGCTGATAAGTTCAAATAAACGCCTTTGTTATTACTATGAGCATTTAACATTGAGTATTTAGAAATAGAGTGTTCATAGGTTTCTAACTGTGGGTTGGAAACATAATTATTTTTATAGAGTAGTTACTACAGGTTTCCTGGGTTTGACATCAGGGTTTTGAAAATAAATATTCAGATTATCCTTGCCATGCAAGCTTCCCTTAGTAATGTAGACAAGGAATAAGCAAGGATTTTTGAAAATTTAACCCCTAGGGGTTTAAATAGGGGATGAAAGTTTATATGGAAAATCTTCATTTTCACGCGGGCGAAGCCGCAGGCAAAAGCTAGTTACCTATAAATAAGATTTGGATAACGTATACAGTAACTTTCACACTAATATAGTTTTATACATTTTTAAGTGATTCAGTGTGTAGTGTGTAAATTGTTTGTTTCGTGAATTGAACCAAAAAAAAAAAACTGATATTAAATTGTGATGAAACGGAACCACAATCGAACATCTTGCCTTCATTATTTGCATTCACGAAAAAAGTACCCAACATTAATTTATTGTTGGCGTCATATTATTATACAGTATTTCCTTATTGACGACTGTCTTGCTTGATATTTATCATAACGATATTCATTCAAACGTGAAACACGTTTTTCCGCACGTGTAGACTCCATTTCCCCATACTACTCCATGTCTGAGCATTAACAGTCCGGAGCTAATGTGCCACTAGCAACTTTAATTGCCAGTTTATAACGTCGTTGTCTTTAGTAGTATTCGGACTATTAAGCTGATGAGAAAAATAAGAAATTAGTGGCAGAAACAGTGATGAAGTTAATGAGATGATGCTCATAAAAAAGACATCTGGTTCCTTAATGGGAGGGAATCTTTTGTGTTTTAAGGTCCTAAGGTCAATATAACAAACATAAATTACAGAAAATAGGCCTATTCGACGTATAATAACTGACTAAACATTCGCTGCGGAATAAGTTATTCATAATTGTCTCATAATAGATTAGTACGCTGATAACAAAATGTAGTCTTAAGATTATCATAATTATAAATATTCATCATGCTGCTGAAAGTATTTATATACTCGTGTTAATGTCTTATATTATTTATCTTTCCAGTGTCTTAAGGTCCATTTCATAGTTAGTTTTACTTACATGAATACGCGTAACTTGACAAATTGATAGGAAGTGAAAAAAATCAGTAGAATCTATCAAAAAAAAAAAAATCTGTTAAGGATAGAACCTTTTTTTACTTGAAGATAGATTATTATTTAGATTGAAATCAAGAGAACACAGCCGTTCATAGAAATACGTACTTGTTGTCTTTTTAAAGGTACTATGACATTTGAAAATATAAACAGTTCTTAGATTCTGAAGGATGAAAATGTTTATTAAATACTCCGTTAAAACTGTTGATGTTAAAAGTGCCTTTTAGTGAAAACAAGTCAATTATTTTCTTGGGATCACAGTTTTGGATCTCGTATGGGTCTCATTTGCTAGTTCCATTGAATCTCATGTTATAACAACATTACACATGTTGTTATATCATGGGATTTTGAGTTTCCAGAAAAAAAAAACAAAAGCAGCGTTTGTTTGGTTCACCGACTCTATTGATGAGCATCATGTAAAAAAACTGTACCACCTATTCTGTTTCTAAAATTCCTGGGCTTTTGGTACTGGGACCGCGGGATTTCACTTATAAATACAATAATTATTATTGAGTTTATAGGTTCTGGACTGCGGTCCCGGTTCCGAAAGCCCCACGACCCAAATTTCTGAGTGTAACGTGATTATTTTGGTGTAAGTTAGTATTCAGTAATGACTTACCGACTCAAGGAAAGTCACTAAAACAGCTTGTAACCATACATCAGAGTTCCAAGAGAGAGACATAAAGGATTTTTGTTATTTAATTTAATGTGTTTTTTATGTAACGACATGTGTTTCGATTTTTATTAATGTGATATTTTAACTTGTAACTTTTATTGACATGATTCTTTATTTTTTGCACGACTGTTATTTATTATTAATATGGTATCTTCTTTTGACATTTCTTTTTTTTTACTTTTATTGACTTGATTTTAGTTTTTTTTGTTATTTGTATGATTTACCATCTAATGTTATGATGTATTTTTATGTTAGCAAGTGTTTACGTTTTTGTTGTTTTATGTTTTTCATTTCTTTATTGCTTATGTAACGAATTTTAATTATCTGATTGAATTTTATTTTATTTTAAATTGTGTTGTGTTAGTTATAATAATTTTCGATACAATGTAAAAATTGTTTATGAAATAAATGATATGATATGAGAGAGGGAGAGGGGAGAATAGGGATGTTAACAAAAAAAAATCTAATGAGTCCGTCAGATAGATTTCCAAAAAATATTGGACACATATGTTTTCTTTTTTCACGTAAACAAACAATGAAGACGATACAGTGCTTTGAAAACTCGTGTGACATCATATTCTAAGAAATTAGTATGACATTTCTTAGCGAGCAGTGACGTCACAACCTCCCACTCAAATCTTTGATGCGTTTTATCTTCGTCAATTTTATTGATGAAACAAAAAATACGTGGGTTCCCAATATTTTTCGATAATCTAACAGACGGACTAATTAGAATCATATTTTTTTAGTCAGTAAACATCCCTATCAAGTGGGATAAAAGGGTTTTTTTCATCAGGAATTTCCCAGTAGCATCCACGGAGTTTAGATTCGTGCCCGTTGATGGCAATTGGCTCGCCCCCTATTACATAGACTGAAAAACAAAACTAGCAAAATGTGGGTGTATGTTTTATTGGGTACACCTCTGCCAAGCCCTTCGTGATGATGGTGTTATGTTACATTAGAGTTATTTATTTATTTAGTACATGGAGGACTTACAGCTAACAAAAACATGCACATGTATGTGATAATCAATGAATAAATAAATAAATAAAAACAAAAAAGAAACCATAGTCACCAGAGAGCCAATTACAAATCCTCACGTATAGATATGTAATAAAATTATTTATAGTGTGAGCACTAAAAAAAGTGTAACTTATACCTAATTAGCACAGATAAACAATTGTTAATTAATTCGAGGAAGAGCGAGGTTTCTCCCATCACAAGTATCTTCGGATCACTTTCTGGGAAGCCCCGGCAACTTAAATGTATAGATAGATTTAAGATAATAAACACTTTTTTTATTTTCTTTTATCACATTTTCGTCAAGTTCAGGTGTTACTTCGGGTTCTATGTAGAAATGTATAGAGCAGTGTTTTTACCCGACTACGGCAAAGCCAAAAGGAATGGTAACGATTTTCTGTAAATATCCCTTCCAACTTGTCTTATTGATAGTACCATAATAATATTTTTTTCACTTGTACATCAACGTCAAAATTGGTGATTGTCGACATACACTGGTGCAGCTTATCACCAACAAATTTCACGGAAACCACCCCACAATGGCAAAAAAGATGAAATGCTTCACACAGTTTCACATTGTCCTACTTGACCCTAAGGTCGTAAGTTCACGAACGGGGTCAACAGACTGCCTCAACTTGTGAGATAAATAGCATTTGATAAATTCTCTTTACTATGCGATCATGTTCGGGAACAACATACATAAAACATTTTGATTTACTTGTGGAGTCAATGTTTCTGTTGTAAAAAAAATATTCGTGTCTGCGACACAAAGAAGAAGAATGTTTATATGCATCATTATCTTCATTGAAATTACTATTTTAGAGGCTACATATACCGAAAATAACGGACGGCCCCTTAATGATGGAAAAATCCACTAAAACACTTTGCCCGACCCGGGAAACAAACCCAGGATCTCATGTTCAGCAGTCGCACTTGCGACCACTGCACTGGACTAACGAGTTTGTAAAAACACAGTTGCACTCTCTTTTCCTTCACTCTAATTATCGAGACAGGACTTATATCAACAAAAGCGGCCAACAGAAAATATAAACCTACATAAACATTGAAACTACAATCTCACATAAAATGCCCGTAGTCAAGCACTTTCGATATGACTGAACGAAGTCAATAAACTCCAAATGAGCCTCTCGGAAAAGGTTAATGTACCTCTATTTGTTCTCCGTCCAACCATGCCTAAACCAAACTAATCTCACAACATATCCCGATTCCATTACTTACACCCCGCAATATCTACAAATATGACCTTCATAAACCCAATCAAAAACAAAGGGGGAAATTCGCGCAATTTCTTACAATCCGAGATCGGATAACAATGACCATAATTCACATTTACGCGTGATGTCCACGGAGGCCAAACCTCGGCTTCGGCTTTCGGCTTTCGGTCATGATTTATGACCGGTCAGAAGATTGTGGGCAGAGAAATAAATCTGGAGATATTAATACCCTTCGGTCGATACGAGGTTATGAAGAAAATTATGAATCGTCTCGTGTCTGCTTTGATTTTTCTGCATGGTGTGAATGATTGACATCGAGTGTGGCGTGGTGGCTGGAGTTCAGATTGGATTTTATTTGTTTTCATTGGGGTGAATATTGGATACGTCTTGCTTATATCATTATTTGCTGGCTGCTAAGTACTTTAGCAGAATCTATACTAAATGTGGCTTGAGAAGCTCCTGGCCACATTGGCTCAGGCTAGGTGACCCATTAAATACTGAGTTACCTCCCTCGTGCCCTGGTTGTCATTTGTAGAGCATTGACAGTCGGAACAGGTAGTCAGTAGCCTGAAAGTTTGTCAGCCTGTCTTACCAAGGTTTCATAATGGTCAAGGGCCTAGCTAGCGGTTGGTGGGGCACTGCAGTGACGTAGGATCATGTGTCGCGATCCTGCTGGCCGGCGCGATGTGACGATCCGGAACATGCTGCATCCAGTTTAAACTAAAAGTCAACTCCAACAAACTGGAAATAGCTAGGCAGATGAGATCGCCTCGTAGTAATAATCAACACAAACAATACCAGTAATAAATATTCATTTATTCGTAATCCATAAGCCAAGTGTTATTACAATATTGGCACTGCAGCTTGGACCCAACCTTTATGACCAAGATTAATGTGAGCGTATGCACATAATAATATTTAGTCTGTGGACAGTTATCGCAAATATCATTGACCTGATTCATCTATTGTGGAAGTAATTTAGATTTAAGGGGTCGTTTCAATAAGCTGGTTACAATTTATAGAAGTCATTATCAAAGTGTGAGGCGTAAACTGTGAAATAATTTAATTATCAACACACTTGCTCATAAAGTGGCTATAATTTCACCGCAATTAGGCACATAATGACACCTATAATCAAACTGTGACTTTTTCATTGCTATTATTCACTAGTGAGTTATAGGGTTTTTTTTTTAAATTATTGGTAGAGTTGCTATGTTCATAAAAAGTTTCGATACAAAAAAGATCGTATTCAATAGTAAAAATAAACTAATGTACTTAGTGCTTGCTCATTTCATGCAAATTTGAATTTAAATAGATAATTTCAACTTGTACGTTTTTATTAATTATGAAACTTTCACTCAAATAATATAACTTTTATTTTCTCTGTAATAAAGAAAACTTTTTCCTCGTTTTATACGTGGCTAAAACTCTATCGCGTTCATTCATGTAGTCTATGGCCGACCGCCATTGTTACAGTATGACCATTTTAAGTGTGAATTTCATGGTGGCGCCACTGGTCAGGAAAAAATGCATCGCTACGTCA
This sequence comes from Diarsia mendica, assembly GCA_949316265.1. Classification (NCBI taxonomy): domain Eukaryota; kingdom Metazoa; phylum Arthropoda; class Insecta; order Lepidoptera; family Noctuidae; genus Diarsia; species Diarsia mendica. The sequence goes on along the minus strand of OX438900.1, from coordinate 20,582,640 downwards.
AACTTAGTACATTTATTTTAGTTCCGTGTTTTCCCGCATGCACAGATAAGTTGTTCAAAGTGTAGATGCGCGCGCATAGGAAAACCGATTATTTTTTACCGCTATTGCGAAAAAAAATCAGAACTCGTTTTAACTGTTGAAGATGACTTTTTAGTATTATTTTCTTCACAAGTGTGTTGAAAAACGTCGTATGATACAGAAAGCCGAGGACGGTAATCATCAATACACACGTATTGATGATTACCGTCCTCGGCTTTCTTAAGACCCTCACCTGACGGCTCGGGTCTCAATTGCGCTTCAGCGGTAATCACCAACGTTACACACTTGTACCATAATGTACTATTGTCTGATTTGGGTGTTCATGTATGGAGAGGAAGAGGAAGGCTCAAGAAAGATGCAAGGATTATGTGAGGAATGGTATGAAAGAAGTAAGTAGACAAAGGCAGGATGGTAATCATTTGAAAGTGGTTAATGTTGATGGTAGGTACTGTGAAGATATTTACAGATTTTGCAACTTATTTTGTTAACAGTGAGGCTGGGAGCAATGGTTCCTAAAGAAGGCTGTGTCCAAAGCAACTGCCGCGAGAACTCACGACACGGCTATTTCATTCGGAGAACGCGAAAATAAATCACCGGTTGAAAGCACCTTCCAGTTTTTCACAAATGAAAATACAGACGCTCACTTTGGTAGGGGCACGAGTTTTCAACAAAGATACCAAATGAATCATTTTTGACATATTACCACTAAATAAAAACAAAGCACTACATTTTGAGATATCGTCAAATTATTATTTTGTCAAACAACAACACAAACTTTGAGACTCACACTCCACTAAATTCACAACACGCCTAAAACCTAATCTAACTTCTCCAGCACTAAATTCTTCTCCAAAAAAATCTATTACTCCCCAAGCTCCGTACATAAGTGTTCCCCATGAGATATTGCTAGAAGATATATCACGGGCCCATTTTCAATTGGACCCTAAAAAGATCCGACCTCATTAAGCGGGTAGCATATGTGGCGAATGCCAGGGATAAAAAAGTTCCGATTGACCGGCTCAGTCGTAAAAACATGATGTCTAAATGTGGTGGAAACTGAGAGTAGAGTTCTTTATTTTCTGTGAGGTAATTAGGAAGATATGTCTGCATTGAGCCATTGATACCTTAGTGGTTAAGTACGTCAGTGATATGGCTCATTTATCGAGACGAGAGCCTTTAATATAACAATTCTGAATTACCTTTTTTTCGGTACTAAATCGAATCTTGAATTGGGACTTACAGGCCAATGCTCCCAGTATGTAGCCTTTAAACAATAGGTATGTTGATATTTTCTTTTTTAAAGCTTCGCTTTTTTCCAAGTCGATAATAATGCTCCTATGGCAGACTTGATGCATATCGCTATGAAATATATTAGTTTTTGAAAATTATATACGAAACATTTTAAACAACTAATAAAGCTGTAGGTATATTAAGCTAATCTAAATTTACTAATCTTTTAACCCCCTTTTACGTCTTCTACGAAAAGAACCCATTTCAACCCTAATTGACCCCTTCAAAGGACATTACAACTATCGGCACTATATTTAGTAATTTAATTCTATCCCTAATGACTTTCTGATCACAGCAATTAACAGCGCCCTATCAGCACTGAATGTAAAACGAAGAAGGGACTCTAATTTATTTAGTACATGAGCTCCTGAATACGAAATTGATTCATTTATAAACTAATTCGTAGCATTGAGTAGTTTGAGTACGGTTCGCAGAATATTTGAGTTTTAGTTACGGATTGCACTTAGTGTGATTAATTTAACTCTTATTAATGTGTGGTGAAGCTTCTATTATATGTGGTTTGACACAAATTTTAATCAATTTTAATATATTTGATAATTAACTCAAATGTTTTCAAGTTGATATCGATGATTTTAGCTGTCATGACATATTTTGATGTGTGAATGTGATTGATTGTGAAATTAACGAAGCGAAAGGAGTAAGGATCGAAGTAGCTAGTGATTTGTAGTTTTGTATTATGGTACAGTTTTTCAAGGTTTTGTAACAATTTCGTTCAATTTTTGCCCGTTATTCTTCTTGAGATCTACTATGTCCCAGGTGTGGGAACATTATAGATTGGTTATTCTATGCTTATGTCCTGCAAACCGGAAGACGTTGCGTTGGAAGGCCTCCCACTAGGTGGACCGATGACCTGGTCAAGGTTGCGGGAACCCGCTGGATGAGAGACGCACGGGACCGGTCAATGTGGCGATACCTGAGGGAGACCTATGTCCAGCAGTGGACGTCTTTTGGCTGAAATGATGATGATGATGATGCTTATGTATGTTTATAGGAACGATTTTATGTTTTGACACGTTATTGAAACCTAAAAATATGCCTAGACTTTCTAGTCTTTATTAGAAGGTCTAAATTTCAGTGATATTTACTAGAAAACCACAAAATATTCAATGAAAACTAAAAATATGTGTATCAGCTGTGTTTTGTTGCCTTGATACTCGTTACTCTAGGTCGTCAACGTTCCAATATTCGAAAAAGTGGATCGTAACCGTGAAATAAATTTTGAACATCATCAACTGCATTTTTTGTATATTTACACTGAAAATGTATGGATAGTGATAAAAAATGAGTTTCATGTTAAATATTCTAAACTAAAATATTTTTTAAAAATTTGGGTGTAAAGTATGTCAGCTGGGTTGCGGGTTGTTCGAAAGAGATACCGCAGCCTCGTGCACAAAAAAGGAACATCGGTGGTTTTTCGTCAATTGAAGTCTGACACCCCCTACCGCTCTGCCCAGAGCGGAGGAGTCCTTTATTGATTTCCTACCCTGCATCATCTGCCTAGCCTTTTTCCCAACTATATTGGGGTCGGCTGCCAATCTAACCTGATGCAGCTGAATACCAGTATTTTACATGGAGCGACTGCCTATCTGACCTCCACACCCAGTTAATACTAGGTATTACAATACCCTTTGGTAAGACTGGATGTCAGAATTTCAGGTCACTGACTACCTGTAACGACTGCCAAAGATCTGTATATATGGCAGCCGGGACCAACAGCTTAACGTGCTTTCCGAGGCACGGAGGAAACTCGGTATGTCAGGCGGTCACCCATCCACAGACCGACCTAGGCAAGCACAGCTTTACCTAAAGATCGACCCGAGTTCTTATTAAGCCACGAGCTCCTCCACGATTTCCTACCCTGCAAAAAAACTAAAATCAGCCTATAATTTTCCCACTACTGAGACACAGCCCGCTTCTTATTTATTTTAGTTTTTTTCGATTAATGTAATCAAATGTTTTTAATCTGTTTTAGGTATAGTAAATTGACTACTTAGAGTCCCTTAAGCGAATCCATTTATAAGAGATACCTTTTAAAGTAATAGATAGGCACTTGTAGTAAACGAAAACCTCTTTTCCGAAAATAACACTTCAGACGGATTTCATAGAAATAGTGTAGACTAAATAAAATTATATAATAATAGGATTTAATCTATCAAAGGAAACACAAAATGTTAAAATTGAGTAACCTTATCAGAATGTTCTCTACTGAAACAATTTATTTCAAGGATTATAAAAACTATCAACTAGTCAAAATTATGTTACAGCTGTGTAGCTACATATTTAATTTATTTTCCACAAAATAGCTATGAACTGAGTGTTTAAATACTTCTTAACATTAATCCCGACTAAATTTACTCGTTATTCGAAGAACAAACTCGTATACATGATGTTTAATTTGCAAATAGGTTTTTGGAATCATTTTTACATAATTATCACTTTTTTTAAACTAGATAGGGCCGGTGTTTCATACCTAACTATTCTGAGAAGAAATATCCGAAATAAACACAACATAGTCTCTTTTAAGATCCAGATATAATCTTGATAAACACACTTGAGGACTATGCAGATTAGTAACTGAGATGGTATTTTAAAGAAAGCACCACACAGATTTGAGTGGACCCGTCCAGTCAGTGCAAGCATTTGTCAGTTATCGTGGAGCTCGACTTATAACTCAAGGAGTTCAACGTTGACGGCACGGTTGGTGCAGTGCTAAGCGATTGGACTGTTGCGTTGCGTGTCGCGGGTTCGATCCCCGCACGGAACAAATATTTGTAGTAGTATGGCCTACAGATAGTTGTTTCGTTCGGGTCTGGGTATTTGTGTATGTGAGTTTAAATGTTTGTGAACGCAACTACGATATAGGAGAAATTCCTATTAAGGAGCAATTTTTTTTTTTTTAATTTAATGTTATGACGAACAACTAAGAAACGACATTTTATAAAACATTTTATGAGTCGAAGATTGAATGCTACGGCGTAGCTTCGTAGCATCTCGTAGCGGGATTCGTAGCCGCGTAGCGGAAAACGGTTCCATGGCAGTTCACTTGACTGTTTACTTATTTACAGAGTGTAATTGCAGAATGGTATTATATATTGATTGTCAGCATTTTCAACTTTCAGCAGTTCGTCTTTTCAAAAAGGAAGATGCTTTATCTAACACTTGGCAACCGCTTCCAACATCTGAGTCTCAAACAAAATACACGTAAGCTTTAAATTCTAATTCAATTCAAATCCCATTCATTCTCAACGCCAAGTCAACGCTGCACTTTTACAACTTGCCTGCCAAGTAAAGCTCACTTTGTTGTCTTTTAATTCCGGGATCAACTTGGATCGATAGTCGGCGATATTGTGGTGGGAACTAGGAACTCAAGCAAACTTGGCCCGAGTTTGTGACTCAGACTAACTTTGTTTTCCTGTTTGTGTGTTCTATCGGACTGAAAACATGGTATTGCATGGCTCAGTTTCTGTTCTGTGTTGAGGACGTAACTAAGTAATTAGTTGATTGGTTTGTCTTTGGGAATAAGGTTGGTTTTTGCGTCAAAGGTTTGGATGAGATAGCTTTGCTAACACTGGGGACTGTAGGTACTACTAGTACAAATCATGTCTCACTCCAGGTTTGTTTTGGCAAGACTAGCGGGGATTTTGAAATAATGTATTAAGACCAAAATAAAAAAAAATTGGTAGAAATCATGACTAAGTTAAAAAAAATCGATGAATAAGTGTAATATTACTTTAGCTTAGCTTCGGAAGTCGGTGAAAAAGAAGTGCATCATCATCATCTGCCTATCCTTTTCCCAACTACGTTGAGGTTGTCTTCCAATCTAACCGGGTGCAGTTAAATACCAGTATTTTACATGGAGTGGAACACCCTGCCTGCGTCGGTCTTCCCGAGTTCATATAACCCCGACCTATTCGTCGACCTCATCTCTGCCCTTTTTTTTTTTTTTTTTGGTGGGTGGGAAAATCATCGAATGACCCCCCCCGCTCTTGGGCAGAGCGAAGGGGAGTGTCAGACTTCTACTGACTAAAAACCGAACCCATGTTCCTACTTTGCCCTTGCGCCGAGGCCACGTAATCTAGTACAAAAATCCGCGGCCCCGACGGGACCTCATCTCTGCCCTTAGGGTAAGGTTGAGGTCAAGAGTAAGCCCATATAAAAAAAAAAATAGTGACTGCCTGTCTGACCTCCATAACCTAGTTAGTACTTAATAATATTGTAGGGGCTCACGCCACACAAGCTGACGCGACAAAATGTACAGTCGCTAAGCGGGACTACGGCGTCACGGAGCGCCAGTCCCTTATACGCAGTGGTGGTGCAAACATGTGTATAGACTAAGACCTTCTGTGAATCGTTTGGTATACTGTGTCAACCCTAATGTGAACTAAGTAATTAAACATAATATATGTAGTTTCTACGCACAGACTTTCAATAATCCTCCCCACGCAAGGTTACACTGCGTCGTATCCTACGAATAAGGGCGTAACTGCAAAACAGCTACTTTTCAGGAGACACAAATTAGTAAAGTGGAAGAAAGACACAAACGTAATTAGGGCATCGTCTCTTTTACAGATACGCAAAATAGCCATTCCATAGAACACGGCCCCAACCACCATTAGGGTTTTTTCTATGTACCCAATATGGAAAATTTTGACTCTCACAATGAAAATGACGTAATTAAGTACAAAATCCTTGAGGTTTAAAATATTTTGATTTACGTACTTGCTTAAAAAATCTCTGTTACCGCCGACTGGTGGCCAAAGGGCCCTAGCATACGAGCCCGTGCAACTTCACTACTTACGACGAAAGAGGGCGCGAGGGCGATTGTGGCTTTATTCTTCGTTGAAAACGGAGTACTTCAAATTGTGAGTTTTGAGAAAACCTAATTATTTCACGACCTGTACCATTTTTAATTGTTTTGTTGGACTGGTTACATGTAGTATGACATGTAGAATGTAATTATGCAATAAAAGATAAAAGCCCTTAAGTTCTTTACGCCCTTATTCGTAGGATACGACGACTGTATCGAGGACATACTACACAACACACCACCACCAAGGGACTCAATAATATCTAAAAATGACATCTGCTTTACGTGCTTTTTGAGGAATGGTTGGATCTCAGTATGTAATAGATTGCCACTTTTTTGCAGATCAACCTCGGCAAACGTTGCGATAATTGTCTCACTAGCCTTCTCCCAATTTTTTGAGGTCGAATGTTATTCAGCTGCATTTGGTAAAACCGGAGTCCTTGCTGCAGCTGTAAACCAGTATTTGACATAGAATCTCTAACTCTATATCTAACCTTCATAATCCAGTTGGCAATGAATAACACAATAGCATAAAATAGTTCTTCCATTATTACAAAAAATACCTTCCCCTTTATTCTTACAAGATATAACTTGTAAATCTCCCGTAATCTAATTAGGCAATTAAGTACCTACCTCACAAGTACTTATTTACTTAAGTATTTTCATTACCCCTATTTTGTTAACATTATGATATTCGTAAATCTTCTTAATGCGAGTCTGACTGCCGTTAGCTTGATGGATCTTTTTGTTTGTTACCTACTTTTTTACAATATATTACTGAAATAAAAATATCTGGTATTTATTTAATGTAGGTATTCTGAGTTGATTGGAACGGAAAAGACAATTATTGTGATAAAATAAATTGAAATCTTAGATAAAGAACGTGGACGAGCCAAAAAGAGTAAGTAAAAATCATAGCACAGGTTTCTGTTATTTACGCCTACCCCCATGAGAAAACTTCGCAAGTCCAAGGATAAAGTAATACATAATACAATTTAAAAAATAAACTATGTGGGTTTTATAAATATCTGTATATTTTTACCCTATTATTTTATATTACTCTGTATTGTTACTTCTTCTTTTCATTATAACATTTTGTATATTACCTGCTACTATTCAAACAATTAAAGTTCAAAAACTGTTTTCTTGTAAGAAACCCTTTACCGTATAGTAAAAACACCACGTTCCAAGATGAACTCCACGTTAAAACAACTCAAATAAAAAGAACATTTTCTTTAAACAACAAAGTTTTATAGAGCATGCACCACGTTACTTGGGAGTGAAATATAACGTCATTTCCGTGTGCCCCCACGCCCCCTATTTCCGTTAACAAGTGCAGACTTAGTTGACGGCGCTGGATTGAAAGGGGACTGAAACGTGACGCTGGATGAATTGTAGGAAGTCGGTAACCTTAATACGTAGTATACATATAAGACTATATTTTCGTAATCATGAAGAAATGACAAAAATGTGTTGCTCTGTAACCAAAGTTTTTATTGTTACAATAGGTATATAATTATCTACCTTTAAAACTAATTATAATTATTAATTATACACACCTGTAACCAAAGAAACGACATTTAATGTCGATCATTCCATTTCTTCACAATAATAATAAATTTCTTTAAACTCTAACGTAAAATCTATTTTCTATGACAACGTCAAAATCTCCATTGTCAATTGTCATCATAGGCAAATACATGGAGGTTTTACATCTCCCCCCTTGGGGAAGAAAATTTCCCGCAAATTTTCTCTTACGACGGATCTCCCCTCTCTTCTGTTTTTCCTTCTTCTTCTATTATTGGTAATGGAATAAGTTTCGTGATATGGAAAAGATTTGACTCTGTTTTCTTGTGTCCTGTGTCGATTCTAAATATTGATTTTGATACCTTTTCTATGATTTGAAATGGTCCAATTTTCAGTTCTTCTAGTTTTTTTCTATTAAGTCTATTCCCATTTTCCACATACACCCTATCTCCGACGTTAAATTCATGGCATTTTCTGTTTTTGTCGAATTGTGTTTTGTTGTAGTTATGTGACTTTATTGTATTCTGAAGTGCTGTTGTTCTATCTCTGATCCAGTCATTATGTGTTTTCTCCCGTTTCAATTCCTTGGGTAAAACTGTGACATCTGTACCATATAAAATATAACTTGGTGAGAAACCAGTAACTGAGTGAATAGTTTGATTGTATATACTCACACATTCATGCGCTATTGTTGTCCAGGCTTTCTTATTTCCATTTTCATTAATTTTGCATCTTATTTTGTTCACTAATGTCTGATTTAACCTCTCATTTAGACCATTTGAGAATGGTGCGTTTACTGCAGTAAATACCATGCTTATTTGTTTGTCCTTTATGAATTTCTTAAATTCTTTCGAATTTATACCTGGATATTGATCGGTAAGCAGCATATTAATGTCTCCTGTTTCTGATACATTCGTAACTAGTTTAATAAAATCATTTGCACTCTGCGTTTTTGAAGTTAAAATAAATGCATATCTAGTGAAATGATCTACTAATAAGTGCAAATACTTTTTTGTGGATCTCGATCCTCCAAAACCTCCTATTGTGTCTATTGAAATAATTTCAAATGGTTTCGTGGCTGGACCCAGATGAGACATAAATCCATATTTGTGCTGTCCTCTTGATTTATTTCTTATACAAATCTCACACTCTCTACATACTTTTTCAATATTTTTTGTTAAATTTCTTGCTATGTACAATGGACTAATTGTCTTCTGCATTTGTTTTATTCCAATGTGACAAAGATTCTCATGTACATTTCTTAAAAATTTGACACTGAATTCTTCGGTCAAAATTATTTTTTCTTGGTTTCTAACTTTTTTATAGTAAATGTTATCTTTATTTATAATTTTTTCTTTATTCTTTTGTATTTCGTTATTTCTATTCTGATCTATTAAAATATCTTCCAGGTTAACAAAGTTCACAATTTTCAGTTGTTCATCTGTATTTTCAGTTGATTCTAATACTGGATTCCTACTAAGGCAATCCGCTTCTAAATTTTCCTTCCCTGGAGCATATTTTATATTAAAATCATATTGTGATAAGTAGTAACTCAGATCACCCAATTCTTCATCGGTTCTAGATTTCAAATTCATATTTTCTAGTGGCTTATGGTCTGAATAAACTGTAAATGATTTACCTATCAGCCAATACTGCCAGTATCGCACTGCTTCTTTAATGGCTAAGCACTCCAAATATATCGCTTTTTTCTTCTTTTGGGCTCCATTTAGTTTTTTGGAAAAGTATGCCACTGGTTTTTCTTTTCCATCGGGCTGTGTCTGTTTCAAAATAGCTCCAACACCTTCTATAGAAGCATCCGTGTAAATTTTGATTGGCAAGTCTTTATCAAAAATTTCTAGAACTGGCTGAGAACAAAGGAGTTGTTTTATTTTCTCAAATGCTTTTTGACATTGGTCAGACCAAATAAATGGTTGATTTTTCCTGAGTAAATTATGTAACGGATCTAATACTATCGCACTCCTTGGTATGTATTCGTTATAAAAATTAATTTTTCCTAGAAATTGTCTTACATTCTTCTGTGTTTTCGGAATAGGGAAATTCCTTATTGAAATTAGGTTATCTTTCACTGGTTTGATAGAATTATTTCCCATTATGTGACCAAGATATTTTACTGAGTCTGATGCAAATGTGCATTTTTGAAATTTTAATCTGAATCCTTCTGTTTTTATTGCTTCCAACAGCTGTGTCAGGTGATAAATATGTTCATCAAATGATTTTGAGAATATTAGGATGTCGTCTATATAATTTACAGCAAAGTCTGTAAGTTTGTATTTCCTAAGTATATTACTCAATATCCTCTGGAATATTGCTGGTGCGGTTTTTAGTCCAAACGGTAGACAAGTCCATTGGAAATGTCCTTCCTGTGTTACAAATCCTGTCTTTTTCCTGTCTTCTACTCGTAAAGGGATAGACCAAAAAGCAGAATTTATATCAAGAGTTGAATATAAATTGCAATTCCTTGTCTTAGTCATTAAGTCTTCTATCAACGGAAATGGTTGAGCTTCCGGTACTACTATTTTATTTAAATCTCTAAAGTCTATACATAATCTCGATTTTTTATTTTCTTCTTTTTTAAATGCCAATGTGACAGGCGCAGCAAATGGACTGTAAGATTCTTCGATAAGTTTTGTATCTAATAATTTTCCTATTTGTTCTTCTATCTCTTTTTTATCTTCCATTGAACATCTGTAGGGCCTTTTACTACAATATTTGTCCACTAGCAAGTCTATTCTGGCTTCATACCCATGAACAGTTCCTATATCATATTTATTCTTTGCAAAGACTGTATTATATTTATTAATCAGTTCATTTATTTTTGATATCTGATATTCATTTAAATGGTTTATCTTCATTTCAAAATCTTCTTCTTTAACGTGTTCGTTAAAATTAATCCTGTATTCTTTCTCACTGTTTTTAAATCTTTCTTCTTCTGCATCAGCTTTTATATTTTTAGAAACCTCTTCTAGTTTATTTATTTCTTCTTTCTCTGTATTTTTTTTTAGACTTGTATCTATTTCTTTAACTCTTTCTGTACTCAAGTTTTGTTTCTGGGTTATTTTTAAGTCTTCACTTTGTACTAACTTGAACTTCTTTATCATGTCTAATCCTATCAAAAAATCATATTTGAAATTTTGTTCATCTATAATGTATACTTCGACATTTTCTTCCATTTCAAAGATTTTTATTTTTAAATTTGTTAAACCACTTGTCTTTTTGACACCATTAATTGTCACTAAACTTGCTTCATTCAAACTGTTTCCTTTGCCTTTTAGTTTTAATAACTTTGAATTAATCAGGGAAACATTTGAACCGGAATCATAAATGCCATAAATTTCTAATACATCATTTAGAAGTAGTTTGACATTTATTAATGGTGTCGCTATTAGTTTTTTTGTTCAGTTTCATGTAACTCAGCTTCAATCACAGAGTTATTTACATGTTTGATGGTTTTTTCTTTTATTGTATCATTCTCTCTTGTTTTAAACCAACATAGAGATTCAGGATGGTAGCGAATTCCTTTATTTAACTTTTCACAAGTTTTACATGGGCATTTCTCTTGTTGGACCTCATATCTATTGTTGGATCTTGTGTTTACATATTTTCTGTTGATAAAATTATTCTTTTTGTTTACTAAATGTTCAAACCTTCTTACCTCATTAAAAAGATCCACTGTATCTGCCAATGTTTCTCTATCAATCCTGTTGAGTACGTGTTCCGGCAAACCAGCTGCAATAAGATCTATCAGGGTACCTGTGTCAATTGTGTTTCTCATTTCCAGTAACAATTTTTCCTTCTTTATTGCATAATCCAGCAATAATCCTTCCTTAAATTTGTAAAATAAGGCGTAGTTTATTTGGCTCCAACCTTTGTTTGCAAATGATTGACAGAATTTATTTCTCCAAATCTTCCATTCTGAATCCATTGTTAATTTTATAATCATGGAGCTGTACCAATCTGTACAACTTTTATCCATGAACAATCTTAGTATTTCAATTTTTTTCTCGTCTTCAGTCACATCAAAACGTATGCATTCGTTTTCGAAAGTATCAATCCACTGGTTTGCATTCGAATGTTTGCTGGTAAATTTTTCAATTACAAATTTCTCTGCGATGTGTTTCAAGTTTTGTTGTTTCGACTCTTGTGTATTTTGAACTAGTTTTTCAAATATTTTTTCTAATACATCTGTTTTTTTTTCTTGTGCCGCCGCACTTTGTTCTTGTCCTATTTCCTCTAAGTACTGATCTTCAAATTGTAAATTATCATCCTCATCTAAGTAGGTTTTCTTAAGTTCTCCTGTCATAGTTATCCAAACTCTTCGCGTCTGGTGCCGTTTTTTCAAGCTATTTTTTACCTTGGCGAAAGCCGCTGTTTTTATTAATTCTTGATGATGAGTAACAGATTGAAGCTCTTCTGGTATAGCGTATACATTATTTTCAGTCGTTGCTATTGACATTACACAACAGACATTTGATTTTCCGTCATTCCTCGGAAGTATGGTGAATTCGAAACGTAGTTTCTCCATTTTTAATGCTTTGTAAAGCTCTTTATAAACAAAAAATGTCGTTTTATAAGACTATATTTTCGTAATCATGAAGAAATGACAAAAATGTGTTGCTCTGTAACCAAAGTTTTTATTGTTACAATAGGTATATAATTATCTACCTTTAAAACTAATTATAATTATTAATTATACACACCTGTAACCAAAGAAACGACATTTAATGTCGATCATTCCATTTCTTCACAATAATAATAAATTTCTTTAAACTCTAACGTAAAATCTATTTTCTATGACAACGTCAAAATCTCCATTGTCAATTGTCATCATAGGCAAATACATGGAGGTTTTACATACATTTATAAAGAAAAATGTTTGTTTGGGTCAACTACTTCTGCTCGTTTGGACGGTTTAAAAAAAAATTAATATGAAGCTTGTTTGTTCTTTTCTTATATTAAATTAATTGCTAAAAGATACGTAAAAAATAAAGTTTACATCCCCACAGCGTTATGATAATAATTTGTTCAAACGCAAACAAAATAATATTGTCATATTTTAGAATACATTATTAATCAAGACTATCTATTATGTTTATTTTCTTAACACAAACGTATCAGTGAACGGAAATTGTTTAATCATATATACACATGGTAAACATAAATTATGTAAGATACTGGTACTAAAAACAGACATACAATACCTATACCATCAATACAAACCTTTGATGTACGTACTTCAAAGTTCTAATTAGCAATAATAAAATTAAAATCGATAGAGTCTAGACGAACTCTTTAACGTCTTATGTCGTCGTTATTAATATGTATGTACTTAATTTTAGTCATAATCTAGTCGTTTTTGATAAGGTTCTTTAAAAAAAACTACGGATCTGATTTGTATGAGATTATTTTTTTATTTTCAACTGCATTTAATAAACTTTATCCTAGGACCACTGTCCCCTACAATCTGACTGACACCCCTCTCAACTTACCAAGTACACACGACTACACATCAAGCTATCCAAAACCAGTATAATCTGATAGTTCATTGTGTGAAAAGATCTAGTAAAGTGAGGCCAAGATTAACTGGTTTTGTATAGCTTGATGTGTAGCCGTGTGTACCAAGTTACCTAGTAAAAGTATATCTACACAATCTATTTACAGAACTCTTAAGGATAACATAAACGGCACTTTATTGCTTTCGGAAATCATTAAAAACCAATTTCACGGGGAAGGCAAAATTACTATTTTTATTAAACGTCGTAGAATTATTTACAATCCATTTTTAATTAACTTGGAAACAAAAACTTAAGTATCTGTTTTCTGATCTTAATTGGTGTTGTTAATAACTTAGGTCAATTATTATAGGGGTTAGTAACTTTGATCACAGTAATTCTGCCTTGTGATTCGACTGTAGCTTCAACTTTTTGTTACAATTCAAAAGTGCATTTAACTAGTCATTTAACAAAAAAAAGCATCATAGTCACGCCTAAATACTCAAACGTCACTCAATTATAAGTTGCACTTAAATCTCGTGCTGTCTTTGTTACTTTAACGCAGAGTGACAGAGATAGCAGGAGTTTTGAGGGTTACTTATAATTGAGTGACGTTTGAGTATTTGGGCGTAAGTCTAGTAAAGGAGAAAATTGGCAGACGGACAGGCAGATAGACACCCGAGTGATCCAAAAAGTGTTTCGTTTTTTTCTTTGGATGTACGGAAGTCTAAATCTGAGTTACTGTCTTTGTCTACCTTTTGCTTAGCACTGATGGATATAATACTAGTCTTCAATGGCATTTAACTTTACTTGATCTTTCGTTTCTTTTATTCAACTATGATTCGGCGTTCTACCCCTTATTTGCCGACACGCAATCTCTTCTCAGACTGACATTACGGACTGCTATACGGTTGAGCAGCTGTGGCTTTTAAGCAGCGGTGGCGGTGGCTCAATGGTGGCAGCACTGACTTACGAACAGTTTACCAACGAACCCGCACTGGGTCCGCGTGGTGGATTATAGCCCATCCCACTCTTAGAGAGGAGGCCTGAGTCCATGCAGTGGGTACATTATAGGTTGATAATGATGAGACGGTCATCATCACTCGTGTGTTTATTATCAAGAGATGATCCCGATTCAAGGTGAACTAAAGAGCAAGCGTCGTAGTATGAGGTCATCATTCTCTTTCCTATGCATATTCCAATTCATTTGGGGTTATTGTAGTAAAATGATTGACATTTTAACACCTAATAAGAAACCCTGAAATGCACTTCTGTCGCAACTTCTTATACTCACACGTAAGTTACCTTTTCAAACTGCGACTGCACATAATATAATATTCCGAGACAACACTTTAGTATCACACAGTCGACACTCGCTACGTCTGGCTTGTTGCCACATGTTTGTAACACGAACTAGGTAGATACTCGCATTGTTTACGATACTAGTTGTTTGTAACAACTTCATGAGGAAGCCTGCCTAGTTTGAGGACTTAAATTTTGTGGTACGATTCTCTGGATAAATGTTTTTTCTAGAAACATTCGCAAGTCATGGAGATTCCAGAACTTTAGACAAATATGTGGAAACCTACGTCTAGCAATCGCCTGTGATCGACAGAGGTTAATATATTATCTAACCGATAACAAAAAGCAGTGTCGTTATGTTCTTCTATTTTTTAACGCTATGTCATCGATTAAAATAAAATAAATTAAAATCGATTTCTTCTGGGAGTAATGATGCTGCATGGAATATGCAATAATAGATTCGACTGCATTCCTCTGTCAAATAGTCTACATTATACAGTAGGTACCTAGATCTGTCATGCTTCGTGGGGTACGTGCGCCTCGCCTATTCCACACGAATTCGTGCAGGACTAACGCTGGGGAGCGCGTACCTCTTCGGCGCCTTGTTGATGCGTACAACGCACATTTTATGGAGCTTGACTTATTTACTCTTTCCAAAGATCCCTTCAAGGCAAGAGCAATAGATTTGCTAAATTCATAAGTTTCATTTTCTACTTCTTATTTTCTTTCTTACTTCTTACTAATCTTTTATGACGGACACGATTTGTCTGTTTTCTGTAACTATTATTTTTTGTGAATTCGTGGACAATGTTGTTGGTTACATGTGTAATAACATAAATATTATGTGAGATTGTGTAATTGTGTATACATGTATTTCTAAGTTGTGTTATTTTAAGAATCTTTAGTTAAGCTGGCATGTAACTGTTTTTTGTCCCTAACAAATAAAATAAAATAAAATAAAAACAAAATGAAGTATTTTTTGTGTGCATAAAATATATTTTCTATTTCAAAGCAACGATTGCGAATCAGTGAAACGAAGCGGACAGGACGATGCTTAGCGAATAACTTGCTCTATAATAAGTGTTCTATACCACTGCTGGGCAAAGGCCTCCCGCAGTCCTTAGAGCTTTTTCCATGCTGCTGGCTACTGCCTCTTTGAGCCATCCCTCGTGGTAAGCATCCAGATCGACACGCCACCTCTTGCTAGGCCTGCTTCGGCGGCGCTGTCGTCCTTCGAGCAACCATTAAGTGAAGACTTTTACCCAGTGGGTATCGTGCGGGACCCACCGAATCCTGTTTTAGCCTACCACCCTTCTTATCAACGTCCACAGATATTATACCTCTTTGTTTTTTTTTTTTTGGTGGGTTGAAAATCATCGAATGACCCCCCCGCTCTTGGGCAGAGCGAAGGGGAGTGTCAGACTTCTACTGACTAAAAACCGAACCCATGTTCCTTCTTTGCCCTTGCGCCGAGGCCACGTAATCTAGTACAAAAATCCGCGGCCCCGACGGGCAGATATATACCTCTTGAAATAACAAAGGGCATAGATAGTGGATGTTGACGGAGAACACTTAATCGTTAAAAACTTTTAAATGCTACCCTTGTTAGATGCACACAAAGAAATATGTTTGTAACTTAATGATAACTGCTCAGTAAGCTTCATAAGTCAATGTTTTAAACATCGTTAATCGCTTTCTGCTTCAGAAACTTGAATTACGTGAATACTGTTTTGATTTCTCAATTTGAACACGAAATTATTTGAATTGTACCTACTGAAGTTTGAATTGGTTTATAATACAAATTAGTTGTTGTCAGATTCAGGGTTAGGTTGTAACATTCAATTCAGAGCACTGTAATTAATTTAACCCTATAATAATATATTTATGTAGCTACATAAATGTATGTGCTATGTTTTCAATTATAATAAAAGATATTTTGGAAAAGGTTAAACAAATGATGAATGATAATACTGTTTTCCATAATTATTGTGTACAAACCATTTATATAAAGTCAAAAAACTTTCGTGAAAAATCACAAAACAGAAACTGATTTTCTTCTACAAAAGGCATTCATTCACAAAAAATAATTCGTAAAGTAACTTCACCACCCAAGAAAAATCATTGGAAGCTAAATAATTCAAACAAACATTATCCACAAAAACCAAATTATTCAATCATCCGTTTATAGCCAACCCATTTTGTCACAGCAAATTAACGAAAATGCCACAAAACAAAACGATAAATCAAATGGAGCGAGATATCAAGCATGTGTCGAATGCCACATTTTATGCCTGGCATAAAACACTGGCAGGATGCCAGCCGGTCTGGCATGCCATTTTATTTCCAAATTGGCACGAGCTTATTGAGATCATTGCTTAACTTTGTGGCATAGCCTAGCTCGTATGAGGCTATAAATTTAGAGGGTGTTTTAGACCACCTGCGTGCAGTGGCCGGGTTTTGAAGACTTTATTGGGTATTTTCTGAAGGATTTATTTTATGTTTGTTGTACAATTTTAGAGGAGTCTAAAGATTTATTTTTCAATAAAAAAAAAACAATTGCCATACTATTTACAGGAAAGATATAAATGATATATCATGCAGTCCCCGATGGGTTAGGCGTGGGTCAAACACAAGAACCGTATGGCGGTGGCGCGGTGCTGGCGAGGTGGTGGCGTGGCGCCACTTCTTTGATATTTCATAAAAATAGTACTTATTTGGCAAAAATACCAAAAACAAATTCAAAATTATTAAAAGTAATAATGCCAAAAGGGCCGGTTTCGTAACAGTGTATTGATCATTACAAGAATTAATTTATCACTTAAGTATCAATTTTTCACTTCAGTTCGTTACCACATTTTTTTAAAATAATTCAGGAAAGAAAACCACAGACACAAAACGAAACCAACAGTGACATGAAGCAAAGATTAATAACCCGTAAACTTTCATCGTATTTTGCAATTTTTAAGTACCAGAATTTTCCAGAGAATTCCTGAGTGTACCAGTACATAAGTGCAGCTTTAATCTCTTCGCGTTAAAAGGACATGCATATTTATGAAAATAATATTAATGCCACACCACAATACCTCGATTTCCTCAGTTTTTAAAACTTGCATGAAAGTGGGACGTTTTGTCATTTTCAAATTAGCATAGTGTCATTTTGATGTTTAATTTCCATTAGCTTTGTCGTTTCTCTGGTGACATTTTGTTTGAAAGTTCAATGTTTTATTATTCACTAGCTTTTGCCCGCGACTTCGTTCACGTGGAATAGTGACTTCCGGAAGATTTTTGGTTTATCTCGCGAAAAAAAAAAAAAAAACAATCCTATGTCCTTTCTCAAGTTCCAAACTATGTCTGTACCAAATTTCATCAAAATCCGTTCAGCCGTTTAGGCGTGAAAGAGTAACAGACAGACAGAGTTACTTTCGCATTTATAATATTAGTATGGATGGAAGTATGGATAGTATGGATTCATAACATTACGCAGGCGTAATGTTATGAATCCATACTATAATGGCTATATTGCTGTCTAAACCTTCGTGGACTACAGGTAGTCCACGAAGGTTTAGACAGAAATATAGCCATTAGTATACCCCCATTTCCATTCAAAATACGTATGACACTTTGCCCAACCACGGAATCTAACCCAGAACCTCATGCATAGCAGTCGATATTTCCGACCTCTAGATCATCAACGTACGTTTTTATCCTTGTTTATAATGAGAACAATAAACTTTTTCAAAAAGATTTTGTTCATTCGTACATTTTTACAATTGTTTTCTGCTCTATTAATCTGCTATTGTATAAAAGCAAATGTTACACTAAAAATTCAGGCTCACAAATCTACACACCTGCGGGTAGGCTATATTTGAACCAAGCGGAAATCGAAAATGCCAACGTACTGCAGGTGCGTCAATCGCTCAGAATGACATTTCCTGCCCCTAACTGATCTACACTGTGAAAAAAGAGGGTTGGAGTTGACTCACTTCTTCGGACAAGTTTGTCAAAGTCACAGTGACTCTGTTAAAAATGTTTCTCTATAAATATGTGCAAAAAGTTGTTAAAAGTGCATCAAAATATTCTTAAGGTTAAAAATAAATAAAACCAACTTTGTCGCAGGTGAAAAGATTGGATGATTATTGTTTTCAAAATATTATTAAACCGACTTTATCAATCACTACATAGGTACCTACCTATTATTAAAGTCTAAGTCCTCCGCAGCGTCTGTCTGTCTGTCTATTCGCAATAAACCGAAATACTACTGCACCGATTTTTATGCTGTTTTCACCAAGGATACCTAGAGCGGTTTTCGAGGAAGGTTTTAGTATAAAATTAACCGACATCCACGCGGGCGAAGCCAAGGGCAAGCTATTCATCACTACATAATATTATAATAAAACAAAGTGTTAGCTATATTAAATCAAACCATCATGCAGAGACTACTCGTACATGAGTGAATTATAGATGTACCGGAATCGTAATTTAATGCACAACACATTCAACCCGGTAAGTGCTAGTCTGAATTTAAATTAAATTCAACAACCAATTTATTACCTACGTTAAAACTTCAATAGCATCAAACTGCAACAAACGAATGAATATGTAAAATACTATATTCATTACGCTTAATTACCCATAAAAATAATTCAATTAAATGCAAAATATTTTATTAATCTCTTCACACATATTATGACTGATTATTTATAACAGCTTATAACCCTCCTTTGGCTTTGCCGTAGTCGGGTAAAAATTACGGTACACACGGCTACACATCAAGCTATACATTTCCAGTATAAGCTGGTCTCGCATTGTATAGGATTTCCGTACAGTGCGAGATCAGCGTAAACTGGAAATGTATAGCTTGATGTGGTAGCCGTGTGTACCTACCTACATTACTTTGTGAGAGAATGAATAAAACAATACCTACGTGAGAAAATTTAAAAATGCGCAATGTATGTAGGAATAGGACGGCACGGTTGGCGCAGTGGCTGTGTGATTGGACTGGTGCGCTGCGTCACTGCATGTCGCGGGTTTGATCCCCGCACGGAACAAATATTTGTTTGGCCTACAGATAGTTGTTTCGGGTCTGGGTATTTGTGTATGTAAGTGTAAATGTTTGTAAGTGCACCCACGATACAGGATAAATTCCTAGTGAAGGGCAATGAATAATAAAAAAAGAATGCAACATTTTTTGGGATGGGAAAGTATATTAGTTGATAAATAGGTATAGTTAAGTAGTAGTATATTATGGGGAACATACTAGGTTTACGAATTGATATTATGTCTATAACCCTGAAGCAGTTAATGAACACTAAGCAAACGTAAGAGTGTTTACAAGGTGGCATTAGTTCCTGGAACCTTGTGTTTGCCATTATTACTCAACCGATCTGCTTTGACTGCGGATGTGGTTTATTGACTTAGGTGCTTGTAAACTCGTTTATCTACATCATCCAGCTAACTTATCTATCTATCTATATAAATAAAAAGATAAGTCCTGACTGACTGACTCATCAACGCCCAGCCCAAACCCATGGACCTAGAAAGCTGAAATTTTGCACAGAGGTTCCCTGTATAATGTAAACTTGGAATAAGGAAGGATTTTTCGAAATTCAACCCCTAAGGGAGTTAAATAGGGGATGAAAGTTTGTATGGAAAATCGCAATTTTCACGCGGGCGAAGCCGCTGGCAAAAGCTAGTAAATTTATAAAACAACTAGCCAGAATGTGTTGCAATTCACTTTTTTTTGACTACCTACGAGTACCTATTTTGTCGTTGAGTTTTTTTTTTAATTTTCTGCATAACTTTTTTTTTATTTTTTATTATTGATAGGTTCGCGTTTGACCACTATCGATTCTATCTATCACTATCTATTGATTTTTTTAATTAAGAACCCTCCTCCTGACAATAAAAAACACAACAAAAAACAGAATTAGCAAAGTCGATCCAGCTGTTCACGAGTGATGCCGTGACCAAGGAAATAGGTAGATTTATTCGTTTTATATAATTTTAAATTCTTAAATTCAATTCTCTCTTCTACTTCTCTTCTGTATCGACAGGTTCTATAATTGTGACTGATTTTATTTTCCTACCAACTGGTCCCAGCTATAATATAGCTGGGAAAAGGCTCAATTCAATTCATTATTACGGACCAGTTGGTAGGAAAATAAAATCAGTCACAATTATACACGTTCTCATTTCGACTGGAAGCCAACACCAATATAAATATATATCAGTCGAAATGAGAACGTGTGAATCCCAGAATTTTACGTTCAGCGTCCGCTTATCTGACCTCCACCACCCGGTCGAGTACCGGGTACCACGGTGTAGCGATGCACAATGGTAGAACTTGGTAAGACATACTGCACCCATCCCAAATAACTTGGGATAAGGGCAGGAGATTATTGCGTTTTAGGCGCCATACCTAATTAGGTAATAATCATTTTAAAATAGGAATGGAGTTTCTGCATAGGAAACAACCTTTTCTGGACTATTTAAAAGTGCCCATGAGAAATAAAATATTTTGATTTTGCTAATGACGACAGGCAACCATGAATTAGGTATGTATTTTTGAGCATTGACAGTTTTTAAAAACTCGAGATTAAAAAAAAATCTATACAAATCAACAAGTAATTATATTAAAACATTGAAACTACAATTGGGGTCGACCAACAAATACAAACACGAGTTCAGATTAACGAGAATTAAATGTCAAATTATACAGATAGCGGGATACAGGTTAAATTATATGCTTTGTGGTTTAAAATAAGCTCAAATGTTACTGATACCCTAGTAAATACATTAAAGTAATAACATATTTCCATTTATCATTCAGGATGTTGTTTATTACGTTAATTTTTGAATAGACTGTTTATAGTGCGGTTAGATGCATAATTGACTATCTGCGTGCCAAATTTCATCCAAATCTGGTTAGTATTTTTTGCGTGGAAGAGGATTAGATAAATGACAATGTATTTATTGATATTTGATATATCAATAAATACATGACATTCTCATTTATAATGTTAGAAGAACTGCAAAACCATTTCAAATGGCTAAAGAAGAGAAGAAGTAACTTCAGTTTGAATATTAAAACGATCATGATGAAAATACGACTTGAAAATCCGAAATTAATAAACAGAATGTTAATTACTTCCAAAAAAGCAATCTTACTTTAAAGACAATATACATTTAATAAGGGACCGCAAGTGTAACGAAGAACAAACTCGTTAAGTACATTCATTAAAACTTTCTTACTATTCAAGTAATACTTTGTGGTGGCTAAGTTTTTGGTAAGGAAATGCAGGACGGGAAATATTCCCGAAACAGTATTGGGTAACCGATATTGCTTTAGAGACTTTAAAGCAATATTGGTAGTTTTACTTATTTATACAAGAGGAAAAATCGGGCTATTTTTAGCATGACATTTTTCACCAACTCTGAAAAAATATTTTCAGAAAATTCTACTTGATGCAAGTGCTCACCTACTTTTATCAAAATTAAATAAATAGGTACTAATTATTATGTTCAAAATGTTAAAAAATAGAAGTATTTTTTTTCATATAAATCTGCACACTAAGTGCGTAAATGTGTGTAAAGTAATGTTTTAATACAAAGTTACACATCATCTTCCTACCGTTGTCCAACGTTACTGGATTTCGGTCCGTTGGGGCTGCGGGTTGGTCACAAAGATACCGCGGCCTCGACATAAAGGGCTAAGAAGGAACATGGGTGGTTTTTAGTCAGTAGAAGTCTGACACTCAATTTCGCTCTGCCCGGAGCGGGAGGGGTTGTTGGTATTTGATGATTTTCCACACACCAAAAAAGAAAAAGAAAAAAAAGGTCGATGCAAATGTTTATTTCTTCCATTCTTCTTTGTTAACCGAGGCGCTATCGTTTATTCCTTTTTCCTTCATAACATTTTTTTCGCGGGGATCGAACCCGCGACACGCAGCGCAGCAGTCCAATCGCTCAGCCACTGTGCTAACCGTGCCGTCATTTGTTAGTAATTTACAATTTTATTTCTTGAAGTTACTTCACCAACTTTGCAAACGTGCGAATTGAGAATTCCCACAAAAAACCTACGTTTTTGGCAGCCCTACTAAGCTCAGTGTTTGCGGACACTTTTGCTTGGTAATCATGATTCTATGACACGGAGAAAATTAACTTGACTAAACTATTTAGTCTTATTATCCGAGTAGGCAAGAAATCGTGTCGTTAATTGTGTTTTCTTAGCACATTAATTTGTAGGCAAAAAGGTTTGATCAACAGTTTGATCAAACCTTAAAAAGTAAAGTTTACAATAATAAAACCAGTGTTTTATTGTAAACTTTAGGGTGTTTTCCTGAGATAGTTGACAGCCCTAAACCCTTTAGTGTTTTTACTGAACGGCAGAAGAATAATCAGCCTTTAATGTCCCCACTGCTGGGACTTCAGGCCTCCTCTCTAAGAGACGAAATGGGCTATAATCCACCACGCGAGCCCAGTGGGGTTTGATACTGAACGGCATAATAATATCTAATAATACACAACATTACAATAGGATACCTGTACCACATTTCTATTATTTGCATTAGAAATTTCTGTTAACAAAATAGTGTTCTCCTGATTTATTTATTTTTGTACTCTACCACAATTATGTCCTATTTGACCCTAAGGTTGACTGGTAGAGAATGCCTTGTGGCATTAAGTCCGCCTATGTACCACGTTTGTGCATAAAGTTTAAATAAATAAATAAATAATAAATAAATTTCTTAGTACACAGCCACGTAGCCTGTATTTGTGACATGCTGATGGCAAACTGGCCCCCGTTACATGGGACTTAAACATGGCTGACGAAATGTCGGTGTAAAAACCGACTTCAAAAAAAAAACACTAAAAAGTCAAAAATAAACTTTAGAAGAAAAAAACAACACAAAAAAGTGAAAAATAAACTTAAGAAGAAAAATCAGCTTCTGAAGTCGGTGACATTTGTTTGTTTGATTTGGCTTTTTTTGCCACCGACTTCCGAAGCTGATTTTTCTTCTTAAGTTTATTTTTCACTTTTTTGTGTTGTTTTTTTCTTCTAAAGTTTATTTTTGACTTTTTAGTGTTTTTTTTTTGAAGTCGGTTTTATTTTTTGTTAAAAAGTTTTTATTTTTCACTTTTTAGTGGTTCACATGTGCTTACCCCTTCACAACGTACCGGCGTGATGTTATGTTATGAACTGGTGTAAGCAATAGACAGACATGAGATTTCAGCAATCCCAGTCCATTTGCTATCGTTTGTTGAGGAGTTCCGTTGCCTATCTCCGAAGTTCTTCATCAGATCTTCACTAAATTGAAATGGAACCACTCCGAGAAAGTACTCTTCCAAAAACTACTCAAATCACTGCAAGTGTGCCTATAAAATTTGAAGAGTTCTCTCTATTTCTCCAGGATCCCATCATCAGATCCTGACTTGGTGATCATGGGACCACTTGGGAAGTATATCCTTTCCAACAAAAAAAGAAATTTTCAAATCGGTTAGCAAGCGACGGAGTTATGAGGTAACAAACATAAAAAAAAAAAAAAAAAAAAAAAAAAAAAAAAAAAAAAAAAAAAAAAAAAAAAAATACAGTCGAATTGATAACCTCCTCCTTTTTTTGAAGTCGGTTAAAAATGGATACACCTCTGCCATTGACTTATATATTACTGCGTAAGGACTGGGCGGGCCGCATGATAAAAAAAATGACGCCTTGAATTTGGTCCCAAATAGGTCTTGACTAAACCGAAGTTTAGAAGAAAATGAAAATTAAAAATTAATTTTTTTTTTTATTAACATTTTAATGAAAGCTTTATTTAATTTCTAACCTAGATAATACCACGCCACGCCGCTCATACAAGGTTACGTTTACGAGCAGCCTGATTAGTTCTTATAGATGACGTTAGTGTTTCGCTGTATGGGGAACGCATCGAGCAAAATGTTCGGACGACCGTATCTTTAGTTTTTATATCAATGACCTCTGCCTAACCATTTGGGGATTACATGCGTGATGTTGTGTTATGTGTACTGCTGTTTCTATACCAAATAAATAAAATTGATAAAAACTAGACCAAACTCTGCACCAGTCAGGTAAAATAAAAAATATTATCGTATTAAAAGCTCCTTCTAGAGATATTTTATAATCGCTGAGAATGGTTTTATTCAGTTTGGTAGCAAATCGCTTAGATACCGAATTTAACTAAAATAAATGCTAATTTGTTACGTTTTACGAATTTTGCTTAACTTTATTGCCTGCATCATCAAATAGCTGTGCAAAGGCCTCTCTCCATGACTTCCAGCTATTTCGATCAAGGGCAAATGTGAACCACTGGTCACTGGTCTTATCCAGCTCTTCCAGCCATTTTCTACGAGGTCTACCGCCACGCCTTCTGGCTGTATCAAGGCTTATATAGTGGCTATTATTGCTAACAGCTCATTGGGCATGTGGAAGACGTGGCTAGTCTACTCCTATTTCAGCTTATCTGCCTTTGAACTACCTGTCTTTTTCTACCCGACTGCGGCGAATCCCAAACGGAGGTTTAATAAATGTCTAAATCCGTGACGTCCTTGCACGCAACAGAAGTAGTATTAATATTACATTAGGGCTACAATTTAAATGCTCACCAAAAAAGATTTTTAGACCCTAGACTAAAGTCTGTACTTTAGTCTAGGGTCTAAAAATCTTTTTAAAGTACCAAATAAAATATTTTAACTTCAAATAAAATAAATCCACCCTATACCGAGGTGCCTAAAGAAAAACGTTTTAAGTTCCAAAATAATTAGACACTCATCAGAATAATTGTACGTGTTGTATTTATTTTACGGCACGGTTGGCGCAGTGGCTCAAGCAATGGACTGCCGCGCTGCGTGTCGCTGGTTCGATCCCCGCACGGAACAAAGATTTGTAGATGTTTGTGAACGCACCCACGATACAGGAGAAATTCCTAGTGTGGGGCAACGTTTAAAAAAAAAAAAAAAACTTTTTGCCTACCAAAATGGATTAATGACGCTTAAAAACGCTTAAATAACGCTTTTTAGGGCGTATTGCCAATCCTTTTACTCGAGCGGCCTGTGGGTTCGGTATACGCAACGAGCCTACAACGTCCTACGCGTTCAATATAATAATGCTTTCAGAATGCTGTTGGGGTTGCCGCGCTACTGTAGAGCATCGCAAATGTTCGCAGACGCGCGCGTTGACGGTTTCCACGCCATAATGCGTAAGAAAGCGGCGTCGTTATTGCAAAGACTACGCGGTAGCACCAACAGCATTTTGCAAATGATTGCATCCCGCTACGACTGTCCCATTCAGGCTCACTGGGTGGGAATAGTCACGGGAAAATTGTGATGTTGTGTACCTACTAACATAGATCGTAAGAAAATTGTTACTAACACTTATAATTATTATGTACCTACTAACATAGATCTTAAGATAAATTGTTACTAACACTTATATGGATTCTTTCCGAAATAAATGGTTATTATTATTTCGAATTTTTTTGGTAGTAAAATAGGTTCTTTTCTGGTAGGCGTTTAAACACAAGCCTTACATTAGCCTTGTATTAGTAATACAGCTATACTCCTCTATTCTTCCAAACCCAATTAATCAATCCCAATTTCTTCGAAACTAATCTCCGCTATACCATCGATCAATAACCTGACAAGAACCAACATCTTAACAAGAAATTAATCTTATTACAACGTAATAAGTCGTAAAGTACCACAATAGGTATTGTGAAGACCTCCGCGCTTTGTGAACCTGATAGATAAAATGGGTCCGTGGCTTAGGCCCCCAGTGGTCGACGCACCTGTGGCCGACGCCCCCGATTCAATTAATTTAATTCAAAGTAATTTTTGATCAAATGTACTGTCAGGCACAAAAATTGTTTTACGAAAATATTAAATGTACTTAAATTGATTGTAATTATAAGCATAACATTAAATCGTAATTATATTTATAACATAGAAATGCTTTTATATTAGAGGTATGTTTTGAAAAATTAAAGTCTTAGTTATTTTTCATTATTTATTTATAACTAGCTGACCCACGCAACTTTGTCTGCGTCTCTATATATAACTTATAACTTTCCTCGATAAATCAAATAGCCAACCAAAATTATTAAGTTAAATCGTAACAAACAAAAATTTTTATCTTTCCTCTAATATTAGTTAAGATTACACTAAAATGAGAATTAGGTACTATAAATATCTCTTACTGTTAAATATACGATATCGATAACACCCTGTACTTGTAAACATTATTTTGTTTGAATTTGAATTTCCCGGAGGCCAGCCAGAATCCCCCGTACCTACATTGCGACGCAACCCGCGTAATTATTTTTCCGCGCGTGTATTTTTACATTGCGATATCTTCTAAGATATTTGTTTAAACTGTATAGAGTAAATAGCACAAATATTCTATATTAAATTTCCGTTCTAATGAACACATTTATTTAGATATAGATTAATACCATATGGGTTAAATAAGCTTCGCAAAAAATAATTCTTTTTAACCTAACATTTTAATAGTAAAAAATGGTTACAGTGAGTCAATCTTAAAAGATAGACAGATGCTGTCGCGGACTTTTTTTTAGAACTTTTAAAGACGAATAATTACTTCATACATGATATTCTCGTAACTTAAACCGTTTTCGCAGCGTACGCAACGGAAGCTCTCAGAAAGGAATGTTCTTTTCCCGTTTTTGCAACATTTCTCATTTATGCTCCGCTCCTATTGGTAGTAGCGTGATGTTATATAGCCTATAACCTTCCTCGATAAATGAACTATCCAACACAAAAAGAATTTTTCAAATCCAATCAGTAGTTCCAGAGTTTATCGCGTTCAAACAAACAAACAAACAAACAAACAAACTCTTCAGCTTTATAATATTAGTATAGATATATCTCGATATGAAATCTAGTAAGTATTTTTTTTTATATAAATCACAGTTTTCATCACCTACACCATCAGTTTTCAATGATTCTCTTCATCAAGAGAATCATTTAACTTAATTATAATAATCAGTCTCAAATGTAATAAAATAAGATAGTAATTTTAAATAATCAGTCTTAAAATGTTCTTTTATTTTTGTAACAATAATTATTAAACATATTAGACTGTGAAACAAATGAGAATGTTTGTACATAATAAATATGCTTCTAATGGGGAAAAAGGTGTGTAAGGATAAGGTTAGGTAAGTGGCGATCTATTCTCTCTGCTATTTGATAGATAACTTTTGTTCAGCAAGGAAAAATACTTTATTAATAGGGTGAAACACTTTTCTCATTTACTGTACTAAGTGAAAAAGCACAAGAAAAAAAAGATATTAAATTAATCGTATCAGGGGCGTCGGCCACAGGTGCGTCGACCACTGGGGGCCTAAGCCACGGACCCGATAAAATTACTATGGCCGTTGACAGTTTACTAGTATATTGTTATTGAGGGTATTTCCGGCACAATAGACTATTTTACAGTTGAGGAGAATAAAATTGGCTTTCGGATCTCAAAGAGGTTTTATATAAAAAGTACAAAGTGTCTGTGTATGAGTATTTGTTTGTGCCCTAATACGTGATACATGGATGGAAGCAAGACGCACGGGACAGGTCAATGTGGTGACACCTGGGGGAAGCCTAATGTCCAGCAGTGGATGTCTTTTGGCTGAAATAATGATGATAACGTGATACATGAATTTTTTGATTTTGTAATTTCCCGGACAACTCCAGAATTCTGCCTCAGTGCCCGGAATGCGAGAAGAGTTCTAAAACGTCTGGAAACTACAAAATTCATAAGATAACAGACAGTTTATATCAGCTTGTTGCCTGAACCTTTCCTAACTATGTTGGGGATGGCTTCCAGTGTTACCGTAAGAATCTAAATATCAGTATTTCACAAGATGTGACTGCCTATCTGAACTCTACAGAGTAATTACTGGGTAATACCTGATATTTGGATATAGACTATTATAGAGCTACGAAGAATTAAGTTGGCTTTCGGATCTTAAAGAGGTTTTATATAAATGGTACAGAGTGTACAGGAATGAGTATTTGTTTCTGCCGTAATATGTGATATAGGTACATGAATCTTTTAACGTTCTGACGATGTAATCATGTAAGTATAGCCGGAATTTTCCCGGACAAGCTCAAAATTTTATCTCAGTGTCTGGAATGCGGGATTCTTAAACGTCTGGGCACTCCAAAATTCATAAAATAACAGACAGTTTATTTCAACATGTTGCCTGAACCTTTCTTATCTTGTGTTTCGTAAATGTTGGAATTATCTTGCAATCTTACCGTGACTGAGATGTGACTGCCTATCTGAACTCTACAGAGTATTTACTGGGTAATACCTGTTACTCGGTAAGACAAGATGTTAACTTTTCGTTCAGTAACTACCTGAAACTATATTAAAATTTAAAGATCGCGTTTAGAGAGGCTAGTAAAAAACTCGGTATGAAACAGCTAACTCATCCACGGCCCGATCTTGACAAACACTGCTTAACCTTGATCAACCTGAACGTCTATTATTTTTTTAATTTTTATTAGCTTACACTGTCCCACTGCTGGGCAAAGGCCTCCCCCATGACTTTCCAAGTTTTTTTTGCAATTTGCCTTCTCCGTCTTTTAAATAATTTAAATAATGCACAAAAAGAAAGAAAAAAGACCTCAATTTTCTATGGAAAAAAAATAACCTTATTTTACAAAGCTACCTGGACTGCCATTTGATAAAGGTCTTGTCTCAATCCTCTTCGATGAGAAATATCATAAAGAGAAGTTGTCACAATGATACAGAAAAGTATCCGAAGAAAAACCAGGATTTTATAAATCTCCGGATAGATAACGGGAGGTTTTATTCAATGTCTGGTTTATTTCTACCCGGGTTACTTGGAAATCCTCACTCTGTCACAAAATATAAAACATGACATATGGTCCACTCACGGTGGCCATCACAGATCAAAGAAACAATATGTAGAGGCCATAGATTTTTCACTTCTTTCTTTATCGACTGGTTTTTTGCCTAACCTAGCGTCCGGGTTTAATGCCGTCCATACAAATACTCGCCTAAAGACCTATAATAATAATCAATGGTTTAAGCAAAAAAACAAAAAAAAACAGATGGCTTAAGTAATAATATTAAAACTTGTTTGCAAGAACACAGTAAAACTTATTTGAATTAAACGTTATACAACGATCCCTTAATTAAAAGAGATTATGAGTGGGCAAACGCTGTAATTTTCACATCTGCTCTGTAATAAAAACAATTGTTATTAATTCAGAAATCCACTAGAAAGAATGAACATGTTTTTAAAGTGCTAATCCAACAAAAACCTTTTGCAAAACTTGTTAAGCTAAATAAACTTTTTCAGCAATACTAAGTCGGTAACTAAGCTTCAACTAAATACTCTATTTTTACTGATTATGCTTTTTCAGCATCAAAGTTGAAGCAGCAACATCAGCTTTTACATGGCTATAAGCTCGGATTTAATAACTTCGAAGAATTGTTTATTTTTGTTTTGAAAGGTTCTGTAAGCATTGGTGAAGGCTTCAAAACTCTTTCTATTGTTTTCAAGCTATCCAATTATTAATTTGTATCTTTCCGTTATTTTTTTTTTTGTGGATTTATTTGTCCACTTTGGAAGTGAGCTCTTTTGTTTGGGTGGCATGTAGATAGTTTTTTCATTCTGACGAAAAAGTGAATAGTCTAATGGTTGAAAAAATTGTGGCATTCAATGCGCCTTGAATTATTTAAGACTAGCTTTTGCCAGCGGCTTCGCCCGCGTGAAAATGACGATTTTCTATACTAACTTTCATCCCCTATTTTATATCCCTTAGGAGTTGAATTTCGAAAAATCCTTCCTTATTCCTTGTCTACATTATAAAGGGAACCTTTTTGCAAAATTTCAGCTTTCTAGGTTCAAGGGTTTGGGCTGGGCGTTGATGAGTCAGTCAGTCAATCAGTCAGGCAGTCAGTCAGGACTTCTCTCTTTATTTGTATACTAGCTTTTGCCAGCGGCTTCGCCCGCGTGAAAATGACGATTTTCCAAACAAACTTTCATCCCCTATTTAAATCCCTTAGAGGTTGAATTTCAAAAAATCCTTCCTTATTCCTTGTCTACATTATAAAGGGAACCTCTGTGCAAAATTTCAGCTTTCTAGGTCCAAGGGTTTGGGCTGGGCGTTGATGAGTCAGTCAGTCAGTCAGGACTTCTCTTTTTATTTATAAAAGATAGATAGATAGATATATAGAAGGTTAGGTTAGATTACTCTTGTTCCGCCTTAAAAAGTCACCACAAATTCAATCTAGCCAACTCGGTGACTAGCGAGAACAAACAGATGGCCATCAAAAATAAATGTTTAGGCACCTTATACTTACATCAGAAATTCGTCAACAGCAGCCACGGAGTCGGGACCTATTCCTGGTTGAAAGTAATA
The DNA here is from genome assembly GCA_949316265.1 of Diarsia mendica. Lineage (NCBI taxonomy): Eukaryota > Metazoa > Arthropoda > Insecta > Lepidoptera > Noctuidae > Diarsia > Diarsia mendica. Next base: position 20,551,722 of record OX438900.1, on the reverse strand, counting down.
TAGGCTTGCCACTTATACTAGCAAAATGGTGCTTGTGTTGTCAACCTGCCTAAACTTTTCTATATAACAGGCGTGTTGTTATGTTATGAAACAGACCTTTTTCCACACGAATAAAAAAATGTAGTTAAAAAACTAAAAAACCCGACTGAAAAAACGGAAAAGCAAAAAACAAGCACATTTTAAATTAAACAAAACTTGTAAGCAGGCGGGGTCCATTCTATTTTCATTTCATAATTTAATATTCAAATGAACCCCGCCTGCTTCCAAGTTTTGTTTAATTTAAAATGTGCTTGTTTTTTGCTTTTCCGTTTTTTCAGTCGGGTTTTTTAGTTTTTTAACTACATTTTTTTATTTAACACTTTTTAGTCAGTTTTCATTAACTTCGTTATTACTATTATAAGACGGTAGATTTCGATTCGATTTTATATTCATTCCGTACACGTAAAAAAATCCGGTTATAAGTAAGAAATGCGATATTGTTTGTTCTAATAACTTTAAATCGTTATATACCCTAAACGGTTTTATAAAATGAAAAATGATAAAGCCTACTATCCTAATACTCATTTTCAAATACCTATTCAACGATACCCCACTTGATGTGGTGCGTCAAATTTTTTTTTTCATTTTGACAATATGGCGACTAGTTGTTACTTTAGTGAGTATTGTTTATTGTAATGTTTTTAGTGACACTCGCGAGGTCAAGACGAATCGATTGACGTACGGATCATCAAAATCGGCCAAGGCGTTTGGCCTCTACAGTGCCACATAGGAACAAACATACATACATACATACATACATACATACATACATAGACTGATAAACACATAACCCTTCTTTGCTTTGCGCAGTCGGGTAAAAAAACACATAAAGATGATTTTATGATAGTGGTCGGCTCGTAAAACTTTTATCGAGTGCTGATAAACTATCAAATTACAACTACATGAAGCGGGTGAAACCAAAGACATAAACTGTATCTTGTTTCTTATCGGTCTACCCTAGTTGTAAAGGTTATCCAAAGGACTTTTAGTTGATAGAGCATGTTGAAACGATTTGTATCCAGGGGGTAAGGAAAATATTATACTGAATTCAGTATATCAAGATAATAAGGAATTCTTGTAGAAACGCGCGACGCCTAAAATCAGCTGTTCGCTTCGTGCCTTATAACTATAACTCGAGTTCAACGACCTCGTTGTCGCAATTGCCATTCGAGAAAGTGAAACAATTATTTATTGAATATGTTCCTGAAATATTTTTTGTACCGATCATCTTAGTACGAAATACTGAATTTACGGAGGTCTGTTCCTTCCACCCTGTAATTTTATTAAATACCTTTAGCTATTAAAAACATTGGTGAAGCAATTCCATATGAATGAACCCGTTTTAAATCTATTTAAAAAAGAAAAATATTGAACAGAGCAATTAATAAAGTCCATTCAAATGTGTCATTCACACTTTATTGCACTTTACAGTGGCTCTTGTCGACTGAAATTGCAATACTTTTGAATCTGCTGAATCTGGCTATTCAGCTAGCCGAGGCAGGTATTTTTATTTTAGTATATTTTCAAATTGCATTTGTCTGCGCCATTCACATTATTTATCCGCATTTTTATTAATATCTATTTATCTAATTATTTATGGAAATCACAAACGCATAATTGCTACACTGCACACGCTACCATACTCTTCTCTCATTGGTTAATTCAAAACGAAGGATCGAACGTCCAATCAGATTCATTTCCTATTACCATTTCCTCCGCATCCTTCCTTCCACCCATTAGTCCTACCTCAGCGTCAATAACAAGCGCACGTGAAATTGCCCTGCGCCCGCGCTGCCGTCCTCGCCATTAAAAGACTCAAAAATCAAGCTAGAAACTGTGAATAGAAATGTGTGTGTGATCCTCCTCATATCATCTTGTGACACTTGGTGGGTTTTCGCTGAATCAACGTGCTCCAGAAAGCTGTGCTATCGAAGACATTACGCTTTTCCCTTACCCTAAAACCGTGAGTACCATTTAGCCCATCCAAGTGTTCTGGTCCTTCGTTCCAAATAAAAAACAAAAAATTACTTCGCATATACACTACACTCATCAAACACAACATATTTATCGCATTTATAGATTTAATCGCATAAAAACGCTCAACTAAGCATCCGCCATTACACTAGCCTACGTGACTCGCTCACGAGGCATTTCCCGCTAACATCTCATCAACGCTAAGTTATTTATTCAAATACGCATCTTATTTCACGCTAAACACTCTATTGCTAAAATATTATAAATATATTTTAGTCATCGCACACATATTTCGCAGGTTTTCCCAAAACATAACGCACACGGGCAAGTCCAATTTATTCTCGATATTTCGCATACATTCACTCATTTAAATAAGTATTATTATTAACGATTATTAACTCGAATAGGCATTTTCCCAACGCATAAAAATGACTTCAAAGCAAGGTAAACACAAGGAGTCCGATAAGGAATCTTATGGCTCCGCTGAAGAAGATTCAAAAGTGCTTCTGTTTGAATCTAAGAAGGAAGTTTTATTCAAAATGCTGCAATCAATTTATAATAATAATATATTTAATGTCAGACATCAGTGATCCATTATGGTTAGTAACAATGAGAACTTATAAACTATGTTAGTAGGCACAAAAATCAATCATAAAAAATATATATCCATTATGGTTAGTAACAATTGCAACTTATGAACTATGTTAGTAGGCACATTAAAACAATCATAAAATATATTACTAAATTGAAAATTAAACTATAAATTACATAATTGAAAATTAAACTATAAATCACAAATAATTGAAAATTAAATTATAAATTACATAATTGAAATTGAAATGGAAATAATAACTTACATAAAAATTAGTTATTAAAAGCCACGGAGGCATGTAGGCGTACCCAATGGCCCAGTATGGGACTGTCCCACCTGTCCGCTATAGTACTCAGGATGCTGTTGGGGCTGCCGCGTACCCTGCGCATGATGGAGGCGCATCGCTTGCGCATGATGGCGTGAAAGCCATCTATGCCCGCCTCTGCGAACATGCCAGAAGCACTGCAGTAGCGCGGCAGCCCCATCAACACTCTGAACGCGTTGTTGTACTGAATGACCTCGGTCGACAAGTTTCAGTAAATAGTTCATTAAAATCTCAATTTCTAGCTAGGATTAATTCCCTTGATCAAATTAGGACGAATTTTATTGAAACGCTTGATGCTTACAATTTAGCACTCTTGGAAGCTGGATCAGCTATTAATTACCAGCCGTTGTCAGCATTTGATGAAATTTATTGTGAAATAAAAGCAATCGAAGCTAACCTTCTCAGGTCTCAAAATAACGAAAACAGCAGTAGTAAATTCGAGTTTTTAAATCGTAAATTTTACCACCTTTAAAACTAGCTTCATTTGACGGCACGCCCAGCAAATGGACAATTTTTCATGAAAACTTTAAAAGTCTTATTCATGATAATTCGCATCTAACTGACGCCGAGAAAGTACAATACTTGATAGGGTGTCTCTCTGATAAGGCATTAACTGTTTGTTCGGGCGTCGCGCCTACCGCTAATAATTATCTACTCATTTGGAATGCTTTAATAGAAAAATACCAAGATACCCGCGTACAAGCTTCCATGTACTTACATCAAATGATTCAGTTTAAACCTTATCAACCTATAGACACATTTATTGAGCAGTTCCATGCATTTGGGGGAGGGAAGTTGCTCGCGTCCGTAGGATTTACCATCTTTTCCTAGACCCACCCTACACGTCTCCCCCGGGTGGTGCCAAACGAGCAACAACGCCGAGCCTTGGGCGGCGGTTAACAATCCTGACCAGATGGGCCTAACCAGTTCATCAAGTTGAAAGGAGGAAATGCCTTTTAACACCCGTTACCTTGCGGGCTTGTTCCTTGAGGCCGGGGTCCTTGGCTTCATCGCCCGGGACTAGAGGAAGAAACCCTCAATAATAAATCACCCCTAATCCCAAGGTGTGGACCGCGCCGAGGGGATGAATGACTGGGGGGCATTCCAGCCACTAGCGCCAACCATGGTGGACATGGCAAACATCATGAGTATCGCCTTCAGGTGAGAATGGGCGTAACCTCACCTGCGACCTTTTAAATCGACCCTTCTCGTGGGAACAAAAAATGAGTGAACAATCAAATGAAATATTAAATATATCTTTATCTTCCTCGGAAGAACAACCTACTGCAGTGGGAAAGCCAGCTCCAGCTCTAGAAAACTCTAGTGGCCGAAAAGTACTGGTGCAACAGGCATTCCATCCTGGCCTATTTCTTCAAAGACCTAGATCTGCATCAATTGGAAGCTGTCCGACACAACCATCTACTGAAGACATGAAATCCAAAGATGCACCTTTGACACCTACAGATCCACCGCGTCCACCTCCGTGGCAGAAAGTGCCCTGTAATAGCAATAAGAAAAGAAAGTTGTCTACCAGCCCCCCTGTAGATACAACCAAAACAAGAAATCGCTATGATGGACTACCTGTGGATATAACTGATGAAACGGATAAACCAACGAAACAAGTAAAACCACCACCAATCATCCTCTATGGAATTGAAGACCTAAAAGAGCTAACAAACCTCTTAGAAACAGCAGCCAACAAAGACCAATTCTCATATAAAATAGTGAACAAAACTCAACTTCGGATCAGTACTGCAGATATAGACACCTACAAAAAACTAATCTCTCTAGTTAGAGAAAAGGGCCTTATAGGGCACACCTTTAACAGGAAAGATACTAGATGCTTCCGAGTTGTATTAAAAAACTTACATCCATCTACACCACTTAACATAATAAAAGAAGACATAGAAGCAACGGGAAACATGGTACTTGGCGAGATAATAAATGCAAGGTATGGACCAAACAAGAATCCGACATCTACCTTCTTTGTTAATCTGGTTAGTGGTCCCAACAATAAGGCTATTAAAGACCTTAAATATATCTACCACCAAAGTGTCACCATAGAAGAACCAAGAAAACGGAAAACAATAGTTCAATGCCAGAGAGGCCAACAGTATGGCCATACCAAGAATTATTGCATGAGACCATACAGGTGTGTGAAATGTGGGCAATCACACAAGACTTCCGAATGCCAAAAACGTGACCGGAGCAGTCCAGCCCTATGTGCCCTTTGTAATGGACCACATCCAGCTAATTACAAGGGATGTGAAGTTTATAAAGAAATCCAAGCTAGGAAACAAAAAAATTACATCCCTCCGTTAGGAAACAAATCAGCATCTAGACCACCTATGAATAATGAGATGAATACTAGTACAGAGCCAAAGAATCGACGACAGAGTTTGTCCTACGCAGAAACAGTAAAATCAACAAAAACAAACACCCAGAACAGTTTTGATAATTCTCACATCTCAGGTCAAATAAACGGGACCCTAGAACAAATAATTATAAAACAAACTGAAAAGTTTGATATCATCCTCCAACAAATGAGCACTCTTATGAGTCTCATAGCAAAACTCGTCGACAAACTGACAAAATGACTTCACTACGGATTGCGACCTGGAACATCAATGGTCTTGCTGCGAATAACCATGAAGTTACACTGTTCATGTCTCAACATAAACTGGTCATACTGCTTATCTCTGAGGCCCACTGTAAAGTAAATTCCATAGTAAGGTTTCCAGACTACCACTGCTACATTACAAACCACCCAGACGGTACAAGCCATGCGGGATCGGCCATTATTATAAAAAAGTCTATCAAACATCACCAAATGCCTAACTATGAAACTGAGCACATCCAAGCAACTACGATAACTGTGCATGACAAAACAGGAGACATCAATGTGGCGGCAGTGTACTGCCCACCTAAACACAACATGACTGAGTCAATGTACACGGATTTCTTTGCCAGTCTGGGACACCGCTATATTGTAGGCGGAGACTGGAATGCCAAGCATACCTCCTGGGGCTCCAGATTAACGAATACCAGAGGCAAACAGCTAAAACTGAGTGTAGAGGCAAACAAACTTAGCACCATATCCACAGGAGAACCTACTAATTGGCCAACTGACACCAAGAAGGTGCCAGATCTTATAGATTTCTTCATAGCCAAGGGTCTGACGAAGTTGTATATGAAACCTGAGTCTTGTTATGACAGTTCTTCCGATCACACTCCCGTGCTCTTGACTATAAGCACCAACCTTATAGAGGTGTCAAGAACAATAAGGCTGAGTAATAAACTTACAGACTGGGACACATTTCGAGAGCACATTGATGAATCAATAAACATGAAAATGGCCCTTAAAACACCTGATGATATCGATGAAGCCGCTAAATATATAACGACGCTCATACAGGAAGCATGTTGGATAAGTACTCCTGAAATCCAAGGCTGTAATGGTAGTGGAGTAAGTAACTATCCTCTAGAAATAAAAAAGGCTGTTCTAGAAAAGAGACGACTTCGAAGAGTCTGGCATTCAAGTAGGCTTAGTGTAGATAAAACAAATCTTAACAGAGCTGTAGAAAATCTAAAGACACTATTGAAGAACTGGCATGATAACTCATTCCAAGAAAAGCTAGAAAACCTTACTGCTACAGAGGCTACAAACTACTCACTCTGGAAAATAACAAAATGTTTTGACAGACCGCAAGCTGCTAAACCACCTTTGAAGCATGATGGAGGATGGGTGAGAAAACCACAACAAAAAGCAGACATATTTGCTGAACATCTAGCAAAAGTATTTCGCCCAAATGATACTGTGAGTGATGAGTTTGATGACCAAGTGGACGCAACTCTAAACCAAGACCTCCAAATGGACCTACCGCCAATACCTGTATCGGTAAGGGAAGTGTGGAGAGTTATACAGGAACTGAAGGATAAAAAAGCACCGGGTTTCGACCTAATAACTAAAGAAATTGTTCAGAAATTGCCCAGAAAAGCTATTATCTATATCACTACAGTATGTAATGGGATATTAAGAGTCCAGCATTTTCCTACAATATGGAAAGTATCCCAAATAATTATGATATATAAAGATGGAAAACCACCAAGTGACGTCACATCCTATAGACCAATAAGTTTGCTCCCAATACTATCCAAAATTTTTGAAAAGCTCCTCCTTCGGCGAATCCTACCAATTCTAACAGAAAATGGCATCATACCCAGCCATCAATTCGGCTTTAGGCAGCAACACTCCACTGTGGAACAAGTCCATAGAGTCTGCGATAAGATTAGAAAGACACTTGAAGAAAAAGAATACTGCTCTGCAGCTTTCTTAGACATACAGCAGGCTTTTGATAGAGTCTGGCACAAGGGCCTGCTATGCAAAATTAAAAGCTGCCTTCCACATAGCTACTTTCTAATATTTAATTCCTACCTCTCAGGAAGACTGTTCCAGGTCAAAGAAGGAGACACTACATCAAAATTCTTTGAAATACAAGCTGGGGTACCCCAGGGGTCAGTGTTGGGCCCTGTACTCTACACTATCTTCACAGCTGACCTCCCTTGCTCGAATGCCATAACCACAGCTACGTTCGCCGATGATACCGCTATCCTGGCGAGTCATAAGGACCCAGAAATAGCCTCCAAAATCCTACAGGAAGGCCTAAACGAAACAACTGAATGGCTTCGAAACTGGCGGATTAAAGCTAGTGCTTCAAAATCAGTGCAGGTTACTTACACCCTACGCAAAGGCAATTGCCCCTCGGTTAAACTAGAAAACGTCACCCTTCCTCATCTAAACTCTGTCAGATACCTTGGTCTCCACCTCGATAGGCGTATGACATGGAATGAGCACATTAAGAAGAAAAGAGATGAACTCAAAATCAAATACAAAAGCTTCCTGTGGCTGCTAGGCCGAAACAGCAAACTGTCAGTGGACAATAAACTTCTAGTATACAAAACAATCCTAAAACCTGTATGGATGTATGGCCTTCAGCTATGGGGTAGTGCTTGTAACTCCTCCATCCTAAAGATACAAAGAATGCAGAACATTATCCTCAGAACAATCAGTAATGTCCCCTGGTATGTGACTAACGCTGAAATCCATGAACACCTGGAAATGCTCACAGTGAGAGAAGAAACAACTAACCTCAATACTAAATACAGGGAACGGCTGGAAGCCCACCCCAATACCCTTGCACGACAGCTCACAATTCGCAGCTATGCTAAACGCCTTAAAAGAAAGGATATATTAGGAAACTATGAGTAGATGTTCTTGCTGGAGGACACACTCAGAACGAGAAGATCCTACAACACATTTGCTAAAAGTGAATGCACTGATTGCAGATGAAAGAGGAAGAGAAAAAAAAAAAAAAGTTCCATGCATCGCAAGCCGCCCTACGGCGCTTAAACATAAAGGATTAGTCAGATTTTATAATAACGGATATTGCACTCAGCAAGCTTGATAAAGAGGTCGTTAACCTTTTCGAACGATCACATAATCATATTGAAATACCTACTTTCGATCATCTTTCGCAATTCTTAAAAGAACAAAGTAAAATAATAACACTTCGTAATCAATCTAAACCCTCTAAAGTCCGTAATTATAATAGTGAAAATAATAAATCCACTTCTAATAAATATAAAAATAGCCAAACATTCGCGATCACAACCCAGGACGCCTCCGTGCGTGCCTGCAAGGTGTGTGCGTCGCCTGACTCACACCCACTTTATAGATGTTCTCGTTTCATGAATCAAAACGCAAAAGAAAGATTAGATCTAGTAAACAAACATAAGTTTTGTCGTAACTGTTTAGGATTTCATGATATTAAAATGTGCAAGTCAACAAATACTTGTTCGGTTTGCCAACGTAAACATCATTCGCTAATACATTTAGACAACTATCGAGGAACCGGCAACTCGCCGCCGCTGGTAACCGCGCCCCGCGCGCCCTCCGCCTCGCCCCCGCTGGTAGCCGCGCCCTCGCTGGCTGCCGCGACTGTGAGCACTGTGGGCTCGACGACGACGCCGCACGCGGAGCGCGTACATTCAGGCGCTTCGCATTTGTCAATGACTTCGGCTACCTCGCGCGTTGAAAATAATACAACTGTTTTGTTGCCCACCGCTTCCGTATACGCTTATAATAATAATAAACCTCATACTCTCCGCGTTTTCCTTGATACCGGCTCAATGAGTCATTTTATTACAAAGGCTTGCTGTAAACGTTTAAACTTAGAAATTACTCCTGACAAATCTTCCATTTTTGGGATCGGTCACGCTAAAATACCCTCGTTTGGAACTGCTACTTTTAAAATATTTATTTATTCACGCTCGGGTTTTAGATCGTATTACAGACGACTTGCCCAACATATCTATAGATATCTCAAATCTCGCTTCATTACGCAATCTACCTATGGCTGATGACGCATTTCACGTTCCCGGTGAGATAGATTGCCTCCTTGGCAATGAACTTTTCCCGCTTTTGTTGGGCAGTGGAAAGGTAACTTTACCTGGCTCCTCGGTCGTCGCCGTAGAAACCACCCTTGGCTACATAGCCATGGGTCGGGCTGATTGTCAACCTAGTGTAACTCCGCGCGCTCGCCCCGCTCAAATAAATAAAAATAAAAGCGAGCAAACTTTTCTGTGTGCGGCTAGCACGCTTCGCTTAAATACGCTCACGCAACGCTTTTGGGAACTCGAAAGCGTCCCTAGTAAGGTTCACATGAGTCCTGACGATCAGGCGTGTGAACAAATATTTAAATCAACTTACTCTCGCGATGAAACAGGTAGATACACAGTGCAGCTACCATTTAAGGCTCCGTGTATAGACTTAGGAAATTCACACTCAACGGCGACGCGCCGTCTCCTTAATTTGGAGAAAAAGTTAGATTCTGATCCCGAGATCAGAACTAATTACAACGCTACGCTTCAAGATTATCTTGACAAAGGTTATTTAACCAAGGTCAACGACCCCTCTCTAACTATCCCGCATTTCTATATCCCTCACCGTGCAGTTTACCGCCCGGATAAACAGTCTAGTAAAACTCGCATCGTGCTTGACGCTAGCTGTAAAACTAGCTCAGGTAAATCACTAAATGATCTCCTTTATGTAGGCCCGAATCTACAAAGTAACATTTTCGATTTATTAATTATTCTTCGCATGTTTTCCGTTGCTGTAGTTGCAGATATCGAAAAAATGTATTTTCAACTTAATCTTTCCGCTGATCATCACGCATTTCAACGCATTTTATACAGATTCAATAAAGATTCTGAAATTTCAACTTTTGAATTTAACCGCGTTTCTTTCGGCGTCTCAAGCTCACCATACTTAGCTATGCGAGTAGTTCGCCAACTCGCATCTGACAGTCGGGAAAAATACCCACAAGCAGCTTACGAGGCTGAAAACCATATGTATATGGATGACTACGTATGTTCGCTAGATGGCGTTGAAATAGCTGAGCGGACATACCAAGAAATGGTCACCATGTTCAGGTCAGGCGGTTTCCACCTTGTAAAATGGATCTCGAATAGTTCCGAACTGTTAGATAAAATTCCTTCAACTCATTTAAATCCGCAAAATATTGAGTTTGACGCTGACGCAGATAATAATACAAAAATTATAGGTATGCAGTGGAATCCAGTAGAAGACTTTTTTCAATTTAAAATAAATGGTAATTCTCTTAAATGTACGAAACGTACCGTCTTATCAGCAACCGCACGGCTGTTTGACCCCTTAGGTCTTATAGGTCCAGTTACTGCATTCATGAAAACGTTAGTTCAGGAATGCTGGAAACTTGATCTTGATTGGGATGATCCTGTACCCGCTCACATTGAAAATAAATTTAGTCGGTTTCACAAAGAACTTCCCTATCTCGAAAAAATAAAGTTCCCGCGACATGTAGGTATCACCTCTGGTTCTCATGTCACTCTCCTCGGGTTCGCAGACGCCAGTGAGCGCTGTTATGGTGCCGCTGTTTACATAAGGGTTAGTTCTAACGATGAAGATAGCGGATCAGTCCTCTTATTAACTTCTAAATCTCGCGTCGCTCCGCTTAAAAATACGCCCTTAGCTCGCCTCGAGCTATGTGCGGCTCTTCTCTTAGCAAACTTGATCAATTCAGTTGTAGAAGTTTTAAGTAAACGCTGTAAAATTAATAAAATCTTTGCTTTTTCTGATTCAACAGTCACGCTCACCTGGATCCACTCGCCCTCGCACAAATTTCATACTTTTGTCGCAAATCGCATTGTTGAAATTAATTCAAATTTACCCGCAAAACATTGGTTTCACATAGATGGAACTGAAAATCCCGCTGACGTAGTTTCTCGTCCTATAACGCCTAAACAATTATTAGATTTAACGCTCTGGTTTAACGCTCCGCATTGGTTTTCATTCCCCTTATCTCAGAGATTGGCCTCTAAAATCAAAAAAGATTATTCAAGCCATTTAAAATCAATTTAAATAATAACAATTCAGAAGTAATGGAAACTAAAAATATCGTTCTCTCTGTTAAAATAACGCAAGAAGGTTCACAACCTATTCAATCTTTAATCGATCGCATTTCTAAATATTCTATTTTACTTCGTAGCGTAGTTTTAATATTACGTTTCTGCAAGTTACTCAGTTCGCGTGATTGTATCACCGTTTCGGATTTGGATGCTGCGGAAATACACCTTATACGTTACGTACAAGGTAGATATTTCTCTGAAGAAATTAGCGCGTTAAAATCTAATAAATGTTTTAAAAATAAAAGTCTCGCTAAACTCAACCCCTTTCTGGATTCAAATAATATTCTCAGAGTAGGTGGAAGGTTAACTCATTCTAAACTGGATTATGGTCAAAAACATCCCATTTTAATTCCAACTAAATCACGCTTTACTCAACTCTTAATTGACTTTTATCATGTAACTAATTTGCATACGGGTCCCGCTCTTTTATTAGCTATAATTAGACAAAAATTCTGGATTTTAGCTGCTCGTAACATTATAAGACAACGCGTACATAGTTGTAATCAATGCTTTAAAATTAAACCTCGAAATACTTACCCTCCTATGGGCGATTTACCTGATTTCCGTGTGTCACAAGTGAAAGCGTTCGTAAATACCGCTGTAGACTACTGTGGTCCGTTCTACGTTACGCATATCCGAAAACGCGGAATTAAGAGCCACAAAGCTTACGTTTGTGTGTTTGTCTGTCTAACAACTAAGGCAGTACACTTAGAGTTAGTCTCTGACCTAAGTTCAGATTTATTTCTCGCCGCTTTCAAACGGTTTATTTCTTGGAGAGGTCCCGTTGCTATGATATACAGTGATGGAGGCACAAACTTTATTGGCGCAAAGCGCAAATTGAACGAAATTTACGAATTAATTCAATCAAAATCTCATATAAACTACATAGGTGAACAGTTATCAGAACATCGTGTACAATTTAAACATAGTCCGCCTTACGGTCCGCATTTTAATGGACTCAGCGAAGTTAATGTTCGTTGTGTCAAAACTCATCTTTTTAAAGTAATTGGTTCTCAAATATTAACATACGAGGAGTTTAGTACCGTACTCGTTCAAATTGAATGTCTTTTAAATAATCGACCTCTAAGTATTTTAAGCTCAGACCCGTCTGATATTAGTGCTTTAACGCCTAATCATTTTCTCAACGTAACACCGCTTAAATTTCTACCTGCTGAAGATGTCACAGACATTTCAGACAATCGCTTATCGCGCTATCAGCTTCTTAATAAGATAACTCATTCCTTCTGGCACCGTTGGAGTCAGGAGTACCTCACTTCCTTGCAACAGCGGGAGAAGTGGAACACACCGTCAAAGCCTGTTGAAGTAGGTACGATCGTTGTTATCAAAGACAACAACGCTCATCCGCTTTGTTGGCCTTTAGGTGTCATAGATGCGACTTATCCTGGCAAGGACAATATAATTAGAACTGTGAAGGTTAGAACTGCTTCCGGTACTTATATACGCCCAGTAGTGCGGCTCTGTCCCCTACCTACGCAATAAAATAGTATAAATTCCCTTTAACTCTATTTAAGTTTAAATTCATATGTTTAAGTTAAGTTTTTTTTTCTCATAAATTTTCTAATAGAGGAAAACCTCTAGTCCGGGGGAGTTGTCTGCGCCATTCACATTATTTATCCGCATTTTTATTAATATCTATTTATCAAATTATTTATGGAAATCACAAACGCATAATTGCTACACTGCACACGCTACCATACTCTTCTCTCATTGGTTAATTCAAAACGAAGGATCGAACGTCCAATCAGATTCATTTCCTATTACCATTTCCTCCGCATCCTTCCTTCCACCCATTAGTCCTACCTCAGCGTCAATAACAAGCGCACGTGAAATTGCCCTGCGCCCGCGCTGCCGTCCCCGCCATTAAAAGACTCAAAAATCAAGCTAGAAACTGTGAATAGAAATGTGTGTGTGATCCTCCTCATATCATCTTGTGACACTTGGTGGGTTTTCGCTGAATCAACGTGCTCCAGAAAGCTGTGCTATCGAAGACATTACGCTTTTCCCTTACCCTAAAACCGTGAGTACCATTTAGCCCATCCAGCATTTATGTTTTGTACTTTTTCACTAAAGCTGACTTTGATCAAAATATTTCATCATCATCATTCAAAGCCCGAATTCACCCACTGCTGGTGTTGAATGTTTCTCTCTGTCTGTGCCAAGCTCAATGTCTCTGGAAAGTCCTTATGGATAACCTCCGCCCTGAGGCGAGCTGAGGAGTCTGTCAGAGTCTAACTGTCCAAAATACAACTCGGTGTTCCCTTATCACACAAGCACCGTAGATCATGGGAATTAGTTCGCCTTCCACGATAATCGGCTTATCAAGCTGTACACCCCTGTACCACCCTTATCCAGGTTCTACCCGCGATGGAAACAATGTCGTCTGCCCATCACTCAGTTGGACCACTAAGACTCCTCTTTGCAGTCCTTGGACGCTACTCTGTCACAGCTTTACTCCACCTGCCAACACCGCTGTACCGTGCCTTGCTAGGAGTCCTGCCCAAGTTGAGTTCCATTGCTCGATTTCCAATATCGAATACCTTCTTTCAAATCAAAATGTTTACTTGACCCAAGTAATGTCCTGCCAAATATTACTATTGTCTTTACTCTTAGATCAGACGCCTAGTTATTATAGCAGCAAACGTAAATCGACAATTTGTACTTTTGTGTACAGTTTGTCTCATAGCTTCAGTAAACAGCAGGTGTCGTGATAGTGAAAAAAAACAATTGTTATTTCAATAATATTCATGTACCGGCTGTCAACGCTTGAACTGTGGATTTGAATTCATCAAACCGGGGGAGTATTTTGTTTTGATTTATTATTAGTTGCTGTGTTATTTATACTAGACATCACACAAACACTGCTCAGAGCTCTGAGCGACGTCCAGTACACACTGGCTACGTTTATGTCTCATTTTGCTTGACGAATATTGTGGAAGCAAAATCGAGGACGAAAACACTTGCCCCATACAAAACATACACTGCAAACATTACTACACACAAAATATGTGTCTAATATGCTGTAAATATTATAAGTAAACCACTTAGTTGCTAATTAATGTAGATAGACTTTGTTCCCACTAGAACTCATGTTAATAGCAATCCTTAGTTAAAATAGTTATTCTAGTACCTAATAATATTAATGTTGAAGTAAATTGTCCTTAGAGTATTAACTGTAATTTTGAGAATATCATATCAAATAGCTTTTCTTTGTTCTTGGATTTAAAATTTTTCCTTTTTCTTTTCTCTCACATACTTACCAACCTACCTCCATATTTTGATAATCCTTTCTAAAAACTTTTCTACTGTTTTTAAATATTTTTTTTACCTCTTTTTAAATTCAAAACCCCTCAAACTTCCTCAAGTTCTCAATTGACATAATTATTCTCTTCACATACTCAGTAGTTTCCTGTCACATTTCAGGTCTTGTTTGTGGATATCAGTCAATATGATGACACGCGGAGCTACCATTCGTGACATGACTGACAAACTGAAAGCAGCACTGAGGGAACTGGATGCTTCGAGAAATGAGTGCTGGTGCACTCATTTCTCGAAGCATCCTGCAACTGCTGAGGGAACGAGAAGAAAGTGAAGTTGAAATTGAGTTAATGGTGAACAAAAATACTCAACTGAAGAATGAGCTTGCGGAACTTCACACACACCATATAGACATACTTGACCAGCATAAACACCTCCGTCAACTTGTTGAAAACTTCCAGCAATGTAGCGACACCTACGATCAGGCTTTGAGTCGCATATCTGAACTGGAGCAAGAACTAAGTAGGGCCCAACACTCAATAGTTCACTTAGAATCTCTTAGAGCCCGAGAAGAGTCTGCGAACACCTGCAGTCTTTATGATGAGTTGGTTGGTAGCCGGTCAGGACCTGTATGTGTTGAGCCAATAGTAACTATAGACTTAACCAATGAAACTATATCTAAAACTTATTTATTTACTAGTCATAATAAGATTAAAAAATATATTAAAATCAATAAACGAATTCAAACCATTAAAAAATCTTTGAAACGCCTAAAAGTTAACAAACAAAACACAAAACTAAGGCGAAAAAATTTAAATTTAATTCAAGAACTGAAAAAGTGTGACAGTGAATTACAATTATGTCGGACATTGTATGATACCGACACTCAGAACCTTCAGGATGAGCTGTTTGTAAGGGAATATGCAATTAAGGATATTTTTAGTAAATATGAGGCTTCTCAACAAGACCTGAGTAAGCGCATGCAGGAGGCCAATGAGCTGGTGGACCTGGTCACATACAATGCAGAGAGATATGAGTCCCTGACAAATAACCTCTCTTGTAGCTGTGCCTGCATGGGTACACCCCAGTCTCAGCACCATTCACCCACACCCTCAGCGGCTCAGCCAGCTGGTAATGATAATAATAATTTTACGGATACTAGTTACTTATTTTCTGATGGTTTAGGTAGAGGGCTAGGAAAATTAATTAGTAATAACCTGAGTTATTGTACACAAAATTATTGTATGCCTGGGTCAACCTTTAAACAGATTATGACATCAGCGGCAAAAACTGTTTGTGGTCCTGATACTACCATTACTATATGTGTTGGTAACAGTTCTAAAATTAAAAAGGAAGACCTCACTGACTGGGTATCAGAGTTGTTAAAGTTAAATTGTAGGAAAATTATATTGTGTGCTTTTCCATATTTTGAAAGACTTTGTGATAGGAAAAACAATAATTATATACACATGTTAAACAATCATTTGCATTTCTTAGTAGGTCACTATTGTGATAAGCTTGTATATCTTGATATCAACACTTTTGTTGATAAGCTTAAGTCGACTCCAGGTAATGTGTATCTACCTGTTAGGTTTAGACACAAAATAGCTAGGCTATTAGCTTTTAATATTCACACAGACATAAGTAGTATGTCGAAGTTTGCTTATATTGTTGACACTGCGACTATTAGTCATGGTACTAATGTACAGGAGGTGACCTTAGATAAATATAGCACTAGTGCTATAAATGTTTACAATCATTGTACGGAGGAGGTTCCATATGTCACCGGGGAATACTCTCAATTAGAAGTTTTAAGTGATAGTATCTTGTTGTCTGATGATGGCACAGGAGACTCTGGGCTCACTCCAGATATTAATATTAGTTTAAACTAGGAAGTACGACAACAGAAGGTACCATTAACAGTATTGTTAAACATATCAACAGAAAGGTATCTTCTTGCTCTAAATTAGTTAGTAAAAAAGGGCCTCAGCAGAACACTTTGAATTTATTTCACCAAAATATCCAAGGCATTTCTTCCAAATTATTAGAAATAGAATTGTTTTTAGAGAAAAGTATGTTTGACATTATTTGTTTTACTGAACATTGGCTTAAGGATTACCAAATGCTTATTAATTATGAAAACTATACGGTGGGTAGCTGTTTTAACCGTAAATCGATGCTGCGAGGAGGTTCATTAATCTTAATTAAAAATTCAATTAAATTCAAAACTCGTGACGATATTGTTAAACTATCGATTGAACATAATATTGAGCTATCTTGTGTTGAGCTGGATAAGCATGTAATAGTGTGCGTTTACAGGCCCCCAAATTATCAAAACTACTCTACATTTGAGTCAGTAATGGAAGATGTTTTAGCAAAACTTGTAACTGGTAATAAATCAGTGGTTATATGTGGCGACTTTAATGTTAATATTTTAGATAAAAATTCAAATAGCAGTAGATTTTTGCATCTTTTTAAATCATTTAATTTATTAAACGTGTTTTCGGATCCAACCCGAATTACTACAAATACTGCTACATGTCTGGATAATGTTTTTTGTTGCTGCGACTACTTGGATAAATTCATTGTAAATTACCTTCCTTCGGACCACAGCGGTCAAGTCGTTGTGTTTGAATCCTACACACCAGTACAAAAAATCCAAATAAAATCTAGGCAGATAACACCCAGCAATTTAAATAAATTTAATGATAATTTAATTAGTAATTTAGGCATTCCAAGCCAGATTATCGACAATGTAAATCTATTTTATGAAGAATTCTTTTCGGTGATTCACACGGAGTTCAATAATACAATAAAAACGAAAACTAAATCTATTTGTCCTAAGTTTATGTTCAGTGACTGGGCAACAAAGGGCATTAGGAAAAGTAGGGAGCGATTGTTTGAGTTGTACGGTCTTAAGCCCTACATTAACTCAGAAACTTTCAATAAATATGTTGCAAGTTACTCTAAAATCTTTAAAAACGCTTGCAAAGTAGCTAAAGCCTTATTCATTAGTAACAAGATTAAATCCGCCGATAACAAAATAAAGACGGTTTGGAAAATTATCAATAGTGAAACGAATAGAAATAAAAAATATAATAATGATATCACTCTAGAGACTTCACGTGGCCTTTTAAGTTCTAAAAACGAAGTTGCTCAAGAATTTGTAGATTTCTTCACTGGTATCCCACTTAAAACTACTGAAACCTTAAATTCGTCACCCTTGCTTTCTATTGAGTTATTAAGAGCGAACGTTTCAGCCTGTCCGGTTGAATTTCAATTTAAACATATAAACCCCATAGCAGTCATTAAAGCTTTTAAGGAAATTAAAGTCAAATTAACCGAGGATCTATGGGGACTGTCGATTAAAGTTTGTCAAGCTATTATTGAGACTGTAGCTCCGTACTTAGCCTTAATATTTAATTTGTGTGTGGACCAGGGAGTCTTCCCGGACCTTATGAAATACAGCAAGGTAATACCACTTTTCAAATCCGGTGACAGTAAAGACACCAATAATTATAGACCCGTATCCGTTTTGCCAGTTTTCAGCAAGGTGTTTGAAAAGGTAATGCTTAATCAAATGCTCATCCACTTTAACACCAACAAAATCTTACATGAGAAACAGTATGGTTTCACCAAAGGACGTTGTACGACTGACGCCGGTGTCACCTTATTAAAACATATATTTACTGCGTGGGAAGAGTCACAAGATGCCATAGGGATCTTCTGTGACCTCTCTAAAGCATTTGATTGCGTCAACCACGAAACCCTTCTCATAAAGCTCAAACATTACGGTTTAGGGAATCTTGCGCTCAGTTTAATGAAATCGTATTTAAGCGATAGACATCAGCAAGTACAAATAAATGGTGTCAATTCAATTGGCTTAAAAGTAAGCATGGGTGTGCCACAAGGTTCGATATTAGGTCCCTTTCTCTTTTTAGTCTATATTAATGATCTACCCCATTTATTTGATAACCAACCTGAAATGGTATTGTTTGCCGACGATACTTCTTTAATATTTAAGGTAAACAGACGTGCCACGAATCTTGATGACGTAAATAACGCCTTACTGCAGGTTCATAATTGGTTCACCGTTAATAATTTAGTATTAAATGGGAAAAAAACGAAGTGCATAAGGTTTGCTCTACCAAATGTCAAAAGTACTGATTGTGACATAGTATTGAATCAAGAGAAACTAGAATTTGTCAATGAAACTGTTTTCTTGGGGATAACGATTGACTCAAGGCTGCAGTGGGGTCCGCATTTAACATCTCTTGCAGGACGGCTGAGTTCAGCAGCATATGCTGTTAGGAAAATCCGTCAATTTACAGACGTAGATACCGCGAGACTAGTCTATTTTAGCTATTTTCATAGTGTTATGTCATACGGTATTTTACTATGGGGACGGGCTGCAGACATCGAGTCTATATTTATTCTGCAGAAAAGAGCCATTAGAGCCATATATGGTCTACGAAGGCGCGATTCTCTGAGAGAGCTGTTTAAGGAAATTAACATCATGACAGTACCTTGTCAATACATCTATGAAAACATCATGTACGTCAGGAAAAATCTGCATTTATTTAGCAAAAGAGGTGATAGACACCACTATAATACGAGAAATAGGGACCAACTAGTTCAGCCAGGTTTCAGGCTAGCTAAAGTAGACTCATCTTTCATGGGGTACTGTTTAAAATGTTACAATAAAATACCCCCTCACATTCTTCAACTAAATGAGACAAAATTTAAATCTTGTATTAAACGCACACTATGTAGGCAAGCTTACTATAAGTTGGGGGATTACATTGATGATAAAAATGCTTGGCTCCATGCTGGTCCTGCTCCACAACCATAGGGGCAATTAAATCGATTATCATGTGAAGTTATTGTAGAGGCTGCAGAAGATTGTAAAAATATCTTTGCATTGTATAGATTCAATGTCTTAATATTGTATAATTGCATGGCACATGTGTGAGTACTATGTACTATAAAGCCCCTTTTTACATTTTACATTTAGTTATATTTTAGTGACGTTGCCCTGGTGGCTGAGAGAATGTCATGCTCACTCAAATGTCTCGCTGATGGTGGCGGGTGTGTCGGATCATTTAGTTCCCTTCAAAATGGTTGAGTTAGATGGTGCTGATCCATGCGTCATGTTCGTGAACGGGCGCTGTCAGTGGAGACTGGTCATTCCTTAGTTGCCATGGTGTAAATATATTTTTCTTTTTGATTTGTTTATTATATCTTTTTACTCTGGACGCTCTTAACTTGCACGTCTTGCTACATAGTTCTCACATAATATACCATCTCAACATGAATGATAAAATGTACCAAGATTTTGTAACAAATTCTAATTTAAAAGAGTGTCCATGGAGTTTCTTGCCCGTTCTTCTTCATGAGATCTACGTTAGGGAACTGGCAACTACAGTACTTTCACAAGTTATTATGCCTTGTGATTGTGACTGTAGCGTAGGAGTGCAATGCGTCGTTTCGGGAGTTGCTGCGTCGGGCTGCGCGGCGCCGGATGTTACCGGCGGCGAGTGGTGTGGGAGCGGGGGCGCGCGGTGGCGTGGGCCGTGGCGGCGGGTGTGCGGGGCTCCGGGTCGCGGGGCGGCGGTTGCACGTTGCGGCGTGCATTCGTTGTTCCGTGATTCGGGGTCTCGAGCATTCGTTGTTGCGGTTTGCGTCGCTGCGTGCTTTCGTGCTCGCAGTGTTCGTTGTTGCGGGCATTCGGTGGCGTGTGGTTCGGCGTGGTGGCTTTCGGAATGACGTATTGCACTCGTAGTTTCGTTTTTTTTTTGTGAAATGTTCTTCTGACATTCAAAAGTGCCTGTAATGGCTTAATTGAAATAAAGAATTTGAGTTTGAGTTTGAATGTATCAAGTTTATAATTATTATTTTAAGTTGCGCCCGTGATATTCATTCTCGTGAATTTATTATAAAAATGTTACTTCCCCAGTTGAGTCGGAGTTTGGTAACAAATTTAAATTAAAACTTTCAATTATTTTGCACGGAACCCTTGTTTTGCACGAAAATCTTTATCCAGAATCAAAGCTACCATAACTAGTCTAATTCTATCTAATGAATTATTTTAATATTACAATCAGACACTTAAATTGTATTTATTTGTATAGATAAAACTAAGGTATAGCAAAGTCCACCGATAGACTCTAAGCTAACATGCATGACATATCTAAACCGTATATATAGCGCGACCGTGTTGTTTTACTACCGAGCTCACGGATAATTATGTCGTGACAGCCACTAATGCCATTACCCATGTGTGACAACCCTGATGTGTTGTGTTGTTATCACTTGTATCGTGGTGAAGGGATTCTGAACTCTATTGACGAACCGAGTAATGTTTAATATTGTTTTCAATTTCAATTAGTTTGGTTCTTAGATTAGTATGATGTTCTTTTCTGAGTTCAAATAAAAGTAGCAAACATTTTTGTTTTGAAATAGATTTCATTCAAGTGTCACCAAAGTCATAATGAAATAAAAAATATAAGCTTAATTCTATAATTTTCCCACTGTTGGGCACATGCCTCCTCTCTATGAGAGGGAGTGGGCTATAATCTATCACAGTGGCCCAAAGCGGGTTGGTAAGTGCCACATAATGATAGAATTTTTGGTTCTCGAAAATTCTTCACGGTTTCTTCACGATGTTATCCTTAACGGTTTGAGAGCAGTGGTAAAGAAATAAATTACACACAGATAAGCAGCAGCCTGGATTTGAACCTATGACTGTGAGTGTGTGTTACTCGGGTATACAAGTTTTACGCAATATATTATTATGAATATCCAAACAACACAATTCAATTTCCCAAAAGCAACCAACTTCAAAAATATCAATAAAACATTTGAAAATCTAGAATTTTCATGACTTCGCTACATGTTATTCTTCCTCTAACCTGAAAACGTCTGGCCTAGGCAGCTTCTATAAGTGCTGAACAAAATTGTAGGCAACACGTCCGCATCATAAATACAAGAACTCAGATTTAGGAGGCTTTCATCGTGGAATGTATAGAAAATCCAATAATAAATATTAGTGGGAGAAATCGGTCGGACGTAGCTAAGAATATTGCTAGATGTGTTATTTTAGATTACATTTATCTAAATGCTATGAAATTTATTTAGTTTTAATACCGCGAGTCATATATCCAGGTCTGGAAGCAGGACACAAATCCCACCACACACACATCACACACATACACACACACACACACATACACATCACACATAACATACACATTACACACACATCACACATACCACACATGGTACACACGACCACCACGCGACCACCACGTGGTGGTGTGGTGGTTACATTTATCTTTTAGACATAGAAGAACTATATAGATTTGTAGATACAAAAATATGAGTAACGATTTTAGAGAGAACATAGAATTATAGAGCGTAGATGCAAACATTTCAGATATCTCAGTAGATAACTTTAAATAAAGGCGTGTATGCTCGGAGGCATTAGGTCCGTTCCGGTTTTACAGAAGTTTATATGATCGACCAACATCTCCGCTTCAAATATAGAATTATTTGACATCAGAGGTGATATATAGATAAGTGTACTTTGGTTATTTACAACAGCTGATCCGGCGAAGGGTGCAGGCATCCGCTGGATACGAGACGCACCGGACCGGTCTTGGAGGAGGCCTATGTTCAGTACTGGACGTGATTCAAATGAAACGATGATGATGATAAGCTCAGTGACATTGAAGTAAAATAAAACGGAGGAAACTTGTTATATAATGGGTCGCCACCCATCCACAGACCAACCAAGGCAAGCGCGGCTTAGCTTGAAAATTGATCTGAGCGACTGACATTATTTATCTATCCACAAGCGCCTTGTTGTCTAGTCTATAGAAAGTATATTAAAATATCTTTGTTTGAAGTAGACTAAATGGCAGTTCTAGTCGTTTTTGCCTCTTCTGCCACAAGTAGGTGATCATCTATATTCCTGCCACGCACGCTGGCATCGTAATTGGAATTCCCTCGGAGATTGTGATCTTATGAGCGAAGAACTGCGTCAAATAAATCACGTTGTGAATGCCTTTAAAATTGTAATGACAGTAATACTCGATTATGAGTTTTGTGTAGAGTATTTTCTTTGGTTTTAACACGATTTATTACTGAATATTTTTAGTACCGGAGAACTTTATTGCGGTTAAAGTGTCATAAATTGATGTATTTGCTGTGTTTATGTGTCCGTCAGGGGAAATTTAAAAACTATTTGAAAAGAAATTGACTGTCTGTGGCACTTATTATAATTTATAAATTAGCTTAATCTGTCCCAGCAGGGCAAAGGTCTCCCCATTCCTTTCTAACTCTCCCGGTGTTTTACCTTCTCTGGCCAATCAGAAGCGATTTTAAATCATCACACCAGCATAATCAATCATAATTCACAATATCTTTATCGGACTGACGGCACGACGGACGACAGAATATTCACATCGGACAAAAAAAAAACTAATTAGTCCGTCAGAAAGATTTCCAAAAAATATTGACCACATATTTTTTCTTTTTTCACGTAAACAAAAAATGAAGACGATACAGTGCTTCGAAAACTCGTGTGACGTCATAATATAATTATGATAGTACATTTTGTACCTTCAAGTGACGTTTCAAGCTCCACTCCATGATCTTTGACGCGCGTATCCAATATTTTTCGATAATCTAACTGACGGACTAAACAGAATCATATTTTTTTGAGTCAGTCCGATCCCCTATTAGCTTCAGATACTACGAACTTTTTAATTCATTGTTTATGTACTAATAAATACTCTGACTTTACTTTTATTAAAGACAGAAAACATACCACCACTTTTCTTTGGTATTTGCCTTATTGCATTCACTGTACTTTTTTTATCTTAATAATATTATAAGCTTCCATTACAATAAATACCTCGAGTTGTATCCTTTATTACTTACCTAGCATGTTGATGACCTTTTTGTTGCTGAAACAAAGTTGTTTCTCCTGTCAATTTATATTTCTTGTCTCGATTCTCAGAAAGGGTTGCTAATGTTGTTGTTTGTTATGATTTGCACCTCTTACCTAAATAAATATTCCCTGTTCGATTTATTTACATAATACTTCGTAGAAATATCTGATTAAAATGTTTTTCTTTTATAATAAAATTGAACGCGCTAACTAACCCATTTATTCCCGATGAAGATTTCATTTAGTTTTCATTAGTGTTTGTTTACCTAGTAAGTACCAGATAAAATTAAATAACCATGCCACCGTAGGTGTCTTTGCTCAACTGAACCCGCTTGCAACTGGACCCATAATCAAACTATGAAAAAAAAAACAATTTAAAATGTGTTTTGTTCGACTGATCTCGCGGGTAGTAGTAGTCTCTACTACCTATGTTTATTTGCAGGCAAAAGATGAAAAGTGCAGTGTATCTTTAGGATACAAGTTTATTAATTACAACTAATATTATTAGCAAAATGAACACTAGCATATTTAAATGTTGGTTAAAGTTCACAATCATGAACGTGCCATAGGTATAATAGCAGCAGTAGGGTGGTTCTGATATTCGTTTGGAAGGGAATCACCAAAATCTTGTATTATGACCAACTAAGTTCAGCAATATAATTTAATAATATTTTGTAATCCTAGTTAATGTAATCTGTAGTTAAAAATCTAGTATTCAACTCGACGTTTAATACGACGCACCCGTTCAATGGCTTTCACAAATACAAAGGTTGGTAATTAGCAATCGAAAGTTAGCGATTTTGTCGTTCAAAATCGCTAACTTTCAATTCTTAATTACTAACGAATAAATTCGGTTGCAATGATGATGCTTGCAAGTAAAGCAAGTCTCTACATCCAAGATGCGTTTCTCGCAAGCATCATTATTGCAACCGAATTTATTCGTTGGTAATTAGCAATCGAAAGTTAGCGATTTTGTCGTTATCTCCGTAGAGACTGCCGGCCCAGGTAGAAAGGTGTTTCATGTTACGCAGCACGTACACAGCTTGCAGCAGCATAATTGAATGAGATCAACGTAATCATCAACGTGCATCAATATTTTGTGTAGAGCATCACCGCTATTTTTAAAACTATTAAAAACATTTTTTTTAGTACTGATGTAAAATGTGGGATCGGTGATGCCAGTGTGGGATTCCACTCTTTATAAGCATACCTAATCATCCCACAGCATTCCCACTGCTGGGACACAGGCTTGTTGTCAGTGAGAAGAGTAGGTTGTTGTAATGTAACCCATTGCGGGGTGGCTATAATCAATTTAATCCAGTCTCCGAGGAAAGATTACCAAGTCAAGTATACTTATTGGAGGTGTTACCAATGCCTATGTATGTAGTTCGAATATATTGCTCATAAAATAAAATTGTGTTTGTGTGGAAATATTGAAAGTGGAGTGGTATTGGTGTTGCAGTAAATTGGCACTGTATGTTAGTATATAGAATTTATATTTCTTACCTGTCCTAGAGAAAATCAATCAAAAAAAATCTCTTATCAGTGAGATAATAACAAGTCTTTGTTATGAATAATCTACAGGGTATTTTGTTTCCAAGAAAACGTCATGAAATAAGATTGCTCGTGAATTCTCAACGTTTTTAATTTAATGCGAAGTTCGTAGAAGGTAATACAATATTCCCTAGCCATTTACATTGCAAAAATATTTCGCATTCTACGAATGAAAACAATGCAATAAAAAAGGAATGCCTGATATTTTGATATTAATTTCTGGTAAAAAATACCATGTTTTTCTCTCTTCGTACGAAAATTCCAGTTGAATATGGTACATGGTTATTCATTTGATCTACAATATTCTCGAACATGTAATATTAGGTAAGGGAATTTAATTTACTGAACTGCTTTCATACAAACATGAACTCATGCTTTTTCCCGAAAGGGGCAAGCTGAAACTACAGGAGGCAGCAACTAAGATTCGTAGGTACGTACTTTTTTCCCTCGTCCGCGGTAGCACATTCTGGTTGACCGCACGTAGAGCTTTCTGCAGATAATTGCCAAGAACCTCAATGTGTTTCCTTCTATAAGTAGTTACGTAGTTAGGGAATTTGTTAATTAAAAAAGTATACTTGTATAATCTTCTTTATTTCATTATCCAAGAGAAATATAAACAGTTCCTTTTTGTAACGTTACACAGTTGAATTTAAACAATAATATTCCTTATGTTTAAAGTAATAAGATCAACTGATTTGCTAAGAATAATATCGACTAGGGAGAAATGCTGTAGAGACATTGAGCGCGTTGGATTTGGAACTCTTCACTCAACACGTTTGAGTTGAAAATTCAACATGCTCAGTGTCCTTTACGACATTTCATTCTATTATCAGTATAACCAACACAATGTCCTAACATTATTTAATTACAATTATTGAATTTCACTATCAAAGAATTTATTTACAACTTTAGGCCAGCTAATGTAAGAAACGCTATTATCTCGAATGCTATATTTCTATTACAGTTATATCGATTTCATTATTAGGTATATCGTGTCATTTAAATTATTATACAAACGTATGTCGTAGAATAACTATACATTTAAATAATTATCCTCTTTGATCTTTTCATCAACACTAGTCCGACCAAACAAGGACTTTTTTGGCTCGTGGCCAAAACTGGAACTAAAGCAGCCATCTTGATTTCTCAACGTGTTTATCAAAATAACATAATTATATCAAATATTTACCAACAGCGCCCTCCTGTCTATGTCATTCCAAAAGATCCTTGTACATACGACGACCTATCAAGCCATTTAAAACCAGTTTATACGGTCTTTCATTATAATAATAAGGAAAATTTATACAAAGCGAGACCAAGATATTCTGGACATGTATAACTTGATGTGTCGCCGTGGAAAAATATATACTTTTGCAAAATACACTCATAAGGTTGGAAGTTTTAAATTATTAGAAAAATCCATTCAAAAATAATTACCATTTTCTCTAAAACAGACGCAAACAAAGAAAACAATCAAAGTACTCGTTCTCCAAAAACAATAAGCTTAAAATCTATAAATAAGTTAATAACCAATATTTTTTATCATAGCACACAGTAGTAGTTCACATGTAGTCTATTTAGTCTATACAGCATTATGGTCCTAATTTATACAATATTTTATTTCATATTTATTGAGCTTACATTATTATTGATTTTTTGTTACATCCAAAAATGGGTACTTACATTATTTTATTATTTGCTAAAATTTCTGTACCCGTCAAAGTTTTAATGAAAAAAGGGCCAGTGTTCACATGAGGTATGTGCTTATGAAAACGGCCGTGTCTATAGAAACGGCTGTATGCCTATGGAAACGGCCGTGTACCGTATCATAAAATTAAAACGGTAAATTTTAATATGGTTCCATTTGATCACGCTCGTTGGATGAATGTGTTGCAATACCGTAGGCCGTTACCATAATTCTTGTACATGGGCATGGAAATGAAGACCAGCCCTCATTTGGTTCGACATTTATTGTTTTTTGTATGAGGTACTTCTCAAATTGATAAAACAATTAAATT
Source organism: Diarsia mendica (assembly GCA_949316265.1). Classification (NCBI taxonomy): domain Eukaryota; kingdom Metazoa; phylum Arthropoda; class Insecta; order Lepidoptera; family Noctuidae; genus Diarsia; species Diarsia mendica. The sequence goes on along the minus strand of OX438900.1, from coordinate 20,524,486 downwards.
TTCCGTTTATTATTAGACGATATAACGTCCAAAGCAGGACAAAAAGCGATGCGGTTTTGCGACTTTCATCAAACGACACGCGCGTTTCACTTGTTTCCGTCGGGGTGACTCGTGCAATAAGCAATGGAGACCTTTCATGGCGTTGACAACACTATATTATTTAACTAAATCGCGTTATTAAAAACTAGAAATTCTGTTTAAAAACTGAAATTCACATGAAAATGGCTGAAAATTTTATTTTTAAAGTCAAATTAAATAAAAAAAATACATACATACTTAATATTAGGCATTTTGTCATTAAGGATAAAATTAACGTAATAATGAAAAGTAACATAATCACTTTACCTGATTGTATACGCATACTTTAAAGCAATAACTTTTTCATTTCTAGATGAAATCTTTTAAAAAAAAATCTTCCGATTTAAATAATGAAACTTAACGCAAAATGAAATGGAAACTTCTTCATTGTTCTAATTGTTTGTTTAGTCAAACAAGGCTTATTTTGGGTTAGCTCGTTCTATCGTCAACCTCATCTCTGACTCCAGGAACAGATTCGAGTCAAGAGCTGTAATATAAAAAGTCACTGCCGCAATACGCATCGCTTGATCTCGTTGCCAAAAACCCAACAGATTTTTACTCAAACATTTACACAAATCCATCTTTAAATATAACTCAAAACATTCTTACATTGTTGTGTTACAGTTCTAATTTCCGGGTTAAGATAATCTTCTAAGTCCCAGTTACGTTTCGTGTATTGTGACATAAGGCGTGGAGATGCCAGCCACTTGGCTGGAGCACTGCTTCTGAGCTTGGCCGGCTCTTGGCACCAACACCAGCTGTTCCAGATCGCCCTGTCAGCAAAACATTGTGTTATAATCGGATAAGACTTGGCGAGTTTACGGGTGAGAGATCTTGGTGTATTGTTGTCTTAAAGGTGTATTTAGTTCACTTGAGTAGTATTATGGTGGCTTAGGTTTAAAAGTATGGACTACAAAGTCTCAATTAAAACTTTTTTTTTGTGTATTAGTACTGTAATATTGTAAAAATAAGTTAAGTAAAAACTGCAATAATAACTTTCGTTCTCAATAAAAAATAAATGAGATTTTTATATTGTGCCTAATTCTAGGAATAAAGGGAGTATCAATTAGTGCAACAGCAGTTCTATACAGTTTAAAGACTTATTAACATCACATATTGTGATGAATTTCAAAACGTCGTTCGAAAAATTGCAGTTTGGCATCAAAACTTTAGAAGAGAAAGAAGAGATCTTAAACTCCAAAAATCATCTAGACATAAATAAAAATTTAAATAAAGCCACCAAATAAATAAATCTCAAAATAACACCTCTCATTTTGGCAACTTTCTGGATTCAAAACATCAATCACACACAAAAGTCCTATGTAAATATAAAACCGTGTCCCTTTCGCACGGTCTGTTGATTGAAGATTTAATTTTATAAACTGTGTACTTACAGACGAATAATATATATTTAAGGTCCCATTAAAATGGATGGACTTATATGTTGACACAGCGTTAAGTTCGTCTAACTAAGGACATCCAAGCAATATAAATGATAGTATGACTACGAGGACATGTATATAATGGTCCTACTGGTGTGACAAACTATTAGAAACTAGACCACGAGCAAACACCGCAAAAAACCCTGATTAAAGTGATTTTATTTTACTTAAAATATATTGGGTAAGCAAAGTTTTAAGTTTATTTTGGTTAGCCGTTTTCTTTTCCTGTCTAATAATTATGTAATCGTTTTTCTTATTTTTTTTACCATTGTCCTTATTTTGGTAGTCAGAATGATGTCCAAAAATTTGTTCATCGATTTTAAAGAAACCTTATACAGGAATGAAATTATACAGGAGGAATTACAAAAACAATTCAATGTTCTAACAGCTACACTCAGAAAACCCCGAAGCAATTCAGGATAAAGGGCAGTATAATTGTATATACTTACAGAGAAGAGATAGCCAATAATGAGGTCAGCATCCCTGGGAGTGTCGAGGGCATCTTTCTCGAGGACGTCGGTCCTTAGCCAGCGACAGTCTACATAAGCGCGGACTGTGTTGTCATCGTGAACACTGGGGATAAATATAGGGTTAGTAGGTAATAATTATATGCTTTTATTTGAGGAGGTCGAGGCTTAAATTAGTAATAACAACCACTCGGGTCAATCTATAGATTAAGCCGCACAATCTATGCAGATAATTCGAAGGGTTTTAAAATATCGGATTAAACTAGAACGACCAAACCCAATATTACACTTTGCCTGACCTGGGAATCGAGCTATAGGTCCTCTTGCTTAGCAGTCGAACTTGCGACCACTAGACCAACGAGGCGGTCAACCAAATACTAAATCGTAAATGATGAATGAATACTTGGTGAAGAAGGCTTCGTGAATGATCCATTTATATCATGTTTACTGTTTAGTACAATCAGAATTTTGTAAAATCTAACTAAGGAACCTTTTTCAATTTAAAAATATTTATATTTAAAATTTAAACAAAATTATTCAGCTACAAAATCCCAGGTTTAAAATCCAAACAGATTGCAAGCTTTAGCAAAAAAAGAAGTTCAACGATGTAAAAATTCAGGAGGCTTTGTACAGTAAATTCTTTAGGGATTTGTAAACCTCAGTAATATTGTAGTTTAACTTCGTATTTTTAAAACTGGTTTCTTTATTTATTTTCTTGTCAAATTTAAATATTTTTAAATCATAATGCGATATTTTAGATTCTTCTTCAAGGTTTAAAATGCATTGGTCCATAGGGGATAGTAATCACCATCAGTCAAAGAATGTCTTTGACTGTTTACCTACCAGTTTACAAAAAGTTTGGTTTATTCATAATTTTATATTATTTTACTTAGTTTTTTATGTTAGCTTCATTATTATAATATCATTGTTAAGATACCACCTAAGGGAAGAGAGACAGTCCCGACACAAGTACTATTGTGACTTACTGGGGCTGCCTCATTTTATGTATGACACAATGTTATGAGATGAAATAAATATTTTTGTATTTTTTTTTCTAAATTCAAACAGTGTTCGAACTGAGGACAACCCAACCATGATTTTCAGATTTAAGTGCGTATTATTTAAATATTACTTGCTTTGTTGAAGGAAAACATCGTGAAGAAATTAGCTTGCTTTATAGATATTTCTCAACGGCCTAAAAACTTGGGTTCTTCACCAACTCGACACAAAAAACTAAACATACGTGTGTTGTTGAAACTCAAAATGACTATCACTTATTATTTCATCACCTGGACTCTTAAAGATTTTTACGGGGTTAGACACTAAAAAAGAAGACAGTAGTTTACGATTTAGGGAGCTAACAATAATTGAAAATCACGGCAGTTATCCCGTAAGTGAGGCTTATTGGACGATTCGCACGAATTTAACTCGCACAAAACGTGCGAATCGACTCCTTTAAAACATATTATTTTTTCTGTAGTCGATTCGCACGAATTTCATTTATTGGCGTGCGAATCGACACCCTCACAAATATGTAGTAGGCTATTCGCACACATATTGTTTTTTATGAAATGCAGTTAAGATAAAGTACACTTGAGCACAGAAGTAGTAAGGTCAAATATGTTTTACTCGTAATAGATAGAAAATAAAAACACAATCTATAATCAACAATATCTGTATTAAAATTAAAACTAAGTACTAAACATCTTCTAAGCTCGTGGTTTGAGGATTAAAAATGAGCAAATATCGATCACAGAATAATAAATGTCACTAACAAACTACTACTCCACTAACCACGTAATAAAAAATAAAAGTACTAAAAATTTACTTTTTTTTTTTTACTTTACCCAAACATTTACTTTTTTAATAAGGTAGGTATATATATAATTAACAACTTTTTCTTATTAGGGTTCCGTACCTCAAAAGGAAAAAACGGAACCCTTATAGGATCACTTTGTTGTCCGTCTGTCTGTCTGTCAAGACCTTTTTTCTCAGGAACGCGTGGAGGTATCAAGCTGAAATTCATATCAAATACTCAAGTCTATGGTCTCTTGGAGCTGTGAAAAAATCAAACTTCTAAGTCAACGGGATCAAAAGATACTCCCGTTTATGGATGCTTCGAGAAATGAGTGCACCAAACTGCTGAGGGAACGAGAAGAAAGTGAAGTTGAAATTGAGTTAATGGTGAACAAAAATACTCAACTGAAGAATGAGCTTGCGGAACTTCACACACACCATATAGACATACTTGACCAGCATAAACACCTCCGTCAACTTGTTGAAAACTTCCAGCAATGTAGCGACACCTACGATCAGGCTTTGAGTCGCATATCTGAGCTGGAGCAAGAACTAAGTAGGGCCCAACACTCAATAGTTCACTTAGAATCTCTTAGAGCCCGAGAAGAGTCTGCGAACACCTGCAGTCTTTATGATGAGTTGGTTGGTAGCCGGTCAGGACCTGTATGTGTTGAGCCAATAGTAACTATAGACTTAACCAATGAAACTATATCTAAAACTTATTTATTTACTAGTCATAATAAGATTAAAAAATATATTAAAATCAATAAACGAATTCAAACCATTAAAAAATCTTTGAAACGCCTAAAAGTTAACAAACAAAACACAAAACTAAGGCGAAAAAATTTAAATTTAATTCAAGAACTGAAAAAGTGTGACAGTGAATTACAATTATGTCGGACATTGTATGATACCGACACTCAGAACCTTCAGGATGAGCTGTTTGTAAGGGAATATGCAATTAAGGATATTTTTAGTAAATATGAGGCTTCTCAACAAGACCTGAGTAAGCGCATGCAGGAGGCCAATGAGCTGGTGGACCTGGTCACATACAATGCAGAGAGATATGAGTCCCTGACAAATAACCTCTCTTGTAGCTGTGCCTGCATGGGTACACCCCAGTCTCAGCACCATTCACCCACACCCTCAGCGGCTCAGCCAGCTGGTAATGATAATAATAATTTTACAAATACTAGTTACTTATTTTCTGATGGTTTAGGTAGAGGGCTAGGAAAATTAATTAGTAATAACCTGAGTTATTGTACACAAAATTATTGTATGCCTGGGTCAACCTTTAAACAGATTATGACATCAGCGGCAAAAACTGTTTGTGGTCCTGATACTACCATTACTATATGTGTTGGTAACAGTTCTAAAATTAAAAAGGAAGACCTCACTGACTGGGTATCAGAGTTGTTAAAGTTAGATTGTAGGAAAATTATATTGTGTGCTTTTCCATATTTTGAAAGACTTTGTGATAGGAAAAACAATTATATACACATGTTAAACAATCATTTGCATTTCCTAGTAGGTCACTATTGTGATAAGCTTGTATATCTTGATATCAACACTTTTGTTGATAAGCTTAAGTCGACTCCAGGTAATGTGTATCTACCTGTTAGGTTTAGACACAAAATAGCTAGGCTATTAGCTTTTAATATTCACACAGACATAAGTAGTATGTCGAAGTTTGCTTATATTGTTGACACTGCGACTATTAGTCATGGTACTAATGTACAGGAGGTGACCTTAGATAAATATAGCACTAGTGCTATAAATGTTTACAATCATTGTACGGAGGAGGTTCCATATGTCACCGGGGAATACTCTCAATTAGAAGTTTTAAGTGATAGTATCTTGTTGTCTGGTGATGGCACAGGAGACTCTGGGCTCACTCCAGATATTAATATTAGTTTAAACTAGGAAGTACGACAACAGAAGGTACCATTAACAGTATTGTTAAACATATCAACAGAAAGGTATCTTCTTGCTCTAAATTAGTTAGTAAAAAAGGGCCTCAGCAGAACACTTTGAATTTATTCCACCAAAATATCCAAGGCATTTCTTCCAAATTATTAGAAATAGAATTGTTTTTAGAGAAAAGTATGTTTGACATTATTTGTTTTACTGAACATTGGCTTAAGGATTACCAAATGCTTATTAATTATGAAAACTATACGGTGGGTAGCTGTTTTAACCGTAAATCGATGCTGCGAGGAGGTTCATTAATCTTAATTAAAAATTCAATTAAATTCAAAACTCGTGATGATATTGTTAAACTATCGATTGAACATAATATTGAGCTATCTTGTGTTGAGCTGGATAAGCATGTAATAGTGTGCGTTTACAGGCCCCCAAATTATCAAAACTACTCTACATTTGAGTCAGTAATGGAAGATGTTTTAGCAAAACTTGTGACTGGTAATAAATCAGTGGTTATATGTGGCGACTTTAATGTTAATATTTTAGATAAAAATTCAAATAGCAGTAGATTTTTGCATCTTTTTAAATCATTTAATTTATTAAACGTGTTTTCGGATCCAACCCGAATTACTACAAATACTGCTACATGTCTGGATAATGTTTTTTGTTGCTGCGACTACTTGGATAAATTCATTGTAAATTACCTTCCTTCGGACCACAGCGGTCAAGTCGTTGTGTTTGAATCCTACACACCAGTACAAAAAATCCAAATAAAATCTAGGCAGATAACACCCAGCAATTTAAATAAATTTAATGATAATTTAATTAGTAATTTAGGCATTCCAAGCCAGATTATCGACAATGTAAATATATTTTATGAAGAATTCTTTTCGGTGATTCACACGGAGTTCAATAATACAATAAAAACGAAAACTAAATCTATTTGTCCTAAGTTTATGTTCAGTGACTGGGCAACTAAGGGCATTAGGAAAAGTAGGGAGCGATTGTTTGAGTTGTACGGTCTTAAGCCCTACATTAACTCAGAAACTTTCAATAAATATGTTGCAAGTTACTCTAAAATCTTTAAAAACGCTTGCAAAGTAGCTAAAGCCTTATTCATTAGTAACAAGATTAAATCCGCCGATAACAAAATAAAGACGGTTTGGAAAATTATCAATAGTGAAACGAATAGAAATAAAAAATATAATAATGATATCACTCTAGAGACTTCACGTGGCCTTTTAAGTTCTAAAAACGAAGTTGCTCAAGAATTTGTAGATTTCTTCACTGGTATCCCACTTAAAACTACTGAAACCTTAAATTCGTCACCCTTGCTTTCTATTGAGTTATTAAGAGCGAACGTTTCAGCCTGTCCGGTTGAATTTCAATTTAAACATATAAACCCCATAGCAGTCATTAAAGCTTTTAAGGAAATTAAAGTCAAATTAACCGAGGATCTATGGGGACTGTCGATTAAAGTTTGTCAAGCTATTATTGAGACTGTAGCTCCGTACTTAGCCTTAATATTTAATTTGTGTGTGGACCAGGGAGTCTTCCCGGACCTTATGAAATACAGCAAGGTAATACCACTTTTCAAATCCGGTGACAGTAAAGACACCAATAATTATAGACCCGTATCCGTTTTGCCAGTTTTCAGCAAGGTGTTTGAAAAGGTAATGCTTAATCAAATGCTCATCCACTTTAACACCAACAAAATCTTACATGAGAAACAGTATGGTTTCACCAAAGGACGTTGTACGACTGACGCCGGTGTCACCTTATTAAAACATATATTTACTGCGTGGGAAGAGTCACAAGATGCCATAGGGATCTTCTGTGACCTCTCTAAAGCATTTGATTGCGTCAACCACGAAACCCTTCTCATAAAGCTCAAACATTACGGTTTAGGGAATCTTGCGCTCAGTTTAATGAAATCGTATTTAAGCGATAGACATCAGCAAGTACAAATAAATGGTGTCAATTCAATGGGCTTAAAAGTAAGCATGGGTGTGCCACAAGGTTCGATATTAGGTCCCTTTCTCTTTTTAGTCTATATTAATGATCTACCCCATTTATTTGAAAACCAACCTGAAATGGTATTGTTCGCCGACGATACTTCTTTAATATTTAAGGTAAACAGACGTGCCACGAATCTTGATGACGTAAATAACGCCTTACTGCAGGTTCATAATTGGTTCACCGTTAATAATTTAGTATTAAATGGGAAAAAAACGAAGTGCATAAGGTTTGCTCTACCAAATGTCAAAAGTACTGATTGTGACATAGTATTGAATCAAGAGAAACTAGAATTTGTCAATGAAACTGTTTTCTTGGGGATAACGATTGACTCAAGGCTGCAGTGGGGTCCGCAATTAACATCTCTTGCAGGACGGCTGAGTTCAGCAGCATATGCTGTTAGGAAAATCCGTCAATTTACTGACGTAGATACCGCGAGACTAGTCTATTTTAGCAATTTTCATAGTGTTATGTCATACGGTATTTTACTATGGGGACGGGCTGCAGACATCGAGTCTATATTTATTCTGCAGAAAAGAGCCATTAGAGCTATATATGGTCTACGAAGGCGCGATTCTCTGAGAGAGCTGTTTAAGGAAATTAACATCATGACAGTACCTTGTCAATACATCTATGAAAACATCATGTACGTCAGGAAAAATCTGCATTTATTTAGCAAAAGAGGTGATAGACACCACTATAATACGAGAAATAGGGACCAACTAGTTCAGCCAGGTTTCAGGCTAGCTAAAGTAGACTCATCTTTCATGGGGTACTGTTTAAAATGTTACAATAAAATACCCCCTCACATTCTTCAACTAAATGAGACAAAATTTAAATCTTGTATTAAACGCACACTATGTAGGCAAGCTTACTATAAGTTGGGGGATTACATTGATGATAAAAATGCTTGGCTCCATGCTGGTCCTGCTCCACAACCATAGGGGCAATTAAATCGATTATCATGTGAAGTTATTGTAGAGGCTGCAGAAGATTGTAAAAATATCTTTGCATTGTATAGATTCAATGTCTTAATATTGTATAATTGCATGGCACATGTGTGAGTACTATGTACTATAAAGCCCCTTTTTACATTTTACATTTAGTTATATTTTAGTGACGTTGCCCTGGTGGCTGAGAGAATGTCATGCTCACTCAAATGTCTCGCTGATGGTGGCGGGTGTGTCGGATCATTTAGTTCCCTTCAAAATGGTTGAGTTAGATGGTGCTGATCCATGCGTCATGTTCGTGAACGGGCGCTGTCAGTGGAGACTGGTCATTCCTTAGTTGCCATGGTGTAAATATATTTTTCTTTTTGATTTGTTTATTATATCTTTTTACTCTGGACGCTCTTAACTTGCACGTCTTGCTACATAGTTCTCACATAATATACCATCTCAACATGAATGATAAAATGTACCAAGATTTTGTAACAAATTCTAATTTAAAAGAGTGTCCATGGAGTTTCTTGCCCGTTCTTCTTCATGAGATCTACGTTAGGGAACTGGCAACTACAGTACTTTCACAAGTTATTATGCCTTGTGATTGTGACTGTAGCGTAGGAGTGCAATGCGTCATTTCGGGAGTTGCTGCGTCGGGCTGCGCGGCGCCGGATGTTACCGGCGGCGAGTGGTGTGGGAGCGGGGGCGCGCGGTGGCGTGGGCCGTGGCGGCGGGTGTGCGGGGCTCCGGGTCGCGGGGCGGCGGTTGCACGTTGCGGCGTGCATTCGTTGTTCCGTGATTCGGGGTCTCGAGCATTCGTTGTTGCGGTTTGCGTCGCTGCGTGCTTTCGTGCTCGCAGTGTTCGTTGTTGCGGGCATTCGGTGGCGTGTGGTTCGGCGTGGTGGCTTTCGGAATGACGTATTGCACTCGTAGTTTCGTTTTTTTTTGTGAAATGTTCTTCTGACATTCAAAAGTGCCTGTAATGGCTTAATTGAAATAAAGAATTTGAGTTTGAGTTTGAGTTTGAGTTTATGCCGCAAATTTTCGACACTCGCAAGGGAATCAAAACCTACAGGGTACTTCCCGTGAACTCAGAATCTTGAAATTTGGTACGAAGCAACGTCTTATAGCATAGATAAAGGAATAATTACGAAAACCATAAATTTTTAGTTACATCAAGATATACTCCCGTTTATGCCGCAAATTTTCGACACTCGCAAGGGAATCAAAACCTACAGGGTACTTCCCGTGAACTCAGAATCTTGAAATTTGGTACGAAGCAACGTCTTATAGCATAGATAAAGGAATAATTACGAAAACCATAAATTTTTAGTTACATCACATAATATATTTTTTTTACGGAACCCTCGGTGCGCGAGTCCGACTCGCACTTGGCCGGTTTTTTATTTATTATTGACGAACATTTGGTACAACAAAAACATGTCTTAATGTTTTTTAGAAGTGTACCTAAAATACACAGTTCTCATCATTATAACAATAAAACTTTTAATCATAAAACTAGAACTAGGGCTATAATCACAATTTGAATCACAGATTTTTCTTTAAAATAACGTATAAAAGTGACTAAACTTTTATATACAACTAACAAATCAACAATAATAAATCAAGTCACAACAATAATAAAATGCTTACTTCTAATTTATATATAACAGGTTAAAAAATAAACTTACGAGAATTATAAAAATAGATATTTGGCTTTAATCACAATCAAAATCACAGTCGTTACCTTTTAGGAATAAAATAATCATCAGTTATATATGTATTATGTATACAATATTACCGCCAACTAATTTCGTAATTTTTCAATACAAAGTTGTATATTAATTTCGCCACGATTCAATTGGCTTACGATGTCTTCGATTCTTTTTTGAAGTTTTATTCTCTCAGGACTTTTAACTGAAATATACTGATTTTTATTATAAAGAGTTAAATAATAATTGGAATCTTTACGTAAAGTATCCAAAAACATTGCAATGTTTGGTTTAGGTTTTACCAATCTGTTAAAACGCGAGTTCCATGATTCGATGGCATTATTTGTTTTATGACACACATCAAAAAATGACCATGTGTTTGAGAAATAAGCATTTTCATCTAACCAAGTACGAACAAAATAATCATTAAATTGAGTAATTTTCTTTTCAGGCTCATTTTCTGATTCAATATATAACCAGCCATCTGATCTATATTCTCGAGGTACATATGCTAGAGCCATGCAACGTTTAACATGCATTTTATCAATTAATGATTTATCCATACCTAACTTCTTTGCATTTCTCCATAAAGACTTTTGGAAATGAAATAAACAACCTTGAATACGTGCGTCAGGAAATATTTTTTTTATAGCAGCCATCGCACTTTTTTCAAAATCTGTGGTGAATATACGTGGAGAAAATTGAGGAATTCGACTTTTTATAAGGGAAAAAAAAATTCGTATGTTTTTTCTTGTTTGTCCGGTAGTAAAGCGTATATGGCTGGTAAAATATTTGTATGTTCATGGGTACTTCCCAAATCTATATGTAACGTGTATACTTGCAAAAATGGTGGTACGCAGCTTTTGAACGTCCCATCGCAGAAAACGCTTTCTGCTGTTTCAATATATTTTATAACATTTTGGTTTGCAAAAAGTGTAATTCTTGTTTTCTTATATCCATAATCAGCAAACTTCAAATCTTCGTAGCATGGAGGAATAATAAGATCTGTAACTTTTTTGAATCTCAATTTTTTTACCTGTAGTGATGTGTTTCTGTGTCGATAGAGTCTTTTCTTAATATTTTTAAAATCAGGAACTTTTTGTATGAGATCATATCCAGCATTATGCAAGTCCGAAACCATTTCACCATAAATTTTTGGTATAGTTGTGAGCTCTTTCTCCGATCGTTTAATGCATTTGTCTAACTGATACTTCATTTCATTTTCTATGACGCTTGGTTGGCATGAATGAGGTTCTTCTTTTGTTAACAGGAGATCATTATTTGTATGTAAGAGTGCTTTACAACGTTGTCTATTGACGCACCTCCAGACTGTAACACCATTTTTGTTCTTGCGCTGCTTATTATATCTATATCCATGCCTTAATAGAAGTTCTTGACCTCTTTCTGATTTTATAAAACCAATGTCAGCCCTTTCATCTCTACTCGTCGATGGTTCTGCCGCCATACTTAGGTATTTTCAAGAAGCTTTCTATTTTGTCTGAAAATTAAAATAAGTATCCAATGAGATACTAATTAAATCAAGGAGGTTTTACCAGAATTACTTTTATCGCATTAAACATTATTAATATAATTAACTTCTTTGCTGAGCAGATAGTAAATAAAAGTTGTGCATAGTATCCATCATCATTTATGCAATACTAAAAGCAAACTTATGTTGACTCATTTTTGTAATCGATGATTTGGTGACGCTTCCACTAGGTGGCGTCACTTGCTCTTCAACGACCACAGTTTATAATTATTTATTATTAATATGTAGTATTAAATACAAACCGGAGTATAAAAAGCTTTTTTATATTAATATTTGAACTATAGTAGATCGTTATAAAATATATTTTTATAGGCAATAAATAATAAATTAAAAATTAAGAAAGATTTCTCATAATTCTCAGTCACTCAGAATAAAGGGGTTAATAATGTTATCACAGTTAATACTAATAATTCTATTACTTACATGCTTAACGCCTGCACATTACTTTGATGTCCTTCCAGCACACAACACTGTGTCACATCACAATAATTATCTTAAATTACCGTCCGGCACGTGTACTTTCTACAGTTACAATACAAAAGTAAACCAAATGTAGACCCATGACCAACCCGAGTGAGCGTGATAGCATATATATAGCTTTCTCTTTCATTTTTCCTGTAATAGGCGAATTTTGCGGTCATGTTTATATTGTTTTGTATTAGTAAAAATGTAGATATGCCACGTTTTAAGTAATTATTATTATCACTTATTCCATACAGATCTTTCTTACTTTCAAGTAAATATCTGCTTTTTAAACTTCGATTATTTTTTATTTTTATTTCAGTGATGGCTGAATACGACTGTACTTGAATTTTTTTAAACCTTAAAATGAAATGTGTGCGAATAGCCTACTACATATTTGTGAGGGTGTCGATTCGCACGCCAATAAATGAAATTCGTGCGAATCGACTACAGAAAAAATAATATGTTTTAAAGGAGTCGATTCGCACGTTTTGTGCGAGTTAAATTCGTGCGAATCGTCCAATAAGCCGTAAGTGACTGTGTTTATCCTAAATAGTCATAGTCTCAAATGACCTTCAATTTCTTTGTAGTCTCTCACAAACGCCTCTACGCCAGCGTTTTCTAAGCTTCGCTCGGTGACTTATTTAAATTAAACTTTTATCTTTAAACATTTCGCTGAAGTACCAGTCCCAAGTTTATTTCACCGTCCTCTTCCTTATTCAAAACCTCAATAAGACCACAGAACTAAAACATTTACCATTTATTACGTATTCCTATACAAAACGAAGTTATTCTTTTGCTACCCTTACCGAACTATTCCGGTTACTAGTGATATGGCTGATCGGGTTATATCTCCCTTGAGTATTATACCTCCGCTGTTCAGTTCCCTACAGTGTGATTCTATCTGTGTACTATCCACTATCTCAGTGTGATTCGGGCCTTTTTTACAGAAACAAGATATTTGGAATTCTGGTTTGACATTAAAACTATTTTGTGTGTTGTCCCTTGAGAAAGTTTCAGATTGCCTAATAGTAGATGTAAGTAGGTAAATGTGTTGTGTTTTTTTTAGGTTTTTTACTGGTGTATGTAAACGTTAAAATATGTGTTGTGTTGTTTCAGGATATTACTGGTGTATGCGAATGTTTCAGTGTTTTATAGTGATTAGTTAAATGGGGACCTTACAGAATGAAAAGTAATAACTTAGAGTCATCGTTCTCTTGTCCGAATCCCAATTCGTTTGGAGTTGGTGCAGCATGACTTCTTCTTGAATACTTCTCTATTACTGGAGTATTAAGTTAAATACACAGTTATTTTCGTTTTATTGTTAATACACATATAATTATATAAAATACTAGCTGACCCGGCAAACGTTGTTTTGCCATATAAATAATTTCCTAGTAAAAAAAATTTAGGGGTGGACTACCCCTAACATTTAGGGGGATAAAAAATAGATGTTGGCCGATTCTCATAGATACCGGATAAGCACAAAAAATTTCATCAAAATCGGTCAAGCCGTTTCGGAGGAGTATGGCAACGAAAACTGTGACACGAGAATTTTATATATTAGTTAGATCGCTTTCTGATAGAAAATAAATCAATAATAATTGCTTAATTTTTCCGTTCCAAAAACAAAACAAATAAACCGCTTTCATAATACGATAATTTAAAGTTATTCATCTGGAAATGAAATAATTAGTTAAAATAATTGTAGGGGCAAATATTGAACGTAATTCATGTCCAATTAGTGCTGCCAATTTTAAAGAACTGTCATTTCTGTCCTGAATTTAATTTCAGCGTGTGTATTTTACAACGGATTTCACAAATTAAATGTATTTTAATTTTCATATTTCAAGGGAATTGGGGACTGTTGTGAGTATTAAGTGGGATTTACATAATTAAATAAAATTATCGTGTTCCACACACAAGTATTTTTATAAAGGTTCTGAATTTAAAAAGGAAAAACGGAATTTTTCAATCTCACTTTTATGTACGAATTTATAATTATATGATTTTGTTATCTACTATCTGTTGCCCCTGGCTTCATTTGCGTGGAAATTAAAATATGTGTGAAAAAAAGGATCATAATATTATGATCCTTTTTTCTTTCTTTCTGCTAAATTTCATCCAGATCTTTTTTTATTTATTTTGACGTGATGTACCTATAGTAGCTGCCAGTTAAGATGTCAATAGCGGTCATTGATCCACCTACTAAAGTTCTTCTTCTTCCTGCCCTTATCCCATGTCATTTGGGGTCGGCGCAACACGTTTTTTTCTTCCATTCTGCCCTGTTAGTCGTCACGTTATCATTTATTCCTTTTTCCTTCATATCACCCCTTACACACTCCATCCATATTTTCTTTGGTTTTCCTCTCCCTCTCCATCCATCCACATTTATATTCATAACTTTTTTAGTCACATGCGATTCATCCCTCCTCATCATATGCCCATACCATGACAGTCGATTCCCTTTTAAATTTTCTGTAATTGGCGCAACTTTTAAACTTCCTCTGATATACTCGTTCCTTACTTTATCCCACCTACGAAAGTTATTAACATTGAAATCCAGAAATAAACCTGTTCATGTCTTGAATCGTCATCTATCGTGATCCTCAACAATTGTTTCTAATGAAAAACGATACATTGTATATTTATTTTGGTTCGTACGAATAGATATAACGATATAAGGGAAAGGGCAATGACCGCTATTGACATCTACTATAATAACTAACATCCATTCCTGTATAAGTATAAACTAGATTTGTTGAAATATTTTGAATATTTATCCTAAGTTCTTCGATGTTAAAATTTTATTGATCTCTCACTAAATTAATAATCTCATCAGAGTAGTCAGGTACAAATCACGGGCCTCACCTAGTTATACAAAAACCTGTTTTGCAAAAATATAATATTTCATAGTTTATTTTCATAGACCACGGAATAAGAATATTTTAGCTGTTAGTCTTACCGTCACAACTTCTAAACATTCCTAGGTCTGAGTGAACAATATATTTCTACTGCCACTGCATTTAAAAAAAAACAAAAGTTTAAAATACTCAAATAATTTAATCAACCCTGTCTTTATAAACATTGGACTATAATCACCTAGGTATTTCATTAAAAAAAAAACAACTATAGTAAAATATTTAATTAAACGTCTAACTCAGTGAAATTCTCTTGAAGTTTTCATTTCGTTCTACACACAAAATTAAATAAGTGTCATGGCCGCTCTGTAATGAGGTAACGAGATTTTCTAACTGGAGTCTGTTTATTTAAACTATGTCGTTGTCGCCATGTTTGTCTGGCGTTTTTGTGTGAGTTTTAAACTTTATTTCCTTTGAGAGAACTAATTTTAGCAACGATACTAGTGGTACAATAAATAAAGTTGTAGAGTGTGTAAAAGACAGCCCTTCGCAAACTGACAGGGTGAATTCAGCTCCTTATTTTGATGCATATTCCATCGAATTCTTTCTCCGGAAAAAATACATTTTTTTATCGATTTTTCAGTTACTATTCCTTTATTTCAATGTAAAATTACATTATCAGTAGGTACGCAATTAAATACTTCATTTATTTAATGAATACAGCTTAAATAAAAAAATACAATAACAGGAAAACAACCTAAGGATGTTGTAATACATTAACGACCGTCGCGTCATCCGAAATGGGCTGTTACTGTTATGCCTTTTTATTTTAGAATAAGAATTAGAGTTCAATGCAAAAATAAAACTCAGTGAAGTAATGATAAAACAATTTCACGCGAACGAAGGTCGAAGGCAACAGCTAGTTTATTATAAACCAGGAAAATCATTAGCAATATTCATTTCCAATCTTTAAACAAAAACAATATCAAGAATCATTATAAGGTACCGAAACAGAACACCTTATGAAACCGGATATCGTAGATTAAACTACAGAGTTTCCTTGAACAGACTAACAAAAGGTATTTTGAGCAAGAGTTACTTTAACAAAACAATATACCGGTAACTGGGAAACTGAACTGAATTTAGTTATGGTCGAAACTTGATAGTTTAGCCATTTTCTCAAGAATCTTGAGGTTAGCTTTCACGCTTGACGAAATATCAGAGTTAAAGTTATCTGTGTATAATTACTGATTTAACGGTAATTTTGATTCTGATTATCTTAGTTTCATTTCTAAGAATAACTCCTAGCCGGATTGATCTGATTTCATTCCTAGAAAATGTTATCTTTTATTCTATCCCGAAAGTTTTGCAAAGATAATCAGGTTTCAGATTCATAAAAACGGTTTATGAACGCTTTAGCAATGTTATGTAACGACCTACATTGTTATGATCCAATACCTACATGAAGAACATAACTTAAGGTCAATCTTGTATTCCAGAGGTGTACAACCACATTTCGCTATTATTATTTCCTGATAAACTTAGAAGATACATAATTATTATGAATTAAAGGACTGAAATTGGTGTTTAACCCACAACTTCATTTATGACTTGCGATGTTTGACTTGCAACAGCTCGTAGCTATATAAGAACTGCCACTCGGGTCAGTCTTTAGGTAAAGGTCTGTGGATGGGTGACCGCCCGACATACCGAGTTTCCTCCGTGTCTCGGATACGTACGCACGCACGTTAAGCTGTTGGTCCCTGACATATATAGATCTTTGATCCTTTGACCTGATTGATATAATTATAGATATTTGGCAGTCGTTACAGGTATAATAGTCAGTGACCTGAAATTCTGACATCCAGTCTTACCAAAGGATATCGTATTACCTAGTATGGGTTGGGTTGTGTACGTACTGGGTTGTGGAGGTCTGATAGGCAGTCGCTCCATGTAAAATGCTGGTATTCAGCTGCATCCGGTTAGACTGGAAGCCGAATCCAATATAGTTGGGAAAAGGCTAGGCAGATGATGATGTTTTATCCTCTGGTCCATCACGACTTTCTTTCAAATAGGAATAGTTATTGCATGATCCTTTTAAACTTACCTGATAGCAATATGATGCCAGCGGAAATCATACAAAGGTACAGCTAAGTATATGGAGCGGGATGTCCCCGTGCCAGCATGGACCAGCCTGGCAGCCCCTCTGCCAGCTAGCTCCAAAGACAGGAAAGAACCTGTGCGTCTTCGTGACCGCAATGAGAACAGAGTTCCCTGCCCGTAGCCACCGCTCTAAAGGAAAAAGTGAGTATTAGAAAAAAGTTTTTATTTATTATATCACTAACTAGGTTTTGCCCACGGCTTCGGCCGCGTTAAAATATGGGTTTTCCTTAGAAACTTTCATCCCCTATTTAACTCTCTTCGTGGTTTAATTTCGAAAAATTCTTCCTCCTCTGTGCAAAATTTCAGCTTTCTAAGTTTGGGCTGGATGTTGATGCTTCCAAAAAGATTGAAGCCGTCTAATTGGCCCTACTACATTAGTCACATTTGAATAGTATCCTCTCCTATAATACTATTAATCATAAAAACTTGCAATTATAATTGAAGAAGTACTATATTTATTACAAACATAAACTAAAACAAAAGTTTAGAATTGTAAACAACAATTTCACTCTTCAAGTATTTCTCTGATAATATTATAAATGTTTTACAAAGTTATCATATCAATTCTTTGAGCAATACTTGCGAGTCAGCAAAGCAATTTATTACGAAGTATTTGCCTCGCCAAAGAAATGGCTTTATTTCCATGAAAGCAATGGCTATTTTTATTTCTACTTTGCGAAAGAGGATTTATTTAAAATTTACCGTTTTTTTGCCGCCATTGAACTTCGGTAGCGAATCGGAATATAATTACGCTCATCAATGCAAATGTAGGTACGTTAATATTCAGAAAGCAGGCGTACACATTGTTTAACATGAATAAATGTTAATTAAAATTATCGTCCAATAGCAGCTTGTTTCTACCTTTTAGTCCTCTTAATTAAAATCATTGGTCCTCTCATTCACTGGCGAGCGGGCTACGGAAAGATTTACGCTGTAGCGAGGTAATCTGTCCTTACCTAACCCATTCATTCCTGCCTGCCTGCTTAAAATCTCATGGCTGACCTTGAAGTCTTTAAATAGACTCTGGACCCAGGTTCGTCGTAGCATGGAAATTCTAAAATCATCATAAATGACTGACTGGAGTGTAAATGTGGTGCTGTTCCTCAAACAATGGAGTACTTAATATCATGTCCTACGAGTCCTGTTTGTTGTTCACTTTAAGTTAAAAGCACGAAACTAGTACCTCAATTCTGGGCTGACACAATTTAGATAACCATCGACATGCTAAAAAGAAAAAGAAGAAGCATCAACTTACCTCGGGCCGTAATCTCAGTGAAATGAATAATGTGAATTCTCTGGGGAAGGTCTTCCCAGCTGCAAAGAGCTCTGATGACGCAATCCAGATGTAGGAATTAGGTCTCAGGCTGAAGGCATGCGGTCGATCGGCCACCGGCCCCCACCTAGCCTGAGCTGGGTGGAAGTTACGCCTGGCCCCCGGCGCAAGTGGGTTTATTGTACCTGAGAAGAATTAAATTATAATATATGTTGACGTTATTGCTTTGCACGTGAATAAGGCTTTAATTTAATGCTGCTTTATAATACAATTTTGTTAGAAATTAATTTTCGTAAATTATAATTAGTAGGTCGTGTCATGAGGAAATTTAAACTGATAACAGACACTTCTTTTGAGTTTATTTTCGTTTCACGTTTACACGACAATGATGAAATAACGTTCATAATACTCGTTTCATTTTATTTCTAGTTCATTCTATAGACGAGTGAAAGATGCCGAATAAAAATAACTAACAATAAACACCTCAAATATCTGTAATATTTCACTGTTTACTAATTTTTGCCCCAATTTTAGCTTTGCAACATACCATAAAATAACATTACGCCTGTGATCCACAAAGGGTTAGGCAGAGGTGTACTCATTAGTGCACCCACATTTATGTTTAAGTACCATGTAATAGGGGGCGAGCCCATCTGGATCACAAAACCAGACTCCGTGGCTGCTACTCAGAAATCCTTGCTGAAAAACCCAATAACACTTTGCCCACCTTGGGAATCGAACCCAGGACCTAAATGACCAACGAAGCAGTCAACTCCAACTGTTACCTTATGTCCAAACAGCCTCGTCTATCAACAACAACGTCAAAGCCAATTAAAAATAAGTCTTGCAACGAGCTATTTTGAAGCTAAAATCACTTTATCAAAATGTCATGTACATTCTGCATGCTTGATAGGTAGTTGCCTCGTTGGGCGACTTCGCCTCGACCTATCGATTACAAGCTGTTACCATGTCACTTTAACGAGCTAGTCTCGAAATAATTTAAAATCCAATATTCGTTTACGTTTCAACCGGAACCAGTTTTCTACTGATGCGGAACGTTTACTAAAATGTTTGCAGAATTGAGTGGAGGTTTGCGGAATAGAAGTTAAATTGAAATTGATTTTTAGTGGAGCATGTGTGGTTTTGAATGCTGGATTGTGTTATTAATTTATGATGTTAGAAGAGTATTACAGAGCCGACCAAATTATGTTAAAAGAAACCTGTTCGATTGTCAACAGTATACTATTTATGTGTATAATATTATGTATTATTTTATTTTCTTTTATACACTATCTACGTCTCTTTTTAGTAATTCCTTTCGCAGATTAAATGCTGAGTGAAATATTGCCGAAGATTATACTGTCACGTTTCAATATTTTTTTAGATTTTAAGGAAATGACGGCAGAGGCATAAAATCCATACCTTTTAAAATTCGTTATATGATTACTTTCAATAACATTTTATGTTTCGTATTTTATCTGGTAATGTCATTTGTATACTATACCCCTTTCGGATCGGACAGGGTATGTTTACCACATTGTATATGTGGTATACGATTGGTTCGTTACAACAACTTTATTATAGATGGTCGTTGTCGCAAGACGCAAGTCGCTTGAGTAACTACACACACATCACACATGGTACATCTACACTACACTACCACTGCCCAATCTTCCCAGCAATTATAATACAGTTAAATAACAGCTCACTCAAAAGCAGCACCCTTACAACAAAGCAAAATTAAACAATAAACGCGATTAAATCCACAATCTCATTTCAAAGTAACTTCGCATTCCGCTGCGTTCATTACAACGGAAATCTACTTACCTTCACAGTCGAAAGAGTTACATGCCCTTCCCTGCTCCCCGTACCCCTCGCAAGTGGGCCTGGAGCAGTATCTCCTGCGGGTCTGTTTGCCTCCCCCGCAGGTCCTGCTGCAAGCCCCCCACTCCCCCCAACCGGCCCAGCCTGCAATATTGATAGATGAACTCGGAACGGGAGTTATTGCAATAGTTTTACTTCTACGTAGTTTTGTTTGTGGAAACTTTTGTAACGGGTGCTATGAAAATTTGTTTGGGTAGTTCGGAAAGTGAGGGGACTAGAAACGCTTTTCTTATTAGTATTCGAACCTTATTTTGGTGCGATGATATTTTTTCTATCTGAGGTAAAACTTAGAATAAGGCTTGCACATTATCGACCAATCTTCTAAAAAAATTCATTGGCCTTCAGTTTGTATGTAGGTACACTACTCATGAGCAAAAACATGAAATGCTTATTTTCTTGGGAAATACGTCTTTGAGATAAGACCTATTTTTGCGTTCTGTCGCATGCCATTTCACAATTTGACGGTTTGACTTCGAGAAATTGTAATCTATCGAAAAAACACAGGACCAACACAGGACATGCCACACTTCCTCTCTTGCCCGTTATGCCCAACTAACTGCACGTTCAAGGACTTGAACGAAGCCAACGAAAGAGCTGTCGAGGTTGCTACGTACTGGATGGACAAAATTTGAGTTGTCGACTCGAAAAGAAGAAGAAGAATATCGAAAACTACTGCGTTAGATATATTGCAAGCAGTATGCTACGGGTAACAATCGTCCGATAAGTTTACAATCTCGCAAGATAGATTATATTGGGTATCATTTAAGCTATCACCAATTTAATTAGTTTTGTGTTTCTTAAATAATAGGGTTTGTCCTCAAAATAGTAGATCTGTCACCAAAATGTAGTCACCAAACAATGCAAAATCAGTTCCACAATAAATCACCTAAAATCCTGAGATATATGGTCTAGTACCAAATAAATGTTTTTCAGGTGTTAATAAAACACCTGATTTACTCCATGACGCGCGCTCGCTTCACTCGCATATTATATACTACTAATATCTTCTGTCCCCGAAGTGCCGGGCCTTCGGCCTTCCTCCTCCTTCGTCGGCCTACGGCCCGGTGCCCATGCCGCCCATAAAGGACACTGTCGCGAGACGGTCGTATTAGTCGTTATCGTCGGTGAAATCGCGAATGAAGTAAACTTGACAGATCTACCATTCTGAGCACAGAGCTATTATTTAAGTAACAAAACTGTTATTATAAGAACGAAGTTTATATTCATGTAATGCAATATAATTTTATTGGTTATCGATCTCTTATTTTACACATAATATATTAACATAATTTGATAATTCATACCAGGGAACAATTTTTGTTTATCTGAGAACGAAAATATTTCGTGGCGATAGATCTATTTATTAGGTGATACAACTTGATGACAAATATAAATTTTGGTGATAGAAAATATAGTTCCCGATTATATTCAAGATAATTTATTGTCAATTCCCTTTCTAGCAGTAGTCGACTAAGCGCCTCTTAGCTCTCTGGTAAAGCTCCATACAGTTTATTCTGTTTTTGATTGGTGGACAGAAGTTGAGTTGGTTTAACTGTTTTAAGTCTTGTTTTGAAGCGAATTAAAAAAGTGTGTGGATGTTAAAGTAGTTAATGTGAATTGAACATAATTATAAGTGGGGATATAAGGGTAATAATACGTTTTAAACAACGACTCAAAATAGCTGTTATTTTTAGAAACTGTACCATAGTCGCATAACACACTTTTTCACACGTTTCGTAGGTAACCAGTTGCGAACTAAGATGTGATAAGTTATCATGGTACGAGTTCTCAAAACAATAATTTTGTTAAGTCGCTGTTTCTCTACACGTATTTATTTCAATCTTTCTTCAATAAAACATCAAAATAGAAACCACCAAATCATTAAAAAGTTTTTCATCAACAATCCGAGGTTCGTTTTCCATAGTGTTGGTTATAAATGGCGTTTTCAGATCTGAAAATACAAACTCATTTCTCTTAGTTTACTCTTCAAACTTCAGTCGTAAATTGCGAAGTTCGTTCATCTATTTCTTTTACTCTACCTTGTAATTAACAGGTAAATTTTAGTATTCATTAACGGAATTCCAGTAATGGCGTCCTGTCTCCGGTCGGGATTGAGTTAGTGGTTACGGAATTATATTATTCGAGTGGGTAGCTAAGTCTTAATCCTGACTTTTAGCATTCCTAAGAATTGGTAGGTAATCCTTTTTTATTCGCATATAGAAACAACAATATAAACAAAAAAAAAACACAGTATTATTAGTATTTTATTTTTCGGCGTTGAAGGAATCTTGACAAAACTTAATTCGGCTATAAAAATGTGGTGCTGTTTCACAAACGCACTTAATATCGTGTCCTACGTCTTCTGTTGTTTGTTCACCACAGGAGCTGATGGACACTACCGAAAGCACAAAGCTCAGCTAGGGCATGAGTTTATGTATGTATGTAGTAGCTCAATTATTATTCTAGGCTGACACAATTTTATTCTGATGTTATCGACACGTTAAGAAAAAGTGGTTGATATTAAATTTGTGTTATCGTAAATCATGAAACCCGTAATTTAGCTGACAACGAAAATTAATTGAAGAAAGGTTAAGGAGTTGATACAAGAAGTTTCCCCAAACAAAACTATTATTAAAAGAAGTCTAGAAGAAAGAGAAGAAAGTAGATTAATAAAAAATGTCTTACCAACAGCGTTCCATATAGCTATATCAACGCCTAGGCTCCAGGGCACGGCAGCAGCCGTAGCTTCTAACCACGGCCCGTCAGGAGGTGTCGTCTCCAAGTCTACTGCAGGATCGCTTATCCTTGCGAAGACCACCAGCTCACTTTGTGAAGGTGTCATACTCCAATTGAAGCAATCACCAAGTTGTGGACTTATTTTTAGATTCACCTGCCTGTTGACAAATAAGGTTATCTTGATAAACTTGTTCTTCCTTCTCAAAGGTTAGCTGAATTATTAATGTAACATGATCGGCATAAATTCTAAGGGTCCTCGTACATGGTGAGTTTTTGTAACGATATCGTCGCACGATTTACAAACACGCTGCTATTTTTCTTCTTCTTTATCTTGAGGTTAATGCTTAACCTTGAGATGGTCGTTCTTCGAACCACTATTCTTTTTTTTTGCATATGGAAGTAATAAATAACTTACGTTATAGCCATCCATAAATTTCAACCCTTGTCAAAAACTACCTATTGAAATATCCATGGGAAGAAATTATTTAGAAACAAAAGATAAGAAACGGACCCAAAACACTTAGAAAATAAAAATCTATTGAATTTAGTTTAAAATAATATTGCAAAACGACACTCGAAAAGCAATAAATCGTACGTTGGAGTAACCTTTCTCGGAATATCTGGACTTATGGCAAACACATGTGGAATGGCGATGCCTAAGGGGCGCGTACGCAGCATTGGGCGGGAACCTGACGCCATGCCTTTGACCAATGAGCAAGCGTCTTATACAAGACAGCCAATGGAAAAAACAGATTACTTGTGTGTGAAATTACATTTCTAGGAGGAGCCTATCTGGATGCTTGGCGGGAGTGGAGCAGGCAGACGAGAGGGAACGCGCTTTGGCAAAGAGAGACAAGTTTGTGCATCGATTCAAGACGGTTGCAAGTGATAATTATAGTTAAATATAATCATTGTATATTAATTGTATTTTAAAATAAAATTAGAAGCAGTGTGTCTAAGTCTAAGTAATATTAAGTGAACTCAAAAGACAGAGAGAGAGCTGAAATTCGGTAACGTATTCCAAGTTCAAATTTTGTGTAAAAGCAAGATCCCAAGCTAATTTACAATAACTTCAGTCACCCAATCTATTTAACGACCCAAGTAAAAATGGAGGCCGCATCAAACTTCGATATTTTATACTCACTAAGTAAAAGACACGAGAGCACCTTTGGACTGGCCTAGACAAAGTAGCTGCTATACTATTCTTGATAATAGTAATTTATTTCCTCGTGATAACTTGTATAGAAGTTTGCAAGAGATTGAAAAGCGGGAATTGTGGAGAAATCGCTTTGAATTGTATAGGCGATACACATCACGCAGACCTTGAACTACGTGAAATGGCTTAAGCTAGAAATCTGAGTATATTACTGTAAATTATCATGGGATATTGTGGCTTAAGTACCTTGAATAAACTGTGTGACCATTATGTGTACCTTGCCTCTCCTCTCAGTTGTATTGCAATTTATATAAGCTGATAAATAATTGTCAATATTGTAATATGTTGTAAACATCCAATTTGTATGTGCCAGAAAGGTTTTTCGCTTGAGCCGTTCTGTTTTCCTTATCTGGCTAGGCTTAGGAATGGGACGACTCGATCAAGGTCCGTCAAAATCTTAGCGGACCTAGATCTAAATAATCAAACAGTTTCTTTCGCTGTCAGAAGGGGTTTCGCTTGAGATGTTCCGTGTCCCCTTAACTGACTAGGTTTAGTAATGGGACACTCGACCTTAGCTCGCTATCATCCTAGCGAACTAGGTATAATTAATCAAACAGTTTCTTTCGATAAATTTATCGAAAATAAATAAATAATTTAAACATCAACCACCTCTTTCTTTTATATTCCAAGATTACCTGTGTAGAGAATTTGATAATGGAAGATTGACAAAGCTAAGATCAAGTAATAACAAAGGCAATGCTTTAAAATCAGTGTAGTAATTCAGGTTGCAACTCCAATAATGAATTCTCTATAATATGCACACTGAACCTTGAAAGACACGATTTTACGTTATTGAACTTAACCTAATATAATAATTTGTACTACTATAGACCAAGTCTGAGATAAGAATCCAGACCCTTCAATTAAGGTCTGAGACTATAAGTTCCTTCTGAACTGAATTGAACCTAGTAAAATACACAAGTTTACAGGAACCTAATCATCACTTGTTGATTCAAGTCAACAATCACTTAATTGTGTTGGAGGGGAAATATTGTCTTGAGAGAGAGAAACATTTCGGCTGTGTTGCATAATGCACATTAATATTTCCTAACTTTGATATACTGATGGCTTGAGATACACGACTGCGCGACGCCTCTGGCAGTGATAACGCAGCATACCATACACGTCATTCTTGCAATCCGACTTCCGACCTAGATTTGGCCAAATCTAAATATAACTCAAATACAAATACATATACTCAAAACCATGGTTCCGGGGGAAAGTCTGCCCAACCTGGGAATTGGCAAATAAGTCTGCCCTTAACTGGGAATCTGGCAATGCCGCCCTAACCGGGAATCTGGCTATAAAAAAATGCAAGTACCTGCCTATATGGATAAGGGAATCACTTACGCTTCGCAGCGATTATAGGAAGTCGGTTGCTCCCCCAATAACATTGATTAAGGACCGTGGCGCGGTGTAGGTTTTCCCCATGCTGACGATATCAGTCAGACGCGGTGGCTAAAATAAGCACAAACGCACATGTATCAACTTACACAAATCATTCTAACGTGTCAAATTGATTTTAACTTGTAAAATCCTTTATTAAATCAGAGGAAACTGATTAAGTATTGTACTAAACAATAATACAGATGTGTCGAGACAAGCTCCGCATTATCGAGTAGAATGATTGATAAGTCTACATTGTTCGCACAGTGGAGTGTACTCGAGATTGACCTGTGGTCAATCTAAATCTAATTGTTGATTAAAAACCCCGAAATGACTCTCTTGATACAACATTATTTCCTAAACACTGGTGTGAGGAAGTTCAATCCTTCCTAGATTAAACACAGTATTGATTACCAAAGACTAACTAAGAAAGTTCGACTCTTTCTCAGTATATTCACTCACAAAACAAACAGACTAGACGATCAACGCGAGCCAACACAGAACCTTGGTACGATGACGACACAGACCGTCATCCTTACCGTTGCAGGACTTGGTCTTAAGACAGGGCTACCATCACTGGATTTGGAGACCGAGACCTGGAGCCATCACAACCTTGCGGCAGAGTTTTTATGCCGGTCATAGGCATCTGATGCTGCTGTTGCAAGTAAATCACATTTGCAACACGTGATAGAAGCTACTGTGTTGATGTAAAGTGCGATTGTTACTGACAACTTCGAGGGAATTGAATTGATTTTTTTGCGTCAAAGCATTAATTTACTGTGTTGATAGAGCCTAACCAGTGTGAGTTTTTATGCCGCTTATGGACCTCTGGTTTGGTTTTAAATATCGTTGAGAAATACTCTCAGGAATGCTGGTTTCCTAACAATGTTTTTCTTCATTGAGGCAACCAACATTTATACAATACGCTATACGTATCGGATGGGCAGCGTTCGGGAAACTACGCGACATCTTTTCGTCCAAAATTCCGCAGTGTCTTAAGACGAGGGTCTATTATATAACCAGTGTGTGTTGCCAGTGATGACCTATGGCTCAGAAACATGGTCCTTAACTGCTGGCCTCTTAGAGAAGCTCAGAGTCACGCAACGAGCCATGGAGAGAGCTATGCTCGGAGTTTCTTTGTGCGATAAGATCCGAAATGAGGAAATCCGCCGATGGACCAGGGTCACCGACATAGCTCTCAGAATATGCAAGTTGAAGTGGCAATGGACAGGCCACATCGCTCGAAGAACCGACAACCGATGGGGTAGGAAGGTTCTCGAGTGGCGACCACGAACCGGAAGACGCAGCGTTGGTAGGCCTCCCACCAGGTGGACTGACGACATCGTGAGAGTCGCGGGCAACCGGTGGATGCAAACGGCAGGATGCCGTTCGTTATGGCGTTCTATGGGGGAGGCCTTTGTCCAGTAGCAGACGTCTTATGGCTGATGATGAATACGCATCCGGAAAATCAGAGGTCTCGATTCTTTTGTTCGATTTTGAACTTAGCAATTCAACGGTCACACCACTAGGTTATCACTGCTTAAGCATTGCGCTTGCAAAGTATCACGATAGTTTCGATGCAGAATCGTGGTAATGCCACCATTACCTACATGGAAGGGGTTCGTGAGGGCCGACCGTGCCAGGGCTGCGGGTTGTTTGAAAATGAGACCGCGGCCCCGGAACACAAAGATCTAAGAAATAACATGGGTGGTTTTTAGTCAGTAGAAGTCTGAAACTCCTTTCCGCACCACCCTGAGCTCAAGAAGTCATTTGAAGATTTCACAAACATCAAAAACAAAAAAGGTTACACAGTCTGCGACAGCACTGCGACTATATCGCAACCATTTTGCATTTGCTTCGCTGCAAAAAGTCACGATAGACGAGGACCCTTAGCTAATTAGGTCACATGAGATACGGCAATTTGAATTTTCCTTTCCTAGCCCGGGATTAGATTAAAGGGATACATTTTCTTTAGAGTATAGGTTGCTTTGATGAAAGACGTTGTTAATATATTGTGACATTATTATATTAGGGAGATGTTTCATTTTGCAAAATAGCTCTTGATGTCACGAGAAAGAGGAGAATATTTATACTTTCGGAAAGACAGAATAAATTGTAACATGACGCCTGTGTGTCTTTGAAGTTCAGTAGGGTATGTGTATTAATTTGAATGTTTTCTATTTTTTTTGGGAAAATGAGAAAAAGCAACTGTACAGACTCATAAAAAAGTAAAAAACTAAAACCCTACTACGACAAAAAAAAACGACGCTGAAAAAGTATGAAACAAGATTTTCAGGATTGAACAAAAAGCAGTCAAAATCATAACCCTCCTTTGGCTTTCCGTAGTCGGGTAAAAATAGGTCAAATATGAAGTTGACTATTTTTTATGTATCGTATTGCCCAGTACTAACTAAGTTGTGGAAGTCAGATTCTGATAGGCAATAGCTCCATGTAAAACACCTGTATTCTGTTGCATCCAGTTAGGCTGGAAATCAACCCCAATATAGTTAAGAAAATTCTAGGTAGAATAATATGATGATATCATTGACCATTTTAAGTGTCACGTGTCTTCTAATGTATAAACGTAACGTTCCTTACATACTCTTTGAGTATATAAGGAACTGTTTGCGTTTCATAATTTCTACCAAACCATTTTGTGTGTGTAACTATTTCATTTTCTTAGCCGTACCTATTAGCTATTTTATTTTTATCAGGTCTTTAAGGGTTAGACAAAGCGTGTTCCTAATATTACAGAACGTTACGTTCAAGTCCCACGTAATAGGGGGCGAGCCAATTACCATCAAACGGGAACAAATTCAGGTTCCATGACTGCTATTAAAGAAATCCTGTTTGAAACACCCAATAAGACTTTGCACGTGTTGCCGTCTATTTTATTTTAGTTCTATTTAAACTCATCAGTTTATCCGTTTGCAAACATTTGTAAGTAGTTCTAAGTTTTTCCATTTACTCAATTCGCAACCCACGGCCTTTTGACATCAGTAGGTTAAGCAGTGGCACAGTTTAGCTGGAACTCGACACTACTTGTGACAGAAAAGACGGTCAAGAAAATATCTTAGAAAACTCCGGTAAGTGTGCCAAGCATTCTTGAAAATGAAAACTTAAATACAGTTGGTAATGCTGTCTTTAAAATTACTAGAGAAGCAAGAGCTAAGTATTTTTAATCTATTGCATAGATTCTATCGCGGGCCTTGAGTTGAGTTGAGCGTGGAGAGCGAATCCAGAGATTTCCTAACAAAAATATTCAGCATTCAAGATTCAACCAGGTTGCTATGGTTACGGAAAATAACAAGGTTGTCAACTGAGGTTGTCAAATTAAATAATTGTTTGTCTCTCTGCTTTCTCCTTCTAAAATATTCTTACTCGTATAATTTGTGTACAAAGTGTTTTAAATATGAATAAACAAAGTGCATTTATTAATGAAGAAAGTCACGAAAAAATAGTGAAAGAAAATGAGTGAGGAGTGAGTACTCTATAAACATTCATTTTATTATTAGTACGCATCTATCATAAGTTTTATTGGTTTTTGCATTACTATTCTGCGAATCGGTCTAAAACGATTCGTTTTCTTATAAAATATCTAAAATAAAATAAATAATTTTCATATCTTTCAATGGTAAGACACTTACGTCAGGCTGTCAATACTTTTTCTTTTAAATTTTCTGTCATAGAGTTTCTTACTAGCTTAGTTAGTCTATGAAGGTTAGTTTTGATTTATATAATGTACATCGCGCGAAATTCGAAGATCAAACTCTTAATATCGTTATTTTTGTTCAAATTTTTTGAATGAATAATTATTTTGGTGTGTAATTACACTAATAGTACCTAATTATTTATAAATACCTATTATTGCATAAGTTGATAAAAAATGCTATGCAATAGATTTACCGCGGCAGTCTCCGAGTGCCACACGTTTTTTTTTTATATACTTATACATTGCTGTGTCAATTAACTCAAGGACGTTTTATAAGCGCGAGTTTTGTCTGTGGAAGGTGGAAATAGTAGTTTATGCGACTGTGCATAATGAAGGGCATTACAACACAAGTGTGGGTTTAAGAAACGAGCCGAAGGCGAGTTTCTTAATAGCATCACACGAGTGTTGTAATGCCTAATTATGTATAGTTGCATACACTAATTTATCTACCCGAATATCATAAGGGCTCTATGATGGGTTCAGGAATCATAGGGAAATGACCAGCATTGTTACCAGTGTAATGCAATAAAAAATAAACAGGTTATTAGTTGCATTCGTCGCTGCATTTACGATATCTGGCGGAGTGTTCATGTTAATTTCTGAGTCACTATCACTCATTTTCGACAGAAATAAACAATTAACAGAAAATTTGTCTACTCAATGAAAGGGAATAAAAAGCTAACGAACAAAATGACAGCTCGAAATGGCGGCGTTTCGGATATCTGCGTAGACAGAGAATAGATACAGACAAGGCATCAGCGTATTCGGTAAGAGACAGCGATAGTTATTATCCGATTAATGACAAATGACATGAACTGACAAAGAGAACCACCTAACCTGTATTGCTACACACTTTGGTCGGGTAATATAAACAAACAAGTTAGGATATTATTATCGTCGTACTAGATGAAATTATCAATTATCTTTACTTGTTATTGACAGAAAATAGTTGTACGTACAATAATCATTTGATTTACTTGATGTAATAGATGGAAAATGCCACTTACCGATGAAAGGTTATGTTTGGTTGATTTCGTTCACTACGGCTTTTACAGCCATATATACAGCAATTCACCATCACTACACACTTAATATTACTTTCTGGAATATCACTAAGTTGCAAATTACACAAAATAAGCGTATAACATTTTTTATCTAAGAAAATATTCTGACGTCACAAATATTGCTTGCCATCAGGCTAGTGATGGCAAACAACAAAAAACCGATACGCAAAAAGAGATGAAAAAACGATGCTATGTCCTGTTCACACATACACATTTTGCCATAGTGTTGTCTCACTTTCGTAATTCTTATTATTTTAATAGCTTGTCTATACCATTCTCTGTCTACGGATATCTGTTATTTTTTTTTAATCATAGGCAAACGAACAAAGTCACTATTCTTGTGTCACTCGAGATCAAAATGTCGTGCGATTTATAATTAAAATCATACTGAATTGGGGTTTCGTATCGATAGGTATCTGTTTTAATGTAGATACGTGCGCGCGGAACTAGTTGGCCGCGCCTTAGGCATGTTTTTGTTTTTTATTTGTATTATTTTCAATAAATTGAACAAATTATTGTTCACGATATCTCGAGATTGGTCATCACTGTCTAATTTATTAAAGTCTCCTGTGCATTGCGAGCTGTAGGCAACCCGCCCCCTCACCCCTGTCGCCACCTAAGGCGCGGCCAACTAGTTCCGCGCGCACTATAGAATAGCACACTCACTTGAATTTGACACCTGTTCCAAATTTAAAACTCATAACCTACTGTTTTCAGTAGGTTATGAGCTCATTACAGTTCTGTTAATTTCTGCTGGTTGGTAATGCTGGTCATTGCCTATGGTTTTTGAACGCATTAGAGAGGGTTTATGATATTTGGGTAGATAAAATATAATTTTGTACACATATGGATGACATAATACAGTCGTTACGGGTGGCCCAAATATCTGACAACCGATCTTACCTAGTACTAACTGTGTTGTAGAAGTCAGATCGTCAGTCGCCCATGTAAAATACTGGTATTCAGCTGACTCCGGTTAGATTGGAAGCCTCCCCAACATAGATGGAAAAACGCTAGGCAGATGCTGACTTTGATAGCATAATAATAATTATTGTCTCCCATTAATTTTGTGTTTTCATGCTGATAACTGTTTTATAATAATTTTTGGAAAGAGATTGTATGAGATAAATTTGTAAAAAACTTAAAAACCATTGAACAGAAAAAAACTTAGTTGGATTGATAAAGAAACACGATGCAACAAGTTCTTCGCTTCTCTCACAAAATAAAAGAACACATTCTGTTTCGCAACTTCTGCGTTAGTTGCAAGAATGCAAAAAGAAAATGAGCTCAAAACATTTATTTCAACAAACGCTTTTGTAAAGTTCATTGTTTATTTGTAGTCAGATAATGAACAAATAATTTGAGAATGATTACAAATGGAGAAGCTCGTGGCTGAATAATAACAGGTAGTCGGATCAATCTCCGGTTGAGCTGTCCTTGCCTAGGTTGGTCTATGGATGGGTGACCACACAATACCGAGTTCCTCTGTGCCGCAGAAACGACGTTAAGACGTTGGTCCCAGCTGCTATTTGTAAATCTTTGAAAGCCGTTACAGGTAGTCAGTGCCCCAAAAGTCTGACAACCAGACCAGCCTCCTAAGGGGTATTATATTACCTAGTACGAACTGGGTTGTGTAGGTCAGATAGGCAGTTACTGCATGTTAGGCATTCGGCTGCATCTGGTTAGACTGGAAGCCGACCCCAACATAATTGGGAAAAGGCTAAGCAAATGACGTTGAAGCGCTCTTAAGTTCATTGTTTGTTTGTAGCTCTAGAATATGAACAAATGATTTGAGAATGCTCACAAATGATACAATTTTACCTTTACACAAAAGCTATTAAGGCTCAAACGTGAAAGTAGTAAATTATTCAGAGACACTGTCCTCGATATTAATGTTCATTTGTCTCTGGTAATTACTGAAAAGTTTGTATTACTTGTCCATTAAAATTGCTCTTTTTGTTATTAATGTTATTTATAAAGGACGTTACCGGTATGATAAATTAATAAAATGGAAAAATATTTTTTAATACAGTTGCTCAAAAAGTGGCGTATTGCAGGGACGTATAGCGTTCGGGATGTGGGCTATTACGTACTCGTGCTTTTTCTTTACCTTTCCCGAACTCGTGCGTTCTCTTTCCCAACTGTCAAAATAATGTCCATTAAAAAAAAACCAACCACGAAGTATTTACTAAATAAAATCATAGAAGTTTTTATGATTCATGCAAATATTTCTAAAGAATCTACTAATTTGTTTCAATATCAGATTTAATTATTTGATTCAATGAGTTCAAGGTTTCATTCCATTTCATCTCATTAAATTTCATTTTTATTTCTTAGCAATAAAAAAAATCTACTGAAGACTTGGCTGTATGGGCATAGTTCCCTTTGCCTACCCAGAATAGGTAAAGAAAACAAAAAAAAATCTCTGCTTATATTCTTTTACGGTAGGCGCCATTTTCAAAAATGTTCTTTGCGAGTTTAATTATTTTATTAAATTGCTTCATTTTTCCGCAACTGTATTAAAAATAGTTGTTCAGTACACGTGCGGAACCGTCATTGCAACTTGTTCCGACTGTCAACCCTCGCCGTCGGCTGTGCCTCGGCTCGGTTAGACATTTGTCGGAACTCTTTGCAATGACAGACTTTCCGCACTTATAATGAAATATACTATTTAAATTTATTATGCCTATTAACAAAAGTTGACCATGGTAATACAATAAATATAAATGTACGATGGTTCGTTTATCATTTTAGTGAAGTTTGGAGAAAAAATGTGTATTAAAACATAACGTCAGACTCATAAAAGTTCAAAATACAAAGACCGGCTTTAAGATTTGACTTTGACCAAGATAAGTAGTCATTTTGTATTGAGACTGATGAATATGATAGTTAAGCCAACTGCAGAATTTGAATAAAAAACTTCTGTCCAATATAATATTCAGTCTCCTCTAATATATTTTAAAAAACTGTGACTGTAAGTTCAGTATGAAAGTTCCATAGTACAAGTACACATTTACAATTTACCGAATTAGAAAAAGTCATTTTTTGTCTAAATTGAACTTTACAGTCATTGTATCAACTGCGCTTTTATAGCTGACTTCGCCTTAAATATAGAGCTAGTTTTACAGCTTTATCGGTAGGTAGATACATAAAATAACTTTTATGAACAAATTACGGATCCCAAGTGTGTATGCGGCGTATCTCCACAGACAATGGCCCACCTTCCATCTTGCGCTGCATGCCCTGACACCTGCACACTTGATGATCTAATGACTGCATCAGCGAGCGGAGTTCGCATAGCTGAATATTGGGCCTAATTAATATAATTTATTTAGTGACGGTTTGCCATCGACACGCTAAGAAGAAGATGAACAAATTCAGTTGATATTTCTCTGTCAATTTAATTTCAAATTCAGTGATAAAAGTCGTCACAAACTTTGCACAGTGAATAGTACTCAAACATAAAAGTGTGCATCACATGTTTATAAGTTTTTTTATTTATGTTCAACATTTTCTTTACATAATATGCTATTTTATTTATTACTACACTACCACCACATAAAAGCTTAACGAGTTTCTATAGTGTAGAAAGACGAAAGATCTGACTCGCAATAGACAAATGCACTTTTGTTGATTAATCCAGTTTCGTAGTATTGGCTTATCTAGTCTAGCTGGATGCAGCTGAATATCTGTATATTACATGGAGTGACTGCCTATTGAAACTTAGTAGTGTAGGTAATACGATACCCCAAGGTAAGACTGGTTGTCAGACTTTCAGATCACTGCCTGTCCGTAAAGAATTGTCAAAGAGTATAAGAGAGAGTAGAGAAAAGAGAGTGTAGAGTATGAGTTGTGTGAGTTGTAGTGTGAGTAGTTGTATTTGTAGGTATACTAACCTTTGGATTCTAGTTGTCGTACAATAAAAAAAAAACCTAGGCACAAAGGAAACTCTACATGTAATCGGTGGTTACTGGTTACCAATCCATGGACTAACCTATGTAATCGCATCTTTATCTAAATATCAATCCGAGAGCCGGTATCATCTAGATAACATATTGAACTCCACATAGTTCTACAACAAAACTTTCTGTAACAGCCTGAATCATTATTCCTTAACAAAAAAGACTAGGCATTAGTGTAACAACGTACATTTTCTTCGTTTCTTGTTACCACTCCTTACACCTCGTTACGTTACTTTTAATAGAACTTGATACTACCCGCTCCTCGTCTCCAAAAAAAACTGGCTAAGTACGAGTCGGAGTCGAAGGGTTCCGTACCATACCGTCGGGGCTGCGGATTATCGAAAGAGATAACGCGGCCTCGGAACAAGGGCGAAGAAGGAACATGGGTGGTTTTTACTCAGTATAGAAGTCTGACACTCCCTTCTGCTCTGCCCAAGAGCGGGGGGGGGGGGGACTTAATATTTATTTTATTCTCTTTTTTGGTGCCTGCAATTTGAAATAAAAAGAAATAAATCATTTGTGAAAATTTCAACTGACTAGCTGTATTCATGAGTTTCAGCCTGGTGACAGATGGACAGACAGACAAACGGACGGACAATGGAGCCTTAGTAATTGGCTCCCATTTTTATCCTTTTTGTACGGAACCCTAAAAAAGGTAGTTGGAAAAAGTTTGTACGACCAGCTTACGTGACTTCTTTTCATGATACCAGGCCAACATGTCCTAAATTGAGTGGGAATCCTACTAAATGCGTTGTCAGAACGTAGCTTACGTATAAGACCTCAGTAAATTGAATCTGTAGTCACTTTTCGTAGATGATTGGACTCGTAGGAAAATAAATACGTGTCGTGTTAGTTTTGAGTTTGATATACAATTTAGTTTATTGTGCTTAAAACAAGCACAGTTTTGTTGGGTATAAGGGCGCCTTCAAATTAGCCGCAAAGAGCCGCGCGGTGGCAGCGCGGCTGCAGCGCTGCCGCCGCGCTGCTTTGTTAATCCATATAAAAATCGCGGATTTAAAACCGCACACCCGCAGCGCGGATGTAGCGCTGCAGTCGCGCGTGCTTTATTTATATGGATTAACAAAGCAGCGCGGCGGCAGCGCTGCAGCCGCGCTGCCACCGCGCGGCTCTTTGCGGCTAATTTGAAGGCGCCCTAAAAGTGAATGATTTTTTATTTGTCACAATGTGTTGTTTTGTGTCAATTAAATGGGTTTTTGTTTAGTTGACTCATCATTCTCTTGAACTTATCCTAAATTCATTTGGCAGTTTGCTGAACTGGTCCTATTTGGCGCAGCCGTGAGATGCACACACGCTTTTACTTTTTTCTGTTATTTTTTTTTTTCATTTTCTTTATATTTCATTATAAATGCGGAAACTACTATTTACAGAACTAAGATAATAATAAAATATATATACAAGTATTGTTGGATTTCGTATTCTTTCATAATTTCCATTGTAGGGTAGAAGTAAAACTGACTTGCAAAATGTGTCACTATCCTACCATATCCCATCCTTTTCCCACATGCACGCCTGGACTATCGCTGTCCTTGTCACCGCCTACGGTGACTGCGTGAAGATTCTCGAACACTTGAACGAGAGTAGCGTTGCTAAGAACATGCTCCCTTATTAATTTTATTATTATAATTGCCGCGAGTGCCTAATTACGAACTATTGTCTAAAACACTACGGAAAGTGCGTGTTTATGTGGTGAAAGGCATCTGTGCGCGCCCCCTCGTGTGCCGCCCTGAATCCAGCAAGGATTTGACTTCTCTGCCGACCCACGCGGTGGATGGAACTTGGAGACGGCGAATTTAAAGGTCAGTGGTGCTGCATGTTTCCTACCAGATTCCTTTGTCCAAGCTCACAAGTTCGTCGTCCTAATTCGTGTCGCATTTGCAAGGTCAGACCTACTTCTTTACGCCACTTTTCAACCCCCGCAACAATACAGTCCACTAATCAATCAACCAGCTCCCTGCGTCTGGGATAAACGCAAAACTTATATTTCCGCGCAAGTATATGGTGTAAGGCGCCACCATTATTTTTGGTCACTTCGAACCGGACTCTAAATTCAAACCGCATGGTCAGTTTTAACTAAATATAGTCACTGTACTACGTAATTAAATAGATTGTCGTTTATTCTTTGTATTTTCCCCGCACCGACAACTATTTCCTTTTATTTCCGCACCCGCATTGCATAGTACAACACAACGTAAAAGTTATTTCTTTCCAATTCATTCCATTTTTGTAGTCCGCCATTTTATATCGTTTCCAATAGGATCGTGTTTTAGATAACTTGTTCGTAATTGTTCGGTAAACTTCGGCTCGCTTCGGAAGCGCTCGTTCGCATACCAGTTCGTTTGATATTTTCACTCACCCGCACCCGCAATAATTCTATTATTTTCGCTACCTACTAAAATTAATCGTTTTTACGTTATAACCGCTTTTAAATACTTTGTTTACATAATCGTGTTGAGTACTTATCGCCGCTATACTATTTACAGTTATTCACAATGGTTAAGCCTAAGAGAAAGAGTAGTGATGCAGATCTGTTCTTCGACACTACGAGTACTAATAAAAATCAGTTATCATTATACGTAGTCAAGCGTGATGTTATTTACAAACGCGTAGAAAATATTTTCGAACTTGCACACAAAACAAATGATGATCGACAATATTTTAAGTTGTTTTGTTCTAGTGCTTCAAATATTGATACATTGCGTGATGATTATCAACAAGTTTTAGATTCCTATAATATATTAAATTTACAGTTGAACCCCGATTCCGAGGTCGAATATGATTCCTGGTTAACGTTTGAAGAAATGTTTTGTTTTATAAAACAGGTTTTACTCGATAACAAACCCGAGTGTCCTGAACCTGAACGTCAGCCTTCATTACAAAAATCTTATTCTCGCCTTCCGCCCATTGATTTGATGTCATTTGACGGTAATGTCAAGAAATGGCCATTGTTTTATGAACAATTTAAAAGCATGATACACGATAACGCATCGCTCACTAATAGTGAAAAAGTATTTTACTTAGTGGGTAAACTAACTGGGCAGGCGTCGTGCGTTTGCGCAGGGCTGGCTCCAACCGCAGAAAATTATATTATTATTTGGGAGGCACTTGTGCAAAAGTATGACGATCCTCGCTCACTCGCATCCGCTTATTTAAACCAATTGTTACAGTTTAAACCGCTATCCATAGCTAGTTCTGATGGGCTAGATTCATTTATAAATAATTTTGATTCATCTGTAGCAGCTCTTCAGCAATTAAAGCTTAATGATTTAACCGAATTTATTTTCTTGCATTTGGCTCTGCAAAAGTTAGACGCAGACACAATTAAATTATTTGAAATTACCTATCGTAAAGATAAAATACCTTCTTACCATAATTTAACTGAATTCATAAAGGAACAAAGTAAAGTTTTGTCTCGTTCTACAAACCTTAGTAAATCGATAGATAATAATCATTCTCAGTCTAAACAGCAGCGTCAAACTAAACACATCCCTAAACCGTCCAAGTCTTTTGTGAATACAGACATAGGGAGTGGTCCAAGCGTAAGCGATAAATGCGCTTTATGCAATGACAAACAACATGAACATTTATATTCTTGCTCATCGTTTACTAAATTAACCCCGCGAGAAAGATATAATTTTATAAAACTTAATAATTTCTGTAACAATTGTTTAAGTATAAAACACAAGACTTTTTCTTGTACTTCGAAACATACTTGTTCTCATTGTTCAAAGCGACACCACACCTTATTACATTTTGATTCAACTCAAAATGATAAAACAAATTGTAACGTTGGCTCCGTGGTGTCCAACACCGCTAATCCAATTCCCGCTACCGCTCATGACTCGCCGCGCCCTACCCCGGCCAGCAGTCATGCCGAGTCCGCAGTGACTCATTCGCTCGCCGCTTCTAATGATCCTACAACTGTTGTAAATAATGCATCGGTCTGTACAGTTTCGTACGATCGAGCAGCTCGTTATCAAACGACTACGTTGTTAGGGACCGCAAAAGTAAAGTTTGTTGATTCTTTAAACCGCACTCACTTTTTGAGATGTCTAGTGGATCCTGGCTCTCAAAGTGATTATATTTCCGCATCTTGTTGTAAGCGACTATCGCTTCCTATTTATACTCAAACCCGCTATTCGGAAGTTCAAGGCATTGGAGGAGCTTCACAAAAAATTCTCGGTGTTACTTCAGTTAAATTCACGTCTCGCTTTGATAATAAGTGCGAATATTCTATAAGGCCGATGGTAGTAGGACAGATTACGTCACAGTTGCCGGACACCTGTGTTGATACCGCGTCTATTGAATTTATTCGGAACTTACCTTTAGCTGATGACGAGTTTTCACAACCGGGAACTATAGATATACTTTTAGGTGTTAAACTTTATTGTGAAATTTTACTTTCTGATCAAATTAAAAGCTCACATGATGGTATGCCCTCTGCCCTTGAAACGACATTAGGTTACCTAATTTTAGGTGACGCTCCTATTATTTCTCCGCAACCCGCTACCCGCACATTGTGTGCTTTTACTTCTGACTCGCTACACCAGATTGTCGAAAGATTTTGGGCAGTCGAGGAATTACCTTCGCAGTCATTTTTAAGTCCCGACGATCAGCAGTGTGAAAATATTTATACTTCAACCACTGTTCGTAACTCCGACGGCAGTTATTCAGTTGATCTTCCTTTTAAAGAAGACCCAAATAATCTAGGCAATTCTTATACTACGGCTAAAAAACGCTTTTTACTTTTAGAAAAGAAATTTTCTAAGGATCCAAGTTTAAAATTAAAATATGACGATGTTATTCGTGATTACCTAAATAAAGGTATACTATCCCGCACCGCACCTGAGGCATTAGCCGCTCCAGGATTTTATCTACCGCACCATCCTGTAGTTCGCAACGACAAGGCGACAACCAAGGTTCGTCCTGTGCTGGATGGCAGCGCCAAGACCGATACAGGCTTATCACTAAATGATGTCCTTTATACGGGTTGCAACCTACAGGCTGATATATTTCATATACTTTTGAATGTTCGTGTTTATTACATTGCCTTTTGTGCAGATGTGAAACAAATGTATTTATGCATTTATACGAATGCTCCGCACCGCAAATATCAACGAATCTTATATAGATTTTCAGAAACCGACCCGCTCGAGGTTTTTGAGTTCACTCGAGTCACATTTGGGCTTCGATCTTCACCATTTTTGGCGCTCCGCACGCTACGTCAACTCGCTAGCGATGAACGGCATAACTGGCCAACTGCGGCAGCCGTATTGGAAAGGGACATTTATATGGATGACGTAGCTTCATCTACTTCTTCTCTCGAGGAAGCAGTCAAGACAGCTACCGATCTAATCCAGATCTTCAAAACTGGCGGGTTTGATTTAGTTAAATGGACCTCCAACTCGCTAGAATTGCTCGAACATATTCCCGAGTCGCACCGTCAATCTGAATGCATTTCCTTCGACGATGGAAATACATTTAAGATATTAGGTTTGCGTTGGTTACCCGCTCAGGATACCTTTATTTTCGAAATATCAAGTCCCCCACCTGTTTGTACTAAACGCGCCATTTTATCCGCTACCGCTCGGTTGTATGACGTCTTAGGACTCGTCGGCCCTATAATTCTTTACGCTAAATTAATCATTAAAGAACTCTGGCTTTTAAATCTCGATTGGGATGATATACCCCCTTCTCGCATTGTTAAAATATGGCAACAATACTTAATAGAATTACCGCACATATCTAATTTATCATTTCCACGCCATCTAGGTATAGAAACCGGTTCTATGGTTTCCTTAGTCGCATTTTCAGATGCGAGTGAATCCGCATACGGCTGTGTGATTTATTTGCACGTCGTAAATGGCGATCAACCGCCTATTACTTCACTCGTGTGTTCGAAATCACGTGTTGCATCCGCTAAACCTAAAATCACTGTCGCACGCTTGGAATTAAACGGAATACTTTTAATGTCGCGACTTCTTAAAACCGTTTATGACACTTTATCTAAGCGACATAAAATCGAAAATATTTATGCTTTCTCGGACTCTGAAGTAGCACTCTGTTGGTCTGTTGCCTCGCCACACAGATTTAACACTTATGTTGCCAACCGCATTTCTCAAATTCAGGAAAATATTTCACCTGAAAATTTATATCATATCGCTGGCTTACATAACCCCGCAGACTGTGTATCTCGTGGGCTTACGCCTTCGCAGCTCATTCAACATGAACTATGGTTTAAGGGTCCATCCTGGCTTTCCTTGCCTAGACAAGACTGGCCTATTCAGCGATTTTTACCCAACCGGTCTTCATTACCGGAAGAAAAAACCGTTTCGCACGTGACTAAAGTCACAGATAATGATAACCCGCTTTTAAAATTAGCTTCAGAGTGTTCCACTTGGGAAAAGCTGCTG
This sequence comes from Diarsia mendica, assembly GCA_949316265.1. Lineage (NCBI taxonomy): Eukaryota > Metazoa > Arthropoda > Insecta > Lepidoptera > Noctuidae > Diarsia > Diarsia mendica. The sequence goes on along the minus strand of OX438900.1, from coordinate 20,483,411 downwards.
GAAGCTACTGTTTTTTCGCTTCGATTTATAAAAAAATTGCCGCAAAACGATACAATCACCGCTGAAGATTTAAATACTGCTGAATTGGAAATAATTCGCGCGATCCAGTCTAAATACTTTTCCGAAGACATTAAGAATATTTCTAAAGGTCAACCGTGTTCGGCCAAGTTACGAAAATTGTTTCCATTTTTATGTAACGGACTTTTACGTGTCGGAGGTCGCTTATCGAATTCTACACTAGAATATTCTTCTAAACATCCGATTTTACTTCCCGGGCAAGGACATATTGTTAAATTATTAATTGAATTTTATCACCGCGACAATTGTCACGCTGGGCCGCAGTTATTAATCTCGATATTAAGATCCAAATATTGGATTATTTCCGCTAGACGTGTGGTTCGACAGTACATACACAAATGCAATGATTGTTTTCGAGTTAATCCTAAGCCTACGTTTCCGCCTATGGCTGATCTGCCTAAATGTAGATTAGAGCAATGCAAAGCATTTTTACATACGGGCGTCGATTACGCAGGGCCGCTATATATTACTCCTTACCGCAAACGGGGCGTACGAAGTGTAAAAGCTTATATTTGTATTTTTGTTTGTCTCGTAACAAAAGCGGTGCATATCGAATTAGTATCTAACTTAACTTCTGCTTCGTTTATCGACGCATTTAAACGATTCATATCGCGAAGAGGTCCTTGTAATTTCTTATATAGCGATAACGGGACTAATTTTGTCGCTTCTAAAAAATATTTTAATGAACTTCATGAGTTTTTACAAACCGCTGATTACTATCAAAGTTTTAGTCATGAACTCGCGAAGAACCGTATCACGTGGCGAATGAACCCTCCTACAGCTAGTCACTTCGGAGGGATATGGGAAGCGAACGTTAAGAGCACCAAGTCGCTTTTGTTTCGTTCAATCGGCAATCAAGTTCTCACCTTTGAGGAGATGTCGACCATTCTTATTCAAATTGAGGCAGTGCTAAATAGCCGTCCTCTTTATGTTTTGAGCTCTGACCCATCAGAACCATTAGCACTTACTCCCGCGCATTTTCTATCTACTTTTTCGCTAGAATGTTTACCCGCAGCCGACTTATCCGAAGAACGAACAGATCTGTTGTCTCGTTTCTCCTTAATGGATTCGATAGTTCAATCATATTGGAAACGATTTAAGCCGGAATATTTACATAATTTGCAACAACGCGAGAAATGGAATACTCCGTGTAACCCGATCACAGTCGGTACCGTAGTGTTGTTAAATGTAGATAACGCTCCACCCTTGCAGTGGCCATTAGGAATTGTTACCAATGTATACCCTGGTAAGGATGGTGTTGTTCGCGTAGCGGAAGTAAAAACTAAGACCGGTAGTTATAAACGACCAGTAGTGCGTGCGGTTATGCCCGCTTCCGACTCAATAGTCAATATATTTATAACATATTTTCGCTCATAAGTATTAATTAGCTTACGTTAGATAAGTTTAGTTTAGAAATTTCATTACATTTATCCGCTCTAGTTGTATTAGTTATAGTAGAAGTTGCTGAATATAGCGATTTTCTTGCTTTTCAAACCTTTTCTTTTTTTTTTTTTGAAGGGTTTCTTCAAGGCTGGGGGGATGTTGGATTTCGTATTCTTTCATAATTTCCATTGTAGGGTAGAAGTAAAACTGACTTGCAAAATGTGTCACTATCCTACCATATCCCATCCTTTTCCCACATGCACGCCTGGACTATCGCTGTCCTTGTCACCGCCTACGGTGACTGCGTGAAGATTCTCGAACACTTGAACGAGAGTAGCGTTGCTAAGAACATGCTCCCTTATTAATTTTATTATTATAATTGCCGCGAGTGCCTAATTACGAACTATTGTCTAAAACACTACGGAAAGTGCGTGTTTATGTGGTGAAAGGCATCTGTGCGCGCCCCCTCGTGTGCCGCCCTGAATCCAGCAAGGATTTGACTTCTCTGCCGACCCACGCGGTGGATGGAACTTGGAGACGGCGAATTTAAAGGTCAGTGGTGCTGCATGTTTCCTACCAGATTCCTTTGTCCAAGCTCACAAGTTCGTCGTCCTAATTCGTGTCGCATTTGCAAGGTCAGACCTACTTCTTTACGCCACTTTTCAACCCCCGCAACAATACAGTCCACTAATCAATCAACCAGCTCCCTGCGTCTGGGATAAACGCAAAACTTATATTTCCGCGCAAGTATATGGTGTAAGGCGCCACCAAGTATCAAAAAGGGGAAGTAATTACAGGGCGTCAAAAAATTCGTCCACACCGCTGTCAACAGGAAAAGTGCCCAGAAGGCTGGCAGCATTGCCACGTTGGATGGCAATGCTGATTCTTTGCCCAAAAAATATTCCAGCCCTCCGGTCACGTGAAGAGTCGACCAAACGCTTGGAAATTTCCTGATAAATTAAGTGGGCACTCGGACCCCATGGCCCCAGTGTTTCAACCCCAAACGGCTCAAACACATAACTACCAATTAAGTTATTGTATTTGCGCCGTTTGAGGTTTTCAGCACCAGCAGCAGCCGCCCCAGCACAGCTCACCGTGCTAGGAAGATGGGATGGCGCAAGGGTGTCGACACAAGTTGCATCCCACACCAAAGGCCTACCCAACTTCCAAGGCATTCTGGTCATACCATCTGGTCTCTTCCCATCGACGCGTGCCAACCCATTGGGTTGTTTGTTGTGTGCACTTGTGGCATGTACTAAATAAATATGTTTTCTTTCTTTCTTTCTTTATTTGGTGTCGGAGCAGAATGTCTTCTTTTTCAATACTTGCTTGGCATACCATCTTTTACACAGTCCATTCATCGTTTCTTTGTTCTTTCTCTACTCTAATAACGCTCCACATTTATACTTAAAACTTTCCTCACGACATTTTTGTTAGTCCTCTGCATCCCATGCTCGTACTATACGACAACCTAATACCACATAACTTTTCGTCATCGTCATCGATCAGTCATCAGCGCCACTTTCAAAATGTCTCTTATGTCATCATCATCAGCCTAAAATGTTCCCACTACTGATACACAGGCCACCTCTATATAAAAGGAGGAATGGGCTATAATTCACCACGCACACCCAGTGCGGGTTAGTAGATGGCACATGTTTTCGAACTTTCTCATATGTACTCATTTCTTATTTTGTCCATTCGCGTAACACCATACGGCTTCTTAATAGGTTACTTTCTAATCAAAATAATTATTAAATCTACCATACAGTAAATATTCAATTAGTTACAGAGTTACAGCAAAGCATTTTATATTTACAAAGAGTAAGTAACTTTAAAACAGATCCGTCACTCAATCCTTGCCCTCAAAGGATTCTCAAAGAAACTGCTTTCCATTACTCTGTATCTTCAACCTTATTTCAATAAAGCTGAGTTTGCGAGCGATAAACACCGACGCCGACGCCTGCATCTGAAGTACATTCCGATCACGCAGCACTTTTGCTGAGAAAATTTAATTATACGGATCGCGATCTCTCAGAAACTTCGTTGGTTTAATTGAGTTCCGCACTAATCTTTAACTTGCTTCCTCTATGTGGCAAGACTCAAGCGATAAGCGTTTATCGGTTGGAAGTTTTAAAGATGTTTTTAGAATGCTCGGTCGATAGTTTACGATTCTAAGTTTGTGAATTACGAGGGAAGTGGTTTTCTTGAGTCCTTTGTATCTGTGAGAAGTGGAGATTGTTCTTTACTAGACTTTGAAGATGAGGGATTTTGATGACGACAATGGATTTTTTATAAATTCCTGTTAATATTGCAAGGCTTTACATATTTCTTCAGTCTTACAGATTGGCACTAACATTAAATAGATATTCATAAAACGTTTATTAAATACATTTAATTATGAAAACAATTAAAATATTGTATCACAAAAACAATTACCCTGTAAAATGAACTTTTGATACTTTTAAACACTGTTTTATGATGTCAGTTACGGGATAATCTTCCTTGATTATCCACTTCATTTACATTCCATTCTGCTTTATTTATCACCGCATTCTCCAGTGGTCCTGTTTATGGCTTGCAACACCTTGCAAGAGGAAAGATTTGTAGTTTTTGTGTGTTAGTAACAAATAAACTGAAAAAAAATGACTGATTTCAAAAATTCGGTCACTATTAAAATGTTACACTATCCTTGAGTAACACAGGCTATATTTATTACAAGATTAAAGAACAAATATTCTCGTGCGACACAGGGACAGCCGCTAGTAATATCACAGGACATATCCGCGGTAAGTGACAGTATAAGTTTTTCACACTATTACTACTCCCAACAAAGTCCATAACATTCTCCTCGAAAATTACACCGACAAATGGAACCGTAACTCAAAGCCACAACTTGCTACAATTACTACAACTTCGCACTCAAAACATCCGTCACTTCGCTTATAATTTAGCCCATACCGCTGAACTTGTGCGTGTACAGAACTTTGCCCACGAAGACCGGAGCAAGGTCTTCGTGGGCAAACTTCTGTACTTCCAATACCAACGGTGGCTTTCACTTACTTTGTTTTGTTAACCGTTTTATTACGCTACAAGACGAGGTTTAGCTCTTACATGGCTTGCTCTTCTTCTATGTAAGCGTGATGATTTGTAACGGGGTTTCGGTAGAATGTTGGAGTTTGTTGGCAATGTTTGGCTTAACTTTCGAGTCGAATATTTGAGAAGTGAAAGGATTTGCGTTTCATTTGTTCGGGGATTTATAAAGGTCAGGTTTCACATAGATCGACTGCCTACCTTAGCTCTGGACATCCTAATTAGTACTGGGTAATTTGATGAACTTAGTAGGTAATGCTTGTTTAACCAGAAACTTTGCAATTACTACAGCACTCAAAACATCAGACCCTTCGCTTATAATTTTGCCCATACCGCTGAACTTGTGCGTGTTTTCTCTGGTCTTCGTGGGCAAAGTTCTGTACTTCCGATACCAACGGTGGCTTTCACTTACTTTGTTTTGTTAACCGTTTTATTACGCTACAAGACGAGGTTTAGCTCTTACATGGCTTGCTCTTCTTCTATGTAAGTGTGATGATTTGTGACGAGGTTGCGGTGGAGTGTTGGAGTTTGATGAGGCAATGTTTAGGTTAAGTTTCGAGTCGAATGTTTGTGAAGTGAAAAGATTGGCGTTTAGGTGGGTAGAGATCCATCGGGGCCCCGGGTTGTTCGAAAGAGATACCGCGGCCTCGACACAAGGGCTATGAAGGAACAGGGGTGGTTTTTAGTCAGTAAAAGTCTGACACTCCCTACGCTCTGCCCAAAGCAGGAGGAGTCATTTGATGTTTTCCCGTCACCCAAAAAAAAACTAAAAAATAAAGGTGGGCGGAAATTTACTTATAAAGGTTACATTTTAGTGAAAGAAGCTTACTAAGGTTTAATTAATAATCTTCTTTCACTAAAATCTGACCTTCATCTTATTGATGTTCTATTTTCGTCTAGTCTCAACAAAGGACAAAAAATCCCTTTTATTTCACTGAATACCTCGTAAATGCTTTCTTAATCGTTAAACCTTTTTTTCTACCTATAAAAAATTTGAATAAAATAGTATTTTGGATTTCTTTCTTTATCTTGTGAATGTTGTGTCAGAGAAGTCCTGACTGACTGACTGACTCATCAACGCCCAGCCCAAACCCTTGGACCTAGAAAGCTGAAATTTTGCACAGAGGTTCCCTTCATAATGTAGACAAGGAATAAGAAAGGATTTTTCGAAATTCAACCCCTAAGGAAGTTAAATAGGGGATGAAAGTTTTTAAGAAAAATAACGAACATCGTTATTTTTACGCGGGCGAAGCCGCTGGCAAAAACTAGTATAAAAAAAAACGAGACGTATCGTTACTCAAGTGATGATCAAAAGATTTATCAAAGTAATACTAATTCCCATTTCAAAGAACCATCTACTCCTTGTTCTCGAGGTAGACTTACCGGTAGAAGACATAATGAGACAAATAACAATTAAGTCCCTGTATAAGGTGGAGACATGAGGCTCATATAAGCGCGTAATATGTAAGACGCTAATGAGACGATCATTATTAAATCCACTATCACGCCTTCCTCCCTTGTGAAAGTCGGATGAAATTTAATTTAAAATGACGGAAAGTCATGTTATGTTATCTTGTTCAGTCTAGTTTAAGATAATTAATATTATAATGAGGAAAGATTTGATTTTTCGTTTTGTTTGTTATAATTTAACTCAAAAACTCGACCGATGTAAAAAATTCTTTCGCTATTAAAAAGCTACATCTTTACCAAGTATCATATTTTCGAAATACACGTACGTGAAATCGCGGACGATGTGCTAGTTTAGTATAAGGTTACAATAAAATTGAGAGTTCTAACACCAATTATGGATTTATGGTTGGAATAGTTATACTAGAAATAATAAAAAAAATTCAAATATTAACAGGAAATCAAAAAAAATAATATTAGGATTGAAACCAGGACCTAATGCCAACCAATACCGAGGCAGTCTATATTAAACAGGAACATTTGTATATAGAACAAGTTAACAAATAGTAAATAAAATAAATAAAAATTGATTTAAATAGTTTTGTGATAAAATATTTTGTAAATGTTATTTCTATAAATGAATAAATTATCTGGTAATTTGTAAATAAAGTAAACTCATTCGATGAATCAATCTTCAAATAAAAACAAATCAACATAGCTAAGTACGAGTACATCTCTGAATGAAATAACAAAATGGAATATCTTACATTCTGTAAGGAAAGTAATTGAAAAGAGACTTCTAAGGCTTTTACAGATTGGCTAAATCAGCCGCAGCTGTAACTCTTTTCTCAAAAGTTTTTCTATATCATTATACCTCATCGGGATTTCCGAGAATACATTACTTCCCAGTCTATTTTTGGAACTTCTCCTTCTACATTTCCCAAAACCTTGATCAAAGTTTTGGGGTAATTGATCCTTTAAAATATTTTTTTATTAACAGTTTAAAACGAATTAATGAGGTCAGAGCAATTAATTTAATAATCGTTAACAGTTCTTGAAGGTTCTCGAATGAAGTCATTAAGGAATTGATCATTATTTTAATGATGACACAATTATTATCACAATCAAATGAAAAGTCAACTTCGTTTTTTTATAACGAACTTTCCAGCGATCATTATTCAGCTGTTACTTCACTACAATTTCCACGTTGACACGAGTATAAGGTAGTTGAACTACATTCATTTTGTTATCTGAATAGGGGTACCTAGTTGACAAAAAAATAAATTAATAAGTCCCTCAGATAGATTTCCAAAAAATTTTGGTATTTTTTCTTTTTTCACGTAAACAATAAATGAAGACGATACAGTGCTTCGAAAAGTCACGCAACGTAACAATTTGTTACATTTTTTACCAGAAAGTGACGTGACCAATTCCAACTCACGATCTTTGACACGTTTTTTTTTTCGATTTTTTTTATCAATTTGACAAAAAAAAAACACGTATCCAATATTTTTCGATAATCTTACTGACGGACTAATCAGAATCATATTTTTTAGTCAGTCAACTACCCTTTTATTAAGATGACTTACCTATCTGTTGTATTATATGGCGAACCAGCATATTGGCTGATGGAAGCCAACTCGACTCCCCCTCTGTATATTGACACTAGAGCCAAGTCTAGTGTTTTACTCTGAAACAAACAAGAAAAATGTTAATACAGGCATTCTAGCTAATGGAGCTGAGGGACTTGGGGCTGCGTGACTGTTTGAAAGAGATACCGCGGCTACGGAACACAAAGGGCTATGAAGGAACATAGGTGGGTTTTAGTCAGTAGAAGTCTGACACTCCCTCCAGAATCCGACACGACCGGAGAAAGATCAGACGCAGGGCCAACGGTGTAATGTGCTCAGTCACCCGATGATATACCTACAGTAACTGAAAGTTGTTTTTGTTAAGTTCAGGATTTCCCAAATATCCACTTAGGTATCTCAATCTACACATTGAGTACATCATTTTAAACACAACATTTAGTAATTAAACTTTTGTAGGAAACAGCATTTTTTTAATTACCGATAAAAAAATAATGAAAATGTTCTATGTGGTTCAGAATAATCAGTGTGTCAGTTCATACCACACTGTTTTAAGAATGAATTTTAGTATTATCATCCTCATCAGTCTATAATGTTCCCACTGCAGGGACTCAGGCCTCCTCTCTAGGAGAGGGATGGGCTATAACCACCACGCGGGCCCAGTGCGGATTTGTAAGTAGATGTCACATGTTTTCGAATTCGAATTTCAGTATGCCAATTGGTAATTTAGCTTTTAGGTAATACAGTCATATTTTTTTAACCTGCTAATTAAGTGTGTGCTAACACAAGACCAATTTGATTTTAATTTATTTTGCCTTATTTTAAAATTAAGCAATTATTTACGTTAAAACCCTTTTCAGAATGTGTAAAGATCAGTGTGAATTAATAATAAACCTACATCAAATTATTCTTCTGTAAGCATAAAATAAATTAAAGTGATATTTATTTAGGTGTCTATAATTTTAAAAACATCTTTCAAAATTAAAAATTCTCTTTCCGGTTGCTAACGGAAGGAAATTGTTATTTGAATAATTCCTTTTTAGTGATATTACTGCTTTTCCTTAAAACAAAATTGTTTTTATTGCTGAACGTTCAAAGTTATACATTTCGGGAAATTGCTATAAATAATTTGAGTACCTCTTAAATATTGACGTTGGTTATTTTTAACATCAAAGTCACCGGTCGAATCTGCAACACCATAATACGCTCCAAGACAGGAATTACCGATGTTGGCGATAAGTCACATTTTCAGGATGCGTCAACACAAATTGGCCAGAACCGTCACACAGTGGGTGTCCGAAGACGGTCATCGCTACCAAGGCGGGCCCAAGAAACTCTAGGGTGGTGAATTCGACTCGTTCTGGACTGATCTTTTAAACTCTCCCGGTGTTTTGGTTTCTCTGGCTACAGAGAAACCAAAACACCGGGAGAGTTTAAAAGGAATTATACGAGAAGCCTTTGCCCTGCAGTGCGACAGAAAAAACCAATTAAAAAATCAGGAGGCAGAAAATAATCAAGTTAATTTCAAAAGCATAACCTACTTAATAATCAAATAAATGGTGACCTTTATGTATATTACAGTTGATCTGGAGATTAAATTAAGGAAAAGGCAACATAAAACAGAAACGTCCTACTTTACATTGAGGAAAAAAGAAAAAAAGCTAACCAAATAATAAATTACTCCATCTTGTTAAACAAAGCCAACATTTGTGAGACATTCCTCAGAAAATTTTAATTTTACACTGAGGTAAAGTGTGTAAAAGAACATCTTTTTGAGAACAAAAGAAACCACATACCTCCTTTTATTTGTCTTTGTGGGATAAAGAAACAAAATACGGATTTACCAAAATGACTGCGACATATCCATAAAAAGGGGAAGATAATCGTCCTTTTTTTTTTTTTTTTTTGGTGGGTGGAAAATCATCGAATGACCCCCCCCGCTCTTGGGCAGAGCGAAGGGGAGTGTCAGACTTCTACTGACTAAAAACCGAACCCATGTTCCTTCTTTGCCCTTGCGCCGAGGCCACGTAATCTAGTACTAAATACCGCGGCCCCGACGGGCGTCGGCCCTTGCGGGCCCCTCCTTGCTGACATCTCTTTGAGGCGCGCGTGGAACACGAACGCGCCGCCGACACGGTCTGTTGCCGTCATGACGACGGCCGGACGGCGAGCTAGCCCATTACTCACCGTCCACAGGCCCGCGTCTACGGTGGCCGGAAGCCATCACGTGGCCCCCGACGCCCGGAGCGCCTTCCGCGCCTTCCGCGGCGGCTGGGACGTTGAGAGGATCGCTCCCTCTCTCGTTCCGCCACCTCCTTCGCTAGCATCACTGCTTCGCAGAAGGAGGCGACAGCGTCCCATTCCTCCTCGCCCCGGACCATGGCTTGCACCAGGGCCGGACGCGAGAGGTCACCGCCGCCGATCGCCGCTACGAGAACACGGCGGGGCTCCGCCCAAGCAGGGCACACCTCCACAGTGTGCTCCACCGTGTCCTCCGGTCGATCCTCGCAGTGGAAGCATCCGGGCGTTTCCTCCCGCCTAATTCGGTGCAGGTACCTCCCGAAACACCCGTGTCCGGTGAGGACCTGCGTCAGACGGAAGGTGAGGGCGCCGTGGCTCCTCTCTAGCCACTCCTCAAAGAGGGGACTTACCGCCACTATCGTGGCGTGCCCAAGATAATCGTCCTTCGAGTAATAAAAGTTGACACGTGGAAAAACGTACCTTACTCGACCGTGATAAAGTTTTCTTTTCTTTGGGGATGAATAGGGAAGTTTAGGTAAGGTTGGGTATCTGTCTTTTCTCATACGTTTGTGTGAGCGAAATATTAATAATTTCGCTAGTCTCTGGAATATTTCTTCGGTTCTTGGAACAAAGAGACAAAGTTCCTCTTCCGGAACATAAGGACTTGCCTCTGGGACGGTGCAGTTGCAGGAAGTTATGTCTTTAAGAATACGTCATGTTTATGGAGTTTGGGAGGAAGTATTCTAAGAACAATTTGTGGAGTTATATTAGTGTTATCTTACTCTTTTATGAAAAACTAAACGGCGTTATATTGATGCTAGTTGCTACCTAGTTGGTCAAGTGGTAGTAAGCACGTGTGCTGAGAATGATGAACTAAAGGTGGGTTTCAATTCCCAGGTCGCCGGTCGGGCAAATTGATATCCAGGTTTTTCCATCGGGAATTTTTCAGTAGCAGCCACAGAGTTTGAATTTTTGCCCGGTTAATGGCAATAGGCTCGTCCCCTATTACATGGGACTAAAACATAACTAGCGAAATGTGGGTGTACCATGAGGTACACCTCTGCTTAACCTTTCGGGAATTACAGGCGTGATGTTATGTTAGTGGCTACTGCTTAGTGAAACCAACTTCGTATATAATCTTTCGTCGCTTTTTGACTCATACCTGGCGTGGAGTATCTCACTAACCGCGCAGCCTCGAAGTCACCTTCTCGACGGTGACCAAAACTGGGATGACACCTTCGCGGAGGCGAGCGTCAGTAACAGTCCCAGCCGCATGCGTCATCTGTTTGCCGTCATCGGTAATATAATAGAATTCTCTTAATTTATTTGTTTCTGTACTCTACCACAATGCTGTCCTATTTGACCCTAAGGTTGACTGGTAGAGAATGCCTTGTGGCATTAAGTCCGCCTATGTACCACGTTTGTGCATGAAGTTTCAATAAATAAATAAATATTAATGTTCCCATCTGTCCTAAATATTTCGTCTAACCTTTTCCTAACGATTTTGGGACGGGTTTCCAGCCTAGCTGGATGTACAAACTAAAATCAGTTTTATTTTCACATAAAGTTTGTCGTACATAAGTTCCTAATGATGGCGTTATTGAAATATATGACTTGGACTTTATATGAATACTGGTCATTCATTCTACACGAAGAGACAGTCTATCGGTCAGATAGGCGGTCCATCCATGTGTCCACAACCCTGTTACTGGGTAACTCGATATTTCATGTTAAGATTAGTCCCAGTAACGTGTATCGTGTCGTCTAACTTCGTGTTATGACTGATTAAGTAATCATTGTGCTTTTAAGTAACTGGGATAATTTGTCTTCGTAATAAAAGGTCACGTAATGAGTTTTTGACAAATAATAACAGCTGTAATAGACAATCTTTACGTTAAATCATTCTTGCTTAATTTGGTATGTGTATACCTAGGTGACCACACATTACATACGGAGTTTATTCCATACCTCGAAAACCACGCTTAATTGGTCCAGCTGTCCACCAGCTGTTGACCAGCGCTGTGACATTTATGTATCATAAATGTCACAGCAACATGCTAAGATAGTGGCCTTTTGGCTTCGCACGGGACAAATTTAAACTTGTATGATCTACGTCATAATTTTAAGTGTTTGTCATATTGTTTACTTTGTTAATGTTTAATTTTTTTTCAATTTGTTTTGTCCTGTTGGGAATCCAATAAACCCTTTTCTTTCTTTCTTTTCTGTCATTTGTAGGTAGATCTTGGACGGACAGTCGTTCTAAATAGACAGTGGCCTAAAAGTCTGACATCCAATTTTACCAAGGGGTATTGTGTGACTCAGTATTAACTGGGACGTGGACATGAGACAGAGAGTCACTCCATATAAAATACTGTAAGAAGACCCCAAGTAAGTTAATAATAATTAATATAATAATATGTAATAAAAACAAAGATAATATATTCCTAATTCTTGCCTCAGAATAGGCAATGAGAATACTCTTTAATGACATTAATTAAAGTATTACCAACATTAAAGTTCCCCGTACTGTAATATAATATTATTATGTCATAGTATACTGCAGAGTAGTTCTAAGAGAAGCAAAAGTTTGGGCACAGAGTTATGAGCAAGTTAACTACTTACATGACGCTCTGTAATAAGTTTTTATGGGAAATTGTCTTATTAAAATCAGTAACTTGGCAAACGAGGTCAGCTCAGGTGATAACAGAAAACGGATTTTCAAGATAAAAGAGACCTACACAACTATATCGATTTTCCGCCTGCGAAATTTAAGCCGTTTTCGAGAACAAAACGTATATTTTTATACAAGGATATTCCTCATTTAATAGTAGTTAAAGTTTATGGGGTAAGGCAAGTTTGCAGGATTAGCAGCTAAAAAATAATATCTATACAATAAAGAAAATTAAAGTAAGCGTAGCTTAGTTCTAGGCAGACTCATTATACATTGCTATCAACACGCTAGGAAGAAGAATATTGAAGGTTATACTCTATGGCATGTGAGGCGGAGGAAAATGTAGTGAACGAAGATAAGTCTTTCAATTATATTTACAGTGAAACCTGGTTAAGTGAGACCTCAAGGGACCTGAAAATTTGACTCACTTATAGAGGTATTCCACTTACCCAGTGTCTCAGATATCCAGGCCATACTGTTGGGACCTCAGCATGAGTTCCAGTTATGGAGGTTTCTCACATATCCAGGTCCCACTTAGGTGGGACCTGGATATGTGAGAAACCTCCAAGTTTCACTGTATTTGTATAGATTATCATTTGTTTCGCTGAAGGAAAACGTCACCGTTGCTTGGAAACCAAACCAGAGAGATATTTCTCGACAGCATGTAAAACCAAGTCAGATGCCCTTGGGTGGCACAAAAACTCTGTCACCAGGGCTCTACCCACACGAAAATGAAAGAAAGAGGCAGTGACTATGAAGATGACGCCTGTCTTCTACTTTTGTACAGAAGTATGCAGGCAAAAGCTGGAATGTATTAACAAACAAGACATACTGCGCCGAAACCAAAATAATTTGGGGAAAGGGGCCAGGAGGATGATGATAGCAAGTATAATAAAAAGGTATACGTTTATTGCTACCCCAAAGTAAAGCACAGAGTTTGTTGAAGAAAAAAAGGCTATGAATATTATAGACTTCATAAAAGTTTAACCCCAACGGGACGTGAAATGCTCCAAAACAATGGCTCTATAAAACTAAAACCTAAAGTAGCATTTACGCTCTAAGTACTAAAGCTGCTTCGTTGCAGAAAAGACTTTAACTCATCCATAAATAGATACATTTTCCCCTGTCTTTATCATAAACATTAACCTCTAAACACCATGGACACTGAAGCCCACACAAAATTGTTAAGGGCCATAATATCATAACCTCGATAACCTAAGATTACCCATAACTTCATATCTAAGATCCAATCCATACCTTTATTGAACTTAGAATAATAAGAACATAGTGCCCCATAAAATTATATGGCAGGTTATCTCTACACGGTAATATTAACCTTACGACCTTCATTATAAGGCCGTGATCTGATAGCCAATGTCAGTCGTTACTATACGTTTTAGAATTAGGTGAAAATGTGTTCAATGTTATCGGTTCAAGCGTGCAATCTGATTGAAATACACGCTTATGTTATTAGAAAAGTTTTTTTATTGAGTTATTCAGTAATTTTAGCCGTTTCAGTTGAAAGTTATTTCGTGTCAGCATATTGAAAACTTCGTGAAAGTCTTTTAAAATTGAACTTATTTTAGAACTTTCAAATGTTGATTATTTAAAAAAAAAAAAACTGGGTGTTTGTCAATCTACAATTTATTTTATGTTCTTTTCTACCACACAGTTTGCAAGGATTAAAAAAAAATCATCGACCCGACTGGCAGCAGTTATTATTAAGTCACGAGCTACTCTTAACTTCTTAAGCCGTCTAGACTTATACATAAGGTACCTATGTTGTTTGTGTAATTACCTACCACGCAACGTGTATCATAAACAAATAAATAAATCAAACTAACTATTCACTTTGATAAAACTATTACTAAGGTAAGGTTAAATTAATATTCGACTAGGTGAAATAAAGGTGATTTCATTTCCAAACTTAGTTGGTAGAATAATTTATTCTAGTAATATCTAGGTTGTTTTTCGGGGCTCTAGTGTTTTATAGGATAATTACTTTAGCGTGTCATGATGTTGATGTAACGAAGAATTTGTAAAAATATGTTTATTTAAAAGGGTGTCCATGGAGTTTCTTGCTCATTCTTCTCCATAGAAAGAGATCTTCGTTTTGGAATGGGCCGAGTTTCGCTTTCTTTGTTTTTTGTTTTTACATATAAAAGTGCCTGTAATGATCCAATTGAAATAAATGTTTTGAAGTTTAGAGTTTCATCAAAGTTTTAGATCATGATTCTACGTAAATAATATTTTTCTTCATGGTTCCAGCTACAAACGTTAAAAATGTATGCTATAGAAGAGGCCCAAGTTTGCCTTTACTTATAAAACATGTGTGATGTAAAGATAAAAATATTATAGACCGTATTTTATCGCCCAAAACCAGGCTACTTATCACATGACAGTCCACAGACATAACATTACAAAATGGTGAAAAACCTCATAAATCCCATAACATGAAACAGACACATTGCTATACCAGACTGTGAGTCAAGCAATTTGGCGAAATTAAACAATAAAAAGTTACTCTCGCAAATTATGCTATGACTCTCACTTTAGACTAAAGTATGGAGCTTGTTATTATATAGTTAGTTTTAATGTTTTAGTTTATGAATACATTGTCGTACTACGATCGTGAGGTATCCTGGACTTATATGTTTGAAATTGCCAACCCGTCTTGAGCAAACGTGGTAATCTTTGTTCGTGCTTTTTCTTTATGAGAAGTGGGCTTTCCCCAGCTGTGGGACAGTAATACTAATAATCACTGCATTGAGCGAAAGCATCCCAACATGATCTCTTACAATCCAGGGCCAATATGGACCACTGGTCGTTGGTTCTGTCCAGCTCTTCCCGCGATCTCCTGCGAGGTCTACCGCGTTGAATTCTGGTTCAGTAGGCAGGTTTAATACACTGTTATTCATTGGTCTGGCTAACTAGACAAAGGTTACAAACTACAACACTAATGAGCTTGCGGCCCCACTTTCATTCATAAAGTTGGGCAAAGTTTTGATTCGACCCGCAAGTTGGATAACATTTTCTTAAGTTTTCCTACAGGGAAATTCTTAGTCGTAACCTGGTCTTGATTTGTGACTGATTGACGGTTGAAGCCTTGTATACATCCCGTCGAGGATGCGGGTTGTTCGAAAGAAATACCGTGGCCTCGGCACCAGGGCTACGAAGGAACATGGGTGGTTTTAGTTGGGAGAAGTCTGACGCTCCCTTACGCTCTGCCCACAGCGGGAGGGGTTATTTGATGATTTCCCAACGCCCCCCAAAAAAAAGGCTTGTATGAAACTCAAAAGCAGTTAGTAAATGTTTGTGCCTCAAATACGCCTCTGTCTATCCATTTAGGTAACTGTAGGATAGGTACTTATTACTGGATTACTCGTGGCTGTGGCGATTTCGTGGTTATGTGGTTTGATTAATTAAACTATTGATTGATTTTAATTTCATCGACCATCAGTGGGAAACCGCAAAATTGCCCACTGATTGAGATTTCATGAACCAGGCACTAATACAAAAAATATCATATGTTTATATGTTCTATGCATTATACTACCCTATACTAGACATGACCCCCTAGACCTAGAAATGACAATAACAATATTATTATCAGTCGGAAAATATATGAAAAGAGGTTGGACTTACTGCCCAGGGTATGCTACACGTACTTGGTATTTTAGTAATTCTTTATTAACTTGACTGAATATTGATTGTAGCGGTTGTTATTATCTTGGCACCGTGATTTTTACCACAATACAAAATTATTATAAAATACTGCATCAAGAAGAACCGGAAGACGTTGCGTTGGAAGGCCTCCCACTAGGTGGACCGATGACCTGGTCAAGGTTGCAGGAACCCGCTGGATGAGAGACGCACGGGACCGGTCAATGTGGCGACGCCTGGGGGAGGCCTATGTTCAGCAGTGGACGTCTTTTGGCTGAAATGATGATGATGATGATGACTGCATCAAACTTTAAAAATATTAGACTGTACTGAGAAAGAAAAGATTCCTGTTTCAATTAGGTGGTTGTAATTCCACCATTCAGAACGTAGCAATATTGCCCGAAATGGGAATTTTGGTGGCAAGATTGCCGGGAGTGGAAATATTTGGGAATACAGTGAAACTTGGTTAAGTGGGACCTGGATAAGTGAGAAACCTCCATAACTGGAACTCATGCTTAGGTCCCAACACTTTGGCATGGATACCTGAGACACTGGGTAAGTGGAATACCTCTATGAGTGAGACAAATTTTCACCATTTTTTCCATTTTTTTTTTGTCCCTTGAGGTCTCACTTAACCAGGTTTCACTGTATTTCTTAATTATAAGTCAAATTAAGTACAGAATAGTAGTTTATGCGACTGTGCATAATGAAGGGCATTACAACACAAGTGTGGGTTTAAGAAACGAGCCGAAGGCGAGTTTCTTAATAGCATCACACGAGTGTTGTAATGCCTAATTATGTATAGTTGCATACACTAATTTATCTACCCGAATATCATAAGGGCTCTATGATGGGTTCAGGAACCATAGGGAAATGACCAGCATTGTTACCAGTGTAATGCAATAAAAAATAAACAGGCTATTAGTTGCATTCGTCGCGGCATTTACGATATCTGGCGGAGTGTTCATGTTAATTTCTGAGTCACTATCACTCATTTTCGACAGAAATAAAGAACTTATCAGAAAATTTGTCTACTCAATGAAAGGGAATAAAAAGCTAACGAACAAATGACAGCTCGAAATGGCGGCGTTTCGGATATCTGTAATTTTTTTTAAATCATAGGCAAACGAACAAAGTCACTATTCTTGTGTCACTCGAGATCAAAATGTCGTGCGATTTATAATTAACATCATACTGAATTGGGGTTTCGTGTCGATAGGTATCTGTCTTAATGTAGATACTAGAATAGCACACTCACTTGAATTTGACACCTGTTCCAAATTTAAACTCATAACCTACTGTTTTCAGTAGGTTATGAGCTCATTACAGTTCTGTTAATTTCTGCTGGTTGGTAATGCTGGTCATTGCCTATGGTTTTTGAACGCATTAGAGAGGGTTTATGATATTTGGGTAGATAAACTAATGTAATACACCTATAATTAGCATTTAAAGGCCCTAATCTACATTGACCGGCCACTTTAGCAATATTTCCAATGCTGCTGGCAATTTTATTATTTTACCGGCAGTGGCAATATTGCCACAAGGCACATCACTAGTAACATCAGTAGTAGGTATGTTATTTCTCATACAAATGTTTTAACAAGGAACAAGCAAACAGCGATGCTAATTTATTCACACACCAAACTATGGGAGCAACCACATGCCAACCGCACGAAGTATCTTTGCACCGGAGCCAAATTCTGTTCATCGTATAACAGTGTCATTTACACAAATCTGGAATAACATTGCCTTGGCATAGTCCGGCCATTTCCCTTACTACGCTACAACGTTTAGTCGTATGGTTAAGCCTTTTAATATATTAAAATTGGAGTGTTTGCTTTGTTGTTGTGACTCGAAAAATGCAGAACATGCGTTTAATGTAACGTTATGGTACAATTTTAGTTTATAATTGTTAATTTTGCAAAGAGAACTGACCTTAATACAATTGTTTATTTTCTATAAACCCAGTACATCATCTCTTAGGGATCTACTGGAATAAGGTGATCTGACAGGTCACCAGAGTGGTCGACATAGCTCACAGAATAAGTAAGCTGAATTAGTGGCAGTGGCCCGGCCTTATTAGCCGCAGAATCGATGACCGTTTCGGTAGACTTAGGTAGACTTAGGTAGACTTAGGTAGACTTAGGTAGACTTAGGTATTCTTAGGTGTTCTTTAGTGGAGACCGTGAATCAGCAAGCGCAAGGTGGGACTCCTTTTTTTTTGGGTAGGTGGTAAATCATCAAAATACAACCCCTCCCACTCTTGGGCAGAGCGAAAGGGAGTGTCAGACTTCTACTGACTAAAAACACCCATGTTCCTTCTTAGCCCTTTATGTCGAGGCCGCGGTTTCTCTTGTGAACATCCCGCAGCCTCGACGGGAAGGTGGGACACCCTTAGGCTCGGTTTAGTGGCAATCTTCGCTGAGTGGCTGGTAGCAACTGTATGAAAGTTGCCAAGAACCGAGCTGAGTGGCGTGAGATTTAAGAGGCCTATATCCAGAAGTGGATTGCTATAGACTGATGATGATGAATACATCATACTCAGTAACGTAAGCTACCAATGACAAGTTTTACCAGCAGATTCTGACGATGATACCTTAAACCCACCGCAGTCAAGTAAAAAAGTGGTCAGAGAATTAAGATTAAAAAAGGTTTCATGTAAGCGGCTCGCGGCTTGGCTCGCTCCGTGCGGCATCCGTTTGGGTTCAATTAGTTAATGCGCAGCGATAGCGACACGACACCGCCTCACTCATATTATTATAAGGAAATATTGAATCAAGCTCAGCTCCTCAAAGCGGTAAGGAACCGTGACCTAGTAAAGTAACTGGCTACTTACGTCTGTATTTACATGGGCTTGCGTGGTTATTACAGCCGACACCCTCAAATAGAGGCATAGATGCTGTAGCGGAGATGAGAATGTTGAGGTGGATGTGTGGTGTGACATGAATGGATAAAGTAAGGAACGAGTATATTAGAAGATTAAAAGTTGCGCCAATTAGGTACATACAAGTTAAAAGGGAATCAACTGTCAAGGTTTTAAAGCAGAACATACAATCCGTAAACCAAGAGTAATTAAAAATAAATCTCTGATGTCAACGGCAGTCGGGAAGGTGGATTGTGCTGCCACTTTTTTTCTGCGATGCCTGTTTGTGGTCTGTGTTGTTTGGACTGTTTCGAAAAGGAATACAATTTAAAACAAGGTTTTTAGGGATTTTTACAAAGTGTTGTGATTGTAACCTTTTTTTTTATAATTGTTTTTTTAGATGAAAAGACCATCAGCAATAACAATGCCGATATCATCTAAAAACGTCACGAATTGAATACTGAAAAGTAGTCTACTAATAAAATGATTTTGTGGAAAGTTGTAAAAGACGAAAAAAAAAGTACTTGCCAACAAAAGCAAAACATTTGTCAAACTAAAGTCCCGCTAAATGACCAGAAAATATTTTCCTGTTATCGCTCTAGAGTTTTCAACTAGTTACCTACATGGTTTATGTACACTATCTACACCAAAACTCAAAAACAAACAAAACAAAGAACAAACCCAACTAAATTTCAACATTTACAAACAAAATAAAGGGTCGAGAGGGTTAAAATGAAGTCCTAATTACCACAACCGTCCACTACCGACCTAGTCAAATTGCCTCATTATTGTTTTTCATTTGTGATACGGACTTGTGGGCATTGGGTTTAGGTCGTACTGCGGGTGAGAAGCGACTAGCTAGCGACAAGTTTCGTGCAATAGATTATTACCACGGTATCATTAGTCGTGGATTGAACTTGACTTGGACTTGAGTCGCCTACTATCCACCTCATTAGACAGCTACAGTTTGTTTATAATTAACCGACTTCAAAAAAAAGAGGAGGTTATCAATTCGACTGTATTTTTTTTTTTTTTTTTTTTTTTTGTTTTTTTTTTTTTTTTTTTTTTATGTTTGTTACCTCATAACTCCGTCGCTTGCTAACCGATTTGAAAATTTCTTTTTTTGTTGGAAAGGATATACTTCCCAAGTGGTCCCATGATCACCAAGTCAGGATCTGATGATGGGATCCTGGAGAAATAGAGAGAACTCTTCAAATTTTATAGGCACACTTGCAGTGATTTGAGTAGTTTTTGGAAGAGTACTTTCTCGGAGTGGTTCCATTTCAATTTAGTGAAGATCTGATGAAGAACTTCGGAGATAGGCAACGGAACTCCTCAACAAACGATAGCAAATGGACTGGGATTGCTGAAATCTCATGTCTGTCTATTGCTTACACCAGTTCATAACATAACATCACGCCGGTACGTTGTGAAGGGGTAAGCACATGTGAACCACTAAAAAGTGAAAAATAAAAACTTTTTAACAAAAAATAAAACCGACTTCAAAAAAAAAACACTAAAAAGTCAAAAATAAACTTTAGAAGAAAAAAACAACACAAAAAAGTGAAAAATAAACTTAAGAAGAAAAATCAGCTTCGGAAGTCGGTGGCAAAAAAAGCCAAATCAAACAAACAAATGTCACCGACTTCAGAAGCTGATTTTTCTTCTTAAGTTTATTTTTCACTTTTTTGTGTTGTTTTTTTCTTCTAAAGTTTATTTTTGACTTTTTAGTGTTTTTTTTTTGAAGTCGGTTTTATTTTTTGTTAAAAAGTTTTTTTTGATATCAACACCCACTTTTAATACAGAATGACATAATAGATATCTTTAACATTGATTACAGTGACAGATGACATTTTTAGCATTGAGTAAAGCAGAATGTAACGATGGGTTTGACAAGGATGGCTGATGTTGGAGGCAACGTACATAGAATATTGTCTGATCTCTATCATACAAACAACTCACAATTAGTTGCTCTAATCGCTTGTCGCTAATCGCTGGTAGTGAGACATAAACGTTGGGCTCGCAAATAGCGGATCTTTGCCAAGCCGACACTGGACCTAATTTGTGGGATTGTGGCTGCGGACGACCGTAAAGATAGCTTTGGTGTTAAGGGGAGTTGAGTTTACTTTTAGTTTTTTGTTTAGGTATTTTAGGTACATGTGAGTTCAGTTTTAAAAAGCGAATTAACCACTATGCACGACAAGATTTTGACACATGACATATCAGCTGAATCGGCGCGAGGTGATGCGAATCGTCATGAAATTCAAGAATTTTCGTGAACTTTCAGCATACGATTTTAGAATGAAAAACATGTCACGGCAGCTGTTTATTATGATAAGTTTGTGGTCATGTCTCCAATATCGTATTGAGGTCGGTAAAACGGCGTCAGTCTATTGACAAATATGTATAAAATACATAATACTACACACTTCCAAAAAATAGGTATCCCAGATGCGCTGGAAATAATGTACATAAACAAGTTTCACATTTGCTAATAACACTCTAAAGGGCAAAATAAAGACAGTAACATTCTACCTGCGTTCTTACTTTTGCCATTATATATACATAATTTCGTAAAAAAACACGAACAAAGTCGTGAAAAATATTCATAAAAACTATGTTGCAATATAACCATAGACAAATAGAACATCACACTTGATAGTGCTTAACGTAAACCCCAGTTTTATCATTACGATTAAAAAGTTGCATTCAGCTTAATCGATAATCGCAATGAAATCAAATTTGAAAAAAGAGTTGAGACGAAATTACAACTCCTTGGTATAAATCAAATCGTTATTTTTTTTTAAATCTTTTAATTTAAATTAGGAATGCGTTCGCAATTCACATTTATTAAGTACAATATATTTATATTTTCTTCATAATTTATTGTGAATTTGGTTTTGTAATATCAGAAGGTTGGTTATAGGATTCCAGGTTCTTTAAAAGCATACCTAGTAAAAACATTGTTTGATCCACCAAAACTATATGAGGAATTATGAAGGTTGGGTGTTTGTATTAAGTTGGAACAACTCCGGGTTTGAGCAAAGTGTTGTTGAGTTTTTCTATCAAGAATTTCTCAGTAGCAGCCACGGAGTCCAGATTTGTGCTCGGTTGATGGCAATGGGGTACCTTAATACCTTTCAGATACTACTGGCGTCTTGTTATGTTGGAACGTACTTTTTTATTTACTTAGTCCAATCTTTCTAACTTCTGGGTAAAGGCCTACTGCATTCCTTTCCAACTCTCTCAGTTACTTAATTCTGACCAATCTGTCAAGAACGAGTCCAAATCGTCACGCCGTTTCTTGGACCTGCCTCGGTAACGACGACTGACAGTAAATTTTACTGTCCTTAATTTCGCAATCGGCAAGTCATAAGCCGTATCCTATAGAAACATTAGTTTATTCTTTCAAAAAGGTTCACTGGCCGCTCTAAAATCTCTTTTTTTACAACTGCACAGTTCAGGTTACCCATCATAGGCCGCGAGCCGTGGGTTTTAAGTGAAGCCATTAACAAATATGAGACAGAAGAATAGGACAAGTGTAGGACTAATGCCCTGATAAAACATTTGTAGAGTTTTCTAAAAAGTATAAAAGTATAAACTTCCTATAGATTTTGGGGTTGCCACTAAACCAAGCTCATCTAAGAATCAAATGAAATGAAAATTGACGATTAAAAGTATTGGCGGAGAAGGTAAAAATAGTGGGACAGATCAGGCTGATAAAAAAAAGTATTTGTAAATAGTGAATACACACCATCCAATCCAGGCTAAATAATAATGACATAAGTATCAAAACCAAACAAATTTTTACTGACTATACATATACATACCAAGATCCATGGCATTCTCTACCCAACCAATAATTTAAAAAAAAACAATAAATATTCTAATAATTTTAAAATATAGGGGATTAGAAATTTGAAAAGCGAGTGTATTCCGAATTTAAATTTTGTTATGGAAAAATAATCGGTGCCAATTTAGCCATAGATAAACTGTTCTGTTTAATTGTTGTGTCTGTTTGAATGTTTTCTATGTACTTAAAACTATTCAGATTATTATTATAAAAGCTTAAAAAAATAAATTCTAATAAATGTTTATTCTATTTTTTACGCTAAAAACAATTTTATTTTAATTTCTGTCAATCGATTTCTTAAGTTCCTTAATTTGATTACTCGAATTAATCGAAATTTACAAAAAAGAATCGATTAGAATAACCGCTTTCACACATCATACCTAATTATTAAAAAAAAAAGAAAAATAACATGGACGTCAATTTTGAATACAAATTGAGCTATGATGATGATTATTTCGTGATTATTGGTCCTGTATTAGTAAATTATGCTAAGATCTGGGCATTGTCATGTTGTGTATAATATTTCGAATGATATTTGTCATATTTGTTATTGAATCTATACGCGTCTATGTGATATAATTTGAAAAATAAAAATGTAAACAAACACGATTGGCGCAAAACTGATGATAGATGTTAAAATTAATCACTACCACTGCTTATATAACATGATTTATGGATGAATTCGTCAGAAAATTAAACGGCGAGTTATTCGATCTCAAATAGTGGAGCTTAAATGTCCGAAAACCACATATTTTATGCGTATTAGCCTCGGCCAGTACTGCCGTCAAAATGGCGATGACCGTATTTAAGTACTTTTATTTTATAAGGCTTAATTAAGAAACTTGCGCAATAAATACAGAATATTTAGTGGCGTTCACATATAAGCTTTTTATTCAACTCTCTTAATTAATACATACACATAGTATTTGACAAACAGAATAATAAATATTTACATAAATAATTAGGGTGTCGTATGACTTCACTGCTGGCCCCTAAAGGGGCCGATACCGAGCCAGCGTAGGTTTACGTGTCGAGCCCCCCAAGGGGCCCGTACCGAACTTTAAGGTTAATTGAATGGCAGCTGTTAAAATCCGCCTTGGAGTGAGAAAAGAAATATTGATTTCAAAAACAAAAGAAGGACCAGAAGTTTGTGGTTGTAATTAAAACTTTGTGATTAAAATTTCGTAAAGGTTAGGTAAAAATAATGAGGTATATTATTATTACGCTCTTGGTAAACATTGAACCTGCACGTTTTCGTTTTTACTAGTTATGCGAGCCGATTGTCAACCATTGAAATCAACCAGAATTTTGAATGCTACTGAGCAATTTTTTCTGATAGAGATCTTTTTATGACCACTGAATCAAACTTATAAACTTGAGGTCTTGCTTAACAGTAGTCCATGCGGCCACTAAGGTTTCATTGTATTTTCACAGAAAATGTTGACCTAGCTGGTACAGAAATTAATAAATCAAATGCTTGTTGTTGTAATCAGGACAAAGCAGCCTTTTATTCGCTTGTAATTTGTGCTTTAAAGACTGATGCTGTGTCCAGTATTTAATTCACTAACCTTAGAAGACACCTCAATGTATGCGTAAATGAAAACGTTGTTGAATTTTCGACCTAAGCCACTACGACAAAAGTACAAACTCTAACCGCCTTATTACAAAAGGTAGTTAAACCTGGTTTAACTTAGACTTGGTTTTTCTCGCATGACGTCTCACTTCAATAATATTCAAAAGAAAGTGACAGCATGCGAGATAAACCAAGTCTAAGTTAAACCAGGTTTATCTACCTTTTGTAATAAGGCGGTAACAGTCTAATAGTGTTTAATTAGGCCCAGTCTTATTGAAAATGAGTATTAAGCTTCCAGAACATTTGAATATTTTGTACAATAATATTATTATTTATTGTTAAAAGCGTATCGCTGTCTAAATTATCTTGTCCTCTTAACGTTTCTCGCGATATTTATCGTGGTTAGTCTCCATTTTGAATACTAATACAAAATAATGCTTATTATTCGCTAAGTTTATTTATCTTGTAGGCGGGAACGTGGCAGGGTTTGTCCTTGGCTTTATTTCAAAGTCGTCTTATCTGTGTTTCCATTTATTTCTTGACTTTAAATTTCCCTTTGTATAGCATAATTTAGTTTAGTTTGGCTTTGAATTTAATAGGCAAGAAGGCTAAGCCAGAAACACAGGCTCCAAATGCCAGGGCCAACCTTGGTTAGTCCCATTCCCTATGTACCACATCCATATGGTATTGCCATTTTAACAATACCACACTTTACACTGTATCGACGTTTTGCATCTCTGCAATATCGACCGAAATGATAACTAGAAACCACAAAACTGCTACGACCCTTAAATACTCCTTTTGCCCCGTCCACATTCATACATCTGGTCATACACGCACGCCGGTTGTGAGTACTACGCATTTGCCCTTTCTGAACCTCACCAATAAGACTCTTCCCGAAATCTCCACTCTTATCTGCCTTGAAAATACCTTTTGTAAGTCACCTTTCACTCATGTTCTCCACATGACCAAACCGTTACAAAATCATTTAAAACATTCAAAAACCATCAAAGTATTCCAAGTATAGGCTGCGGGTTGTTTGAAAGGGATACCGCAGCCCCATACAGAAAGGCCTAAGAAGGAACATGGGTGGTTTTTAGTTAGTAGAAATCTGACACTCCCTTTCACTCCCGCGACCAGAGCCGGAGGAATCATTTGATGATATCCTATGGTAAAAAAAAAAAACTGTCAGGGCTTCCGTACCATGACTTCTTAGTTTTGACTCTTGGTTTTCCTGTAATCTATACGTTTTGAACTAATTTCTGTATTTTTTTCAGAATTTTAGGCTCAGTAGTTTCGGAGATGAGAAGGGGGGGAATTGTCGGATAGACAGATACACGAGTGATCCTATAAGGGTTTCGTTTTTTCCTTTTTAGGTATGGAACCCTAAAAAAGTTATTCCTAGTTTTACCTACTTCACGATAGCATTGCAAGCTAAAGTCAACACCAAAGCTACTTTAACTTGAACGAGTTTTATCACAGGATCGCCGCTGTACTTAATTAAGCTGTACCAAGCTACTCGTGTATTAAGTTATCGCCTCTAACATACATAGGGGACGGTCTTCAGAGAATTCGTTGCTAGGTATGTGACGCTTTTCTCATTAATTTTGCGTCTGTTGAGTTTATGATGTCATTAATGGGGCGGTATGCTTGCTAACATACCTAGTGGGATGTAAGACTATCGTATTAGAAGTTTAATGAGTTCGGAATGTAGATATGTGATTAAATATGAATTATACATATTATAAGTAACAATAGAATTCACGTCACGTCTGACTCTTTTGTGCAGTGAAAAGCTCTTAATAAAAGAGCTAGCCATGTTCAACCTAATGTTTTCCCGGCTATGTTGGAGTCATCTTTCAATCTTACTATAATGAATGAAAAATCTTAATATAATGATAATCAAGGTGTGCCTACACCGCCTGGACACTTCACGAAACTCAGCTAGATTCTATACATCAAACTATATAACTGTACAATTTTTTATTTATTTATTAAAACTTTATGCACAAGTAATAAAACCGTTCAAAGGCGGACTTAATGCCTTGGGCATTTTCTTCCAGTCTACCTTAGGGTGATGCAGAGACATTATACAGTAGGTATTATTGCTGGGAAATGACTTTTTTTCGCTCTAACTAGAAGGTTTCCAGGTATGTTCTAGAAAAAATTAAAACGTTGCCATAATGAGGAGAACCATTGCAAAACGACGTGTCAGAGTTTTAATACAGCCATTGAGTCACAGACTTGACTTTACATGAGGTTGAAACATTATGCTGCAGAAATACATAGTGAGGAAAACCTTACGATGTTTTCCTTCACTAAAGTGGTAATAATTATACAATACACAAACGACCTTGAAAATCTATATAAATAAAAAGAGAAGACCTGACTGACTGATTGACTGACTGACTGACTCATCAACGCCCAGCCCAAACCCTTGGACCTAGAAAGCTGAAATTTTGCACAGAGGTTCCCTTTGTTTGTCTTTGGTAGACAAGGAATAAGAAAGTATTTTTCGAAATTCAACTCATAAGAGAGTTAAATATGGGATGAAAGTTTGTATGGAAAATCATCATTTTCACGCGGGCGAAGCCGCTGGCAAAAGCTAGTCAGATATAATTGGGTTTGAATTTCAGACCTATGACTTGGCAATCCGACAGTCACACCACTAAACTATCACTAGATTATTGTTCATTAAACAAGAATCTCTAGTGAAATCAGGCCACGTAATAATTATAATTAATTGGACGAGCCTAAGATATCGATATTTCCTTTTGATTATCATACATCTGAGGATACTCAGTCTCGTGCCATCTCCTAATCTGAAGTTTAATTATATCTCGGCCATTAATAGGAGGAATTCTGTATTTGATGTGTGGGAGAACTTAAGCGTAATATTAATCAGATTTATAGATGTATACAGGAAGGATTTCCAGTAACTAATTTAGCATTTAGTTCTATAGGTAGGTATAGGCTGGGTTTTGTTTTATTTTGTATTCTTTTATAATATTAATTTAGTCGTAATTAATTTAGTCTCAATACTGTGTCAAATAAGGGAAGTAGCGAGTCAGCCCCAACACAAGTATTTTCAATTACTTACTGCATGGGGCTGTCTCAACTCATGCATATTATGTAACTTTTGAGACAATACACATTTTATTTTGTATTATAGGTATGTATTATTTGTTTGCTTCTCATGGCTTTTTATTGTTCATGGTATTTTGCAGGCCAAGACCACCACCACCACCGGCACCTCTGCCCAACACTCCGGGATTACAGGCTTGATGTTATGTTACCTCAAAGATATGTTTTGAAAAGTCTGCTTAGCTAAGTAATGCTTTTAGATAATCTATACAAATAAATAAAATTTAAGTCTGTATAAATTTTCTAAATAATTAAGATATTTTTTAAACGACTTCTAAAAAAGAAGGAGGTTCTCAATTCGGATGTTTATTTAATATTATTTTTTTATGTTTGTTCGGACATAACTCCGTCACTTGCAAACCGATTTGAAAAAATCTTTTTTTCTTGGAAAGGCAAACTAACTAAATTCCCAAATGGTCCCATAATTTTTTATTCAAATCGGACAAGCGGTTTTTGAAAAATCAACAAAATAAAAATAAAAACTATATTGTCCACGTTATGACCCATGAACATGTGAACTTACATGTGAACCACTAAAAACTGAAAAATAAAAAAAAAGTCGGTGGCAAAAAAATTAAATCAAACTAACAAAAGTCACCGACTTCAGAAACGGATTTTTCTTCTAAAGTTTATTTTTCACTTTTTTGTGTTTTTTCTAGAAGTCGGTTTTATTTTTTATTAAAAAGTATTTTTTTTATCCGTTTACCAGTCTATTTGAAACGAAAACCCTCCTCTGCCTAGCCAAACCCTCCTCGGCCTAGCCTTTTTCCAACCACGTTTTTGTCCGCGTCGAGTCTTATCGGATGCCGCTGAATACGAGTATTTTACATGGAGCGACTGCCAAACGACAAAGCATGAAGTAATACTTATGTTAAAGGTCACCCATGTCAGAAACTTTAGCAGTATTTCCAATAGTAGTGAGACAACATTTCGACGTATACATTTTGGTTACTTTAGTCCCCTTTGGGAGCATTGTACGAAACAATCAGAGAAATGGAACTGAAAGAGACCTGAATCAATATTTTTAATCAAACATAACTTCTAGGTCATTTTTAGGGTTCCGTACCTCAAAAGGAAAAAACGGAACCCTTATAGGATCACTTTGTTGTCCGTCTGTCTGTCTGTCTGTCTGTCTGTCTGTCTGTCAAAACCTTTTTTCTCAGGAACGCGTGGAGGTATCAAGCTGAAATTCATATCAAATACTCAAGTCTATGGTCTCTTGGAGCTGTGAAAAAATCAAACTTCTAAGTCAACGCGATCAAAAGATACTCCCGTTTATGCCGCAAATTTTCGACACTCGCAAGGGAATCAAAACCTACAGGGTACTTCCCGTGAACTCAGAATCTTGAAATTTGGTACGAAGCAACGTCTTATAGCATAGATAAAGGAATAATTACGAAAACCATAAATTTTTAGTTACATCAAGATACTCCCGTTTATGCCGCAAATTTTCGACACTCGCAAGGGAATCAAAACCTTCAGGGTACTTCCCGTGAACTCAGAATCTTGAAATTTGGTACGAAGCAACGTCTTATAGCATAGATAAAGGAATAATTACGAAAACCATAAATTTTTAGTTACATCACATAATATTTTTTTTTTACGGAACCCTCGGTGCGCGAGTCCGACTCGCACTTGGCCGGTTTTTTTTATCAAACGTCGGCTTAAGGTGAAAGCTCCAGGTAGCTCGCGAAATTCGAATTTTCTTACTTTTTTTTTTGCAATATGTCGGTCAGTGTCAGGTTTTATGTTAAATAATAATAATAAATATTTTATAGAGAAAATATTTGTATGTTTGTAAGGAATAAACTCAAAAACTATTGCGTCGTAAAGTATTTTTGAAATAATACTTTCACCATTAGAAAGCTATGTGGCGACTAGCGACATCTATCGCAACACCTGCGTACTAACAAACGACAGAAATCCTACATCGCGCTATCAACATTATCCGCGACATAAGCCTATATAGGAGTTCCCGACTTACAACTGTCGGGCAGTTAGCCCGCCGGACACAACACCCGTCCGGTTGGAGGATCCTCCCTTTTCAATGGGGGGTGAGGAGCTTTACACCCTGTTCCTCATGTTTTTTTTTTTTTTTTTTTTTTTATTTAATATGGGCTTACTCTTGACCTCAATCTTGCCCTAAGGGCAGAGATGAGGTCGACGATGGAACGAGCTTACCCAGAAGAAGCCTATTTACTCGCGATTTAAATAGATTGGGGTTATATGAACTCGGGAAAACCGACGCAGGCAGGGCGTTCCACTCCTTGGCTGTACGAATAATGAAAGACTTAGCAAAGCGCTTCGTACGAATGTGTGGAACATCGACAAGATATGGGTGATAACCTGCAGTACGCCTAGTCTCTCGATGGAAGAAGGGAGATGGTGGAATAAGCTCGTGGAGCTCTTGCGCACACTCTCCGAAGTACAGTCTGTAGAAGACCGACAGACATGCGACTTTGCGGCGGTGGGCCAGGCTATGTAGCTTGGCAACCAGCTTGGCGTCACCAATCAGCCTCCTGGCTCTGCGTTCTACTGAGTCTAGTGTGGCAAGTTGGTATTTGGCTGAGCCATCCCAAAGGTGACAGCAGTACTCCATGCCGGACCGGACTTGAGCTTTATACAATATTGAAAGCTGTCCAGGCTTGAAGTACCGCTTGACCTTGTTTAGGATACCCAGCTTTTTTGCCGCAGTTTGAGCTTTTGACTCGATGTAGGCGCCGAAGTTCAGATTTGCATTCAACTTCGTGCCAAGAAGCTCGAGACTGTCGGTAACTTGTACAGACGCACTCCGGAAAGTGGGGGCCAGATTGAACGGACTCTTTTTAGCAGTGAACAGACACACTTGCGTTTTGGTGGCGTTGAAATCAACCAGATTGTCGTCACCCCACTTGGAGACAAGACTTAAGGCTGAATTCGTTCGCTCTACCATGGCCTCTCTCAATGAACGTATTTCATCACCACCGGCTTTTGCGCTGGATGTGTAACTCTCCATGACAGTGCTGTCATCTGCGTACCCAACAATACCGGGACCAAGGAGGTCGTTGATGTGCAGCAGGAAAAGTGTCGCGGAGAGAACTGACCCCTGAGGAACTCCGGCATCAATAGCCACAAGGTCAGAGGAGCAGCCATCAATGACCACTCGGATCGACCGTTCACTCAGGAAGTCAGATATCCAGCAGCAAAAGTCAGCGGGAATGCCGTATGCCGGAAGTTTGCTCAACAGACTTGCGTGCCAAACCCTGTCGAATGCCTTCGAGATGTCCAGCGACACGGCAAGGGCCTCGCCATGTTTCTCGATGGCTTCGCCCCAGCAGTGCGTAGCAAACACCAGAAGATCCCCAGTTGACCGTCCCCGGCGAAAGCCATACTGACGGTCGCTGAGCAGGTCGTTCGCTTCAAGGTGCGCCAGCAACTTACCGTTAAGTACCTTTTCCATTACTTTACAAAGTAAGGAGGTGATGGCGATTGGTCGATAGTTACAAGGGTCGGCACGACTACCCTTCTTGGGTACTGGTTGAACATTAGCGACCTTCCAGGAGTCTGGCACCGTTCTAGTTTTGAGAGAGAGGCGGTACAAGCGTGTCAACACAGGAGACAACTCAGGCGCACAGTTCTTTAAGACCCTTGCTGGTATACCGTCCGGACCGCTAGCTTTATTCACGTCTAGGCACTGAAGTACTTTACGAACCTCTTTCATGTGTATTGTGATCTCCGGCATCGAAGAATCACAGCGAGGAATCGTTGGTGGCCGTTTTGACCCAGTATCTAGACGCGAATTGCCCGCAAACAGAGATGCAAATAGATTTGCTTTCTCGGTAGCGGAGTGAGCCAGCGACCCATCTGGTTTTTGCAGAGGGGGTAGTGAGGACCGGCAGAAGTTGGATTCGACCGATTTGGATAGGGACCAAAACTGTTTACCGCCAGAAGGGCAGGACGCCAGTTTAGCCCCTATGCGACTGACATGGTCGAAGCGCGCCTTTCGAATCACCCGCTTGCAGGACTTTGCGGCAGAATTAAATGCTCTTTTCTTCGCGCGAACCCGACGCGCCCGAACTTTACGGTCACGAGCTTGCACCCAGGCTTGGTATGCAGACTGCTTTCGGGCCTCAGCGCGAGCGCAGTCCGCATTAAACCATGGACGGGCCTTGTGACCGAGCGGTATGTCGGAGAATGGAATATAGTATTCCATTCCCTGCCGGATCACGGCCGCAACCGCTTCAGCTGAGCAAGCGAGGTCGCGCGCTGAAAAGCACACTGAATGCCACGGGAAGGACGCAAAGAAGTGCCGCATCTCATCCCAGTCTGCTGATTCGTATCGCCAAACTCTCCTCTCGCCCTTAGGGCTATCATCAGGAGGGGAACCGATAGATACGGACTTCACCAGACAGTGGTCAGATGTTCCCAGTGGGGCTGATACCGACACTGAGTGCCTGTCCGGGTCAGTTGTCAGCAGCAAGTCCAAGCAATTGGGTGTGTGTCCGTCAACATCCGGCACCCGCGTAGCTTCATTCACCAGCTGGGTGAGATCTAGCGACACTGCAAATCTGCGCGCCTCTCTCCCAGCATGGTCAGTTTTCTGGAACGGGAACAACCACTCATCGTGGTGGGCATTAAAGTCCCCCAGAAAAAGAAGCTCCGCCGTTGGGTACCGTTGCTGGGCACAGTCCGCCTTTTCCAGTAGGTGTTCAAAGAGCTTGGTTGTCTCCTGGTCACCGCTGTGCGACCGGTAGACACCGACGTAGAGAGATTTCTCGACCCCGGTGTCCACCAGTATCCAGATTGTAGATAACCCAGAATCTTCAAAGCAACGGAGACGCCGAAAGCAAATGTCATCGCGGACGTACACACAGACCCCAGCCCGCTTTACGAACTTATGTTCAAGCGAGTATCCTGGGTAGTTGAGGTACGCCACGTCTGACGGGGTTGCAATCTGCGTCTCCGTTAAAAAGAATAGGTGCGGCTTCTCGGTCTCGAGGTGGTGGTGGACCGGATCGAGATTTGAGTGCAACCCCCTGATGTTCGTGAGGTGCACTTTGAGTGGGAGGAAGTGCAGCCGCTTAAAAACCGTTTTCCTTTTTAACTTTTTCATTGAGTATTTTTTTGTGGGGAAACAGAAGGATGATCGAGACTCGACTTGGTTACCCAACGGGACTCTTCAGCTCGTCCGACCTATGGGAGACTCATCTGGAGACTGCGGGGACGCCCGAGCCCCCCCGAAATGGCCACCGGGTCCTCCCGTCCAGTCGCCAACTGGCACAGTGGAGCATTTCGGGATTTTTCGCGAGTTGGCGGGGCAGCCTTTCCCACGTGGCTAGCGCAGTACTAGGGCCCCCTACTAACTGCGGTCGGCCAACGACAGAGACCGTGCCTCGGATCCCGCTACCCTCCAGTATGAGTCACCCGGTACAGAGTTGCATAGAGTCCCAGGCCGGTCCAAAGCCGTGCAACTGATCATCATTTCCATTTCCCAATGGCACTGGCACTCCCGCACACCGACGGAACACAGACAAGCTGTTTGGCGCCGGACTTCGGCGGGAGGGTGGTCGCGCGCCAGGCGGCCGAAGCCTACCACCGCTATATATGGATCCTTCAGCCGTCACCTCAGTCCGTGTGGACATGTGGTGCCGTTGCCCGGGGTGGACCGCTAGGAGGTAGATCCATAACCACCCCCATGTCCCCCCAAACTGGTGACCCCGAGCATGAACGTCAGCGCAGCCTTCGTGCAACTACTTCAGACGTCGTCACCACTTCCCCTTCGCCTTCGAGCAGCGTGTCATACCGTCAGCCAGCAGCCACGGCTTCATGGGGTATCCTGTCCACCAGCATGCAGCGGAAGCGCATTCCTGGACATCACCCCCAGCCTCATCAGCGACTTTGGCACAGCACACTGCACTTCGGCCGGTCAGCAAGCAGAGACACCCTTCTCTCCTGGTCGACGCAGCAGCCAGCCACTACGCAGCACTGCATCACTCCGACTCACTGGAGCTAATATGCAGCATCTACGGCAAGCACTGCATCACTCCGACTCACTGGAGCTAATATGCAGCATCACCCCGGCTCACTGGGGCATCACCGCAGACAGTTCCGACTCACCGTGAACTATGCGGCATCCGGTTCCGACTCACTGGAACCTTCCACTGGCTGACAAGCGCCAAGACTTAACCTGCTTTCGACCTCCGGTCTCGGAGGGGAGTGATGTGGCGACTAGCGACATCTATCGCAACACCTGCGTACTAACAAACGACAGAAATCCTACATCGCGCTATCAACATTATCCGCGACATAAGCCTATATAGGAGTTCCCGACTTACAACTGTCGGGCAGTTAGCCCGCCGGACACAACACCCGTCCGGTTGGAGGATCCTCCCTTTTCAATGGGGGGTGAGGAGCTTTACACCCTGTTCCTCATGTCCCCCCAAAGCTACACCCTGAGTAACATAGGCTACTTTCTAACCCTGTACTCCCACGGGAACGGGAACTTCGCGAGTGAAATCTCGGGACATCCGCTAGTGTTAAATAAATAGGTTTACAGATTTGGCAGTCGTTACAGGTAGTTAGTGACCTGAAAGTCTGAGAACATGTTTTAACAAAAAGTATCGTATTACTCAGTGTGTAGATAGGCAGTCATTATCATCAGCCTATAATGTTCCCACTTGATGGACTCAGGCCTCCTCTCTAAGAGAGGGATGGGCTATAATCCGGCCCAGTGCGGAGTGATAGGGAGTCACTCCATGTAAAATACTGGCTATGAGTTGCATCCGGTTAGACCGGAAGCCGACCCCAACATAGTTGGGAGAAGGCTAGGCAGATGGTGATGATGATGAACGATAAAGAAATGTCAAGTGTCACCACATAAGCATAGTTGGTGGTGACATCGACGGGAATTCCGTTGTCAACCGTCAGAAGAGTTTTATTGGAAGAACGACGAAAAAAATCTCCGAAAGAGACCATAAGACCAAAGATGTTATTATCATTGGCAATTTTGATAAAGCAATAGTTTTTTCAGTAACTTTATTTGGTTTAATCATGTGATAAGTTTTGTTATATTGATCAAATGAACTGAAACTTCATTAAATTATCCGCATGATTAACACAAAACAGTATAGTGAATTCCGCATTGTCTGTTGAAGTACTATTAATTTATTGAACCGGTAATATTTCACAGGACTCCACCAAACTCTGATTTCACTTTATAAAGCTTCATTAACTGCATTTAATTATGCACACCACTTAAAAGTTCATTTCAAATGAAATTAATGTCATGTGAATTTAACACATCATTTAATTTTTTTAAACCACACAACATATTTATTACATGCATACATAAACTCATGCTGTTTTCCTATGGGGGTAGGCAGACATACTCCTTTTGTCTCGTCCATATTGATACATCTGGTCATACACGTACGTCGCGCACCTGTCCTTTTTGAAGAACATCACCAGGGCACCACTTCACTCCACTCCTATCGACTTGTAAATACCTAGGCTTCCGTTAATTGACTTTCACTCATCTCTACATGACCAAACCATCTAAGCATACACTTTAAAATTTTTGTTACTACACCTTTTTTAAAACGCAACGTGTTACAACATATTTGGTTGGTTGGTTTGTTTGGTTTGTTTGGTTGTGTTTTTTTTTAAACGTTGCCCCACACTAGGAATTTCTCCTGTATCGTGGGTGCGTTCACAAACATATAAAGTCACATACACAAATACCCAAACCCGAAACAACTACCTGTAGGCCTTACAAATATTTGTTCCGTGCGGGGATCGAACCCGCGACACATAGCGCAGCAGTCCAATCGCTTAGCCACTGCGCCAACCGTGCCGTCAAATTGATTGTATCAATGAAATTTTATTTACCTGTGAAGTAACATAACATATTAAAACACCACACCTGTAAAACCATCACGATTGTTAAAGCTCTACAAATGCCAGTCAGCATCAACGGCTCACCGTGCTCGCCGACCCACGGGAGTAACTCGGTATGCAACGAATGGTTACCCATCCACGAACTAACCTAGGCAAGTGCGGCTTAACATTGAAGATTGACCCTTGTAACTATTAATTTAGCCACATACTTTTGTTGTCTTTACCACTCTTGTCTTTTTTTTTTGGATTATAACCCATCCCTCTCCTAGAAAGGAGGCCTGAGTCTCTGCAGTGGGAACATTATGGGCTGATGATGATGATGATGACACTAACTATTGATCTCGAAGGACAGAAAGTATCACCTTTCTGTCCTTCGAGATCAATAGTTATTATAAACAAAAGATGAAAGTCCTTATTCAAAAACTGACAATTACAGGATAATAAACCTGTCTGAAGTCAAACTAATGATAAAATAAGACATCTTCTTGACTAATAAAGGCCCATTGTTCTTAGAAGAGGAGATAAGTTAATTTTTTTTAATCTGAATACTAAAAGACATCTCAATAGGGTCTTTCTGAACTCATCTTTGATAGACGACTAAAGTAATACAATTTCAGGTCTTGCTGATGACATATTCATAAAATACAAAGGCGGGTCTATTTATAGAACTTTAAGTTTGAAAGTTTTTGAATAAATAACGTAATGAACAGTTTTGATGAACCGAAAGAATATATAGAAGATAGCATAAAGAGTGGTTATGGTGACGATATTATCCTAAATTAAGAAAGAAAGCCCTAGTAATAAAATACACTTAAAACCACTATCACATTTTGCATACACCTTAATTTAATATACAAAATTAGTTTGTCTGTGGTTTTCCCTTTTTTTTTCTTTCTGTTACACATTGTACAACATAGCGAACAACACTTTCTATTCTATCCAGCCAGCGCTTTACAGCTTGCGAAAAAGAAAAAATAGAACCGCCATTTTGTTGTTCTTTCATTCCAGATAAGAATGGGGGGGAAAGAGCGCAAGAAAAATATAAACACTTCTTTTAAAGTTTACTAGAGATGTAGATTGCAAATTCCTAGAGCTGAATGGATATACTTGGGTGTTGAGTGGTTTCACGCTTACAGAAGAACGTTGAACTTGATAATTAACCTATATATGCCCAGGGGGTCGGTAACGACCCAAAAGTACTTGATTAGATAAAATGCACCCTGACCGCGAACTTATGAATGCATTCTTATTACAGTGGCATCTTTCTATAGTCAAAAGACCTAGTTTAGAGCACAGCTCAATATAATTTCAATTTTACAAAAATTTCATATGAAAAGTGCCAGTGCAAGTTGGTACAAATTAATTTCTGGAAAAAATGTGCGACCAAGCGCATAAGAATGTAAGTATTTTGTGTACATTATGTTTTTTTACCATCAATATGGTTTTTATAGTAAACTGAATATGTGCTTTAGAGATATCGATGTAAATATTGCCAATCAAATATTTTTTTCTAATTGCAATCAGTCGATACATTTTCGTGGGTCGGTAACGACCCCGTGGGCAAATACCATGCTTTATAATCATAATTTTTCTTTTTGTGGTCCTGGCCCGTGCTCTCTACAGACGACATAACCGAAGCCCTGAAGTCACTTGACTACGTGGAAGATGTCCAGGGCTTCGATGTATACATTGATCCGCCTTGTGAGGGTACTATATCTGACAGTGACGAAGACTGCGATAATAATAAATCGCTTGAATCGACATTAGTAACTTGCCCCAACTGAGATGGTAGTACCACAAGACAAAGAACCGATACCGATGGCGCCAACAACGCTGAAGTTTTAGTCTGCCCAACTAATATGTAGTTCCTGGATTTTCCAACCTATTTCTACGGCATCTGGATCCAGTACCCATACGTTACGAAGTTCTCGTCCTGCCAAAATATCAACTTCAGGAGTTGAAGAACCGACGATCATTGCTAAACCTGATGAACAGTACTTCTTGAATAGTCGTTCCACAAGGGTAACAACGCTTATTAGCTAGGCTGATCATTCACATAAGGATCTAGCGTAGAAACGCTGGAATTTCGCCAATTTATCGCAAGGTCTTATCTCTAGAAATATGTACCAGAGTACCAGAGAACTAAGCTTGGACCACCGAAGGCAAAGATAACTTCACCTGTTTCTGTTGAAAACATGCAGCTGACCATGTATTATTCTCACAAGTCAGGTCAGAAGAAGAAGTGCACTGTGTAATAATAAAACAGCCAAAATTTGCCGCAAATGTGACGTCTATTTGCATTACAATGCTTTGCAGCATTTTACTCAATAAACGTTACCTAAAACAGAACAAAAAAATTATTTTAATTTTTTTTCTCCGTCGGTCTGCCTGTCTGCCTATTTGTTTCAGTTAATCTTCAAAACGGCTCGACTGATTTTGAGGAAACTTTTACTAGCATATAGCTGATTATAAGGAGTAACGGAAGGTCATTTTATTTTTGAAAAAGGGATTAGGGTTCTGAGAAAGAAATTGTTAAGTAACAATATCCGATTCAAATTGGAAAGTGACATTGTATTATAATAATTTTATGCCGACGAAAGTCGCGAGTAACAGCTAGTAACTAATCCTATGTTCCTTACTTACCTTATTGCTCATATCTTACTTGTCTAAAGTAATAATGAAGACTGATCAGTATATAATAGTGTTTTCACTCCTCTTGCTCAAAAAGAACGTCATAATAGCATACCAGAGCGGGCCTAAAATTGCATATATTGCCCTAGGGCTAAAAGTAAATCTCGTACGACAACTTGTTCAGCCAGCTGGTGCGTGATTTAGTTTCAAGTAAAAAAAATGTTTTATTTTTAAAAATGGAACTAAGCGCGCTGAATGCCGAACTCTTTGGTAGAATGTGTGCGTTGCATTGCAGCTACAGAAGAAATAAAAAAAAGGATTTGGCGCGAAATTTTTGGAATTGTATTATTAAATTTAATTTAATTTTTAATTATCATACTGAACACTGACTGAACATGGTTATTTTATTTTCTCGCAATCGTAGTGAAAAGTACAGTGTAACACACGGCGCTAAAATCCCATTATAACTCGGTTCCTATTTACTACCTCACTAAAGCTCGGTAGTAAAACTACCTCGTATATAATGGGTCATTTTAGGCCCTTGTATTACAATGTACTATTTATTTTGATTATTCTTTCTCCATACTAGCACATGACCTTATTTGCCCAGTGGGTCGTTTTCGACCCACTGAAAAAAACTAACTTTCAGGACGGAAAACTACAAATTACCTTCACAGACCTTGTTTTTGGTTAACAATAAACAACATATAATGTGAAATTATAAAAATCGGTGTCCTAAATAGTTCTGGGCATATATGGGTTAATGAAGTTGAATATTTAGCGAATGTTGATGATATTCTGCAAGTAACTATACTTGCACTAATTGTAAGTAAGCTAAGTTATTAAAAGAACATGGCATCAGAAAAAAAATAAGTTAATTTTTTTTTAAGGATTTTTATTTTTCACTAGCTTTTGTCAGCGGCACGCCCGCGTGAAAACGATTTCATACAAAGTTTTCATCCCCTATTTAACTACCTTAAGGGTTGAATTTCGAAAAATCCTTTCTTATTCCTTGTCTACATTATAAAGGGAACCTCTGTGCAAAATTTCAGCTCTCTAGGTCCAAGGGTTTGGGCAGGGCGTTGATGAGTCAGTTAGTCAGTCAGTCAGGACTTCTCTCTTTATTTATATAGATAGATAGATACAACCTGACACTAAAAGAAAAACGAATAATCACGAAACATGACATAAGTTGGGCAATTGGCGTATGTATGGTAATGGGTTTTTCCAGCCCCAAAAACCCCCAGGCTAAACATGATTGTTTTATTTCCCTGTTGTAATCGACCGGGAACATAAATACAGACCAAAAACACTGCTTAAAAAAATATTAGAAAAACTTGGTATCACTTTACCCGAGCCGATAATCTACCTCTTGGTTAGCAGTAGCGCTTAAATAAATAATCAATACAATATTAATACATAACATAACATTACGCCTATTATCCCGAAGAGTTAGGCAGAGGTTATTATGTTCAAGCCTCGAGCCTATTGCCATCAAACGGGCTCAAATTCAGACTCCGTAGCTGTTACTGAGAAATTTCAGATAGAAAATCCCTATAACACTTCAAGTCTTCAACCGACTCGGGAATAAAACCCAGGACCTCACGCTCAGCAGTTGCGCTTGCAACCACTAGACCAACGAGGCAGTAGATTATTAATTATTACTATTATTATAATTAATTATAACAATAACTCACCTGATAATGTGTCTGAACGACCACCGCCCTAAAAACTATGGACGCATCTTGAACTCGCGTCTCTAGTGGCTTCTCCGCAAACTTTGGACACTGACTGTCACAAACTATTGTCCTGCACAAGAACAAAACAACCACCAACAAATCTCTGTTCGTGAATCTACCCATTGTTGGCCACGTTGCTAAACCCATTTTGAACTTTAACATCGTTTTATTAAATTACATTTTTCTATGGCACGTCCATCGCACGACACTAATTCTCTTCACCCGCCTTTTCCTCTGACGTTTCCTGGCTTGCATTTTTTATCTGTAACAAGGAAATGTATATTAAATTTTCTGTTACTTTGTTCCATTTGAGTAATGAATAGATTAATGTTTTATGAGGGAATTATATTCTAAGAATATAATATATTCAAGGGCTACGTTTGCCAAATTGCTTTCACGTTTTATTTTTTATTAATTCATTATTTGTTCTGTGGGCCAAGCTTGAATGTACGAAGTAAATGTTACATAAATTCTTAAGCGTCTTTGTAACTTGAAATTATGTTTCTTTTAATTTTTGCTAGTAACACTAGTGTTTAAGGTGGTGAAATTAGATTGTATGATCTGTTAAATTATTAGATTTTTGATCTTAGGTCAGACCATCAAATACAAATTACGTTAAATCACGTTTGACTTACGTCTAAAATCTCACAATGCCAAGTCAATTGAACTGAATGACTAACAACTAACCAAGAAAACCACGTAATTTCAAAGCAATCAAGCTAAACTCAAAAGTCCTACAACTGCTGAATGACGTAAAATAATTACAAAAACATTAATTATTACTCTACGTAACCAAAGTATTCAACAAACTACAATTAAAGTAAATTGATACCCAAAAACTGGTTGATAAGCGAAGATTCTATAATTATTTCACATGGAAACTGTAATTTAAAACTTTGTTTTACGTCAAAAGTAGCGGCATGTTACCTTTAACACCCTGCAATTAGCTATAAATAATTAATTTTCTGTTACAGTTTTCCCCTTTATTACGAATCCTTGATAAAATTAAGATTATATCGACAATTTGCTTTGCGTTTGTAATCAATTTAAAATATCGTACCCAGTTATTAAGTTAGATTAATTTGAATAATAACTTTAAGTACAGTTTTTGATGAGATAACAAACACGTGATTTTTTTATTGATACTAGAGTAAACAAAATAATCATAAATAAAAAATAATCATGAACAAATAAAATAGAATAAAAGATAATTATTAATATGGACCCTGCGTCTCCTGTTATTAATTGTTCGTCACAGGAACGACGAACGTCGAAGGACACTCCGAAAGCGCCAAACTAGACTAGTTCTGGGCCGACACAATTTAGATTGCCATCGACACACTAAGAAGAAGGTCGGAAACAAAGGCAGATCAATTTGAACTTTCTTGTAGCTACTCAAATGCCGCTGTGGCTGTGGCCTGCTATGAATTTAATATAC
This sequence comes from Diarsia mendica, assembly GCA_949316265.1. Lineage (NCBI taxonomy): Eukaryota > Metazoa > Arthropoda > Insecta > Lepidoptera > Noctuidae > Diarsia > Diarsia mendica. Next base: position 20,442,170 of record OX438900.1, on the reverse strand, counting down.
GCTTAGGTTAACAAAACCGTACTATAGAAGAGCAGAATAGTACTCCTGTTTTGACACATTGATCTATTTGGCCACAATTCATCGGCTTTGCATCCAGTAAGCCCATGAAATATGGTATACAGATTGAAATTAATAGCCTATAATTGTAATAAATGTATAATCAATGGAAACAATATAACATCACGCTTGTAATTCTCAAAGGGGTAGGCAGCATGTCACCTGTAATAGGCATACAACAATACATAAAATTATACCATAAATTCTAGCAAATAAATATTTAATTTGATTTGACATAAAAATGACATATATTTAGTGGTACTCCCTTACTTCTCCTAAAATTGTTTGTCCGAAAATCATTATCCATAACACGTTTGCCATAAACTTCATTAACCATAATGTTCAAATTGCCGAAATTTTGTTTAACATAATTAACTTTAGTTCTAAAAGTATTCTGTCATAATATCGATTACTATAATAATTGAATCTCCTAATTTTACATGACCTAAATTAATATGTCCTAACTATTGCTTTACCTAATGTGTATTATTCCGAATGTTCGTTTATAATAAATTTTATAGTCCTAAAAAAAATTCGAAGTGTCTAGTCGTCCGATTAGCGGATGGATAAAATTAATTAGTCGTCCGATTAGCCGGATGAATAACCAAAATTATAGGCTGTTGCTAGTCGTCCGCTAAGTGGATGAATCACCGTCTCGCGACAGTATCCTTTATGGGCGGCATGGGCACCGGGCCGTAGGCCGACGAAGGAGGCCGGCGGAGGCCCGGCACTTCGGGGACAGAAGACAATAGTGTTATGTAATATGCGAGCGAAGCGAGCGCGCGTCATGGAGTACAACATGCGTTGCATGTATGAGTGACGTGACCAAAAGCTTTGTTATACTTTGTTCTAATAATATTATTATGATAAATAAACATTATGTTATTTTAATTTAGGACTTAAAACTTTTATGGAAAACGATTTTATGTCTTTCGTATATTATTGGTTGTAATATTTATGACAAATGGATTTAGGACATATTATATTTAGGGATTTCAATTTTATAGCATGTGATATTATGTGATATTTAGTTCGGGTAAGTTATCATTCGGACAAATGATGATTAGGACAAAAAAAGTTATGGCATTTTAAATTATGGATAAAAAAGTTAGGTGACACAATAGAGAACCATATTTAGTTAGTACAAAAACAAAAACAGCTACAGAAAACTATTTATCAAACCTATGTTTATCATTATTTTCCAGGAGCTTCAAATTACAATCCAGTCTACCCGCCTACTCACATAATTACAACTTGTATTGTATATACCTAGAAATAAAATTAATTCAAAGGGTAACAGCAAAAAACATGTAAATACTAGTTCAGTACAGTTCGCAGCTGTCAACGATGAAGAGGGTATTGTTCTGTGTCCATTGTTTTTGCGTTGTTGAATTATTGTTATGTAATAATTAAGAGTAATAATTTGACGGTAACTGAAAATGGGTCAAGGGCTCGTGGTAAAGGTTATGCTACGCTTACTGAGTTCGAAATGTGGAGGACATTACATATTGAGACTTCTCAGTGCATCGAAAAGCACGTTAAGCTGTTGCACTCGGCTGCCCTTTGTAGATTTTGATAGACGTTAAAACACACATAGCCTACAAGTCCGAAAGTCCGACAACCAGTCTTACTTAGTGTTACAAAATGTTACCAAATTGTTGTTTATTTCTGTGAAAAACACTTTTATGAAAGAATTTTACAAGTAAACATTGTGTAACCTAAATCAATAGAATCCATAGAATAATTTCTAAGTAATATACTCCAAAACTTAAACAAAACACTATATCTGTAGATAACAAACCAGACACAACCCATCAATTGTTCCGAAACAACACAAAATCGATCCAAGTAGAAACTAACACATCCCAAATCCCTGTCTACATAATCAGAATCCCTACAACTAAATTTGTTGACAAAGGTATTAGAGTCGATCATTAAATAGGATGAACTCAATCTGCAAAGCATGAGTAATCCTTCAAACACGGCCTACTTAGGGTTCCATATCCTGTTATATGAGCCCCTAAGCTTCGAAGAGTGCCACTCCCCTCCGGATTCTCATGCTTAGAGATAAACAAAAACCTTACTGATGTAGGTAATACTAATAATGTACTAAAGGTTTTGTGTAACAAGACTCTGTAGGTAATGTCAAGTGTGTTTGAAATGTTAAGTGTGTTTAAGATGGTAAGTGTTTACATGAATTTTAGGGTGAGGAAAATTTTCTTTTTCATGTAAACGATACATTACTACATTATAAGATTTTTTTGGTGATACACAAGGTGTAAACGAACACTTCAATCTAAGTATCCCTGCGCAAAAATGTTTGCTGGGAAATGACTTTTTTTGCGGTGAAAAATCACACTATAAACATTGTGCCGTTTAATATTTAAAGCATCCACTAGCAATAGTGGATGCTTTTAAATGCGTTTGCGACCACTAGACCAAGAAGGCAGTCACTTGTTAAAAATGTGTTGGTGAAAACATTTTTTGCAGAAAAATAATTGTAAATTGTTCATTAACTGTTGATTTTTTGGTTCTAAGTTTATATTCTTCGATGGTGTTACTTTGTTTGTTTATTGTTACCTTTTCTTTTTGTCGTTGTTGTTTTTTCTTTGTTTTCGAATTTTAACTGTGGAAACCTGTAATTGGCCTTCAAATGTTTATTGTTTAAGTACATTGTTTGTATAAGCTGTAGGTTTCCCAAAATGAATAAAATAAAATAAATAAAATAAAATAACACATACTATAATTTTGGTGTCACATAACCATCCATTTAACACACACAATTGCTAGTTTACTTAATACTAGGTACTAAAGGTACAATTCCTAGACTATAATACTAGTATTCAAGGCAATTTTCTATGTTCAGTGACATCGTAATGAACCTCAAACAATCTACCATCAAACTTAAGTATCTCAGAGTTAGCAAACATTTACACAAATGTAGACACTAGACACACACGTCATTTATTCGAGCTTAGTCCATTTATATTCGTAAAGTCGTATCTAAGAACCAAGATACAGGCTTCAACATAATATTATAATATCAGCATTATTAGTTTGCTTCGTGTATTTTCTTTTTTAGTTTCGGAGTTACTGAAATTTCAACTTTACCAACAGTGTTTAGCCTTTATTATCTCTGTACAATGCGGGTCCTGGTCCTTTCGGGACTGGGACCGCAGTCCAGAACCTATTAACTCAAACAAAATTATTGTATTTATAGGTAGGATCCCACGGTCCCGGTTCCGAAAGCCTTCAATGACGACCCTTTAATGCTTCCATCGGAAGAATTGTTTGAGTCCGTAACATTGGACGCTAGGTACCGTAACTGTGACCGTAAGTCGTGATTTTTCACACCAAAAACAGTTGTATTCTACCAATTAATTTTGCGCAGTGTTACGGTTGATCTACAGAGTGCTTGGTTGACGGCTACGTGTAGGTCCTTTTCCTTTATAGTAGTAGTTTTAGTATCAATGATACTCGTATCATTGTCTAGGAATTGTTCAACACAATCTTCAGTTTATCATAATGAACCTCAAACAATCTACCATCAAGCTTAAGTACTTCAGATAAAGCAATCATTTCCACAAATGTAGACAGACACACACGTCATTTATTCCCGCTTAGTCCATTATATTCCGGCGTCTTAAATCAAAGTCGTATCAAAGAACCAAGAGACGGTGTTCAATATATCATTATTATTAGTTTATTTCTTGAAGACACTTCGTTATGAGTGTCCTACAAAAGGGTATCGTATTACCCAGTATTAATTGGGTTGTGGCGGTCAGATTGGCAGTCGCTGAAGTCAGTTAGACTGGAAGCCAACCCCAACATAGTTGGGAAAAGGCTAGGCAGGTGATGATGGGTGTTTTTACACTCTTTACGTTTTTTTTTGTTCAAGACCATAATTGGGAACGTTCTAGTTAAGGCGATATTTAACCCGCCGGTACTCGCGTCTCCTTTTATTTCATGAACAGTCGCGCGAGGGTCGAAAAGACCCAGATTTTGAATGTATTGTTTTTAATAACTTAATTAAATTTCGGAATTATTTGTTAATTATTTAGAAAGAGGGTAACAAAACAAACTTAAAAATAATAAATGTTCATTATTTAGAGAAAAACAATAATATAAATCACCAAATTCAAGAGATCACTGCTAAATCTAACTTTTTACGATGTATGAACTAAAAAACAACTTTAACTTTTTTTATTTAATCTAAAACATTAAAAAAATCATTTTAATTATCATAAATATCAACAATCTTCTCAATAGTGCAACAATTCAGACTGTCAGAATGTTGAAGATAAACTCGTTGAGGACAATGAAGTTTCTGAGCCTGAAAATTTATCAATATCCAAATTTTCTTCAATTTCTGCCGAAATTACACGTTCAAAATCTCCCCCTTCTAATATATCTGCTATTCTCTTGTAATTCAAACGATTTGACGACATATCAACGAAGAAATAAAATCAAAATAATATTTTTGTAATAAAAAATACACTAACGCATTACGTCGCACAAGGGTCGAAACGACCCATACTCACTTTAAACATCCGTAATTTCCAAATGCCGCACGGGGACTGGCTGAGGTGGGGTGTGCAGATAGCCTGTGAGGCTACTTGAAGGTACATAGAGCGACGACACGAATGATCTAATACAAAAACAGTTATGGCACAAAAACTAGAGTACTGGGTCTTTTCGACCCATGCGCGAGCACCCGCGGGTTAAGTATACATTTTAATTTTACTGTTCATACACCATAATGAACCTCAAACTATTTACCATCAAAGTGCGTTTACGCAACTTAATGTAAGGTATGTACTATTTGTGTCACAATTATGTAATCGGAACGAAGGAGCCTGAAACTCACGACACAGGGAATCCTAGTGTGAGTTTCAGGAATCAACGAAATGATTGTAATTTTTAACAATAAATTATTCTTCTTCTTATTATAGTAAAGTACTTCGGAGATAGCAAACATTTCCTCACACATCATTTATTCCGTCTTAAATCAAAGTCGTATCAAAGAACCAAGAGACAGGGTACAATATATCAGTATTATTACTTTACTCTAACAAAGGTTGAGGACGTCATTTACCGATTCTGTTTCACTGGCCAAGGAAAATTGATTTATTGCCCGATAAGAGTGGTTTGCGGTATCTAGGAATACGGGCTATACGGTCCTTTTTTAAGAGCATGTTTAGATTTTCTTTTGAAGACTCAAAGTGATAAAGTGAGGCTTTAGTGGGGTAAAGGACCTCGTTCGTTTTATAAGTGGGCAAAGATGATAGCTTGTAAATGTATTTATTTTTTTGTTCGAGTGGGCTTAAGTTATGTTCTGCTCATGTTAGAAATTGTTTTCAGTTTAAGTGTGTATTTTCAAATCTTGTTTTACTTATTAGGTACCTACATTTTTTTAAAGAACTTTTGTTTTAGTTCCAACAATAGTCCCTAAGAAAGTCTCTTGGGACATTCTTTATCTTTATGAAGTCACAACTTCTTTCTTTGACATTATTTGAAGGAACAAGCCTGGCCCTTTGATTATGATGCTTGAAATTCTTTAGAAATATTGTAAGATGTGAATCGGATGCAAGTTTTTTTTACAAGATATCACAAGATGTTGCTTCCTGATATAAAACTTGAAGGACCTATTGTATTGAAACAAGAAGGAAGTCTATCTTCAGACATAAACTGAACCACTTACAATCTTGCCGTAGGCGTGAGAGGACCGATAATACGACATATTGAGCACTCTTGTTTAGCTTCGATTTCTTCATAAACCTCTCATAAAATAATCTTAAAACATCCCACATCAAATAACTGCTATGGTTTCTCCAGAAATATTGGAGAAACGTAATATTTCCATTTAATATTAAGGCAGGAAGCAATCACATCTTCCAATTTAACGAAGAAACCACAAAAATGAAAGGGAAATGCTTTTTGGATGTTATATTATCTGAGAAACCATAGGAATACTAAGAGTAGGGAAATTGCTGATTGATCTGCCCCGGAAGTAGAACAAACTGGTATTGTTTTATTGGATTCGGATTGAGAAACTCGTGGCAAAATTACTAAAGCCGCATGGGTCGATCTTTTAGGTTAAGGGGGAGACCAGAGTGAAATTGAGGATATTATAGTCCAGAGTTCGATTGCCAGGTCAGGCAAATTGTTATTGATTTTTTCCATCAGAAATTTATCAGTAACAGCCACGAAGTCTGAATTTGTGCCCAGTTGATGGCAATAGGCTCACTCCCTATTACATGCGACTTAAACATAACTGATGAAATGTGATTAAAATTCTGTTAATACATACATGTTGCGGGCGTGAATCACATTTTATTCAACATATACAGGCAGAAACTGACCTGCCAAAGAAAGAAACTTATATAGCCACCCTGACGCTTTCTCCTTACGCAACAATCGGCAAATAAGGTTCGTGGGAATGACCATCCGAGAGCTCTTGCATGCGAATTGGTAAAGATACGCAAATTGAATTAAAACACTGATTGCACTTTTATTGAGGAATAAGAGCTCTAGACACAACAGTTTTGGAAAAGATGCCTGTATCCAAGTATTGAGAACGATAGGTACAGATTGATAATGCAAAACATTAAGTCTGCCTTTGCACAGAGGTTTTTCTGTATGATATGCATAAAGTTTTAATCCAATAATGCTACAAAAACCAAACACACAAATCCAGAAAACAGAAAGGACCGAAAAAACCGCAAAATAAAAATACAGAACTGAAATAATAAAGCTAAACAGATTGGACAAAGCAACAAACAATAAAGAAAAATAACTGGTCACATTTCTACGGAAGAATATGAATCGGATGAAAATGTATAGACAGATATTTGTCGACGGTAACATTACAATACAGCTCAGCATATTTCTCGGTACATTAACCACTTGAGTTATATCCAAACAAATGGTATGACGGAGCCATATGGAAGGAAATTAAACTAACATTTTTCAACATTAGGACGAGTTCAAAGGTTAACAGTTGTGGGAAAGGAGGGGTGTGTCTGATGCCAGTAATTTGTTTTGAAACATGACAGGAGGTTCTGTTGTTTTGGTTTTAGGACAGCGGTGTTAAAACCGTGAGCACATTTAATTAAAACATCGTACCTATATCTACAAGGATATACAATGATACTGATACTAAGAATTTATTTACCACTTTCTAAGCTGTAACGTAATGTCTAACTCTTATTCTATGCTGCAATCCTTACAGGCTCTTTTGCCTCGTCCACGTTCATACATCTGGTATAAACACTCACGACGTTTGCGAGTACTACGCACCTGACATTTCTGAAAACAATAAGGTCAGGGTATCTTATTCAAGGACGTCCCCTCCGTCGTTGCGGGTCACATCTGCCTTACAAAAACCTTTTATAAGTCAGCTTTCAATCATCCTCTCCACATTACCAAATAGTCTATTCAATGTATGTCAATTCATCCTCTTTTAAACCACAAAGTTCTGGTATAACCTCATTCACCACACGTACCTGGCAAGGAACGCATTTTATTCTACAAAATAATAAAATCATTTATTCATTAATTTTAATTAACATTTATAAAAAAAGAAACAAAATCCTCACATCGCCACTAAAACCACACCAGGTTTATCCCATGTGAGGCCCCGTTTTTTCTCTTACCTACTTAAAAAACGACGCGTCGAGTACTACACGGAAAATTAAGCCCGCTAATTCCGAAACGCTGACTTTACGCATCTGAACACACCGTTATAAATGGAGTGATTTAACTGGATAACAGACCTTTTCAGTGTAAATGTGAAAAGGGTTTTTGAGTTGGCAGTTTTCGTGTGGAACATATGGTCTTGGCGCAAAAAAAGATGCGAAAATTAGTTGAAAATTACTCCGAGGGGAGATATTTTGCGGTGAATAGGGAGATTTTATCTTGGGATGAGACAGAGAGTAATAGTCCGGATAATATTATATTTAATAATAATCTTCTTTCCTCGATTAGATCTTATATAGACTATTTTTAGATAATTGGATATTACAAGCGAATAATGGCAGTGCTTGTGGAAATAGGATTTCATAGTACAGAGCGTTTGTCGACTAAGTTATTATGGATTTTCGTTTGTTTCTTAATATTATTTGTGAATTGATATTATTTAATCCAATTTTGTATTGGTGATCACTAAAAAATTTTTGGAGGTCATGGTTTAGATGACACGGAGTAATAAATATTGGTTACTTGCTGGTTCATGTTAAAAAAGACACCAAGAATATATTTTTAAGTGTTACTTAGAAACAGCTGAAAATTGCAGCCTAAGAACCAATAATCATTAAGGAGATTATTATAGACCAACTTATCACAACATTGAGAAGATATTAAATTCAGTAACAAAAACATCAGGCCATATAAAATCAGATTTCAGGATTATACTCGATACTAAGAGTGCCAGAAAAAGTCAATGTATCAAATATTTCAGTGCAAATTGAATACACACAACGATACTTGAAATCCCGAGTGTGAAGAACTCAAGATACCCTTCAACCCGACCTTCATGACTTGGGATTCGAAACAAGACCTTTTTGTAATAAGAAAAAGGTTTTATATGAGTTATGGAATAATCTATGAAGTGTGGATAGCTATGACGTAGGTGTAGAAGCTATGGATGAATGAATAAGTGTTAGGTTTGAGAAAGTATTTTCTTTTTTGCCTGAATTGTGATCGGGAGCTTTCGATATTGAATGTTACAAGGTCGTAAAGAGATTGTTTTATGAGGTTATTGACACAGAAAAGCCAGAATTAGGTAATAATGGTAGAATATCAGAAATTGACGAAACATAATGTATTTCTGCTAATGAAAACATGTCTGACAAGCTTACTGAATAGAAACTATTTACCAATGGCTTTTTACATGAATAAGTAGAACATAGAGCTAATTATGATAATGACGACTGGGAGTGTGAGTGATATAATAATAATAATATTCCACAACTATCACACAACGCCATCTAGTCCCAAGCTAAGCAGAGCTTGTGTTATGGGGAGCTTGTGTTGTGCTTGTGTGTGGTTGTGCTTGTGTGGGTGGTTGTATATGAAATAAGAAAAGAGCTTTCACGATTCGGAACAACACTAAAAAGTAATCCTAGCGCAGCCAAGGCTTAGGCCTTTCATTTCCATCTATGAAAATGACGACGACATCAACAAAATCTCACAAACATTATTCCAAGCTTCAAAAGTTTAACTCTGCAGGGATTTAGAAGATTTTCTATACAATGTAAAATAGGTAACCCTTAAGGAAACAACAGTCTTTGGTGTTGCTCCTAGCTCGACATAGAATATGTTAATGTTTCAGCGACAGGTGACGGTTCTCAGAGCTACATTTAGAATTTATATTATGTATTTTAGCACCAGGTATTTCTAAAGGCGTCTTCTCTTCTCCGCTTGTTGATATATTTTAATGAGGGTGTTTACGTAGGTGGATTCTGTTAAAACAGATTTTTGCGTAAAATATTTGAAACTTGTTTCCCAAAAAATGCAATGTTTTCCGTGTCTATTGCTTGCTCTTTAAAAAAAAATTGTGAACCCTTTTAAAGGAATTCCTTTTTCACACTAAAAAAAGAGTATTTACCTTACTATGTTTATCGTGATATTAATGTTATTCTAAGTCAAGCTGAATCTCAAATTATTTAATTCTATTGCACCATTTATAACCACTTCTGAACTTTCGAGGAGTCGGTCAGCTAGCCAGAAGTATTGAAGAAGACGACATGCTGCGCTGACTCCAAATGAATTGGGATTTGCGGAGAAGAGTGAATATGGTGGTCAGTTAATCAGAAAGATAAATCTAGTTTCATAATCTAAAACGGAGATCTGTATAATTAAAGGATGATTTAGAAGCTCCTTAAACACTACTAATCAAAATAATAAGAACAAAATTGTGGATACCGTTCAGCATTTAAGTGTCTTCTTCACATAAACGAAAACCTACGACTAAAGCAAACGTTCATGTTATTCGTTTCTCCTAAAGAAACACGCAACAGAACTTTACCCCAAAAACCTACCTTCCATTACCCGACCAACAAACTTTGCTCCTGTAAGGGATCCTAATCTATCGACCTTAGACATCGCCCATCAGCTAATAGACCTATAATAGGAGATGATCACTTATTCACGATCTGATAAACATGGACTAGGGAACAATTAATGCGATAACGGAGCACTTGCCCCGATTACATCAATTAGTACGTACACAGGTATATTGTTTGTTAGAACTTGTTTTGATTAGGGTTATACGGTTTTGGGTAGACGCATGCGTAGTTTGTGTGGAAGGAGCTGTGTTAGAAAGATTATTATCCGTAGACGTTCTTAAACGGTTTGGTTATGCAAGAGGTGTTGTTTATAACTGGTAAGCGAAAAGAAAAACATCTTACAAGGTCCATTCCAATCATCATACTTATATCTTTTGAAGAAGTATAATTATAAAGTTGATTTTACCTTGACTCTAAACAAATTAGAATAAGGGCAGGAGAATAATGATAATGATTATTTTAATAATTGGCTATAAATTACAGAAACAAAAATCTTATTCCAAAAATATAATCTGGTAAGAGACATCTTAGAAATACTAAATAGAACATTGAATGGCCCTACACTAATTTCCCCATTTTATTAAATAATAAATACTTAGTAGCTTTTGTCTCAAAATAGCTTAAAATGTAATACAATTTGAGAAAACTCAATTTGGAACAGTTCTTAGAAGCGAGCCCGTAATTGGAGGACTCCGGGCAAGGCCGAAACCTGACCGTAGACAGTTTTCTATTCCGCATTCAAAATATTATTTATTCTATCTAGAAATCTGTTCTTTCTTGTTCTTTTGCAAGACTATCAAATCGTAGGGACCTTTTTTTATTAAAGAAGGGTTTTATGTAAGGAATGCTCTTTTGATTTTAAAATATTTTAAACATTTTGAAATAAAATAGATCTACGACGAAACACGTCTGGTTGGATACCAAAAGACATCTTCCTTAATATAATAATCAAATAAACACAATACTAATGACAAAATATAACACCACGCCTGTAATCCGAAGGGTTAGGCAGAGTGTGCCCCACATTTGTGCATTCTGTACAAATTGAACATACTATTGATAATTTCGATCGATTTTTTCAATTGTTATGACTAAATTAACACAAAAAAATACGCATCCACAAAAAAAACTAACGTATGCAGTAAATCATAAAACAAACGTTTCTACCGACAAAAGTGCTCGTTTTGCATTTAAAACTAATATTTTGTCTGTTACTGCCGTTTTTATTCATGTGCACGCATGAATATTTTTGATGCTATTACTATGCTGAAAATATTTTAACTAAAACGCTGTGAAATGTAAATAAAATAGATTAATGCCTGAAGCAAAACATTTTTTGTTACAATAACGCGGCACATAAAAAAATCCATTATTATAGTTCTCTCTATTCAGGATATTATGCTAAGATATAAGTATCGTATGTATGTGTATGTGTAGTTATTATTTGTACGTGTAGCACCACAAAACAAAGGTAAAGGTAAATAAATGTATATTTATTATCATTATTAGGTAAAGGTAAATAAATGTATATTTATAATCTATAATTGATTATTAGGTACTAATAAATCTCCAAAGTTATCTTTTAACATAAATCATCGTTATCTGCCTAGCCTTTTTCCAACTAATATGGTGCACTCGAGTACCAGTACTCTACATGGAGCGACAGCCTTTCTGACCTCCACAACCCAATTAACACTGGGTAATACAACACCCTTTGGTAAGACTGGTTGTCAGACTTTCAGGTCACTGACTACCTGTAACGACTGCTAAAGATCTATCTAAAGCAGCTGGGAACAACAGCTTATCGTGCTTTTCGAGACACGGAGGAAAATCGGTATGCAACCGGTTGGGGTGTGATGGGTAACTACCCATCACACTCTTATCCTAAAGATCGACCTGAGTGGCAGTTATTATTAATCCACGAGCTCCTTATCTTTTCACATAAACAAGCTTTTTATATAAACATTTCATGTTCAGAATTTCAGCTTCAATAAATAACATCCCCGATAATTCAGCCAATACCGTAAAATACCAACTTAAACTTTTGCTATTATAGCCATTAACCATTATACATTTTTACACAAACCTCATTTAGGAACCTTTATCTATACATATAATAAAATGGTAGGAAAGTCAAAACTGTACATTGAATATTTTTTTAAAAGAATACTTGGGGTGTGATCTACAATCGATACCGAAGCCAAAAATATAGTTTTTAGAATTTTTGTCTGTTTGTCTGTTTGTCTGTCCGGGATAAACTCAAAAAGTACTGCATGGATTTACTTCAAATTTGGCACGAATGTTACTAAGAAGTCGGGTCAACACATAGGCTACATATTATCACGCTATCACCTACGGGGAACGAGCAGTGAAGCTTTTTTTCTTCAACGCATTCTGTAACAACGTATAGTCTAACGACGCATATTTAATGTTGTTATTATGTTAACCATGCTATAAGCTAGCTTCGCACTATAAAAATCACGCAGTATAAGTAACTTAGGCCAATGAACATAATTACACATAATTATTATAATTAAATGAATATTTTTAAAGCAGCGCCATCTATGAGATTTCAAAAACATCAAGTCGAATTACATGTGTAAGCCCTTTTTGGATATAAAGAATTTAAATTTGACAATGTTGGCGTAGTTAATAGTTGCGTTTAAAAGTCCTAGATGGAGTTGTGCATTTTCTTCTTAAAAATTGTATCGTTAATTCGTTTCAGAGATGAGCAATACAATTTTAAAAAATGTGTATAAATAAGTTTTAAGCTGCTTCATCTATGTCTTATGAAATTCATCGAGTTTGTCTTTATGTAATAATAACAAACAGAACTCAAAAAGAACTGCAGACCCGGTAGCTTTGTGGGAGAAATGTTGCCATCATCTGTCTGCAGTTTTTTTACTGGAGACGAAGTCGAAGTAACTGATGAAGGCGTGCTGAACACCTGTCTCACAGTTCACTTCAAGACGTTAGCTGAACGCTAACGTCATTGCTATCGGCGGCAATCCACTGGTCGAATATGGGTTACCAACTCCCCAATCATCACCGCATCAAGACGGTGGAAATCGGGAGTATAACGCTAAGACAATTTACGATCCGGGCGAAATGACTACCATACTAAATGACCATGTCGCTTTGTTCTCTTCAGAGCAAAAACTAATTTATGACACCATCCCGTCCTTGAAAACGTTGGGTTGGATCCTGGTGGAACAGGAGAAACATTAGTTACCACTGGCATACTTGCAAAGGTCAGGAGGCAAGGCAAAATTGCCATTGCTGTAGCGTCATCGGGAATCGCTGCCACACTGTTTCCGGGTGGCAAGACAGCACATGCCATGTTTGAAATTCCCATCGATTTAGAGAGAGCCGAAACGCATGTTTGTGGTATGTCACGTAACAGTGATAAGGGACACGTGCTCAAAGATTGCTCTTTGATCATAATAATATGAGATGAGTGTACGATGGCCAATAGGATGGCAGTTGAGGCCGTCTATAGAATCCTGCAGGACATCCGCAGGAACGAACATTTGATGGGTGGTGTCACAGTTCTGTTCACTGGCGATATCCGACAAACGCTTCCCGTGGTGACGCGGGGATCGAGGGCTGACGAGGTGAATGCTTCGTACGCTACGCTTGACCATTAATATGAGAGCTCGGCTCGGCGGCAATGCACGTGCTTAAGAATTCTCCAATGTCCTTCTAAATCTTGGCGAAGACACTCTACCAGAGGAGAGGGTTGGACAGGTGGTCCTTCCAGAGTTTCTCGGTAGATTTGTATCCAGCTTAGAAGAACTCATTCGGTATGTGTACGGGGACATCAGTCGTATACCGCACCAACAGAATTCTTGGGTGTGTAAGCGGGCCATTTTGACGCCCAATAATGATCAGGCTGCAGCAATTAACGAATGCATTCTCTCGGAAATTGAGGGGAATGAAGTGGTCTACATCTCTATAAAAACTGTAGTCAAACAAGATAACGCCACACATTATCCCATGGAATTTCTGAACTCCCTGTCAGCAATTGGAATTCCAGCGCATACCATCAAGGTGAAGGTCGGTGTCCCGATTATGTTTCTTCGGAACCTATCTCCTCCGAAGTTGTGTAGCGGGACCCGCCTTGAACTCATCTCGCTCCACAGACACACCATTGAGGCGGAAATTCTTACGGGTTGTGGAGTCGGCGATGCAGTATTTATACCACGCATTCCCCTCATACCTCATAACTTCCCGTTCCAGTTCAAGCGCGTACAGTTCCCCGTGAGTGTTTGCTTCGCGATGACCATCATTAAGTCGCAGGGGCAGACATTGAGGGCAGCGGGTGTCGACGAGAGGACGTGCCATGCTTCTCACACGGGCAGCTGTACGTCGCTTGCCCCCGCGTCACCAGTCCTGACTCTCTTTACATTTTGGCTGCGGAGAGCCAAACCACTAATTTTGTTTATCGAGAAGTCCTATAAGTATGTATTTTTACCCTATTCTGTATTCCTTATTCATTATTTTCTCCATCTGCTTCAGTCACAACTTATGACTTAATTCAGCAGAATCACCATTCATTCATTCAGTCATTTATTCAAAGCAGGCTGCAAATCAGCCCTTTTATATGGTCAATTTTATGAGACAGTCTCCCTCTATTACTGCACTTTCTGTAGATATGAAATGTAAAGAAGAAACGGGTAAATGAATGTTATTTTAAAAGGTATAATCGTAGGTATTTTTGGTACTTTATAGCGTTTCCGCAGACGACGTCGCGGGCAGCAGCTAGTTGATAATAAATAAACTGTAATTGCTGAAAATAACGATCACTTTTTTGTTTTAATTGCCGAATCAATAGCTGTATCAAATTTGGCTAATAATTTACAGTCGCTATCTATGCGCGTAATTGGAATATTAGGCTGAAATTGTGTTCAATTTATTGTGAATAGAGTTCATTTTAATGAAGGGTTCAAAGGTAATTTGTTTTTATTTTTTGTGGTTATTTTTTAGTTATCGGTTGCTTTAGTCAATATTATTATCTATTGTTGATTTATTATCCACTTCACCCGCAACTCCGTCCGCATGTGTTTTGAAAATATTACCGAATAGCATAAGCTATAAAATATTATAGCCTATGTTACTCGGTAAAAAGACATCTTTCTAATGGTAAAAGAATTTTCGAAATCGGCCGAGTAGATTTTTTAAATCATTCCTCTTTGTAATATTAGTTTAGACTGAATCTATAGCTGTATCAGATTTAGCTAATAATTTACAGTCGCTATAATATGTGCGTACTTAATTGGCTTATTAGGCTGAAATTGTGTTCAGTTTATTATGTGAATTCATTTTTATTTTTGTTTGTAGCTATGTATTATTTTATTAAAAGGTTCAAAAGTGATTAGTTTTTAATTTTTTAGTTATCGGTTGCTTTAGTGAATATTATTGTTGTAGTTTATTGATTTAGTAAAATCAGGTCTATCTGCGACTGTTTCACTTTACTACCAAAACTCTTTCTTTTTTGCAACAAAGTCATTTGTATAATGGTGCTGACTGAATAACGAACTACCATCATTACTTATTCTTTCTCCTGTCCTTATCCAAATTAAATTAAGGTCAACGCAACAAGTCTTCATTCTCCATACTTTTTAAAGCTGAACAATCACCCTTATTAAAATACCTACCTACCTGTATATATCAGTGGCGGAATTTAAACAATACAAACGAATTCCTAAATCGATTATTTATTCAATTACCTACGTGTATTGTGCGTACTTTGAATTCTGACAATTATGGTCAACATCCTTCCTCTACTTGAATAGTCCTCGATATCATGCAACCCGAGAATCTATTCTGTGTAGTTGAAATAATCCATATGCTTAAGGTTTTTATTTGGTAGGCCAGTATTTAATTTGTTACATGCTCTTCTACGAATTTTTCTTGTGATTTAGTAGTTTTGTTCCGCTTCCGGTAGTCGGTGCAATTATGTTCATGATGTTCCAATGAGAAATTAGTTATTATGTAATAGTACATTGTTACCTTAGGGGTGAAAGTAACTTATTTAGTCCCCGAGACGGGGTTTGGCGCCTGAGCGCAGCGAGGGCGCTAATAGTTCGAGGGACTAAATAAGTCTTTAACCCGAGTTAAACACTGTGCTTTTTATTACGAATACAAGGAAAGTTGATGGGAATAGGCTTGCGCCCAATTACCTAAATCGAAAGAAAGAAAAACAAATTGACAAAAAAAAATAAAAAGTAAACTTATGGGAAACACTTAAAATCGGTTGAATCTAATCGGTGGATGGCAATAGGCTTACTCCTAATTACGTCGGTTGATGGCAATAGGATTGCTCCCAATTGCTCCTAATTAGATGGCTTGATGGCAATAGTCTTGCTCCTAATTACATCGGTTGGGGGCAATAGGCTTGCCCCCAATTAAATCAATTGATGGCAATAGGCTTGCTCCTAATTACATTGGTTGATGGCAATAGGCTTGCTCCCAATAACCCAAATCGGTGGATGGCAATAGGCTTGCTCCTAACCTAATTAAATCGGTTGATGGCAATAGGCTTGTTCCTAATTAGATTGGTTGATGGCAATAGGCGCGCTCCTAATTACATCGGTTGATGGCAATAGGCTTGCTCCTAATTAGATTGGTTGATGGCAATAGGCTTGCTCCTAATTAAATTGGTTGATGGCAATAGGCTTGCCCCCAATTACTTCGGTTGATGGCAATAGGCTTGCTCCTAATTAAATTGGTTGATGGCAATAGGTTTGCTCCTAATTAAATTGGTTGATGGCAATAGGCTTGCTCCCAATTACCTAAATCGGTGGATAGCAATAGGCTTGCTCCTAATTAGATTGGTTGATGCCAATAGGCTTGCTCCTAATTGCATTTATTGATGGCAATAGGCTTGCACCTAATCACATCAGTTGGTCGCAATAGGCTTGCTCCCAATTACATCAAATAATTTGACAGCTGTCAGTAGAAAGCGATTCTCCCTAGGACTGAAAAGTAGTACTTTCAACCCGCTCCGCAGGCATGTCATGACCCACTTTCAGAGTATGAGTAATGAACAATAATTGTAATTTAACACATAAACAAATCAAATAATAATTATATGATAAGTGTTGTACAAAAAAGTTGTTAATATAAAATATAGCAAGTCGGGTACATTCTGCCTGAGTTTTGACTTGGAAAATTAAAAAAATAATATCTGTATCAATAACATCGATTAAGGAGTTCGTGGCTTATAATAACAGCCAGTCTACAGTAATTAATTTGTAATCGTAAAATACATATTCATTTTCAAAGCTTAAGAATAAAACCCGAATTAAATAAAGGCTCCAACTCATTGTGGACGGGTTCAGCCAGTGTAGCGTAGAGTATGAACAAGCTCTGAGTTCCAAGCATATATTACAACAACAGCTACACGAGGCTAGAACTCAAATTTCAGAATTAGAAACAACAAACCTGAACATTACAGCCTCATTGAACCAAAGTCTATTCAGTGAATTGGTCCCTATTGCTCCGTCAATGGTTTCTAGTAAATACCAACCTTACACAATAGATTTGACAGGTGAAGACGATTTAAAGTCTAATAATTCAGTGCGGGTATTTACTAGAAAGAATAAACTAAAAAAGTATATTAAAATAAACAAATACAAAACAACACAATACAACTAAGAGAATGGTAAAAAAGCAAAAGTTTTTTATTAAAAATGTAAAATTGAATAGGTAAAGATTAAACCTTTTATGTCAATTAGATAAGTATTCTTTAAATTTAGATAAAACTAATAAAAAATACCAAGTAGACACAGAAAACTTACAGTGTGAAATTGACCGTCTTCAAGGTAAATTAAGTTCACTTAATATTAAATATACAGCCTCTGAGAATCAAATGAGGGAATATGTTTTGGCTATGAATGAGCTGGTATCAAGTACACAAAATAGCAACTGTGAGCATTGCCACAATCCATCTGCTAAATCCACACCGGCCCATTCATTGTCAGTATGTAATTCAACTGTACCGCAGTCCTGTGATAGTCTTATATTTGAAAGTATTAATTGTTTATCTGAGCAGACTATCAATAAAGAAATTGTAATTTTTTCTGATGAAATTGGAAAGGAACTAGGCCACTTGTTGTCAAATAAGAATCCAGGATATTCAATCATGAACTTTTGTATGCCTGGTTGTTCCTTAAACAATATTATGAGAAAAATTATGAATTATAACTTCAACCAGGATTCCATATTACTTATATTTGTTGGAAATAGAGGTAATGTGAACAAAGGAGAATTATTTCAATATTATAGATCATTGAGTAACCTTAGTTTAAGAAAAATTGTTATGTTCACATTCCCTTATAGTCGAAGTTTGCCACAGGAAGAAAACCTCTTTAGATATGACATTAACATGACTTTACATAATTTGACATCTAATAACAATTTATTTCATGTGATTGACACTAATAATTATGTTGGTAATAACTTATTTTTGACAAAAGATAGATTCCACATAGATAGGTACTATCTTTCTAGGTACTGTAAACGACAGATAGCTGTGTCATTGTCATATTATTTTAGCATTACTGCCAAAAATTTTGCAAAAGAGATTGCTTCAATTGAGCAATGTCATGACATGTTGCATAGTCCAGTGAATAATTTAGTGCATAATATTGACTTTATAAATCATTTAAATTAGAGAATAAGACAATAGAGGCAAACTCTAGCAATAATGTACAGATTCACTCGATTATGCCTAATAAAGAGACCTTAAATACAAATACTATCAACCTGGTGCATCAAAATATTCAGGGACTTAAAAACAAAGATTTAGAAGTGGAACTATTTTTGAATTTTAATAATATTGCTAGACTTTGTGTTACAGAACATTGGCTTCAAAACCACCAGTTCATGATCAGTTTTACTAATCACCAGATTGGTAGTTCATTCAACAGAGTAAATGCTATTCATGGTGGATCTTTAATTTTAGTCCATAATCAGATTAAATTTAAGGACCGAAAGGACATTGTGAGCCTATCTGTTGAACGTATTATTGAAATAGCCTGTATAGAATTGGAGCAGTTCATTATATTAAGTGTGTACAGGCCACCTTCGGGATTGTATGACTGCTTTGAAAAGGTAATGGATGAAGTTTTACACAAGATCTGTAACACAAATAAGTCCATTATCACTTGCGGTGATTTTAATATAAATTTATTAGAAAAGTCTAGTTTATGCAGTAAAATTATGAGTTTGTTTCAGTCCTACAATCTCGTAAACCTATTTTCGGAGCCTACAAGAATAACGCCTACTTGTGCCACTTGTCTTGACAATATTTATACTGATGTTATTCCAATTCATAAGGAAATCATAAATGCTCTAGACTCTGATCATTGCGGACAAATGATCACCATTGAAAACCAAAAAATTAAAATGGCTAAAAATGATATCACTGTTAACCCTAAAACTGCAAGACGCTTGGAAACATTTAAATGTAAAATCATAAATAATTTACCATTATTGTCTACTGACAATTCTCATCATCAATATGATAATTTTTTTAATATGTATTGTAAGATATTTAATTCCACATTCATTCCCAAGACTATCTCGGTAAATTGTAACGTATCTTTCAGTGACTGGGCTACCATTGGTATTCATAAGAGTAGAAAACGACTTTATGAGTTGTACAATGAAAGAGTGTTTGTAAATACTGCCGAATTTAATTTATATGTTAAAAATTACTCAAAACTATTCAAAAAAGTATGTTGTATAGCAAAGTCACATTATTTGAGCTCAAAAATTAAAAACAGCAATAATATTGTTAAAACTACATGGAATATTATTAATAATGAAACGGGAAAGTCTAGTAAACGTAATAGTGACTACAGCTTAACTATTAATGATACTGTAATTAAATCAGACTCGGACGTCGCCGCGGCTTTCGAAAGTTTCTTTTCTGACATTCCCGTTTCAACGACGAAATCTCTAAACTCGTCACCTACTGTTGCCGAATCTTTGCTAAAGGAAAATGTTAAAGCTTGCGACTCGGAATTTCATTTTGAGTATGTCACAAGTAGAGATATAGTCAAAACCTTTCACACCTTAAATGTTAAGAAGACGGCAGATCTGTGGGGTAATTCTGTAGAAGTTGTCAAGTCTATTATTGAGATTGTGGCACCTACCTTAGCTTCTATTTTTAATAATTGTATTGATTGTGGGGAGTTTCCTGACCTTATGAAAAGTAGTAAAGTTATTCCTTTATTCAAAGCGGGTAGTACTTCAGACCCCACAAATTATAGACCTATTTCAGTGCTGCCTACTTTTAGTAAAGTTTTTGAGAAATTAATACTAGACCAATTGCAAAGATTTTTTAGTAAACATAAATTATTACATAGTAAACAGTTCGGTTTTACGAAGGGTTGTTCAACGACTGATGCCGGAGTCGAACTTTTAGGACATATTTACAGTGCATGGGAAGATAAGTGCGATGCCTTGGGCATTTTTTGCGATTTGTCCAAGGCATTTGATTGTGTTCTTCATGACACGTTAATCAGGAAACTTCGCCACTACGGAATCCGGAACGGCGCTCTGGATCTTCTTATCTCATACCTGAGTAATAGGATCCAAAGAGTTGATGTCAACGGGGAAAGATCTCCCGGTTCTATTGTAACAATGGGAGTCCCACAGGGCTCGATTCTTGGTCCTTTCTTGTTTCTTATTTATATTAATGATTTGCCTTACCTCATAAAGGATAACCATGACATAGTGTTATTTGCGGATGACACTTCGCTTTTGTTTAAAGTCAAACGTCAGCAGCTAGTTATTGACGACGTAAATATCGCGATTTCGAAAGTAGTACATTGGTTTAACGCTAATAATTTGCTTCTCAATGAAAAGAAAACCAAATGCATTAGGTTTACACTACCTAACGTTAGGCAGCTGAAAACTTGTGTGTTGGTAAAGGGCGAAGAGTTGAATCCTGATGATAGCACGGTGTTCTTGGGCTTAACTTTAGACGCTAAGCTTCAGTGGGGACCTCATATAGATAAATTATCGAAAAAGCTGAGTTCCGCAGCATACGCAGTTAGAAAGATTCGTAACTTAACCGATGTAGAGACAGCCCGATTAGTGTACTTCAGTTATTTTCATAGCGTAATGTCGTACGGCATTTTGTTGTGGGGGAATGCCGCCGACATTCAGACTATCTTTGTTTTGCAGAAACGGGCGGTTAGATCAATTTATAAATTGAGCCCCCGACACTCACTCAGAGAAAAGTTTAAGGAAATTAATGTAATGACTGTTCCTTCTCAGTATATTTATGAAAATCTTATGTATGCTCACAAAAATATAAAGATGTTTAAGAAATATAGTGATATTCACAATATAAATACTAGAAATAAGCATAAATTTATTGTACCCACAACAAGGCTCAAGAAAATAGGTGAATCATTTAAATGCCAATGTATTCGTTTTTATAACAAACTACCAAGCCACGTTCAAAATTTAAGCCTAAATAAATTCAAATCCTTCATAAAACGAAAACTTTGCCAGAAAGCTTTTTATGCTGTTAAAGATTATATAGAGGACAAAAAAGCTTGGGATTGAACTGCTCCAATCTGAATTGACTTTATACCTATTTTATTTTTTATTTTTACTTTTACAATTTGACATTTTATTAATTTTCTTTATACAAATTGACATTATTTACTTTTTCAAGTATGATATTATTATTTTTTGATGAATATTTACATTGTTAAATATTTTTATTATTTTTGCGTATTTTTGACATGTTTTAATAGTTTGACATTATAATTTCATATGCTTAATATTTAATTATTTAATATTGTGAATGTGAGGATCATGTGGGTCTTTCTTTAATTTTAACGACTGTCTGGCAGTTTGAGTACTATAAGCGACCCACCCAAATGTCCTTTCTTTGGTACTGTTCGTCGTGACGTTGAGCTCCTTGCGTTATAAGTTGAGCTCCACGATAACTGACAAATGCTTGCACTGACTGGACGGGTCCACTCAAATCTGTGTGGTGATTTCTTCAAAAGACCATCTCAGACACTAATCTGCATAGTCTTCATGTATTTTATTATTTTTATATTGTGAATGTGAGGACCGTGTGGGTTTTTATGTAATTTTAACGATTGTCTGGCAGTTTGAGTATTCTATGCGACCCACCCAAATGTCCTTTCTTTGGTATTGTTCGTCGTGACGTTGAGCTCCTTGAGTTATAAGTCGAGCTCCACGATAACTGACAAAAGCTTGCACTGACTGGACGGGTCCACTCAAATCTGTGTGGTGCTTTCTTCAAAAGACCATCTCAGACGCTAATTTGCATAGTCTTCATGTGTGTATTATACCAAGATTATAATAATAAAAATAATAATAATAATATTCCACAACTATCACACAACGCCATCTAGTCCCAAGCTAAGCAGAGCTTGTGTTATGGGTACTAGACAACTGATAAACATACTTATATATTTCTAAATACATACATATTATAGATAAATTACACCCAGACACAGAACAAATGATCGTGCTCATCACACAAACATTTTCATTTTTTTTTTTTTTTTTTCGTTTGTTTGTGTTATTATGTCTGTACCTTCAACATATTGTAAACCCAAACGATTTTAAAAGAGTGTCCATGAAGTTTCTTGCCATTCTTCTCATGAGACCAACGCTTTGGAATGGGCAACTACAGTACAATCACGAGTTATTATGCCTTGTGACTGGGACTGTAGCTTAGTTTATTTAGCTTCAGTAGTTTACTGCCGCACTCGGAGAGCTTCAGTGGTTGCTTGGGACGTCGCTTGGTAAAGGTTTTTGGCAGTTTTGTCATACAAAAGTATGTCAAGCCTTTGCTGGGTGGCGGCTTGAGTAATCGTTGGATATCTCTGAGTGCCGCAGTTAGTTTAATTCGACTATTCAAAAGTGCCTGTAACGGCCTACTTGAAATAAATGCTTTGAATTTTGAATTTTTGAATTTTGAAATGTTATACGATATAGCTCATCGTTTAGGTAGGTACTCAACGAGTTAAAATAACCGATTGTTCCAAACAAAAACTGTATCTACACAAGTACACATTTTTCTACCATTTCAGAGAGCATGAAAATTAAAATTCCACACAGTCATGTTTTATTAAAACCACTTATCAAAGCAAACTCACATTCGCAATACGAAGGAAATTTGTTAATGTAAATCGTGGTCAGGAATAAAATAATCACAAAACATTTTAGACTATTCAATAACTTTTTCAATTATTATCAAAATTCCGTCAAACTTTCACAATGGCATGCGTATAAACGTTTTGTGCTCAAAATACGGTTTCGAAATCAGTTTTTGTTTCGCAAATACCGCTTTGGGGCACAAAGGAGCACACATTTTGAGAATAATGAAGAGTTTAGGGCTAGCGATTGTTGATGCCCTTTCAACTTTTGTTATTTGATGTTTTGACGACAATTTCTGTGATAATCGCTTTTGTGGATCGGAGTTACTTTATGTTTTGTTCGGTGGATGAGTTCATAAACAGATCATAATTACGGAGGTTATTAGTGAAATTTTGATTGGTTTTCATGTATTTTCTTGAAGCAAAAGTAAAAGTGTCAGTACAGTATAAAGCTTTTAATTCGGTATACGTTTACTTAATGATGAGGTTAGTTCTTTCTTTACTGCCTTACAACAAAAGTTTTAAAGTAACAATCAGCATCAATCGTTGGATCATAATAACAGTCTATTTTATTCATTGTTTAAAATCCTTCTCCCAACTTCAAACTCTGAACACTTCATAAAATGAACTAAGTATACCTATTCTCCAAATTCGAAACGACAAAAAGTCGCAAGGGTAAGTACATCATTAGCGTCCGACCCTCACACCGAAGCGAACTTTCGTATTACAGTTATTCGCTTCGAATTTCGTCCGATCTGTTCTACCCAAGTTATAAATAAACTTTGATGGAAAAGGTGCTGCAATAAAAAAATCATAAAACCCTTTCGGCTAACTCAGTAGATTACGGTTCACAGTACTAAAAGTTCGTTCTGTGGAAATAAGAGAACAGTAATCAGTTTATAGATAAGAAAATACTTTTTTTTTTATCTTGATCCAGTTGTGTTTTTGAAAGTCGTAACGTTGATCGTTATTTGCTTTACCTTTGGTGGTTGTGAATGGAATACCAAATATAGGTACAGTGTAGTGAAATCTCAAATTATAGGCAGTTAAATGTATGTGAATGATATAAAAGCGAAGAAGACTTTTAATGTTTAAGGATAATTATTTTTGCGCAATTTACTTAATTAACACTGCTCACAAAACGGCGACGGCCTGAATACATGTTAAACAAAAACCTAAGATATTATAACATGGTTTCCATTAAAACGCACTGTGTCTACGTGATTGATTACGACCTACTCTTCCTCTCATAGCGAGGAGGATAGCATTATATTCCATGATACCCAATTAAATGAAAAATAACGTTTGAAGAAAACCCAATAAAAATGTTATTACTTGTAGTAATGTAATTCACAGCGGGCGGCTAACTGAAACGTTACACACGTGTCACATAATTTGTGTGGGTAGGTAATATTCATAAAAAAATGCTTCAAATATATCTAGCAACTACCATATTATTTGTAAAGTTATTTTATTTTTGCTTTCTGACATACACTACATATTGTACCAACTGCCTAGTTTTTTGCCATTCCTTCCATCTTTCCATCTGCCTTTTCCCAACCATGTTCGGCTCGATACCGACATCGAGTCATCATCATCATCAGCCTATTGCAATCCACTGCTGGATATAGGCCTCTTTAATCTTACGCCACTCAACTCGATTTTCAGCAACTCTCATACAGTTGTTACCACCCACTCTGCGAAGATCATCGCTCCACCGAGTCTGCGGGCGTCCCACCTTACGCTTGCCGATTCGCGGTCTCCACTCAAGAACACGTCTACTCCAACGGTCATCGGTTCTGCGACTAATATGGCCGTCCCACTGCCACTTCAGCTTACTTATTCTGTGAGCTATGTCGACAACTCTGGTCATATATCGAGTACAAAAGTACTATACATAGAACGCCTACCGACCTCCGCAACCATACTGATTTTCAGTTTACCGACTTCCTGTAACGACACATTGGTCATTGGTATAATCTATACTTGTAAAACCAAATAATATAAAATATTCAATTAAAGAAAATGACCAAACACAACGAAATCTTAAAACATGAAAACGTCTTCAAAGAACACAACGGTCTAAAGACAATCCAAGAAAGATTAATGAATTAGTCACTGCAGCAACAATAGGGGGCGCCACGTTAACATCACCAATGAAAGTTATTACGTCTACCATTCAGGCTACCAATTTATAATGACCCCTCGAATAAAGAAGATGAGGGCAAGTGGTGTCAAAAGAGGGGTCAGGTATTACTGGGCACTGACTGTACTGAAAACACTCTGAACTATTGTTTCGAGGGAACCGAGTCAGGCAGCACAATGCTTAAATTTCTGTAGGTATACAGTTACGAGCGCCTAATAATGTTTACAATTAGCTTTACTCAAAAGGGATTTTAATTTTGTTATTATGTTTATGAACTATTGAGAATATGAATGATTATATAGATAAAAAACTAAATTGAATCGATCGTTCTAAAGGTCTTCAAAATAATATTAAAACCAACAGGTAGGTACTTAGAAACCTATATGTATGACATTGTGTTTCCAAGTAAAATATAATAACACACACACACAATTACGTTTTGTATTCAAAACGAGGCCACGCATGAAACCTTATGGCTATATTCATAGGGTAGCGAACGCCGCGCCGTGGGCTACAATTTCGAACCGCACCGGAACAATCCACTAGCCTACTTTGATTTCATAGTTTTCCTTCCTGATAAGATCTTTTGTTTTGATTTTCCGTGGCTTGGGGATGTTTTAATAAATTGTTTGGTTTTTTTGTGTTACCTACATGAAAATTGTGATTCGCATAGGTACAAAGACCCTACCTAGCATAAGCGCGAAACTGAAATTCGTAGATTTTTTTATTAAAAATACCTATATTTTCATACTTTTAAGAATTGATTCATATTATTATTATCTGAAAAACACAATATATTTTAACACTTAGGGCTCGTTTACGGAGACGCGGGGCGTCGCGCAGCGCGTGCAGAAGGCTCGTCTCGTGCTTTTTTATTAATTTACTGTGAGAGACGGGTCCACCGCAACAAACGCTGCATTTTAAACTAACGAGCAAAAATCGCTTCTCGTAAAATCGAGGTTTGAAATCATTAACTTTTTCATACATCACCATGTGTTTGAATTAAAAACGCAGCACGCGCCGCGCGACGCCCCGCCTGTTACGTAAACATGCACTTAGACCGACCCGGGAATATAACCTATCACCTATCGCAGTCACGCTTTCAATGACTCGACCAACGAGGCAATTTAATATACATACATCATCATCATCATCAGTCTTTAAAGTTCCTACTGCAGGGACTCAGGCCTCCTCTCTAGGAGAGGGATGGGCTATAATCCACCACGCGGGCCCAGTGCGGATTGGTAGATGTCACATGTCTTCCTTTTTACCCGACTGCGGCGAAGCCCAAAAGGAGGGTTATGTGTTTGACGTGTATGTATGTATGTAAGTATGTATGTATGTATGTCCGTTTCTTTGTTCCCTCATAACTCCTAAACGGATGAAAGGATTTGAATGAAACATACGTCGTTAGATTCGTCTTGATGGCGCGAGTGTTATAGGCTATATGAAAATAAAAAACAAAGAAAAATTGTGGATTGTGGGGGCAGAATCGCGAAGTTGAAAAAAAAAAGTTTTTTCTATACCATCGAGTAGGGTATCAAAATGAAGGGTTTTAAAAGGAGATTACAAAAATATATAATACTTATATGTTTAAAAGAAATTCAAAGTGTCAAATCCTATAAACAAGTACAAAAGTTAAATCTTTTGCGAAGTATTTTACGCGACCAACGAAAGGACAACAAACACAAAAGAACTAAAAAGATGGAAATAAAAAAAAGTAGTTAAAAAACTAAAAAACCCGACTGAAAAAACCGAAAAGCAAAAAACAAGCACATTTTAAATCACACAAAACTTGGAAGCAGGCGGGGTTCATTTGAATATTAAATTATGAAATGAAAATAGAATGGACCCCGCCTGATTCCAAGTTTTGTGTGATTTAAAATGTGCTTGTTTTTTGCTTTTCGGTTTTTTCAGTCGGGTTTTTTAGTTTTTTTTTGTATTAATTCGTTGGATATCTAATTAAGTTCTTAACCTTTAACTATGGACGTGCGGTCTCACAGGCCGCTTGCAGTTTGTGATTCTCGTGCCCACCTACTTTCGCGTACCTCACGCGTATCAGTAGCTCAGTAGCTTCGGTTTTAGTGGCAAAACGACCGTTGAGAGTGAAATTTACGTCGCTGGCTAAATGTTGCGCGAGTAATATCGCTTTATATTTTGAGTGCGGTCTGTGAGACCGCACGTCCACGTTTGTGTTATAAATTGACGCTGACGGTGATTTTGTTTTTTTAGTTTTTTAAACTAAAATGTTAAAAAACGATCAACCAACGACTGCAGGCCAGCGAACATCGAGTTCGTCGACTCAGACAACCAGCAAAATCGCAATATTTTACTGGTTGTTCGTGTGATGAGATGATCCTTCTTTTGATGACGAATTTCAACGATTGCTTTTAGTATCGGATCAGTGTGACAGCGATGGGGTTGTTGATGATTGTTTTTTTTATGAAGCTGACATTGAAGAAAACATAAGACGTAATGTATACGTCAGAGGGGTAAACTAAAAAATTAAATTAAAAAAAAATGCTCTAAGCCGCTATGCAAAGACTGCCAATAAATCCGTGGCTGGCGTGAATACATTGATAAGTCGACTTCCATGTTTTTTTTTTTATTGGCTTAATACATCCTAGGCATTGGGATCTTATATGAAAAAAATCGACAGCCCAAAATATCCATACATTTTGGAGAAATCGACCTTGGTCGTAAGTTGACAACTCTCATTTTGACGTGTCTAAACTTACAAGTCCACATGTCCAATTATGCATTCTCATGTTTTTCTGATCAAACATTGATATGTTGATATATCAACCTATACTCAGTACCCAAATGAATATTCGTTATATGATATCTCAACTTATACACTTATGAGTTTTCTATAGGCACGAATTTTAAATTGACAAATCGACATATCAAGTTATGGCCGACCGAAGTATTGCTGTTTGAATTGTGATATAATGAGATGTCCAGTTACGACCAACGAAGTTCTCAACCCTAAATGTAATAAATATAGTTATCACTATATGTCCCTTACCAAAAAGTTAAAGCTAAATGAATATGTTTAGTTAACAACTTATATCGGTGCACACCGTGCACATCCCTCGCTCGTCTGTTGGTAAACAAACGTCAGTTCAGACTTTCAGAGTTCAGAAGCCACGCGCGCGCGATCCGGGAAAGAAAGAAAGAAAGAAAGAAAATTGTGTTTATTTGGCAAAAATACCTTAAAAGTGCAAAAGTGGAACAAGTGCGGGTGCTTATAAAATTGATTTCGTTTGTTTTCGAGTGTATCTATTGATTGATTTATTACTCCAGTGTTTCAATATATAAGTTTGCCAATTAGTGCAGAGAAAAAAAAAGATTTGATGGACATGATTGACGACTCTATTAAAGAGTTTAATAGAAAAAAATATAAAAACTGTCGGTGATGTCTCTGCATCTACTGATCCAGATTTGGACGAGGACAACCCAGACGAAGAAGACTTTGAGGTCCAATAAAATCTTTTTTTTTTCTGTTCACTGATTGGTTTTTACTAATTTTACTTTGCTCAATTTTTATTAATTTTTAAAATTTTAATTTGTTCTATTTCTCTTCACTGATTGGGAAAAGAGATTTGGCTTGACCTCAAGACAATCATCTAATTGTGGTTCTTATTAATTTTATAATGCTTAATTTTTGAAATTTAATTTGTAGTACACATACGTGTATTTTAGCGAATCAAATATTTTTAGAGTTCCGTAGTAAAATGGGAAAAAACGGAGATTGAGGTCAAGAGTAAGCCCATTTAATATTTTTTTTAAAAAACCCTAAAGATTCGTCATGTCTGTCCGTCCGTATGTCACAGCCACTTTATTCGGAAACTATTAAGACTGCACAGTTGAAACTTGGTATGTAGATGAAGTCCTTAAATCGCTATAGGATTTTTATACAAAACTAAAAAAGAATACAAGATTAAGGGGGGCTCTCCATACATGAAACTGAAACAAAAAAAAACTTTTTTCATCAAATCTATTCGTGTGGGGTATCTAAAGATAGGTCTTTAAAAATTACACTGAGGTTTCTGAAATCATTTTTTCTCAAATTCAATCGTTTGAAAGATAAACACTTCTAAAGGGGTAAAATGAGTGTCGTCCCCCCTCTAACTTCTAAACTAAGAAAGAGAAAAATCTACAAAAAATATATGCTATAGATAGCAATGATAACTTTCAACAAAATTTGTTTGAATGAGATATAGTAAGTAGTTTTTTATATATAGCACATTTAAAAAACCGCAAATATAACTTTGTCATTCATACAAACAATATGAAAAACAAACTTATCACAACATAAATATTTCTGTCCCCGATAAAATAAGAAATAATACAAATTGAAGGGGGTTTCCCTACTACGATGGTCTGGACTTCTTCATAATTATGCAAGTCTGATTTGCACTTGGCCAGTTTTTTTTTTGTTTTCTATCTGTTTGCTATCTATCTATATAAATTAAAAGAACAGTCCTGGCTTACTGACTGACTCATCAACGCCCAGCTCAAACCCTTGGACCTAGAATGCTGATTTTCGGCACAGAGGTTCCCTATAAAATGTAGACTAGGAATAAGGAAAAATTTTGGAAATTCAACCTTATTCCTAGTCAAAATAGGGGATGAAAGTTTGTATGGAAAATCGTCATCTTTGTAGTTTAACCGAAATTCACGCGGGCGAAGCCACGGGCAAAAACTATTCCAATACTAATAATGGGTTTTTCATTCAAATAACATTGTTTACCTATTAATACTCCCTAATAAGTAGGTGAATAAGTTGATAACTGTTGGTGAATACGTTGATAATGCTGTGAATAAGTGGATAAGTCGGTGCATAAGTTGATAAGTCGTTGGTGAACGAATTGACAAGTCTATTATTATGCAATCTATGGGGAATTTCGATTATTTACTGTCATCATTGAAAAGAGGGCATAAAATAACCTATAAAACAACTACAACATTTATGTTAAACTAATTTACCGATTTACCAGAAGACGTCAAACCCTTTAAATGGCCGTCCTGACAAATTGCAGTTTTAGACTTATCAACATATTCACGCCAGCCACGGAAATATGTGCAAGTTGGGCCCTTGTCAAAATTTTTATGTTTGGTTTTGAGAAGATTGTTTTTGGTTTTTTATGTTCTTTGTTCTTTATATTTTAAAAGAAGTTAAACTTACTAAAATAATCATTTCCTTGTGGCAATATACCTATAAAGTGATCTCAAGCTAAAAAGTCTGAAAAGTTCCTTTGTTTGTTTGATATAACTGTTCTAAAGGATAAAAACAAAAAGGTATACAATACTTACTCATCAAGATAAAAACCAGCCTATAAAGATAGCGGTCTGTGAGGCCGCACGTCCATAGTAGTGTAACAAAAATGGAACGTCCATAGTTAAAGGTTAAAAGTGTTGCTATTGCAATACTAAGTTTAGTATTAAACCAGTCAGGAATTAAATGATTTGGACCAATGATGATGATAGTAATGAAACACTCTGTTTACATAAAAATAAAAACCGTAAGACCAGCAATAAAAATTACCCTCAGTACATAGGTACAACGTTTTATATTTGAAATTTTATCAGCAAAGCATCCATATCCATACTTCCATAATTTATACTTTAATACTATAAATGCGAAAGTAACTCTGTCTGTCTGTTACTCTTTCACGCCTAAACGACTGAACGGATTTTGATGAAATTTGGTACAGACATAGTTTGGAACTTGAGAAAGGACAAAGGATAGTTTTTTTTTTTTTATCTGCCGGAAGTCACTATTCCACGCGAACGAAGTCGCGGGCAAAAGCAAGTAATAATATAAATTGTAAAACACGATGAAACAACGCCAATAAATAATTTTAATACCAGTAATGGGTTCAAATGTTTCCAGAGAGCTTATTTCCTCGTACTAAACATTAAATGCGATTGTAATTAAATTGTAAAATGAAAGGGAAATCTAGCTTTGTTCTGATAACAACGAAGATTATATTGTTAGAAGTTATTATTTTTTAATCCACTTACACCCATATTCATAGTGCCGACTGAAGTTCATTTTTAGGGTTCCGTACGTCAAAAGGAAAAAACTGATTGCTCGCCTGATAGTAGATATGTGGCCAACATATCTGAACGAATTTTGATGCATGTTATCCTTCATGCACTGTTTATTTTTGAGAAAAAGAATATCTCATAACATCACAAACATGTACACAAAATAACAAAAAATAAAACCGACTTCAAAAAAAATAACACAAAAAAGTGAAAAATAAACTTTAGAAGAAAAATCAGTTTCTGAAGTCGGTGACTTTTATTTCTTTGATTTCATTTTTTTGCCACCGACTTCAGAAACTGATTTTTCTTTTAAAGTTTATTTTTCACTTTTTTATGTTTTTTGTTTTAGTCAGTTTTATTTTTTGTTAAAAAGTTTTTATTTTTCACTTTTTAGTGGGTCACATGTAAGTTCACAAGTGCATGGGTCATAATGTGGACAATGTAGCTCTTTTTTTGAGTTTTGTTGATTTTTCAAAAACCGGTTGTCCGATGTCGATAAAAATAATATGTAGCCATCTATGAAGTATACCCTTCCCAACAAAAAAAATTTTCAAATCGGTTAGCAAGCGACGGAGTTATGCCCGAACAAACATCCGAATTGAGAACCTCCTTCTTTTTTTAGAAGTCGGTTAATGAGGAATCTACATTCTCGTATGGCCCCGTGTGAGGCGTTCAGGTTAGGAACCACTGACCTCAAAGTAAGCACGTTCTTTGTTAGATTAGACCTCTGAATTTCATATTTTCGTTCCCTAAAACCAAATGGTAAATTGCATGGGATGTCCGCAATGGATTACCTACCCACCTTCGGATTGCATAATTTTATCTGAATACACGTAAATAAACTGGATGTCAGGAAACCGGCAAGTTTTAGAACCAAAAAATTCGAAGACATGTGACATGTGACATCTACCAATCCGCACTGGGCCCGCGTGGTAGATTATAGCCCATCCCTCTCCTAGGGAGGCCTGAGTCCCTGCAGTGGGAACATTATAGGCTGATGATGATGATGATGGATGTCAAATAGGGAGTCGCTCCATGTAAATGTACTGGTTTCCAGCAGCGTCTGGTTAGACTGGAAGACGATCCTAACATAGTTGTAAAAAGGCTAAGCAGATGATGATGCGTTGACCTGAGAACCTCGTACCCTTTTACGTCGGTTAAAAAATTTAACAATACAACATTAAGATAATGATAATTACAAATAAAATTGCTGTTTTGGCTTTAAAAAACTTTCTTTTGTACTGATAAATTATATCGATTTCAGTTATTTTTCTAGACATGCGAAGCGGTGATCAGTGTTTTGAAATAGTTTCAGAATTGATACCTACGGTCCTGTAGACAGGAAAATTATTGGTCTTAGAGTGATTAGAAAATGGTAAACGTAGTAAATGTGTTTTGATTGATGTAGTACACTAAATACTTAAAAAAGGAAAAAAAAAACATGAAGATTAAGCTTCTTTCGCGAAGGCACTGTTTATTATAATTAGAGATTTTCTTCGTAGCAGATTTTTTTACACGACTTCCCCGAAAAAAGAGTGTTATGCCCTTAGCGTTCATGTATGTATGTACTTTTGTTTGTGAGTTTCTTTATTCCACCATTACTTCTATATGCCTGAACCGATTTTGATGTTAGTGGTATCGTTAAATTCTTTGCGTAATCACGAGTGACATAGGTAGGCTAGACAAAAAATCAAAAAACATAATATTATTATGGTGGCCATGGTTCAGAAATAAATACAACTTTTAATTTTTAAGCTATTGCATAGCTTCTATCGCGGGCCTTGAGCGTGGAGAGCGAATCCAGAAATTCCTTAACGAAAATATTCAAGATTCAGTATTCAACCCAGGTTGCTATCGTTACGGAAAATAACAAGGTTGTCAACTGAGGTTGTCAAATTAAATAATTAATTATTTGCTTTTGATAAAAAATGCTATGCAATAGCTTTACCGCGGCAGTCTCCGAGTGCCACATTTAGTTTTTTTTTATTGAAATGTCAATGAAAATAGCTGAAAAAAGTATAAATATCGTCGTCTAGAACTGGTTAAGTAGATTTCAAAAATAGACCACAATAGTATTCAATATCTGTTGTTTACTAGTAATCATCAACGCCTACAACGTTCCCACTGCTGGGACACAGGCCTCCTCTCTAGGAGAGGGATTGGTTATAATCCACCACGCGGGCCCAGTGCGGATTGGTAGATGTCACATGTCTTCGATTTTTTTGGTTCCCTCACGATGTTTTCCTATACCGTTTTTAGAGCAGTGGGGATGAAATAAAATACAGAAAGTAATGCGCCTGACTGGGTTCGAACCCACGACTCATTGCTCGTAAGTCGGGGCCGCCACAACTGGGCCACCACTGCTCTCACTAGTAATACTACTCAACAAATGATATGGTGACATCCGAGTCGGGGTACCCTAAGTCCCGAGCTCACTTCGCTCGCTCTTGCATCCAAGTTTTCCTAATAGCGGGTTCGCAGGGTATGTCGGGATCTCAGTTCGCTCGCTTTCGTAACCGCCCTGTTTTTGTGAGCGATTAAGATTGTGTGTGTGGAAACAAAACACTAGGAATTTTGAATTGAAATCATGTAAATATCGTATCGTATCGTTATGTTAAACTATGCTAGTTGCCCTTTCTGTATTTCTAGTCGCTCACTTAGTAATTTAGTCGCACGACCAGAATTTCAATATCTGAAATGGATTAATCGCAACCTACTTTTTGTAAGCTCGTTCGGGATTTTATTATTTATTAATCAATATTCGTCGTTAGTTTAGTTAATTTATCGTTTACTCAAATTCACACAACTCAAGCTATTAAAATAGTATCTCATCAGCAGTCGCCAAGTTTTCGTTTATTCGCTCGTTTTATAATTCCCCCTGATAAAATATGAAGCACACTTAGAATTAATAGCCTAATTTCTTCATCCACTTGCTGGTAGGTGTCGCCATCTCTGATTATCTGAGTACTCATAGGATTTGCGCCAGAAAATGCACCTCTTTTTGATGCTATTGGCATCCTTTTGCGTCTCGGAACCAGGGAGCGCGCCGTCGTCGGTGATAAGTATAGATTGACTGGATGTCGATGACGTTAAATAAAATTGGTAGCTGAGGTATGTAGTCCTGCTGGTCATCCAACCAAAGCCCAAGAGCGGGAGGGGTTATTTGACGATTTCCCATCCGCCAAAAAAAAAAGGGCCCCGCGACGCCCGGAGCGTCTCCCGCGGTTTTCTCTCTCTCACGTTCCACCTCCTTCGCTAGCATCACTGCTTCGTAGAAGGAGGCGACGGCGTCCCTGTCCTCGCGTTAAGTTTGAGGTTAAGAGCAGGACCATATTTTATACCAAACAATACATATTGAGGAATATGTCGTTTAAGAAATAATAATGACTAACGATACATGAAAAATAGGCTGGCCCTGGCTTACATAGGACACTTACAACATAAATGAATTGAATGCGTGAATTGTGACTGAACTATATGGTTCACCTCAGCCTGAACCTTCAGGTATTACAGGCGTGATATTATGTTATGTATAATGCAATTGCATACATTGAACGATAATTTTAATTGATTGCTGCGGACTGCCTTATCAAAAGCTTATATCGTCCCCGTAGAGCGAAAAGTCATTAAGTGGAAAATGACCAATATGAGAAACGAGGCTTCAAAAAAAAAAAAAAAGATAAAAAAACATAACTTTCATTTGACAATAGATATTTCTAAATTTATGATCTTATCTCATTGGTATTTAATTCAGGCTTATTTTTTACTAAAAAATATTAAAAGAAAATCATTTGTTTTAAAGATAATTAAGAAAAACGAAAGTAATTAATTTTTACCCTTGAATTATTTAGTTTCGGACTAAGTTAGTGATTTTTCGACCTGAGTTAGTCATTTTACGCCCATCTTTAAACGAATTTGACAGAAATTAACTTGATTAAGTTATATTGTAACTTCTTTACGAGAGCAACATAATATTTTGAAAATAATGACTAAGTATTTTATCACTCCTATATTGAGGGTAAGAAAATCATTAAAATATAATTGATAGTACAAGCATTAATCTTTATTAAAAATATAGGAAAGAACAGTTACATGAAACCCTAAAAAAAAAAAACAAAACATTCAAGTAATACAAAATACACGAATCAAGACATCAAAAGTTCAGGGCACGCCACGATAGTGGCGGTAAGTCCCCTCTTTGAGGAGTGGCTGGAGAGGCGCCACGGCGCCCTCACCTACCGTCTGACGCAGGTCCTCACCGAACACGGGTGTTTCGGGAGGTACCTGTACCGAATCAGGCGGGAGGAAACGCCCGGATGCTTCCACTGCGAGGATCGACCGGAGGACACGGTGGAGCACACTGTGGAGGTGTGCCCTGCTTGGGCGGAGCCCCGCCGTGTTCTCGTAGCGGCGATCGGCGGCGGCGACCTCTCGCGTCCGGCCCTGGTGCAAGCCATGGTCCGGGGCGAAGAGGAATGGGACGCCGTCGCCTCCTTCTGCGAAGCAGTGATGCTAGCGAAGGAGGTGGCGGAACGAGAGATGGAGAGAACCTCACAACGTCCCAGCCGCCGCGGAAGGCGCTCCGGGCGCCGGGGGGCACGTGATAACCTCCGGCCACCGTAGACGCGGGCCTGTGGACGGTGAGTAACGGGCTAGCTCGCCGTCCGGCCGTCGTCATGACGGCAACAGACCGTGTCGGCGGCGCGTACGTGTTCCACGCGCGCCTCAAAGAGATGTCAGCAAGCAGCAAGGAGGGGCCCGCAAGGGCCGACGCCCGTCGGGGCTGTGGCTTGTCTTGTCGAAAGGATAACGCGGCTCCGACACAAGGGCGAAGAAGGAACATGGGTTTGGTTTTTAGTCAGTAGAAGTCTGACACTCCCCTTCGCTCTGCCCAAGAGCGGGGGGGGGGGTTATTCGATGATTTTCCACCCACCAAAAAAAAAAAGACATCAAAAGTTACATGAAACCTAAAAAAAAAAACATTCAATTAATACCAAATACACGAATCAAGACATCAAAAGTTCAAAAATCTAAATCGTTTTCAGCTTCTTCTGTTACATCTGGTTCACACAATCTGTCTACAACATCTTTACCAGTAGGCAGAGTTTCATACCAAGAATGAAGCTCTTGAGGTATAATCCCTTTGGTGCAAAGATTCAACAGGTCCTTTTTCTTAGCTTCGGATATTGGAATTGGGTTAGAATAGGCCTTTGGAATTACATATTCTTTTAATTTGTCAATCTTGTCTCCTTTTCTGCCTTCACTATCATTGTCCTCAATTGCATGATCATCTAGAGCTTTTTTCTTCCGTCTTGTAACACGAGGAGCAACTTCACCTAGGGTTTGAAATACATCAAATTCGGAATACGGGCCAGCGTGTGTGTAACGGAATTTGACCAGACCAGGATGTTGTTTTTCGAATCTAAGACACTTAATTTTTAGCTACATTATTTTTTTACCCTCCCTGTCCTTACTTGTATTTATAAGGAAGTGTTCAATTAGAGCTTTTACGTCTATCATATCGTCATAGGTCATTTCTTTAACGATGTATGGCGGTGCCGAACTCCTGTGTCTTTTTGAACGAGCACGAACCATAATAGATTTCCAATCTATCATATAGAAAACTGGCGTATGCCCTTTGACACTTTTCTATTGCACTGTGCATAGAGTCTACCTCCATGTGCGTATGGCCACTCTTAAATATTTTTGCTCAAGGATTTCAACGTGCACATCGGGCCTGACGATCAGGTGGCACAGAAAAGCTATACGAGAAAGCCGCCATACATCGTTAAAGAAATGACCTATGACGATATGATAGACGTAAAAGCTCTAATTGAACACTTCCTTATAAATACAAGTAAGGACAGGGAGGGTAAAAAAATAATGTGGCTAAAAATTAAGTGTCTTAGATTCGAAAAACAACATCCTGGTCTGGTCAAATTCCGTTACACACACGCTGGCCCGTATTCCGAATTTGATGTATTTCAAACCCTAGGTGAAGTTGCTCCTCGTGTTACAAGACGGAAGAAAAAAGCTCTAGATGATCATGCAATTGAGGACAATGATAGTGAAGGCAGAAAAGGAGACAAGATTGACAAATTAAAAGAATATGTAATTCCAAAGGCCTATTCTAACCCAATTCCAATATCCGAAGCTAAGAAAAAGGACCTGTTGAATCTTTGCACCAAAGGGATTATACCTCAAGAGCTTCATTCTTGGTATGAAACTCTGCCTACTGGTAAAGATGTTGTAGACAGATTGTGTGAACCAGATGTAACAGAAGAAGCTGAAAACGATTTAGATTTTTGAACTTTTGATGTCTTGATTCGTGTATTTTGTATTGATTGAATGTTTTTTTTTTTTAGGTTTCATGTAACTTTTGATGTCTTGATTCGTGTATTTTGTAAATACTTGAATGTTTTGTTTTTTTTTTTAGGTTTCATGTAACTGTTCTTTCCTATATTTTTAATAAAGTGAAACGTGAGCTCCTTGTTCAACGCACGCGTCGCGACTGGCTGTGCGCGACACAAGAAAGATAACTAACTCCTTATTCGGCAGCCAACGAAGGCGGTAAACTCACTAAATCGCGCGCGAAATATACTTATCTGTATAAATGTACGTAAAAGTTGTTTAAAAAATCATGAAAACCTTTTAGTGATATTACGAAAACTATGATTTCGTTGCCTTAAGGTATAGAAAAACTCCTTAATATGATTTAATTATTTT
The DNA here is from genome assembly GCA_949316265.1 of Diarsia mendica. Taxonomy (NCBI): domain Eukaryota; kingdom Metazoa; phylum Arthropoda; class Insecta; order Lepidoptera; family Noctuidae; genus Diarsia; species Diarsia mendica. The sequence continues at coordinate 20,403,954 of OX438900.1, read as the reverse complement.
TTGCGTATGTAGATTAATGCTAAACATTATTGTTGTGTCGATCGAGAAATCACTAAGTATACATAGTTAGTTTTCGCTTTCATATTTTGTAACTAACGGTTTATTCTAAAATTAACTAAATTGTTTTGGTGAATTTGGAAACAAATAAAGCTTTTATTACAACTTTATTTTTTTAAAGAAAAAATAACTAAGTTTACTTAGGTATTGTGTCTTGCTGATTTTAGGTAGTCATAAAATAATGAAGTAACTTAGGTATTTGTTCCCCCAATTTTAAGGTTCAACATGTAAACATGATGTGTTTTCGCACAAGCTAAAACAAAAACTATATAACTTGTTGAAATTATAGTTACATAGAAATATGCAGAAAAATTCGGTGAGTTTGATGGCATTTAAAACCATTTTGACCATTTTTGGACTTAGTGACTTTTCGTTCTACGGGGACGATATGATTGTGTGAATAATTAATTTATTATTTCGAAAGAAATTAGCGTAGCAAAAAACGTAATTGCAAATTAAAATCCAATTGATTCGTTCGTACATTGTTGTAACAAATAATTTCAATTTTTTTTTATCGTGTACACGACCGTGTAAACACTAAGTTTTGACCGTGACTTCGTCCGCGTGGTATCCGCCATTTACATTCTTAGGCATTTTAGTGATAGCTTACACGAGACCACGCAAAACGTGTAAAACTACTATTACTCGTAATGCGAAAACTAACGATACCACATACATCAAAATTGGTTCAGGCGTTTAGAAGTTATGGTGGAATAAAGAAACTCACAAAGAAACATAATAATATATACCTACATACATGAACGCTAAAAACATAACACTCTTTTTTCGGGAAGTTGTGTAATAAAATGGGTAGGTAGGTTTATTTTTCTAAGAAACTGAAACCGGAAAGTGTGTGTGTGTGATTTTCGACCTATAACCGCGCTTTCACACACACACACAAACACAAATAAATGCAAACGTATATTATAACATTTCTCATTCCCTAAACCCACAATTTATAGGATTAGGGGTTATTCTGAAACACTGTTAAATCACTACATGTTATAAAAAAAATCAACTCAAAAACTTCTTCACCGATTTTCATACTGTTTTCACCAATGGTAAGAGTGGTTCTCTAGGAAGGTTTTATTATAATAATATAAATTATCAAGTTCCAACATACACGCGTGCAAAGCCGCGGGCATCAGCTATTTTATTTAGAAAAGTAAACTGAGTAAATTACCGTGTACTGTAATTTAAATTGATTACATTTTATTGTATTTTGTGGTGACGTCCTGAAATTCGACGCATTCCAGCATTAAGATGATTATAATATTGATATGGTAGAAATTATAAATAACGAAATAAATTCATATAATTGTAAATTATAATACAGTAACGAACTGATTTACTTTCAAAAGGCTACGGTGAGTGCTCGAGATATATAAATACTCAACACCACCATCGAACAATATCAGTGATCCTCAAGAGTCACACGCACAAAGGTATCAGAAATCAAAAATGTTTAAGTTACTTGTTCTTCTCGTTCTAGTAGTCAACATGGGGTATATCAACTGTCAGGACCTGCGAGACCACATACCCAGCGACATACGCTTCGAGCATGTACCGTTTGCTCCAGGATTGCGGGATAATTATTGTATTACGGAGGCGGATAGATACTATAACTTATTAAATAAACCAGTATGTGACTAACTCCCGCCTTTCATTGACGCTGCATTGGCGACGAGAATAGGATTTTTAAAGTTTTTTTCATTACGCGTGCAATATCAATATTATTATAAAGATGCCAATCGGCAAGTTAGAACCGTTCAGTGTAAGTTCTAAACAATGGCCTGCCTATATACGTCAGGTCAACCAATATATTTTACTCAACGACGTAAAAGATAACCTCAAAGTGCCGATGTTAATAACAATCGGTGGCGAAGAAACATAATTATTCATTGATGTGTGACCTGTGTTCGTCCGACTTTCCCGAGAACAAATCGTACGAGGCATTGGTAAAAATACATAGTTGCCGATCACTTGGAACCGCAGCGTTCTGAGATCGCCGAGCGCTACGTGTTTCGGCTGCGGCGACAACGTGCCGGCGAACCATTGATGGAATACTTACAGGCCTTCAAACATCTCGCAACAACGTGCAATTTTGGCAAATGTACGAAGTGTTCTACTCTTGAGGAAAATCTGAGGGACCAGTTTGTTTCGGGATTGACAAATGACGCCATGCGTTCAAGAATTTTTGCCGAAAGGAAAAGAGAATATAAGGAGGGGAGTTAGCACTAGCTCTGGAGGCTGCAGAGAAGCACGCGGAGGTGAGCGGCAGCACGGTGCCGACTGCGACCTCAGGTGCCGGCGGCGAGGCGGGTGAAGACCTGCATTATACACGTGGAGGGCGAGGATATGTCGTCATAGACAATTTTGAGACCAAGTGTGAAATCGATACCGGTAGCCGCATTTCGGCTATTAATGAAGATCTGTATACTCGTATTTTTTCTCATAAGATTATTAAGACAGATAATATTATGTTACGTAGTTATTCACGCATCGAATCGCTGGGTTATATAGAAATGCAAGTTAGGTTAAGAGATGTAGAAGTCAAGTCCTTGCCACTTTACATAATTAAAAACGGAGCGTGTCCTTTGCTAGGACGAGACTGGCTGCGTGCTCTAAAAGTAAAACAAATAAACCTGTTTAAGATAACCGACGACGATGGATTCGTGAACCGTTTAAGTGCTGAATTTCCGGAGGTGTTTACGGATAAGTTAGGGACTTGTAAGCGAGCCATTCGACTACAGCTGACTGATAACGAACCGGTTTATGTTAGTACGCGCGCGGTCTGTCCCACTGGCGCTGCGCGCTCACGTCGAGCGCGAGCTGGCGCGCCTGGAGTCCGACGGTTCAATATACCGTGTCGACTATTCCGACTACGGAACGCCAATAGTGCCGGTTATAAAGAAAAATGGGGATATACGTATATGTGGGGATTACAAAATAACAATTAATCCAAAGCTCAAACGTGATTATTACCCCTTGCCCCGCATTGATGAGTTGTTCGCGAATTTAAGCGGAGGAGAAAAATTCACTAAAATTGATCTCACACACGCTTACGAACAGTGTTTATTAACAAAGGAATCTCAACCCTATACCGCAATTACAACTCATCTCGGGACATATGCCTATCGCCGTACGCCTTACGGGCTAGCTTGCATACCCGAAAAATTTCAGAAATTAATGGAGGAAACCTTACGTGGAATCCCGGGTTGTGTGGTTTTTCTAGATGATATTTGTACAACGGGGGCTAACGATAAAGAACACATCAGTAATTTACGAGCTGTACTCGAAAGGTTGCGCGAGGCGGGTTTAACAGTTAAGTTAAGAAAATGTAGTTTTTTACAAGACAGTGTTAAGTACTTAGGCTTTATCATAGACAAAAAGGGTTTACGGCCAGACACTGCCAAATTGTACGCCATTACCAGCGCACCCACACCAGAGAATATAACCCAACTTAAAAGTTTCTTGGGAATGTTAAATTATTATGGTAAAATTAATAGTAATTAAGCACATTATTGTATCCTTTACACAATAAAATTTATTAAAAAAGATGTTGAAGTTGAAATTGGGATTTAAGTTGTGAACAGGCGTTTAAAGAAGCTAAGCGTGTTCTCCTGGGCGAGCGAGTGTTAGCACATTACGAGGAGGGGCGGCCGCTCGTACTCGCGGTCGACAGTAGTGCGTATGGGCTTGGCGCGGTACTGGCTCACCGCTATCCCGATGGCAGCGAGCGCCCGGTTAGCTGTGTGTCCCGCACGCTCAACGCAGCCGAGCGGAACTACAGTCAACTTGATAAGGAGGCACTCGCGATATTGTTTGGTGTAACAAAGCATCACCAGTATCTGTTTGGTAGAAGTTTTTTATTACGCACGGACCATCAGCCGTTGACACACATATTTGATGCTAAGGGTGGCATTCCACAGACCGGCTGTGTGGCTGCCAGTACCGGCCGCATACGACTTCTCTGTAGAATTCGTTCGCTCGGCTGACAATGGACCGGCCGATGCTTTATCAAGGTTACCGCTGCCTCAGAAGGGACGCTTAGTAGACGCAGTCACCTACATGAATTTAATAGAGGAATCTTTTCCTATTAGTTTTAAGGATATTGCTAGGGAGACAGAAAAAGATACATTGTTATGCAAGGTAAAAGGTTATGTCACTTTTGGTTGGCCGTTGACAGTGTCGGATACTGAGAAATCGTATTTTACAAGGAAACAGGATTTAACTGTAGAATTAGGATGCCTCATTTATAAATATAGGATCGTTATACCGAATGTATTGCAAAAACAAATTTTAGAGGAAATACATGACGGTCATTTAGGAATTAATAAAATGAAAAAATTGTCAACGCATTATGTATATTGGCCCACTTTAGACAAGGATATAGAGGAGACATGTCGCGAGTTCACGGCGTGCCGCATAGTGCGCGACGCGCCACCACATGCGCCCCTGCATCCTTGGGAGTTCCCACTGCATCCCGTGGCAGCGAGTACATGCCGACTTCGCGGATTGTGGGGGAACACGGTATTTAATTATGGTAGACGCTAACTCGAAATGGATAGAAGCAATTGCTATGCGTAGAACGGATGCGCAGGCCACCATCGCGGCAATGAGAACAATATTTGCTCGGTTTGGGTTACCATCATTACTCGTCACTGACAACGGACCTCCATTTTTCTCACAGGAATTTAAAACGTTTTGTAAGAAAAATTGTATAAAACACGTGACCTCAGCTCCTTACAGACCGCAATTAAACGGAGCTGCGGAAAATGCTGTAAAGACAGTTAAGAAAGCGATCAAACGTGCTTTGTATGAGGGCGAGGATGTCGCCACGGCGCTTAGTAAATTTTTATTTAAATATCGTAACTGTGAACATGCAACCACGGGTGTGTCCCCTGCGGTGGCGTTACAGGGGCGCAGGCTCCGCGGGCGCCTTGACGCGCTGCGGCCTGACGTGTCGTGTGTAGTGCGCGCTGCGCAGGAACGGCAAGTAGCCGCTGCGGGCGGCACGCCACGCGTGCTAGCACCTGGTGACTCGGTGCAGGCCCGTGACTACACTGCGAGGGGGGATAAGTGGTTGTCGCGTAAGATAGTCAATCAGACTGGACCGGTCTCGTACAAGGTAGACGTAGGACATGGAATCGGTTGGCGTAGACATGTCGATCAGATTATGCCTGTACATAACAAGAATCGCCATTCGTTATCACGAACGACTATAATATTCGAGCGCAAAGATTTATCCCCAGAGAGCGAAGTGTCCCCGGTCTGTGAGGAGGTAGAGGGTACATTCGAAGACGCGTATGACGGCGTTGGTGTGAATACACAGACCATGAGTTCTGAAACGGCATCTGGGCCGGAGACACCACCACCACCGTCTAGTGCGTCTGCCCGTGCTCTGCGAGCTTATAACCGGGCTCGACCAGGAGCAACAAAATAAAAGGTTTTGTTTTATGTTTATTGTTACAGTTTAAGATAGTTCATAGTGTTAGTTTATAGTTTGTTAGTTTATACATTTTAGATTATGCTTCAGCTTAGAAATGTACCGATTATTGCAGGATTGCGGGTTGATTATTGTACGGTGGTGGTGGTGGTAATAAAGAGAGAAGTCCTGACTGACTGACTGACTGACTGACTGACTCATCAACGCCCAGCCCAAACCCTTGGACCTAGAAAGCTGAAATTTTGCACAGAGGTTCCCTTTATAATGTAGACAAGGAATAAGGAAGGATTTTTCGAAATTCAACCCCTAAGGGAATTAAATAGGGGACGAAAGTTTGTATGGAAAATCGTCATAATTATTCACGCGGGCGAAGCCGCTGGCAAAAGCTAGTATTAAATAAACCAGTATGTGGCTAACTCCCGCCTTTCATTGACGCTGCACAGCCAATCTATAATTATTACCGACGTTCGCCTGCAGACTGTCCTCCCGGCAAAATATTCAAAAATGGTTTTTGTAATATAATATTAGTAGGTAGTCAATAAACCAAAAGGAAAAAAATAAAAAATTCAAATTGAAGATTATTTTCAGGCGGATGTCCTACAGGTACTGTCAGCGTTGGCGACATCTGCGTGACAGAGGATAAAGATTAAATTTTAATAACCTTTTTTTTCAATTTAAGAATAAAATATTGATGTCCAAAGATGTGTTTTTCTTTATTTTCAGATGGGAATACCTCCTTTAAAAGTTATCTTGAGAGTGAATTTCACACACATAACATCGCGCCTGCAACCCTGGAAGGGTTTGGCAGAAGTGTACCTTACAGAACACCCGCATTTTGCCAGTAATTACCGTCAATTGAGCCACCAGCACAAATCCGTCTGAATTTATTCCCGGTTAGTGGCAATCGCAATGTCTGATGCCTGCCGGGGCTGCGGAACTGTTTGAAAGAGATACCGTGGCCCTGTAACACAAATGGGTAAGGAGGAATGTTCCTGTTTATACATTTGTGTAACGGGTCCGTTGTATCTCTAAGAACCGGATTGATTAACTCACACGCACATGCCTGGGTGTTAGTCAATTCGAGTCTGACACTCCCATCGCTCCGCCCATAGATACTTTATAACCAGGATTAACACCTAGGATAGTTTTTATCCTGATTTTAAGTTCCCGTGAGATAATTTCCAAGTTGTAGCGGGCGAAGTCGCTGGCGACAGCTAGTTGGTTCATAAACGACGAAGTTACTCGCGAACGCACATCAAACTATTAGGTTACCTATGAAATTGCCGTTCTGCAGTACTGGCCATTTCAAATCAAAATATTTTTTGTTAAAGAAGCTGATGATACACAATCTACGGCTGAATTAGCAGCAGCTTTCGACGTTAGCGTCAAAACAATATTGGTCCATTTGCGTCAAATTGGCAAGGTAAAAAAGCTTGACAAATGGGTGCCCCACGAACTCAATGATCGCCAGCGCGAAGTACGCGTCGAGACGTGCCTTGCACTGCTCAACAGACACACAAATGAAGGAATTTTGAATCGCATTGTTACCTTCGATGAAAAATGGATCCTGTACGATAACCGTAAGCGCTCAGCAAGTTGGTTGGATCCTGGTTCAGCACCTAAACAATGCCCTAAACGAAAACTTATCTACCCCTAGAAAAGTGATGGTCACTGTTTGGTGGTCTAGCGCCGGTGTGATTCATCACAGCTTCTTACCAAACGGGGTGAACATTACTGCAGATGTGTACTGTGAAGAACTGAACACAATGATGGAGAAGCTGGCACATCTCCAACCAGCATTGGTCAATCGCTCGTCTACGCTGCTCCTGCACGACAACGCGCGACCTCATACTGCACAGCAGACGGTCTCCAAGTTGCACGAACTGGGGTTGGAAGCTCTCCGTCATCCGCCCTACTCACCAGACCTTGCGCCTACAGACTACTACTTTTTCCAGAATTTGGATAACTTCTTGGCGGGAAAAAAATTCAATACCCGAGAGGCAGTACAAAATGCCTTTGAAGAATTTGTTGCCTCCCGACCAGCTGATTTCTTTAATAAGGGCATCAATAAACTGCCATTGCGTTGGCAAAGATGCATTGATTGCATGGGTGATTACTTCGATTAATACAAATAAAAAATACATGAAATCTTTCGTTTAAATTTTTTTAAACAAAACGGCAATTTCATAGGTAAAGACCTATTATGTTAAAGAACAGTGGCGATAACATAGCTGATGGAATTAATAAGCGTCTACTTAAGTCACCGTGATAGATATTCGAACGAAGCGCTTTGCTGGGTCCTTTATTATGCGCACAGCCAAGGAGTGGAATTCCCTGCCACGTCGTCGGTTTTTCCGAGTTCATATAACCCTAATCTGTTTAAGTCAAATCAAATCAAATCAAATCAAATCATTTATTAATTTGCGAATATGGGTACAAAATAAAAGGTCGTAAACAAACAATAGTGGCCATTAGCCATATCCTACCTATAAGGCATGCAAATTTACACATTTATTTACACAAGTATTACACAATTTTATCCTGTAAATATTCAGTGACAGAATAGTACGCTTTTTTAGCAACAGTGTTTTGATATTGTTTTTATAATATATTAACATCATTTATCTCCAAGAATGAGTTTGGTAAATGGTTGTATATGCGTGGAGCCATACACAGTATACTTTTATTTAACAATGCTGTTTTATTCATTGGTAAACATATATTGAATTTGTATCTTCTGCTATGAACCTTATTAAAGAGGTTTTTATTTTTCCTAACGAACATTATAACTTCTAATATATATATAAACATGGTAGCGTAAGAATATTTAATTTCAAGAAAAATGGTCTGCAACTGTCAGTCGATTTTATACCAGTTATGGCTCGTATACATCTCTTCTGGGCTTTAAATACCGCTTCTGCTCCGTTCCGCTTCTTTAAGTCGCGAGTAAACAGGCTTTTACTGGGTAAGCTCGTTCTATCGTCGACATCATCTCTGCCCTTAGGGCAAGATTGAAGTTAAGAGCAAGCCCATTTATAATAAAAAAAAAAATGACAATTGAAATGTCTTTTAACTTACAAAGGTTTATTACATGCCAATAATAAAAGCATAGCTAAATCAAAAATTGTAAAGTCAAGTCAGATAGAAAAAATAAATTAAGCTATGATTATTTATTATCTCACCTGTAATCTAGTCAATTGAGCTCATAATTATGATGATTTGATAAAACCAAGTAAATTATTTCGTCAGTATCTATCACGGTGACTTAAGTAGACGCTTATTAATTCCATCAGCTATGTTATCGCCACTGTTCTTTAACATAGTTTGATGTGCGTTCGCGAGTAACTTCGTCGTTTATGAACCAACAACTAGCTGTCACTAGCGACTTCGCCCGCTACAACTTGGAAATTATCTCACGGGAACTTAAAATCGGGATAAAAACTATCCTAGGTGTTAATCCTGGTTATAAAGTATCTGTGTACCAAATTTTATTCAAATCGGTACGGTAGTTTTTGCGTTAAAGAGTAACAAACATCCATACATACTTACAAACTTTCGCGTAGATAATATTAGTAAGAATTTTGATGATTTCTTTTTTTTTATTGGAAATGAGACATTTTAAGGTGATAAGTACATGATATGGAAACCAGTATTTAGTGATGGGATCCCAGAGAAATCGAAGGCAACCCTCCAATTTCACAGGTACATATTACGTGTTTCGTGGTTTTCATACATACATACATGAACGCTAAAAACATAACACTTTTTTCGGGGCAGTCGTGTAATAAAATGGGTAGGTATGTTTATTTTTCGAAGAAACTGAAACCGGTAATTGTGAAAGCATCCCGTCTGATTTTCGACCTATAAACGCGCTATCACTCACGCACACAAATAAACGCAAACGTATATCTAAAACTCATTCCCTAAACCACAATAGGAATACAAAAAACTGAAAAACTGTTAAAATATCTACATAATAATTATAAAACAAAGTCAACTCAAAAACTCTTTCACCGATTTTCATGCTGTTTTCACCAATGGTAAGAGTAATTCTCTAGGAAGATCGTTCGGGTTAAGACGACGACTGGCTCTTACTTGCGCCCCGTCGTTCGTCTTTGTCCGTTACATAACCAATAGTTTGGGCAATTTCGTCATTAGGTTAGGTGAGCTAAAATGATACGTAATAAACATATTTTATTTTATTTATTTATTTTATTATTTATTTAGGTTAGGTTAACGTTAGTTATTAGGTATTTAGTTTATCTTTTAGTTTCGTAAATTAGCTTCAATTCTTGAAGGCTTCACGCTTCAAGCCCGGGGGGATGGTTGCGCCAATTTAAATCATTGATTAAATGTAATTATTTGGCAACACTATTGGTTGGTAACACTTCCCTATCTCCCATCCCTTTCTTGCACGGAACATATCGTACTCGTGGAAGCGAGATGGCAAACGTACGGCGGTAGTAATTCGCCATTGGACATTCATATCATAAGATTTTTCGTTGGCTATGAACTCGTGTGTCGCGAACATTGCGTTCCTAAGAAAAACTAGAAAATTGGTGTTTTGTGCGTGAAAACCGCTGTGAAACTTACTGAGGAGCTGCCACCGAAGATATCAAGGTACGGTGCACCCCTGTAACCCTTAAGAAAGACTGATTTCACCCTGTGTCTCCACGCGGTCTTTCAACGTCCCGTCTCATTACCACCAAGTTGATTTTGTTGTCTTTATTTTTGCTTTCCCGCGTAACCATTGTATAATTTTGATTTTGTTTAGAAAAAAGTAAACTGCGTAAATTCATTATTCAACTGAAACCGTAATTTAAATTGATTACATTAGGTGGCGATGTCCTGAAATTCGACGCAGATGCAAAACTGAAATTCACTGCATTCCAGCATTAAGATGATTATAATATTGTTAAGGTAGAAATTATAAATAACGAAATAAATTCATATAATTGTAAATTATAATACAGTAACGAACTGATTTACTTTCAAAAGGCTACGGTGAGTGCTCGAGATATATAAATACTCAACACCACCATCGAACAATATCAGTGATCCTCAAGAGTCACACGCACAAAGGTATCAGAAATCAAAAATGTTTAAGTTACTTGTTCTTCTCGTTCTAGTAGTCAACATGGGGTATATCAACTGTCAGGACCTGCGAGACCACATACCCAGCGACATACGCTTCGAGCATGTACCGTTTGCTCCAGGATTGCGGGATAATTATTGTATTACGGAGGCGGATAGATACTATAACTTATTAAATAAACCAGTATGTGACTAACTCCCGCCTTTCATTGACGCTGCATTGGCGACGAGAATAGGATTTTTAAAGTTTTTTTCATTACGCGTGCAATATCAATATTATTATAAAGATGCCAATCGGCAAGTTAGAACCGTTCAGTGTAAGTTCTAAACAATGGCCTGCCTATATACGTCAGGTCAACCAATATATTTTACTCAACGACGTAAAAGATAACCTCAAAGTGCCCAAGTTAATAACAATCGTAGGCGAAGAAACATAATTATTCGTTGATGTGTGACCTGTGTTCGTCCGACTTTCCCGAGAACAAATCGTACGAGGCATTGGTAAAAATATGTAGTTGCCGATCACTTGGAACCGCAGCGTTCTGAGATCGCCGAGCGCCACGTGTTTCGGCTGCGGCGGCAACGTGCCGGCGAACCATTGATGGAATACTTACAGGCCTTCAAACATCTGGCAACAACGTGCAATTTTGGCAAATGTACGAAGTGTTCTACTCTTGAGGAAAATCTGAGGGACCAGTTTGTTTCGGGATTGACAAATGACGCCATGCGTTCAAGAATTTTTGCCGAAAGGAAAATAGAATATAAGGAGGCGGTGGAGTTAGCACTAGCTCTGGAGGCTGCAGAGAAGCACGCGGAGGTGAGCGGCAGCACGGTGCCGACTGCGACCTCAGGTGCCGGCGGCGAGGCGGGTGAAGACCTGCATTATACACGTGGAGGGCGAGGATATGTCGTCATAGACAATTTTGAGACCAAGTGTGAAATCGATACCGGTAGCCGCATTTCGGCTATTAATGAAGATCTGTATACTCGCATTTTTTCTCATAAGATTATTAAGACAGATAATATTATGTTACGTAGTTATGCCGGTTCACGCATCGAATCGCTGGGTTATATAGAAGTGCAAGTTAGGTTAAGAGATGTAGAAGTCAAGTCCTTGCCACTTTACATAATTAAAAACGGAGCGTGTCCTTTGCTAGGACGAGACTGGCTGCGTGCTCTAAAAGTAAAACAAATAAACCTGTTTAAGATAACCGACGACGATGGATTCGTGAACCGTTTATGTGCTGAATTTCCGGAGGTGTTTACGGATAAGTTAGGGACTTGTAAGCGAGCCATTCGACTACAGCTGACTGATAACGAACCGGTTTATGTTAGTACGCGCGCGGTCTGTCCCACTGGCGCTGCGCGCTCACGTCGAGCGCGAGCTGGCGCGCCTGGAGTCCGACGGTTCAATATACCGTGTCGACTATTCCGACTACGGAACGCCAATAGTGCCGGTTATAAAGAAAAATGGGGATATACGTATATGTGGGGATTACAAAATAACAATTAATCCAAAGCTCAAACGTGATTATTACCCCTTGCCCCGCATTGATGAGTTGTTCGCGAATTTAAGCGGAGGAGAAAAATTCACTAAAATTGATCTCACACACGCTTACGAACAGTGTTTATTAACAAAGGAATCTCAACCCTATACCGCAATTACAACTCATCTCGGGACATATGCCTATCGCCGTACGCCTTACGGGCTAGCTTGCATACCCGAAAAATTTCAGAAATTAATGGAGGAAACCTTACGTGGAATCCCGGGTTGTGTGGTTTTTCTAGATGATATTTGTACAACGGGGGCTAACGATAAAGAACACATCAGTAATTTACGAGCTGTCTCGAAAGGTTGCGCGAGGCGGGTTTAACAGTTAAGTTAAGAAAATGTAGTTTTTTACAAGACAGTGTTAAGTACTTAGGCTTTATCATAGACAAAAAGGGTTTACGGCCAGACACTGCCAAATTGGACGCCATTACCAGCGCACCCACACCAGAGAATATAACCCAACTTAAAAGTTTCTTGGGAATGTTAAACTATTATGGTAAAATTAATAGTAATTAAGCACATTATTGTACCCTTTACACAATAAAATTTATTAAAAAAAGATGTTGAAGCTGAAATTGGGATTTAAGTTGTGAACAGGCGTTTAAAGAAGCTAAGCGTGTTCTCCTGGGCGAGCGAGTGTTAGCACATTACGAGGAGGGGCGGCCGCTCGTACTCGCGGTTGACAGTAGTGCGTATGGGCTTGGTGCGGTACTGGCTCACCGCTATCCCGATGGCAGCGAGCGCCCGGTTAGCTGTGTGTCCCGCACGCTTGAGCGTGCCGCAGCCGAGCGGAACTACAGTCAACTTGATAAGGAGGCACTCGCGATATTGTTTGGTGTAACAAAGCATCACCAGTATCTGTTTGGTAGAAGTTTTTTATTACGCACGGACCATCAGCCGTTGACACACATATTTGGTGCTAAGGGTGGCATTCCACAGACCGCTGCCAGCCGGCTACAGCGGTGGGCGGCGCGCTTGGCCGCATACGACTTCTCTGTAGAATTCGTTCGCTCGGCTGACAATGGACCGGCCGATGCTTTATCAAGGTTACCGCTGCCTCAGAAGGGACGCTTAGTAGACGCAGTCACCTACATGAATTTAATAGAGGAATCTTTTCCTATTAGTTTTAAGGATATTGCTAGGGAGAAAGAAAAAGATACATTGTTATGCAAGGTAAAAGGATATGTCACTTTTGGTTGGCCGTTGACAGTGTCGGATACTGAGAAACCGTATTTTACAAGGAAACAGGATTTAACTGTAGAATTAGGATGCCTCATTTATAAATATAGGATCGTTATACCGAATGTATTGCAAAAACAAATTTTAGAGGAAATACATGACGGTCATTTAGGAATTAATAAAATGAAAAAATTGTCAACGCATTATGTATATTGGCCCACTTTAGACAAGGATATAGAGGAGACATGTCGCGAGTGCACGGCATGCCGCATAGTGCGCGACGCGCCACCACATGCGCCCCTGCATCCTTGGGAGTTCCCACTGCATCCCGTGGCAGCGAGTACATGCCGACTTCGCGGATTGTGGGGGAACACGGTATTTAATTATGGTAGACGCTAACTCGAAATGGATAGAAGCAATTGCTATGCGTAGAACGGATGCGCAGGCCACCATCGCGGCAATGAGAACAATATTTGCTCGGTTTGGGTTACCATCATTACTCGTCACTGACAACGGACCTCCATTTTTCTCACAGGAATTTAAAACGTTTTGTAAGAAAAATTGTATAAAACACGTGACCTCAGCTCCTTACAGACCGCAAGGAAACGGAGCTGCGGAAAATGCTGTAAAGACAGTTAAGAAAGCGATCAAACGTGCTTTGTATGAGGGCGAGGATGTCGCCACGGCGCTTAGTAAATTTTTATTTAAATATCGTAACTGTGAACATGCAACCACGGGTGTGTCCCCTGCGGTGGCGTTACAGGGGCGCAGGCTCCGCGGGCGCCTTGACGCGCTGCGGCCTGACGTGTCGTGTGTAGTGCGCGCTGCGCAGGAACGGCAAGTAGCCGCTGCGGGCGGCACGCCACGCGTGCTAGCACCTGGTGACTCGGCGCAGGCCCGTGACTACACTGCGAGGGGGGATAAGTGGTTGTCGGGTAAGATAGTCAATCAGACTGGACCGGTCTCGTACAAGGTAGACGTAGGACATGGAATCGGTTGGCGTAGACATGTCGATCAGATTATGCCTGTACATAACAAGAATCGCCATTCGTTATCACGAACGAGTATAATATCCGAGCGCAAAGATTTATCCCCAGAGAGCGAAGTGTCCCCGGTCTGTGAGGAGGTAGAGGGTACATTCGAAGACGCGTATGACGGCGTTGGTGTGAATACACAGACCATGAGTTCTGAAACGGCATCTGGGCCGGAGACACCACCACCACCGTCTAGTGCGTCTGCCCGTGCTCTGCGAGCTTATAACCGGGCTCGACCAGGAGCAACAAAATAAAAGGTTTTGTTTTATGGTTATTGTTACAGTTTAAGATAGTTCATAGTGTTAGTTTATAGTTTGTTAGTTTATACATTTTAGATTATGCTTCAGCTTAGAAATGTACCGATTATTGCAGGATTGCGGGTTGATTATTGTACGGTGGTGGTGGTGGTAATAAAGAGAGAAGTCCTGACTGACTGACTGACTGACTGACTGACTCATCAACGCCCAGCCCAAACCCTTGGACCTAGAAAGCTGAAATTTTGCACAGAGGTTCCCTTTATAATGTAGACAAGGAATAAGGAAGGATTTTTCGAAATTCAACCCCTAAGGGAATTAAATAGGGGACGAAAGTTTGTATGGAAAATCGTCATATTCACGCGGGCGGAGCCGCTGGCAAAAGCTAGTATTAAATAAACCAGTATGTGGCTAACTCCCGCCTTTCATTGACGCTGCACAGCCAATCTATAATTATTACCGACGTTCGCCTGCAGACTGTCCTCCCGGCAAAATATTCCAAAATGGTTTTTGTAATATAATATTAGTAGGTAGTCAATAAACCAAAAGGAAAAAAATAAAAAATTCAAATTGAAGATTATTTTCTGGCGGATGTCCTACAGGTACTGTCAGCGTTGGCGACATCTGCGTGACAGAGGATAAAGATTAAATTTTAATAACCTTTTTTTTTCAATTTAGGAATAAAATATTGATGTCCAAAGATGTGTTTTTCTTTATTTTCAGATGGGAATACCTCCTTTAAAAGTTATCTTGAGAGTGAATTTCACACACATAACATCGCGCCTGCAACCCTGGAAGGGTTTGGCAGAAGTGTACCTTACAGAACACCCGCATTTTGCCAGTAATTACCGTCAATTGAGCCACCAGCACAAATCCGCCTGAATTTATTCCCGGTTAGTGGCAATCGCAATGTCTGATGCCTGCCTGGGCTGCGGAACTGTTTGAAAGAGATACCGTGGCCCTGTAACACAAATGGGTAAGGAGAAATGTTCCTGTTTATACATTTGTGTAACGGGTCCGTTGTATCTCTAAGAACCGGATTGATTAACTCACACGCACATGCCTGGGTGTTAGTCAATTCGAGTCTGACACTCCCATCGCTCCGCCCATAGATACTTTATAACCAGGATTAACACCTAGGATAGTTTTTATCCTGATTTTAAGTTCCCGTGAGATAATTTCCAAGTTGTAGCGGGCGAAGTCGCTGGCGACAGCTAGTTGGTTCATAAACGACGAAGTTACTCGCGAACGCACATCAAACTATTAGGTTACCTATGAAATTGCCGTTCTGCAGTACTGGCCATTTCAAATCAAAATATTTTTTGTTAAAGAAGCTGATGATACACAATCTACGGCTGAATTAGCAGCAGCTTTCGACGTTAGCGTCAAAACAATATTGGTCCATTTGCGTCAAATTGGCAAGGTAAAAAAGCTTGACAAATGGGTGCCCCACGAACTCAATGATCGCCAGCGCGAAGTACGCGTCGAGACGTGCCTTGCACTGCTCAACAGACACACAAATGAAGGAATTTTGAATCGCATTGTTACCTTCGATGAAAAATGGATCCTGTACGATAACCGTAAGCGCTCAGCAAGTTGGTTGGATCCTGGTTCAGCACCTAAACAATGCCCTAAACGAAAACTTATCTACCCCTAGAAAAGTGATGGTCACTGTTTGGTGGTCTAGCGCCGGTGTGATTCATCACAGCTTCTTACCAAACGGGGTGAACATTACTGCAGATGTGTACTGTGAAGAACTGAACACAATGATGGAGAAGCTGGCACATCTCCAACCAGCATTGGTCAATCGCTCGTCTACGCTGCTCCTGCACGACAACGCGCGACCTCATACTGCACAGCAGACGGTCTCCAAGTTGCACGAACTGGGGTTGGAAGCTCTCCGTCATCCGCCCTACTCACCAGACCTTGCGCCTACAGACTACTACTTTTTCCAGAATTTGGATAACTTCTTGGCGGGAAAAAAATTCAATACCCGAGAGGCAGTACAAAATGCCTTTGAAGAATTTGTTGCCTCCCGACCAGCTGATTTCTTTAAGAAGGGCATCAATAAACTGCAATTGCGTTGGCAAAGATGCATTGATTGCATGGGTGATTACTTCGATTAATACAAATAAAAAATACATGAAATCTTTCGTTTAAATTTTTTCAAACAAAACGGCAATTTCATAGGTAAAGACCTATTATGTTAAAGAACAGTGGCGATAACATAGCTGATGGAATTAATAAGCGTCTACTTAAGTCACCGTGATAGATATTCGAACGAAGCGCTTTGCTGGGTCCTTTATTATGCGCACAGCCAAGGAGTGGAATTCCCTGCCACGTCGTCGGTTTTTCCGAGTTCATATAACCCTAATCTGTTTAAGTCAAATCAAATCAAATCAAATCAAAATCAAATCAAATCATTTATTAATTTGCGAATATGGGTACAAAATAAAAGGTCGTAAACAAACAATAGTGGCCATTAGCCATATCCTACCTATAAGGCATGCAAATTTACACATTTATTTACACAAGTATTACACAATTTTATCCTGTAAATATTCAGTGACAGAATAGTACGCTTTTTTAGCAACAGTGTTTTGATATTGTTTTTAAATATATTAACATCATTTATCTCCAAGAATGAGTTTGGTAAATGGTTGTATATGCGTGGAGCCATACACAGTATACTTTTATTTAACAATGCTGTTTTATTCATTGGTAAACATATATTGAATTTGTATCTTCTGCTATGAACCTTATTAAAGAGGTTTTTATTTTTCCTAACGAACATTATAACTTCTAATATATATATAAACATGGTAGCGTAAGAATATTTAATTTCAAGAAAAATGGTCTGCAACTGTCAGTCGATTTTATACCAGTTATGGCTCGTATACATCTCTTCTGGGCTTTAAATACCGCTTCTGCTCCGTTCCGCTTCTTTAAGTCGCGAGTAAACAGGCTTTTACTGGGTAAGCTCGTTCTATCGTCGACATCATCTCTGCCCTTAGGGCAAGATTGAAGTTAAGAGCAAGCCCATTTATAATAAATAAAAAAAATGACAATTGAAATGTCTTTTAACTTACAAAGGTTTATTACATGCCAATAATAAAAGCATAGCTAAATCAAAAATTGTAAAGTCAAGTCAGATAGAAAAAAACCGGCCAAGTGCGAGTCGGACTCGCGCACCGAGGGTTCCGTAAAAAAAATATATTATGTGATGTAACTAAAAATTTATGGTTTTCGTAATTATTCCTTTATCTATGCTATAAGACGTTGCTTCGTACCAAATTTCAAGATTCTGAGTTCACGGGAAGTACCCTGTAGGTTTTGATTCCCTTGCGAGTGTCGAAAATTTGCGGCATAAACGGGAGTATCTTGATGTAACTAAAAATTTATGGTTTTCGTAATTATTCCTTTATCTATGCTATAAGACGTTGCTTCGTACCAAATTTCAAGATTCTGAGTTCACGGGAAGTACCCTGTAGGTTTTGATTCCCTTGCGAGTGTCGAAAATTTGCGGCATAAACGGGAGTATCTTTTGATCGCGTTGACTTAGAAGTTTGATTTTTTCACAGCTCCAAGAGACCATAGACTTGAGTATTTGATATGAATTTCAGCTTGATACCTCCACGCGTTCCTGAGAAAAAAGGTCTTGACAGACAGACAGACGGACAACAAAGTGATCCTATAAGGGTTCCGTTTTTTCCTTTTGAGGTACGGAACCCTAAAAATAAATTAAGCTATGATTATTTATTATCTCACCTGTAATCTAGTCAATTGAGCTCATAATTATGATGATTTGATAAAATCAAGTAAATTATTTCGTCAGTATCTATCACGGTGACTTAAGTAGACGCTTATTAATTCCATCAGCTATGTTATCGCCACTGTTCTTTAACATAGTTTGATGTGCGTTCGCGAGTAACTTCGTCGTTTATGAACCAACAACTAGCTGTCACTAGCGACTTCGCCCGCTACAACTTGGAAATTATCTCACGGGAACTTAAAATCGGGATAAAAACTATCCTAGGTGTTAATCCTGGTTATAAAGTATCTGTGTACCAAATTTTATTCAAATCGGTACGGTAGTTTTTGCGTTAAAGAGTAACAAACATCCATACATACTTACAAACTTTCTCGTAGATAATATTAGTAAGAATTTTGATGATTTCTTTTTTTTTATTGGAAATGAGACATTTTAAGGTGATACATGATATGGAAACCAGTATTTAGTGATGGGATCCCAGAGAAATCGAAGACAACCCTCCAATTTCACAGGTACATATTACGTGTTTCGTGGTTTTCATACATACATACATGAACGCTAAAAACATAACACTTTTTTCGGGGCAGTCGTGTAATAAAATGGGTAGGTATGTTTATTTTTCGAAGAAACTGAAACCGGTAATTGTAAAAGCATCCCGTCTGATTTTCGACCTATAAACGCGCTATCACTCACGCACACAAATAAACGCAAACGTATATCTAAAACTCATTCCCTAAACCACAATAGGAATACAAAAAACTGAAAAACTGTTAAAATATCTACATAATAATTATCAAATCCAATCAAATCAAATAATTTTTATTTGTTAACACAGGTAAACATACAGATCTTGAGTTTGGTGAACAGAGCGCTATGTTATGCCAGGAGGCGTACAAATATGGTGTGCATCTAGCTCAAATATTACGAAATTACATTACATACAAAGGTTGTTTGAAAATCATGCATAATTAAAATTTGAAAATAAATTATATCAATTACATAATATTATTTAAAAAAAAATGTGTGATGTCAGGAGGAGTTGTTTAATTACAAATGTCAAGAAATAAAAAAACAAATCTCAGTCAGAATAATTGAAAATGTCAAAAAAAATAAAATAAAATAAGTATATAAATAAAATTTTAAATGTCAATATTAATATTAAATTAAAGCTCCCAATTACTTCATCATTTAAGTTGTTTTTTTTTTCCTATAGCAAGAAACAGCATTATATTGAGCCATCATTGAAAAATTCCTCCAGTGTGTAATAACATTTGTCAATAAGCAAGCTATTAAGTGCCTTTTTGAATTTTATTAATGGCATATTTTTAATGGCATCCGGTATTTTATTATAAATTTTTGGAGCGTTTCCAAAAAAGCTTTTACGCATTAAGGCTGTTTTACATTTAACGTTACAAAGTTTGTTACAATATTGAGTACGCAATGGATTTCTTCTGACTGCCGATAAGCTGACAAATAAATGCGTGTTTTTTTTTACAAACAGTGCAGTTTCCAATACATACATTGCTGGCAGTGTCAATATTTCTAGTTTTTTGAAGTATGGAATACAGCTATCTGTCGTGTTTAGACCACACATAGACCTCACACAGCGTTTCTGCATCCTAAATACAACTTCCCTATTAGCCGACTGTCCCCAGAAAATAATTCCGTACCGTAAAACAGAAGCCACGAGTCCGTGGTATGCCACCAGTAATGTCTCAATATTAACCTTTTTTGAAAGCTGGAATAGTGCATAAGCAGATTTACTTAGTCGTTTACATATTATGTCAGTATGAGTATTCCAAGTCAATTTATTATCAATAGTGATTCCCAAAAATTTAGCACTATCAACTTCCTGAATTTTATGGTCTTTATAAATTATATTAATGTCAATATTTTCCCGACGCTGATGGTATTGCATGATGTTGGTTTTGCTTAAGTTAATTTTCAAATTATTATCATTAAGCCAGTTTATTATTTTAGTTAAAGATTCATTAATATCATTTTCATAATTATTTAAGTCATTGCATTCTATTATAGCGGTGCTGTCGTCAGCAAAAAGAACCATCTTATGTTGAATTATTTTTGGGAGATCATTGATGTAAATCAGAAATAGAGGTGGTGCCAACACGCCACCTTGTGGTACGCCATATTTTACGGATCTTTGTTTTGAGTAATATACAGTTTCTAATTTGGTTTTGGGACATAATCGAGAGACTTCGGTGCATTGAACTTATAAAACAAAGTCAACTCAAAAACTCTTTCACCGATTTTCATGCTGTTTTCACCAATGGTAAGAGTAATTCTCTAGGAAGATCGTTCGGGTTAAGACGACGACTGGCTCTTACTTGGGCCTCGTCGTTCGTCTTTGTCCGTTACATAACCAATAGTTTGGGCAATTTCGTCATTAGGTTAGGTTAACGTTAGTTATTAGGTATTTAGTTTATCTTTTAGTTTCGTAAATTAGCTTCAATTCTTGAAGGCATCGCTTCAAGCCCGGGGGGATGGTTGCGCCAATTTAAATCATTGATTAAATGTAATTATTTGGCAACACTATTGGTTGGTAACACTTCCCTATCTCCCATCCCTTTCTTGCACGGAACATATCGTACTCGTGGAAGCGAGATGGCAAACGTACGGCGGTAGTAATTCGCCATTGGACATTCATATCATAAGATTTTTCGTTGGCTATGAACTCGTGTGTCGCGAACATTGCGTTCCTAAGAAAAACTAGAAAATTGGTGTTTTGTGCGTGAAAACCGCTGTGAAACTTACTGAGGAGCTGCCACCGAAGATATCAAGGTACCGTGCACCCCTGTAACCCTTAAGAAAGACTGATTTCACCCTGTGTCTCCACGCCGTCTTTCAACGTCCCGTCTCATTACCACCAAGTTGATTTTGTTGTCTTTATTTTTGCTTTCCCGCGTAACCATTGTATAATTTTGATTTTGTTTAGAAAAAAGTAAACTGCGTAAATTCATTATTCAACTGAAACCGTAATTTAAATTGATTACATTAGGTGGCGATGTCCTGAAATTCGACGCAGATGCAAAACTGAAATTCACTGCATTCCAGCATTAAGATGATTGTAATATTGTTAAGGTAGAAATTATAAATAACGAAATAAATTCATCTAATTGTAAATTATAATACAGTAACGAACTGATTTACTTTCAAAAGGCTACGGTGAGTGCTCGAGATATATAAATACTCAACACCACCATCGAACAATATCAGTGATCCTCAAGAGTCACACGCACAAAGGTATCAGAAATCCAAAATGTTTAAGTTACTTGTTCTTCTCGTTCTAGTAGTCAACATGGGGTATATCAACTGTCAGGATCACGACAGTGATGACCAGCAAGACCACATACCCAACATACACTTCCAGCCAATCTATAATTATTACCGACGTTCGCCTGCAGACTGTCCTCCCGGCAAAATATTCCAAAATGGTTTTTGTAATATAATAATAGTAGTTAATAAACCAAAAGGAAAAAAATAAAAATTCAAATAGAAGATTGTTTTCTGGCGGATGTCCTACAGGTACTGTCAGCGTTGGCGACATCTGCGTGACAGAGGATAAAGATTAAATTTTAATAACCTTTTTTTTTAATTTAAGAATAAAATATTGATGTCCAAAGATGTGTTTTTCATTATTTTCAGATGGGAATACCTCCTTTAAAAGTTATCTTGAGAGTGAATTTCACACACATAACATCGCGCCTGCAACCCTGGAAGGGTTTGGCAGAAGTGTACCTTACAGAACACCCGCATTTTGCCAGTTAGCGTCAATTGAGCCACCAGCACAAATCCGTCTGAATTTATTCCCGGTTAGTGGCAATCGCAATGACTGATGCCTGCCGGGGCTGCGGAACTGTTTGAAAGAGATACCGTGGCCCTGTAACACAAATGGGTAAGAAGGAATGTTCCTGTTTATACTTGTGTAACGGGGCCGTTGTATCTCTAAGAACCGGATTGATTAACTCCCACGCACATGCCTGGGTGTTAGTCAATTCGAGTCTGACACTCCCATCGCTCCGCCCATTGCAGAGCGGGAGGGGTTATTTGATGATTTTTCATCAACAAAAAAAGGGCTCCCTATAGTACAGCGAAGTGCAGTATGCCTTAAAAATGACTATTTTAAATGCGACTGTATAATGAGAGAACCTGCAGGCCTGCAGGATAATTGCTCCGTTACTAGGTGGCCCAAATATTTAAATTTGTATACCCTGTTCACCGACTGACCATTCATAAGAATAGGAGGGACTGTAGTGTGCCTGACCTTATGAACCCTGTACTTAATAAAAAAATATCCATGATTAGGTACACCACCGTTATGTGTACGATAGATGAGTCGAGGTCGTTCACTAGTAATCGATTGTCATTCCTAGAAACCTTCCACTCAAATATTGATGTATGTCTTTGATATTATAGACACACAGTCTGAGTTTACTTGGGTCTGTGTGTTACAATATTGGCTAAGATTCAGTACTTTAGTCAGTGATTTACCTTGTTTGCTAAATCATGACCTCTTGGGTCGATCTTTAGATTAACCTTTTGAGCGCCACAGTCACGTATAGACGACAAGCCCAACAAGCACAAAAGTACCTTAAGTTTAAGGTACGACTTAAGGTACTTTTTGGCTTGTCTTGATACTTGACTGTGGCGGTCAAAAGGTTAAGCCGCGGCTGTTTAGGTTAGTCCATGGATGGTGACCACTCATTACATACCATACATAGTTTCTGCCGTGCCCCAGAAAGCACGGTAAGCCGAGACCAACATCTCGGTTGTCTTTTGTAAATCTTTGCCAGTCGCTTAATGTATTATACTGGTACTCAGAAGCATCTGGTTAATAGATTGGAACCCGACCCCAATTGAGTTGGGAAAGGCTATAGGCAGATGATGATGGTTAAGATGACAGATCATCTTAACAATTAGTTGCTTTTAACTAATCCGTTTAATGCTATTTTAAAAATTAGCAATCATTTAATCAAAACGCCCTTCTCCACGTCTTAGTATTGTAAAATCAATAGGAACTATGTAAACATTACCATTTACACATGATAAAATCGAACAGTTGCACTACATACATATTTACTGATAATTTGTAAAGATAAACCAAAGTAATTCAACTGAAATTTTCATAACTTTCATGAAAATACATAATAATTATATTAACTTGCAGCGGTCCCAAAAAATTTAATATCTAGTAGGCTTAGTGATATTTTTAAAACCCTCAAACGAAAACTACGAACTAAAAGAGTTTTACTGAACTTCGCGCATTGTTTTCTGGTACCAGGACTTTTCATTTTCATTTCATTTCATTTATTTCAGTAACAATTTTTACACTGTATCGAAATTTCACACTAAAATATAAAATCATAGAATCACAAATACAAACCATAGGATCACAAATTTATATTCATTATTCTAGCAGTAGGTACCAAAAAATAATTAATAAAAAGTTAAACATTTCAATAGCACAATATGCTAAATAGCAAAAAATATAGAAACAAATAAATTAAGATTCCATTATTACGAATGTATTATTGTATCGAAAATTTTACACAAAATTATAAAACAATGCATTACTATTGAAATCATCTGTAGAACAGTAACCAAAATACATCATTAATGAATAAATTAAGATTCAACTATTACAAATGTCAAATGTAGAAATAATGTCAAATAAAATACTAATGATTACAAAATAATATATATGTCACATAAAGAATGTTAAAACAGACCGATTCAGTCATTGCAAAATAATAATGTCAAAATATACCTAATTAGTGCTACCCAAACAAATGTCAAAAATAATAAAAATTGGTAATACCCATGCAAATGTCAAAAATTAAAAATAGAATGTCAATAAAAATAGTAATTATAACTAAAATCTAGTTATATGTGTCACAGAGAAACTCATCAAGGGTGTAGTAGCACTTTTCTATCAAAAATGATTTTAACTGCTGCTTAAACGTATTTATGTTGTATATTGACTTTAAGTATACAGGTAGTTTATTAAACATTTTAACAGATTGATAACCTGCAGCATGACTCACTACTTTTAAATGAGGTTGCAATTTATTTTGTAAGTCTCTACGCCTAGTAGCCTCCCGCTTACCTCTTTCCTCTAAGGTTTCAAAATTCTGCAGCTTTTTCATGAGATCAGTGAGAAGAACCAAAATGTAGAGACAAGGGACCGTAAGAATCTGAAGTTCTTTAAAATATTCCTTACACGAAACCCACTGAGGGATTCCCACCATGGTTCTTATGGCCCTTTTTTGTATGATGAAAGCTTTATTTATGTTGTACGCGTAACTACCTCCCCATAGAGTAATGCTGTACCTGAGTTTTGACTCGACAAGCGAGTAATATACGACTTTTAATTGTTCAACAGCGATCACGTCTCGAAGACTTCTCAGGGCATAGCAAGCTGAGCTAATTGAGCTTTCTATAGCAGTCAATTCACTTTTCCAGTTTAGGCTTTCGTCAATGTGAATACCCAAGAATTTTACGTTATCTACCAATGTTATTTTATTTTCATTTAATAATATGTCAATTTTATCTGTGTTTCTCGACGTCGTCCTAAATAACATGGCATTCGTTTTACTGACATTTAATTTAAGATTATTGATACTAAACCAATGATGGACGAGAGCAAGAGCTTTGTTTACCTTATTACTGAGAGTATCAACATCTTTAGCGGCTATAATAGCATTCGTATCATCAGCAAAAAGTACAAGTTCAGAATCACTTTGTGCCAGCATATAGCTAATTAAATCATTAACGAATAAAATGAAAAATATTGGTCCTAATATAGAACCTTGCGGAACTCCTAGTTTTATTAGTTTAAGTCCCGATTTGAACACTTTTTGAATATTTTCTTGATTAACTTTAATTTCCACATATTGCTTTCGATTTTCTAAGTAAGACTTAAATAGATTTAAGACCGGTCCTCTTACTCCATAATGTTCCATTTTTGCTAATAGCAACGTGTGGTTAACCGTGTCAAAAGCGGAACTAAGATCGAGGAATAACCCTACGACTTTCAATTTATCATTAATTCGGTCAATTACTTGCTCCATTAACATATTAATTGCATCACTTGTTCCAACATTTTTCTGATAGCCGAATTGTCTGTGATTAAGTATTTTATTGCGATTGAGATGTCTCAGAAGCCTGATCTTGAGTATTTTCTCAAAAATTTTTGAAGTTATTGGCAACAAAGAAATCGGTCTATAATTATTTGGATCTGATTTGCAACCTTTTTTGTAAAGTGACTCTCGCTATTTTTAGTTGTTCAGGGAATACATTCATCTTAATACATGTGTTTATAAGATGTGCCAGAGGTTCTGCCAGTATGTCAATGTGATCTTTAATAGTCTGTATAGGTATTTCATCATGATCAGAAGATTTCTTGGCCGCCATGGAATTCACTAGTTTTTTTATTTCGCAGGCAGTGACGAGATCACAAGTCATTTCTCGATCTACTCTTTTTACGCTATCTTGTAGAGTTTTTATAGCTTGATCAAATGAATTAGCGTCGCCAACTGTATCTGCGCCCTCGAACGTGTCCGAGAAGATGTCTACTATTTGTTGGGGATTAGATATAATTGTATTATTTACTTTCAAAAGTATGTTTTTTTGTCCTTCGCGATTTGATTTTGCGTTCCTATGTCTATTTACAACCTGCCATATAGCTTTTGATGATACATTTGCGTTCAATAGTTCTTTACTGACTGCAATGCGTCTAGCTTTTTTCAAGACTAGTCTGTATATTCTAATATATGATTTAGTATACGCCCTTATTTTCTCCGCACAGGTGACATTGTTTATGGTTTGTACTAAAAATCGCTTCATTTTACTGGATACTCTAATTCCTTTCGTAACCCAGGACGACTTATGACAATTCCTAATATTAACCCGCTTTTTCTTCTTTTTGTAACTTACGCGGAATATTTGTCCAAATTTCTTTAAAAAGCCATTTATACCTTCATCCAACCAATTTATATCCAGAATACGTTGTCTAAAAGTATTTGAATTTTTGTCACTAAACTGTCTAAACTCTATATTTAGAAAGTCTTGGTTGCCACCGGGCTGAACTTTTTCAGTTTTTAAGCAATTATGATCAACAAACTGCTCATTAATATAGTCATCTGGTAAATTCGTCAAGAAATTGTCCAAACATGATTGCGCATTATTCCGTTTATATGTCACTTCGTTTATAATTGGTCTAAAATTGTACGATGACAGTAAAGTCAAAAAATTTGAAGTTTTTTTGTCATTTTTAAGCAAGTCAATGTTAAAATCCCCGCAAATAATACATTTTTTGCTGAAGAAATGTTCTAATAATTGTTCCAACTTAGATAGAAATGTTTCAAAATTCTGATCGATAGGATTTCTGTAACAGCAGAAAATGTAGATGTTAGTACTAACATCTTTAATACCGCATAGTTCAAAGCTTTCGATTTTGTATAATTTTTGACAAAAAGGTACCTCTTCGCAAGCAATATCGTTCCTCGTCATAATGAGGCTACCTCCTCTTTTTTTGTTTTTCCTTGCATTAAAAGAGACCATTTTATAATCGATTAAATTGAAAAGAGGAGCTGACTCCGTGGTCAAGAAGTGTTCCGTTATGCACACATATAAATTGTCAAGATCAAAGTCTTGCAAATAAAGTTCTAATTCCTCTTTTTTGTTACCTACACCACATAAATTTTGAAGATAAATATTAAGGGATATGGAATTATTAGGGGTTACAGACATAGGTAGCATACTACGAGAGTGGTTGAGCCGTTTAGGCACGAAAAAAGTCATCAGTATTTCCTAAGTCGTCAGTCTGAGTCTGAGTGCCGATGCTATTCGTAACTAAGGAATGCCTTGATGAAGTTTCAATGTCCGTCTGTGTACAATTATTTTTGTAACACTTTTGTACCTTGCCACTTATTCCAAACTGGTCATTATTCTTATTAATTTTAATATAGTTTACAAAGTCATGTCTGTATTTTAAGCGAAGTATTTCCTTGTGAATTAGTCTACGTGCTTGTATTCTATTGAAATATTTTGGAATTAATAATTTCGAGCGAAAATGATCCTGATCCAGTGGCAAAAATATTGAATTGGCATAATTACTACAGACCAGTTTCAAGGAGTTATTAAGCTTATTAACACCTAAATACCTGTTTTTATAGATTTTCCCAACTAAGACATTTGTGTGCCTAATTTGACCCAGAGTATGATATAAGGTGGATTGTAAATTCAAAGGGTTGGAGTCGTTAGAACCCCCTAGTATTAGTATGTAGTCTGAGTTGGTAAAATCTTTACACTCGTCAACACATGTACTCAAAACCTCAGCCATGGGAGCTCCTGGCTTTACCAACGATGTCACCATGAAAGAATGGCCTAGTAAATCTTGAAGTAGGCTTCTCATTTCAAGCCCTGCTTGGTCAGAAAATATCTTGATTTGAGGTTTCCTTGTCGTGGAATCATAAGATTTTGAGATTGATGAAGTATTATTGTTTATCCAGCGTTTGTGAATAAGCTCTAAATCCACCCTTTTGTTTATGGTCAGAGTGTCGGTTGTTTCCGAGTCGACTATTGTAGCCATTTCGATGGTGCCGTTTTCCACGATTAGTCGATAAGATGGCTGATGGTTTATGATTGTATCCTGTAAGCCTTTGCCATTTGTAATGGGTTGCTCAAAGAAGTAACTCAAATTTGTCTTGCAATCATCACGTTTTGGGCTATTCCTTACTACATCTATTTCAAGTTCTTTAGAAGAAGTCCTTGGCAGACCGATTCTCATACCACACGACCTGTGGCGATTTTGATACTGGGGACTATAAAATTTGAGCGGGGAAGCAATCAATTTGTTACTTCTATTTAATTCAAAAGCGCCTACTGATTTGTACATATTAATTTTGTGCTGGAACGTTGATAATTTTTCCTTTAAGGCGCTATTCTCAATATTTAAATTGTCTATCTCGCTGTTTGCTATTTGTAATTCTATGTTTAATTTTGTGAGTTGTTCCTTTATTGTAGTTATTTCATCTTTGTTCATACTGTTTGGTAGACTCTGATACGAAATGTCTAGTTCATATTCACTGTCTTGGAAGTCAAGACTTAGCTGGCGTCGTCTTTGAGTGTTTACATTTTGCGATTCTTCCATGTTTTTAACAGAAATGGAAATCGAGAAACAAACAAAAAGAACTTTTTAAATGGTCTCGAGCCTGCGACCTCAAGCGTGTAGATCTTCCCAGCTAGCCGAAGCGCCACAGTCAATAATTATTATTTGGCGAAATATCACAACAGTATCAACCGAAACTGTTTTGCCGACAATTTTGTTTTTTATCCGCTCAACTAGATGTCACTTTTCACAGTTTAGCTGACTTTACGTCTTGCTCGTAAAAAAAACAGATGTCACTGTTTACCCTAACACTGATGGCCAGCTGATCATTGTTGACATTTGAATAAAAAACGGATTGTTTTTATGACTTTTCGACGATATCACTTCACTTCACTGTAATTCTTGCTTATTTAGTGATTCTATTGGCGTTAGAGAAACACTGTCCGGTTTGCTCACCCGTAATGTTAGTTTTAGGGTCACTGTTTTGAGTTTCCGTACATCACACAACTGTTGTCGTAATTATGTGTTATTCTTATTTGTTTGGCTGTATAACACTGTCACTCACGGGAAACGAAGTATATTAAAGGTTTATACTGATAACTGGTGAAAATGAGCACTTTTACTATTTTTGGTGAAATTAAATACACGGAGCTAATGTTTACTTCAAAGCAGTGCCATCTGCTGTCTGACTGCATGAACGCTAGGGTGAAAAATTTCCCGTTGAAATACTAAACTCGTATAAAAAACAAGTCAGATGTGAAAAATGCAGTCTCGTTTGCAGTTGAAAAGTTCATGTCGCCCCTGTTTTTGATCCATGACCTCTCCATTTTTATTTTTTTGCAGTTTAAAATTGTATGCCCGAGTTTTCCCTGGCTGACGAAAGTAACGTTTAAAACCAGAATGTGAAATCTTTTTTGATAGGTTACTGTTACTAAAAAAAGAGCAGGGCGATTTTAATTTACAGTCTCATAATCAATAAGCAATTTATCATCCATTATCATCGTTCTCCTCTTTGAGTCATGTCATGTCTTCTTTTTAACCGACTTCCCAAAAAGGAGGAGGTTCTCAATTCGATTGGTATGTTTTTTCCATACAACTTATTATTATACAGTTTTAAAGTAATGAGAGAAGCCAACGATAACCAAGTTAAATAGTGTACGATTGTCGCTTTCGCCACAGTGAACTGCTATAGGCTGGTAATAATGAAATGTATGTGACCGATTTTGGTAATCAGCCTCAATCTCAGCGGTGACAGCGGTCATTGATCTGTGAGATATTATAGTGTTCAAGTAGGTATTTGCGTAAACACAGGTGTACTCTCTCTTTCCTCACGTTCATATTGCTGATGAAGATGACAATAATTAATCAAGTCTTATTCTGTAGAAGATATACAAATATACAAGCGGTCTAGAGAGAAACAGGAGTATATAAGAATTCAATACCATCATTTTAAAATTCCTCTTTCAAAATCTACTCGGCTAGCCAGTAAGAAGCCAATATTGTAAGATAAAAGACTAAGAATCTGCATAGTAAACACGCCTGGAGATAAAGCAAGCAACTTTATGCTTAACTCCAAAGTAAAACCACACAGACTAAAAGCAGCACTTTCGAATTCACGTCTTATAAACTAGTTTGCCCTAAAACATCTAGCTGGTACAACAAAACGTGTGGAGAGTACATTATGCATAATATCAAAAGGGGCTTTAAACAAGAACTGGAAACTTCATTAAAGCTGAACTAAAGTCAGCTAAGTGAAACACTACCTGGTCTGAATGTGATTTGCATAGTTTGTTAATTAAATTGTTGTATTAAAGAGTTTGCCCTGATGTGTATAAAGTTCGGGATGAAAATCCCTATGTGAAAGTTTTGTTCTCGAAGTAAAGCGATCCAACTAGGCAGAATTTCCAGTTGGCTGGGTCATCCATCATATCTAATTTCTACGGGATGAGGGTTGTTAGCAAATAGTTGGTGCTCCTGGGGCGAATTGATGAATTCATTCATGTGGGGATTACGAATTTGAGAGAATGAAGCGATAAAAGTATTCAAGAATAATCACAATTACATAAATCAAAATATTTGCCTTAGTACTTTTAACGTCATACGTTCTATTTATCTATTTATCTTCGGGGACGCCGGCAGACACCAGGCGGGCGATCAGTCCTTTCGTTGTGGATTATTTCGCCCAGTTCCGCATCAACGTCATACGTTACAAAGACACATAATTAATTCTAGTTGCCCATCCGAAGGTGGTGTGGCAAAAATGCTCACAAAACTTTGACGTTACTTTTTGGAATGACATGGGTAGAATATGCAGAAAGATGATGGTGATGCATTTTTTTAAACAACATCATCATCACGCCTCTAATACTCATTAACCGTGGACCCACATTTATACAGTGCTACCAACATCATATAATTATATCTAAATAGTCCGTCGTAGAAACGTCTAATATCACTAGCTACGAAGTTTTTAAACCTTGTTAAAGAAAATAAAAGTATTGAATAACAAATAAAGATAATTTAAAAGAACAAAAACTCCTACTTCTCAATTTTATACGTGGACATGCCTATAATAATAATGAAAAGAAACGTATTTCTAAAGAAAGTTATTTGAAGTCATTAAAATCAATAAATCATTCACATACTCACGGGTCACGAAACAATAATTATGTCAATATTCTTTTGAATGTATTAGGAGTAAAAGGAAAGACTTTTATTTTATTTTATACACGATTCAAGGACATCATGATACAAAGTTTTACGATGGATGTAGTAATTAGAGCTTACTTGATAACACAAATTGTTATTATTACAGGTTACTGTTAGCTTCTGCCATCCCACTGTTGGGCAAAGGCCTCTCCCTAGAACTTAAAAAAAGTTTCGATCTACGGCAAATGTGGACCACTCATCGTATGAGGGTTGAATTATCCACTACTACCGCATAGCAAATCAATAATCAGTGACACACGATTGCTACACGGGTCATCATCAACCAAAACTTTTCACAACAGATGTTGGGGTCGGCTTCCAGTCTGTTTAGACTGGAAGCTATCATAGTTGTGAAATACTGGTATTCAGCTAAATTGTATTTAGCTGAATGTTGAAATATAATAATATAAAAATTAATCTTGAATACCAGTTTTTTTTTGTTACTCCTCGATACGGCTCGCATTGTGAGGAGGTTCCTGTCCTTGGAGCCCTAACCACCAGTAGCTTGGACTCTGCTCCCGTCACCGGTAGACGACAATTTTTTATATTATTTTGTATGGAAATATTTAAAAATGTAAAAAATAATGAATAAAGGACATAATA
The DNA here is from genome assembly GCA_949316265.1 of Diarsia mendica. NCBI lineage: Eukaryota > Metazoa > Arthropoda > Insecta > Lepidoptera > Noctuidae > Diarsia > Diarsia mendica. Next base: position 20,372,122 of record OX438900.1, on the reverse strand, counting down.
ATAATAAATCATTTATTTCAGATTCATCCTAAGACTATACATCCATATTTTTAAATAGAATTGCAACCTTACAAACTAGTGTTAGTAATAATTAATTAATTAATTAATAATAAAGGATTTTCTAGTATAACCATAACGGATATACGGGAAATCCGTATAAACTATCTGATGATGACAAAAAGCACCTCAAAATTCTTAGCTTTCATGAATCAATTCCGTCATAAAAACAGTTACGAAAAGCGATTTTACCTTGTAATAACTTAGATCAAACTTTCAGCGACAACATTGCTACTAACCACGTAAAAAAATCACAATACGTTTCAGCAACCAGTCTTGCCAACATTAACGAGATCCACAATCAGCAATTTCCTATTATTTGCCCTCTGTAGTTGCGTAGGATGTAAGCATCCTTCCCTCCCTTTATTCCCAAATCAGGTCGGAGTTCCGGCATCCGGGCCCCGGTTAACATGTTCCAATTACACACCTTCCAAATTGGGTAAGTTGATTAGTTATCAGCCGAAGGCATATTCGCACATGGTTTGATACTAAGCTTTTATATTTTTGAGTTATCATCCCGTTTTCTAGTGAGCAATACATATTTTTCATACCGCGAGGTATTAGAAAGCATTACATATTTATTAAATACGTTTACGTATGAAAATATTTAAAACATTGTATAAAAAACAATTTACCTTTATTGAACCTTTCATATTCTCAAAGACAATGTAACATGTCTAGTGGTATGATCATTGTATTGCCATAATTTAATCATAGGTCTCAAGTTCGAACTCTAGACACTCTAGACCTCTCGAATTTTCAGATTGATGTGCATAATGTACCTGCAATTATTACTTGTTTCGATGAAAGAAAACATCGTGAGGAAATCAGCAACAGTTTTAGAGATATTTTTTGACGGCATTTCAAGCCAAGGAAGAGGGTCTTGGGTGGCTTAAAAAACTCTGTCACCAGGTCAGGTAATTACCACGCGATTAAGATAGAAAGATAGTTTCAAACACTGTTTTGAATTTTCACCGTTTATAACTAAACTTATCTTGTCACTTACGAAATATCTTCCATGATTTATCGACTACATTTAATTTTACCTTCAGTAACATTTTATTTACTATCCACCCGCATTCTCGAGTCATCCCTTGATCATGTCGCTGCAACAGCCTCTAAATATCGAGACTAAAGGATAGTCACGGAAGATATCCCGTTAACCTATTATATTAGTTTACCAATGCATTTGTCGATGTGATTACCCTTCATAGCATTTGACTAACAACTGCTTTCCATGAACCTTTTAAGGTTCTTGGTTCAGGTATAATAATAGTCAAATTGCTAAAAGTCTGAAGAAGTCATTGTTGCAGGTGATCATAGAAAATAATTGATGCGATTTCCTAGGCGTTAGCTAGTCATACAACTGCCTAGCCTTATCTCAGCTATGTGTCATGAGGTTGGCTACTAGTCTATTCGGTACCAGTATTTTAAATGATGTGACTGCCTATATGACCTCCACAACTCTGTGCTTACCTGATACATACTTACTACAGCGATCTGATCGTCAGACTTTGTGAATCTGCTGTAAGCTAAGTGATACTTGCTTTACTGATTAGTTGACTACCAAAACTACGGTCCCTGATACAACTTGGCCGCAATTAGATCGAAAGATAAATTGAACAGACTTCTGAAATTATGTCAGTACAAATGGTGTTATTCGTACAAAAATATCACGATAAATATCTTCAAATATTAAAAGCTGCCAATTTCGTACCATTCGGCCGCTTGAAAATCATAAAGATAAATCAAAATTACTGTTGCAGGCCAATCTAAATAGGTGCTCGGAACGCAAACGCTGAAATATCGGCACAAAATATTGGGGTATGTTAACTGCTTCGGGTCAATTTATATGAAATTCGTTGGCGAAGTATTTCAGGCACGGCTGAAAAAAATGTTACGTGTATTTTTTTATGTCGTGGTATTCCGTTCGACTTTATTGGGGGTGTTAAATAGAAAGGTTATCTAATTTGTCGAATACCTGAAGTAAAATCTAATACTGGTATGTAATGAAATTATCATCATCATCATCATCTGGTTAGCCTTTTTCGAGCTATCTTGGGTCTAGCTATTAGTCTAACTAGATGTATCTGAATATCTTTCTTACATGGAACGACTGCTTCCAGAACCCACTTACTGGGTAATGCAATACTCCGTAATAAGACTGGTGGTAATTCGGACTCTTGGTTTTGTGTTTAATTTGACAGTAACCTGAAGTAAAAGCATGGAATATTGATTCGTTTGAAATAACTTTCGTGTTTCATTGTCTTTGTTACACGAAACCTAATAGTGGCATAGAATATTTATGTAACTATAGACTATTGTATTGTACTCTTCAATATGATTCTGAATTATTTATAATTCCTTTCGTGTTAAGATGTGATTAAAATTAAAATAAAACTAAACCCAAAAAATAACTAAGAGAAGAAGACCCGGTCAAAGTTAATTGGCAGAACCTGAACTAAACGGTTCATTTGCTAAGTAATCGAAATATTTCATGTTAGGTACTTGTAGTTTAAGATGTGTTAAGTTAGGTTGAATTTTATGACCCTTTGTTGAATAAAATAAATGATCAAAGTCTAAAGTGACATTCTATAAGCGGTTAAGATGACCGAAAAATCAAAAATATTTTACATATTTACCGGAAAACTTAAAACAATCCTGTTGAAAATCTTTATAAAAACACTGAAAGCGATTGCCCCTAGTCAGGCCCTCAGGTGCGGTCTGGACGTAACTAAAATAATATCATATTATCACGTAGCTCAAAATGTCCGCATACTACAAACCAGATACCGTAAATTAAGGCCCGTGTACACCGAAAATGATGAAGCATAAACTAATCGCCTCGTCAAAATATACGTTACATTAGCTTCTATTTCCCCGTCGCAGTTTAACACACGTTTAAAACAAACGTACGTTAATTAGCCGTTACAGGAACTCGTTCACAAAAACAAACAGTGTTACTTACTTCAAAGACAAGTTTATAGAATCCCCTTTTTATCACAAACACAATAAAGTTGGTTCACTGATTTTTTTTACACAGGGCCACGCTCCCGGTGAAGTTATTACAGAAAAGGCGGGTGATCGCTCGGGACGTGCGACCTCCCCAACGCTCGGGCCACGACTGAACCTCCCTCAATACAATCTAGATACGAAAGGGTGTGAAGTAACGTCCTATCAACCCCTACATTATAGGGACATTAGTGAGTCCCTGATCAGTTAATTAACTAAAACTTTACAGTGAGTGTTACGATAATTTTGTAGGAAATTAAGTTCGAGTTATGTTACAGATTTTCGGGTGGATGCTGATTTATGGTTGATGTTTCCTGTTGCGTAGAAATATGCTCCAATGTGTTGTGTTTGTATGTAAGTGTGAGTATCTAGTGAAATATTATGTTCATCTACTTCGATCATCGATGATATTGGCAAAGGAAATTATTTTGAGGAAACCTTGACTTACAATAAATTAATGTAAATCTGAAATTTACAATCTGCGTTCATCAAGATTCATGGCTTATCTGTGTTATGGCATGCAATTTGTTTTATTTGCACTTTATTTATTCTTTATTCAAACATTTTACATTATTATAATTTTTTTGAGAGACTATAAAAAAAAGAAGTAGTAGCCCACCGGTATCGGGAACAAGCTACCGGTCAGAGTTTCAGCAAATGGAACCTCCGAGCAATAAGAGCCGTGTCAAGTCTTTTTCTGAATCAAGCTCTTGATCCAGCTGTCTAACGAGAGCCTCCTCAGGTGTCGAGGCTATTATTATAAAAATATGAAGCAAATTCAGAACAGTGACTCGTAGGTCGAAGGTACGTGTTTTTTGTTTTGTCAAAACAATAATAATTGACGAAGATAAAGCGCGTCAAAGATCATGGAGTGGGGCTTGAAACGTCAATTGAAGGTACAAAATGTACTATCATATGACGTCTTGAGTTTTCGAAGCACTGTATCGTCTTCATTTTTTGTTTAGGTGAAAAAAGAAAAAATACGTGGTTAATATTTTTTGGAAATGTATCTGACGGACTAATTAGTTTTTTTTTGTCCGATCCCCTATTGTCGCAAGCGCGACTGCTGTGAATGAGGTCCCTTTATTTATTTTTTTGGTGGGTTGAAAATCATCGAATAACCCCCCCCCCCCCCCCCCGCTCTTGGGCAGAGCGAAGGGGAGTGTCAGACTTCTACTGACTAAAAACCAAACCCATGTTCCTTCAATACTCGCCCCGCCTCGCTTCGTTCTTCGCCATTGTGTCGGAGCCGCGTTATCCTTTCGACAAGCCACAGCCCCGACGGGAGTCACAGCCCCGACGGGTGAATGAGGTCCCTGGATTCGATTCTCAGGTAGAGCAAATTGTTATTGGGTTTTTCCATTAATAATTTTCCAGTAGCAGCCACGAAGGTCTGGATTTATTTATTTTATTTTATTTATTTTTTATTGGTTCACCAACAATAATTGTTTACACAGGTTCTAAGCTAAATATTACACCCAAAAACGTAAATGCAACAGTACAACAATCACTTATAGATAAACTCCGCATGCTTAAAGAAGTTGTACAATTTATGATAATATTAATTAATCTAATTTAAGTATAGTTTTACATAATTACTTAAGTTATGCCTGGTTGATGGTCATATTCTCGGAAACTGGCGTAACTGGCGAAATACCCTTCTGCCTAACCCTTCAAGAATTACATGTCTATAACATGACATCGTTATGTTATGTTATGTACAGAGCGAACAGTTTACATGTTGAATAACGTTACAAGATTAGTTCCAGAAACTCTCGGATGAGCAAGTACGAGTAGTAACGACTCTTTATTTTACTACTATCTTTGACTTTTAACTTTTATATTTTCTAAGCTTCCTGCTTCGTCGTAAAACCCTTCAGGTGAGAGGAGGAACCCCGTTTTGTAAAATTCAGACTTAAATTTTGGAGCATACCCGTTTTATTTGCTCGTAATATTTTTACGTGACACGTTTCAATTTTCGTCAGTTCTTGGATTATTTTTATACTTGATGTTGGAGACCAGGTGTTGTGGCGCAGCTTGGAAGAGGTCCAGTGGGAAACTGACATAGTCTGAATTAATTTATTGAAACCTCCTCATCATCATCAATATTAGTTCACCCGAAAGAGGATTTAAATACGGCGCAATTTAAAAGTAGACTGCGTAATTTTTTAATAGATAAAACGTACTACAATGTAACTGAGTTCCTAACGGAGAAAAAAATTGACTAATTTTAATGATATTTATTATAATCTACTTATGACATTTTATTATAGACGTTATTTGAAATTAAATTCTGAATGATTTATTTTTCATTTATTGTGTAATTTTATTTAATTGTATGATTTAAACTATTTGTATTTTAATATTTCAATGTTTTCGCTGTTTCGTTAATTTATTGTTATTTTAATTTTGAGTTGGACATTATTATTATTATTTCTTTTTTTTTATAATTTTTACTTATTTGAGTTATTAATTTTGAATGTTTGACTATTTTTAACAATTATTTATGCAATTGTAATTTTATTAGAATATTTGTACGCCGTTGACGGCAGGACATAGCGTTCATTATTAATATTGACATCTGTACTTTCTTTTTACCTATATTCTACAAATAAAAATATTTGAATTTGAGGTTCACTGCTGGATATATGCCTTCCCTAAGTGTCGCCATATTGACCGGTCCCGTACGTCACGTATCTAGCGGATCCCCGCAACCTTCACCAGGTCATCGGTCCACCTAGTGGGAGGCCTTCCAATGCAACGTCTCTTGAAACCTTCTGTTTTGTTAATATAGAGGAAGGCAAAGGACACTGCTGACATATTTTTTCTTGTTTATTGAAGTCTGCTGGCAGACATAAGGAATGATAAAAACACAAATAGATGCAGACGTAAATTAAAAATGTATTATTTAGAATTGCGAGTGTATTCTTCATAATCCTTCTTTCAGTTGTCACAATTATCATTACATTAATTAATTAAAACACAGAATCCAGTATAAATCATAATCCAATTCCACACGGGATCAAATTATATTCCAATTCATCGCTATTCATAAGCAAAGTAATTTTGTTGATGGCCTTAATCGGTTCACATTGAATTGATGAACATAAATCGTTTTGATAATTATCAGTTTTAAATATCAGCTGGTTTGATTAAATTCATTTGGTTCATTTTATGCTTTGATGGATTGATTGGTTTTATGAGATTTATTCTTTTACTTTTGTATTTAAAAGTAATATAATATAATGTAAACACGTCTTTGACAAGTCCTCATTATGCTATTATTCATAATTTTAGCTTGTAATCGTTTATTGAAAACCACAAACTATGCTTTTGCAATTTTTTTCTTTTTAACCGACTTCTAAAAAAAGAAGGAGGTTCTCAATTCGAATGTTTGTATTTTTTTTTTTTATGTTTGTTTGGGCATAACTCCGTCACTTGCTAACCGATTTGAAAAATTATTTCTTTGTTGGAAAGGGTATACTTCCGAAATGGTCTCATATTTTTTTTTCGAAATCGGACAAGCGGTTTTTGAAAAATCAACAAAGCTAAAAAAAACTACATTGGCCACATTGACCCATGAACATGTGAACCACTAAAAAGTGAAAAACGTGTGGGTGGCAAAAAACGAAATCAAACAAACAAAAGTCACCGACTTCAGAGACTGGTTTTTCTTCTAAAGTTTATTTTTCACTTTTTTGTGTTTTTTTTTGAAGTCAGTTTTATTTTTTGTTAAAAAGTTTTTTTATATAAGATTTACGTTTGGAAGGTTTTAAAATTGTTAATAACTGCTTAGACTGAATGTTGGCAACTTAGCATAATATTATTTTATTATTATGCACAAAGATATTTACAGATAGGCCTTACCTGGTTCATAATTGTACCTTAGCTTTAAGCTCATTATAAGATCTTCGCACATTACGGAATGCAAAATTAAAGTTATGAATAATAGATCCCCAACCCCAAGATATAAACTTGAACATTTTGGAACTGTGAACACAGATTCTATAGCTGCACCATGTAGCTTAACAAGACACAAGTTTTCTGAAATCGCCATTTTTTTTTTAAATTATAAATGGGCTTGCTCTTGACTTCAATCTTGCCTATAAGGGCAGAGATGAGGATTTTATACTGTAGATACGAGAATTCATTGTCATGTGAATACCTGAAACATTATGGAATTCTTCCAATACCTGCTTTGTCATTACGAGTTATAGTCGAGATTAACAACAATAAAGAAGCGAGAACACGCATCTTTCTAAGCCATGTTCTATTATCCCATTCTTCGAACTGGCTAGCGTTACATTTTCCCGAAGGCCCATTCACAAAACCGTGTGGTATATTGAAGTAACCTAATATTTGCAGAATACAGGCATATTTAGGAAATATCTGTATTTTTCCAGCCAACATTGTGTAGGCGTGTAAAAATATAAAATATAAGAAAAAATTGATAAGGGAAAATGTAAGTAGGTGCTGCTGGATAAAATGTAGATATAGAGAATAAGGGGATAGATACACGAGCTGCGATGTGGTGTGATGTGGTGAGGACAATGAACTTATATTTTTGTTAGCTTGATAAATACGTACATACCTCGATTTTCACAACCGTTTTCATTTCTTTTTTGTCTATTTGCACATGTTTCGGGCTTGATGAGCTCAAGAGAATAGTTCAAGGAATGAAAATAAAATACTAATTTCATCGAACTCCGGTGCTGTATCGCTACGATGGATTAGACCCCGTTCAGACGATCATAATAATTTCAACAATATTTGACGGTAATCTTTTGGATAACCAGTAAAACCGTCTATAGACAATAGATTTTTCATGTGTAACGCAAGTGTGTTTCAACTGTACGAGCATGCATGAGCGTGTTTAGCAGAACACCACAGTTATCCTTGCCTGTACGATTGCGCAGGCATAACTGAACGTGTGTGAAAGATGGTATACACAGCTCTCATATTATACCCACTAAAGCAACCATTCTGTCAAGTGTTGACGGTGGTTAGTCTTACATACTCGGTTTTTATGCATATTTAAAACACCTTCATAATGCTAAACTCGTTTTTTTGCTGGTTTTCGTGTAAAGACATACAGTACTCACAACTTTCCGGGCGCATGCCGCTGTGATTGTATCACAGAAGCGCGATATCAAAGCGTAGGTGTAAGTGGCCAAACGCCCACAGAGGATTCAAACCGGTTCAAGTGTATCATCTTGCAGAGCTTATGTATTGCTTAGGTGTTACTCAGTAGACGTCGTTGAAAGTGTAGAACTTTTCGTAGCCGCGTAGACATTGTTGTGGACATTTACAGTATAGTAGTGTGGTGTTTGCCGTATAGCCGTGTAGGCAGAGGCGTAACTGCGGAGCCGCGTAACCCTCACCGCAGTCGCGTAGCCCATTCTGTAGCCGCATAGGATTTGCCGTAGCCGCGTAGCCTTTGCCGTAGCCGCGTAGCACTTATCGTAGCTGCGTAGCACTTTCCGTAGCTGCGTTGCACTTGCCATAGCCACGTAGTCCTTGCCGTAGCTGTGTTTACACTGTTAACTCTATGCAGCTGTAAAAAAGGCCGCCTGCCATTCGCACCACAGCTGATTTTCTTCCCGTCGAGCTGCGGGTTGTTCGAAAGAGATACTGCGGCCTCGGCACAAAGGGCTAAGAAGCAACATGGTTGGTTTTTAGTCAGTAGAAGTCTGACAGTCCCTACCGCTCTGCCCAGAGCGGGAGGAGTCATTTGAAGATTTCCCACATTCCAAAAAAAACTGATTTACTTAGCCGTAGCGCCCTTCGTGCTATCGTAAATCCACTGTATTTTTACTTAATATGTTTTTCAATCAGCATTAAAAAATAACTCGGCTGTTTGCAGCGAGTTCACTCTCCGCATAAAACAAATATTTGTATGGCCTGTTCTGGGTTGTCTGTTTGTGTATGTGAGTTTAAATATTTGTAAAGGCACCCACGATACAGGAGAAATTACTAGAGAAGGCAACGTTTAAAAAAACACAAAAATAAATAAATTCCCACAAAGCAATGGCATTTTATTAATTTATTAATTATCTAAAGATTATAAAATGACGTAAATAAAATATGTTCGACCGAATAAAATGGTAAAGATGAAAATAATATATATATTTCTCTTTTATTATTTTTTTATTACTTAATTAATTTAAAAGGAACTGTATTTTCCTGGCAACCATAGTTACCTTTAAAGTATTTTCCTTTTAAATCGCAGAATTAATTCGGATAAAGGTAAGCTTCACCTTGGGGATGCTCGTGGCTAATTAATAACAGCCACTCGTGTCAATGTTCAGGTGCCCTACTATGACGTCTTAAAACAGTCCTAACTTAATCTTATTCCGGTGTGGAAACGTGACAGAACTAAACAGGGTGTCTAGCGCCATCTCTTTTCCACACTGGATTAAGAATAAGTTAGAACTGTTTTAAGACGTCATAGTAGGGCCCCTGGTTAAGCCGCGCTTGCCTGGGACGGATGACCATCATTTGATTAAGGTTGATGCGACAAGGTAGCCCGTGAAAATCAAATTTTCTTACGTTTTTAACATACGACTTAACACTGAACGGGAAATTGCAAAAAAACGTAAAAAAGAAACGAATTTCACAGGCTACCCTGTCGCCTTTACTTTAACAAGTTTTCTCTCCACTGGGTATCATTTGTGGATCTTTGACCGTCGTTACAAGCTAGTCAGTGGCCAGATAAGCAGTCGCTCCATGATATAATAAAATAATATCCAGCTGCATCTGGAGAGACTGGCATATAATTAGAGCAAAACTTCTCGTTAGAGCTGTCTAATTGTCCGAGTAGTTTTAATGAAAATTGGTAATTTTAAAAGTGTAATTTTCTTTGAAAATGTATTATTTCCTTTGAAAAAGCTACAAGCAAAGTTTAACCTAAAAATGGTGTTTAGTTGTTATGCTACTTGCAAATAAATTGCAGTACGTGTTAACTCGCTATAACTTGTGAGTTATGGCGACCTTCATCATCAGCCTATAATGTTCCCACTACAGGGACTCAGGCCTCGTCACTAGGAGGGATGGGCTATTATCCACCACGCTTGCCCAGTGCGGTTTGGTAGATGTCACATGTCTTTGATTTTTTGGTTCTAAGACATGCCGGTTTCCTCACGATGTTTTTCGTCACTGTTTTGAGAGCAGCGGTGATGAATTATATTACACAAGGTAATGCGGTTGCCTAGTCTTGAATCCACGACGTACTGATCGTAAGTCGGGGCCGGCATCACTGGGTCACTATTGCTCTTATTGCCTTAGTGAAGCCCTATATTTATTGGAGACCAAATTTCTGCAGATATGATAAATCACGGTAAACTAAGATCCACGACGCTTCCTTACTTCCCAGCCACAAGTCAATCTCGACGCCAGCATACACCTCATAAACCGATTGTTCAATGGTGTGGCCGTTTAAACTGTCGCCGGTGGATCGGCTGAGCGGCTCGGCGCGCGCCAATCACGGGCTTAAGATAGATTGCCAATACCGGTGCGGCTTTGTGCTCCGCTTGGGGCTGCAATTGGTCCCTTTTCTATTAAAATTAGTTGTGGAATAGGGTGGTTTTTTGGATTGATAGGGGCAATGCTAGGAAGTTAAACATGGAAGTTAAATGTCCGAAAGTCTTCCACCAGGACATGCTTTGCCGTGGCCGACGTGGAAATCTCTAAATAGACTCTGAACCCAGGTCGGCCGCAGCAAAGACAATCTCTTCAGATGGGGGTTCATTGACGGCTCAGACCTCAAGTGTATGCGGCGTTTCTCCACAGATAATGTCCCACCTTCCATCTTGCGCTGCATGCCCTGATACCTGTTCACTTGACGACCTTATGACTGCATCAGCGAGTGGAGTTCGCATAGCTGAATTTTGGGCCAAAACGATTTAACAGAAATTTGCCATCGACACGCTAAGAGAAGAACATGGACGCCCACGCAAGAGGCTACATATAGACTGAAAGTTGCTTAGAAAGCCATGGAGCGTTGCATGCTTGGTATAAAGCTGGTAGATCGAGACCCTTATGTCGAAATCCGAAGACTTACAAAGGTTACCGATATAGGAAATTGCTTCACAAAGTTCAAATTTTAGATGAACAGGACACCTATAGGAAGGCGCAGTGATGACAGGTGAACTAGCTGATTAGCTAGAAATCAAGACACGGGGCCTAAAGACCAACTGTCTAAAATGAGAATTCAGTTTATGGAAAAACAGCAACCACAATTACAAAACATCATTTAGCATCACCACAGAACGTGACCTGCAGTGACTTGACTAGCGAAAAGTGTAACTACCTGTAGTACTACTGATTTTCCAATTGACTAACTACGTAGGTAATTATTTTATTTATATAAGTCCCATTAAAACAGGTGGACAAATTTTAACACAGCGTTTAGTAAGCCTAACTAAAGACATCTAAACAAAAAAAACACTTGATTTTATTTTGACTTAAAATATTAAATTGCCGGCACTCTAGAACAAACTCATCCTATAAAAGTAGGTATTTTAATGCCTTTTTCTTATATATTTTTTTTACTATTGTTTACATGAACGCAAAATTTAGCGGTCTGAATGATTTCTAAAATTTTGTCCACCTATTTTAATGGGACCTTATATTAGTAACAACGGTGAAAGTAAGATCATCATCATTCTCTTCATCATCAAAGAATCAAAGAATCAAATCAAAAATCATCAAAGAATCGCCAGACTTAAGTGGCAATGGGCAGGGCACATTGCTCGCAGAACGGATGTCCGATGGGGCCGAAAAGTTCTGGAATGGCGACCGCGAACCGGAAGACGTTGCGTTGGAAGGCCTCCCACTAGGTGGACTGACGATCTGGTCAAGGTTGTGGGGACCCGCTGGATGAGAGACGCACGGGACCGGTCAATGTGGTGACACCTGGGGGAGGCCTATGTCCAGCAGTGGACGTATTTTGGCAGAAATAATTCTCTTGCCCTTATCCTATTCCTTTAAGCTCGGCGCAGCATGTCTCTTTTTCAAAAAATCTCTTTTACTCGTCATCTCTTCAAACACCTCTTTTTTATCCCATATGATTCTAACAATCGTTTTTTTGGTCTTCCTTTACCCTCATACCCAAGTGAAATTAAGATAATAATATTATGTAAATATTTCCCAAGCAAGCACATGTGACATCAGAATCTGCCAACCCACACTGGGCCAGCGTGGTGGATTATATATAGCCCATCCCTCCTAGAGAAGTGGCCTGAGGTGATGATGATTTCCTAAGCCCTAGTCAATCTCCACGCCAATGCATATTTCATAAACTGATTGTTCTGTGGTGAGGTAATATTTAGTGATGGATAATTTATAGGGGGCTAGGCTTGTATCGTTTGCTAGAAATTCACAAACTGGAAGCTAAAATGAAGCTAGGAATTGAATCTACACCTACTTTGAGAGTCATAATTATGTTCGATTTATAGAGAGTCGACTGAACGATTGTTCGAATGGAATTCATTGCAAAACAACCTTTTATCGCCTTACGCTACTTCGGCTGAACGATTCATCGAATATTTACATATTGCCGGGGTAAACTTACCGTAAAAACTAGCTTATTTATTTCTATTCTCAAAATATTTAGTAAACCATTATAGATTTGAAAACACTAGCACCAAAAGTTTAATTGTTTGATAGAATAGATTCTGATACTTCTTTAATTTTAAAACTAATTTCAAACGCCGAGTAGGTTAACGATTCATCTTTCACTTTATGATTCTAATTTTACTGAAACTTGATCGCGACGGTAAAGTCATAAAAAGTTCTGTGATTAGACATATTAATTTAAAACCATTTTCGCATTGACGGGGTTTAATAAAAAATTGATGATAACATTGATAAATTTTAACACACTCAATGAATATTTTATAGCTAATCTAAGCAATTATCTGAAATTAAATAGGGTTTCTTAGTTGATGAACCGAAAATTATCATCATCATCATCAGCCTATAATGTTCCCACTGCAGGGACTCAGGCCTCCTCTCTAGGAGAAGGATGGGCTATAATCTACCACGCGGGCCCAGTGCGGATTGGTAGATGTCACATATCTTCGAATCTTTTGGTTCTAAGACATGCCGGTTTCCTCACGATGTTTTCCTTCGCCGTTTTCAGAGCAGTAGTGATGAAATAAATTACACAAAGTAATGCGCCTGACGGGGTTCGAACCCACGACTCACTGTTCGTAAGTCGGGGCCGCCACCACTGGGCCACCACTGCTCACTGGGCCACCACTGCTCGGCGCGTATAATTTTCGATGAACCGAAAATTATACGTGCCAAATAATATTCCACACTCGTCAAAATATATAATAATAATCTTTCTTTGAGACAATCTAGTTACGAATCATACCCAATCAACATAACCCTAGAGGCCTAACAATTTTCTTTCACCAAATTCAGCTATACGAATCAAACCTTTTTAATATTCCACCTAATCCGTAAAAAAATACAGAACAAGACCTCACACAAAATAAAAAAGAAACAATCGCTACTAATAAAACAAAGCTCAATAGAACTACCTACATTTGGTTCGAAAAATAAAAAAGCAAAGGATCGAACCGAAAGTTAATAAAAGAACGGAACCCGACAATACCCGACTGGGTTCGATCAATCACCCGACAAGTTCGGATGAAGACCGAACGTGTGATTACAGCATAATGACGGTGCCACGGACCCCTAAAATGTGCCCACATATTTATAGAGTTGTCTCTTTTTGTATTTACCGTTCTACTCGTGCAAAGATTTTGTGGAAATAGAGTGAGCATTTTGTCAAGTGGGTTTCTCTTTAGTGTGCATTGGGGTTGGAATAAATGTAGTAGTTTTCGAATGGATAGGTTTTAGTTCAAATGCGGTTTTTTTTTTAACTTTTTCGTGATAAATAAAATTCTAATTCTAAATTACTTTTTTTCTTTAGCAATTATTTTGTGAAACCGTTGGATAGACCCTTCATAAAACAGATTTACAGAATGCGTTGAATATTCCTGCACGCTATCCCAAATAAATATTACAATGATTGGCTGCAATGATCATCCCAATTGGAAATGATACTATCACCGTTACAAAGCCTTAATACACATAAATGTAGAAATAGTCTTTGCATATCTCGTCCAAAAATCCAGAAAAGAAAATGACACATTCCTATTTACATTCAGCTTTATACGCGGGGCGAGTACAACTTTACACTGCGTAAACACAAAATAGAACGGGATAAAAGTTTCAATAAAGTACGATTTCGTTCTTTCCTTACGAGCAGTGTGTTTGTGTGTTCGCTTGTAAGGCGTATTATCACCGCTTTTCTGCAAGCTATACACGTTTAAGTGACTATAATACGACTGGAAAGTATTCCCAACTGATGAGCAGCACTGCTTGTAGCTGATTAGAAACAGACGGTCGGGTCGATCCTTAGATTAAGCAGTGCTTGCCTAGATTGGTCTGTCGATGGGTGACCATCTATTACGTACTGAGTTTCCTCCGTGCCTCGGATAGCACGTTAAGCTGCTGGTCCCGGCTTTAATTTGTAAATGTTTGACAGTCGTTGTAGGTAGTCTAGTGACTAATCCTGAAAGTGTGACAAAAAACAATGTGTCCCCCCCTCTAACTTTTGAACCTTAAGTTTAGAAAATATGAAAAAAAAATCTGAAAAGTAGAACTTTATAAGGACTTTCTAGGAAAATCATTTTGAACTTGGATGGAAACAGTTTTTGTACAAAAAAGACAAAAAGTTGTACAAAATAATTTCTGGACTAAGTTTGTAGTATAATTGTAGATATGCAAGCATTTTTTTTTAACTTCGTTTACATTATTTTATTATCCTGAACGTATCTTTTTTCAAACAAAAAAAGAATCATTACTACGGAACCCTACACTGAGCGTGGCCCGACACGCTCTTGGTCGGTTTTTTTAATTTATCTTTTTTCCATTCTCGTCAAACAATACCTTTCCTACAGCACTAAGATACATTTTTCAAACTCAAAACCAAACACAACCTCCAAAAATAATGCAAATGTCTACAACACTCGTCGGGAGTTCGCACTAATTAGTGCGCGCTCTGATTCCTTTCCTCATCTTAGCGGCGAAGACGGCTGTATATGATGTTAATGACTATTATTTGCAGGTTGTGGTGTCTCATCAACAATGGATTTCTGGCAGAGTTTGTTTGATATTTATTCTTTCCTATTGTGTCTTCTCTTTTCAAATCTGTCAATTACTATTTTTTTCGAAGATAAATACTTAGGTATGTTAACGTTATGTTATTTTTATTATGTTTGGCTAACGTTTTCTCAATTACTACTCGGTCACATTAACTTGACGCTTAAGACGCTTGACACTAGACGCAGAGATGGGTCAAGTTATATGTAATTGCCTTTTGGGAAACATCAAATAACCCCTCCCACTCTGGGCAGAGCGAAAGGGAGTGTCAGACTTGTACTGACTAAAAACCACCCATGTTCCTTTCTAGCCCTTTGTGTCGCGGCCGCGGTATCTCTGGCGAACAACCCGCAGCCCTTTATGTAATTGCCTTTGAGTCCAATTCGATGAAGGTGAATACACGAAGCCACTGACCTAACACCCATTACCCAGTACCGCACTCAGTAATATGAAACTTCCTGCTAAGACTACCAAGCTATAAGCTGTCTCAGTCATTACCTACTAATTTTGCAAAAGCCCGAATTTCTGGCAAGATGAAAATGAGGTAAGAAAAGTTAAAATTTATACACTTCTCATGAAAAAAATCGAAGCATTATCGTCTAGCTTGTATGAATTTTATATTTTATTACAAGAAACCGAAAAAATGCCAGTTGATTGCAGATATTATAAGGTATCGTTTTTATTAACGAATATAATATTAATGTTTCAAATAAAAATAAAATTTCTTTAGTTTTTGTGTTTTTATTTTCAACATGTAGGTACCTACATGTTTTTACACTCTAAGAAGACTTAGTATTTTTTTAACCAGTGTCTTTTTTGTACAACAAAAACGACACTGGTATTTGCAGTACTGTTTCAATTTATTTGATGAGTAGTGTAGAATAGGTCACAAATATCCCATTCATCGCTTTCACAATTCCCTTATCACAAAAAGCTAAACATTATCTCCATTTACTGCAATGCAACACACATTTCAAGCGGCGCAAATACTGCACATGTCTCCACAAACACACGTCGAGAACTCGCACTAATTACGCGCTCTGATTCATTTCCACATCTTAGCGGTGAAGACTCCGGTGTTTGCGATGTTAATAAATTATAACCTGGATATGTGTCTCACCAACAATAGATTACTAGTGATGGGATGAATATTGTAAGAGGTTTAATGGATTAGTTGGTGTTTAGTTTATATAGATAAAAAGGGAATGTTTGGAACTGTCAAGAGCATTATGGTTACCTACTGAATTGGAAATAAATCTTGATGTTTTTTTTTAATTATTATACTAAATACGTAAATGCACAGCAAAAAATAATTAAATGACAGATTTTACTCTGATCTAAGTAAAATTTCAGTTTTTGGGGAAACATATGAAGTATTCCCGTTTGAGCACCTATTTTATAACATCTATACTTTGAACACCAAAGGTATTTTCATTAGAGCACTAATCATAATTTTAACGTGTTGATCTTATGGGAACAGTGAAAAATATCTGACTTTGTTTCCTTTTGAGCACATAAGTTGCGGTAGCTTCACATTCACGTTGCCAGCTTCATAACAATTCAAGTTTAGAAAGAGCAAGTGAGACAGGTAGCAATCGTTTTCAATACTTTTAATATCTTGTAAGATTACTGAAACAATTTTAAGATGCCTTAAAGTTTAAGTCAATCCAACGCATTTTTCACTTAACATCATTATTATTCCTGATAGACATGACTTTGTCCTGGCTTTCCCTTACTTTGTTTTCCAACACTTCCTTGTTTCCCTCCAACACCAACACACAGTGCAATAACACGCAATCATCACCAAAGTATACCGCTCAACATAAACACGACGCTCAACACAAATATGAACTTGGCGGGATACAACTTGCTGGGGTGACTGTACTCAATTGGCCACCAATTAAACGCTTAAGTGACACGAGATTTGTGGAAAAAATGGAAGAAGACAATTGATTTAGAGTATGTTAAATCACCACGATGCAACCATGGCCTTTATCATCTGCCTAGACTTTTCTCGATTATGTTGGGCTTCCAGTCTAACCGGATGCAGCTGAATACCTACTAGTATTTTATATGTAGCGACTGCTTTAACTGAACTCCACAATCCTGTTGGTACTGGGTAATACCATTATGCTTTGTCAGAGTTTTGGGCCATTGAATACTTGTAACGATTTACAGAGATCTACAAAGGACAGCCGGAACCAATGACATCCATACATAATTTTTCGATAACCCCAAATGTCCAAATCATTTTTTGTAATATTCTGTCCTGTTGACAAGTCCTGATAAATAGAGCATTATAACACACAAGTCCATGAAGTTAGAGCGCATAGAAAGATACAGGGGCGAGTGTACCATTTACGGTACATGGACGTGATGGACCCACGCGGCGTGTATTGTATTCGGTACATTGGACAGTTAACGTGTGCTTTCCGAGACACGGAAAAAGCTCGGTATGTGGTCACAGACCTATCACATCACATCCACAAATTGTAGTGAAGAATAAATGTTACTTATTTGTTTTGTTGTCGAAATTGTAGTTTCATGACTGGTTTGATAAAGCCTAAAGTGATGAAAAACCGGTCAATTGGTTCCGTAATAAAGAAGTCTTGTTTAATTTTATTATTTTGCACAGAAATACCTACACATTCTTCATTTCAACGGTCTACCTTTATGGATCAAGAGATACAGCCCGCTGTTAGACAGACAGATGGACAGACGGCGGAGGTTTAGTAATCGGGACACGTACTAAACCTCCACTGTCGGTTAAGAACCCTGAAAAAGAAGTAAGTATGTGGTATTATATTCGTGCATAAGCAACTCGTCCGCATAAAAGATAGACGTCATGACCGGAAAAGCCGTACGTAAAAATGAAAATCCATAAAACAGCCAACTTATATGCAGGTCTTAAATCCAATACCAAAATAAGACAACATTAATTAAAAATGTCGTTTCAATATTTGACCACCTGTGCCCATATAAATAACTAGGCGTGGCTGGTACACATAAATACTACATTTGTATTGCGGCAGAGAATTTCGAAGCGATATGTTCAATTGTATTTTAAAATGTCCCATGCAATACGTTAGTTAAAATTGTTGTCTATTAATCTGAGAGTGTGTATTCCAATTAAATTATCAGAAACATAAATGGGTGGTGTATTTTTTTGACGCAATTAAATGGTAGGTATGCTTCACAATCAAAAAGATTTAACAGACTATAGACTTGCGACTTGCGGATTTTAAAAATATTTTCATACAAAAAACTGTGATGCCGAACGTTTTCGATTTTAAAACACTTATGCTATCTACACGGGCGTATAACATCAGACGAAATGAATTACTATTCTGTTACTAAGTAGTAAGAATTGAATTACGATTTATTTTTCCTTGTCCAGTCTTTAGCTCGTGAACATTTCAATGTCTTTATTCATAACCATAGCCACCTTGTTTGCTTGTTTCCGAGCAGAATGAGAATGAGAAGAGAGAATGAGAATGAGCTGCTTAATTTTCAATGCAAGATTAATGTACTTCACATTTATGTAGCACCCTTGCAAACACGTTCCGAAGAATTTTAAATGCTTTTTTCTATGCTATAGCTAGATAGGCTGCACAAATCGTTTTGACGACCTGCAAAGAACGTTATAAATTGTAAGCTGTCTAATTGAAAGACATTGCGATCCCTAGTATGTTACTACTTCCTCAATGTTTGTTTAGGCAACATAGGTATTATAACCTATAGATCAATTATAATACCTAACAAACTAATACATACAAAAAAATACAAAACTTATGTTAATATAACAAAAGACTTAAAACTAGTAACAAGAACTTAGCTACCATAGTATCTTCGTCCTATCTGAATCGAACCACAATATTTGCCAAACCAGTTTAATATGATTCACAAGCAATTGGTTTGATATCGTGCTCATACACCTCTTGTATTGTCCGCACATTCCAGGAACTATTAGCGTCAAACTCGTAGACTAAATTCAATTTAGATAGCCCTGGACACGCTAGGAATATTATCAACATACGTGTTGAATTCCTAGCTTCTAGACTATGTACCAGAATGTTTTCGCAAATGCCTAAAATCGAAGCTAACTCTATAAACTATAATCACTTCTATAAGTTTCACAGATCAGTTTAACCATTATTTACCAAAAAGACCTTTTGGATATTTTTGCAGAGTTTGTCAAAGTCAAACTCTGCAAAAATATCCATAAAACACTATTATTGTTATACTTACAAATGGTCTATACAAAAACACTTGTTGCCCTATCTGGAAGCCTAACACTCAATGCACCCATACTATAGTCCAGTTAAGCGGACGACAACCTCATAGGTTGACCTCCAAGATGCCATTCACAAAAAAAAAAACAGAACTGAACAAAAAGAAAATTACCCCACCCAGTTTATATTTCCAAAAGGACTTCCACTGATCACTCTATATCCCTGCAAAGAGGTTCTATATGCGGTTAATAAAGCACGGGTGAATCTCACTGACGATGCAGGAATTCTGAATAGCATTACTAACAATACAATGAGAAATCTTACACTGAAGATAGCGAGGGAACTCACTGGGCTTTCATCTTCAGCTTGCGTTGAAATTAGATTCATAACGTGATGTCTTCGGAGTTTGAGATAGTTAGGAGCTGATGTTGATATAAATATGCTTAGTTGTTATCTAGATGGATAAGTGAAGTTTTATTGTCTGTGTGTAGTTCCAAAATGACGGATTTTTACTGAATGCATAATAATATGAAAGTACCTATATGCGAACCGGAATACGTTGCGTTTGAAAACTTCCCTTTAGGTGGACCGATGACCTGGTGAAGGTTACGGCACCGGTCAATGTGACACCACTTGGGGGAGGCTTATGTCTAGCAGTGGACGTCTTTCGGCCGAAACGATGATGAAGATGATATGCGGTATTATAACATTGACACTTTTGTCCACCTGTTCTTAGTTTTACTTATTATAAAATTTGCTATCTGCTAATGAAAGTTCAATCAGCCAGCAGTTGTGGAGATTATCCGAATGTAACTGACGGACAAATAACAGTTTTGTTTTAGTTATCGTCTAATACTTTTATACGCATTCAGAAAAAAATTGTTTTATTGAAATTATTACCATCAGACTTTTTGTTATTTTTTTACAATATTTAAAGGAAAAACAACTTTCACTTTTAATTCCTTTAAATAATACTTTAGAATCACCACTTTCACACTTGCATCCATCTACACATATTCCCGACTGTCATCTATCAAAGATAGATCGCACCGATAATTCCCACGACCAACTGAAACGGTTAACCTAATTACAAACTACACATGTTCAAGTAAAACATCGATAGATCATCTTCGGGACTGAAGCTCTGACCCATCACTGTAAGAAACCCTAATAAATAATACTGGCATGTCAACTGGGCAATTAATCAAATAAATATCGAGTGTTTCTAGTGATTGTTTTAGATTGGGGGATAATCGAGTGATAGGTTTTTTGGCTGGCAAGAAAATGAGCACTGGAATTTGATTTTGAATGTCTATCGAGCAAATATGAATTTGTCGCCGGGACATGACGTCCATACAAGGTTACAAAAAAAGTAAACATTGATTATCACTTTATAAATTCCTCTCTACCATAGAAGATCGATTTGAAAAACACAATTTGAAATTGGGTTCAAGAAACACGGATCTGCTAAAAAACATCGAAAATATTTGAAATATTAGAAACCTCATTTTTCTCGAAACGTCTCACTAGCATAGATCAGATATCGTAGTTGACAATTTAACAACTTTTTTACTAGCTCCGATATTTCACAAAAGTGAGTACACAAACTTAATGGTACAATTTTATTTGATACTTTTACTACTTCACAGTTCGCAGGAGTTTCTTCCAGATGGATGCACATGGATATCGTTAAAGGTTACTAAAGGATTATGCCAGTGCGGTGGGCAGTAGCAGTCGTCTGTGTTAATGTGATCATCAACTCAGTTGCGAAATGCTGTGTCTTTTAGCAACCGCAACTTGAAAACTTTTGCTTGGTTACTAAATACTAGTGATTTTTTTTAATTTACGGCGAAACAGTGACGATGTTACTTGATTACTAAGCAGATTTTTAGTCGCTTTATATGTTGACCACTGTAACCACTTCCTAATTCGGTTTTTGAATTGGAGTTTGTTGAAGCTGATATTTATTCAAGTTATTAGCTGTTTTTATTGTAGAGAGAGACGTAAGCTTAGCCTGAAATTGACGACGTACCCAGATGTCTTCAAATAACTGGAACTCATATTATATGTATATATATGTACACAATTTTATCAAAATTAGCTGTTTCAGCATGACGCAGTTACAAACATACAAACCCACTTTACTTTCACATATTTTACAATAGTCTTTGCATTCAACTTTGTATTACCTAAATGTAGACATAACAGAAACCAACACAGGCTCCAATTCAGCTCTTTACCTAAACCTTTTAGCATCCCATGGCATGTTGCCGGCCTATACTTTTCCTACACATAATAAAACTTGTCTAGACCACATTATTTTAAAAACTCGCCTCCCTGCTTTTTGCTACGTGACTGAAACCTCCATCACTGACCATGATGCGGTTTTCCTTGTATTGGATTTAAGTAAACGCCAAAACAGAACCAATAAAATAATTAAACGACTAAATTACGAAAGAATGGACACTGACATGACTAATGCCAACTTTCACGAAATGTATTCCATGACGGATGTGGATCTTGCTGTTCAGTATCTTATTAACACAATTGACTGTATTATAAAATCCAACACGCTGATTATTAAAACCTCAAACCGTAAGAATATAACTAAGCCTTGGATAACGACCGGATTATTGCGATGTATGAGGAATCGTGACAAACTGCACCAAAAAGCAAAAAAGTATCCTAATGACCAAAGCATATTAATTACATATAAAAGATATAGAAATTTTTGTAACGACCTTTTAAAAAAGATAAAATGGGAATATGACAAATCAGAACTTCAGACTGCGGCTAAAACTAGTAATAAAGAACTGTGGAACAAAATAAAAGACTTACCCACACAAAAAAATCGAAAAACGATGCCACACAACTAATCAATACACATGATCCTCTAACTTCGATTAATACAATCAATGAATTTTTTGTTAATATCGGGAAAAATATTGCTGACCGCTGCCATTCCGGTAATAATATCCCGTCGCATCCGCTCAGGCCCCATTCAAACTCGATGGTGTTGTTGCCCATAGATATGGAAGAAATCGAGAACGTCATTCATAGTCTGAAGTCTAATTGCGCTGTTGGCTATGATAACATCTCTACCACCATTTTGAAAAGATATGGACATGTTCTCATTTCTCCTATCTTGTTTATCTGCAACCTCGCCATTGACTCCGGTAAATTCCCAAATGCGTGGAAAATAGCAGAAATCCGCCCCATCTTCAAAAGTGGCGATGGAGCCTGTATCAACAACTATAGACCAATTTCCATCCTCCCTGCCTTATCTAAGATTTTGGAAAGGATCATGAAAAATCGCCTGGTCGACTACCTTGAAAAAAATTCACTTCTATCCCCTTCTCAGTACGGCTTTCGATCAGGCCGGTCGACCAGCGACGCCATTCACGATCTAACTAAGTTTATATCAGATAAACTCGATGTAAACAAGAAAGTTATAGTGATTTTCATGGACCTCGCCAAGGCTTTTGACAAAGTCTCCATCCCACTGTTACTGAGGAAATTAGAGAATATTGGCGTAAGAGACAAACAGCTGGAACTTTTTGCTGACTACCTCACCAACAGATCCCAGAGGGTTAGGGTGGATGATTGGACTAGTAGTGACCTTCCCGTCGTGCATGGCGTGCCACAGGGCAGCATTCTCGGTCCCCCTTTATTTCTGACTTTCATCAACGACCTTTGTGAGCTCAAGATGCACGGCGGAAGGATCATTACTTTCGCAGATGATACAGCGCTTTTGTTTGAAGCTGATACGTGGCCGGAAGTATACAGCTGCGCGCAGACCGGATTTAATTCGGTGCTGTTGTGGCTAGCTACGAATAAACTCGCTCTCAATGTGGATAAGACGAAGTATATTTCCTTTTATATAAAAAAACCTAATTGTTTACTTGACAACTTCAAAATCACCGCTCATTCATCCTCATGCCCTTTTCCTCATAGTTCTCCCTGCTTATGTCCCCACCTTCAGCGAACAGAAACAATCAAGTACCTGGGAGTAATAATTGATAGTACTCTCAGCTTTCACGAACACATAAATGCCCTTTCGTCTAGAATACGAAAATTAATTTATGTTTTTAAAAATCTTCGTCATGTCGCGGACACTGTTGTAATGAGAACGGTTTACTTTGCGTTGTGCCAATCGCTGATCTCTTATTGCATTACGATATGGGGTGGTGCAACGAAAACGTCAATGCTCCGGATTGAACGTTCGCAAAGGGCCGTGTTAAAAGTTAGTAATTTTTTGCCTTTTCTATTTCCCACTAAAAAACTTTACGAGCAAATTGGAGTATTAACTGTACGGCAATTATTCATCTTAAATACGATATTGCGCAGGCATTCTTCTCTTCCCTATGACCCTAATCTCTTTAAAGATAAACGACGAAAACATGCAGTTTGTCCTACTAATCAGTTTCACACCGCTTTCTCCCGTCGGCATTTTGGTTTTCTGGGAAACTATTTGTACAACAGAATAAATAGATCTTTATCAATTTATTCTCTACCTACTAAGCATTTAAAAATTAAAGTATCAACCTGGCTACAAAAATTAGACTATGACAGTACAGAGCAGTTACTTCTTGTACCCTCGTAATGTTGATTACATTTAGTTTACGACTGTATCACCCGACACAAGTACATCACCCTCACCATCATCCTAACTCTCCTCACACACTGCACTTACACACATCACTTACACACTCGTCACTGAGTCACTGCACACTTTACTTCACACGCACACGCATTACACACACATACACATTACACCTTACCTACCTAATTTTATTATTATTATTTTTTTAAGTTCATTAATTTAAATATTAAATAATTTTGTTTGTTTTCCCTCTGAAAGCATATTGACGGTAACTTTATTTTATTCGAGGTGAGAGCCTGGGGATCCGTCACACAGGGTATCCTAGTATGGACGCCAGTCTCTCACAAAGGAACATATATATGTTGCACCTTGTTAATATGTTAGTCTTGCAATTGTATTTCTTATAACTATGTATGTAAACCTTTGTGAAGAGAGAAAATAAAGATATTGTATTGTATTGTATTACTTCATCATCTGCCTAGCCTTTTCCCAACTATATTGGGGTCGGCTTCCAGTCTAACCGGATGCAGCTGGATACCAGTATTTTACATGGAGCGACTGCCTATCTGACCTCCACAACCCAGTTAATACTAGGTAATACGATACCCTTTGGTAAGACTGGATAACTTTGGACAACTTTGTATTACTTAAGAATAAAAAATGACAAAGTGTTAACACTTTTCACGCCCTACAATCCAAGTCCCATTGAAAATAAAATATTTGTTCTGCAACACGTTTTCAAGCTGCAACTTCACGCAAAGAAGCTTGCGACGTGACTTCCTGATGCAAAATGTAGTCGAACCTCTTTCGAGCAACTTCTTTCAGCATTGTGAATCGTTCAACAGGTTGGTCAATATATTGCACGGCATTTGTCGTCAAAAATGACAACAAAATAAAATGCTGTTTTATTGTATTTTGTGTAAAAAGTGTAAATCCTAAGTTACAGATCTTTTTATTACCTAATACTTTGCCATTTTACTTTTTTCCATAGGACTTGTAGTTTTGCTTGAAATCAAGATATACCGTCTTTCCCCCCACCCTCACTTCCCGACCTCAGATCGACCGTAATTTATTTTTTCTTTACTTTTTGTTTTAATCTCTTCCTTTTCCGATTGATTTCATCCTACTTTATTTAATTTTTGTTTGGTTTCAAAAGTTATCCTGGTAGTTATCCTGGTAGTTACCCTGGTCTATTATGTTGTAAATGTTTCTATAACCTTTTCAGCAATGACAAGCCCTTCATCACGGCTAACCCATCACACTATTCCTAAAACACTGCAAGTCCTGAAAAAGCAAAAACAAAGCACCATCCTTCAGGACTTTTTCAGGACTTGCAGGGTAGATATCTTTTTGCTTTTTAAGCTGCTGATTAAGAGACTCTTTCAATTTTAACCGAAAAAATGAAAGGAAGAGGCTATTATTAATTCGACATGCATATTTTTTATGTATTCGAATTTTTTTTTTTTATAAGAGAGTGTATTTCTCAAAATTGATTCCATTCAATTCAAAATCAAGACGAGCCTCCTTTGAGTAACTTTCTTGAATTCAGAAACGTTCAACAGGTTGGTCAATATATTGCACGGCATTTGTCGTCCTTCTACGAGGCCATAATCAAGATCTAACCCACAATACGACTGTCCCACGCAAACAACGATTAGTCTCGGTTCTCTGTAGTCTTGGAGCAGGAATGGCGAACCAATGGGTCAAATGATTGGCCTTAATTGAGGCCATGATGGTATGATGACATGTTATCGAAACTCTGTTTGTCTGCATTTGGAGGAAAATAATAAATTGAAAACAGAGATTATGTATGTAATTTAATATTTTGTATTGTGATCTTTGAACTATTTTTAAACTGTTTTATTTTTTTGTAAATATATCTTTACCCTGGAGAGAATAGTGATCAGTTACAGGGGAAGCCTTTGCCAAGCAGTTGGACAACACAAGCTAAGAAAAATAAAACTTTTCCCCACACTAGGCAGCTAGACTCGGAGCAACTAAGGCTATGCAAATATTTGTTTCGTGGTGGAGATCGAACCCGCGATCGAAACATCGCAGCAGTAAATCGCTCAGCCACTGCGGCAACCGTGCCATCGAGTATAGTGAACATAAATATCACTAGGTTCATTAACCAATGGTTCACTGAACTCACATACATATATTATACAGTATATAGTTATCAGATCAAAAAAATAAAACCGACTTCGACAAAAATAAAACACAAAAAAGTGAAAAATAAAAAATCTGCTTCTGAAGTCGGTGACTTTTGTTTGTTTGATTTCATGTTTTTGCCACCGACTTCTGAAGCAGATTTTTTATTTTTCACTTTTTTGTGTCTTATTTTTGTCGAAGTCGGTTTTATTTTTTGTAAAAAAGTTTTTATTTTTTACTTTTTAGTGGTTCACATGTGCTTACCCCTTCACAACGTACCGGCGTGTTATGTTATGAACTGGTGTAAACAAAAGACAGTCATGAGATTTCAGCAATCCCAGTCCATTTGCTATCATTAATTGAGGAGTTCCGTTGCCTATCTCCGAAGTTCTTCATCAGATCTTCACGTGGCGTGATATTATGTTGTGTGATGGCGTAAACAATGCTTAGATATGCTATAGCAACAATCGCGGTTAATCTGCTGTTATTTAATGAAGAGTTCCCCCGATTTCTGCAAGAACCCATCATCAGATATTGAAATGGTGCAAATGGGACCACACGGAAAGCACCAGCTTTCAAATGAAAAAAGAATCATGAAAATCAGTTCACCCAGTCGCAAGTTATGAGCTAACAAACATAAAAAAAAAATACAGTCGAATTGATAACCTCCTCCTTTTTTTGAAGTCGGCTAAAAAGAAAAAACGATGACAACAAAAATTACTATTTCCATAGTTATGGCTATGGGTATGTTGGAGGACAAGTAACAAGGACAGCCCAAGCTGTACCGTATTTTCCTTAGTTACTATACGCTGTTGGCCCGGGGCGGGTTTTTACACAAGCCTTAGCCTATATTGGCTATTGAACATGACCTATATAATGATATTTAAAAAAAAAAAAACGTGTGGCACTCGGAGACTGCCGCGGTAAAGCTATTGCATAATTATCATTTTTTATCAATTATTTAATTTGACAACCTCAGTTGACAACCTTGTTATTTTCGTAACCATAGCAACCTGGTTGATCACAATATTTTCGTTACGGAATTTCTGGATTCGCTCTCCACGCTCAAGGCCCGCGATAGAAGCTATGCAATAGCTTAAAAATACGGAGAGTAACTTTTCCTATTTTTTAAATATTATAAACAGTTTTATAGTTTTATTTCTTGTTACCTTTGTTTACAAACGATGAAAATGATGATGGCCTGATGGTCTCGAAATACCCCGCGACTACTACACAACACCAAGTCCTTCACCTTCCACATTCAGTCCGTCCGAGCGATCTTTTTCAACTTGCTTGTCTTTTAAGCTGAGGAATTTTGAACCTTATTGAACTGACCATTTTAGTTGTACTGATGAACACCAACCCTTACAATTAGTCCTTTATCTCAGCATGGTGTTGTAACAACACCACAGATAAGATAGATGAACTTTGTGCAGGATAATGATGGCTAGAAAGGAGGTGACTGCTAAGATGACGAATAATAGAGAAGTATGGAAGAAGAAGAAGATATACTGCACCGTGCCCAAATAAAAATATATAAGGGCAGGAGAATGATGATGATGATATTTCTTAATTTTTGTACTCGACTGCGGCGAAGCCCAAAAGGAGGGTTATGTGTTTGACGTGTATGTGTGTTTGTATAATAATAATTTATTTAATCAAAATAACAATATTAACATTAAATAGTAATTTCTATAAATGCACTTGACTTAATGCTAGTTAACAAAACAGGTAGGTGTTGCAACCAGCACCCTTACTAAGTTATAAAATAACTTGTATTATGGGCAGTGGTACAGCCCATACGAATACAGTATCACATAAGAATTGCAGACAGAACAAGTTTAGTGTTTAAAACCAAAGTTAACATAAAATTAACTTAAAGGACCATTAGTCCTGTATGTATGTATGTCCGTTTATTTGTTCCCTCATAGCTCCTAAACGGATGAAGGGATTTAAATGAAATATACGTCGTTAGATTCGTATTGATAGCGCGAGTGTTTTATGCTGCATTAAAATTAAAAAACAAAGAAAAATTGCGGATTTTGGAGGCCAAATCGCGGAGTTCAAAAAAAAAAATCCAATACCATCGAGTGTTTATAGGATTTCGGATTAGGATTAGGGCTTTTACGATTTTTTTTTATTTGTGTTTGTGGGGTTTATGGGTTTATGGATTCGGGTTATGTAAACATAAGTGACAAATCCTATAAACAAGCACAAAAGTTAAATCATCTGCGAAGAATTTTACGCAACCAACGAAAGAACAAACACAAAAGAACTAAAAAGTTGGAAATAAAAAAAGTAGTTAAAAATCTAAAAAACCCGACTGAAAAAACTGAAAAGCAAAAAACAAGCACATTTTAAATTAAACAAAACTTGGAAGCTTGGAATATAATATTCAAATGAGGGGTTCATTTGAATATTAAATTATGAAATGAAAAAAATAGAACTAAAATAGAACCCCGCATGCTTCCAAGTTTTGTTTAATTTAAAATGTGCTTGTTTTTTGCTTTTCAGTTTTTTCAGTCGGGTTTTTCAGTTTTTTTTTCTTAAAAAGATTGCCTTAAAAATAAAAACTGTTATTCAATTTCCCTCTTTCCATGATGAGATGCTTTCATTTTGACCTACTCATAATCTCCTTATCCTCCGACGCAATTAATTCCGGATATTGCCGAGATTAACCTACAGCCCCAATTATTTTCAGTTCATCCGGTCTTCATTATCCATCCTGATTGGACCCATGTTTAACCATTTAGCTCGTGTATTGGAAATTTATTGAAATCTAGTTAAGACTACGGCACGTTTACTCGTATTTTTGTAGGTATGAGTTAATGTTTAAGCTTTCTTTTTATATTTCTCACGCTTCCTTCATCTTTTCCTTATTTCTTGTTGTTAAAATGTGACAAACAGCATAAAAATCAAATTTTGCTATAATCTACAATTATCAATTCAACTACACTATTCCATGATGATGCTTATTCAGGAGTTACGGTATTGATAATGCCTTACTGTTTAATTTGTCCTGATTTCCAGGTTTGTGCGAGTCTCATTCACATCTCTCCCGATATATCTTTTGTAGGTAGGTAGGTCTTCTTCCCATCTGACCGATAGGCTACTGATGCTCTTTCAACTATCTCGCTCGTTGGGGCGCTACTCCACTAACTGACCATCGCGAGGCTCTACTCCACCAACCACAATCACGTCTAGAAACGTTTACTTTTAGGCGTCTAATTAGTCGTGCGATACGTTCAATTTATGCTCAAATCTATCCTCCATCGATGAAGTAGTTACAACCACTCGACCAAATCACTATCCTCATCCAAACTAAGCCTCACTGTAAACATAAATCAGTCATATAGAGTTTGAACAAGACAGATAGCGATATATCTTGGGTCATCTTAATTGTCTCCAGTGAGAGCCAATCAATCACCTGAAAAAACAAGGCGAAAGGTTTTTGTAGCCAATCACAAGATTGGATGTGAATTGTGAATATTAAAACGGGATTTACGATGATTGCCATTTAATGCTTTGTTTAAGGATTTTTATAGCGGTGTTTGTTTTGTGCTGATCTTTTAAGATTTATGTCGAGATTTTTAATAGTTATGTTGATTTTTGAAACGAGTATAAAAACACTGCTAGAAAACGTTTTCGGACTATTATGGTAATGATGATGACTATTACAGGCACAGTTTATTTCAGGCAAAGTGATAACCCGATGGAGTGACCCAATATTATTGGGTCACTCCATCGGGAATTTCTCAGTAGCCGCCATGGAGTCTGGATTTTTGCCGAGTTGCTGGCAAAAGGCTCACCCTTATTACATGGGATTTAAAAATAACTGACTAAATATGGGTGTATTGTAAGATACACCGCTGCCTATCCCAGTGGGGATTACAGGCGTGAGGTTATTTATACATATATTTTTTTAAACCAATATTACAAACAGCAACTTGAATCATCATCTCGTTTCGTATGAAGTGCTTTGGAGAAAGATGGAAGACAGGGGTATACCGGCAGAGATTCTGAAAATATTTCAGTACTGGTACTCGAATCAGGCTAATTGTGTTAGGTGGTCAAACTGCCTTTCTAAATCATACAAGTTGGAATGCGGGGTGAGACAGGGGGGGTTGTCCTCGCCAAAATTGTTCAATTTGTATGTGAATGACCTCTTGGTCGAGCTCAGCGGCATGCGTGTCGGTTGCCGAGTGGGGGGTGTTTGTGTGAACAACATCAGCTACGCGGACGATATGGTGGTGCTGGGCCCGACTGCGAGGTCAATCAGGGAAATGCTGAAGGTGTATGAGAAATTCGCCGCATCACATGGTCTGATGTATGTGAGGAAAACCGAGTTCATGGTCTTCAAGGCCGCCGGCAAGTGTACAGACACCATGACTTCAATTACTTTGAACGGCGCGCGGCGCTAATATTAAGCAGGTAACTAAGTTCAAGTATCTGGGTCATATACTTGTCGACGACCTTAAAGACGATGATGACGTGGAGAGGGAGCGCAGGGCGTTGGCGGTCCGCGGGAACATGTTGGCGCGCAGATTTTTTCGTTGTACCGATCAGGTCAAAACAACATTATTTAAAGCGTACTGTCAAGGCCTGTACACGGGAAGTCTGTGGTTCAATTGTTCTCGGGGGACGTTAAATGCCTTGCGCGTCCAATATAACAATGTTTTCAGGATGATGTTGAAACTCCCTCGTTTCTGTAGTGCCTCGGGGATGTTTGCCAAATCGGGTACAGATGGTTTCCATGCTATCATAAGGAAAAAGGTGGCATCGCTTGTGAGGAGGATTCGGGGGAGTGACAACAGCATCCTGAAAGTCGTGGCTGAGGACCCGAGAGCTCCTGTGCTGAGGCATCTCATGCGGAATCATTGTCCTCATGAAATGCCTCGTAAGTACATGACTCATTAGTTAGTTAATTTTTTTTTTGTTCCAATTTGTTACTAATCCTAGCGTTTAAGTTGTTTACTAACAAAAATGGTTCCTATGTTGTTCCCAATAAAGAAATTATTATTATTATAATCCCGAAACAAAATCCTCTAATAAAAAATAAAGGTAGCAATACCATTTTGGCGACTGTCAAAAAAGCTAAATTTATACCAGTCTGGTTACACGGTGCCTACTCTCTATACATTGTGTCGCTCCCTGATCTATTGTCGCTGGGGACTTGTGCTTTTTATTTAAGCTTAATGGCTTTTTGGGATGTTACACCGTGTCTCGCTTAGATAGGTTGCTACTGGATTGAGAATCAGGGGTTATAAGTGAAAGTGGCTTCAAAAACCTCGTTCAATTGTAGTCTTAGAGGGAGTGGTTCTGGTGACAGTACATTTCATGATGAACATGACTCTTAATCTTGCAGCCAGAATCGCCTCTTTACGAGAAAACTCTTCAACTGTTAATAGCACGGCGCAAAGCTTTGTGTTCAATGTTGTTTAACCTCTCGTAGGCCGTGTAATTAGACACAATTAAAAAGCCATTGTGTCTCGCGTAGATCTACGCTACGGCATACGAAGGGTTAAATGTAACTTTTCTACCATAAATAAAAAACAAACGTAATATTTACAAAAGAAAAGATTAGATTAAAAGTAAACCTAAGTAAGAGAGCAATGGTGGCCCAGCGGTGACGGCCCCGACTTTCGAACAGTAAGTCGTGGGTTCGAACCCAGTCAGACTCATTACTTTGTGTAATTTATTTCATCACCACTGCTGGAAAACATCGTGAGGATATGTCTTAGACCCAAAAAGTTCGACAATATAATTATGACATATACCAACCCGCACTGGGCCCGTGTGGTGGATTATAGCCCATCTCTCTCCTAGAGAAGAGGCCTGAGTCCTTGCAGTGGGAACATTACAGGCTGATGATGATGAAACTTAGTACACAATAACAACGACGACAATATAGGACATATAGACTCCTTGGCGTCACTGCAATCATGGCATGGTAGTTTTCGTCTTTAGTTATCTCTCTTGGATACATAAATTCAATAAAAAGACTCATGATTGACAAGCTTAATTGAATTCTCATAAAATTTTAAACTTTGTAACAACTTTCAAAAATAACTGAAACTGATTTCAAAAACTAATATCTCTGAAAAGTTGATATTAAATTAGTTACATATGCCAGTTGGCAAACATTTAAATATGTTAGATATATTATCTTCCAATTGAGTTTTGCAACGCACACACGGATTAAATCGCAAACTGTTTCAGTAAAAGTATCGATTAATGGGTCGGATAACGGTTGAATGTATGTACAATATTTTTCTAATCTTATAGTCTGACAACCAGACTTACCAAAAGATATCGTATTACCCAGTATTAAGGGTTGTAGATAGAGGTCGGTCGTCCGTCGCTCTATGTAAAATACTGATATTGAACTGCATCCGGTTAGACTGAAGGCCGATTCTAACGGGTTCCTTATGTGCTTCGAAACACTATTCTGCGAAAATTGTTTCACCAAAAACTATACATCGAAGCCTTGATATTACGACGTTATGTTTGGTCTACACCTTTTTTGTTCGATGTTTCTTTACACTGACAACCTTTTTTCTTTTTTTTTTGGTGGGTGGAAAATCATCAAATAACCCCCCCCCCCCCCCCCCCGCTCTTAGGCAGAGTGAAGGGGAGTGTCAGACTTCTTCTGACTAAAAACCAACCCATGTTCCTTCTTCGCCCTTGTGTCGGAGCCGCGTTATCCTTTCGATAATCCACAGCCCCGACGACCGACAACCTTACATCGACTTTTGTTTCACCAACGTTTGTTTGTTGGAAAAAGCCCAGCTAGACAAGTTCAAAAAAAAATTGTCAACAATTTTTCTGATGGGAAGACCTATCTGCTTGTAAAAGTGGTTACATCGCTTTGTTCAAGAAACCATAATCATTCGACGTCGTATTTCGCCAACTGCATTAAAATTGCGGTCACCCCTAATTCCATAAAAAAGGTCATATTAATACATTACGGCCCACTTATCTAACACTCACGAACGCCCTCTGGTGAAATATAAAACGAAATAATTTAAAGATTAGATGTTGAATTTTTATTATAGTCCTTTTTTATCGGTCGTAATAAATTTCTGGAGTTTTGCATGCCAACGTGTCGTAATGTCGAGCGGTTTGGCAATCGTTTGTATGAAAAATAACAGTAATGAATAAAAAACTTTTTACAGGGTTTGAGGATTTTAAGCGTATTTTTTTTAGGTAAAAAAACAGAATCAGCAACACGACGAAGAAAAATTTGGGCCACTAGTCATTTGTTTTATCTTGTAGGTCCCGCCATTTTCTATTGCAAAAATCTTTTAGAAAATAAAATTGCAAACAAAACCTCGACTCGTAAATAGAGAACTTCAACATCAAAACACTAAATAAAATATGAACTTAATAACTTCACAACCCAAAACGTAAATGCTTTGGGAAAGCTAAACAAACATAAACCTATTTTATTTTGCTACACTAAATAGCTCCTTTAACAATAAAAATAAAATCTGACACTAACTTAGAAACATTTTGTTTTTATGAAGAAAAATAAAAGGGTAACGTAAGCTGAATATTCTTGTTTTAGGAGTACATAAAGGCGAACTATTTAAATCCTTTGGAGACCTACTTTTCACTTACTTAGGCAGTTTGCTTGTAGTTTTTGCATCTGAACAAATGGAAAAGGATCGAGCTTTTTGTATTACGTTCTACACGCAATTTTTTTTATTTTAGTGTTAGCTTTTCTCATGAATACTTATTTAATAAAACCATTTGCAGAACTAAAACTGATTTCGATAAAAGTGGATAAGTGACTTTGGCAAAAGTTATTTATGACTTTTTCAGGTATTTTTATAAAAGCCGATTTTTTATTTATTTTTCAAAACTCAATAGTTTATGTGCATTCCACAATGTGTACCTAATTAGGTGGTTAATTAAAAATAATGAGATCATTATGGATCCGGGCACAGCAAAAGGCAAAGATATTATAGTAGGAGAGAGGAAGCTTTAAAAATACAAAACACTATATCCAAAATAAATTCAATAATACTATAATAGGAATTCTTTACATACTTACATAGAATTTTTTATACATTATTGTTATTTAATCATTTAAATATTCATTTATACTATAATAGCATTTTTCCGTTAAAAACCGTTCTTCTTACTTGCAAATTCTTGTCACGAATCAATTTTACATTGTAACAAGAAGTTATTAACGATCATCATATTATTATCATGTCAACATAGATAGAGAAAATAAAATAACAAACTACATAAGAACCGATTTTGCCGAGAACCTCCTCCTTTTATTGAAGTCGGTTAAAAAATCCGATTTTATTGAGCACACGGCTCCTAGTTCTTAATAAGTTGAAAACTTTTTTTCGTTCAATATTAGTTATTTTATAAATACTTGCACGTAATTTAGCCCTTAAAAAAGGCCAAAGTTTTCCCAATACTACTTAATTAACAATATTGGGTTCTAAGTTTTTCACGTTACAAAGTAAATGTATATTTGGAAATCAATCACGGTCCCAGAATCAATTTTAAAGGTCAATGGTACTTTGTAATAATGAAACTCATTAGTAAGGCAAGGCAAACTTATTTATTCTTGGATAATATTTCATTTCATAGGTACCTAATTTTGGGACTTGTAGCGTTTTTTTTTTTAAGAAAATCTTTTCTTATGTAGTATACATTAGAAAAGATTTTCTTAAAAAAAAAAACTGCTCAAAGTAACTTTCTTTGATATTTGAATCTAGAGATCTTGTGATAATGAATAGGTAGTAGGTAATAATGATACTGATTGTGCTTGTTACAATACAATCAATAAACTAAATTGTATTTTCCATTAAAAAATCGATGTGTTTAAACGAGAAGAGACTTTGCCACACGCTCAAACGTACAACCCGGGCGCAATAACTTGACACCTGGCTCAAATGACGTTACTAATGAATTACTAATTGCAAAAAAGAAACGTAAACATATGCATACATGTAGCGCCACCAGAGCAGGTTTTTTTTTATTTTTCTGGTCAGGCTTTATTATATTTTTAACTAAAATAACAATTTCCATTATAAATTTAGTTCCATTGAAATTACGAGCCAGGTGTCAAGTTATTGCGCCCGGGTTGTACGTACGTTCGTGCGTTTGGTATACTCGCATGCTAGTTTCGACTCACATCTGCCTTCTAAATACCTTTTGTTAATTGCCTTTCATTCATCCTCTCAACATTACCAAACCATCTAAGAAAACTACTTTCGATAAGATAAGATACTCTACACACAAGATATATGGTACACAAAGAACCTTGCAAAGGAACTAAACATTCATCTTATCGGGTCCTACAAATTATTCTTCAGTTGTCGTGCCACTTTTCGAAACCTCTTTGAGATTAAAAGTCTCATATTAGTGTTGCGACAAAGCCTCACCCCTTACTTTTTTAATCAGACAGTGTATTCTCGCCTATAGTGCACAGACTTTGCCTTTGATTAACCTCCAGAAGTCCAAACTAAAGTTTTGCTAACAAATAATGGAGCACAGTATGCTAGAAAAAAGTGAAATAGTAGGACAGATTAAAGAAAACCCCTTAAATATAATATGTTTGCACCTAAGTATGAAACAACGACTTTCTATACCATGTTTATACAATTATAATCGATTAAATGGATGTGTTGGTAAAGTTAACATAATTCTATTATTTGCAAAATATAATTTTTCATTCCACCTAATGTTCGAATTACTTATTAACAGTTTGATTTTCTTTGCTATTTTTTTTATTGAATTTCTGACATACCTAGTCATTGAATTTTGCTTGTCTTTAGACTTTGGTTGATAATAATTAAAAAATGCACACTTGATAGATTATATCATTTTGTAAAGGTAAATTACAGTGTCGGCTGAAGGATTCTCTAAGTAGGAGCTTTGTTCCAGAGTTTTTGTAAAGAAACAATCTAAAAACAATCGTAAAATAATAAGCCAATCTAAAAATCATTTCTAAATAAAACGATCACAATAAATCAACATAATAAAGCCCTAGTAACAAATCAAAATCTAGACAGATCAAAGAGAATCAAAAACATATTACACACATACAGCTAGACAAATCGATAACTAACTATAAAGGGAGCCTTAAATCAAATTAGTAAGACTAATTTCGATGTCTACCATTGACTAAAATGTATTGAGAACATTATTTCAATCGTGTATTGAATATTAACCAATGTTTCTATCGGTGGTACGTACTATGAGTTCAGTCTGTAATTTCGCTCAGGTATTACGTGATTCGTGAAAATGCTCATTGCAATGCTCATCATTCTTTTTGGTAGCTTTAGAGATATTGTCATCGGTGGTACAAAGGAATTTTGGAAATGCTAACAGTGTTGAAACATCGAGAGCTCACATTAGTATCGTAAGTTGTATCCCCTAAGTAATTTTGTAATCATCATCAGCCTATAATGATCTATAATGATGACTGGCCTGTTGGTCTAGTGGTTAGTGACCCTAACTGCTATGCCAGAGGTCGTGGGTTCGATTCCCACCCAGGACAAATGTTTGTGTGATGAGCACGATCATTTGTTCTGTGTCTGGGTGTAATTTATCTATAATATGTATGTATTTAGAAATATATAAGTATGTTTATCAGTTGTCTAGTACCCATAACACAAGCTCTGCTTAGCTTGGGACTAGATGGCGTTGTGTGAGAGTTGTGGAATATTATTATTATTATTATTATAATGTTCCCACTGCAGGGACTCAGGCCTCCTCTCTAGGAGAGGGATGGGCTAATCCACCACGCTTGCCCAGTGCGGTTTGGTAGATGTCACATGTCTTTGATTTTTTGGTTCTAAGACATGCCGGTTTCCTCACGATGTTTTGAGAGCAGCGGTGATGAATTATATTACACAAGGTAATGCGGTTGCCTGGTCTTAAATCCACGACGTACTGTTCGTAAGTCGGGGCCCGCACTACTGGGTCACTATTGCTCTTACTGCCTTAGTGAAGCCCTATATTTATTGGAGACCAAATTTCTGCAGATATGATAAATCACGGTAAACTAAGATCCACGACGCTTTACTTCCCAACCACAAGTCAATCTCGACGCCAGCTGCATACACCTCATAAACCGATTGTTCAATGGTGTGGCCGTTTAAACTGCCGCCGGTGGATCCGCTGAGCGGCTCGGCGCGCGCCAATCACGGGCTTAAGATAGATTGTGTAGATGTGTGCGGATTGGTAGATGTCACATGTCACATGTCTTCGAATTTTTTGGTTCTAAGACATGCCTGTTTCCTCACAATGTTTTCCTTCACCGTTTTGAGAGCAGCGGTGATGAAATAAATTACAAAAAGTAATGCGCCTACCTGGGTTCGAACCCACGACCTACAGTTCGTAAGTCGGGGCCGACACCACTGGGCCACCGCTGCTCTCAATTTTGTAATAACTGATTTTAATGGTTGAGAAATAAAAAAAAATCGAACATAGTATGGTTCATCCACAAACCACACTAGGCGAGCGTAGTTGATTATGGCCCCTATCTGCTCCTTCCCACAGACAGGCCTATGTCCCACAACTGGGAAGACAATTCCCAGCTGTCACCCCGGAGGACAGGGCTAGAGGGGACTATTGGGAATAATCCCATCAGTTGGACAATAAATACTGATTTGATAGTTTTGTACAACAAAAATTGTTATAATGTGTAACATAAATATTCTATTATATAAAGCTAAACTACCACTCACTGACTGACTCACTGATTGACATAATTGTTCTCCCAGATGGTGGATGGGGAGGTGGGTATATTTTGACAGATTCGTAAACAAGTAACTCTGGTGAGTATGGGAAAAGTCCGAAACCCCCCCTTTTCCCCCCCCTTCTCCCCCCTCCCTATCGTATCTCGGAAACTAAAAGACCCGTTTTTTTTTTTTTTTACGGATTCGTATAGAGGAGGCTCGGTAAAGTAAAAATCATTTTTCAAAGTGGCCCCCCTTGCCCCCCTTCTCCCCCCCTTTAGGCGGATCTCGGAAATAAAGAGAATTTACAAGTTTTTTTTTAGGGATTCGTATAGAGGAGGCTTGGGGAAGGAAAAACCATTTTGAAAATTTGACCCCCTTGCCCCCCTCCATCCCCCCCTTTCGGATCTCGGAAGTTAAGAGACTTGGAACGAATTTTTTTTCAGATTCATATAGAGGGGCATTGCGTTAGTCGAAATCATTTTTAGAAACTCCCCCCCTCTCCCCCCCTTCACCCCTCCCCCCTCTTCACCCCTTTTTTTCTGTTTTGTTTACAGATTCGTATAGGATAGGAGGCTCGGGGAAGTAAAATGGTGGTACCGGTAAAGCGAAGGGGGGAGCGGGCGAGCGAAGCGAGCCGGCGACCCCCGTAGCGTAGGGATAATGTCATGATAGCTTTCCGGTGGTATGTAGGTCCTGAGTGGAGCGAACCTGCGAGACCGAGTGGAGCGAAGGGGGGAGGTGGCGAGCGAAGCGAGCCGGCGACCTCCTTAGCGTAACGAAGGTTGAGTGGGTGAAGCGTAACTTAGGGGCGACGACAAGCAAACTTTAGGGTAATGTTTTTTGGTAGTAGGAGGTAGTAGGTAGGTAGTATGTAGGTAGGTGGTAGGTAGGTAGTAGGTAGGTGTAGGTAGGTAGGTAGTAGGTAGGTGTAGGTAGGTGGTGGCACATGTGAGATTCATATAGAGGAGGCTCGGGAAAGTAAAAACCATTTTTTTTAATTGACCCCTTTGCCCCCCTTTTCTCCCCCTTTAGGCGGATCTCGGAAGTTATGAGACTTGGAACATTTTTTTTTTCAGATTCATTGAGAGGTGCAATGCGTCAGTCGAAATCATTTTTCTAAGCTGCCCCCCTCCCCCTCTTCACGCCTCGCGAGCTGCGCGCAGCTCGCGCACCCACGCAAATACTAGTCTTTCTATAACGTTGATTGAATCACTGCGTAATAATACGATCAGATTTTGTTAGAAAAAGCTGTCTGCTGAATTCACGAAAAAAATTCATCACAACGGCTGCAAATCACAATTACTAAACCTTAACGAAACCATTTCTAATACACACTATTTCATAAATATGTATATATTTTGTGAAAGAATAAGAAAATATAGAAGTGAAATGTTTGGGTATGTTTAAGCATGGAATATTGAAAGAATGGTAAACACAAAATAAAGTTTTGAATTAAGATAGTCAGAAGTCTGAAAGTCTGGCCTTCAGTCTTACCAAAGGATATATGTATTAACTGTACTAGTAATATGGTACTGGTTTGTAAAGATCAGGATAAGCGGTCCCTTTGTGTAAAATATTGGTATACAGTCTGCTGCCGATGAAGCCGACCCTATCATATTTTGCATTAAATAAGATGATATGGCTAGAAAGAAGGTGATAGCTGAGAGAACGAGTTATAGAATAGTATGGACGGAGAAGACATGCTGTGTCATTGCGTTTGGTCTACGTTGAGTAAGATCATCATCATCAGCCTATAATGTTCCCACTGCAGGGACTCAGGCCTCCTCTCTAGGAGAGGGATGGGCTATAAACCACCACGCGGGCCCAGTGCGGATTGGCAGATGTCACATTTCTTCGAATTTTTTGGTTCTAAGACATGCCGATTTCCTCACGATGTTTTCCTTCACCGTTTTGAGAGTAAGATACTTTTTTGAAAAAGGGGAATCGTTTTCCAAAAAGCACTTTAGGTCTTAATCGATCCATAGAAGTTTCAGTTCTACCAATTCTTATTCTATGCCACTGTACAGACGCAATCTCTTTACACATTTATGATACTAGATATGCGCATAAAATACAAATAACTGAAAGCGTTCGCTTTATCAATGATAATGATATTCTAGATTTAATGTTATGGGTCTGTTTTGTTTTCTCTGGAGGGTAAACACGGTTCTCACGAGGATTTGTAAAAGTTTGAAGAAGTGTTAGAGTTCCTACTTGTGAGTTTTGAGAAGTTTCTTATGTCGACTGGGTATTTTATAGATTAAAAGTTAGAACAGAAACACAGGTTGCCGATGTCGGATAAAAAACAGCCAAGTTGAGTGGGCTGGCCTAGCGCAAATACACCCGGAGAGATAGGTAAAGATCGTCATTCATCGGACGCCTAACGTCAATCTTTATTTTCTCGGTCCTTTTCTGGTGGTCGTTTCTGCTGACTCTGGCTTTTAGGACTAGCAGTGGTTTGGAAATTGTGTGTCAGGACTGGACACCTGACGGAGGAAATCGCCGTCGAGATAGACCACGGCAAAGGTGAAGAAAGGTGTGACGATGTCATCTTGTTGGGGGGTAAACATAGTTATCGCACAAGATAGAGAGGTTTGGAAGGAGAAAGAAGAGGCCTTTGCCCAGTAGTGTACTGACATGTTTACAGACTAGCAAAAAAAAAAAAATGAATTCAATGCACTAGTCACTGTCTGAGGACATTGGATAACAGCATTATCGAGACTCTTGCAGTATTCCATCACATGTAAGTTGTGGTTTTCTATGTAACGCACACTTAAATAATAATTAGTATTTTATAAGTTTTAATTTTGTAGAAACTTATAAATATTTTTATACAAGCTACCGTGATGCTACCGTGCCGTTGTTTATCTCGTTGAAAATACAAGGTCAACTATACAACTAGAGGTCGACTGAGCTTAAAATTTTTCGATTACATAAGAAATTTCATTCGCCTTTGTACGGTTTTATTACTTGTGCATAAAGTTTTAATAAATAAATAAATAAGAGCTCATACGCCCTATTATAGACACAATTGAAAAGCCATTGTTATAAATCTCCTGGAGCGGACAAGAGGTTATTATGTTTTTCATAGGTAGGCTTCAAATTAATCAAAGTAACAGGAGTCAGGTACCTCGGGATTCATCAAAGTTGGAAAATACCCTAAATATTTACTTCAATATTTAACCAACATATTATTTATTTAGTTTAGGAGGTTAGCCAGGCAGTTGAGACTTAAGTGACTTAATTTAGTTAAGACTAGCTGATGCCCGCGGCTTCTCCCGCGTGGAAATTATGTATTATACTAAAACCTTCACTCTTTCCATTAGTAAAAACAGCATTAAAATCGGTGTAGTAGTTTTTGAGTTTATCGCGAACAGACATGTAAGCCACATACAGACGGACGCGGTGGAGAACTTTATTTTACAATTTATGTAGTGATGATATTATGAAACTAATGTAATGAATGTATTTAAATATGTAAGAAAACATGAAACTATAATTTATGATTATTGATAATATTATATTTAAAATGTGTTTCTAGCACTATTGGAAATGTTCAAATAGTCTCTGAGTTACTGAAAAATTAGGCAACCCTGTTGGAAGTTATTGTGGAACTAAAACACGCTCTATAATAGATTTTGACTACCTACTTTGTCTCTGCCTCTCAGGTTTATTTAGACAACGATACCTAACTTTATCTTTAAATTCAAGTTCATCAATCATTCATTCATTCTATGTCCTTATCTCAATCTATTTGGGATCGAAACCAGATGACGTCTTCTTCTTCCGTACTTCTCTGTTACTCGTCATCTCAGCAGTCACCTCCTTTCTAGTCATATCATCCTTCATACAGTCCATCCATCGTTTCTTTGGTTTTCTGCTACTCCTATAGCCACTATCATTCTAGGACTTTTTTCAGCAGTGGTCAGGTCGACGATATCTACCTTAATTTATTAAATGCACAATGTACACAGCATACTCACACACATACGCAAAAACATAGGTATCGCTAGACTGCAGACACAGAGTCAGCTTACACCTCATGGGATATTATGACGAAATGCCGTGACGCAGAGCAGGCATGATTGATACATCTAGCTTGTTGCACGCAGTGTTCTCATGGGATTCCTTTGTCTTGGAGTACAGTGAACTAATCGCAAAGTGGCCTGGAAGATATAGTTTATTGGTCTTCTACACAAAAGGGCAATCTAAGTGGAGCCGGCCCAAAATTTTACACCTTTGGAATTGCCATCAACTACTGTAATGTCTAACTAAAAATAAACATCACTAGGAAACCACCATGTCTTATAGATCTTTGTTGTAAAGCCAATTCAGAGGTCCATTGGCGGCATAAACACTCTAATACCAGGTTACGTACTAGTTTTACTACCCACAAGATAAAGAAGTCCTGAAGATCCTGTGTCATTCCCTGCCTGCGTCGGTTTTTCCGAGTACATATTATCCTAATCTATTTAAGTCGCGAGTAAACAGGCTTCTTCTGGGTAAGCTCGTTCCATCGTCGACATCATCTCTGCCCTTAGAGCAAGATTGAAGTCAAGAGCAAGCCCATTTATAATTAAAAAAAAAAACAGGTCAAACTGCAGGACAATAATTGGTCAGTTAGTGGTCAACAACAGGTGTAGTGATGCTCCTAGCTTTTAACCTATTTAAGGTTAAAAGCTAGGAGCATCACTACATAATTATCATAAAACAACACCGACACCGCGTCTGTCTGTCCGTCTGTTTGCGATTAACTCAAAAACTACTGCAACGGTTTTAATGTAGTTTTCACTAATGGGTTACAATGGTTCTCAAGAAAGGTTTTAGTATATAATTTGTCAAGTTCACGGGCAAAGCCGCAGGCATCAGGTAGTGTTAAGTAAGTTTGTCAAATTTACAAGGGTTCAAAAAAGGTAGATACGATTTGTAATCGCCAAATGGATTGTTTATACTGCTTATAAATATGTCCATTGAAAGCTTATTTTCTGTATTTTAAAATTCTTTCATATTTTCAAAGACAAACAGCCTTTTAGAAAAAAAAATTAGAGATATTAATAAATAGGTTCATTGAAAACCAAAAACAAAACGTTTAAAGTCCTAAGAGAAACAACTATTTTAGACCGCAATAGAGTTCTGTCAGGCCAGTGTGAAATGAATGAAGAAAATCCGATTTCTGTTACATCATTGCGACACGAAAAAGGTACCTACGAAAAAGTAAAACTAAACACAGTCTAATAAAAAATCAGAACAAGTAAATCCGGAACAGAGGTCGTTGACTTTCCTTTATTTAACTTAACATCAGGCCTTAAAATTCCCGAAGAATTTAGGTAGAGGTGTACCTAACAGCTAGGTACACCCACATTTTGTCAGTTCCCCCGTGAGGGGGAGCCTGTTTATTAACCGACCACAATTCCAAACTCAGTAGCTGCTACTGAAAAATGCCTGATGGAAAATCCCAAACATAATCAAAAAATCAAAATCAAAGCATTTATTATTATTTTTTTTTAAAGGCACTTTTGAATAGTCAAATTAATAAAAAAGTCTTTTGAAGAAAGCACCACACAGATTTGAGTGGACCCGTCCAGTCAGTGCAAGCATTTGTCAGTTATCGTGGAGCTCGACTTATAACTCAAGGAGCTCAACGTCACGACGAACAATACTAAAGAAAGGACATTCGGGTGGGTCGCGAGTGCTCAAACTGCCAGACAATCGTTAAAATTAAATAAAAACCCACACGGTCCTCACATTCACAATATAAAACTTTGCCTCGGGAATCAAATCCAGAACCTCATGCTAAACAGTCGCAGTTGCGACCACTAGACCAACGACAGAGTTCAATATTTTTTTAATGGCCACGTTTACCGGGCACAGGTCGATGACTTCAGTAACAAAAGTAGGTACCTACAGACAGTCCCCGAAATCCTCTAAAGTTA
Organism: Diarsia mendica; assembly: GCA_949316265.1. Classification (NCBI taxonomy): domain Eukaryota; kingdom Metazoa; phylum Arthropoda; class Insecta; order Lepidoptera; family Noctuidae; genus Diarsia; species Diarsia mendica. Next base: position 20,328,243 of record OX438900.1, on the reverse strand, counting down.
TTCAAATGAACTGGAGCCACAGAATACGGAATAAATGCATATTGAATTTGTTTACGTACGTCGAAACGGGATAGAGACCATACTTCTGTATTTAAATTCTCTCCGACAATCTACATATTATTGCTGGTCGAAACGATACCTGATTCTTTGTTTAAATATATACTGGGACTGCTTTTGTTTTTGGTTTAGTGATGATGCTCATAGGTTCATTTCTGGCATATTTCATTCGGGATCATTTTCGCCTCACAATCAAGATCATCGGTTTTTTACGGACTGCTCTTCGGGATTGTGCGCAGAAGCTTTGCCATCCATCCCACCATCATTATTTTAAGACAAGGTCAGACAAATTAAAAAACACGCCTGAAGAAAGCACTTCACATTTATATGGATTTCAATTATCTCATTCGGACTGGGCAATGCCATTCGGGTTCTACCACTAACGGCTTGAAACAATACGAACTAACCTAACGAGGTTTGTCCGAAAGTTACTACGTACCGACTGCATAATTATGTAGCTTGCGTCATCCTACACAATACCTCTACATATGACTTCTAATCTTTTCGATACAGGGCTAATGAATGCTTTTATAAACCAGTGGTTTCGGTTGATATGTGCGTTTACTTGGTCGTCCCGAAGTAACATGTGGCAAAAGTATGTATAGTTCTCTATATACATTTTTGTAGACTAGTTCCGCTGATACGCATCACATACGTTACGTACGTACGTGGGTACGTTATCATACACACACATATTAATATACACACAAAGGGCTAAACTGTTTTACGTTCGTTACGTCACCATCTCAGGGCCAGTTGAAAACCAGCGTCGGGCACTAGCTGCTCGGCAGTTTGCTGAACTGGTCCTATTTGGCGCAGCCGTGAGATGCACACACGCTTTTATTTTGTTTTGTTATTTTTATTGTTTGTTGTGTGCACTTGTGGCATGTACTAAATCAATATGTTTTCTTTCTTTCTTTTCTTTTCTTTTATACGTTGATATTTGTGTGGTAGCGTCGGTAATTTTATCACTATTTTTTGATGCAACATCTGGATAAGCTAACAGAAGAAATAACTTAAATAAAGATTCAAAGAAAACGAACTCAGGATTCGAAATTGTTGAAAAATTTGATGGCCCAGTCACCGCCACCGGGATAAATATATTTATGAGAACAGATTTGAATTGAAGGACTAAAATCAACTTATTTTTTTTTAATAATAAATAATAATTAAACTATACTTTCAAAATGTCGAAACGCAAAATGGCGAATGGCGTTACTGGCGGAATGTGGGTATAATTATTATATTAGGAACATCTTTGCCTAGCCCTTCGGCGATTACAGGTCTTATGTTATGTTATGTGAACAATGCTTGAAACAATGTAAATTTTGATATTTTACTTATGAAAAATACAACCAGCCTTTGCGCAACGCAACTAAATAAAGAATCTAACATTTAAAGGTCACAAAAAGCACCTTAGGTAGGACTTTCTTCAATAAAAATTACAAATGACTCCGAACGGAGACTTCATCAATCTAACAACAAAGGTTTTTATGTAAAAAAGAAAATTTCTTTTATACAGCCGTTTTCAGAGTTGCTAGATCGGGTATCTGAATGTTCCCTAAAATTAAGCATTTTGTATTATTTTTCCAGAAAGAACCATTATCGTATTTTATTAGATATAGAAACAAGTTTTTTGATCAAACCGGACGGGTCACACGGACACTTCCAGTGCACACCTCCCATCTTTTATCTGAATGTGCTTCGTGTTAAACGGGTGTGTTTGTGCATGTGAGTATAATGTTTGTGAACGCACCCACGATACAGGAGAAATTCCTAGTGCGGGGCAACGTTTTAAAAAAAAAAAAACTTGGTACCTATGTGTGTATAATATTATATACCTTGATTTTCTTACTTTGTGCTTAGGAGTATAAAATTTAATACGCTTGATTTATTTGGTTATGTGGTACGAAACATTGGGGAGTCTTTAAAGAAAAACAAAGATTTGATTTCCCCAAACACGATTTTTTTCCACAGTAAAGAGAAAAATTCCCAATCTACCAACGCTGGTCGCTTTACATGGAGTGGTCACGGGACCCCGACTTTACGGCCTCATAAAGCCTTGACTCTATTCATTTTATGAGTTGAATTTCATCACCGCTCACTGAAATCCTACTTTCCAGTTATCTTTATATTTATTTTACGATAGGCACAGATGAGATTTACTGGATTAAATTAAATGAGAACGTTTAATGGGGACTGAGTTTATTTAAAGGTGATTTGGAAGTTTAATATTGGATACGTGGTTTATTCAGGTACGTGAATTGAAAATATTTTAGCACAATATCGAGATTATCTCAACACTCCTTCTCCTCTCCTCCTCCTCTTCTATTTTTGTCTATGATGGTTTTTATATTAGTTTTTTTTTAATTTGATCTGGTTTTCTGCCCCGTTGAAGTCAGTAGGCTCGTCCTCTATTATTTGGAACAAAACCATAACTGATAAAACGTTAATTTTTGCACTATTAGTTACACATTTGAACACTCATCACACGCGTGGTGTTATGTTAATATCGAGGCAAAGCCAATTAACTAAGACAGGAATGGCAATACTTCGAACATTTGATTTCAGAACGTGATCACAGAAGGTAGAAATTGGTGCAGATGTTTATTTATACTCGTAGACAAAACTAACGGATCCATAAATATAATTTGGTACGTTCTTAGCAAGCTATAGGTGAACATAATTACACGACTGCCCCAAAAAAAGAGTGTTATGTTTTTAGCGTTCATGTATGTATGTATGTTTGTTTGTGAGTTTCTTTATTCCACCGTAACTTCTAAAAGCCTGAACCGATTTTGATGTGTGTGGTATCATTAGATTCTTTGCGTTATCCCGGGTGACATAGGCTATATAAAAATTCAAAAAACATAATAGGGTGGCCATGGTTTAGAAATAAAACGAACTTTTAATTTGTTTTTATTGAAATATTAATGAAAAATATAATCATCGTCTAGAACTTGATAAGTAGATTACAAAAATATACCACTGTAGTATTCAATATCTATTGTGTACTAGTAATACTACTCAACAAATGATATGTTAACATTTAAAACCCGGGATTCGATATGAATAAGATATGTATCAATAGTTTCCTTGTAATGACAGAAATAAAACTGGCTAGGTTACAACTCCCAAATCCGTCCACGACGGCAGCTGAATGGTTTTAAAGTTTGTATGAAAAGTCAATATGCGTGAATCAATTTACTTGAAACATGTTAAGAATATCCACTTAACGAAATAATAATGTATGAATTCATAGGTTTTTCAAAAACACTCATTTAAAGGGTGGAAAAAGATATTCAGGGTTGAATTTTGTATGGAAAAGTCTTAGTGCGAGATTGAAAACACTTTAAACTCATTACTAACGCAAATTAATAAAGCTTTGCGTGTGTAATACAACAATAGATGTGTGCAAGTGCGAGTTGGATTCGTTACCGATGGTTCCGTACCAGCATCTTGGTAGGTAATATACTTGAAACTGTTTGGCACTATACTTGAATTTCTGTTGATCCCTAAGAAATGAAGAAATACGTCTCCTGATTTTTGAAAATAACCCCTTATACTTAGGGTAAGTTTAGAGTTATACAGAATTAATGGTCCACTTTTATTATGTACTAGCACTTTGCCCACGGCTTCGCCCGCGTGGTTATCGGTTCAACTACAAAAGTGACGATTTTCCATACAAACTTTCATCCCCCTTTTCACCCCTTTAAAGGTTAAATTTCCAAAAACCCCTTCTTAGTGCTCCCCTACATTATAATAGGAAGCCGTGTGCAAAATTTCACATTCCTAGCCCCAGTAGTTTCGGCTGTACGTTGATAATTATGTCACCCAGTCAGTTCTCCTTTTATATATAGACAACACAATCAGTACCTGAACTCTGTGAACAAACTAGGTACATAGCAAATATAATCTTTGTAATGCAATTATTAAGAATAATTCCGGCTAGGTTTCACCCCCCCCCCCCCCCCCCTATTATATAAAACAATACAAAAAAAAATCACCCATTTCATGCTTTCGCCATTCCAAATCATTTCACAGACTTATCTACATGCTTCTATTCTCAATTCTGCTGGCCTGAACAAAAAAACTCAAGTCCCTCTGGACTCTAATAACTTTTCTGCATTACATAATTAATAATGAGTTCGTCGACAATCATAACATTAAGCTTCGTGGAGCTCAAATGTTGAAATTTTACTACTTTTGTGCTCCATTCAGGCATGGATATCCACCGCTTTATCCCCTTAGATAAGTCCCCCAAAGCTTCCAGTCTAACTAGATGCAGCTGAAAACTGATTGCCCCTCCCCCGCCCCCTTAACCCAAAACCAATAAAAATCATACAAAAAAATTTTCGCGCTCGCTACGCTCGCGCATCCATCCCGTTCTTTCTCCGATCTGTCCTGCTTAATACGTTCATCTACTTCTATTTTCATTTCTGTTTCTAAATCATTAATCCAGGGAAAATTGACCAACGCTTTAAATCCCTTTATCCCCCTATATAAGTCTCATTGGGTAGCACTTCATAAAACATTTTAATAAAATCAAACGACGGCGACGCAAACAATGATTATGTTGGCCCGTGATAGCAAGCTGCAAACGGTAACATTGAATAGAAGCATAGTAAATCTAGACGCGTGAAACAGTTACGTTTTAGATCCACGTTAGCTAATCCCTTGATAAACAGTCTCTCCAAGAACTAAACCACCTAGATCTCAAAGTTAGTATCCACTAAAAATAAACGATTTACATACATACATAAACTCACGCCCTTTTCCCATAGGGGTAGGCAGAAACTACAGAACGCTACGATCCTTTTTTTTTTTTTTTTTGGTGGGTGGAAAATCATCGAATGACCCCCCCGCGCTCGGGCGAACGAAGGGGAGTGTCAGACTTCTACTGACTAAAAACCGAACCCATGTTCCTTCTTTGCCCTTGCGCCGAGGCCACGTAATCTAGTACAAAATACCGCGGCCCCGACGGGACCCGCTACGATCCTTACATATTCCTTTTGCCTCGTCCACATTATCATTCATACATATCTGTCCATACACGCACGCCGGTTACGAGTACTACGCACCTGTCCTTTCTGAAGAACGGCACCAATAAGATCAGTGTATGTCTTTCTTGGGCGTCCCGGCGTTGCCATTTACATCTGCCTTGTAAATACCTTTTGTTAATCGACTTTCACTCATCCTCTCCACATGACCGAACCACGATCCGATTGAAACGATTTAGTTTTGCATTATCTTTACCGCGACATTGCTTTCCTGAAAAATAAAGCAGTATAATGAAGGCCGGTATATCACTAAAAAGTATTAAATAAAAAACAAATAATTTAAAAAATTAAAAACACGCCTGCCATGTTAAAAAGTGAACTAAAAAGTCAAAAATAAGTCGAACGATTTCAGTGATGAAATGAGAACAAGGTCCCGTAAAATTGTATCCGAAAATGGAAAACAGAAAACTAGGGACAGTTCGGTGGAACATTTCTTTACAGGTCCCCCGACTGCAATTGAAATTTTAGTTTTCAGTTTTCCATTTTCGGATACAATTTTACGGGACCTTGTTCTCATTTCATCACTGAAATCGTTCGACTTATTTTTGACTTTTTAGTTCACTTTTTTTTTCACAGTTATTTTGACGATAATATTGCCACAACTGTACCGCTTAGCAACAGATGACCCAGGAAAAGGGTTACTCTGTCCATCACCTTGGATCATTTTAATATTGCATAGATATTCATCTCTGAAAATACCCTCCAACCTGTTGATTCTGTTCGACGGACGTTCGCGATAGATTTATAGTGCGGGGAGGCTTTTAACGGCCTTGCATAACTCTGGATCCTAGATAGAATACCGAAAATGAAATAACGTTCCCTGGCCTACTATCTGAATAAACCTTTTAAGGTACCTAATAATATTAATAACTAACTACCTCCGTGGTCGAGTGGTTTAGGCGTTTGCCTTGTGACCCGGTGGTCGTGGGTTCGATTCCCACGGGAAGCATACTTTGTGAAGTTGTTTCCAGTTTGGTTAGGACATTGCAGGCTTGAGTCACCTAATTGTCTGATAAAAAGATGGTTCCGTACTTCGGAAGGCACGTATAAGCCGGTGGTCCCGGCCGCCAAATGGCGGTCGTCAAACCATGTCAGAGGCCCATGAGGCGGTTTAGAAACTCTGACACTAGGGTGTGTGGGGTCTTTAGACCTTACTGCCCACACGATAAGAAGAAGATATTAATAACTTATTAGAAAGTTCTTTTTGTGGCTAAATAATATAGCTGCTTGGACCAATCTATAAGTTTAGCTATACGCTTATCAAGTTGGTCCGTGAATAGGTGTGGTCACCCATCGATGAACAAATCTCACTACATACAGAGTTTCTTCCGTACCTCGCAAAGTACGCTAAGTTGGTGGTTCGAAAGTCTGACAACCAGTCTTACCTAGTGGTCTATTTATTTAATACCTACTAACTGGGTTGTGGATGTCTGATTAGCAGCCGCTCCATGGAAAATACTGGTATTCAACTGCATCAAGTAAGACTAAAAGATGACTTCAACATAGTTGTGAAAAAGCAAGAAAGATGATGATAAAACTCCTGATTTTTAAGTTCCAAAGGATTGATTGTCATTTTTTCCCAGGTATTATCGTTATCCCAGGTATTCGCAAGCAGCGGTGGCCCAGTGGTGTCGGCCCCGACTTAGGAATAGTAGGTCGTTGGTTCGGACCCAGGCAGGCGCATTACTTTGTGTAATTTATTTCATCACCGCTGCTCTCAAAACGGTGAAGGAAAACATCGTGAGGAAACCGGCATGTCTTAGAACCAAAAAATTCGAAGACATGTGACATCTGCCAATCCGCACTGGGCCCGCGTGGTGAATTATAGCCCATCCCTCTCCTAGAGAGGAGGCCTGAGACCCTGCAGTGGGAACATTTTAGGCTGATGATGATGATGATGATTATCGTCTGAGGGCCTGTCTTGGGGCCGGCATCACACGTTTTTCCTTTCACAGTCCCCTATTAATCGTCAACGGTAATAGATATCAAGTTCACTAAATATTTAGTAACATTCAAAACTAATAACATCCCTTTCGACAGATTCCAAAACTTTATTTACCTAACAAGGAATAACTAACCAGTATTCAGAATGTTAATAAACATCTCAATCCCGAATTCCCGACATCTCTAAATTGTAAATCCTGTTGAGACATGTTACTTCTAATAAGGATGAAGTTAGGCGAAGTTCGCATAATATCTACGATACGAAATTTAATGGGTAGGTATCTGCAGAAGACTATCTTCACACTCTCATGGTGTTTCATGGGCTTTTCAAGGCAGGACGAGTGCGAGACTGTAATAGCGCTCGTATAGTCTTGGTTCTCCTCCCTTACTCCACGTTCCGTGTTTCGGGAAAGACATTAGAAAGAGCTCTTGGTCGTGCACAGCCACCTTTAGATACATACGCACGACGATCTCTGTGCGTGTGGCATAGCGATTAAATTGAATAGACAAAGCTTTTTACGCAACTCGACATGAAATCTTTCTATAATCTGTTATTTTGTTGATTCTTCCGTCGACAAAACTGTTTACTGCGCTCATGTTATGCGTGCAGGCGTTGGACTCATAATACGAATTGAGTCAAGCGTCATGCCCATGCTTCACTTGTTTTTCTGTGTTACTCACACGGAAAAACGTTGCTTTACAAGTCGTGTCGTGGTGAATGGCGGCATGTTTTAAAATTGTCAAACAAACGACAGTCGCGGTTGTGAGTGCGTTGGTACTGGCTGTACGTGAACCGTATAAATCTATGTGTGCGTACTTTGTTATTCGTTGTATGTGGTGAACCTTCTGCAAATATCTATTCTGTGGTTTGGGCGTTAGGATTAATTTTAAGGACTCTATAACAACAATTACTTCTTGGGACGCATGAAACATGAGGGAACGGATCATAGCGGATTTGAACTACAATAATAATTATTGTTTGTATGCAAAGTGTTCTAGGATGTTGGTTCTGTTCTGTTGTATTAGTATTAGAAGTAATTCCAAAGTTTTAATCACAGTGGGTTCAGCATGATTAACGTTTCAGTAAAGCTTTTGCTTTAATCTTCAATATTTGTTATAAATACCGAGAAAGAACCACACTGTGTGTCACTGAAACACAAACTCGTTTTCAATTCTGGGAAATCTAACATAATTGTAGCGAAAATTCCCAGTAACTTCCATCGACTTCAGTGTCTCACCGCAAACCATTGGGTAAACATTTCTAGATTAAATATTCAGTAGCAGCTGACTTGTTTTGCTGGTTAAAGTACATTTATATCTATTACTAGCGACCCGTCCATACACCACACACACACACTATAGGTATCAAAATCTTCTATATTGTGAAATTCTCGTGTCACAGTGTTAGTTGACATACTCCACGGAAACGGCTTGATCGATATTTATGAAATATTTGTGTGTATATTTAGTAATAATAATAATAATAATTTATTCATCAAAAAACATTGTAGTACATAGCAACAATTTACAGAATCGTTTAAATATACTACAATAAAATGGTGGGTGAGGTGCTGTACTCCTAGCTAGGTTTATAGATAACCTGTGTTAAGGAATACAGTGCCGGTCCCTAAGGAAAGAAACAATACAATCGTACACAGTATGCATTACAGTACATTGTGATGTGAATACTACAAACATTTGATATAATAACAATAAGAGTTTTATTTAATCTACTATGGCTTAAAACTAACAAAAGTAAAAACAAGTGAATAAAATAGAATAATAGGGTAAGTATAATATAAACTAAAAGTAAATCATGTAACTAGTGGGTAGGTGAGTATTATTTTGTTGTGGACAAGTGTGTATGCTATGCGAATTGAGTAGTACTTCTGGTCACGTACCTGTAGCGGATTGAACAATAATAATAATTTATAATCGTGTGATCGTAACGTATATTAGTGAGATTTCGCTGTGCATCTTTATATGTAGTAACTAGTATTTGCGTGGGTGCGCGAGCTGCGCGCAGCTCGCGGGGCGTGTAGAGGGGGAGAGGGGGCGCTTTGAAAAATGATTTCGACTAACGCATTGCACCTCTAAATGAATCTGAAAAAAAAATTTTTTTCAATGCAGCTCGCGGTACTACCTACCTACACCTACCTACACCTACCTACTACCTACCTACACCTACCTACACCTACCTACACCTACCTACACCTACCTACACCTACCTACACCTACCTACACCTACCTACACCTACCTACACCTACCTACACCTACCTACACCTACCTACTACCTACACCTACCAACCTACACCTACCTACACCTACCTACACATACCTACTACCTACCACCTACCTATCTACTGCCTCCTACTAACACTAAAAGAACATTACCCTAAAGTTTGCTTGTCGTCGCCCCAGAATTACGCTTCACCCACTCAACCTTCGTTACGCTAAGGAGGTCGCCGGCTCGCTTCGCTCGCCACCTCCCCCCTTCGCTCCACTCGGTCTCGCAGGTTCGCTCCACTCAGGACCTACCTACCACCGGAAAGCTATCATGACATTATCCCTACGCTACGGGGGTCGCCGGCTCGCTTCGCTCGCCCGCTCCCCCCTTCGCTTTGCCGCTGTACCAACACCGGACAGGTTTCGACGCCTGCTATAATATTTCTTCAAACACCTAATGGCTATCTCTAACCGTTATGAAGTTACAGCCCTTTTAATTTTAGGGGAGGTTGGGGAGGGGAGGGGAGGGTATACAAATTTCAACGCCCCTCAATAGTTTTATGCAAGAAAAAAAAAAAAAAGTGAAAAGGGGGGGGGGGGGGTTGAAGGGGGGGTGAGGGGGGAGTCTCGAAAAATGATTTCGATTAACGCAAAGGCCACTCTAAATGAATCTGAAAAAAAAATCGGTCCAAGTCTCTTAACTTTCGAGATTCGCCTAAAGGGGGGGAGAAGGGGGGCAAGGGGGGCCACTTTGAAAAATGATTTTTACTTTACCGAACCTCCTCTATACGAATCCGTAAAAAAAACACGTAAAGTCTCTTAATTTCCGAGATACGATAGGGAGGGGGAGAAGGGGGGGGAAAAGGGGGGGTTTCGGACTTTTCCCATACTCACCAGAGTAACTTGTTTACGAATCTGTCAAAATATACCCACCTCCCCATCCACCATCTGGGAGAACAATTCTGTCAGTCAGTCAGTGAGTCAGTGGTAGTTTAGCTTTATATAGTATAACTAGTATTTGCGTGGGTGCGCGAGCTGCGCGCAGCTCGCGAGGCGTGAAGGGGGGGAGAGGGGGAGCTTTGAAAAGTGATTTCGACTAACGCATTGCACCTCTCAATGAATCTGAAAAAAAAAATGTTCCAATACTACCTACCTACAACTACCTACACCTACCTACACCTACCTACACCTACCTACACCTACCTACACCTACCTACACCTACCTACACCTACCTACACCTACCTACACCTACCTACACCTACCTACACCTACCTACACCTACCTACACCTACCTACACCTACCTACACCTACCTACACCTACCTACACCTACCTACACCTACCTACACCTACCTACACCTACCTACACCTACCTACACCTACCTACACCTACCTACACCTACCTACACCTACCTACACCTACCTACACCTACCTACACCTACCTACACCTACCTACACCTACCTACACCTACCTACACCTACCTACACCTACCTACACCTACCTACACCTACCTACACCTACCTACACCTACCTACACCTACCTACACCTACCTACACCTACCTACACCTACCTACACCTACCTACACCTACCTACACCTACCTACCTACACCTACCTACACCTACCTACACCTACCTACTCAACCTTCGTTACGCTTCACCCACTCAACCTTCGTTACGCTAAGGAGGTCGCCGGCTCGCTTCGCTCGCCACCTCCTCCCTTCGCTCCACTCGGTCTCGCAGGTTCGCTCCACTCAGGACCTACCTACCACCGGAAAGCTATCATGACATTATCCCTACGCTACGGGGGTCGCCGGCTCGCTTCGCTCGCCCGCTCCCCCCTTCGCTGTGCCGCTGTATCACCACTGGACAGGTTTCAACGCCCCTCAATAGTTTCATGTAAAAAAAAAAAAAAGGTGAAAAAGGGGGGGGGGGGGGGGTTGAAGGGGGGAGAGGGGGGGAGTTTCTAAAAATGATTTCGACTAACGCAATGCCCCTCTATATGAATCTGAAAAAAAAAATGTTCCAAGTCTCTTAACTTCCGAGATCCGAAAGGGGGGGTAAAGGGGGGGCAAGGGGGTCAAATTTCAAAAATGGTTTTTACTTCCCCGAGCCTTCTCTATACGAATCCCTAAAAAAAAACACGTAAAATCTCTTTATTTCCGAGATCCGCCTAAAGGGGGGGAGAAGGGGGGCAAGGGGGGCAACTTTGAAAAATGATTTTTACTTTACCGAGCCTCCTCTATACGAATCCGTAAAAAGAAAAAAATACGGGTCTTTTAGTTTCCGAGATACGATAGGGAGGGGGGAGAAGGGGGGGGGAAAGGGGGGGTTTCGGACTTTTCCCATACTCACCAGAGTTACTTGTTTACGAATCTGTCAAAATATACCCACCTCCCCATCCACCATCTGGGAGAACAATTCTGTCAATAGATCAGTCAGTCAGTGAGTGGTAGTTTAGCTTTATATAGTATAACTAGTATTTGCGTGGGTGCGCGAGCTGCGCGCAGCTCGCGAGGCGTGGAGAGGGGGAGAGGGGGCGCTTTGAAAAATGATTTCGACTAACGCATTGCACCTCTCAATGAATCTGAAAAAAAAAAATTTCAATGCAGCTCGCGGTACTACCTACCTACACCTACCTACTACCTACCTACACCTACCTACACCTACCTACACCTACCTACAGCTACCTACACCTACCTACACCTACCTACACATACCTACTACCTACCACCTACCTACCTACTACCTCCTACTACCACTAAAAGAACATTACCCTAAAGTTTGCTTGTCGTCGCCCCTGAGTTACGCTTCACCCACTCAACCTTCGTTACGCTAAGGAGGTCGCCGGCTCGCTTCGCTCGCCACCTCCCCCCTTCGCTCCACTCGGTCTCGCAGGTTCGCTCCACTCAGGACCTACCTACCACCGGGAAGCTATCATGACATTATGCCTACGCTACGGGGGTCGCCGGCTCGCTTCGCTCGCCCGCTCCCCCCTTCGCTTTACAGCTGTACCACCACCGGACAGATTTCGACGCCTACTGTAATATTTGTTCAAACACCTAATGGCTATCTCTAACCGTTATGAAGTTACAGCTCTTTTAATTTTAGGGGAGGTTGGGGGGAGGGGGGGGAGGGTATACAAATTTCAACGCCCCTCAATAGTATTATGTAAGAAAAAAAAAAAAAAAAAAGGTGAAAAAGGGGGGGGGGGGGGGTTGAAGGGGGAGTGAGGGGGGGAGTCTCGAAAAATGATTTCGATTAACGCAAAGGCCCCTCTAAATGAATCTGAAAAAAAAAACGTTCCAAGTCTCTTAACTTTCGAGATTCGCCTAAAGGGGGGGAGAAGGGGGGCAAGGGGGGCCACTTTGAAAAATGATTTTTACTTAACCGAGCCTCCTCTATACGAATCCCTAAAAAAAAACACTTCAAGTCTCTTTGTTTCCGAGATACGATAGGGAGGGGGGAGAAGGGGGGGGAAAAGGGGGGGTTTCGGACTTTTCCCATAGGATTGAGAGTTCATTGTTTACGAATCTGTCAAAATATACCCACCTCCCCATCCACCATCTGGGAGAACAATTATGTCAATCAGTGAGTCAGTCAGTGAGTGGTAGTTTAGCTTTATATAGTATAACTAGTATTTGCGTGGCTGCGCTCGCTGCGCGCAGCTCGCGGGTCTGCCTACCTACACCTACCTACTACCTACCTACACCTACCTACTACCTACCTACTACCTACCTACACCTACCTACACCTACCTACACCTACCTACACCTACCTACACCTACCTACACCTACCTACCTACACCTACCTACCTACTACCTCCTACTACCACTAAAAAAACATTAACCTAAAGTTTGCTTGTCGTCGCCCCTGAGTTACGCTTCACCCACTCAACCTTCGTTACGCTAAGGAGGTCGCCGGCTCGCTTCGCTCGCCACCTCCCCCCTTCGCTCCACTCGGTCTCGCAGGTTCGCTCCACTCAGGACCTACCTACCACCGGAAAGCTATCACGACATTATCCCTACGCTACGGGGGTCGCCGGCTCGCTTCGCTCGCCCGCTCCCCCCTTCGCTTTACCGGTACCACCATTTTACTTCCCCGAGCCTCCTATCCTATACGAATCTGTAAACAAAACAGAAAAAAGGGGTGAAGAGGGGGTGAAGGGGGGGAGAGGGGGGGAGTTTCTAAAAATGATTTCGACTAACGCAATGCCCCTCTAAATGAATCTGAAAAAAAAATCGTTCCAAGTCTCTTAACTTTCGAGATTCGCCTAAAGGGGGGGAGAAGGGGGGCAAGGGGGGCCACTTTAAAAAATGATTTTTACTTTACCGAGCCTTCTCTATACGAATATCTAAAAAAAAACACGTAAATTCTCTTTATTTGCGAGATCCGCCTAAAAGGGGGGAGAAGGGGGGCAAGGGGGGCAACATTGAAAAATGATTTATACTTTACCGAGCCTCCTCTATACGAATCCGTAATAAAAAAAAAATACGGGTCTCTTAGTTTCCGAGATACGATAGGGAGGGGGGGGAAGGAGGGGGGGAAAGGGGCGTTTCAGACTTTTCCCATACTCACCAGAGTTACTTGTTTACGAATCTGTCAAAATATACCCACCTCCCCATCCAACATCTGGGAGAACAATTATGTCAGTGAGTCAGTCAGTGAGTCAGTGGTAATTAAGCTTTATATAGTATAACTAGTATTTGCGTGGGTGCGCGAGCTGCGCGCAGCTCGCGGGTCTGCCTACCTACACCTACCCACTACCTACCTACACCTATCTACTACCTACCTACACCTACCTACTACCTACCTACACCTACCTACTACCTCCTACTACCTACCTACACCTACCTACACCTACCTACACCTACCTACACCTACCTACACCTACCTACACCTACCTACACCTACCTACACCTACCTACCACCTACCTACCTACTACCTACCTACACCTACCTACTACCTACCTACTACCTACCTACTACCTCCTACTACCTACCTACACCTACCTACACCTACCTACACCTACCTACACCTACCTACACCTACCTACACCTACCTACTCAACCTTCGTTACGCTTCACCCACTCAACCTTCGTTACGCTAAGGAGGTCGCCGGCTCGCTTCGCTCGCCACCTCCCCCCTTCGCTGCACTCGGTCTCGCAGGTTCGCTCCACTCAGGACCTACCTACCACCGGAAAGCTATCATGACATTATCCCTACGCTACGGGGGTCGCCGGCTCGCTTCGCTCGCCCGCTCCCCCCTTCGCTTTACCGGTACCACCATTTTACTTCGCCGAGCCTCCTATCCTTTACGAATCTGTAAACAAAACAGAAAAAAGGGGTAAAAAGGGGGGGGGGTGAAGGGGGGGGGGGAGGGGGGAGTTTCTAAAAATGATTTCGACTACCGCAATGCCCCTCTATATGAATCTGAAAAAAAAATCGTTCCAAGTCTCTTAACTTCCGAGATCCGAAAGGGGGGGGATGGAGGGGGGCAAGGGGGTCAAATTTTCAAAATGGTTTTTACTTCCTCAAGCCTCCTCTATACGAATCCCTAAAAAAAAAACACGTAATTCTCTTTATTTCCGAGATCCGCCTAAAGGGGGGGAGAAGGGGGGCAAGGGGGGGCACTTTGAAAAATGATTTTTACTTTACCGAGCCTCCTCTATACGATCCCTAAAAAAAAACACTTCAAGTCTCTTTGTTTCCGAGATACGATAGGGAGGGGGGAGAAGGGGGGGGAAAAGGGGGGGTTTCGGACTTTTCCCATAGGATTGAGAGTTCATTGTTTACGAATCTGTCAAAATATACCCACCTCCCCATCCACCATCTGGGAGAACAATTATGTCAGTGAGTCAGTGAGTCAGTGGTAGTTTAGCTTTATATAATAGAATATTAATTTATTTTATAATATTTGTGGTAAATTCTCGGAAAAAAAAACAAGTGAATCAATTAAAATCAGTTATGATTTTTTCTGTTTCATCGTAAGTTGTACCTTGTAGGAATGAGTAAACAGCCTTTTTGCAATTGTAATATGATAGACCATATACTGGACAGTGCTTATTTATTTTATTATAGAGAGCCGGGCCTTGGTAGTAAAAAAATCTTTTAAAGAAGGATGATCGCGTTCGCGGTAGTGAGCATATTTTGTCTTTTCGACGTTTTGTGATTTTTTTGTATGGGGTTTTCCTGTGTTGTAATAATATCACTTGTAGAATAAAATTTTGTCGTATATTGAGAATTCCCCACTGACTGTACAATTCAGTGGTGGGGAACATAAAATGTCGAAAGGTTGCAACCTTCAAAACAGCCCTGTGGGCGACTTCCAGGGGCATCAAAATGGTCTTGGCAGTACCGCCCCAGCATGAGATACAGTATGTGATGATAGAAGAGCACAGGGCAAAATAAACAGTACGAATAATTTTAAAGTTTGCAACGTATCGGAGGGTTCTAAATATGTAAATTAGTTTTCTAACTCTTCCCGTAAGTAGGTTAATATGGGTTTTGAAGTTTAAATTTTTATCTAAAAATATACCTAGGTATTTCATATGATCAACGCTTACTAAAGATGGACAATTACATGATGTTTTTGTGACGCAAGAGTGTGCTTTTAAGGTTATGGCAGTATGTGGTTGGGAAGCCGCGCTAATAGAGTAGGTAATAAACTTTGTTTTGCTGGCATTTAAGGTAAGGGTGTGTGCAGTGAGCCAGTCTAAGGCTGTGTTAAGGCCGTGTTGAGCTATTAGTTCCAGCTGAGACCATGTGTCTGCGGTGAAAGTTATAGCGGTATCATCCGCAAATGCAACAATCCTGGCATTAGGAATGTTGAGATTACACAGATCATTTATGAAGATAAGGAAGAGGGTAGGACCCAATATGCTGCCTTGGGGAACCCCGTAGTTGATGGGAAGCTCTTCACTACTGTACTTATCAAGCCTGACAGTTTGTGTGCGATCACTTAGGTAACTGCGAAAAAGATCCAGAGTTGCCCCCCTGACGCCCACACCTTCAAGCTTGAGGAGAAGAGTGGAGATGGGAACAGTATCAAACGCCTTCGCAAGATCTAAGAAGACTGTAACAGCTTTTTTATTTTGGTTAAGGTGTAGAATAACATTAGACGTGACATCTTGAACTGCATCACAAGTGGATTTATTTCTCCGAAATCCATACTGTTGTGGGGATAATAAATTATAGCGTTCAAGGTATTTAATTAGTCTTCTGTTAATGAGACGTTCGAGTACCTTAGACAAGGAACTCAGAACTGCAATAGGACGATAATTACTAGGTAAGTTCCCATCTCCACCCTTGAATATCGGATGAATAATTGCCTTTTTCATAGAAGTGGGAAATACGGACGTTTCAAAACAAAGATTAAAAATATGGCATAGTATGGGCGCCAGAGTTTTAGCATATTTCTTCAGGAACAGAGGTGAGATGGTATCCCAACCAGTGGCAGCGGTTGATCGTAGAGAATCTATAACAGATATAATTTCGTCGGGGTCTGTTGCTTCTAGAACGAATGATGTTAGTGGAATAGATTTTTGCTGGGTATGTGGAAGAGATGCCGGTTGTAGTGTAGTATAATTGCAGATTTGATCTGCAAGTTTCTTACCAATGCTCACAAAAAAGGAATTAACTACATTGCAAGATTCTACTGGTGTTGATGCGCATATCAAAAGTTGTTTGGATGGGTTTGTACTATTGGTGGTATTCGTTATTTTTTTTATGGTTTCCCATAAAGCTTTCGGATTGTGACTTGATTTATTAAGTTCTTGCGTGTCAAATGACCTTTTAGCTTTTTTCAACAGGCCTGAACAGAAGTTTTTGTAACGTTTGTACGTTATTTTTAGTACTTCATTATCAGGAGATAACTGAAGCTTTCTATGTAAAGCATCCCTGTGTCTTATACACCGTAGCAATCCTGGGGTGATCCACGGTTTGAGCAATCTCCTCCTTGCTGGTACTTGTTTAACGGACGTATTGTTTGAAATAGCTGAAGCCAACAATTCTATTAAGTCATCCGCAGCTGTGTTAACGTCTTGTATATACAGAATATGACTAAAATCAATTTGGGATATCGATTTATCCAGAGCCTCGTAATCTATTCTAGTTATAGTAGGCTTGAAGACGGTGCTTTTCTAGACACAACAAGGAAGAGTGATGATCAGTGACTGTAGTGTCATAGACAAATTAAATACACGGGCGTTTAGTTTTTAAAATTAGGTGATCCAGGCAATTATTTCCTCTAGTTGGCAGGGTATGTGCAGGTAGAAAACCATGTGAGGCTAAACAGTTTAGATATTCGTGGGAACGTGTGTCGGTAGTAGTAGATTTAATATCTATATTTAGATCACCTGTTATGATTACCGTTTTAAATTGATGCAGTAATGGAAGTAGATTATTCAGAGCTAATAGAAAGTCATGGATATTATTATTTGATGGTGAACGGTAAATGCAGACTATTGCCACTTCCAATTTTATTTTAATTATGAGGCCAGAAGCTGCTTGACTAAAATCTGGTTCTTCGCATGAAACATGTAAATCAGACTTGAAATAAACTACCACACCATCACTCTGATTGAGATGTTTGGTGGTCTTAAGCATAGTATAGGTTTGCAGTGTAGGAAGGTAGAAATTGTTAGAACATTCTAACCAACATTCTGTTAAGACAGAAAGAAAGAAAGAAAGAAAAAATGTTTATTTGACGTCAGTACATCAAGCACACACACAATAATAAAAAAAAATGAAAAAATACAAAAATGGAAATACATAGTAGGTATCTATGTGCTGTGTGCCTCACGGCTGCGCCAAAAAGGTTCATTTCAGCATTCATGCCAGACAGGTGAAGCTGTCTGACGCTGGTCTTCCAATGAACCTTGAGGGGGTAAGTAACATACAGAAAACAGTTTCAAACATATTATGTAAATATATGGTTACAATAAATATAATTGATCGCGCCAGGACTCAGCCGAACCTTATCTCGGGCCCATGGAAGACAGGTCTCAGAACAGCCGCCGTCCTAACGGGATCAAATAGACGCGATACGCGCCTCCGAACAATATTACAATTTCTGAACTTAAAGCTACCCTTACCTCATTTCTTCGAGCCGGTCTCACTTCCTTGACCCCTCGCAAGTTGTGTAACTGTGTATGTGTATAATGAGTGTATATGACCTTGCGATGGTTTGCTGGTAGTTCCGGACGATTCTTCCACGTCGCTGCAAGCCACGCCGTTAACGCGAGCCACCACACTCACTCCGTATTAGTCTAACCACAAAAGCCTCGGTGCTTTCCCAATAGCACTCCCGTGACAAGGCAAACCAATGATATTATCAATAACCCGTTCGACATTCACAGCGTCGCTAACCGTACTGCTTAACTAGTATAATTGGGTGCCGCGAAATGACTCCACAAGTCGATTTAATCAATGCGCGTGCGCTTTCACCCGTTCTATGGCTACTATAATATTCGTTCGACGCCCAGCGCGACTCAATACGAACTACTATTCACGCCGAGCCCAGCGCTCGACCTCTCTCCCTCCGCCCCTGTCGCCCCGAGGCGGAGAAAATCAAAAATCTGAAGGTAGATTATAAACAATCACCCCCCCCGGACCGACCCGTTGTCGGTCCGCTCAAACTCCCGGGAGTCGAGATAAAGTTGAAACTGCCCGTCTAAGGATCGAGTCCCTCACCTGGACGTCTGCGATCCTTGGAAACCCATCCTTGCCCGTAATCAGGTTAACAATGCGCCCCCGTCGCCAACACAACGGTGATAGGTTAGCATCCTTAACCAGAACGAGGTCTCCAACGCAGGGTGGGGTCGTCCTGTCCGTCCACTTAACGCGTTGCTGTAGAATATGCAAATACTCCAGCGACCATCGCTTCCAAAAATTTTGGCTCATTTGCCGTAACATCTGATACCGTGACAACCGGTACAACTTGACATCAGTATACGGATATTCCGGCAAGGCGTTAAGTGGTTGGCCAATCAAAAAATGACCTGGGGTCATGGCCTCAAGGTCATTCGGGTCAGCGCTCAACGGGCACAAAGGTCGCGAGTTTAAGACCGCCTCAATTCTGCAAAACACCGTTGACAACTCCTCAAAGGTGAGAATCGTTGAGCCGATGACCCGATACAAGTGAGTCTTGGAAGACTTGACTACTGCCTCGAAAATTCCACCCCAGTGGGGGCATCCAGGTGGACTAAAATACCACGAAATGCCCCGACTGGCGAGGCCCGTGCCAATCTCTCGCTCATTCTGACTTAAAAACAATACAATTTCCTTTAAGCACCGGTCGGCGCCCTTGAAGTTGGTACCACAGTCCGACCGAATCAGTGACGGTACTCCCCGTCTAGAAACAAATCGATCTAACGCCGCCAGAAAGGCCTCCGTAGAGAGATCGGCCACCAATTCCAAATGAACGGCCTTGGTCGCCAGACACACGAAGACACACAGATATGCCTTAACCGACTTCGCGTTGCGAAGGTGCGATGTCTTGACCATGAAAGGCCCCGCGAAATCTGTCCCTACGCCAGCAAATGGCCGAGCCTCCGTGACTCGATCGGCCGGGAGATCTCCCATTTGTGGCTGCATTGTGGCTGCCTTGAGTCGGTAACACGGCAAGCAACGAAACACAACGCTCCGTATGATTCTGCGGGCCGATAAAATCCAAAATTCACGCTGCAAAATGCCCAGAAGGGTGTTACAGCCTGCGTGTGAATTCTTGGTGTGACGGTCCCTAACCAACAACTCCACCAAAGCTCCCTTCTTGGGGAGAATTAGAGGATGTCGCGCTGCATAGGGCAAGTCGGCATTCCGTAATCGTCCTCCCACCCGGAGCATTCCATGCTCATCAATGAACGGGTTGAGGCGGACAAGACCCTTTTTCAATCGACCTGCGCCAGTCTTCAAGACCCTAATTTCGTCCTGGAACTCATTCCGCTGAACGACTCTCACCCAGAGTGAGAGAGCCTTTCGCTGTTCTTCAGGTCCCATTATAGGCGACATGTTTCGCTGCGCGACAGGACAACGACAATTTTGACAAAATCTCATTACCCATCCCGTTACTCTAAGTAACTTCCCTAACGAACTATATCGTTCCAAGAGGGTGTGGTCTACGGTGGCGGGTTCCACTGTAGTCACATTCAGCCTCAAGCCTTGGTCTGGGGGTAATGAATGTCGACCGCACTCATTAAATGGCCACTCCGCATGTGGCTGTTCCAGCCATTGTGGCCCCCACCAAAGAGAATGTTCAACCAAAGCAGGCGCCGGACAGCCGCGTGAAGCGCAGTCAGCCGGATTAATCTCACCTGGAACATGTCTCCAGACCAGAGGAGTCTCTGAGCTATTTATTTGTGAGACTCGGTTGGCCACAAATACCTCGAGCGTGTGGACCGAAGTCTGCAACCAGCATAACACGATTCGGCTGTCAGTCCATGCATAGACCGTCTCGTTCAGAGCCACCGTACCACGCAAATTCCGCACCACATGGTTCAAGAGCCGCGTCAGAAGGGCTGCACCTGCCAGTTCCATCTTCGGAATCGTCCAACGAGTCCGAACAGGTGCAACCTTGCTCTTGGCCAGTACCAAGCGTACCGTTCCCCTACCAGCGGTCTCACCTGTTCTCAGGTAGACTGCGGCCGCGTACCCCTTCTCCGACGCATCACAAAACCCGTGCAGGGTGACCTTGACTCCTGCCTGCGGGAGCAGTTTACGCGGGATCTCAATCTCTGAGATCTGTGGTAAGGTGTTGACGAATGCCGACCACTCCCGAGCCAGCTCCTCCGTGAGCTGATCATCCCAACCTAGTTGAGCCAACCAAAGCTTCTGAATGAAGCACTTTCCCATGAACGTGACCGGCGCGATCCAACCGGTTGGGTCGAACGTTCGTGCGATAGTCGAAAGGACCGATCGCTTGGTCCAGGTCTTCGACAGCAACTCGGCCTCACAACTGTATGTGAAGGCATCCTGACTCGGTCGATACTGGACCCCTAAAATGGCCAACGCATGAAGATTCTCCGAATCCTCAAACAAATGCGGGTCTTGTTGATACTCAGTTGGCAGTCCTGCCAGTACCTCTGGGCAGTTCGACAGCCATTTCCTGAGTTCATAGCCACCGGAGGCCATGAGCGCCACCAATTCATCCCTTAAGATGAGCGCCTGCTCAATACTGTCTGAGCCCGTACAAATGTCGTCTACATAGACGTCCCTATCAATGACAGCAGCCGCGCGGGGAAAGCGGAGCCGTTCTTGATCAGCCAGTTCTCGTAGCGTACGCATGGCTACATATGGGCTGGGCTTTAATCCGTACGTGTTTGTGTTGAGCTCGTACGTGACCATCGGTTCTTCTGGGCTCTCTCGCCACAATATCAGCTGGAACCGACGGTCGTCTGGATGAATCTCAGTTTGACGAAACATCATCCGTACGTCCGTAACGAAGACAACCTGGTGTCTCCTGAAGTCCGTGAGAATGTCTGCAATGTCTCTGGTCAGCTTAGGACCAGCATGGAGACATTGATTCAGGGACACCCCGCTAGACGTCTCCGCGCTCCCGTCGAACACGACCCTAATCTTTGAGTCAGGTGTCTTCAAAACAGCATGATGAGGCAACACATAATGCTCCTCATGACGATAGTCAACCCTGGACACCGACATGTGACCCAACGTCAGGTATTCGCGCATGAACTCCACATACTTCTGTCGGAAGTTGGAGTCCCGCTTCATGCGCCTTTCCATTGCCACTAACCGCTTTTCTGCCAGACTCCATGAGCTCCCCAGCGGAGGTCGAATTGACAGAAATGGCAACCTTGTCATAAATCTACCCGATGGGAGGCGCACCGTGTTAAATCGATAGAATGTTTCGCACTCCTCATCACGTGGGTTATTTCTAAGAGCGGTGGGTGGCTCTTCCGTTGCCCAGAACCGTTGCAGGACGTCGGATAACACGCTGCCATAATATATGGAGCTATAATCCGTTGAGTGCTGTGGTTCCCGTACTGGGCCCAATAACGCGTAACCACCTGCGGTACGCATGGCCACAACCCCGTTTGGTTGCAGCTCCCGTTTGCCGCTTCGGAGCAGCTTCCCGAGGACGTCAGACCCAAGCAAGACGTCCACCCGTCCGGGGATCGCGAAGTGGGGATCGGCTAACTCCAATCCATTGGTCAACCCTTTTACCGCAGACGGTAACCGAGTCTGAGGGAGGACCCCAACCACTTCGTCCAAAACGATCGCCGTAGCATTCACCCGCGTGACCGATGCCGTGTCACCCATCTCGAACAGGAATGTCGTCTGACCCCTGAGGTGAGGCACCCGATTGCCACCTATACCTACGGCGCCATCCCGTGATGGCTCTAATGTAAGGCCCAGCTTTTTCACTAAACAGCTGGACACAATACAACCTTGTGCCCCTGAATCTAACAGTGCTCGCACGTGCACCGGCTGTCCGTCAGTACCCCTGACAGTAATCCTAGCCGTCGGTAATAATACCGTTACTGTCGGGGTGGGCACCACTGACGAACAGGCTGCTAGTTGCTAATAGGAGGCACCTCCCTCCTCCCCTGCCGGAGGGGGAGTAAATACTGTCCCAGTATACGGGTCCCAACCCGGGTAGTAACCCTCCCGACCCATCGGTGACATCCGTGCCGGTCGGAAGTAGCCTACTGGCATCCTTCCGAACGGTGGCGGGCGCGCCGTCAGCCGAGGGCGTTCTGCGAGAGGCGGGGAGAAGCGACTACTCGGGGGTGGCAACATGCCCCCCAACGCATTCGAGTACGCCGCGTAACCCGTCTGTACTACCTCCGGGCCCCTGCCCGAGTCTCGGTGCCTATCCCCCCCCCGCGGGGAAGACGACGGTATCGGGTTGTGCTCTGGATCAGCCCTTGGCCCACCCCCCCGAGGGGGCGGCGACCGCTGATTCCTGGCCGACCCACCCCCCCTAGGGGGGGGTGACCGACCACCCGAATCTGGCTTAGGAGAGGGGGGGTGACCTCCCGGCGAGGCTCCGTGCACCTCCCTACTCTCCGCCAGGCATAGCAACTCGTGATGGGCTCCTCCGCAGGTTCCACAGTTAGTGGTCCTGTGGCACTCACGTACAAAGTGAGTCCCCAAGCAGCGGAAGCACAAATAGCGCTGCTTGACCACCCCTCTTCGTCTATGCACCCGCTGCGCCTTAAAGTCCGCGCATGCGGCGAGACCGTGCCCTTCCTTCCGACAGAAGGCGCACACTTCCGATTGGAGGGCGTGGTATTTCTTCCCCCCCCGACGGGGCTCAACCGGCTTGGGCCCGCTCGTACGTCGGGTTGACGGAGGAGGGTGCGACGTGGATGCCCCTTGGCAATCCGCCCGCCGGCACTCGCCTCCTAAAAACACCCTCAAGTCATCGTAACTTGGGAGGTGGTCCGTCGATTCGCCACCATGTGACTGCTCAAAGCGCGCCACCACGTCGATCGGCAACTTCCGTAAAACCCTATTGACGATGATATATTTATTGTCCCCTAACGACAACTTAAGTCGATCTAACGTGTTCACCGCAACCGTGACCGGATTAAGGATTTTCGACCTTATTTCGTACACGTTAGACACCTTCGGGATTTCAAAAATCTTATCAATGAGGCCATCAACTATTAATCGCCGATTATCATATCGGTCGATTAATAGGCCCCATGCCGTCTCATAACTGGCGTCCGTAATCTCCAGGTGGGTCAAGATGTCGTGCGGCTCACCGTTAAGCCTACCCATTAATTGAGCCATCTTGTAGGCGGGCGAGAGATCCGTACGCGAATGCACGACACTATTAAAAATATCGCGGAATCGCGGCCAATCGGCATACTCGCCGCTAAACTCGGGTACATGTACTGGTGGCAACGGCGCCTGAATTCCTACGCCTGCTGGCCGACATGATTCCCTGACGTCACCCATGCGCGATCGCTCAATGTCGGCCGCCGCCTGGATTATGCTCATGGACATTTCCCCACACTGGTCCACATTGCCCCGTACCACCTGAGCATCCTTGTCCACCGACGACAGATCCGTCGATTCGAGACATGCTAAATACTCAGCGTGACACTTTAACACGGCGTCATATCGTTCGTCAACTTGCCGAGCGCGTGACAATAACGCATCTTCACGATCGGTGCGACCTACCAACGTAACCACCGATGAAAACCATCTCAATTCAGCTTCGATTCTGGCTGCGATAGTTTTCGTTACTGACGGAGCCATAGTACCAACTTCAATACGCGATTATGCAATAATAAATAACAATAACCAAAAAAAAATAACAATTATTGTATCCGGAACTAACAATAATAATATATTCGTTGAGTGAATAAATCTACGACGCTATGCCAACTCTTGAACTTATTCCTCTACGTGCTCTAGAGGTTATTCCTCTATGTCTCAAATGTTGACAATCATAACACGATTTGTGATGAGGTTATATTTGTGCGTAACCGAACGTAAATAACAAATTATTTTATCAACGAATATTCACATTCCATGTACTTATTATTAATAACGCCAAACTCAACTTGAGGCGTACACTGGTATGTAGGTCAATGTACCACTACCTACAAGTTGAATTTGTACATGAACACAATTTTTACAAGTAAATTGGTACCAAGTACCTACTAATTTTTACAAGTGGGTATAACCATGCTCTGCTACCAGATTTTGATCGCGCCAGGACTCAGCCGAACCTTATCTCGGGCCCATGGAAGACAGGTCTCAGAACAGCCGCCGTCCTAACGGGATCAAATAGACGCGATACGCGCCTCCGAACAATATTACAATTTCTGAACTTAAAGCTACCCTTACCTCATTTCTTCGAGCCGGTCTCACTTCCTTGACCCCTCGCAAGTTGTGTAACTGTGTATGTGTATAATGAGTGTATATGACCTTGCGATGGTTTGCTGGTAGTTCCGGACGATTCTTCCACGTCGCTGCAAGCCACGCCGTTAACGCGAGCCACCACACTCACTCCGTATTAGTCTAACCACAAAAGCCTCGGTGCTTTCCCAATAGCACTCCCGTGACAAGGCAAACCAATGATATTATCAATAACCCGTTCGACATTCACAGCGTCGCTAACCGTACTGCTTAACTAGTATAATTGGGTGCCGCGAAATGACTCCACAAGTCGATTTAATCAATGCGCGTGCGCTTTCACCCGTTCTATGGCTACTATAATATTCGTTCGACGCCCAGCGCGACTCAATACGAACTACTATTCACGCCGAGCCCAGCGCTCGACCTCTCTCCCTCCGCCCCTGTCGCCCCGAGGCGGAGAAAATCAAAAATCTGAAGGTAGATTATAAACAATAATTATATCGAGTAGGTACTTAAATTAAGAAAATGTGTATAAATATACTAGGTACTATGTAGGTACTTAAATTAAGAAAATGTGTATAAATATGTGTATAAAGAAAAAATGTAAGCAATAAATATATAATTGTGTAAAAAAGTAATAATACTGGTAACAATAAATAAATACAGAGATAAGCCAAGACAGAATAAATATTTTTAGAAGAAAATAAAATTAGTTTAATAGTTAGGTATAGGTATTATAAGTAATGTCCTAATATCAAACAACTACCCATTTTTAAAAAGATTAGATAATTTAGATATTAGTCAGATTAATTTTCAAGGCCAGGCATGTTTTTGTCTCGCTCCCACTCCCACCCCACCTTCGCGTCACTGTTCGCCTGCGCGCGCCGCACGGGTCTTCTGTCTGTGCTCACGCGACGGGTCTCCTCGCTCGTGATTATTTACCTGCCGTTAACATGACTGTGTCGCAATAGTACGCGATTATGCATAGCATAGCGTAAGTACGTAGGTACACGGTGCAGTACAGACTGATCATTATAAACGCTCAGCAACTACCGAGTTGCTGAGCGTTTATATGATTGAAGCATTCATTGTGACCATATCCAGTCTCTGCTGTGCTTCTATCAAATACTGCCGCAGTCGTGTTCTGAATGTGTGAATAGTGCCCAGTACCCGTAATGGTGGAGGAATATTATTCCACACTTTAGATGCAGCGTATCGGAAGGTACCTCTGAAAGCTGCTGTCCTATGAGATTGTGTCGATAATTGCTGGGCACACAGCCTAGGTGCACACTCTCGTTTACTAGCCATCCAACTTAACTTGTCGTACAAATACTTTGGCTTCGCAGTCCTAATAACACCAAAAAGAAGACACGCTAGGTGTAACTTTCGCCTCGACTTCATTTTTAACATACAGTGTTTGTTCAAATAAGGGGTGACATGACTTCTAGGGGGAACCGAGTAACAGAATCGAGCACACGCATTTTGGACTCTTTGTATTAGTCTATCCGTACGAGCCAGCAAACGTGGGCCGTAAACCGTATCAGCGTAATTTAGTTTGGATAGTACAAGGGTTTCGACTAGCTGTTCGCGAAGCTTTTCGGACAGGTAAGGCCTCATTTTATATAAAAGTTTCAGGCGGTAAAAACAGTTTTTCACGGAGTTAGCGACGTGTTTCTCAAACCTAAGGCTGTTGTCCATACACAACCCTAGGTTCCGCACCTCATTAACACGGTCAATAGGTTCACCCATTATAGTCAAATTAAGGCTTACAGGTAGCTTCTTTAACTGCTGCCTCGTACCAAACAGCATATACTTTGTTTTCAATGGGTTTAAAGCTAAACAGTTCTCATCTGACCAGGTGGAGATTCTTTCCAGATCGTCATTTAGGTCTTTAATAGCTGAGTCAATGTCGTCAGGCTTAAAGGACAAATATAATTGCACATCGTCAGCATAAATGTGATATTTGCATTTCTGCAGACACTTTATTATGTCTGCGCAGTATAAAATAAAAATAATCGGACCTAAGATAGATCCCTGAGGAACTCCTCTTTCTATTGAAGAAAGGGCCGAAGTCAGGGTAGTACCGTCCGGTAACCGTAATTCAACGAGTTGTTTTCTGTCACCGAGGTAACTATGGAACCATTGGATTGCATTGTTGTCAAAACCGTAGTATTTTAACTTAGATAATAATAGTGGGATATTTATGCAATCAAATGCACGGGAAAAATCAAGTAGTACAATAAGTGTACACATTCCCTTATCTTGGGCGGACAAAATGTTATCGGTAACATCCAGCAACGCCGTGGAAGTACTGCGCTGTTTCCTGAATCCAGATTGTAGGTCAGGTAATATCCCATTCTCTTCTAAAAAAGTGGTTAATTGACGGCATACTACCCTCTCCATTACCTTTGAAAGACAGGGCAGAACACTGATAGGCCGCAAGTCTTTAACCTCAATAGGGTTGGGATTCTTGGGTAGGGGTCTAACTGTTGCAATTTTCCATTGGTAGGGAAACTTAGCTGTCCATAAGGAGCAATTTACCATGTCAGTGATAGTTGCTAAGGTGTATGGCATAGTCAGGGTAAGCATGCTCAAGGTTATATTGTCGTAACCTTCAGCATTAGACTTCAGGTCAGATATAATGCGAGAGACATCATTTTGGTCTACTGGACTAAGTGTGAAAGTAGCTTCACTATATCTGTTAGTCTCATAAAATGATATAAGCGAAGTGCTAGCTACTGGGTTTCCAGGGACAGTCAGAAAAGTTTTATTTATAAGGTCTGGGTTTCTAAAATGTGAGGGAATGTCTAATTTTTGCTTGGAGGGTGCAAACGTGGATTTAATATTCTTCCACAGTAATTTTGGATTATTAATTTTATTATTAATATTGTGTCTGAAGTATGCAATTTTTTCATGATACAGGGAACTATCAACTAAAGATTTTAACTCTTTGTAGTATTTTTTTTTAATTTCTGATTTCGTACA
This sequence comes from Diarsia mendica, assembly GCA_949316265.1. Lineage (NCBI taxonomy): Eukaryota > Metazoa > Arthropoda > Insecta > Lepidoptera > Noctuidae > Diarsia > Diarsia mendica. The sequence continues at coordinate 20,300,136 of OX438900.1, read as the reverse complement.
TCTATACGTCTTGCCTAGTGCATTGTCTCGTAATTGCATCATAAGTTTAATGGTGTCCGTAATCCAAGGAAACGATAATTCCTTAATAGTGCAGGTTTTTTGTGGTGCGTGGACATCAAACAAAGATATTAAGCAGTGATTAAAAGTATCAACCATGTCATTAATATCGGCTTGTTCAGAAACACGCTCAATGTTTGATTGTGTCAAATCCAGATGGAAACTATCCAAACATATGTCTTTAATTGGCCTAAATCTGATTACGTAAGGTTTAAACTTGTCCCGCTTTATATGAAATTCGCTGACTAAAATGGAGTGGCCAGTAATAGAACCAAAGGATTCCACTGTCGTATACCTAGGTGTTAGATCTGTGCACAGTAGGTCGATTAGAGTTTCACTCGTATCTGTAAAATGAGTCGGCATCGAGACCAGCTGAGTGAGACTCATGTAATTTAAAAATTCTTGCACCTTTTTAGTTTTAGTCTCGCTTACGTTGAGCATATTGACATTAAAATCGCCCAGCAAAATAAAATGATCGCAATTCCCCAGAGTGGTAAAAGTACTTGTGATGGCATCCAAGAAAAGGTCAATGTCAAACCAGGGTGGCCGGTACGCTGTACCGATGGCAACCTTTTTCCCGCTTAGCGAGATTGTCAGCCACATCTGTTCGACGGAATCGAACCTGGGATCAACCGTGCCAGAACAAATACGCGCGCTCAGGCCCCGGCGCAGGTAAAAACCAACGCCCCCACCACGCCCCGCGCGAACAGCTGTAGGTCGCGGAGCGTGACGTAGGCGGTAGCCGGGGACAATAGGCGCGCGCCCCTCCTCGCCCGCCCGAAGCCAAGTCTCGTTTATTGCCATAACATCAAAACCATGCCTGTCCATTGCACAAATCAAATCGTCATGGCCTGTTCCCAGAGACCCTGCGTTGAGGAAGCCAACTTTAAAATATCTACCACTTTTAGGCATCATGACAATATTGAAAAAAGGCTTTTATAGGTATCAATTGATTTGCTATGACCTGTGTTGCGTTTAATACTAAAAAAGAACCAAAAAAACATGGCTGGCTTAAAAAGAAACATTTTATAGGTAATTGGATACATTATTATTGAATAGTAGATACGTGTAATATATAGGAACCTGATTAAGTTCGAAATTCGTGCTTGTGATGTTTGTATGTTGGTGTAAATAATAAATAATAATATAATACGTGTATGTTGAAACCGGTTAATGAGTTCACTGAGTAGCGCCGCCGTGTGACAGGCAGCTGCGACGACTAACAAACACGATAGATCATAATAATTGTTTTGCCATGAACATTTAGCGACATACAGTAATGATGCCATGGGTACCTTATAAACTAAAAACACCAAACAAAAATACATTGAAAAAAAAACGGAATTTAAAAAATTATTAAGTACAAGTAAAAAAAAACATTTACCAAATAAATCGTTACATTTAGGACAGCAAGTGGCCGTCGGTAACCAACTTAAGTGTCGGTTCAAAAACGCGCTGTAAATCTGCCTCGCAGCTGATTTGAAAAGTGGCGTCTCCGGGTTTGTTACGGGCAAGGATACGGCCTCGTTTACACCACACAAACTGCCACCCGAGCCGTCCCCCAGCCTCTCGCGCCTTCCGAAATAATTCTCGATTCTGCTTGGTAAGACGTTCGTTGACGTAAAATCGCGCTGGCGGGCCGGGCATACCGAGATCAGCAGAAGTCATGCCACGACGTACTCGTGCGGCCTCCAACAACTCGTTGCGTAGATCGCGGCGCGCAAGGCGCACGACGAGAAAGCGCGGGCGGGATTCCGCCGGCACTGGCTGAGTTGCATTTATGCGTCTCCCTCCTAGTCGCTCGGCGCTCACAATATCACGAGTCTCCACATTTACGCCCATCTTTGACGCCACCAACATAGCCGTATGGACAGGGTTTTCACCACTCGCCTCAGGCAGGTTTGATATTTGTATATCAGTGGCTAGTAGCTCCTGATCGCGAACATTTAAGTCGCTCCGCAATTGGGCAATTAAATTATGCACATCCGGCGATACCTGGGTGTGAAGCTGTTTTTGGTTCTCCATAATGGCCACTCTTTCCTCCAAACTGCTCATACGGTCATTTGTGGACTTAAGAGAGGATCTCAAGTCAGCCAAGTCATTACGCAGTAATTGAAACTCACTCCGTACTGTGTTAATAAAATCCTCCTTAAACTTCCTCAGCTCGGAGGTGAAGTCCAAGGGGAGTTCAGTCGTCGCATCCGAAACAGTGATGTTAATTGGACTCTTACCCGTGCTCTCGTCCAGCGGTTCATTGGCATGCCCTCGTACTGGCGTTTCGGACCGGTTGTCCCGCACTAGGTTCTTCTTACATTCCGGACAGTGCCAGGGTGATGCTATGGGACCTATTTGGTTCAATCCAGCGCACTGACGGTGATACCACAACACGCACTTATTGCATTTAGCGCCATCTGCCGACGCGAGAAATTTACCGCAGGTTCCGCACTTGACCATCGTAAAAAACACTCGATCTTGTTACTTCGATCGGTCAACAAGCAGTTTGCCTTTAAAACGATAGATGGCGTTGTTTCCAATGTATGCGTTTACGGCAATTTCTATGGTGTTATGGTTAGTTGTGACACCACAAGACGTAACACAGCAACTATGTTATGATACGGAAACACTGAAGCTATGTCACTAAGTATTTTCAGACACTGAGCGAAACGACTGTTATTGTTTTTAGTTATAGGGTAGAAGTTCAGAAGTACCAGAATGCTACGGAGTTTTTGGTGTTTTATTTATTGTACACAGCACTGATTTGCGAGATAATAGCGTCACTTGTAAATTGCACTATGTTAAAGACTTTCACAATAAAGTTTCTGTATGTTAAGTACTTGTTTATTTTTAAGAACTTGAGATATATTTCGATACTGTCACTCGACAAGAGATCCGTTACCCTCCAGACCACCCTTCCCTAGTAGCATTTTTGTTGGCATTTGTTGGCATTTAGTTGGGCCACATACATTTTTGTTGGCATTTAGTTGGGCCACATACAGAGGTATGTGGCCCAACTAAATGCCAACAAAAAATGCTACTAGGGTTAAGACCACCAGGTCACAGTCACAAGAGATACGGTGCAGCAGAGATTGTAAATTCAGGAAGTTACGATTTAAAAAATTTAAAAAAAAAATTAGTAGGTATGAAAATATGTCGTAAAATACTTTTCACACTCTCCTAACCCTACCTTTTGATAGGGTTAGGATAGTGTGAAAAGTACTTTAGGTAGGTAGAAAAAGGTGCAAAGCAACGCATGCATGGCACAGTTAGATTCTATTTAATTATGTTAGTTTGTAGTTTAATATTTGTCTATCCACCTTGTTTGCAGCTTCTTGAATAAATTCCTAATATTATGGTGAAAGCTGCAAATACGAGTATGCAGACATGATACACGAAATGTGACTTTGATTAATTTTGTTGTGAAATAACTGAGGCACTAAGGCATTGTTATAAAGCATATTAGAAGTAGTAAGCTTTATATCAATCCTCATTCTTTGTTTTCAAAAAGCTTTTAAAGCTAAAGCTAATATACCCACCATAATTTATTAGGCTCGATTTATGGCTTCATTCAATTATTACAGAAAATATATACTGTAGTTTACTTGCCAGTTATCTACTTAGAGTACGGAAAGTTTCAGTAAATCTATATAAAAGCCTGGAAAAAACATGCATGATGTGAAATGTACACAAAAATAAATTCCACTAGGAAATCACTGTAAGAATACGTTTGACCTTTTCGTATCGTAGCGTAGGTTAGGGTTCGTATAGATTGTGCAAAGTCATCTGAATTAAGTAACGACCCCAGCCGGTGACAGTCCCATTTCGATTTTGGACACACAATAAAACTAACATATACAACAATAAGGAAGGCCTTTGCCTATAAGCAGTGGGATAATTATTGGCTATGATAAAAATATTTAGCCAAAGTTACAGTTAGTGTATTAAAATAGGGAACATTTTGGAGCCTCCACAAGTAGTGCTTGTTAAAAGCACGTCTCGTACACTGCCGACGTATATAACATGTTTACTAGGTAGGTACAGCATGAACTATTCTCATAGTTCGGGTGGTACGAGAAAAGAAGATCCTATTAACAAAACAAAACCCTAAAAATAACATGAACACAATCAAATCCTCTTCCACAAATTCACAAAAAACAAGAAACATAAATTCAGTTTGCAAAACCACTTCGTTCGCTATATACGTTCTTTGCCGATGAAAATAAAAATCAAAATAAGTTCTAGTAAGTATTGCATACCTGAAGCCTTGTTAGTTGAATGTAAACGTGTAGTTTTTGTACGTTTCCTTTGAATAGCAAATAAGTAACATGCAGACGGAATGTACATTGAAAATACATTTGCTGAAAAACAGGGTAGATGCATACAGAAGGTTCATACTGTGTGTGCTACGGGTTGTTCGAAAGAGATACCCCGGCCCCGGACACAAAGGGCTAAGAAAGAACATGGGTGGTTTTTAGTCAGTAAAAGTCTGACGCTCCCTTCCGCTTCCCCCAGAGCGGGAGGAGTCATATATTGAATATTGCACACACTCGAAAAAAAAAAGTTCACTCTGTACAACAGGTGAAAATTCAGGGGCACATACATCACAGCACGTGGATCTATTCATCTCAACTCCATCCAATTTTCATCTTTAATTATAGACAGGCCTATTTCATGAAATCCGAGTAGCTATTACTTAGCGAATAAATTCAAAAATTGGAACAGGATTTGTATGAACTTTATCGTAAGTGGTAAAAAGGTTCAAAGTAGGCATATAATATGGCTACTTATGCAGAATCATAATAATTAAAAGAACAATATTATGAATATTTCGATTCGTGAAATGGTCACAAAGAGACGATTGATTACCATTTTATGAATTTTAACGTAATTCTTAAAATTAATTTTAATTATCTTCCTACGAAAACGACAATATTAGACACTGCCCTTCTGTATCTGTCTGTTTAGTGGCACTAGTGCTTGAAAATATCTTCGTAATTCTTGGAATTGTCTGTTTGAATCGCGAATGGGCGAAATATTTTTACGGATTTATACGTATGTTGCTACCTAGTTTGAGTAAACTGCAGGATATTGATATTCCAATTTGGTGTTTTATTTTACTACTCCTAGTGGCTAATAGTAGAACTAGAAACACTAGTTAAGGTATAGAATACAACCACCAAATTAATTATCAGTAAGTAAATGAGCTATTTTAAATCAAATGAAATCATTTTATTGTCAGGCAACCGAGGCCCATAAATAAAATATATACAATATTATCTTGTACAATAATAAACTAATACATATTAACAATTCTTAAACAACTTTTTTTGGCTAGAGGGCGCAGTGGTGTAAACATTGTTTCTGTATACGCTCGTTGATTTAGAAGCTTTAAAGGTGTAAATAAGACAAAAACTGAACAAATATTGTGTTAAAACGTTGCCGGACAGTGAAAACCCTAAATACAAGTGTTATCTACTTAAAATAAACTCTTGAAAACTAAATAAACACGGAAAAATAAAGTGAGGAGAAGTGCTGATGACACGGACATTTTTTCAATAAATTTATACCCAGAAGCTCTAAAAACAGTGCAAAAATTAATATCTGTAAAAAATAAACAAAGAAATAGACTTTTAATTATAATCACATTGAAAAACTGCAAACATAACCTACAAAACTAAATAAATCATAGTGTAAAAACGACAAAAGTTGGACAAATATTGTGTTGAAACAGTGCCGAACAGTGGACACCCTAACTACAAGTGTTATCAACGAAAAACAACTAAGTAATAACGAAAATTTAAAGTGTTATGTGCTGAATGACAAGGACATTTTTTGTTTTGAACTAACGTTAAAAACATTTTCCCAGAAGCTAAAAACACTGTGAACACTATTATCTGTAATTTGTAAGCAAGGAAAAAGACTTTCCAATCGAAAGCACAGTGAAAAACTATAAACATATATAACCCTAGAAAAATATATTACTAATACTCTTAAAAAGTGCAAAAATCGATAGATAACTCAGCAGGTAACGACATCTAGCGACGAACGGGAAAACAAGGAAGAGTGACATCTGCCCACGCGTTGAGAAAGTACTTGCAAAACACTCACCGTGCGCTAGCCGACTAATTAACACTAGTAATATAGTACAGCGAGTCACCGACAGAGGGTACCACAAGTCGTTTGTGCACAGTACAGCGGTAGATCAACAGAGGTCTCCACCATGTCGGAAATCGAAAAACTACTAAAAGAATTACGATTAGATATCAAACGAGATACAGAAAAATCATTACTAAATTTGGAAACAAGTATTACGACCAAAATCAATGAGAAGATAGATCAAAATTTTAACTTGTTAAAAGGGGAACTCGAACAAATTAGGGAAACCAACTCCGAATATGACAAGAGAATTAGCGCCATAGAAAAACACGTTAGGCAAAGAAATGTCATATTTTTCGGAGTAAAAGAATGCGGAAGATCGTATCAGGAGTTAGAAGAAACCGTACTACAAGTAATTAAGGACGAACTAAAACTAGAATGTGAAAGAAGCGAACTAGAGATGGTCCGCCGAATGGGAAAATACCTAAAAGATAAAGTTAGACCTATTATCGTAACCTTTACAACATTTGGCAAGAAGATAATAATCCTGAAAAACAAGAAAAACATACAAACGAAAACTTTTCATTTGAAAGAAGATTTCCCACCACAAATTCTAGAAACGAGAAAAGGATTACAAGAACAATTGAAAAAAGAGAAGGAAGCTGGAAAAATTGCTTATCTGAGATACGACAAATTAATAGTACGTGAACAAACCACGAAAGAGCAAGACAGCAGCGAAACAGAAGAGGAAAGGCCAAATAAAATCGAAACGGACCAAACTAGGAAAAAGCGAGAGCTAGAGATAACCCCCCCAAACCAGATAAAAAACGCATACAAGAATTCTACACAACAACAAGCAGTGAAAAAAAACAAAACTCAAATATATAGAATGGGAAAAAGTCAAAGCTCCATGGAAAACTTCTTCAGCAAAAGAAACACCAGCCCAACTAAATCTTCGGAGAACCCACGAGAAAAACAAACTGTGCCCTTGAATGAAAAAGAAATTTCAGAGAGCAACAACACGAAGGAAACGGCTAACACATAGCAACTAGCACAAGCCCCTCTACAAACATCTCCAATAGAGCTGGCCACTGCGGAGATTTGCGACCAAAACCCTCCGGAGACACTGATTCAATTCTCATCTCTAGTATTTTTGTTTCCATTAGTTATTTATTTTGATTTCATGCTCACCTTTACATTATTAGGTTTTTATTGTCCTTGCGGATTTACACACACAAACATTACTCACCACGCTCATCCTTCATTATACATACTATACAAGCGAGTTGAAACACTTTACTATGGTGTTTACCCTAGAATACTATCTCTTGCACCATGTCATATGTTTACTTGTAAAGCTACTAAAGTTCCAGAACTGAGTATATACGTCACATTCAGCATCGCGTCACGCATTAGACGTGACGGCATTATCCTTGGTATCCAATAAAATGACTACAATTGAAACCATTAGCAATATATACTCTGATCTGGACGCTTTTCAAGTGGCAAATACTATAACCTGTGATATAGAAAGTGCAAAAAATCACATAGTAATGAACAAAACTACTATCAATATCTTGTCTCAAAACATTCGTAGCCTTAATTGTAATATGCCAAATTTAGTTACGCTTCTCAAAAGATCTCAAATACCCTGGGATGTCGTAGTACTTACGGAATGCTGGCTCCCTTCTGCAAAGTTCATCCCTTCTCTCGACAACTACAATCATATTGCGACCACCTCACACAAAACCCAAAATGAAGGAGTTGTCATCTTTTACAACAAGCTTCTTAATATTGTATCCGAGGAACCCACAGTTACTGACGCTAATTGCCTTGTTTTAAAACTGGGTCTAGATACTTGCATCGTAGGATTATATCGCCCACCTAGTCAGACAAACACTGTAAAATTTATCGACTCAATTAACACGCTACTAAATAACCTAAAAACTTTTAAAAACATTTTCTTTTGTGGTGATATAAATATTAATATAGTTCCAAACAGTCCCGATAAACGATCATACGAGTACCTGAATATCCTAGCTAGCCATGGCTTGCTTCCGGCTCATACTCTCCCAACGCATGGCTTAACATGTTTAGACCACATGATGCTGAAATCTAAGATGGAAGCTTGCTGTTTCGTTTTTGAAACATCTATCACTGACCATGAGAGTGTAGCTATTAGTTGTAGACCTAAAACCCGTCTGAATTATTTGAACAAAACCCAATGCTCGGTTGACTTTGACAATCTGGACAAATTAATACAAAACATGGATTGCCAGCCCATCCTTGACTGTCAAGATGCTAACGTATCAACCGATCTTCTCGTGGCTCACCTGTCTTCAGCAATAAAAAATAGTACCAGCGTAACTAAAACTTCAAAAAGAAAACTGATAACTAAACCATGGGTAACTAAAGGACTTCTTCGCTGCATGAGAAACCGTGACAACTTACACAAAAAATTAAAATGTAACCCTAACGACGAGGTACTAAAATTAACATATAAGCGTTATCGAAATTTTTGCTCTTCTCTGCTTAAAAAAACAAAGAAGAGATATGAAAGACAGGAATTTGAAAATGCAAGGGGAAACAAGAAACAGTTATGGGATGTCATTAAAAAGAATAGCGAATCTGGGAAGAGGGTAGATTACTCGACATCACTATTGTCATCTAACAGTCCCGAGGCGGACATAAACGAAATCAACAGCTTCTTTGTGAACGTTGGGGCAAAGTTAGCTAGTAAAATCTCCACTTCAAAGTCCTCAACACCCTGCGTCACCCATGATCACACATCAGTTACTCCGTCCAACTCGCTTGTCCTACTCCCTACCGATGAACAAGAAATATGCGACCTCATTAAGGGCCTGAGGGATAATTGTGCAGTGGGTATCGATCAGATTAGCAGTAAAATCATCAAGAGGTACGCAAAATACCTTTCTCTTCCCATAAGTCATATCTGCAATTTGTCCATTTCAACGGGAGTTTTTCCCCAGGCTTTTAAAATAGCTGTTATTAAGCCCATCCATAAGGCTGGAAAAAAAGACTGTGTCAATAACTACCGGCCCATCTCCATCTTACCTGCTCTGTCCAAGATACTGGAACGCCTTATCAATCAACGACTAGCAAAGTTCTTGGAAGTTAATAATCTCCTTTCGACTTCACAGTTTGGCTTTAGAGTTGGCAAAAGTACCAATGATGCAGTTCACGAATTAATTGACTCTATTGTTGGCAGCTTGGATGACGGAAGGAGATGCCTAACGGTGTTCCTCGATCTCGCAAAAGCCTTCGACACAGTCTCTATTCCACACCTTCTTAAAAAGCTTGAGCGGATCGGTATCAGAGGAATCCCTCTGAAACTGATGGAAGACTATCTTACCGGTAGGAAACAACGAGTTAGGATAAATGACAGGCTCAGTGATGAGCTCGCAATCAGTTTTGGTGTACCACAGGGTAGTATATTGGGCCCAACACTTTTCCTTGTGTACATTAATGACCTTTGCCAACTTTCTCTTCTAAAAGGAAAGATCATTACCTTTGCTGATGATACTGCACTGTTCTTCAGTGGTGATGGGTGGGAGGAGGTGTTCAATGCTGCACAACTGGGACTTAATATTGTTGGTAACTGGCTGCAAGATAATGTTTTGACGCTTAACGTCTCTAAAACAAAGTACATAGCATTTTCCCATAGATCTAACTTGCTCCCGCCCTCGTCTCTGGGGATTACTGCTCATACCTGTGGCATTGAAAGTTCTCATTGCTCTTGTCCTTCCCTTCAAATGACCGAGAATATGAAATACCTTGGAGTCACTATCGACCAGCATCTGTCCTTTAAACCACACATAGAGACCCTGGTGACCAGGTTACGAAAAGTAATCTACATTTTCAAAACCCTAAGACACTCGGCCGACCGAAAGATCATAAAGATGGTCTACTTTGCACTATGCCAATCACTGATTGATTACTGCATCACATCTTGGGGAGGTGCCGCCAAAACGCACCTCATCGAAGTAGAAAGGGCACAGCGTGCTATACTCAAGGTCGGAGCTGATCTCCCCTTTCGTTATCCTACTACGGACCTGTACAAAAAATGGGACACTCTCACTGTTAGACAAACGTTTATACTACATACGTTACTTAAAAAACATTCTCAGATGCAGTTTGACCCTAACCTACAGGAGGACAACCGACGGAAAGGTAGAGTATGTCCCACGGCTCAATTCAAATCCACACTTCCTAAAAGATTCTATTGCTTTCTTGGGCATTATCTCTACAATAAAATTAATAAATTCTTAAATCTATATCCTAAAACTAGATCAATCTGTATCAAAGAAATAAAAAAATACTTAAAAACCCTTGACTATCAAAAAACTGAGAATCTCTTAACCGTTCTAAAATAAACATAATTTTGACAACCCACACATATTAGCTGTTCATCTACTACTACTCCCTTCACAATTTATTACAATTTATTGATTACATTTAAAAACAACTCTCGCTGCACCCACTCCGCAAAATTCACCCTTATTCACACATTACTCACATACATCTCATACAAGTCAGACACTTTACACAAGACAAATACTCACTCACCGTCCCACCACATGATTCAATATATTCTGCAAGATTATAGATAGGTATTTCTCTTATTGTTATTACTTCTTTTTAGGTTTCCTTTTACGCATGTTTTCTTTTTAACTTTTACTGTGTTTTTAAATTTTTGTTATGCATATTGTTTAATGCACACCTACTCTTACACAGTATCTCTGTGCAAGCTAATTCTAGCCAAAAGGGCCCTGGTGACCTGTAACACAGGTTTTTTTCTAAAAACCTACATCAGGCACCAGTCTCTTTCAAAGTTGGAATACAGCTTACCCATCTTTCTTGTACACATTAATATTAAGATCAACTTTGTAAAGAGAAAATAAATAAATAAATGAAAATGAAAATGAACTTTTAACTATACACGTAACGATGCCGACGTCGAGCTTCTCTGCGTGGTGTCGCGTAGCCGACCTCTGAAACGTCGAAATAGGACACCTATCGACCAAAAGTCCTCTTTTAAGAAGGTCTGAAGATAGTGAGTTGGAACGCGTATCACAAACGACGTAAAGTTGCTGGTGTTGTGACGCGACTCCAACCTTTCGACCCTCAGAGTCCAGTTAGTTTTCGTTTTCAGGTACTGCACAACTTCCTCAATCTTTTTGGAGTGATGCAGACGCGAAATGTACAGCTGTGTTGAAGGCACAGCAGGGCGCAGCAGTATGTTAGGTCCGGTAGGTGCAGTACCGCACAGATTTCGAGAACAGGGCTTCTTCTTCTTCTTTTCTACTTTAGTGAAGCCCTCTTCATCTACTTGGCCCGTACTTGGCATGAAGTTACGAACCTCAGTCAGGGCAGGGGTTTGGTTTTCTACCTTTTGCCAAAAGAGTTCACACGCTTCCTCTCTCACACACATGTATTAAATTATGTTAAAATTAAATTATCTAAACCGTTTTTTCATTGCGCTCACCATGCTACGGTACGTTGCACTCGGCGCGCTCAGCCAGTGAGACGGTGAGTATACTAGTTATAACCGCGTATCAGGACCTTTCTAGAGCCGTTGGGCCTAGAAAACGTCATCGTAATTATCATTATTATATTTCACGTAAACGATACTTTTTTACCGTTTCACTCTTCTTGTTGGCAGAGGTTAAAAATCGTCCCGTCCTTGTCCCATCTTACTTATGTTTAAATTGGGCGTAACACGCAATTCTGCAATTCCTAAAAAGATTAAAACATTATCATATTGTAAGCATATTTTGAATAATAACCTGCTATAATATAATATTAGTCCAATCAAGCAACCTTATTACAGGTATTCTCTGTTACCCCAATACCACATAACTCACGAGGCCCATTAGATACCCTAAACACACAATCGGATAATGTGGCCCTTAACGCCTATTTCTTTCCATTGTGCCTTCCGATATTTACTTAGGCAATATTGCTCCGACGATAAAAATAATCATTGTGTTATTTACTATAGTATAGTAGAGATGCACCGATATTTTATCGATATTTTGAACTCGATGCGATACTAGGATCGTATCATAATGTTCGATTTATGACTTCGATCCGAATATCGAATCGTGTCGAATTGTCTTATGAGGCACACAATAGGTAATTTATTCATTTCGATACCTACACCTACTTTTAGCTTCATCATAATACTTCTCATGCTCAATTTATTTGGCGCGTATCATATCTTCTTTTTTCATACGTCTCATCATCTCAACAGATCAGATACCTTTCTAACCTTATTTAATATCATCCTTCACACAGTTCATCCATCGTTTCTTATACTCATAAAAAATCTTCAAAACTTTCCCTAATACAATATTATTGTATCGATCCGAAATATCAAAGTATCGCATCCTATTAATATCGATACTGTGAAGTATCGGATCGGGTCGTGCAACACTAGCGTATAGCAGCGTACCGGAGATCTGTAGGATTCCAGTTTATTTATGGCCCCTTCCGTTCATTGTACCTACGTGATTACGAAGTAAATGTTAGCACAATTAGGCACGTTAAGGAATTTGTCTTGGACACGCTCGCTGAATGAGGTTCCATTGATAGCGGGGAATGGGAGTCATTTGTTGTGTTCTCCGCCATTTTGTTTTCTTACGTCATTTGTTATTGCTGGAAAGGAGGAAGTCTGTGATACTCTTTGATGTTTTGCTGTGGTGTACAGTCGCAACGACTTTGGCGTTTATCATCTGCAATTGCCATTTCTATGGAGGCTTTATATAATGTGATGCCACTTCTGTAATGACTGAAAGGTAATTGGTAGGGTAGGGATAAGGAGACAGATATTATGTTTGATATCCATCTATCTTCTATATAAATAAAAAGAGAAGTCCTGACTGACTGACTGACTCATCAACGCCCAGCCCAAACCCTTGGACCTAGAAAGCTGAAATTTTGCACAGAGGTTCCCTTTATAATGTAGACAATTCCTTGTCTAAGGAAGGATTTTTTGAAATTCAACCCCTAAGGTAGTTAAATAGTGGATGAAAGTTTGTATGGAAAATCGTCATTTTCACACGGGCGAAGCCGCTGGCAAAAGCTAGTGTAATATAAGTGAGCCAATAAGAAAATGATGATAATTTATTTATTTATTTAGTACTTGGAAGACTTACACCTATTAAAAACAAACAAAAAGAAGAAACCATTAATATTTACATTTGGTTTTACTCCAACCCTAGCATAATTGGGAAAAGGAGAACAATAATTCTGATTGACAATAATATTTGTTCATTTCTTTATTTATTAACTTCATTGTAGTATTGTCTTGTCTTCTAATTCAACAATGATTAAAAAATTTGAGTGTTTATCTTGAGAGTTACTAAATCAAACTAAGTGGTCCTATTGTTATAATTTGTAAGAAAGGTAATCAAAGAATTTATTAGTGAAAGCCTTTTCTATCTGTCTGACTAAACAACCCTGTGAGAATAATACTGTTATCTAGTAACAAATTGAATCTTTTTCCATCCAGATCAATTGTCAGATTGGGTTTGTTCCTATTATGATGTTAGTTCGTCAGACGGATGTCACTTCCCAACTTTATACTTCCCTGTTTGATTGTAATTGAGAAGAGTACAGGGTTTATTTTTGATTGGAAGTTACAATTTGAATCTAAAAAATTTTTTAACAAGTACTAGCGGCCTAAAATGGTCGAATTCAATTACTGTCAGACAAAAATATTCTCGCTACTGTAGAAAATAATTATCGTTTACCCTTCTCTATTAGCTTTTAGAATAGTGTTTTTTCCTTTATCGTGCGCCACACCACACCACACGACGAGCTAATTTTATTAGACCTTTGTATCTTTTTATATGCTATTTATTTTCATGTATTTGTTTCATAACGATACAAATAGGCCGCTACTCTTAATCCAAGGAGTACTTTGTTTAATTAAATAAGTAGCTTAAAAGTTGATGACAGAACAAAATAATGCACTCTAATTTAGTTAAGTATATTCTAAGGTCCCTGCAGACGAAGACCACTGACAGGTGCATGCACTTTGTACTAAGCACACTATTATGTTACATAAAAAATACTCCAGTTTATACCATGGTTCTGATACTTTGTTTATCACGAATTATCAAGCAGGAGTTCGTGGCTAGATAATATTAGTTTATGTTAAGTCACACTTATCTAGGATGGCCTGTGGATGGGTGACCTCTCATTACATACCAAGTTTCCTCTGTGTAACTAGGTTGTGGAGGCCAGGTAAGCAGTATAAAATACTGTCAATCAGCTGCATCTGGTTAGATCGGAAGCCAAACCCAACATAGTTGGGAAAAGTATTGACAGATGAATGAATCAGTACAATTGAAATGTTTCGATTCTCGTAATCACTGATAGCATGACACCATTTAAACCCTCAAATTCTTGAATAGATACAAAACTAGACTATCGCTTCAACTGCCACCCCATTTCCCCAGTTCACTAATGGGTGTTTACACTGCAAGGCACTATTCGATCAAATACATTATGTTCTTCATTTAGCCGTCTCTTTTATTTGTTCTCTTTTGTCCTTGTCTAGTTCTGGCCCATTGTAAAATCAGTGAGTTATTTCGATAAGTTTTTTCATATTTTAGGCTAGAATGAAGAAGGCTAAAATGAAGTAAAACGAATAATTAATATTCAATAAATAAAGCAAAATTCTACAAAATCAAAAACTATAATTTGACACCGTTTTTGTACAATCACGAACTTAGCACATACCTACACAAAATACAAACTTCTCGTGAACTGTAAATAACTGTTACTTTGAGAAAAAAATAATAACATCTATAATTTACTGCGTTTGGTAACACCACAACAAATCTATCAAAACTATTTAAAAAAAAAAACACTTATTATTCACACGTTTTTATGCTCGTGACTGTACCTGCTACGATAAAACTGCCTGTCCAAACCAGAAGTGTAGCGCAAACACCCAAAAATATAACTAACAAAATAACTCTGAAACCTCTGTATTCATCCCGCATACATCAAGTTAACAGACAGCTTTCCGAGGCAAACGAGCATAGTTTCACGTGTTTGTGTTCTTTGTGCAATCAACTGGTATATAATACCAGTATACTGATCTGGTATACCTTTTTTTTGTTTTTGTGGGATGGGTAATCATCAAATGACTCCTCCCGCTCTGTAGGTAGACCGTGTCAGACTTCTACTGACTAAAAACCACCCATGTTCCTTCTTAGCATTTGTACCGAGGCCACGGTATCTCTTTCGAATAACCCACAACCCTGGAACATCTGTGAATGACTGATATTTCCATGTACAACATTGGTATTACCATGTACCATCATCATCATCAACATTTCATCTGAAAGTCTTCCACTGCTGGACAATGGACATAGGCCTCCCCTAAGTGACGCCACATTGTCCAGTCCCGTGCGACTCGCATCCAGCGGATCAAGCAACCTTCACCAGGTCATCGGTCCACCAAGCGGGGTGCCTTTCAAAGCAACGTCTTCCCGTTCGCGCCATGTACGAGTTACTTTAAATGTTGATACTGTGATTTTTCTAATATCGTCGGTCACTGATTTAGGACGGAGATTTAGTGGAGTTTCGAATATTTTCTAACGGTTGGTCGACTCTTCACGTGACTAGAGGGCTGGCTTTTGATTTGGCCAAAGAATCGGCACGGCCATCCGAAGTGAAAATGCTGTGTCTGCTATTGAGTGACAGTGATGTGGACGAATTTTTGGACGCTCTGATAATTCTTTTAACATTTTTATACTTGGACATATTTTTATGATATTTTCGGGTCACGTTTAGGAGCAAGTCAGACAGACATTGGGTGCCTGAAGACGGCCGTCAGCGTCGTGACAGAAGCAGGCCCAAGAAATGCTGGCGTGACAATCTGGACTCCTAACTATAAACAAAATTGGAAGCCAATGGTGGAAGCCGTTGCCCAGCAGCGGAATGGAGTAGTCTGAAACGTGTTATAGGTAGGCACATATAAAAATAATGTACCATACTGAATTCCCGATCGAGGAATCACTGATCCAAAATAGTCCAGCGTGGATTCTGGTATCGGGCCACCACTAGACTGCCAGACTATTTAAATTCATGACACGTATTCGCGAATTTTATTTTATTATAACACAATATTATAGCTTTTAATCAAGAATGTGAATCTTAAGTGGTAATTGTTCAGTAAAGCATTAGCTAAGATTTAATAAAACGGTTGTGTAAAGTGTTTCACTGATTTTAATTAAGATATCACAGAAACGTAAATCCACTCTTATCTTAGCATAACATGTTTTCTGGCTTCGTTTACATGAATATAAATCTTGGCATATTTACATGGAGCTTTTACTTGAAATTTCAGCTATGGTTTTACGTAAAGAGAAATGTAAAGAACCTACTGTTTGTCTCTCTAAAATATAAAACAATAATACCTATTACACAAAAAAAACTGTTGGGACAGAGTACAATAGACTCTAGCTCTGCAATGGTCAACAAATGTATTTATGATAATGTAAACTTAGGGTCAAGCACAGGTGTACCTACTCGCCTGCTATGCACGGTGGCGACATAAAATGGCCGAGAGAGGTCTTACAACGATGTACTGCGGGCAATTTTTCTTTAAGTGACTTTTTATTAAAAAAAATCGAAAATCTAGCGAAAGACCCCAGAGCTAGACTGACCCGACACTATACCGAAGACATCCCGGATGTCAGCCTGTACGAGATTAGGATGGCTCTGAAACAGCTTAAGAACAACAAGGCGCCGGGTGATGACGGAATTACGGCCGAACTGCTGAAGGCGGGTGGTAAACCGGTCCTTAAGGCCCTTCAGAAGTTGTTTGATTCCGTCATACTCGAGGGGAAAACGCCGCAGGCTTGGTGCAGGGGTGTGGTGGTGCTCTTCTTCAAAAAGGGTGACAATGCCCGGTTGAAGAACTATAGGCCCATCTCACTTCTAAGCCATGTCTACAAGTTGTTTTCAAGAGTCATCACGAATCGTCTCGCACGCAGGTTCGACGATTTCCAGCCTCCCGAACAAGCCGGATTCCGAAAAGGCTTCAGTACCGTAGACCACATACATACGCTGCGGCAAGTTATACAGAAGACCGAAGAGTATAACCTGCCTCTCTGTTTAGCGTTTGTGGACTACGAGAAAGCCTTCGATTCGATCGAGACTTGGGCTGTACTGCAGTCTCTCCAACGGTGCCAAATTGACTACCGGTACATCGAGGTGTTGAAGTGTTTGTACAAAAACGCCACCATGTCAGTCCGACTTCAGGACCAGACCACGGAACCTATCCTTCTGCAGCGCGGTGTGAGACAGGGAGACGTCATATCTCCGAAACTGTTCACCGCTGCATTGGAGGATGTCTTCAAGGTTCTGGATTGGAAAGGACTTGGCATCAATGTCAACGGCGAGTACATCACTCACCTTCGGTTTGCCGACGATATAGTGGTCATGGCTGAGACCATGGAAGACCTCAGTAAAATGCTCGATGACCTCAGTGGAGCTTCTGAAAGAGTGGGTCTTAAAATGAACATGGACAAAACCAAGGTTATGTCGAATGTTCATGTAACACCCACTCCTATCAAGATCGGAGACTCTACGCTCGAAGTTGTGGACGATTATGTCTACCTGGGACAAACGGTCCAGTTGGGTAGATCTAACTTCGAGAAAGAGGTCAATCGTCGAATCCGACTCGGCTGGGCAGCGTTCGGGAAGCTGCGCGGTATCTTCTCGTCCAACTTACCCCAGTGTCTCAAGACGAAAGTCTATGACCAGTGTGTGTTGCCAGTGATTACATACGGGACCGAAACGTGGTCGCTCACAATGGGCCTTATCAGAAAGCTCAAAGTCACCCAAAGGGCAATGGAGAGGGCTATGCTCGGAGTTTCCTTGCGTGATCGAATCAGAAATGAGGACATCCGCATGAGAACCAAGGTTACCGACGTAGCCCGAAGAATCGCCAGACTTAAGTGGCAATGGGCAGGGCACATTGCTCGCAGAACGGATGGCCGATGGGGCCGAAAAGTTCTCGAATGGCGACCGCGAACCGGAAGACGTTGCGTTGGAAGGCCTCCCACTAGGTGGACCGATGACCTGGTCAAGGTTGCAGGAACCCGCTGGATGAGAGACGCACGGGACCGGTCAATGTGGCGACGCCTGGGGGAGGCCTATGTTCAGCAGTGGACGTCTTTTGGCTGAAATGATGACGATGATGACTTTTTATTTGTTCTGATGGCAGATGGAGCAAAGCCTTAACCGAATGGTTCCTGAGCTATGGTAGAAGAAGCTTGGCAGACAAACTGAACAGCTGGATGTGTTGATGGCCAAGAAGATTTCGGAGTCACGCCTGGTTGGACCAGGCCAAAGAGGAATGTTACAAAAAAGACGAGGCTTAACACTCACCAATGGGTGAACAATGGCACACATTCAATTGTTTGTTTTATTGCATATGGTGTCGAATCCTGTCATGCCCTTCCATTTATTCGAAAATATGTTATATTTATATTCGAAGAAATTATTTGAAAATACCAAACCTTGAGGTCTAAAACCCCAGTAAGGTAAGTAAGTCTATGTACAGATTTTGAGAGTTATAATAATAGTAATAATAGTTGCATTTATTTCGGGCTACGCTTATAGTGTTAGTAACAAGTGTTATTACACATAATACACAATTTATACAGTGTGAAGTTTCATCCAATGACGCAGCATTGGAGACTCCCACGAAGACGAGCAAGCAGGGACACGATTCTTTTATGTATGATGAAATTTTATACGTTATATTTAAGTCTCATGTAATAAAAGGTGCCCTGGGCTCAAATCCAGACTACGATAGTTTAAACCAAAAATAATGTTCTAGCAGCCAAGAAAAGTCACAAAAGCACAGTCCACCCAGTATTTATCACACAACATTGGTGCAAGACATACAACGGTGGCGGCGAGTTACAAGACCACATTTATTGCAACAACGGAGCAGAGTGCAATCTTTAATCACTGGTTCGTGAGTCTTAGCACTATTTGGGACTTTGTTACGTGTTTTAGAGGGAACTGAATTGCTTTGAAATATTGTGTCTGTTGCTGGACTTCTATTGGAGTGTTTAGTTAGTTATGTTCCGTTTTTGTTGATTTTAAATGTTTATTTGGACATCTTCGCAAATATACAAAGCCTCATCTGCTACAAGTAAAATTTTATAAAAGTCAAGGTTTCATAGCTGCTGTTCGAATGAGATACCGCAGTCCCGGAGACAAAGGGCTAAGAAGGAACATGGGTGGTTTTGTATTTATTTAGTAGAAGTCTATATTAGTCGAAGAGCGGGAGGAGTCATGACAATGTGATGATCTCCCACCCTTCAAAAGTCTATATTAATTTGATACATTAATCGAGGAAAATAGTTTTGTTTCTTACTGAAGCACGCGTAGATCTCAAGGTTACCGATAACCGAGTGCCATTCAAATCTCAACCCTAAACGAAAAACTACAATCAACCATTAGCCTACGAACGGTACCTATACACTTTCAAAGTCGAATCTCCATCAAAAGAATCCCCTACACACGTAATACCTCTACACCAGAGTACTCTAGTGTCTGATTGTGACAGTAAATTACTCGCTAACGACACAACACTAATTGGTACAGCACTAATGTGTCGAAGCTGAAAATATTGCGAAGATTAAAGGAAGATGGAGGGCATCCATCTTGGTTAGTGTTTGTGATAGAAGCAATTGGCAATTTCGAGAATTAGGCCATTATTTACAGGTCCTATTTACGTCTTGTGTGGGAGTAATAAAACAAAGGACGTATTCGTGACCTTGGACGATACAACTTGCGACCTGATTTTTTGTTCCGGGGTGGAAAATCCTCATGGATGTCCTCTGTCCTGGGGCGAGCGAAATAGTGTTTTAGTCTCTAACTGACTAAAAAAACCCTGGTGTTCCCTTCCAACACTTGGACCGGGGATCATGAGAACAAGTGCGTCGTCCACCATTCTCAATGACTTCATGCCACGCCACAGTCCGTTAAGAATGCAGCAATGTAAGGCCTCAGCCTCGAATTTTGCGGGGCAGCGGGGCGGCGGCGGCGCGACTTGTATGGAGAGAACCGGTCCATTTGATTGTACGTATAAGATCCTGCCGCGCCCGCGCCGCCGCCGCCGCCACCCCGCTGCCCGCAAAATTCGAGGCTGAGGCCTTAGATAGTACACATGATTCATTCAGGCTCCAAACCGCTAGTAACTTTTTCCTATCGTACGACAATACGCGTCAAACCGCAAGTATCACCGTCAGGCCCGAGCTCCACAAAAGCAAAGACGAGCGATGATGCGCAAAGCCCAGCTCATACGCATCTCCTCTCCTCGTAAGGAGAGGAGATGCGTATGAGCTCGGATGTATCTAGCGAAGCTGTGTAAACTGGAGAGGAGACGAAATATGCACCACTCACCGCTTGCTACTTAAAACACACAGCTCACAGCCCGCCGCTCACATCACCAATTGTGGCGGTAAGCTTAAACAATTACGAGATACCTTCCCCCTTTAGCTTGAGTGGAAATAGTTAAATCGAGATCAACTATTTCTACTTAACCTAAGCGGAGATGAGAAGTCTGAATAACGGAATTCTTTTGAGGCTTTCAAAATCAAAGCCTTTATTTCAAGTAAGCCAGTTAAAAGTACTAATAAATTGTCAAAACAACAAAGATAATAATGAAATGTAGAGTACATTCTCAATCACAAAGCATAAAAACTGTGAAAATACTATAATATTATAAAGTTGGCAATTCCAAAAGGTAGGTCAATATTGAGAAGAACGGGCAAGAATCTCCATGGACACTCTTTTAAACCTGAATATTGTTATAACATTATCTCCTCTGCTCTCGTATCGCCTCCGCTTCGGTGGAGTACAGACCGAACCATGTAGATCGAAGCCATGGGTCTAGAACAAAGACGTAAAAGTGCTTTAACCGCTTTTCAATTTCAGAATCCGATTTAGAGCGACTTTTCTTTTTTCTTTGATAGATTTAGTGCAAACGCGCTGATAGCGATCTTATTTTATATGATGGCCAGTATCGTGAATGACCGTTAGGAAGGTCAGTTAGAACTCCATAGAAATACGAGCTTTTTTCAATTGCGAATAGATTTTGAAGAATATTTTGTTGTTAGTAATTTGACTGCTTTCCGCGGTGATAGTCTTCTAGAGACTTATAATTTTTTTTAAAGCTGCTTTACACTATTATTGTAACCTTCTTATTTTAAATACCAACCTTACATCACGCCTGTTCTCTGTAGGGTTAGAAAGATGTGAACCTCATAGTACACACCCACATATTTTCGCCAGTTATTTTCAATTCCCACGTACTAAAGGTACATCAACCTAAAAAAAAAACCTTAATAGCATAAATAGCATAGCATTCAATATGCATTCATGCTGAGCATATAAATGAATATTCTATTTATTTAATAACGAATGTTAACCGCTAGGTAAATCCTAAGATTAATTTCTTAAACAAAGTTACACAATCAAATACTGCTGCTGCTGTTTTACTGAGCTTCAAGTAAAACAATTTCTGTGTAAAAATAAAACTATATAATATTTACAGAGTCAGCAAGAACTAAGAACCGTTTTATTCCAACAATTACTTTATTTCTTATGTGCAGTTTCTCTTCTAAATAATTGGTTTCTGAAGCTATTTCTTTCATTTCACTGACTTTAAAAGAACAACTATGTATCCGTTATTTGAAAATATAATACTTTGTTATCTTTTTGTATTACTTTTATTACTGGCCGTTATATCTTGTAAGCCAGGCGAGTTACTTTTACGACAAATAAAGTTTTTAATTTCATTTTATGCTTTTATTTTCTTAGATAATAACAATTCTTGTAACGATTTCGGAGGTAAAAGATTATTCCGTATTAAACCAAGAATGTACCGATTCAGATTTTCTTGGGATCTGTAAGTTTTTTTCACAACAGGCATAAACACAACGTAATCGCAAAACGTTAAGATAAGAAAAGAAGAAGAAAAATATTCTGAAACATTTTCACAAAGTACGAAGGAATTACAAGCAAAAAAGAACCTTATAACGCTTCCTTCCGAACAGAAATTCAGGATAAACAAATGCCAACCGCGAACATAATCCATAATGTATTGGTCAAATCTGAGACCAAAACAACCCAAACTAGAAACAGATGTTTATACTGCAAGTGCACTACGGATGAATAATTCTAACAAAATGCGGGATTATGGTAATATTAGGAATCAGTGCGAGCTGTTTGCCGTCCCCTGTATATTTACAATACAAAACAGTGCAACAGAGAATGAAATAGTGGTGGACGTTTCTGCTTTTTCGCCTACGTGATAAATCAAGTATTTGAGTACTATTTCGTTTTATTTTTTCAATATTTGGTGTTTGTAAAACCGGATACTCAGATGGGTATAACCAGTCATTATCCAAGTGGCGTGACCGTTGGTCTGCCAAGTCATGGATCTCCAGTTCGAACCCAACACTTGCTTTCTCTCGATGGCACGTAACGCCAAGTCAGAACCCTATGAGCGGCAAAAAAAACCTAACATAATGTTAGGTACTAACCACACGTTACAAGAATCACATGGATGGACTGCGTGAAAGATGTCAAAAACGGGAGTAAACCATGAGATGTCGACCAACAGAGAAGTACCGAATGCTGCGCCGATCCCAAATAAAATGCGATAAGGGCTAAGGAAAGATATAAATGGGATCGCAATAGGAGGTTCGATAAAATTATCAGAGCTTTAATTATACATACATTATGGATTGCAATAAACGATTTGAATTTGACATTTGCAGAATGATTCTGATTCAAGACTCGAGAACAAGACAAGTGGCAAAACTGACAACAAGATAAAAAACCGGCCAAGTGCGAGTCGGACTCGCGCACCGAGGGTTCCGTAAAAAAATATATTATGTGATGTAACTAAAAATTTATGGTTTTCGTAATTATTCCTTTATCTATGCTATAAGACGTTGCTTCGTACCAAATTTCAAGATTCTGAGTTCACGGGAAGTACCCTGTAGGTTTTGATTCCCTTGCGAGTGTCGAAAATTTGCGGCATAAACGGGAGTATCTTTTGATCGCGTTGACTTAGAAGTTTGATTTTTTCACAGCTCCAAGAGACCATAGACTTGAGTATTTGATATGAATTTCAGCTTGATACCTCCACGCGTTCCTGAGAAAAAAGGTCTTGACAGACAGACAGACGGACAACAAAGTGATCCTATAAGGGTTCCGTTTTTTCCTTTTGAGGTACGGAACCCTAAAAATTAACAAGCATCTAGGAATGTTCACACATTCACAACAAAATCGGTAAAAAAAGTCTAAACAAAGTTATAAAAATACTAAATTTAACCCACCAAAGTATCGATATTCAATATAGACATCCCTAAAGTGCGAATCCAGCCTAATATGGCGATATAAAGTCGGAAAGTCCCACCGTATCGCTAGCTAGCTGAATTGTACAGTCACAAACACCCATATGTATGAGATACTGTGAATATTGGCGACCGCGAACCGGAAGACGTTGCGTTGGAAGGCCTCCCACTAGGTGGACCGATGACCTGGTGAAGGTTGCGGGGATCCGCTGGATGCGAGACGCACGGGACCGGTCAATGTGGCGACACTTAGGGGAGGCCTATGTCCAGCAGTGGACGTCTTTCGGCTGAAATGATGATGATGATGACTGTGAATATTCGGTGTTACTTATATTTACCGGTGGATGTCGTAATCACCAACTTCGTAGGTTATAGTCTGAAATCATTTTATTTATACACATGACACATATTGGTGACTGACTAGTAATATACACCAAGGCAATATTAAGAATTTTACATTAGTAAACTTTTTGAATGTTGGCTCAAGCCAGTGTTTATTCGGAAAGATAGGAATACAACTAGGTACATTCTGATCATGTTTGTGATGTGTCCTAGCCTAATAATACGACCAAATAGGATCTATACCCAAAATTGTGACCAGTTCTATGTTCATATTTTTGACAGCCTAAACCATTTGTTCGGGGTAGGTATTCATTGCAATTTCACGTTGTCACAAACATAGTATTCTGGAACCACCCAATAGGTCGTATCACAAAATTGCTGGCGCTCTTCCACGAGAAAATGACTTTAGTGTTTAGATATACTTAGGTATTGGTGCTCGCGACTGTACCGAAATGCGTACCGTCATTTCGATTAGATGTCGCGAATTAAATGACACTTCATTTGAAAGTTCAACAGATAACATTTTACATTCGGATGGCTTGTTAGGGTAATTCTCACGTACTATATGGATAGGTGTAATATTGCTTTGTCGAACACTTTCTCTTCTACTTGTCGTGTACGTAATTGCACCCTCCAGGGCTTGAATGACCCTTCAGGGCTGCGGGTTGTTAGAAAGAGATACCGCGGCCTCGACACAAAGGGCTAAGAAGGAACAGGGGTGGTTTTTAGTCAGTAGAAGTCTGACACTCCCTAGCGCTCCAGAGCGGGAGGAGACAAATGATTTCCCATCACCCAAACAAAAAAGGGCTTGAATGAGGCAAACGACAGAGCTGGTCCACGTTGGTACGTATTGGTCAGACTGAATCTGAGTCATCGATTCGAGAAGAGGAAAATAACATAATATCACACCTGTTATCCCCAAAGGGTAAGGCAGAGATGTACCTTATATTTTTTGGTAATGGGACAAGCCCGCCACACTATTCCCAAACCACTGTAACTCCTGTTAGACAGAATCAACAGTGGCGACCACAAGAAAAGCGCCGAGACAATGAAGTTCGACGAAGTCCTAGAGATACGATTTAACTGTCTTGGACCTCGCAACGAAATTAATCAGAAAAGAATAGCGGAGGAGTAGGAAAAAATATAATTTCCGGATGTACTTTATGGATGGGATACTCACTTTGCGAAATTATGTATAAGTCTCATGTCATAGGGTGCAAGCCTATTGCCTACAACGGGTCATGAGCCCAGACTCTGTGACAGCTACTGAGTCATTCCTGAATGAAAAACCCAATAACACTTTACCCGACCTGGAAATCGAACTAAGGACCTCATGCTTAGCAGTCGCGCTTGCAACCACTACACCAATGTGGCAGATAGTAAGAATGAGATAGTTGGTAAGAATAGAGAAAATAAAAAGTAAGTCCACGCCAGGTTTAGTATTGGAAACTGCACCATTCCCTGGGCATCGTTAATGCTAACTTGTTAGCATTAACGATGCCCAACAGTGTCTTATCTCTTTAAAATTATTTCTGAAACCGAAACTTCCAGTTAAGAATCATACATCATAACAGTACAAAAATACTGGAACGAAAATTAACGAATAAGTAATGAATGAAAAATAGATAAGAAAATCTGATTCATTTCCATAAAAGGTCAGCGGAAAATTACAAGAAGATGTTACTTATAATACCAAAGGAACTGTTTAATAAAGTACTATAACACTTTTTATTATATAAGAATGATCATTATTACCAAGACTTTAAATGAAACATAATATACCATAATTTCGACAGTTATAGTTAAATTTTGAGTTTGACTTTTTTAAACATGGGACTCCATGAGAATTATTATTCACTGCAACTGTGCAACTCTGAGCCGTACAATTATGTTACACTTCATAATATATTTTTGACGACACGGTTGGCACAGTGGCTGAGCGATTGGACTGCTGCGTTGCGTGTCGCGGGTTTAATCCTCGCACGGAACAAAATATTTGTATGGCCTACAGATAGTGGCAGAAAAAAAAAAAGACAAAATTCTGCCTAAAGGCAGGGAATGCCTAAACCATTAGTTTCACCTCTGTCATTCCCTCTGTATTTTATTATGCATAAAGTTGAATAATTAAATAAATGAAGGGCATCCCTGTTTTCACCAACCACCTGTCACAAATCCAGACACAGCACTACTGAGAATTCCTGAATATCCAATTTTAAACCACAACATTCAGCACACACATCTCAGCACAAAGGCGTCACAAATTCAACGGGACAAGCCCGAACATGTTGGAACAGGTCGTAACGCGCTGACCGCAAACTTCCAAATGTATGCAAGGACGCTCCGTACATTGTACGATGTACATGTACATCTCAACGCCAAATTACCTTTCTATTGAAACTACGGCAAATGTAGAAACAATGTGCGAAACACTACAATTTGTTACTGTGAATATTTCTAATGTAGATAAGTAGGTAGTTTGTGCTGTAATAAGTTGCGACGTGTTTGATAACACCTTTTATTCCAGAAGAGAAAGGCGTAAATATGGGAATAAATTTGAATATTATTTTTACATTATTTGTCTGTCAGCAGAGTTTGTAACACAAGTAACCGACTCATGCTAATTGGTTCACGCACGTTATAGGTTTTACATTAAACGTACCTGTTGAAATGAGAGTGCTCGGAGTACCAACGGAGTACCGACTTTAGATAATTGGCGTTATGATGTCCAAAGAGACAAAGTCGGATATAATGCCTTCATGATCTAAGCCAACCAGAATACGAATTTAATTTAATCTTTGAATAAAATACAGAGATGTCACCAACTGACATGTAACGACATGAACGTGGGCGTTCAGGCAGGCGGGACATGTGACCACAAGACCACAACCCGTCACTAAATGTATGCAAGGATCGCTTCACGCTTCGGATCTACAACGCGTTGTTGCACTGAATTATCGTTTTAGAACAGAACAGTGTTGGGCCTAGAATTAACCTTGTGGTAATACATTTTAATGGCAATACTGCTTTAATATTTTCAATATTTTGAAAGAACAATGATTGTTTTGCAACAAGACACTCTTTATTTTAAAACAATAAAATTATCGACGGAACACACTGCTGAACGATTGGTACGAAAAATCACAATGAAGACCATGAGATGGCTTAAATGCATTAAAAAAAATCAACATTAAAATATTCAGCAATATAGTTATGAAGCCATTAATATCCTTTAAAGGTTACAAGAAATAACCTAATGTTACCTAACTATTCAAACAATATGTTTCACTAAAACATACTCGACTAGCCCTGGATTCGATACCCAGGTGGGACAAAGTGTTATTGGCTTTCCCATCAAGAATTTCTTAGTAACAGCTACGAAGTGTGTATTTGTGCTCGGTTCATGGAATAGACCTACCCTCACATTACATGGAACTTAAACTTAACTGGCGAAATGTGGGTATACTAATAAGGTACACCGCTGCCTAACCCTTCAGGAATCACAGGTTGTTATGATGTTATGTTAAACATACACCAAATATCATAATGATACAAAACCCAGCTCTCGTAATATATAGGTAATCGGCTTTCAGAACAGTATTTTACGTGTAGATTAAAACTGAAGCTACTAAAATGCATGACGGCATTGTGTTAAATCTGGGTGCTATTGGAAATAGCCATTTAAACGAATATCCGCGGTGAATGTTTGGCTATCCGTTTATTTACACGAAGCGAGTGCATGCTATGATTTCTGATTCGTTTTTGGATGTTAAGTTTTACTGTGATTTTTGTAGAGGCCAGAAATTATGCCACGGGAACGTAATAGTAGTCTTCCTGACCGTTTTCTGTGATGGCACGGTTGGTGCAGTGGCTCGGCAAATGACTGCTGCGCCGCGTGTCGCGGGTACGCTCTCCGCACTGAAAAAATATTTGTATGGCCTATAGATAGTTGTTTGGGTATTTGTGTATGTGAGTTTAAAATGTTTGTGAACGCACCCACGATACAGGAAAAATTCCCAGCGTGCAAAGTTTAAAATAAAAAACAAAGTTTCTGACCGTTTTTTTTTGTGATGGCGGTTAATCTCAGCGAGGATTAGCCTAGTGTCACACTCATACACTGATGATATTATGGTAATCCACCACGACCACAGAGAGATCAGGCGCAGGACCAACGGCTTAATGTGCTTTCCGAGGCTTAACTACTGCAAATTTTGATAATAAGCGGTAGCTATCCGGGCTATTACTGAAAATTTCCAAATAGAAAAACGTAATTTCAGTTCCCAACACGGGAATTTAACCCATTCATATAGGTAAGTTTACTTAAAAAAATGTGTTTGTAATAAAACGTGAAGACTACAATGGAAGATAAATAAGATAATAGTATAGTTTTCATCCACGAGAGGACACGTCTGTGGAGCGACTCATGGTCCAGGGCAAAACCGAGGGCAATAGGGCGCGCGGTAGATCACCAATGCGCTGGACCGACCAAATCAAAAATACACTAAATGGTCCGCTCCACGAATGCACGAGGCAAGCAACAGTACGAGAGGAATGGCGTCGAATTGTTAACCTTGCCACCACCCCTGTCATGACGACCACGACCACTCTGCCAAGAGTGTGACGACAGAGAAGAGAGATAGTTTTCATTTTCATCCACATACGAGTTTTTAAAGACCTACCTCGCTATAGTCTTTAAAACCCCTAGACAAAAACAAAATTAAGTAGTTTCAGTACACAAAAAAAACTTGTGCACTCTGAATATGTCTTTAATTTCCTCTACTAAATACTTTACCGGAGTTTCCTTTAAGTTCCGTCGACAAAGATAAATGGTTGGTAAGGTTTGCATCCAGATAGTATAATAAACTTTTGTTCATGATGCTACCTCGGAAGTTTCTTCGTGTTTTCCTACAGTTCAGGTAAGACTATATAAATTCTTAGTCTCCATGAATTCCTCAAGCTTTTTCGGTCTTGTCAGCGTTTTAATTCTTCGAGTAAAATTTTCTCGGAGCTGTTTATGCTCCAGTGTTTTATTATAGTGTTTTTATTTGTGAGCTACTGGATACCTACTGGTTTATGTTGCTTTTATTTTGAGCTAGTTACGTGAGAGGTTCTTTGTAAAATTATATGTTTATATGGTTGCAGTTTGAGAATCCAAAATCGCTTTAAACTTTATCAGTTCTTTTCGCAATAAATAAACAACAACAACACTCGTGTGTCTGTCTGTCCAACCATTCCCCCCCTTTATCTCCGAAACGACTGAGCCTAAAATTCTGAAAAAATACAGAAATTAGTTCAACACGTGCTTGCTACCCATAAAGAACACAAGAAAAAAGTGTCTTCCCCTTAATAGAGACAATAAGAAAAGTGTTAATGGACACATTCTTAGTCGTAGTCTCCCTAGCAAATTAAGTCTAAATAGAATTAAGTACTCATTAGCTTTAGTATTAAGCTAGATTGTATTTTTTATGATGTACCTAACCGTATCACATTATACAAAAAAAAAAAAGTTCAACACGTATAGATTACAGGAAAATCTATAAGAAGTCATGGTACGGAACCCTTCATGTGCAAGTCTGACTTGCACTTAGCCAGTTTTTTTTTCCAGTTAGTATTATACAACAAAAGTGAGTACTAACATAGCAACATCGTAATCCCCGAAGGGTTGGGCAGAATTGTACCAAGTAAGCCACCCTGTTCCAGATCTTATTAGAATCTCTGTATTCAAGACTGAGGGCGACATCTCGGGATCAAGAATTAAACTAACGTCTACGTCATAACACGTCATACGCCTTTCACTCGCGCAATTGGTTAAAATATTGTTCCCTATGACCCCTCTCCTCGAATCTTGTACATGACATCGCCATTACAATCAATTTTGCTTTTGAACTACACGCATCTTTTATTTTATCCAAAAATCCTTCGATAATTCTTCGCATCTCATCAATCAGCTTGCTTGCCTGAAAAAGCCTTCACCGCTGCTGCACCATAATTTGGTCCTTCGAGCCGGATCTAATAAATAATTTGAGCCATCTACGCCAAGCCGCTACAACAAGAGCGACGAGCGACCTTTGGACTGCAGACCCCTTGCACGTGGCGGATCGAAGAAAACGCTGATTTTCACCAATTGAGACGATATTTTGAAGAAAAAGCCTGCCTAACGGACAACTGCAACCATAAGAACAGTTTGGAGGCCAAGCGCACATTGGAACTAAAGTGATCGTTGAGTTTCATCGAACATCATACGCAAATCGGTGGGGCCAATCCTTACTTCTTTCCTTCACCTCCTATTCTATGGGTGCTATACTGTGTCTGTATTAAAATTTCAGTGCAATAGCTGCAGTGTATTCTCGGAATATTGCGATCTCCAGTCCGGTACGAATCTGGTGACGTTGCTTGCATCAGTGTCGTGTGATTGGGCTGAAGACTAACCGTGAGTACTCCTCCTTTCACTGATCACCAAAATGCCTACTGACTCTGCTAGATCTCGTGATAAATCTCCTAATTTGCTTAGTGTAGATAGTAGTGACGTGTTTCGTGATTTGGTTAGGAAGCGTGGAATAGTAAAGGGTAGGCTTACCAAATTCAGTACTTATTTGGATTCCTTAAATGATGATGACCTTTCAAATCAACAACGCATTGATTTGAAGTTGAGAATTCAAGGATGTGCTAGTTTATTTGCTGAATTTAATATTATTCAAACTAAAATAGAAGAAAGAGTTGAAGATAGTGAGTTAAATGCACAATTATCGCAACGAGAACTATTTGAAGACAGTTACTACGATTCAATATCTCGTGCTGAGTTAATGCTGAACGCTGGTGAGTTCGCTGACTGCTCCGGGTCATGTCATAATCATAGTCATATTAGCAATAACACAAAGTCCATCAAATTGCCCGTTATCTCGATGCCTACATTTGACGGTTCCTATGAGCGCTGGCTGGAGTTCAGAGATACATTTACCTCACTCGTTCATGATTCTAAAGATATTTCTACCATTCAGAAGTTCCACTATCTCAAATCTTCTCTAAAAGGTGACGCAGAACTAGTCATACATTCAATAGAATTTTCTGCTAGTAATTATCAGGTTGCGTGGGACTTATTGCTCAACCGATACAATAATTGCCATCTTTTAGTTCACAATCATGTCAAAGCTTTGTTTACTATATCCCCACTAACTAAAGAGTCCCCTTCTTTGATTAGGAATTTAATAGATACAATTTTGAAAAATTTACGCGCACTTAAGATCTTAGGGGAATGTACAGACACCTGGGATACTTTAATTATTTACATTATAGTTTCTAAATTGGATAAAGTTACCGAGAGAGAATGGGAAACTCACAAATACACATTGTTACCAAAGCCGAACGAAAACAATTCTAAAACGCGATTAAAAGTTACTGATATAATTAATTTTCTTCGTAACAAAGCTGACGTGCTGGAAGCATTGCAGCGTTCACATGGTAAAGACGTACAAAACAGTACTGATTGTAAAAAACAACACACAAAATCTCACAACACGTCACACTGCAATGTTTCCAGCGAGCCTAAGAAAACGAGCGAGAAACACTTTAGATTATGTTTTAAATGTAATGCAAAACATCGCCTGTATACATGCAAAAAGTTTATCGAGAGTAATTTAGACAGTAAACTTAAACTTGTACGCGATCACAACTTATGCGAGAATTGTTTAAATTCGGGGCACTTGGTAAGCGAGTGTAAGTTTGGGCCATGTAGATACTGTAACCAAAAACATAACTCATTATTGCATAATGATGCTAATAGCTCAGTCACTTGCCATTCTTCAACAAACACTGAGGCGTCAAGTATTAGTTGTGCGCCGGCGCATGCCCCCGCGGCCGCACTCCCCGCGGCCGCACCGGTCACCTCGGACCCCGCCCATTCAATTCAAGTAAACAAGGCATACATGCAAACAGAATGTATTAAATCTGTAGATGTGCAATCTGTGTTATTGTCAACAGCTATCGTAGAAGTAGCCGATGTACATGGCACATACCATAAAGCGCGGGTGCTCCTAGACAATGGCAGCCAGCGTTGTTTTATTTCTAAAAAATTATGTCAATTACTAAATTCACCACTCATACAGTCCATTAACGAAGTTCGAGGCGTAGGTGATTCGGTAATACATTGTTCACAAGCTTGTAATATCGTTATCAAATCCTGCGTCGATAAATCATTTACAACTCGCATTCATTGTTTTGTATTGTCTAGGATCACGGGTTCGATGCCTGCTGTATGTAAATTAAGCGCAAAGATCTGTATTCCAGATAACATACAGTTGGCCGATCCCGATTTCTTAGACTACAAAACTATCGATATTTTAATTGGTGCAGATAGGTTTTGGGATCTATTAGAAGAGGGAAAAATTCGATTGTCTAGTGGTCCGTTTTTACATAAGACCAAACTAGGATGGATTATTTCTGGACCTATCGTTACTAAACCGCGCAAAACTGCACCAATTCATTGCAATATTACTAATTCATTAGATACGCAACTTCGACTGTTCTGGGAGATTGAGGAACTGCCCAAGGCCAGAGACGCGCAGACTGAGGAAGAACGGGAATGCGAGAATCACTTTGTTCGCACAACTACGCGTAATAGTGAAGGGAGATTCTGCGTGCACATTCCACTTCGTCAGTCACCTGAGACCTTGGGAGACTCTTATATCCAGGCAGAGCGTAGATTTCTAGCATTAGAAAAACGCTTGCAGCGTTCGTCAGAATATAAAAGTCTTTACACAAATTTTATGCAAGAATACCTCAGCTTAGGCCACATGACACAGGTAGATTCCTTCGAATCCCCGTGTTATTTTATGCCACATCATGGCGTGTTCCGCGAGCTCAGCACCACCACCAAGTTGCGCGTGGTGTTTGATGCAAGCGCGACGTCGAGCTCCGGTAAGTCCCTGAATGATTTGCAGCTGGTTGGCCCTCCTATACAGGGTGACCTCATTGCCATTCTTCTCCGATTTCGGCAGCATAAGTACGTTGCATGCGCTGATGTGGAGAAGATGTATCGGCAGTGCCTAGTGGATGAGGGTCAGCGTAGCTTGCAAATGATTCTGTGGCGTGACCATCCGTCGAAGCCTTTAGGTATTTTCAAATTGAATACCGTAACGTACGGAACTGCCTCCGCACCCTTTCTTAGTGTCAGGTGTCTAAAACAATTAGCTATCGAGTCTCCTGATGCTGATGTTGCCCGAGCAATAAAAGAAGACTTTTATGTTGATGATTTTATTACGGGTCTAGATAATAAATTAAATTTACTAGATTTATGCGATAAAACCCAGAAATCGTTGCAGTTAGGCTGTTTTCCACTCAGGAAATGGGTATTTAATTTTAAGCACGATGATGATAGTCATTCATCTAGTCTGTTTAAACCACTAAATTTAGATGACAATATTTGTTCTAAAACATTAGGTATAGGTTGGCACAATAAAAGTGACAACTTTTATTTTAATTCGCAAATTCAAATTGATAATAACAAACCGATAACTAAACGAGCTATTTTATCTAAAGTCTCTCAAATATTTGATCCCCTCGGTTTGTTAAGTCCCGCTATAATTGTGGTCAAAGTTCTTTTGCAACAATTATGGCTATTAAAAATAGGCTGGGACGACACCGTTCCTGACAACACGGCGCACGTGTGGAACCGGTTTGTTATCTCACTGCAAGCGCTCAACACAATTCGCATTCCTCGCCATGTTATAGGTACGCAGCCTATGTACCTATATCGAGCTTCATGTTTTTAGCGATGCGTCTCAAACGGCTTACGGCGCGTGCATTTATGTTCGCACAGTTAATTCTGATCTAACGGTAACGGTTAGATTATTATTTTCTAAATCTAAGGTCGCGCCGTTAAAACCTATTAGTATTCCTCGTCTTGAACTTTGTGGGAATTTATTAGCCGCCCGTCTGTATGACAAGGTACGCGACTCATTACGTTGTACGTTCAATAAAATCGTATTTTGGACCGATTCCACGATCGTCTTAGGTTGGCTACACATGAGGCCGAATCAACTTAAAACGTTTGTCCAAAATAGGGTCGCGGAAATTCATGACCTTACACTGAGGGTCCTGTGGCGTCACGTCAGGAGTGAAAACAATCCTGCTGATCTGGCGTCGCGCGGCATCCGGTTGGAAGAACTTTCATCTTCTACCCTATGGTGGGAGGGTCCTGAATTTCTTCGAGATCCTAACTTTTCAATAGACGATCACAGAAGTTCAGATTCATTCAAACATGTCGAGTTACCTGAGGTTAAATCATCTATCACCGCGGTTGTAGCCCAAGATTCTTGTGAATCGTCTTTGTTTCCGTTCCATCGGTTTTCTCAATTCAAACGTATGAGGCGTGCAGCGGCCTTTATGTTCCGTTTCATACATAATATCAGACATAAAAAAGAAAGACATGTAGGCAGTCTTAGTCTTGACGAGTTAGATTTTGCTGATAAAACATTGGCTCGATTATGCCAAATTGAATCTTATCCAATAGAATATAAGGCACTGTTTAATCACGGGACTATTAAAAATAAAAGTTGTTTGTCTAAATTAAACTTATTTATGGACGACTATAAAATATTGCGTGTGGGTGGTCGTCTAGTAAATTCAGATGAATTCATTTACGGTAAAAAACATCCCATTGTAATTTCTAGTAAACATTACTTTGCAACTTTGTTGTTTCGTCATGAGCACATCCAGCTTCTCCACGCTGCTCCTCAGGCATTACTGTTTCACTTACGCGAATCTTGGTGGCCTGTAGGAGGCAGGAATTTAGCTCGTCAGGTAGTACACAGCTGTGTCACCTGTACGCGTATTCGCGGTAAGACGCTTACCCCTATGATGGGTAACTTACCTATGGAGCGAGTTACACCTAGTCTTCCATTCGTTCGGTGTGGGGTGGATTACGCTGGGCCGGTGCTCATTCTGAACCGCAAAGGTAGGGGCGCTAGGCTTATCAAGGGTTACATCTGTTTATTTATTTGCTTCGCGACACGCGCGATCCACCTTGAGTTAGTCAGTGACCTCTCCAGTGAAGCATATTTTTTCACGCCGCGGTAAACCGGCAGAAATTTATTCTGATAACGGTCGCAATTTCGTAGGTGTAATGAACGAATTTTCCAATTTTTTAAACAAATGTAGTTCAGATATTCTAGAGTTCGCTATGAGTCAAAATATTAAATTCCATTTCATTCCCCCTTATTCCCCGCATTTTGGTGGTCTGTGGGAGGCAGGAGTAAAGTCAAGTAAATACCATCTTCGACGTGTAATAGGTAACGCGCACCTTACCTTCGAAGAGTATAGCACAGTACTAGCACAAATAGAAGCCGTACTGAATTCCCGACCTCTGTCTCCTCTCTCTCCCGATCCACAGGATTTTTCCCCGCTCACTCCCGGCCATTTCTTAATTGGCCGACCACTGACTGCGCCAGCCTGTGATGACCTACGTGATGTGCCTGCCAGTCGTCTCCGGCGGTACCAGAGGGTGGAACAGCTTCGCCAACACTTCTGGAATCGGTGGGCGAAAGAGTACATCTCTGAACTGCAGGTGCGGACAAAATGGACGACGAATAAGGGCGAGCTTCAACCAGACTCCTTAGTGGTTATTAAGGACAACAACCTCCCGCCGTTGAAGTGGCATTTGGGACGTGTTCTTCGTACTATCCCAGGAACGGATGGCATATCCCGTGTGGCCGACATACAGACGTCATCGGGTGTGGTGAGACGCGCATTCGCCAAGATTTGTCCCTTACTACAAAACGTGGACCAGGATACTGCTACTGAAGACCATTGAAAGCCATTGCTTCCAAGGCCGGGGGCATGTTCCAGATCTTATTAGAATCTCTGTATTCAAGACTGAGGGCGACATCTCGGGATCAAGAATTAAACTAACGTCTACGTCATAACACGTCATACGCCTTTCACTCGCGCAATTGGTTAAAATATTGTTCCCTATGACCCCTCTCCTCGAATCTTGTACATGACATCGCCATTACAATCAATTTTGCTTTTGAACTACACGCATCTTTTATTTTATCCAAAAATCCTTCGATAATTCTTCGCATCTCATCAATCAGCTTGCTTGCCTGAAAAAGCCTTCACCGCTGCTGCACCACACCCAAATTTCGCCAGTTATGTTTAACTCGCATGTAATAAGAGGCGATCCTATTTCCATCAACCAGGCACAAATCCAGGCTACTTCTTAGGAACTCCTAATGAAAAAACCCAATAACACTTTACCTGACCCGGGAATCGAGCCCAAAAGCTCATGCTCAGAAATCGCATATATGTATGCAACCACTCGATGAAAGTGGTAATCTACAATATTATTAAAAGAATTTTCTGTAATAAGATAATCAATCTTATTATGATATAATAGTTAAACGAAAACATGAGCTCCTTGTAACATTTCGCAAAACTCATTATCTACAAAATGTCTTAAATCATATCTAAACAAGTATCTTTCCATAAGTGAACAACATTTAAACAAGCAAGAACGAACTGCCGAACATTAAACGCGATGCTTAAAATCTAATTTATCCCTTTAATACTTCAAAAGCTAAGGAGAGGACACTTTTATCTCCCGCGTGATCAGATAAGGGTGACTGTGAAATAAATGTCTTTATAATAAGCTTTACGGAATCACAGACTTTTGCTGCCACGGGAAACTTGAAACTTGGACTTCCATAGAATTTCGAATAAATGTTTCTGAATTTCAAATAAATGTTTCTGAATTTCGAGAACGATCGGATTGTGTGGGTAGTACCTAATACTGGGAATTTGGGCCTTGTCTTGTAGCTGTCTAGGTAATCTACAAGTCTGTGTATCTAATATTTCTATTGAATCATAATTAGTATACATAAACGTACATAATTATTAATAGTAGATTATAAGCCAACAATTTTAAGTATCATCATCATCATCATCATTTCAGCCAAAAGACGTCCACTGCTGAACATAGGCCATAGTTTGTTGTAACAAGAAGTTTTTTTTTGCCGTCTGAAAAAAATATTTACGAGCTACAATAAAATTTACAGAACCAGAATAATAATAAAATATTTAAAAAAAACAACTGACTTCAAAAACACCAAAAAGTGAAAAACAAACTTCAAAAGAAAAATCAGCTTCTGAAGTCGGTGACATTTGTTTGTTTGATTTTTCTTTTGAATTATTTATTTTTCACTTTTTGGTGTTTTTGAAGTCGGTTGTTTTTTTTTTTTGCAAAAAAGTTTTTTATTTTTCCATTTTTAGTTGTGTATCTTATAGAAATATGTATTTATTAGGAAACCTATGCTTGCATAGCGTCAGAAAAAGCACGAAACAAGTAATACGTGCCTATGTTTGAGGGTTGCCCTCGATTTCTCTGGGATTCCATCACCAGGATCTGGTTTCCATATCATGGTACCACTCTTGAAATATCTCTGTTCCAATAAAAAAATAATCATCAAAATTGGTTCATAAACGACGAAGTTATTTGCGAACACACATAAAAAATCGAACGAAAAATGTTCATAAATTATAAAAAAATGGTCATAAAATGAAAAGTACTAGGTCAAACCATGTTAAATTTTTCTGGGACCAAATGGCAACTATTCCGCATCAAACTAAAAAAGAATCACGTAAATCGGATCATAAATCGCAGCGTAATCGGTGTACATACATAGAAAACTCCTCCTTTTCGGGAAGTCGGTTAAAAAGGGTGAAAATTTTCGTCAAAAAATTCGTCCACGTCGGCCGTCATCAGGAAAAGTGCTCAGTTGGCTGGCAGCATTCCCACGTTGGATGGCAATGCTGATTCTTTGCCCAAAATATAGGCAGAAAAAGAAAAGATAAAAGTAGAAGATTATGTAAGTATCATACATATTTCGGAGAAAAACAAAATTACAGAATAAACATCATTTCATTCTATAATTAACTTCACTTCAACACGAATATTATCAGCAAAAAGCTTAATAAAATCCAATGTACATAAGCCAACATAAGTCTAAGAAAATACATCAACGGCTACAAAAAGTCTAATTTTAGTATCCACTTAAGTCTAGAGAGGCAGAGATATAATGCTAGCAATAAACTTATTACTACCGCAATATAACATTCTAACGTTCAGAAAAAGTAATATTGCCTAAACTTTGGCTGTCGCAGGTGCTTTCTTATAAGCCAAACATACTAGAATTTTGAATTTACAGTGCAGCATTCTGGATGTAAAGAGTACAGCTAAAATATGGAACAGAACAATTGCAGACGTAGGCAAAAAGGCTGTCAAGCTTAAATGGGGTTGGCAGGCCAAGTGAGCCGCATGTGTATCTTTCGCTGGGTAAAGTGCTTGAGGTTGTATAGCACCGCCGAGGTGGGCCCTGAAAGAGATATTGGCGCAGTGGAAGATTACCTGGAAGGATAAGGGGGCTTCGGTCTAGCAGTAAGACATAAAGTCTTGGCCTTGGTTCTAGACAAAGTGACATTCTATCAGCAATAATGTTGAAGGAAATACATTCTCTATTATTCTTCTCTGACATTTGTCACATTATAATGTACTCTCTTTCCTTACATCGTAGATCACCGTCTCATCTCTCATTTTCTTTCATACCAATTTAAAGAATTTTAATTCACTAGCCTTTGCCAGCGGCTTCGCCCCGCGTGAAAATGACGACACACAAACTTTCATCCCCTATTTTACTCCCTTAGGGGTTGAATTTCAAAAAATCCTTCGTTATTCCTTGTGTACATTATTAAGGGAATCTCTGTGCAAAATTTCAGCTTTCTAGGTCCAAGGGTCTGGGCTGGGCGTTGATAAGTCTGTCAGTCAGGACTTCTCTTTTTAACCGACTTCTAAAAAAAGAAGGAGGTTCTCAATTCGGATGTTTTTATTTATATAGATTACTCTCAGGTCTAAAGTGTGTCTAGAGAAGACTCACTCCATAAATCAAGAATAAATGGTGTATGTTAGAAACAAGCTAGTTTCAATGACTATTTTTTAGTTTCTGCGTCTAAAGTTTGGTTCCTCTAGGGAAATATAATGGCAGATGTTCCTCATACAAAGAGAATCACGATGTTCTAAAAAAAAACCGTTTAATGTTTTAGTATTCATTTTCCTTCTAACTGTTGCTGTATGAAATATAAATATTTTTTTTTATTTATGTTTTAACGAAGTAGAAATAGAAGCAATATCCAAAATATTTTTTTTTTTAAATAAAATTCTCAAAATTGTCTAACAATAAAACTTATAAAATTAACTTAACACACGTACTTACTAAATATAAACAATTTTACTCAAAACAACAAAAAGACAAGAAAAAAAACATTCCAAACGAACAGTCCCAACACCAAGATCATAAATCTAAAAAACCTACACACGAACTTTCAATAAACGACCCTACACAAGTATTCGTAACGTGTAAGGACGATAAGTGTGCAGTAAGCCTAATAGGAAAAGTTAGAAATTGCCAAAGTTTAATGGGATCTTTAGGTATTGTGACACTTTAGTAGCAGTGAAACTACTAAAGTGCTTTTATTGCAATTATACTGGCTCTACGTCGCGTCATTGCTCGTAAACGGTTTAAGAGTTTTAGTGCCTGTTCGCAAGTTTTATTTTAGTTTTTATTTCTTGTTAACATCGAGGAGCATCTTCAGTTTGTTAGTCTTAAATAGCTTCTTTAGTTTGTGGATTTACAGCTTTTCATACGTTCGATATACTTTATGTTTTTCTTTTATTTTACTTACTGTTTTTGTTGAGTGAGAGAGAGAGAGCTTACCTTAGGAAATCACAGGCAAGTGCGAAACAGTTGCTCATGTAAAAATTACCGTTTTTATAAGTTCTATCGGTATTCAGTTATAGAACACTAAACGAGAACCCGAAAGGGAAAATGTTACGAACTTCCAAACAATTATTAAACATAACACAAGACAAATATTAATACAAAAGATATTTTTTCTAAAATCATTCTTATTTTTCTTTTTCGCTATGTAAGAATGCCTTTTATCTAGATACAACGATTTAGGCTGTGAGTTGTGTCAGTCAATCAGTTTACGACTCTCTTATGGCATAATAATAATATATAGATGCTCTATTCTACTAATTTTTCTCTAATCGTCATCATTCCTCTGCACTTATCCCAATTTATTTTGGGTCGAGGTGGGATTTCTTCTTCCATAGTTCTCTGTTACTCGTCATCTCAGGAGTTTTTATTTTATTTTTAATTTTATATGGGCTTACTCTTGACGTCAATCTTGCCCTAAGGGCAGAGATGAGGTCGACGATGGAACGAGCTTACCCAGAAGAAGCCTATTTACTCGCGACTTAAGGAGTCACCTGCTTTAGCCATATCATCCTGCACCACAGTCCATCCATCTTTTCTTTAGTCGTCGTCTACCCTTATAGCCAAGTCAACGTTTTCCTCATTCTATTATTCTCTCTAAATCCGTGCTTACGTGCCCAGAAATAACGAACAGAATTCATTAATCTTCTCCCCTCTTCTGACGTAAGAACTTTACAAGTCACACACCTTAATTAAATAAAATCATAAAAATGTTAATTACTTTCTTACTTGTCTTTCGGCAGACATGCTTACCTGACTCGTATTTCAAAACTTCCAAACAGAAGTAGAACCAAGTTTTAAACTTATTAATAACTTGAAGTTTAACATTTCCGTGTTAAAAGTTAAAAATTATTGTACGTTTCATTAATTTTCTTGTGTATTTAGTCAAAGGGCGTTTATGCTGTTGCTGATTTATGCAAAAGAACAACTGGAAATAATTTTTGTTAAGTCAGTTTTGAAAAAAAAGTCTGTTTTAACAATGGTTTTTTTAAAATTATAATAAGTCCATGCATACATAAAATCACCCCGTTTTTTCATGATGGTAGTCAGAAACCCCAGAACGCCACCTGCTATGACCCCTTTATGTATATTTGGCTCTTTCACGTTCATAAATCTGGTCATACACGTTTGGTTGCGAGTATAGGCGGTAGTTGTCTTTTCTGAAGAACCCAGTGTAGGATGGTCTTTTTAGGGTGTCTCTTTTCAACGTTGCTACTCACATTTACCTTTAGTTAGCCACCTTTGACACGTCCTCTTCACGCGACAAAATCATCTAAACATACTCTGCTCAATTTTTGCTATTCATCGTCATCATGAACCTATAATATTCCCACAGCAGGGACTCATGCCTCCTCTCTAGGAGAGGTATAGTAGAGGTAGGGCTGCAATCCACCACGCGGGCGCAGTGCGGGTTTGTAGATGTCACATGTCTTCGATTTTTTTTGTTCTAAGACATTCTAGTTACCTCACGATATTTTCCTTCACCGTTTTGAGAGCAGCGGTCATGCAAAAAATTACACAAAGTAATGCGCCTGCCTGGGTTCGAACCCATGCGTTACTGTTCGTAAGTCGGGGCCGCCACCACTAGGCCACCGCTGGTGCTGCTTTGTTATTACTTTATAGGTATACTAGCGACCCGCCCTGGCTTCGCACGGGCACAAATGGATGTTATTATACATATAAACCTTCCTCTTGAATCGTTCTATCTATTAAAAAAAACCGCATCAAAATCCGTTGCGTAGTTTAGTTTAAAGGGACATAG
Source organism: Diarsia mendica (assembly GCA_949316265.1). NCBI lineage: Eukaryota > Metazoa > Arthropoda > Insecta > Lepidoptera > Noctuidae > Diarsia > Diarsia mendica. Next base: position 20,258,632 of record OX438900.1, on the reverse strand, counting down.
GGACAGAGAAAGCGACTTTATTTTATACTATGTAGTGATAAATAAATCGTAAATGTTTGAGACAATCTTCTTTTCAAGTTGATTTTAAAGACAATCAAAGATGAAATATTGTCAGCATATTATACCTAATACCATATTCAGTTAACAAAGAAGTGCATGCTTTTAATTAACTTTAAAGATGGTTCCGTTTCTCTTGTAAATCTTTCAATTTAAAAGAACACACAGTTACTTTGTTACATTTCTTGTCATTCTTTTATTACTTACAATAGAAGAAACTACTTTAATACAAAAACATTGCTATTATATCACGTGGGACTTGAAGAAGTTGAGAACGTGACTCAGGCACGGAGTGGTTCATACACACTAATTTAATACGAGTGAATGACCTTTACTTTGAAACTTTATGTACTTGCTAGCTTTGCCAGTGTCTTCGGACGTGTTTTCTTTTTAGGGTTCCGTACCTCAAAAGAAAAAAAAAACGGAACCCTTAAAGGAACTCGTGTGTCCGTCTATCTGTCTGTTCGACCCCCCTCCCCCCCCCCCTTATCTCCGAAACTACTGAGGTAAACTTCTGAAAAAATACAGAAATTAGTTCAACAATTATCGGTTACAGGAAAACTTCTAAGAAGTCTATTGTGCTAAAATAATCTCTCAATAGGTATCTAACTACGGTAATGGTACGGAACCCTTTTTTTTTGGTGGGTCGGAAATCTTCAAAATTTAATGACTCCTCCCACTTCTGAAGTCAGTGGCAAAAAAAAACGAAATCAAACAAACAAAATTAAATATCACCGACTTCAGAAGCTGATTTTCCTTTTGAAGTTTATTTTTCACTTTTTTGTGAGTTTGTTTTATTCACTTTTTTGTGTTTTTGAAGTCGGTTCTTCTTATGCAAAAAAGTTTTTTCTTTCTAGTTAGACTTTGGTAACCCATCACCGTATATGTGTAGGTATTACCTCCTACACCGACCATCCTTGTCTTTTGCATTCTGCAATCAATGCTAAAGATATTTGTAATTTCATTATATATTGAAGAGTGGCCAAGAAAGATATGAAAAATAAAGGAGTAAATACCACCGTGACGTCTAACAGGGAAGAATCGCTGAAGAAAACTTGTTGCGCCGACACCAAGTTATATGGGATAAGGGCAGGAAGATGATGGTGATTGAAGAGTGGGCCAAATAAAACAAACTGTAGCTGTGTGTGTGTACCTACAGTGCAATAAAATTATCTAGACAGGTCCGAACTTCGTGCAGGTTATTTTGTTACAACTAATGTATAAAAGTGTTATGATATTTATTTTATTTGTATTTCTCACTGTTTAAATTAGATATTTTCTGATCGTATAGGTATTGGTTTATCTGGCAATAACAGTTTTCTTCACAAGTTTACATGCGTAAAAGTTCGCAGAGCCTATGTTCAGACCTGCCAAGATAATTTGATCGTACTGTAGGTATATGGGGTGAAATGTAGACGTGACAAGTTCGACTCAAGTTCAGTCCACGACTAACGATACTAGTGTTGATTCTGCATTTTTTTTTTGTATTCGGCCCTTATAATTTCGTATACTTATGACGAATTTACTCTCAAAAATGACAAAGGTGGGGGGAGAAGTAAGGAGGGGAGGCTAGTCCAATATACACCCCACAAAATATTGTAGTAAAATATTAGTTCACAGTTTACCTTAATTCGTTAGTGTCACCTCTGTATAGGCCGACATTGTTCATCGCCCTAGATACTTATTGTAACCGACCTCAAGAAATTTAGGTTGACAGATGCCTTAGGGCTAAGAATTACTTTTGTGTAAGACAATATTTGTAGTATTACTTATACAATAGGTATTTACCTACCATACTAATAAAATACGACAGGTCGGAATAAGGCCAAGGAAAATATAACAAAGTAAATAATCGGGTGGGTAAATAATTGCTTGGCGGCTTCTGTCAGAGCAATCAGGGTAATTTTGCTAGGTGTTTACACAGTATAAATTTTGTATAAAATCACACGCGGGATTTATTGTTGTAAACTACGTATATTTTGTGATAATGTTACGGTAAACATTAAAACGACGTAACTAGTCCTAAGTTGCCAAGCATGCTTGAACTTCCCGAGTCCCACTATTTTTTACTGGGTGAAATATAAGGGAGTGATAATTATGCAAATTGACGCTTTTGCGACGCACCCTATTTGAAACATTTTACGAGTGGTACGCCAGTTCGAAAACACAACTAGTCGAAAAGCGCTATTTCGAATGACGTTTTCGAACACGCTGATTCGAAAAACTGTTTGAATAGCTTGTCTCTGCCTCATTAGTCGAGTTGTTGCAGGTGCAGTCGCACTTGACCACATGCTAAGCATACAGCAGATTCCTGGGTCAGGCAAAATGAAATTTTCAATCAGGATTTTTTTCAGTGGCAGTCACTGAGTCTGGATTTGTGCCCAGTTGATACTAATAGGTAATTAAGTCATTAAACATTACTGACGTAATTTGGGTATGCTATAATTGGATACACTTCTGCCTTACTCTTCAGGGATTACATGCTTGATGTTACGTTATGTGTTACTTGTCAGTAAATGTGACGTAATTTGATTAATTCGGTACATAAACGACACGCGTTTATAATTAGTTCAGGAAATTATAGAACTTTGAATACGGAATTGTCAAGTTTAGACAATTTATTATTTATTAATAGAATGATAATTATGCTTGACTTATATTAATTCTATTTTAAGTACAAGATAGACATGTTACGTCTGGCTGAACTAATAATAATACTTGTACTCTGGAAATAGTACCTATAAGGTATTAATAAACTTTAGAGAAGTGAACTCAACAGCTTCTCTTATGCCCGGTTTCTGAGGCACTTTATCTGTGGTTTATCTATTCATATGCGTACATTTGAATAGATAAACCACAGATAAAGTGCCTCAGAAACCGGGCATTAGTGATATTAGTTCTGGCGGTTTTTAATTGTGGTGTGGCGGCTAATCTCACTGAATTTAGAAATAATAGAAATAGTACAATTATAGTATGTGCGTAAAACTGCTACAATCTCAATCTGTTCTTTCGGCACCCAATGGTGGTCGATTTTCGATGAGACAGCTGTTCGACACAACCGGCGCGTTATTAGACGCAGAAGCACAGACTTAATTGGCTTTCCGAGGTCGTCAATTTCTAAACTCCGACTGAAAAAATACTAAACAACTGAAAAAGCTCAATCACACATTCCGCCAACCTTTAAATCGAACCCAACCCAAACCACCCCAGCAATCCACTTGTAACCACGTAACCAATGGGGCTCTAATCCACAGCGCTATATATCACCAACTTAGTACACAATAAAGCAACGCACGTCCCTCGTACAGCCAGCACCCAGTATAACCAGACCCCTCATATAAAGAAGTAGAAGGCAAATGGTGTGAGAAGAGGGGTCATGTAATACTGGTCACTCAATGTACGTGTGACCGACGTGATGGCGACGGTACGTTCGCGTAAATCCTTTGAATACTTTACAGGATAGTGCAAAGAGCATGACAGTTGGCACTGCTGTACTTCTGATGGACAATGTATAGAGGGCATTAACTCAGTATCACTAAAATTACATTATCATGTTTTTTTCGTTCTCGTGAGGAAGATGTTGAATTATGAATGTGGATGGGTACAAGAGTAGAGAGAGAGAAACGATGGATGGACTGTGTAAAGAATAAATATGGTAAGAAAGGAGGTGTCTCATAAGATGACGAGAAACAAGGAAGTATGGAAGAAGAAGACACGGTACGCTGCGCCGACCCCGAATGAATTGGGATAACGATGATGGGGGGATCTTTCAAAATGTAACCGGTCTTTGGGGTAAAGACCGGGGAGTATAGGATTTCTTCCTCATTAAACCACGCTGGTTGTCACCTTCCGCACATAGAAGAAAGCCCCCGTTTCCTTTCAAAAGACCTGTCTGGAACCCCCTCTGTGCAACGCTTGTGGCACATCCCTGGGAAGATAGTAAAAGGAATGTAAATCTCCTCTGAGCCTCGCCATGGCAGAACATGGAATGTATCTTATCGTATCTTTTTTAACCGACTTCTAAAAAAAGAAGGAGGTTCTCAATTCGGATGTTTGTATTTTTTTTTTTTTTATGTTTGTTCGGGCATAACTCCGTCACTTGCTAACCGATTTGAAAAATTCTTTTTTTGTTGGAAAGGGTATACTTCCGAAATGGTCCCATATTTTTTTATCGAAATCGGACAAGCGGTTTTTGAAAAATCAACAAAACTCAAAAAAAAACTACCTTGTCCACATTGACCCATGAACATGTGAACCACTAAAAAGTGAAAAATAAAATCGGTGACTTTTGTTTGTTTGATTTCATTTTTTTGCCACCGACTTCAGAAACTGATTTTTCTTCTAAAGTTTATTTTGCACTTTTTTGTGTTTTTTTTTTAAGTCGGTTTTATTTTTTTGTTAAAAAATTTTTCAGTCACATGCGTTTCATCCCTCCTCATTACATTACATCCTTTACATTCTTATGTACTGCAAGTCACTTGAAACGCCTAAATAGGCTGCCTCAGGAACCTTACACAACCTTCTTTTCAACAAGTTTTCTTCCCATTAAATCTTTCAAACTACACAAACTCCGTCTTCAAAGTTGTTTCTGCCCAGATCAGCAGGAAACTAACACAACATTATATTTTAATTCGATCTAGCGTTATTGAATTCCTTCAAAGGAAATTCCAGGGAGCAATAAAGGCATTCTTTGGCGCAATGCCATTCTTAAGGCACCGGCGTACCACGTCCTCTCGCAGACACGTTGATTTTTATTTTTAACTATCCACATTTTGCAGTATGGAGAGAAAGCTATTCGTCTTAAGACCTATTTTTTATATTTATTTGAGGAGGAGAGACGTTTTAGGATATAATTAGTACTGGGTATTTTGGTGTGTCTTGAGTTTGTATTAAGTTGAATATTGGTTTTTGAGATTATTTGAAAACTGTGAGGTCAGAAAGCGATGTAAAGTCAAAACCGTAAAAGTAAAAAGCGATACAATAAGACAAGTTCTTCTCTTGGAAACCATGAGTAATATGGTACCATATTTAGGTGCTAGATCCATAATACTCATTATCTTTTTAACTTGTTAAATTTAATTCAAAATACATACTAAAAAGTCACGCTTATATCCATACGCAAAGAAATATAAAACAAAGTAATTAATACCATCCGATAGCAACAAAAAAACTCCAATACACAATTTATGTTTAAGGCGACATTAGCTGCCCGCGACCTTGAGCGCGCGTTTAACTCATCGCCTAAACAAATAAGGTTGAAAATGGCGATGCGTTTGATGCTCGTGACTGCCAAAATGAACGATAGTTCGCAGATTTAATTTATTTTAAAAAAAAATACGCTGTAATGTTAAAATATTTTTACATATGTCTTTAGTTGGTTAAATTTCCTTTCTGATAGTAAAAAAATAAATAACAGTTGTCACTCAAAATATTGAGCATTTCGAGACGAAAAAGTTTTTTCGTGTGATTTTTTTGTGATCTTGTGATTTTTTTTTTCGAGGTTCTTGATTACTTTTAGAAAATATTTTTGCATAAGTCTTTTACCTATACATTTGACTATACACTGTATTTTTTTTGGAATTGTAATAAGTAGCAATACGGCTAACTCTGCGACGAAAAACAGGTCGTTTTTACGGTTCCCCCGTTAACTGCGCCTTAACCCAATTCCTTTTTCCGCGGGAATGAAATACACATTCATAAAGTAATAACATACGAAAATCTCCATTAACCCGAATGAATGTATTTTGACACGCCGCGCGCCGTGCGACAAACATGTGACATACGCTGTCGAATAGGGATGTGGCGCGCACGGGAAGCATCTACATAATTAAATTGAATTTACATCAAGACTCTATTCACAGAGGCAAAGGCGCAGCCCTACCTACTTATGTACGGGACAATTAGGACCTTTTAACATAAGCCAGCGTGCATTTAGCGTGGTTCGCGAAATTGTCGGGTAATGGAATTTTGGCTTAGAATTCTTCGCTTCTCTTTGCTTTCATGGTTTTGGGAATTAAAATAAAGCGCAGGATTTAATTGGGTCTAAAAGGGAAGTGCAGGAACTCCCATTTGGTTGTAAGCTCGCCGCTACTTAACTGTAAACGGAAGGTTTTTGCGAGCTGAAGTCAAATGGAGAAATTCATTTTTGTTTAAGCGAAATAGGCATCAACCACCTATATTAAAACCCAGAAAGAGTGAAAATAAATGTTTATGTTCAGACCATCAGAGGACCTTGCCAATATTTATTAAAAACAGCTTTCAAGGCATTCCGTAATTTTATTGACATTTAAGATGATTTAAGTTTCTCGATAGTCATAGTCTATGTCTCTATAGTTTATGTTGTCATTGTTGATAGAATTTCAATTTGATAAGGCCCTCAGATATATTATAGTCATCACTTTCTTGCTCTTGTTTTATTCTACTTGGACCTGTGCAAGACGTTTTTTTCTTTCAATCTCCTTTATCAGCCTTCGTTTAAATAAAATTTTAATTATGTATTAAATAACTCATTCGAGGTATCCCAGACGTCGCCTACGATGGCTGGTTTAAAGTGAAACTCACGAAAAGAGTATCAGGAAAAATAAGGGGAGACTTTTTTCTTGCAGTAAGATATCCAAGGCTACTAAAGAAAAAACTTAGTATTATTATTTCAGCCCACATATCAAAATTAGATCGCCTCTGAAACAAACGCTATCTTGATCCCCAGTCACATGTTTAGCCAATAATTTATTCTCAGGTCGCGGGCCACATTTAACACCCAATAAATTTATCCGTTGTCAAATAAAGCCGATGGGTACTAGATTTATAAGGGACGGTAGACCGACGCTTACCTTAGCGTTTTGTTTCTCAAATTATTCTTAGTGGCGAAAGGTTGTTTCAGTATCTATTATAATAATTGCTGAGTTTGAGTCACAAGACTTACTCGAAACAAGTTTTCTAAATATACTGTTCTAACACAATTTGAGTTCATCGACACGTAAAGGAGAAGAATTATCATCAGGCTTCCATTCTAACTGGAATAGTACCTACCAGTATTTTGCATGGAACGACTGCCTATCAGACCTCCTTAACCCATTTAGTATTGGGTAATATGATACCCCTTTGCAAGACCAGGTTGTCATACTTTCGGGCCACTGATACCTGTAAAGACTGTCAAAGATCTACTTTCAACCGGATTTAAGGACTGTAATTTCCGAGACATGGCTGAAACTCGGTATTATTGGCTGGTCACCCATCCAACCTAGGCAAGCGTGGCTTTAACAAAAGATTGATTTGAGCATCTTTTATTATTTCGAGCATCTTAGCAACTATTTTAAAATTTACTGATTTTCAGACAAATCCATATTAAAATGTTTTTTTTGTACATACAAATACGTGAAAGCGCCATATTTTTAAAATACAATCCGAAGTCTAAAGCATACTTTTACAGCCTGCAAAGCGCAAGCTCTGCTATAAGTTTTAGTTTAGAGGTGATAAATCACTGGTTACCGCAAGGCAGTGGGAAGCCACTGCATTTAGTGGTTAAATAACTACCTCAGCTATACTACGCTTGTTTACCAATAGGAGCAAGGCAGGTGTGTTTGCATGTGTGTGTGTGCGACTAGATCAAATAGATTGATTTTAACGAAGGTTTACTGAGGCAAAATTAACGAAGGCTAAAAATAATATTACGGCAGTAATTTGTAAGGGTTAGACAGAGTTGAAACGAGTAGTAATAGTAAACTATTGATGGAATAGGTATCCAAATAACAATCATAATAATAATAATAGTTTAATAGTACATAGTACATAACACTTCGCTGGACATGGGATTCTAACCCAATAATTGTTGTGAGAACAATCATTTTAATTCGTGTTGTTTACGACTTACGACGTAGCTGATTGATAATTATTGTTACTATAAGTGTAGTATCAAAAGAAAGTGTATAATTATAATTATGTAGATCTTGACATATAATAATAATACCCAGTGTTTTTTGTTTTCTTTTTAGATTTTGCGACTTTTTTTTTTTTTTTGCATATTATCGACTGAAAAGATATGGAAACATGATAAGTTTTTTATACTACATGGTCTGTCATGGAAGAAAAGCCAAAACAAAAACCTGCAGAGGAGGTCCGGCTGTGAGTTGAAATGTTTGTAAACGCCCCACAAAACAAGTGAAGATCTTGTGAAGTGTGGGGCAAAAAAAAAATTCGCCGTTTTGTCAATCGAGTCAACGTTTGTCATACGGAATAAATACAAGCAGACCACCTTTTCCTTTCATTATAATGTCGTGTCTCCTTGAATATTTAATCTGAAAAGAACTTACGTACCTACATCAAAGAAGGTTTCATTCAAATGATAAAGAACCAAGGCACAAAACCAGGTGTTCTTGAAGCCGCCACAGTAAACACCAGATTCTTTTCCAGGTCTTAAAAAACAACATTCCATCTACAAAATTGTAGGAACACGCGAAATTTTGTATTAAAATTTACGCCGAACCGTGGATAAATTAGTTTGTTATTCTGAACACGGGACCGAGGATTTAGAGCCAATTCCCTTTTTGATCTCTCCCGTGCAAACAACAGAGGTCTGTCACGGTGGCAAACGGGCCCCGTCTTTGCATAAAATATTAGTTGGAACTGGGCTGCTGCTAGACGAATAATATGGAGTTTGAATTTTGGCGTGCCTGCAGTAGAGTTAAAGTTTTAGAAAACTTGGCTGGAAAATGGGACAGAATAAGGGGGAGCTTTACACCCGGCAGTGGGTGATTCCGGGCTGAACTGATGATGACAGCAAAGGAAATTCATCCCTTATTCCATTTCAATCGGGGACGGCATAGCCTGCCTTCTTCAACCCATACTTCTCTAGTATCTTGTCATCTCATCAGAACACCTCATTTTTTGCCATATACGTCGTTGATAGTCTAATTCCGCGTAACTAACATTGTCAAATACCGCGTATGTACAGTCCGTGCCCAGTGTAACATGACCCCTAATATAAAGAATTAAGAGGGAAAGTGGTGTGAGAACAGAGGTCGAATAATACTGGGCACAGACTGTGAATTCGCGGTATCCGACAAAGTCAGTTACGCGGAGTTGAAGCCAAGTATTACCTGACCCATAATATAAAGAATAAGTGGGGAAGTGGTGTGCGAAGATGGGTCAGGTTGCCAGGTCGTATAGTGTGTCTTTATTATTACGAACACGCTTCCAGAATTATTAATCGCCATATTTCCGCATTTTCCGTTTCTATTTACCAATCTAAAATGACCCGAGTTTGTTTTTCTATTTCTTCTCTCACCGGACACCATAAGGGTCATTATCACAATTTAAAGGGGTCGAATTATACCGGTAATCAGTTAGTAATCACTGAAACCAATACATGTAAAAATTAAATATATTTAACAAGTGTCCTTTAAAAAAACTTGTGTCTGAGGCATTTGGTTTAGTACGTAATTTTGGGCGAATAGTTTTGTTGAAAATATTTAAGGTTACCTGAATAGATGTAAATTAACTGATAATATTATTATGGTTTTACAAACATCACCTTAGCGACTAGGCGTCATGTTGGGGAAAGGATTATAAATGTCGAGTACCTAAAGAAAACTACCTACTTACATAGACGACAGAGATGTGGCTTTTATTTAAGTTACTCCTAAACGGATGGACGGATTTGAATAAAATATACGTCGTTAGATTCGTCTCAATGGCGCGAGTGTCATAGGGTACATTAAAATTAAAAAACAAAGAATTGCATATTTTGGGGGCCATTTAACGGAGTTCCAAAAAATTTTTTTTTGCTGACCCTTCGAGTAGAGTATCAAAATGAAGGGTTTTAAAAGGAGATCACAAAAATTTGTTACACTTATATGTTTAATAAAAAAAATTAAAGTCACAAAAAAACAAACACAACAAAAACTAAATCATCTGCGAAAAATTTTACGCGACCAACGAAATAACAAACAAAAGAACTAAAAAGTTGAAAAAAAAGTACCTAGTTAAAAAACTAAAAAACCCGACTGAAAAAACTGAAAAGCAAAAAAACCAGCACATTTTAAATTAAACAAAACTTGGAAGCAGGCGGGGTTCATTTGATGAAAAGAAAAAAATTAAAATAGAATGGGTTTTTTAGTTTTTTAACTAGGTATTTTTTAACATAATCTTAAACTTAACTGACGGAATGTGGTTGCACTATAATTAAATTACTTAGGGCCGGTTTCACCGGTTACGGATAAAGTGTCAGATAGTTATCTGACAGATAATGCTATCAAAAATTGTAGTTTATCTGGCAGATAAGTTCCTGATAGGCTATCCGGGACTTTATCAGCAAGTGGTGAAACCGGCCCTTACAATTTCACATACATTTCTTATAAAACTAATTCTAAATATTTATTAATAAAGATTACAAGACCTAAACAGAACTGTCCTTAGTCTGTCAAATTATAATATGTAGGTATTCAGACAAGTTAATTTAGTTCACTAGAATAAAATAATTTAGAAGTCTTTGTTTAACACCTATTCGCAAAACATTAATTAACAAAAGTTTATTTTGAATATTCATTCGAAAACTTGATAAACTTCGAATGTTTAGATGTTAATGTAATTTGAATAATTTAAGTAAAAGCAACTTACATTCGAAAATATGTTTTTGTTAATTCTAGAATATTAACACTCATTACAGTGAAATTTTGAGGCATTGGTCACTCACTCATGTCCTAAGTAATGACTATTTTAAATTTTACTAACATAGCTATAAGTACTTACTAACATAATATGTATGTCATGTAAAATAATAACTGTTTAAAATGTAACTAACATAGCTTTAAGTACCTACTAACATATTATGGACCTGTATCTTGTGTCTGAAATAAACAATTTCAATTCAATTCAATTCAATTACAGTTTACAGATTATTAATTCAATAATTATTAATTACCAAAGTTAGACGATAAAATGAATATATGCTTTGTTTTTATCTGTGAATTTAATTTTAGCGAACTATTTTCTTTAGTCATCATTGCCTTGCCTTTTTCGAACTATTTACGAACAGAATGCATCTAAATAACAATATTTTAAATGGAGTTACTGCCTATTAATAATGATTTCCACATTTCCACAACCTTGTTAGTACTTCATAACGTGAACCGATCGACTATCTACCAATGTGCAGAATTGAGAAATTATAATATTAACATTGATGTTTGTAATCTGCCGGACGTCCCGTGATTGCCACCAATCAAATATTCCTTTATCTGAACTTCTTCAATATTTTAATTAAACAATCCACCATTTTGGACTCCATGTAAAAGACCAGCCCACAGACTATTTATTGTCTGCTTGACAGAGCAGATCTCTTTGTGCAAACGAAACATGATCGCGATATGGCCTCCACCATTTCAAAATGGCCGAAACCTTTGATATTAAATTAAATGTCAATCGAATTCTGTCATTTGATGCTCGGTTACGAATGAGGTCGCTTCAGCCCTTTCAGTTGGTAACTTTCCGTCAGGTAGATTGGCAGTATCTACCTGGTTTGTTCCTCTTTCGAAATTGGGACAATCTTTTGTTTTGTTCGAGTTTCTAATATTATTCAATGTTTTGTCTATCATTTTTTGTTGTACTTCTAAGGTTAGTTATGTGATTCGTTTGTATGGCGTTGTTTCTCTACAATGACTTTCAAAGGTGTTGGTCAACGACCATACAGCCTCTAGACGCCTAATAACAGGCGACCAATGTCTGTCAACACATTAGGGCTATAAATCTTATAGCTGTCGTCACTCACAAAGTTCGCATTAGTTTCGACCACTCCTGTGAGCCGTAACAATGCAATGACCTTGAAAGGGCCAATCAGAATGCAGTACCCCGTTCCCCCGCACCTCAGCGAGTTGACAGAATTTGTTTCGTGCGTTAGATTGAGTATTAGGCGTCTAGTGGCTGTATGGTCGTTGGTGTTGGTAGTCTACGATACACATGAGGCAGTATACGATTCAATACTGATCGTATTGCCTCATGTGTATCGTGGACTGCCTCGCTGATTCAGTGGTTGGAAACACGACTATTGAGCATCAGGTCCACGGTTCGATTTCCAGGTCGGGCAAAGTGTTATTGGGTATTTCTATCAGGAATTTCTCAGTAGCATTCATGGAGTTTCAGTGTGGAGCAGCGGTGGCCCAGTGGTGTCGGCCCCGACTTACGAACAGTAGGTCGTGGGTTCGAACCCAGGCAGGCGCATTACTTTGTGTAATTTATTTCATCACCGCTGCTCTCAAAACGGTGAAGGAAAACATCGTGAGGAAACCGGCATATCTTAGAACCAAAAAAATCGAAGACCTGTGACATCTGCCAATCCGCACTGGGCCCGCGTGGTGGATTATTATAGCCCATCCCTCTCCTAGAGAGGAGGCCTGAGTCCCTGCAGTGGGAACAACATAGGCTGATGATGATGATGATTCATGGAGTTTATGCCCGGTTGGTGACAATAGGCTCATGGCGAAATGAACTAATAGATACAGCTCTGCCTAATCCTTCAGAGATTATAGGCGTGATGTTACGTATGTGTATAAAATCATCTCTACGTTCTATATATATACACCTCGGCGCGTTATTCAGCTGAATTCTCACATAAGAAGTCACATTTCTCCGAACCTTGTAATCCGGGTAGGATGTTCGCAATCATGTTATTTCATTAACGCGCCCTTCATCCTTCTGAGTTTTAAGCACGTATATTGTAAGTGTGTTACGTAAAATATATCCCGTTTGTTATTTTCGTCAGAAGATTTAAGTAGTACACGTGTTAGCTTTGAATACTTACGTAAAAAATATTTGTAGAATAAATCCGCCTTTCGTCAGTTTTTAACCGACTTCTAAAAAAGAAGGAGGTTCTCAATTCGGATGTTTGTATTTTTTTTTTTATGTTTGTTCGGGCATAACTCCGTCACTTGCTAACCGATTTGAAAAATTCTTTTTTTTATACTTCCGAAATGGTCCAATATTTTTTTTTATCAAAATCGGACAAGCGGTTTTTGAAAAATCAACAAAACTAAAAAAAAAACTACATTGTCCACATTGACCCATGAACATGTGAACCACTAAAAAGTGAAAAATAAATACTTTTTGTCACCGACTCCGAGTCACCGACTTCAGAAACTGATTTTTCTTTAGTTTAATTTGCATTTTTTTTTTAAAGTCGGTTTTATTTTTTGTCAAAAAGTTTTTACTAGCTAATGCCCACGGCTTTGCCCGCATGGTATTTATATACTAAAACCTTCCTTGAGAATCACTCTAACCATTGGTGAAAGCAGCATGAAAATCGGTGCAGTAATTTTTTGAGTTAATCGTGAACAGACAGAAAGACGTGGCGGAGGACTTTGTTTTATAATATGTAGTGGTGATGTAATATGAGGTGTAATATCAAATGGTCATAAATTAGTCTACAACTGAGAATGTCTTGATTGAAAAAAATGCTCACTGAGAATAAAACCTAGGATCTCATGTTTATCAGTAACTGTAGCGTTTACGACATCTATACCAATTTGGGAATCTTTTGAATTATTATTTTAACTCTGAATTGTTGCTTATAAGTTTTTTTAGCCTTTATTGTCTCACTGATGGGCAAAACCCTCCCATGATATCCGTGCTGTTTTCTCCGGTCAATCTCGCATAAAAGCTTTTAAGTTTAAGTTTCAAAACGTTACTTTATTTATTAACTTTAAGTATTTTTAAATGTTTATAGTGTTGCTGTCTTATTTCTTATTAACTTAACTCCAATTCATATTTTGTAAAGCGTGTAATTTTTCAAACATTCCTTTAATAAAATTCGCAACTAAATTCTTCAGCTTTCGTAAGCTTAAACACGACATATTGCTCAATAAATTCATACGTCGATTCTGATGGCTTCCAATGACGTAGCTTCGAGAAAATCGTTGAGATTTTTCACGGGATGAGATAATAAATTTAAAGCGACGATCGGTGACAAGCACGCAAGATGGACCGACTTGAGAACTTACGACGGAGGTGAGAAACAGGAAGAATTTATCTAGGTTAGGAAGTAACTATAATATGTCCTGAATTGAGGAAATAATCTTGTGGCTTTTATATTAGTTTCTGTAAGCAAAAGTTATTAAATAACATAACATTTTACCTTTAATCCCCAAAGGATAAGGCAGAGGTGTACCTACCTAATAGTGGACCAATAAACTGCCTCCGTGGTCGAGTGGTTTAGGCGTTGCCTTGTGACCCGGTGGTCGTGGGTTCGATTCCCACGGGAAGCATACTTTGTGACGTTGTTTTCACTTTGGTTAGGACATTGCAGGCTTGAATCACCTGATTGTCTGATAAAAAGATGGTTCCGTGCTTCGGAAGGCACGTATAAGCCGGTGGTCCCGGCCGCCAAATGGCGGTCGTAAAACCATGTCAGAGGCCCTTGCGGCGGTTTAGAAACTCTGACACTAGGGTGTGTGGGGTCGTTACACCTTACTGCCCACACGATAAGAAGAAGAAGTGGACCAATGATACACCAGTTATGTTTAAGTTTCGTGTAAAAAGGGAAAGCCAATTGCCATCAACTGTGCACAAATTCAGACTACGTGGCTGCTACGGAAAAAAAAAAGTTACTAAATAAATGTAACATTGTGGTCAAAAACTAGCTTTAAAACATTCTCAAGACAGTGGCTGTTAATAAAGCACGTCCTAATCTTTTAACATTTTGAGATAGACGGATAGTTACAGCTGTGAATCTAATAAATTGACACAGTTACTGACTGTCATAAGCGAAATAAAATACCTCTCAGTTCAGCGAGTAAATGTGTCAGTTTACAACATATATTATTTTATTCCGTTTAAACGATACATTTTTTATTTAAATGTAACAACTTTTGAATAAAAAATATACCGATCAGTTTACATTAAACTAACTAGAGCTAACACAAATAGGACACTAGTTAAACCATTTTTCATTACTCATACTCTGAAAGTAGGTCAGAACATGCCTGCGGAGCGGGTTGAAAGTACTACTTTTCAGCCCTAGGGAGAATCGCTTTCTACTGACAGCTGTCAAATTATTTGTTGTAATTAGGAGCAAACCTATTGCCATCAACCAATGTAATTAGGAGCAAGCCTATTGCCACCACCCGATGTGATTAGGAGCGAGCCTATTACCATCAACAAATGTAATTAGGAGCAAGCCAATTGCCATCAACTGATGTAATTGGGACCAAGCCTATTGCCATCAAACAATGTATTTAGGAGCAAGCCTATTGCCATCAACTGATGTAATTGGGGGCAAGCCTATTGCCATCAACCAATGTAATTAGGAGCAAGCTATTGCCATTAACTGATGTAATTAGGAGCAAGCCTATTGCCACCAACTAATCTAACTAGGAGCAAGCCTATTGCCATCAACCAAGCTAATTAAGAGCAAGCCTATTGTCATCAACCGATATAATTAGGAGCAAGCCTATTGCCATCAACCAATGTAATTAGGAGCAATCCTATTGCCATCAACTGATGTAATTGGGGGAAAGCCTATTGCCATCCACCGATTTGAGTAATTGGGAGCAAGCCTATTGCCATCAACCAATGTATTTAGGAGCAAGCCTATTGTCATCAACTGATGTAATTGGGGGCAAGCCTATTGCCTCCAACCGATGTAATTAGGACCAAGACTATTGCCATCAACCAATCTAATTAGGAGCAATCCTATTGCCATCAACCGATGTAATTGGGAGCAAACCTATTGCCATCCACCGATTAGATTTAACCGACTTATGTTTACTTTTTTAATTTTGTTGTCAATTTTTTTTGTCCTTTGTGAAACCATTAAATAGGTACCTTGTCTTTCTTCATTCTTTCGATTTAGGTAATTGGGCGCAAGCTTATTCCCATCAACTTTCCTTGTATTCGTAATGAAAAGCACAGTGTTTACCTCGGGTTAAAGACTTATTTAGTCCCCGAGACGGGGTTTGGCGCCTGAGCGCAGCGAGGGCGCTAATAGTTCGAGGGACTAAATAAGTCTTTTCCTTTCACCCCTAAGGTAACAATGTACTATTAAATGCCACTAGAACGGCCGAATAAAATTGTATCATTCCATTTTCAGTAATATAGGCTGACACAATTTTGTCGAAAAAAAAAGAACTTTAAAATCAGGCCAATCACGCCCATACTATTTCGTAAGCCAAAAAGAGATAACTCAATAAATTACTATTTCGAAAAATAAATGGGATAATTATTATGTTAATGCAGCTTTTCCCTACTATGTTTGCTTTATTTTCCAGTCTAATCGGGCGCAGCTTAAAACCAGTATTTTACATGGAGTGACTGCCTATCTGACCTCCAATATCCTCTTCCTATAAAATCAGCTGAGACCAAAAGTTATTTTTTTTTTCAGACACAATAGAAACTCGATAAGTAGTGAACGGGCACACTTCCACAGCTTCATCTCCACAATTACCTCTTTTAAGCCATATCATTCTTGGTTCACAAAGTCCATTATTCGTTACTTTTTAACCGACTTCTAAAAAAAGAAGGAGGTTCTCAATTCGGATGTTTGTTTTTTTTTTTTTTTTTTTTTTTATGTTTGTTCAGGCATAACTCCGTCACTTGCTAACCGATTTGAAAAATTCTTATTTTGTTGGAAAGGGTATACTTCCCAAATGGTCCCATAATTTTTTTATCGAAATCGGACAAGCGGTTTTTGAAAAATCAACAAAACTCAAAAAAAATACTACATTGTCCACATAATGACCCATGAACATGTGAATCACTAAAAAGTGAAAAATAAAAACTTTTTAACAAAAAATAAAACCGACTTCAAAAAAAAACAGAAAGTCAAAAATAAATCAGTTTCTGAAGTCGGTGGCAAAAAAATGAAATGAAACAAACAAAAGTCACCGACTTCAGAAACTGATTTATTTTTGACTTTCTGTTTTTTTTTGAAGTCGGTTTTATTTTTTGTTAAAAAGTTTTTTTCAGAAATAAGATATTATTTATTTAAGAGATTTTTCCGTTGATTATTCTGATGCAAAATGTTTCAAGCGGTCAGATCCAAAAATAAAACAGACTTTCCATTTGTTTTGAGATAGCACTCTTTCGTTTGCGGAGACCAAACAGCATATTCGAAATGCAATTTGAATAAAATCCGTTTGATATCATACCTCTGAATTATATTCAGGCGGGAACATTGGCTATAAAAATTGTCACCAACGCCCAGACCGCCATTTTATAATTTGAACAGTAACGTTAACTTGTTTATTGTGTATTTTATTAGAGCTCGCATCGTATTGGTCAATAAAGTCGATCCTGTAAAATGGTTTCGATTTTAAATTGGATGGGCAGTTCAGCCGTAATAAATGTAATAGGACAACGGGAAATAGGTTCGTTAATTTATGGGTCATGATTCTGTTGATGTTTATGGACTTGTTCAAAGTTTTTGCAAGGTTTACGGTATTTTGTAGAGGATGTCGGATCAGAGAGATTTTTTCGAGATAATTCAATGTGGCGTTGTTTAGTTAAATTAGTGTAATATGTAGGTAATAGATAAATAAGATGTGAGTTTGTTATGACTTCCCGTCGGGGCGGCGGCAGGTTGTTCGCAAGAGATATCGCTGCCTCGACTAAGAAGGAACATGGGTGGTTTTTAGTCAGTAGAAGTCTGACACTCCTTTTTGCTCTACCCAAGAGCGGGAGGAGTTATTTGATGATTTCCTAACCGCCCAAAAAAAAGGTTGTTACGATTTCATAAACTGATTTTCTTTACATTCTTTTTTTCAGGAGAGTTCACGTAGAGTTAATGAAAACAGGCATTGGTTTTGCTAGTTTACATAACTAACCTTAGCCGCGGTCTTTAATATGATAAATATGTTTTTAGCAGGAAGCAGTATTGTTTGGCCCACTGCTAGGCAAAGACCTCATCTTCCAGATGATTCATCATCATCATACATTCACATCCGCTAGGTGGCGCTATGAGTGTGTTGACCTAAGTTTTTTGCTCTCTGTAATATTTAATTTCTAAAAATAGAAAAAGTACTAAATATTGTGTTTATTCGTTATAAACAATCTCAACAAGTCCTCAAACAAGTGCAGAGTTGAAGTGAAGTAAATTAATTCGGTGTGAACTGTGTTTGTCTTCGGTGCTAAAAACTAAGTGGACTTTACCCGGCATCGACAAGTGACGTTAAACCTAAACTCTTCACTTCAATATCTTTGGACCGGCGAGTGCTACGTATAAACATTGATTTTCTGCCTATTGCAAGTGATAAGACTTCAACTTTCAGTGATTAACATAATAACATTACTTCAAGTCAGTGATTTGCAATATTTCGATTTTGCATTGTCATAATCTACTTTCCATACAAAGTAACGCCATCTATGAGAATACACTTAAACTTCGAAGATATGACATTAGCTTCCTCATCGTGTTGCTAATCTATGCGCAAGCGACATGTCGACTGAGTGACAGTGCCCTACGGTAACCTTTCATAATACGACGGAAGGTGGCGCTACCTGTTGTTTAGTTTAATTTGATCTGGACTTGGACTACATTTAATATTATTTATCTTCAACATGCTCTGCAATGGGTGCAACGAGGTATTGGCTCCTGAAGCTGGATACCTAATATGTAATTTATGTGATGGAAAGTACCATCACGACTGTCTAAACATCACGCTGCAGCAATTTCTGGCCCTGACCCAGGATTACAAGTCGTGCTGGAAATGTCCTCCGTGCAGTAATATTACCCGTCGCACGCGCCATAACTTGGACACGCCTGTTTCTTCCACACAGCTTCCTACTTATGATGACAGTAGTATAAACATGTCCTGTGACATCGTGGATCAGCGCGCACTATCGCCACGCACTCCACCAATGTATGTACCATCTGCTGCCAGGCATGACTCCAGCGCACTGATCACCCAAGACAACCTAATCCAGGCGCTCACCCAAGAATTCAATAGCACTCTGCAGGGTTGGCGTTCTGACATGGATCGGACCCTTGAGTCATTCAAGGCAGATATCAAAACTACCATGCAGGACTGACGAGGTGAGATTGAGGCTGGTATGCTTAGTTTCCACGAAATTGTTAAATGTAGCCTGTTGGACATGAAGCAGGAGTTGGGTAGTGTCCGTATGGTCCAAGCCGAACTTAAGCAGGAGGTGAAGCAAATGACCGAAGAAATATCCAGCCTCAAAGATTCGCTGCAATTCCATGCTAGTGAACAGAATGACCTTAAAGGAAGGGTTGAAGATGTTGTACGTCAGCAGGCTGAACAGTCAGCTACTTCGATCAGCTATCTGGAAAACAAGATTGATACGCTCGAGCAGCAGGCGAGAGCCTGTAACCTTGAAATTTGTAACGTTCCTGACAAACGAGGTGAAAATCTGCTGCAGATCCTGGCCTCAATTGGGGAATCTATCGGCTTCAATTTTCCTCAAAAAGAGGTCATATCTGTTCATAAAGTACCGCATGCACATCAGCAAAACAATAGGCCGAAAAATATTATTGTCAAGTTCTCCACGCGCATACTACGAGACAATGTCCTTAGCGCGTATCGAAAGGCTAAGTCACTTAAAAGTGATCAAATTGGTATTTCCGGGTCCTCTACAAATATTTACATAAATGAGCACCTAACGCTAAGGAACAAGGACTTATTTCGCAAATGTAAGGATGCTGCAAAACTGTACCAGTACAAATATGTCTGGGTTAGGAACTGTACCATCCTTGCTCGTAAAAAAGACGGCGATGCTGCCATTGCTATCCGATCAGATGACGATATATCCAAACTTAAATGCAAGGAGAACTGTTCCAAGGACAATATTAATGGTTAGTTTTTCATATATCCACTTCCTTTTGTCTACCGTAAATACTGTAAATACCACTTTTTGTTGGGTATTTATCGTCTGCATGTTTGTTTGTTACGTGTACTAGAGTTAAATTATAGATTTTGCAAATTAAGGCCCATCTACATAGCCACAGTTTGTTTATATATTTATATTATGTTTTGTCCTTTTCTCTTTACTATATGTTTATTTGGCAGTATAAGTTTAGTTAATGGGTATGTAAGTTTCAAATGTTATATCTATTTCTTGCACCATTTGTTGTCAAACTTCATAAATCTAAAATTCTTACATTTTATTATAGGCTATCTTTGTTATATGCGATCGAATCTCTGTGTGTCATTGAAGCAGTTATATATAACATTGGGAATTACCTTGCAGTACAAACAGTCCGGCAAGCTTAAACGATTTTGTAATTCTGGCTTATCTGTAGCTTATCATATTATAATTAATGTAGACAACGGACTCAAGTATCATCTATTGAGTGGCAAGCGTTGCATTATACAAATTTATTATGTTACTGTTATTAATGGCTAATAATAACATCACGTTTTACTACCAGAATTGTAGGGGTACTCGTACAAAGTTACAAACGCTCTACATGAACATATTGAGTAATTCTTATGACGTTATCGTTCTGACTGAAACTTGGCTTATTCCTGATATTCGTGATAGTGAATTCATTGATGAACGATATGTTGTCTTTAGATGTGACCGTGACCGTGTAACGACGTGTAAAAAAGATGGAGGAGGCGTCCTAATTGCTGTGCTTCGTGAATTGCGAGCAACAATATTGACAACTCAGTTATTTAACGCTGAAGTTGAACAAGTATTAGTACAATTGCCTGCCGCGCAGCAGCACACACGTCATATTATTGGTGTCGTTTATATACCTCCAGCGTCTCCTGCAGAGGTATATGAGCAATACTTTGACATGCTGCAAGGCTTAGCTAATAACCCCAATTGCAATTCATATCACTTCTTTGGTGACTATAACTTGCCTGCTATTGACTGGGTGCAGCAAGGAAACCATGCCACTGCGCGTCACACGGACTCTACGGGACGTATTTTACTTAATTTTATAAATATAATAAATGGTTTACAATTCCACTACACAAAAAATAGTTTAGGTCGTGTACTGGACTTGATCATATCTAACGCAGACCCTCAAATGATGCCGTGCAATATCCTGCTGAATCCCGATAGCCTCCACCCACCCTTTTCTATGTTAACTCACTTAGATGTGCGTTTCAAATCAATGAAATTCCATTCAGTTCGCAGGTATAACTTTTTCAAAGCAAACTATGATTGCATTAAACATGACTTAGGCAATGTGGATTGGGAAGAGTCACTATCTCATCATTCGTCTGAGATGGCTGTTGATTGTTTTTATGAAACTATATATAAAATTATCAGGTCACATACTCCATTGACTCATACTAAAAACTCAAAATTTCCGATCTGGTTTTCACCTTCTCTAATAAAAACATTTAAAACTAAAGAACGTGCTTGGATTAAGTGGAAGACATATGGTAATCTCTCTGATTATGTACAATTTTCAAATTATCGCAAATTGTTTCATGGTGAGACCGCTAAATGTTATAAGAGATATATGACATCAGTTGAAGACAGTATTCCCAAATCTATTAAGCATTTTTGGTCGTATGTCTCTTCCAAAAAAGGCAAAGCTAAGTACCCTGCTAATATGTTTTATAAAAATGTTTCTTCCGACGACCCCAAGGAAATATGTAACTTGTTTTCGACTTTCTTTAGTTCAGTATATGAACCCTCTACCTTTGACCCAGACACATGGAAGCCGCCTAATTGCTATGAAAACAATTCACCATGTATCTCTGATATCTGCTTGTCAAAGGAATCAATACGTACAGCATTGAAATCACTAGATTCTTCTAAAGGAGCTGGACCTGATGGCATACCACCCTCCTTCTTCATAAGTACAGCTGACCACTTGTCTTCCGCCTTACATATAATTTTTAATAAATGTTTGAAGGAAGGAGTCTTTCCTGCAGTTTGGAAGCGAGCCTCTATTACCCCTGTGTACAAAAGTGGTGATAAAAATGATGTGGAGAATTATCGGCCTATTTCCATTCTTTCCGCTTTGTCAAAGGTTTTTGAACGACTTGTGCACAGTGCACTATATCCTCACATCCGTCATCTTATCATACCCGAACAACATGGTTTTGTCAAATGTCGATCTACCACCACTAACCTCATGACCTTTGTAAACTATCTCTTTGAAAACATGGACCGCCGGGTACAGGTTGACGCTGTTTACACAGATTTTCAGAAGGCCTTTGACAAAGTGGACCACACCCTTCTCATGGAAAAAATTGCCTTTAATGGTATACGCGGCAATTTACTCAGATGGTTTGCTTCATATATTTTTAATAGGACTCAAAGGATCATCGTTAATGGGCATGAATCTGACTCTATAGTTGTTAAATCCGGGGTACCTCAGGGTTCAGTATTGGGTCCTTTTCTATTTGTATTGTTTATTAATGACATTAAACATTGTTTTGTCAACTCACATTTCTTGATGTATGCAGACGATATGAAAATTTATACCACCTGTAAAAACATTTGCGACTGTCGATATTTACAACAGGACCTTGATAGACTTTATGAATACTGCCTCAAAAATAAACTTTTTCTTAGCCTTCCCAAATGTTACGCAATTTCTTTCACTAAAAATAAAAATCAGATCAAATTTAATTACACTATAAACAATAGAAGTCTTAACGAAGTTCAATCTGTTCGTGACTTGGGTGTTACGCTTGATTCTAGTCTGCATTTTGATACTCATATCGACAATATAGTAAAAAAGGCCTTTCAAATGTATGGAATGGTGATGAGATTTTCAAGTAGCTTTGTGCGACCCTCTACATTCTTAATTTTATATAAAACACTGATTCGGTCTCAACTAGAATACGCTGTCCAAATTTGGGATCCTCTATATGATAAGTACAAAGATAGGCTAGAAATTGTTCAGAGAAAGTATTTACGTGCTATGAATTATAGATGTTATCGTTCTAAAGTCTCCTATGAACAATTACTGAAACGATATAATATACTTAGTTTAGAGTCTAGACGATTTCTTCTGGGAGTAATGATGCTGCATGGAATATGCAATGATAGATTCGACTGCATTCCTCTGACAAATAGTTTATATTATTATACAGTACCTAGATCTGTCATGCTTCGTGGGGTACGTGCGCCTCGCCTATTCCACACGAATTCGTGCAGGACTAACGCTGGGGAGCGCGTACCTCTTCGGCGCCTTGTTGATGCGTACAACGCACACTTTATGGAGCTTGACTTATTTACTCTTTCCAAAGATCGCTTCAAGGCAAGAGCAATAGAATTGCTACATTCATAAGTTTCATTTTCTTCTTCTTCTTTTCTTTTCTTTCTTACTCCTTACTAATCCTTTATGACGGACACGATTTGTCTGTCTTCTGTAACTATTTTTTTTTGTGAATTCGTGGACAATGTTGTTGGTTACATGTGTAATAACATAAATATGTGAGATTGTGTAATTCTGTACAAATGTATTTCTAAGTTGTGTTATTTTAAGAATCTTTAGTTAAGCTGGCATGTAACTGTTTTTTGTCCCTAACAAATAAAATAAAAATAAAATAAAATCATCATTTCAGCCAATAGACGTCCACTGCTGGACATAGGCCTCCCCCAGGTGTCGCCACATTGCCCGGTCCCGTGCGTCTCTCATCCAGCGGGTTCCCGCAACCTTGACCAGGTCATCGGTCCACCTAGTGGGAGGCCTTCCAACGCAACGTCTTCCGGTTCGCGGTCGCCATTCCAGAACTTTTCGGCCCCATCGGCCATCCGTTCTGCGTTCCAGGTGATTAATTCAATTGAACTGCCAAGCGAAACCTGCATTTCAAAGTTACTAAACATACCTTTACACCTATTCCAACAACAGAATAAAATATTCCAACCACTCATCATCTGCCTAGGCTTTTCTCAAATATGTTGCGACTTCCAGTCTAACCGGATGCAGCTGAATACCAGTATTTTACATGAAGCGACTGACAACCCAGTTAGTAGTGGGGTGAATTTCAACAAATGCCATTTTTTTTATCATATCGGTGAACTTTTTCATTTATGTTATTTTTTTATATTTTTCAGGTTTTATGTAATCTTTAGGATATCAAATATCCCCAAATTTAATATCATCAACGTAACATTTAAGACTAAAGAGAAAATTCAGTTTGAATTCTGGTTTCCACCGATATGATAAACCGGCACCGATTATTTTTCTGTACACCGATATGATAAGTTTATCCACCGAAATGATGTACATATCCAGCGATATGATAATCTATCCTAATACGAGTTTAAAAAAAGGTACTTTATTTTTTTATTTTATCGCTACAAATCGATAGTGTTCCATGTACCAGATCGACCAGCCATGGGATTAAAACGACCGAAATTTAACGGTGTATATGTATGTATATAATGTACGTGTTTGGATGTATGTTTGTATGTTCCATTGTTTCTTTATACACTTAACGAAATGACACGGGATCTACCGATATGATAAAACGACTCACCGAGATGATAAAATATCTACCGATATGATAAAGCAATCCACCGATGTGACAAAACTGTGCGTTGATCATGAATCAAAACACCGATATTAGATATAAGACACCGATTGATTTTTTCTCATCATTTCGGTGTAAATTATCACATCGGTGGTAATAAAGACCACCGATTACAGCGATATGAGAACAGCGACGTGAGAAATAACACAATTTTTAGAAAATTTGAAAAAATGCATAATATCTAGGATAAATTCAATAACAGTCAATGAAGCTAATTCACTTACTACCTCTGTTAGAACCAAACAACAATAATGAAACTACTCATTACACTAGAAAAATGCAACCACCGATAATATAAAATAATTGTCCGGGAGCAACTGAAATGGCCTACTTACGTTATTGGTGGGAATATGCAGCGATTTGACACACGTCCGTTTTGACTGCGCACTAGCACACACTAACGAGAGAAATAAAATTGGGGTGGGGACGCTGTGGGACTCGTCGATGTAAAGTTAGGTTTAAATTACTTTTGTCCAGCGATATGAGAACATTTCGCAGGACAAGTACGTTTGTGCCTCTCAGTAATAATAATCGTTAATTATGTAATAAAATATGTTATATATTAATAATTTAGCTAATATTCTATGAAATAGAATAAGTTATATCCTTAACTTACTTATTTTTATTAGTGTATTAAGCTTTTTGTTTGTAAAAAAAGTAGAGGGACAGCACCGATTTGAAAAAAAATAGAGGTTTATGTATATATTTCTACCTTTGTAAATAGTCCTAGGTAAATTATATTTTTGCCACAACGCAATAACTATATATTGAATACTAAAAAAAATAATTCAGAGCAATATAGAGCTTTAAGAGCTACCTATCTGAGAGGACACAGTGTGTCAAGATAGGCGCATACGTCAGTGACGAACACTCACTATCTTTCGGAGTCCCCCAAGGCTCAATTTTGGGGCCTACCCTTTTTCTTATATATGTAAACAGCCTATGTAATATATCCATCCCATACACTAACATATATACCTACGCAGACGACACTGCTTTGCTCGTGCATGGGCTGAACTGGAAAGAAGTTCAAGAGAGAGCGGAGTTGGCAATGGGTATCGTAATGTCTTGGTTGGGAGCTAATATTCTTTCACTTAATATTGATAAAACGAAATACATTCCGTTTTCAATAACATCCCGTACTCAGCTAGATAACGCATTTACTATTGGGGCCCACACTTGCAATGAGCAAGTTGACCAATGCCTCTGCCCTCCTCTAGTCAGAACAACACATGTCAGGTACCTTGGTATCATAATAGATAACCTGATATCCTGGAAGGAGCAAATTGATAGAACGTCTGGCAGAGTGAGAAAACTCATAGCGATTTTCAAAAGACTGCGCCATAGTGCAGACATAAGTACACTTCGGATGATCTATTTCTCACTCTGTCAGTCAATACTCACTTTTGGTATTACGTCTTGGGGGGGGTGCTCCAAAAAGTTATTTCATTAGGCTGGAAAGGGCGCAGCGAGCTGTCCTCAAAGTTATGACCTTTAAACATTTCCGGTATGGCACCACAGCATTGTATCAAGACTGCAAGGTCATGACTGTGAGACAGCTCTTTGTGCTAAACACCATCTTGCGCAGGCATGGTTCTCTGGAGTACAGTACTGGTCATCTGGCAAAGAGGAGATGTAAATATGTTTGTCCCACAGTGAGTTACAGAACTAAACTGGCAGAGAGACATTTTCGGGTATTAGGTAGTCGAATTTATAATGCAATTAACATACAATGCGATATTTATGCTCTAAATAAGTTCCATTGCAAAAAGAAAATTAGTCAATGGCTTGCTGCTCGTACATACGAGGAAATAGAAAAGTTACTGGGAAAGTTTTTCTAACTGTTACTGACTTTTAGACCACTCACTTAAACACCGCACAAACATACGACGCAAGCACGACACATGTACACAACACCAAACACAAACTTACACACAATACATAAACACGACACTTACACACAATACATACACACGGCACTTACACACAATACATACACACGACACTTACACACATCACAAGTCACATTCAATTACCAAATACGAACCAAAATACTACTGAGAGGCTATACTATTTTATTACTCTTATTTTTATTAATCTTTAAGTTTAAGTTTATTTTAACTTTTTTGTTTTTCTGTTTTCTTTATTTTGTTTATGCTCAACGATGGATACTTTCCAAATGTAACTCCGTACTGGCTTATGTAACTAGAAAAATAGATTAATAGAGAGAGCCCTGGCACCCATAACACAAGTTTAATCTTAGCTTGGGTGTCAGTGGTACAATCTGAGACTGATGCAATTTAAATAAATTTACTGTCATAATCTGATTTGTAATAACCAAAACGTTCTATGTAAATTGCAATTTTTGGAAATAAAGTTATTATTATTATTATTATTATTATATTCCTTTTTTCAAATACTAATTTCACCGAAGACAAAAAAATAAGTCATTTGGGAAATTCACCCAGTGGGTAATATAAATCCCTTACTACGACAAAAAAAAATCAAACCACTGATATACTAAAAATCGAATCAAATCCCAATAAAAATATAACTCGGCTATCGGAGCGTCTGTTAAATAGATTAAAATATATATCAGCACTATTGAAAACGTGACATTTTACCCGTGAATTATTAATTTTCTGTTATAAAACGGTAATTCTATTTTTTCCGGTAGCTCCGATTTCATACTCTAACCGAAACCTAGTTTTTTGCGTTCATATAAAAATACCAATACATTGCTACGGTTATCTGACTCTTTTGTTTTTCCGTTTGAGTAAATATTATATTTCGATGTGGAACTAAAAATATTGTTAAAAGTAATTTTGAGAGTGGAAAACGAGTGGTGTATGCAATCACAAACTAGGCACCTACATCACCCGAAATGCTTCTTTATCTACTCTTTTGTACCGTAAAATTGTGAAAAAATGTTTTTGTTTTCTTTTGGCAACCGAGCCGATGTCGCTCATTCTGCCAGTGTCATGTAGTGACGGCAGCATCAAACTGTGCCGTAGAATTTTGGACTTTATAGCACTACCACTGCACCAGAAAATCGCCGAAAGAAACGATTTAACTGTCTTGGATTCAATATTAGATGAATGATTCAAAGGATAGCAGAGAAGTAACAAAAATATAATTTCCATATCAGCGAAAGGCAGAACAGAACCAATTTTAATAATGATTAACAATTTGTGCTTATAGGCACAAAGAATCGTGTATAACTGGGATAAACTCAGCTGCCTAGCACCACGGATAAATATTTTCATTAATTAATATAAACCTTATGAGGATGACATGTGTGATGTTACGTTATTTTTCATAAACGTGTGAAGACTGTCATCAGCACAAAACCACGATCCCCATCATTGTTAAACCTGCATTAAATAAACTGGTTCTGAAAACTTTAAATTCCAGAATTTTTCGGTTAATTCCGTGTGGTGCCCGCACTTCACATCGTATAGCAATGTGCACTAGCATGTGTATGTATAACTCAGTATAACATAAATAACTCACAGACCCATGTAAAATTTGTAGTGTTACGAGCAATTAAAAAATTTGGTTCGTGTGATGTTTGGGTGATTTCGACAATTTGTGAGCCGTAGAAATGGTGCATACAGTTTTTTTTTGCCCAGTCAGCAGGCGGTTTCGAAGAGTTTGTGAAGCACTGAGCATAATATTTGTAGTTCATTTGCTTATAGAATGACTCCAACCAACACGTAATAGATCAGTCATTACTTTCACTGAGTAGATCGTTTTACATTTATGAGACTACCCGGACGGCGGATACCGGACACTAATCCGGACATCGACACTGTTTTATATACAACTCTAATCGAGTTGATTTTCACATAATATCTTAGCCGTTTAATATCGCTAAGAAACTTTGCATAACATTACAACACCAATAGCCTAATCAAAGCGCAATTAGATAGTTTTAGATAACTATCAGAAAATAAACCCCCTAAACACGTAAACCCATATGAACAAAATAATCTCCAACATTTTTTCTACAGAAAAATTCAATGAGCTCTCATTTATATTTTCGTAAAGGCGCACAAAACTTTTCCTTTCCATCGCTTGTTTCATTTGTATAGAGAATCCTGAAACCCAGTCTAACGACGCAACTGATATGCTAATAGTCCTCGTCAGTCCCTATTGTGCATACGAATACCCCCATTTTGCGTCGCCTCTTGAAAAAAATAAGCAGCATGTATAAAAATGCGAATACTTGAATAGTTCATTAGTTGGGACTTTATCATAATAAGCCGTAATGTTAGACTGGAATTTGAAAGCGAAATGTCTGGCTTTTGTGAGATTGTGTTCACATGTTCTGCAATCGTAACTCGTATTTACACAGCGGCATAAAACATTTTGTATTCTACTTGCTGTGCCTACTGTTTCATTCATCGTCCACTCTTAAAATTATCTACTTTTTGTAGAAAATATGTGAAAAAGGTAAATACAATCGGTAATAGTGACGTTTCGTTTTTCTTACATGCAGCATTGTGCACTCAATAAAAAATAAAAATCGGTTGTCTGTAAAGTCGGTTTACTGGCGATACTTGAACGTGACAACGTCATAAGAAAATACAGCACTTCTTCTTCTTCTTCTTCTTTAGCCTTTCTCAACCCCAAGGGTGTAGGCCTCCTTCAGATTCTTCCATCTCTTTCGGTCTTGAGCAGTCTCCATCCACTTCGTACCAGCTATTCGTTTGATGTCATCACACCAACGCATCTGAGGTCTACCTTGTGGGCGTTTTTCGCCCCATGGTCTCCACTCCAACACGGCCTTGCACCACGATCCTTGTTTGCGTGCAACATGGCCCGCCCACTGCCACTTAAGTTTCGCAACACTCTTTGCGACGTCAGTGACTTTACTCTGTTCTCTGAGCCACTGATTTCTTTTAAGGTCTCTCAGTGTAACACCCACCAGTTTTCTCTCTACCGCTCTTTGGGCAACACGGAGTTTTTGGAGAATCTTCTCCGTGAGCACCCGAATCCGGCTTGTTCGACTGGCTGGTAGAAGTCAAGTTTTTTGGTCAAACGAATGCTGATAATTTTTGTAAACAATTTGTACAGCTGTGACAGTAGGCTGATTGGGCGGTAGTTGTTTAGATCAGCTTTGTTTCCCTTCTTAAATAATAATATAACAGTGGCACTTTCCCATTTCACGGGGATACGACTCTCCTCTAAGCACTTATTGAGGAGGTTCTCCAATATTTCTATAACCTCGTCCCCACCTTCCTTGACCATTTCAATGATGATATCGTCTTCACCAGGGGCTTTGTCGTTTGACATCCTACTCAGGGCAGATCGTATCTCGGTCTCTGTTATTTCCGGTACATCTTCAGATCCAACGTTTGTTATTTTGCGATCTGCTAAGCTAGGTGGTTTAGGATTTCTAGAGCTGTATAACTGCTGGTAATACTCTTTCACAAGCTGTAAGAGTCGTTTCTGTTCCGTAACTAGATTTCCCTCCATGTCGCATAGCTTTGTGATTTTTTGAGTACCAGGTTTAAGAGCTTTTCTGAACACTTTTGGACATCTGTGTTTCTCAATGATGTTCTTCACAACTTTCTCGCGGTACGCATCAATGTCCCTCTCCACGCAATTTCGGGTCTCTTTGCAAATTGTCTTAAATAGAGTCGTGTGGCTTTCTCCTTGCTTGATTAGGGTCCTTCTTTGCTCCAGTAGTTCTCTAGTTTTAGGTTGTAGCTTGTGTGACCGACTCGTGTTTCTAACAGCAACATGTTTGGCTGCTTTACACAGCGAGCTACTTAAATGA
This sequence comes from Diarsia mendica, assembly GCA_949316265.1. Taxonomy (NCBI): domain Eukaryota; kingdom Metazoa; phylum Arthropoda; class Insecta; order Lepidoptera; family Noctuidae; genus Diarsia; species Diarsia mendica. The sequence continues at coordinate 20,228,335 of OX438900.1, read as the reverse complement.
TTTAGGATATCATTTACGTCTGTCATATTGGTGTTGGTAAGTTCTAGATGATCTTTTATTTCCTTCTGGTATGATTCCCTATTAATTATTAAGCACTGAGGATCCACTTGAAAAGAAAAAGAAAATACAGCACTTACATTGCTTTAAACAAACAATTAACACGCCGTTGCTATGGAACGACAATTAACACGCCGTTGCTATGGAACGCCTCAGAGCGAGGTAACGCCTCAGAGCGAGGTAACGACTCATGACGTCATCTTTTTTCGTTCGTGTTCGAATTATAAGACGTTATATCTAATCAAAAAATGTAACACTGTCCGTCTTATTACAAAACATAGTTAAACCTGGTTTAACTTAGACTTGGTTTATCTCACATGACGTCTCACTTCAATAATATTCAAAAGAAAGTGATAGCATGCGAGATAAACCAGGTCTAAGTTAAACCAGGTTTAACTACCTTTTGTAATAAGGCGGTTTAAGTCTAACTCAGCTGAATAAAATAGACCCAGTTCAAAAATGACGAGCATCTAGTACCCATCGCCTGGTTAAATTACACTCACAGGAGGGCGATATTGGTATACTGTGAGCCCGCGTCATTGCACAAAGACAAAAGCCTCTCTCCATGACTTCCAGTTGATACGATCCAGAGCTAATGTAGACCACTAGTCGATCATGTTGGAAAATGTATGCGAAATGAAAACAATTTCGATTATGACCTCGTGCAAAAATATTTCTACAACAACACTTTGCCATGATGACTGACACAACAACGTCAATACATCGCTCGTCCCCACTCCTGTGTCGTAAAATGGAATCGGTACACAGAAATAGCAGTTTGGAGATATTATACGCATTCAACGTTCTTTGGGTGTACACACGGCTACACATCAAGCTATACAAAACCAGTATAATCTGATCGTTCATTGTGCGAAAAGATCTAGTAAAGTGAGGCCAAGATTAACTGGATGTGTAGCCGTGTGTACTTGTGTCATTCAGTGACTTATTGTCGTCTTTTTTGTTCAATTATAGAGCAAGGATAATTTAGTTGAATGTGGTATAAAACTCATACTTTTAATTTTGACCGTAGAGGTCGTTATAATTATGTTATGTCAAGTATTTTCCTCAGTGGTAGCGGCCCCGACTGGAGCAGTCGTCGAACAGTGAGTCGTGCGTGGGTTCGAACCCAGTCAGGCGCATTACTTTGTGTAATTTATTTCATCACCTCTGCTCTCAAAACGGTGAAGGAATCATCGTGAGGAAACCGGCATGTCTTAGGACCAAAAATTCGAAGACATGTGACATCTACCAATCCGCACTGGGCCCGCGTGGTAGATCATAGCCCATCCCTCTCCTAGAGAGGAAGCCTGAGTCCCTGCGGTGGGAACATTATAGGCTGATGATGATGATGAAGTGTTAAACAAAACTTGTCGAAAATAAGTATAGCAACATGTTTATAGATGTAAACACACACAACACATGACTAAGATGGTCTACATGTTATATTATTTGCGAACTAGTGAATACTTGAATATCCGCTGTATTGTGGTCGCAGTGTGAAACCAACTATCGTGCATTTCTGTGCACAAATATCCGTAGACAAACAATATGGTTTCATGTGGGTATTGACTGACTGATATTGTAGGTTAAACCACTGTGTTATATTGTATCAATCAGGTAAGTAACTACAACATGTGTTGGTTCCTAAATTACCCCAGGCTGAGAAAATTTTAGTTTTTGCTAAATCGTAGTAATATTAGTATAAGAATCCTTTTTCCCATGTATATATTGCATATACCTTTTTTTTGAGCTTGGAAAATCAACAAATGGCTCCTCCCGCTCTGGGTAGAGCGGTAGGGAGTGTCAGACTTCTACTGACTAAAACATAACACTCTTTTTTTTTGGGGCACTCGTGTAAAAAACCACACATGTTCTTTCTTAGTCATTTGTGTCGAGGCACATATTATCCCCTAAATGCTGTGGGTGTACTTAGTATTTAGAATAAGATTTATCTATCTATCTATATAAATAAAAAGAGAAGTCCTGACTGACTGACTCATCAACGCCCAGCCCAAACCCTTGTACCTAGAAAGCTGTTTGCACAGAGGTTCCCTATAAAATGTAGACAAAGAATAAGGAAGGATTTTTCGAAATTCATCCTCTAAGGGAGTTAAATAGTTGATGAAAGCTTGAATGGAAAATTGTCATTATCACGCGGGCGAAGCCGCTGGCAAAAGCTAGTATGTAAATAAAGATACAACGTGAAATGGTCGGGCAAAGTGTTATTGGGTTCTTTTATTAAGGTTTTTTTAGTAGCAGCCACGGAGTCTGGATTAATACCCGGTTGACAGCAATAGGCTCACCTTCTTATGACATGAGACATAAAAACATAGCTGGCGATTATAATTAGTTATAATTATTATAAGATGCTTTAATGAGTACACCTCTCGATGAAAGGTTAGGCACCTTTCGGAAATTACAGGTGTGATTGTGTTACGTTCGTATATACTCAAATAATCAACATTTCAAAAAAATCCGCTTTCGATTTAATGCCCGAAAAATTGCGATGGCCGAATTCCAACGATGATTGCGTACGGTTTCATTTTTCTTTTATGCTGATTGTGTAATATGACATTTTCGGAAATTGTCATCGCTGAAACATATATTTGCATTTAAACTTTTTGACAAAACTACTGTCATCCGATTTATTTTATTTTGTTGTGTTCGTTCTGAAAACGGGAACAAATGAACTTTTAATCTTTTTAATATTTTAGTTTGTAAATACTTACAGGACTTATACATATTTATTTACCACGAAGTTTTTTATAAGATTAGGTAAAAACTACATCTGATTCGCTCAACTAAAGACCGAAGTGTCTTTCTCATCTTTAGTGACAACCTACTTCTGGACATTTTTTATTTAGGGCTGATTTAAGACAGAAGTTACTTGATTAAATCATAAATTGGTGGCTAAATAATTAAAACCGCTTTCATTTTTTAGGGTTCCGTACCTCAAAAGGAAAAAACGGAACCCTTACAGGGTCACTCGTGTGTCTGTCTGTCCGATCATCCAACCCCCCCTTATCTCTGAAACTACTAAACATAAAATTCTGAAAAAAATACAGAAATTAGTTCAACACGTATAGATTTCAGAAAAACCTGTAAGAAGTCGGAACCCTTCATGTGCAAGTTCGACTTGCACTTGGCCAGTTTTTTTATAGTAGCCATGTCTTAATCCTGCAGCCAGGATTGCCTTCTCACGGGAAACTCTTCAACGGTTAATAGCACGTGTTAGAAATTGAATGTAAATCTATATGTATATGTATTAATATCCACCAATTAATAAACTTTGAGTGTCAGGATGATTACTCGTTATTTACTGTGTTTGAAAGTCTCTTTAAAAGGGTGTGTTGGGAACAGGGGTTTTATGAAGTAAAAGGACAAAAGACAAGACTATTCATTTTATTTCTTTTGGTCTTGTCAACTACATCAAACTTGATTCCATTCGCTAGGTCCTTAGTCTTTGTGGAGAAGAATGGACAAGAAACTCCACGGGAACATATTTTAAAGTATTAAGAAAAGACAACCTGACATTGTCTTGGACTGTCTCAAGTTACAGCAAGTTATCAGTTTACATAAACAACAATCAATATAAACCATATTTTAGTACATAATTATTTCTCACACATAGTTATCAGTAATATTCATAGCATAATATCAATTAACTTACATAAACATTGTGGATCCTTTAGAGTAATACCAATAGGTTTCAGCTTTTACACATTTGGTATCTTCATAACTAGGTTACAATATGTAAACTTTCTATACACAATTACACAACGATACACAAATGGAATACACAATATACTACTTTGGGTCTGTCTTTACCCTTTAACAGTTGCAGAGTAACTGACCCTGAATTGGCGGTACTTCTATTCTATTCTATTTTTATGAATGGCAATTGTGCCGATGTCGACAATTCTGCCAATGTCAAATGTGGAATGGAGAAACGTGTGTGGAAAGCATTAAAAAATAAAATAATTTAGATTATGAAAAATAAATAAAACAAACTGTACGTAAAGTGTAACTTGTCGATAAGTGTTAATAAAAAATATACATATAAGAAAATAAATACCTATTATTTGTAATATAAATTAATTTATTAAATCGAATACCACACTACGACTTATAATCTGATGTTGTTGCTACGGATAAATATAATTAGGGCACTACAAAGCTTTGGAGAAAAATGAGTTAATAAAGAAGGAAAGTTAATAGGAACAGGGATTTTCAATTCTGAAAGACGGCTGTATAGATCAAGAGAAGGGTTATTGTTAGTACAATTAAAGAAAATATGTTCCAGGGTACCCTCGTCCAAACCACACTCGCAAAGAGATGAATCTCTGACCCGAATTTTGTGTAGAAAAACTGGGGAGCAGCAATGGCCTATGCGAAGCCTGCACAAGATAGAAAGCACCTTCTTTGAGAGTTTTTTATATGGCTTAAACCAAGGCTTTGAGGTAACATTAGGTTGGATCGCAGAGTAAAAAGAACCTTTTGTTTTACTCGAATTCTGCCACTGTACCTGCCATGAGGATAGTAAACTCTTTTTTGGAAGGCTCAGCAAATCATAGCCCTGGCATTGATAGTATTTTAAGTCTACGGACTGGGAATTTACAGCATCTTTAGCAAGGGCATCAACACATTCATTTCCTATTATGCCGCAGTGGCTAGGAATCCAAACGAGATTAACAGTTTTATGGTTTTCAGCACAAGATAATAAGGATTTTTTAATTTGGAGTAAAATAGGGCTGTGTAATTTGGTCTTGAAGGGATTTTGCTCTAAGGCTTGCAAACAACTCAGAGAATCCGTGAATATAACGCCATAATTTATACTGTGAGCCTCTATAAAAAGGCATGCTTCCAGCATGGGCGGTACTTCTACTTTTATAACCGTCAAATATTAAAAAGTACATCAACGACTACCGCCATAATAAACCAATGGCAAATGGTTTTACATTATAGCTAAATATCTAATAACATAAATAATAATTAACAAATCCTATGTAGTGAAACTATTTTAAAATGTCATTAGGTAATTTAGCAGTGTAGTATGTTTTTATTTGTAATCTATAAGACTATCGGATAAAATATGAATATCAACCGATAGTTCAGAGAATTGATTGTAACTAATAACAAACTATAAAGTATAGACTAAAAGTAATAAAAATGTTCGTAGATAATTAAATACTATTTTTATAGATTAAATTAACAGGTTTAATAGCATTTTAATTGATTTTAATGTCAATTTTAATATGCAAAAGTTACTACGACTTATTTTGACAGTTGGCAACATTGTAAATAAAAAAATACACAATAATGTAATAATTAAATTCAACCAATCTTAACACACGCATACGAAATAGATAAACCTAACATTCTTTTTTTCGTCATAAAAATAAAAGCTTGTTTTTTTTTTCAGTTATAAATTTCTTTTTATTTTACGTTTTGAGAGTAGTGGTGATCCCGTCGGGGCCGCGGATTTTTGTACTAGATTACGTGGCCTCGGCGCAAGGGCAAAGAAGGAACATGGGTTCGGTTTTTAGTGAGTAGAAGTCTGACACTCCCCTTCGCTCTGCCCAAGAGCGGGGGGGGGTCATTCGATGATTTTCCACCCACCAAAAAAAAAAAAAAAAAAGTAGTGGTGATACAATCATTTCCTTATAGTAGAATGTTTGTACGGCCCAGAAGGAGATGACAGGATGAGCTGTGGACTCTTTCTCGGATCGAATTATCCTACAATTACACTAGATCGCAAAAAGTGGAAGGTGGGAAGGGTAGGCTTTTGTCCTGCTGTGGGCTACTAACCATAGGCTTATTATAATAATAAATGTGTCACTTATAGGTTCAATCCGACGACCTGAAAAATTCGATCCTACTACCTACAACATGTAAGTCGTGCCCGTGTCTTTAAAGTCACTGTTTAGATCTAGACAGACACTAAATGAGTCCCAAAAATAACACTCCTGATGTTAGGAACATCAAAATAAACGTTGGTAAAGCATTCGTTAACTCTAATACCGCATTGCAGACTGAAGCGTCAACAGTTGGTAGTAACTAACTTTGATAGAGGTATTAGGTGAATCGATACATTTTGTGTTCGCGCCTGATTCAAATAGAGGTCATATTGTTTTAGCTGTTCACTGGCCACTGTTGGACAGCTGGTCCTTAACCTGATTTTTGGCGCACCCCGAAATAAAGTTTTTAATATTTTTTTTTTTTTTTTGGTCTTTTATGTGACAGCTCAAACTAAATTGAAAGTACAGCACTTTTGATGCCTGTTGGGCCAGCGTTATATTTTTGAAAATTTACATTATTTTGTTGTCCTACCGGCGAAAGTTTTCTCCGTAACCTTACACTCTTTTAGTGAGCGGAGACGTGTTCTTGATGTCCTCAGAATAGGTCGATAGACAAACTGCGTAAAAGTTTCTGAGCATCGAGATTAGAGGTTACTGTAGACTGGCTTGTAAGGAAATTATTATAATACATCTTAAGAACTGCCCACAACAATAATAATATAATAAAATCATTAGAGATAAACTACTGCTGCTGGAAAAATACCAATTAATCACAGTAAATCGTTATCAGTAGACAGGGTAGTGATAATCTCATAGTCATGGACGTAAATAGGTGTAGGTCTTGAACTTGATGACAATAATCAAAGTTTATGATGAATAATAGTAGTTATCAAAGATTATCGCATCTGATTGAGATGGTATCGTGATTTTAGATTACTTAGTAGCATGTTAGGCATAATGATAAGTGAATTATCAACATAACAACCAACCGGTTTCTAAAAGGTTTGTCAGCCCAATCATGTTACGTAAGTAGGTATCACCTACAATGAAAGATACCTGGAAATTCACGTTCAGCCCCCGTAGCATGGCGATTCTATCTCTATTTTAACAAGAATAGACAAAGATTTTTCCATACAATTTGACATGAAACCTTGCTACAATCTGTCATGTTGTCGATTCTTTCGTCGACAAAACCCGTTTCTTCGGTGGTCATGCTAAGCCGGCTGGTATTAGGCATTTCAATAATAGTTTGTCAGCTGATAGCTCAATAACAAGCGTGTGCATGTTATCCTGCGAAAATAGTTCACGGTTTGATTGACTGTATCTGAACTCCAAAGGTTGAAATATCGATGGACCGTACTCATAAAGTTTGTAAGTAAAAATTACGTGTAGGTATCAGTATGTACGCTATGACGAATTACTGAATTGAGCATGTTGCATCGCGATACGGTTCTACGAAAGTTTGCTATGACGAAATGAGATAACAACCCGAATGCCGATCTGTTCTAAAAATCTAAAACAAAAAGACCACCTCCAAAAACACACGTAAAATAACACAAACCTTCCAAAATTGAGAAAACTCAGTACCCATAACTAACAATTAAAATAAAGGGTCACAAACATCAGCGGTACTGTGGTCTGTGACCGTCTTTACCAACGATATACGACCTTACCCTCCTCACTATTGGGACGTATGACCATATTTTGTATAGGATTACGTCGAGATCAAATTGTGTGAGTTAATTGTTAAAGGATTTTAAGGGATAATGTCAAATGTGAAGCGCCTAAGATTCTCTAGTTTAAATTACGGGGTTAGATAGGGTTGTTCGATAATTGTGGTAAGGTGGATTGGATTAAGCGAGTATCTTTATCGCTATAGTGTTTAAAGTTAAATACCTTAATCCTTTTTATTAGGAAAAAGTATGTAGATACTTGTGTAGATATAAAAATCATTGCTTCCAAATGATATTCAACAAGGTATTCAAAACTCTTCTTTAAGTGCTTAAATGTTGCATTAATTAAGGTTTACTGGGTCTTCAAAATCAACACAACGTTGACAAATACTTCAATAATTATTTAATATTTTTACATAACAACATCAAGCCTAATCCCCGTAGGATTAGGCAGAGGTGTATCTGATAGTTTACACACAAAACACATACTAAAATTATGTTTACTTCGTGCTCAAAGAAAATAAGGTCTCAAAAGTGTGGGAGCACCTTGGATATTGTGACAACTGGCCCATGCTCTAGTCGCCTGCATCGCATAGTAAAGTGCACAAAAATACCACGTAACATCTCAAACGTTTCCCCAAAAATTCAACACCAGTTATTTTAAAATACTAAGACCGGTACTCCCTTACTTCTCCTAAAATTGTTTGTCCGAAAATCATTATCCATAACACGTTTGCCATAAACTTCATTAACCATAATGTTCAAATTGCCGAAATTTTGTTTAACATAATTATCTTTAGTTCTAAAAGTATTTTGTCATAATATCGATTACTATAATAATTGAATCTCCTAATTTTACATGACCTAAATTAATATGTCCTAACTATTGCTTTACCTAATGTGTATTATTCCGAATGTTCGTTTATAATAAATTTTATAGTCCTAAAAAAAATTCGAAGTGTCTAGTCGTCCGATTAGCGGATGAATAAAATTAATTAGTCGTCCGATTAGCCGGATGAATAACCAAAATTATAGGCTGTTGCTAGTCGTCCGCTAAGTGGATGAATCACCGTCTCGCGACAGTATCCTTTATGGGCGGCATGGGCACCGGGCCGTAGGCCGACGAAGGAGGCCGGCGGAGGCCCGGCACTTCGGGGACAGAAGACAATAGTGTTATGTAATATGCGAGCGAAGCGAGCGCGCGTCATGGAGTACAACATGCGTTGCATGTATGAGTGACGTGACCAAAAGCTTTGTTATACTTTGTTCTAATAATATTATTATGATAAATAAACATTATGTTATTTTAATTTAGGACTTAAAACTTTTATGGAAAACGATTTTATGTCTTACGTATATTATTGATTGTAATATTTATGACAAATGGATTTAGGACATATTATATTTAGGGATTTCAATTTTATAGCATGTGATATTATGTGATATTTAGTTCGGGTAAGTTATCATTCGGACAAATGATGATTAGGACAAAAAAAGTTATGGCATTTTAAATTATGGATAAAAAAGTTAGGTGACACAATAGAGAACCACTAAGACCTCATGGAACGGTCATACTGCATGGTCTACCATTTTGACACGTCGAAGTAACACGCCGTCATGTAACCAGTTGTCAAGAGCACTCGTGCCGTTTGAGCGTGGTGCTGGTTCAAGCAAAAAATATTGCTTGTGATGTCTCTGTTACAAGTGATAGCGGTATTGTGTATTACAATTTATAGAGCAGTCAAAATGTTTGTACATGTATGGGATTTTGGAACCTTACTAGGTTTCAATAGAGTTGTAAAGAGTTCAGAGTTTGTTTTATATCAATGGAGTTTCAATTCTCTAAGTAGCAACTGGTAGAAGTATAAGTCAGCTACATATCGGATGCCAGTAACACCTAATTAGTATCTCAATCTTGTCTCAGGTTCAGTTGAAAACCAGCGTCGGGCACTAGCTGCTCGGCAGTTTGCTGAACTGGACCTATTTGGCGCTGCCGTGAGACACACAATTTTATCTCTTTTTGTTCCCTATTTTATTTTTAGTTTTTATATTGTTTTATTGTGTGTACTTGTGGTATGTGTCAAATAAATTAGTTTTCTTTCTTTCTTATTTCCATGTAGTTATTGCCTAACCCAGAGCCCAGATTATAATGCCACCCATGGGCCTCTAATTTGGCTTTACATGCCGTCGAGAAATATATCTCAGTCATGCTGGCTTCACTGATGCAAGCGAAATCAAAGACCGGCTTCTTTAATTTCAAACACGAGACTAGACTAATGATGTGCCATGTGTCAATATTGCCACTGACGGTAAAATACCAAAATTGCCAGAGCAGCATTGGAAATATTGCCAAAGTTGCCGGTCAATGTAGATTAGGGCCTATAAATGCTAATTATAAGTGTATTACATAGTTTCCGTACCTAATTTGACTTATAATTAAGAAATATTCCCATTCTATTTCCACTCCCGGCAATCTTGTCACCAAAATTCCGACTTCGGGCAATATCGCCAGCTATCACTGCTTTCAATAAAATAAAATAAGAAAGCAACGTTCATTAAACCTTCATTCCGTTATCCCTTTTAACTTAGATCCTTTAGCTCGCGGATAAATCCGGATATGAGTCGTCCGGCTAGTTTCACCGGATGGTTTTAACTATGTTTAACAATCCCGAGTTTTAGTACAAAGGCGATACGGTTTCTAGGTCAGCCTGTTATGTGAAAATGTGTTCTTCTGCAAGAGCACTAAAGCTTTTATTTTTTAATGAAGATGTCTGATTGTTTTGTTGCCAGTTAGGAATAGTTTGTATCCTTTAAGGGGAAACATATACATCATCATCATACCATCTCAACATGAATGATTTAACCAAAGTTTTGTTACAATATTTTGATATAAAAGAGTGTCCGTGGAGAATCTTGCCCGTTCTTCTCCATAATCATGCTAGTTAATGGGCCAAAACAGTACTTTCACAGTTATTATGCCTTGTGACTGGAACTGTAGCTTCTTTTTTTAATTTATATTTGTTTCGACTGTTCAAAAGACAGGCACTTTTAGAACTGGCCTACTTGAAATAAATACCTTGATATTGATTGATCATCTCAGCATACAAATTATCTCCCTCTAGCCATAATTATCATCCTTCACATTAATAATAATAAAAAAAAAAAACATTGATAGTCTATTACATTAATATTCGTTCGTTTCTTTGGTCTACCTCTACTCATCTTAACATCATAAACGAGTGTATCATTAATGAGCATATCGTGATAATTATTATCTTTTAGGTTTTCCATAAATTTTTCTGGGTCATTTTCACTATAGGAAGCTTAGATTTAAGCTCGGTCAATGGCAAAAGGTACCTATTCTGTAAATTGCATGATAAATTATCCCGAATTTCAAAATGTTGTCCTCGTTTTTACTAACTGTTGACCTTTTTGACCTGAAATAGGTGATCGTAGTATTTTGAAAATTTTAATGAGATGAAATTTTCACCAGATTCCTCACTCGGCAGCTACCGTCGGAGAGGCAAATGCCTCCAGTTTTACACCGGGAACGACAAGATAAAATCATTTTATGAAATTAGGTCCGGCAAAAACCTTCAGTAAGTATAATTATCCCTTGTCTTCGACAGCAAAATTACCTTGAAATTCCAAAAGCGTAACATTTAATTAATTTCACAAAAGTTGTAATTGGAATACATTACTTCACTTGCGAATACATTTTTGAACAATGCTGAAAAAAATGAGAATTTATGGAATTCACTCGGGAGTATATACGGAATTCATTAAACAAAATTATGAAAAATTAATTGTATTGCGCCGGAATTGCTTGCATCGGAGAGTACAGAATGGGACCGAGATAGTCGCACTTTTACGAATGTGTTTTTATTCTGAAAATTTCTGTTGAAAATTACTATTTTATACATTCAAATGTATTATAAAGTTTTAATGTGTTTATTACGGATAATATGTACTTATTTGTCTGTTTTATACAGGTACATAAGATTTACAAAACAAACATAAACAATTGATTCTAAACAACTTACCTTGTTAGTCGTCACGTTATCATTTAATCCTTTTTCCTTCATAATTATCACTCCTCAAGTCCTCACACATTCTAAACAACTTAATAACTGAAAATTACAATAGGCTTGCCCCCTGTGTGGGTATAGCTACTTAATTACTATTAGGTACACCTCTGCAAGCAAAAACAACTTACGTTGCAACTGAATGATAACTTACTTAGGTACCTATAATGAAATTATTGTAATGTAAATGAAGTGAATGTAGTGAACTGATATAATTGAAATGTTTTTAATGCTTACCTATCCGTTTTCTGATAATTCATCATCATCATCATCATCATCATCATCATCAGCCTATTAATGTTCCCACTGCAGGGACTCAGGCCTCCTCTGTTTGAGAGGGAAAGGGCTATTAATCTACCACGCAGGCCCAGTGCGGATTGGTAGATGTCACATGTCGTCGAATTTTTTGGTTCTAAGACATGCCGGTTACCGGTTACTGGTTCTGATAATTACGTGGTTCTGATAGTTAACTTTAATAATTATGTTCTATGTATTATGGTAGAATGAAAGGCTAAGTACTTTATTATACTTGTTGGTCTAATGATTCCACATGCGACTACTGACCATTAGATCTTGGGTTTGCTTGCCGAGTCAGAGAAAATGTTTTTGGGTTATCCCATCAGGAATTTGTCAGTACTACTATTGAAAAAATCCTGATGAAGTAGACAAAGATGCCTACTTGTGTCCAGTTGATGGAAATAGACTCGCGCCCTATGATAAGGGACTTTAACCCTAGAACCGTACCCTGGGATACAAATGCAACAAAAAATTTGAGAATTTGCGATTACTTTTTCATTTAACCACGGATCTCCTCGTGCTGTCGTGTATTTGTGTGGGGCAGGGAGACGCGTCAAAGCATCTATATAACCTAGTCCTGTTAGCCTCTGGTCGTGGTAAGACGGTGGTGGTGGTGGGTGGCGGTGGGTCGAGTGGTATATCGATCAAAAGTGGATAAGCAACCGCACAAAGAAACAGCTTGACGTGTAGTTTGACTTACGACCTTCTACTTCTAAGAAAATAAACATTGTCGTCCACAAATGATTGTTGTTCATAATTTCAACACATAGATTATAAGTCCAGATGGCCTAGTGGTTATTGCGTGCGGATAGATTATGCGCCAACCAGAAAGTCGTGCGTTCTAATCTCACTCTGTTGCTTTTAGACTTTTTGTAAGTTTTTACTCGATTGGAACTAATGAAACATAAATATTTATCTTGTTCGCTTTGTTCACACATTGCGTAAAGTTTGAAAGGTAGATCATAGAAAAATAAGTAAAGAATTATAATTTCTGTGAGGTAGACATAAGTTTTATGAATATTCAACTTGATCGGAATGATAGTTGTCGTTTGGTTGTAGTTATTGGTTAGTGACGTGTGGTTTAACATTTAGCGACATTGTTGTTGGTATTTTTCAAAATGCAGGCAAATATTGATATTGAGACGAGAGCGACTATTGTTGCGCTGCATAAAAGTGGTCATAATAGAACACAAATAGCTGGAGAAACCGGACTGAATGTGAGTATTATATTTAAGATTTGTAACTTAAACTTATAGTAGAAATTACGACTAAATATTATTATGTAGTGACATTGATTGTTTTTTTTTTTTAAATTCAATTTGAATCCTAAAAGATAAATAATTTCTTAGTGTTTTTTTTTTAATGTTTAAATGCAGAGTAATTGAAATCTTAAGTATTTTGTTATAGCCGCCTAACATCACTTCTTTTTTTGTTTTAGAAGAATACTGTTAGTCTCTGAATCAAAAGATACGAGGAAGAGGATCGCCTTGCTAATCGACAGTGAAGTGGAGCGCCGTCGCTTATTAGCGATACGCAGCGACGGCGGCGAAGACATAATTGTGGTGGACGAGTATGATACAAATGGTTTTACACTTATGGGACGCTTTATGGAATTATTTGTTACCTCATCGCAAACTATTCTCCGTGCCCTCCAAGCTAGAGGCTTGCATCACAGAAGATCTGCTAAAAAGCCCTTCCTGACAAATAGACATAAACAAGAATGATTACGTTTCGCATGGGAGTATTTAGATTTTTATTGGAATACTACCATATTTTCAGATGAAAAGACTTTTAAATCAAGTGCCTTGATAAAAAATATAAATATAACAAATTGAGTTTGAGTTTATTAAAATGCGTTAATGTTTTGGTTTTAATAATAATGTTAATGTTTTAATAACATATTTAATGATAATAACTTATCCGTAATTATTTACTAATCTTAAATTGAGGTTTAGTTTCAATCTTCTTTTCTTCAAGAAAATGAACAATTAAGCTATAACCTCAATACGACATTTATTGTGACGTTAAATAAAAAAGCAGGTTCATAGTCTAAATCATAATTATTAGTTGTATAAGTGGGTATCATCAAATAAATTTCTGTGATAAAATTATCTTTTCCTTGTTAATAATTGACTTAGTGGGTATTCTTATAATGAAAAATGTTATGAACGATTACAAGAGAACTGTTTTTATCTAGGTAGGATTTGACGTCACAATTCTCATGAATGTTAATTAAGTAGTTAATTTTATAAATAAATAGGACGAATAAAACATTGTCTTGTCATTAAGCACGACTATTTTTCCACCTTACCACCCAATACCGACATGATAACATAATCACATAAATAGTTAAATAATAATACGTTGGGTTTTTAACCAATATATTATTTAACTTTTTATATAAAATAAAGTATTATAATGGATTTACGATTACAAAAAAAAAAATGTTTACAAAAGCATCACAATCGCTGAGTGAGATTTGAACTCAGACCTCATTGATCGAAAATCCACTGCTTAGCCCTAACAGCTATCAACACTTGTAAGATACACGCGAATTTTAGCAATACATTACAATGCGTTTGCTGCGTGTATAACGAAAGAGACGGAAATATATTTTGTTGTGCTATGTCGTGGAGTGCGACGCCCGACGCGACCACGCCGACGACACACGATAGCGGGCGATCTCCGTGGCTGTGGTGTGCGTACTGTATCGAGACCACTTACCTACACATACAAACGCATGGACGCTCGCCCGTGCGTTCACAGCAATACAATCCTTAGCATGCCCATGCACACAGATGACAGAAACAACAGGAGATATGGCAAGGAGGCGTGGTACATGCGAACTCATGTGGCCACGACGGGGCCTTATGCCACTTTCAATAATAAGTCGAATGTCAACTTGCGACGTCTTCACTGCTCGTGATTTTTTACAAAATGCCGCGTTGTTCAGTGAATGTTTGTAAAAATAATAGCTGTATTGTGAATTACACGAAAGATGGTATCTCATTTCACACGTAAGTACTACAAAAATAATGTTTTTCATATTAAATTCATTAAAACATTACTTCGTGGTACGAGAAACATGATGAAAAACCAAATCCATTGTTTTCATTAGGAACAAAAACCATTGATTGTTTAGTACAAATCGACCAGTGAATCGGCTGATCTAATAGCGCAATGGATAGGTGTTTTACTGATGCTCTCACTCACACAATATTTTCGAAAAGCTGCTGCTGTCAGTCTTTGTGAGCTAGAGATGTCTAATTGTGATGTTTGTAGTTGTCGATATTTTATACGATGATTCTGCGTATACGTACGAATGATTATACATATTATGCATTGTACAATTAATTACTCTACATCGACGGTACCCCAAATCGATGGTACGGTCAGCATCAGAAGTATATTAACATTACTCAAAGTTTCGAAACTGTTTTTTTTTAAGAAAAACTTGTTAGATATTACTCGTAACTACATGTTATTGGAGTATATGGACTATTTTAACGAATAATCTTCTGAAACATTAAAAATAATAGCTAGACTCCTGTACATAAAAGAATTAAAATTCCGAAATGTTAATATACTTCTGATGCTGACCGTACCATCGATTTGGGGTACTGTCGATTCATGAACCCGTCGATGGACCGTTGTCGATACAGCGACCATCGATGTAGTGACTCGCGATGTTATGTATCAGACCCAATTGTTACTGCAGTATAAGGCGTATTTTATGGCGTTACTGAGCGTTGCCGTAAATGGAGATAAGAAAAACCAATATTCTGTACTATGTATTTACTAATAAAATATAAATTTATTTTTAGTTTCAACAACAAATTATAAATATAGGTAGGTACTAATAACAACGTTTATATTATCACGCTTTCTTATTTTTGCAAGCAATACTGCTTGCATAAATAAGAAAGTGCTTTTTATTGCTTAATATTGACTGAATAAATAGTATTCATTGGTTGCTCGAGTTATCTATCTATCTATAAACTTAAATAAAAAGAGAAGTCCTGACTGACTGACTGACTCATCAACGCCCAGCCCAAACCCTTGGACCTAGAAAGCTGAAATTTTGCACAGAGGTTCCCTTTATAATGTAGACAAAGAATAAAGAAGGATTTATTTTTTGAAATTCAACCCATTAAGGGACTTAAACTAACAGACAGACAAAAGTGCTGCTTATAATCAGCACTTTTCGAACGTCAAAATCTGTTGCAACACATCTGTGGTGTAAGTTAATATTACGATTTACTACAGACACAAATCAATATATATTTTTTTAATCAACCTGTTTTGAATAAATGACTTTTTTTTATTTTGAATGATTTCTGGACATATTGTTTTTTATTTATAATATATTATTTTCAGGACCCCAAAAGAACTTTATTACAATATAATATAATAATAAATAGAAGAATCGATAACTTTTCGATTTAGTCAATCACTAGCGTCGAAGTAAAACAAAATGTATTAAGTAAATTGTGCGGTGCATGGTAAATACACGCTGTGACTGAAGGGATAAGGTTTATAATTGATTGTGTAGTATGTAATGTTTTAAGAAATGCGGATGTATTTGCGAATGCGTATATCTATTGTTTTTACTGCCCTGCGTGTGTGAACTGACGACACAGGTCCCCATACATTTTCGGCTAAAGGGCATATCTCCTGTTGTTTCTGTCATCTGTGCCCATGCACTTGTCGCCCCTTACTGTACGTGGGGTACTCCAGTACCTACCCCTGGGTACAGTTAATGTCATTATATTCCTTACTATTTTGTGAAAGTTTTTTCGAAATATTGCATGTTATTGTTCTTTTTATGCATGTTTTTCATTTACCTTCCTTAGACTTAACTTTATTTAAAAACAATGTGTAGATAGGTATGTAATATTTACTATATTTAGACATTTTTATTAACATTAGTTGTTTTGTATTTTTTTGTTTGTAATTTGAATAATTCTTTTTTTTTTTAATGTCATAACGTACAAATCTATAAGAAAATGAAATTCAAAACCTTATTCTGGACACTCATGATGTAGAAGAAGTGGTTCTTGGGGACAACTTTACAATTTGCCCTCATAAACGCTCACTTGGTGGACTGATTTTCATACAAAACTTTGCCGATGCATCTTTCAAATAAGTATTGGGGGTGTATTACAAAAAAGCGGTTTTCTGATGCGCCAGCCCCTTTAGATTCAAAATCTGAAAGTTATTTATTTTGTCCCAGGTCAAAAGACCGGAAATCACGCACTCGATGTGAATAATGTAAATATTTTCTAGGTTTAGGGCACCAAAAAAAGATTTGTCAAAACTATTAAAATAAGTTATTTTTATTAACATCTAATTATATTACATAACAGTGAAATAAGTGCCACATAAGTCTATAGTAGTTGAATAATTAATTCATTATTAAATGTTTATTCTTTTGTAAAAAAATATTTTAATTACTGGGGTACTCCAGTACCCCTGGGTACTGTTAGTTGCTGATAGTCGATGGGTACGGTTCTAGGATTAAGATAACTGGCTAAATGTGGGTGTATTAATGGGTACAACTCTGTCAACTCTTCAGGTAATACAGTGATGATGTAATGTTATGTGTTATGTTAATCATCATTATCATCAGCCATAACGTTCCCACTGCAGAGACTCTGGCCTTCTCTCTAGGAGAGGGATGGGCTATAATCCACCACGCAGACCCAGTGTGGGTTGGTTATGTTAATAACTAACTATATTTTTTTGACAATATCTTTACTGTTTATCATAATAACACCTTTTAAAAAAATCCCTTACAAAGGAGACTACTGTAAAAGCAATCTTATAAGACAAAGACAAAACTTCCTTACTACTAAAAGCAACGGAAGTCTTAACTTAAAACCATTTCCTTTAACATAACTTGGCCTTAATGCTCCTAGAAAACTGTAAGCTATTTACATCGGATTGTATCAGAAACTTGCCACTTTAAGCAACTAC
Source organism: Diarsia mendica (assembly GCA_949316265.1). NCBI lineage: Eukaryota > Metazoa > Arthropoda > Insecta > Lepidoptera > Noctuidae > Diarsia > Diarsia mendica. The sequence continues at coordinate 20,210,449 of OX438900.1, read as the reverse complement.
AGTATCTACATTAAAAATAGAACTTACTCGAAGCACTATTCTTAATTCGAAGCACTCAGAAACTTAATCAAGTGAATAAAAATGGAAACGAGAAAAATACAACGGACTGGCTGGCTGGATGAAATTTTAAATCTGGATTTGTGTTTTTTTTTTGTTTTAAATTTGGATCTTGTAATTATGTAGCTGTTTTTTTCACTCGTGATATTGTTTTGTTTTTATTTCATTCTGTTTTTGAATAATACATCTACAAAGAGACCATGTTGCTTTTGGCCTGTATCTGCGACAGTTATTATCTAGCTACCTATCTATATAAATAAAGAGAGAAGTCCTGACTGACTGACTGACTGACTCATCAACGCCCAGCCCAAACCCTTGGACCTAGAAAGCTGAAATTTTGCACAGAGGTTCCCTTTATAATGTAGACAAGGAATAAGGAAGGATTTTTCGAAATTCAACCCCTAAGGGATTTAAATAGGCGATGAAAATTGTATGGAAAATCGTCTTAATCACGCGGGCGAAGTCGCTGGCAAAAGCTAGTAATATATATTTTTAAAGGAAGGTGATTGATGTAAATACAAGCGGCTGCCAATGGTATCAACTGTACTCGTCATCAAAAAGACAGTAGGCCCAGTAGCGCCATCTTCTTGCTCTTGTCAAATATTTTATGGGGTCTGCGCAACAATTTTTTATCTTCCATTGTCTCCTGTCAATAGTCACATGGGAGAATTGAAGAAAAACAAAACGTGTAGACAGTAGGCTCAACAATGAAGATTTGTTTCCCTTTTCAAGATTCTACACAAATTAACAGTGATGAATTTAATGTTTGTGAGTTAGAGAACGTGACAAGCCACAGACAGGCTAATCTTATTACAACGACACAAGGTAAACTATTTGTGACTCCTGCCAACAAGGGTTAAGTGACTTAACCCAGCGTTCAAAAACCACAGCCAAAACCTACTAAAACTATAATTCAATCTACCTTCAAAAGGTAACCCAAATAATTGAATTAACCCTTATTAACAACCAACTGACCCTTAGCTAACCCACATCAAAATACATGTCAATGAAAAGGCGAGCTAACAAGAAGCATATTGTACATTCACAGTTAGTTTACTGTTTGGGCATAACGGTGAAGATTACAGTAAACTTTATTACAACTCAGATAAGATTGGTTTTCGGTTGATACACTGACATTGGCAAAAAATGAACTTTGTTTTCATTTATTTATTATTATTATCTATATACTAATATTATAAAGAGGTAAAGTTTGTGTATTTGTTAAATTGTAAGGGGTAATCTCGGGATCTACTGAACCGATTTTAAAAATTCTTTCACCAATAGAAAGCCACATTATTGCTGAGTGTCATATGCTACTTTTTATCCCTGTATTCCCACGGGAACGGGATCTACGCGGGTGAAACCGCGGGAAGTCCGCTAGTTACATATAAAGACAGACGTTGACTAAATATGAAAGACCTGTAGTGTTTTGAGCACAGGCTACTATAAGCATCGGCGATCTGTAATCTTGCAATTATATCGATGCAGCATCGCCCATGCGTTACACAGTATTAAAATCGATCTAGATTCTATCGATGCGACTTCCTGCGAAAGGACGCGGTATCGGGAATCGTGCGTTATAACAAGACTTATCAATAAAGCAAGGAGCAATGCGGCTTTAGCATCTTCAAAATTTAGTGAAACTCTAAGTCATGTTCCGCAGATGCCAAATCGATGCGACCAGCATCCGAATGTGTGCGGAGGGTGGCGTTTAGCCGCTGCTGCTGTGTCGAGCATCTGAAAAGCGACTCAATCACCGCGTTTGGCGTTTTTAAGTGTGCGATGTGGCATGTTAGGTCACTTCAAAGTGGCAATGCGGAAATGGGATTATCCGTTTGCAAACAAACAACCTCTCAACTTAATCACATATTATACCTTCACCGTGCCGTCCTGGGTAAAAAAATATTTTAATTGTAAATGTTCCTAGTTATAGTATAATAGATACTGCAATATAGTTAGTTTTTACCCGACTACGGCAAAGCCTAAAAAGGAGGGTTATGATTTTAACTGGCTATGTATGTGTGTGAGTATCTTCATCTGTTCCCTCATAGCTCCTAATCTACTTCTCGGAACTCAACATATGAGGTATCGTTAGAACCGTCTTAATTGTCCGCTGAACATAGGATACGTGACGTGTCACAAAACTTTATATGGCGCCCTCTAGTGGACAAAAAGTAATGTGTTAAAAATAAAAATGGAGATAAAAAATACGCCGTGTTTGGTATCATTTGAAAGGGCGTCACTTGTACATTTCCAAAATATTGCATAGTCGTAGTCGGGTTTTAAGTTATCTTGCTGCACCTTATTACAGGGTCATGTACTCACTAATTTTAAGCCTGACGTGTAACTATGTTGTGTACATTATGAATTTAATAAATAAATAAAAAGCAGCTGTTATGTAGTCTGCTGTAACCCTAACTGCATTAAACATTGGCCTGACTTCTCCTTCACTTAGTGAAACTGTGACAGCGTCATGGGGATATCCGAAGTCGAGTTATTAATTAGATATTCTGTCAAGCGCCCGCTTCATAGACAATGTTGATGGCAGATTGGGACCTGTAGATGATTTGTTACTTACCTTTTGATTGGCTATTTTGGGAGTATTGGGTATTGATTTTAGATGTTTAAGGTAAGATTTTATTTTGACCAACAAAAAATATCATAACATCACGGTTATAATCTCCAAAGGGTTAGACAGAGGTGTTCTTAATAGCACAGCCATAATATTTCGCTACACATGCCAAAATGGCGAATAAAGGTAAGTATATAATACTGGAAATGTTCTGTGTAAATATTATGAAAAAACAATAGGTTATAAAGAAACACACATTTAATTCAATTGTTAACACTTCTCGAAAGAGCATTATGTTGATTAAAAACCAATTTAATTGAGAATAATCATTCTCAATTAAATTGGTTCATTCCCAATTCAATCAAAACCGATTCAATAGGGAATTATTCTTGGGCACCAACAACATCTGGAACAATGCCCTTCCACGGATCACTAGCAACGAGAGTCAAATGGAACGTCTTCCTCGTCCGGCTCACGCTGTCATCAGCTGAATGGCGGACAGTAGACACCAGCTGATAGGATCCACTCGCAGATACAGGAGCATCCAAGAAACCAATAACACAGCTAGTAAACGGTTGGACTGCACTCCAGAAACTGATGGGACCTGGTGGAATGTTGTCATTTGGGTAAGCCTCATAGGTTACACCATTAGGAAAAACGACCAGGCATTCTTCAAGGGTGTCCAGGAAGGACTTTGGGATCGATAATGTCTTGCCAATGAGTGGGTTAGTGATGAACGTGCTTTCCTCGTCCGGTAGTGTGATTTCGGTGATGGCTTGACCTGTGAAGATAAAAAGATGAGTTGTAGGAAATCATACTACATAAAATCACGTCTATAATCCCTGAAGGTTATTAACCCTCTGCAGCTGACGTGGCTCAATTTGTAGGGTGACCTGTCCAACAGTTAACCACTCGTACACAATCAACCATGCCTATATTTGGCAAACGTGACGTCAATATTTCGTGCAACCGCGCGATTTAGATGTCAAAACGGCCCCGCTCCCCTCTCCCGAGTTTGCAGCGAGCTAGCGCGGGCGTCAGTTGTGTGGCATCAAATTTTGTGTTTTTAATGAAAAAAGTTAAAAACATAACGTGAGTACTTTTTCTCTTAACTTTATTTGGTTTGATTTTACAATAATCATTATTTGTCGGCCGTGTAGACTGACTAAACATGTTTCATTTGGTATAGGTATTAGGTGTGTAATGACGCTTATTTAAAAGTGAGGTCAGCTCAACGGTTTTGTGAACAGGGTAGTCTACAATTAACCAAATGCAGTTGGTACACAATTAACCATGGTTAACTGTGTACCAACTACGGTTAATTGTGTAGGTACCATACCTGTATAATTTTATCTTGTTTGTTTTTTTGTAAACTCTTTAATGTGTTGCAGGTATACAAGTAAATGTTTACCAAGATTACCGATTTTTTATTTTATTTGTATTTTAGATGGGGCGTACTAAACAACAAGAAAGAAAAAAAGGAGGGCACTCAGCAGACGCTATTGAATTAGTCTAATAATAGTAGTTAAATATATATTCATTATTATTTATTAATATTTCTATCTAGTTTAATTCCAAAGTTGAAAAAGTCTAAGATTTATAGTTAAAAGACTTGTTATATTTTTATTTTATTAAACGTCTTAAGACTGATTACGTGCCGGCCAATAAATAATAAGTAGGTAGGTTATAATTTAAACTAAATGGATCTCCCTAGTTGTATGTGTTGATAAGCATAAAAATGTTTCAATTTATATTTGAGAAGTATAAAACTTAATAATAGTTACATAATTATAAAAAATAATGCTTTGAAAGCCTTGTTTGGATATAAATGTATTATTTATTATAATTATGTCTTAAATCGAGAAGTCTGATTGTTATTGTTGTAAACATTTTAATTTGTTCGTAATTATTATAAGGAAAACATATATTTTGTGTTAATTTTGACAAAATTACCTTTAATAACTAATAAAAGGTCAATTTAATAACATATGGTGTTGTTATTTAAAAATAAATAATTTATTATATTTAGTGATTAATTGTGTACCCCCATGGTTAACTGTTTCATACCGCCCGGTTAATAGTGTACTATAGTGTGGACACAGTTAACCAATTCTCATTTTTAGTAAAAGCCTTTTTATCTGTAAAATCTTTAGGAAAACGAACAGTTCTTCAATGCCAATATGTAGCTAATTAACCTGCCTTTTGACCAGAATAGAAGTTAACATATTTTGAATGAACAATTATGAGTTATGGTGGTTTGAATTTTATGTGGTTAACTGTTGAACAGGTCACCCTACAATTCAACTGACGTGGTAGTCCAACAGACACCGCGAAATACAAAATTCCGTTTTTTACCGGCAATTTTCAAATTTGAGCGCCGCCGCTGCGAGTACATTACTGTAATGGGCTCGCACGTCGGTAGGTGTGCGGTGGGCGGTCGCAGTGAGCATAAGTGTGCGTAGCGGAAAGAAGGTGTCCACGAGACTACCACGTCAGCGATTCTTTTCGCTACTCGGTATAAGGTATAAGGTACTCGCAGCGGCGGCGCTCAAATTTTGTATTTCGCGGTGTCTGTTGGACTACCACGTCAGTTGAATTGTACAAATTAACCCACGTCAGTTGCAGAGAGTTAAGGCAGAGGTGCGAGGGACGCTCGAGGCGTCAGGGCCCACGTGATGGCTTCCGGCCACCATAGGTGTGACTTAGCTCACCGTTCGTCCTATGACAACAGACCGTGTCAAAGGCGCGTTCGAGTTCCACGAGTGCCTCAAAAAGATGTCAGCAACATTGCCCGGAGGCCCGCAAGGGCTGACGCCTGACGGGGCTGCGGGTTGTTCGAAAGAGATACCGCGGTCCCGGAACACAAAGGGCAACACGAAGGAACATGGGTGGTTTGTAGTCAGTAGAAGTCTGACATCCCTTCATTCAATGAGTCATTTGATAAATTCCCACCCACCACCACCAAAAGAAAATAATAAATTGCAGTTTTAAATCAGAAAACTCAAATAGATTATTACCCATATAATTGAGAAGATCATAGGCCATGACAAATGAAATAAACTGCTACAGAAAAGGTAAACGAAAGAGAAGCAGACCACAGAAAATGTGTTGCGGAGGGATGGCAGGCCTAGTGTTATGTTATATAGTTTACTTTTTACCCGACTACGGCAAAGCCAAAGGAGGGTTATGATTTTGACTGGCTATGTATGTATGTTTGTATGTAAGTATCTTCATCTGTTCCCTCATAGCTTCTAATCTACTTATCGGAACTCGACATATGAGATATCGTTAGAACCGTCTTAATTTTCCGCTGAACATAGGCTACGTGACGTGTCACAAAAAGCGATTTGGCGCCCTCTAGCGGACAAAAAGTAAGGCTTAAAAAATAAGAATGGAGATAAATAATACGCCGTGTTTGGTATCATTTGAAAGGGCCTCACTTGTACATTTCCAAAATATTGCTAAAATTAAAAATCACGCCCTCTAGCGGACAAAAAGTCAAGAGTAAAACGAAAAAAATTAACACCAAAATTGTTTAAATAAAAAAAAGTAAAAACTAAAACCCGACTACGACAAAACAACGACGCTGAAAAAGTATTTAACAAGATTTTCAGGATAGAACAAAAAGAAAAGTCGTAGTCACACGGTATTAAAGTGTTTAGGTTGGTACCTATAACGTGTGACTACGGCTTTTCTTTTTGTTCTATCCTGAAAATCTTGCAGCGTCGTTGTTTTGTCGTAGTCGGGTTTTAGTTTTTACTTTTTTTTATAATTTTACCTTGAGTCAAAGCCAAAGCCGCTGCCACCACCAATAATACCAATAGTTTTACTGCCATCTTCACTGTCAAACTGTAAAATAATTCATCAGTTTCTATACTTATATTATAATTATTATAGTTTTTGATGATTTATCATCTGATAATATTTGCATGATGTAATTAATATTTTATTTATTTTACTTTTTAAATTGTTATTGTTATTAATGTGATGTAATTATTGTTATTGTTTTTGCCTATCTAGTGACACTCATTATCATATTTTCATTTGTTAATATGCGGATAATGTAGTGGGCTGCAATATTGTTATTTTTTTAAATTTATTTTTGTCTGTTTCAACACTGTATATTGTAGCTGTTTATTGTCCCTGAATAAATAAAAATAAAATAAAATATATATTTGGTCTAATCAATTTTTTATTTAAGGATAAGCTTTATTGATCGAAGAGGATAAGGGATAAGGGCGAAAAAATGATGATTTTAATCTCGCAATTAAGTTAATATAAATGTGTGTATTTGTCTGTTTGTTACTCTTCAACCTGTATTAATTTGTTTATGAAACTAATAAAATAAACTGTCTCTCTTTGTCGTTATCAGCCAGTCTTTATTTGGGCCCGGTTGACGGCAATAGGCACACCGTCTATTATGGGACTTACACTTATCTGACGAATCTTAGAATCCTTCATCTGTAAAAATGAAGCAAAGGCCGTAACAGTCGTATAATAAGAATCAAAAGTTATAATAATTTTTCCCTCAATAGCAACTCGAAAGGCCTTTCCGAGCTATTATTACTTCTAATAAGTAAAATCAAAAATACAGTGTGGAAGGAACACTGACAATAAAACGATTACTACGACGTATTCAGTAGATTTATTCGACATTGTGTATGTTTTTTCATTGTTTTTCTTTATATTAGCCAATATTAGCTATGTATTTTTTCTCAAACATGCTTGGAAATGTGAGCATTATTTTGACAACCTTCTTCGAGATAAATCGAAATTGCTGTACTGGCCAGATACATGCGACCAGCGGCCGGCAAAAGTTGTATGAAAATCCATATCTGTCGTGTTTAGCGGCCAAATAAATTACATACTAAACTCATATCTGTCGTGTTATTTAAAAATGGAACGATCTTTTACTCTGAACCATAGCAACCAAGGAGGTGACTTATTAAAGGTTTTATTTAAATTTCGAATTGGCTGAACTCTTCAACGCGTGAAAAATTATTGTTGTATGTGATTTTGAAAAGTAAATTGTATTTAATTTCCTCGCATTATTTGAGAAAAGTACTATACAAGCCTTGGCCACAAGCCCACAACTAGGCATTGATGGACTTACATGTATGTGTGCCTCGGCTTCGCCTCGGCCCACATTTACACGTTCGTCCATCAATGCCTCTGTTGCTGGCCGCTGCAGTAATAATCGTATAATTTTGTGAGAAATTACTGGTATTAAAAGTAATAACCGACGATACAATATTACCGTCGGGTTCTATCTATACTAATAAGTTAATCTCCAGAAGCAATGATTCGATTCAAAAAATGTTTGCACTGGCAGAAAGCTACATTGTCCGTGAGTGCAAAAGACTTTATATTATATTAGCTTTTGCCCGCGACTTCGTTCGACTTTCGACTTCGAATAGTGACTTCCGGCAGATTTTTGGTTTATCTCGCGAAAAAAAAAAAAAAAAAAAACTATCCCATGTCCTTTCTCAAGTTCCAAACTATGTCTGTACCAAATTTCATCAAAATCCGTTCAGCCGTTTAGGCGTGAAAGAGTAACAGACAGACAGACAGACAGAGTTACTTTCGCATTTATAATATTATATATATAGTATATAGTATAGTTTATATAGTATAGTATAAGTATATAGTATAGTATTATAGTATGGATGGATATGGATTGATAGCATGAAAATTAGCCGAACTATCACAATTTTTGCGGACGAAGTCGCAAACGAAGGTACTTACTACTAATATTTTTCTCAATTTCAGTCAGCTTTTGTTGGGTTACCATCACTCAGAAGTCTTGCAATATCACACTGCAGGCAAGGAATATCTGGATACAATATTTTTTATCTCAATTCGGACACAATCATAGGTGCGGTTATCAATACAAAATAACTGTTTACGATCTTTAAGATAATCAAAAGATCGTAGGATATAAGATTGTATCAACATTACGTGAGCTCTAATATACTGATTATAACAGATAAACTTAAAATGTTCTTTATGTTATTAATATCAAAAATGTACCCTACTACTACTTTAGCTACGCACCAAAAGATCAAATCAAATCAAAATATTTTATACTACCTAGTGACCCGCCCCGGCTTTGCACGGGTGCAAAAAGGATACTTAAACTTTCCTCTTGAATCACTCTATCTATTAAAAAACCCGCATCAAAATCCGTTGCGTAGTTTTAAGGCGGGGTTACCCCGATAAATGTCGTCAACAATAGCGTTTTACTCGTACATGGAACGGATTAAAATTTTGAAAAAAATGTATTACATAGTTGACTCTTTGATCATGATATGTCGGGCATGCGATACACACGCACGCGCGATGCACTTCACTGCATCCAATTAAATCGCAAAGACATGTCCAAATGATGGCTAAATAATCGTTTTACTTGAGTTGTATTAGGCTTTGAAAAATAAAACTTATATCATAATAAAGGTCGTAAAAAATTAGTATTATCTCGGGTCACATAATGTATAATTTCTTTATCATTTTTCTCCAAGAGAGAAAAAACAGTCAAAATTTAGGCATTATATCGCTCGCGCGGCAGGGCGGGGGGTGAGGTCGTGCGAACAAAGTATTGCAACCTCGCCTTAAAGATCTAAGCAGACATAGGGACAGACAGCGGGAAGCGACTTTGTTTTGTGATAGTGATGATCACGTAGGCCTACATGAGTACTTGTTAAACGTCGACACAAAGGTGCATGGTTCGGGTTGGTCGTTTTCTATGGAGAAGAACCGGTAAGAAACTCCATGGTTACTCTTTTAAAATGGTTTGGTTTTATACATAGATCGTTGGGACACGCAGCCATACCTATAATATGTTTCAGGAGGCTAATAGTTATTGTTGTTAAAGCGGTAGCAAGCGCAACTACTGAACATTTGCTTATTAAACATGTCCAACAAAAAAAAAAAACCAAGCCAAGAGCGTGTCGGGCCACGCTCAGTGTAGGGTTCCGTAGTTTCCCGTCCGTCACAATAAGTGTTCCCACTTATGAGTTTAGAGGTGGATATCCATTATGTTTTTTTTTTGTTTTATATATATATTAATTTTTTTTTTCACTTTCAAAATGATTTTCCTAGAAAGTCCATAAAGTTCTACTTTTCAGATTTTTTTCATATTTTCTAAACTTATGGTTCAAAAGTTAGGGGAGTGGTCTATGGTTCAAATACCAAGTCGGACAAAGTGGTAATGGGTTTATCAAATAACTTTGTAGCACCCTAAGAAGTGGGAAAAGTAAAACCAAAATACGGCAAACAAAATATTTATTGGATTTTAAAACACACAATTACATGCTTATTATTCTTGACCCTCAGAAGGGAATACAACATCAGTCATGACAAAAGTCAAATGGAACGTTTGCCTAGTGCGGCTCACGCTGTTGTCAGCAGAATGGCGAACAACAGATATCAGCTGATAGGATCCACTGGCAGATACAGGGGCATTCAAGAAGCTAATGGCACAACTGGTAAACGGTTGAACGGCTGGCATGAAATTAATGGGACCTGGCGGGATATTGTTGTTAGGATAAGCCTCATAGGGGAAGCCATTAGGGAAAATGACTTGGCATACTTCAAGGGTGTCCAGCCAAGACTTGGCAATCGATATTGACTTGCCGATCATTGGGTTGCTAATGTGCGTGGACTCCTCATCCGGCAGTGTGATCTCGGTGATTTGACCTGTAAACGGAAAGTGATGGTAAATATACGGAATGAATAGCACGCACTAATGCAAGATGATTACTCGTAGTAGGTGAAGATTTACTTCTTAGAGTATCGATTGCAAAAAAATTGTATATTATTAATCCCTCCTTTCCTCGCTCGGGGCATAGGTTTGTCCCCTATTACATTGGACTTAACATAACTACTACTAAATAGACATAACTGTGGTGACATGTGGGATTATACTACCTTATGATATTATGTACTTGGATAATTTGAGTGCACAAACTTAAGAATGGAAAACTATTTTAAAAGTCTGAAATTAGTATTGAGCATATTAATAACGGTGAAAGAAAACATTGTGAGGAAACCGGCTTGTCTTAGAACCAAAAAAATTGAAGGTATGTGACATCTACCAACCCGCACTGGGCCCGCGTGGTGAATTATAGACCGTCTCTCTCATAGAGAGATGGCCTGAGTCCCTGCAGTTGGAATATTATAGGCTGATGATGATAATGATGATAGTAATAATTTAGTACCTTGAGTCAAAACCAACACCGCTCCGACCACCAATAAAGACAATAGTTTAGCTGCCATTTTCACTACAGAACTGGTAACACTCATTGCGTTTTTCCCTCTTATATATTTTTTGTAAAATTGTCATCTGATAAATCGGACCTGATCAATCAAAGTGATTACTCTTTCATTTTAATCCTTCAATTAATTGGCAATGATAAGAGTGGATTGATATTATTTTTAGAAAATCATCGTCCGCCTTGCCTTTTCCTAATTTGTTGAGGTGACTGCTAATCTAACCGGATGCCGCCGAAATTCCAGTATTTTACACGAAGCGACTGTCTATCTGACCACTTCAACCCAGTTAGTACCAGGGAAAACGGTACCAGTTGTTAAGACTGGTAGTCAGATTTTCAAGCCACTACCTACCTGTTCCGACTGGCAAAGATTTACAAATGACAGCCCTGACAGGCACGGAGAAAAGGATCATAACTCGGAATGTAATGGCAGATCACCCATCCACGAGCTATCCTCAGCAACAAGCAATATTGTCATCTACGACACGACACGCTACGAAGAAGTCTTACGACATAGCGTGTCGATGCCAATATGTAAATTGAGTCAGCCCAAAATGTAGTGGCGAGATTGACATTTTCAGTTCCGCACATCAGCTCCTGTGATGTGCTGCAAATAAAGGGACAGGCAGAACACGATATCAAGTGTTCCATTGTTTGTGAGGCAACACCATATTTACACTCCAGGGCAGAGTCATAAATAAATCTCCACCTGAACACGTTTTCTTTGCTTCAGTCAAACCTGTGTCCGGAATCTATTAAAAGACTTTCAGGTCAGCCATGGTAACTCGTCTCCACGTGGGAGAATTTGGCAAGTGGCACAAATGGGATAGGTAGGCATTAGTAGGCAAACACTCTTTCTCGCTAGTTTGATTCTTTCTTTAGAATTTTTGTCAGTAAGTGAACTTATCAAGTGGAAATTATGTTTTTTTTCTATTCTTTTCTGATTAATTTTACTGCAGGATCCAAGACAGTTAAATCTTTCCTCTGGGATTTCATCGAGTTTCATTGTTTCGGCGCTTTTCTGGTAGTCGCCACTGTTGATTCTGGCTTTTAGGAGTTACATAGGTTTGGGAATAGTGTGGCGGCCTTGTCCCAATAAAAAAACTACTTAGCAAGTTACTTAAGTTTGGGAATTGACCTTCGCTGCTGTAATTATTTATCTCCTTTACAAAATGTGATTGAAATTATAATCTTTTGTTTGCAATACGGAAATTACTAATAGCAGGATAACAGTTCACGTTCTAAGATAATCAAAAGATCGCAGGATATGAGATCGTATCAAAACTACGTGAGCTCCAATACAAAACAGATGATAGAGATAAAGTTAAAATGTTCTTGATGTACAGACGCCAGCACATCAAGCTACTACAATCTGTCAGATTTCTTTGATAGATTTTCGACTTTATTTCTAGAGCATTAGGTTCAAGGTTCGTTGGGAAAATTTTACAGTTTCGGGTAGCTTGACATGCTGGCGTCTGTACAACCGTACCCAGTTTATAATACATCAAACAGTTAGTTGCGTACAGTCATTTCACACGTATTGAAGCTGTGACTACAGTAATTTAACACCGACCATATTTGTAACGGAATAAAATTCACTGTAATTTTGAAACTGATCTTATGAGGCAAACAGGAGTAAAACGCGAGTTTTATAATGCGTAAAAGTATATGATTCACTGCAGTAAACAAAATCAAAAAAATATATGATATTCTTCAGGATATATCCTAGTAACATGGTGTTGTGAAAACCTAATACAATTAACTTTGCTCGATATAAAAAAATCACGAAGATACCGCTAAAAATTTCTTTTAACGAGTAAAAACCATATTAAAATACATGTCATCGTTCCGATTTTTTTGCCAATTAATTCTACAAGCAACATATTAAAATCATAGTGTTTTGCTTTTTAGTCCAATCAATAGTTGTTTTGTAAATCGCAAAATACCACTAATTTTGCACTATTTGGCCGCAGCGAAAGACGTAAAAACCTCTTTGTAGTGCAAGCTGATGAGAACTTTATTCTATACAGTATTTCAAATGAAGTTTGAACGACCACAAATAGAGTTGCTAATATTTTGAGGTAGGCTCTTAATGGTTAGGTTCTTTAAAAATTCAAGTGTGTAGTATTTGCAATCGGTGTGCGTGTCTAATCAGGGGGCCTGAAATAGCCACTTCAGCAAAACCATTACAGGATAATATTTTAATATGAATTGTCTTACAATTTGTAAAATGGTCACAAACTTGGTCACAATTTGTAAAATTGTCACAAAGTTAGCAATTGATTCATATTGTTATCCCATTATGATTCTGTAAAAGCAGCCATTTTATACCTCCCGATATATGAACCTGGACAAGGTGAAAGGAAGCATCGTAACAAATGTTCTTAAGTTACATATATGGGAAAAAGACGTAAGTTTTTTTTAACCGACTTCTAAAAAAAGAAGGAGGTTCTCAATTCGGATGTTTGTTTTTTTTTTTTTTATGTTTGTTCGGGCATAACTCCGTCACTTGCTAACCGATTTGAAAAATTCTTTTTTGTTGGAAAGGGTATACTTCCCAAATGGTCCCATATTTTTTTTATCGAAATCGGACAAGCGGTTTTTGAAAAATCAACAAAACTCAAAAGAATACTACATTGTCCACATTAGGTGAACCACTAAAAAGTGAAAAATAAAAACTTTTTAACAAAAAATAAAACCGACTTCAAAAAAAATGTCAAAAATAAATCAGTTTCTGAAGTCGTTGACAAAAAAATGAAATCAAACAAACAAAAGTCACCGACTTCAGAAACTGATTTATTTTTGACTTTTTTTTTGAAGTCGGTTTTATTTTTTGTTAAAAAGTTTTTTATGTATGTGATATCGATAGTGATAGTATAAAAATAATACATGATGTATTTTTTAAACCATCTCCGAATCTAAGTAAATCTTTATCGAAGAAGGTAGAAGGGCGCCGAAGATAAGGCGTCATAAAAAGTACTTTTTCACTCCTCTTGCTCAAAAAGAACGTCATAATAGCATACCAGAGCGGGCCTAAAATTGTATATATTGCCCTAGGGCTAAAAGTAAATCTCGTACGACAACTTGTTCAGCCAGCTGGTGCGTGACTTAAGTTTCAAGTAAAAAAAAATGTTTTATTTTTAAAAATGGAACTAAACGCGCTGAATGCCGAACTCTTTGGTAGAATGTGTGCGTTGCATTGCAGCTATAGAAGAAATAAAAAAGGCATTGGGAATTGTATTATTAAATTAATTTAATTTTTAATAAAATAAACTCATATTGAACATGGTTATTTTATTTTCTCGCAATCGTAGTGAAAATTACAGTGTAACACACGGCGCTAAAATCCCATTATAACTCGGTTCCTATTTACTACCTCGCTAAAGCTCGCTAGTAAAACTACCTCGTATATAATGGGTCATTTTAGGCCCTTGTATTACAATGTACTATTAGACAAACACTACTGGTCTTACTAAACATCTATCTTCTTCTTCTATATCTATATCTATACATATAATAAAACAGTAAAAAAACTGTGTCTGTACATTGAATATATTAAAAAAAAAATAATTGAGGGGGGTTTAGAAGCAGTAGTAGAGCACGAATCCAAAAAAAAAAATCTGTCTGTTTGTCTGTTTGTCGGTTTGTCTGTTTGTCTGTTTGTCTGTTTGTCTGTTTGTTTGTACACGCTAATCTTCGGAACTACTCGACGGATTTGAATGATTTTTTTTTTGTTGTATAGGTATTAAGTCTGTGCAACATATAGGCTATAATTTATCTTGAAAACTTGAACACCTGATGCAGAACCTCAACAGACCAGCTAAACTATAAGAGATACGAAAATGGTACCATAGCAAAAATTGTTCCGCGTGATGAGCATTTTCTGCTAAGAGAATACATTTGAAGATCTGGAACACCTCATGTGGAACTCCAAGAGCCCAGCTACACTATAACAAATATAGCAATGACGTCTTAGCAAGAGTTGTTCAGTCTGATAAGCACTCTCTGTTGACGTATAAAAATTGAAGATCTGGAACAGCTGATGTGGAACTCCAAGAGGCTGGGCTCTTACTCGCGCTCTTTCACGCCAGAACGGCTGATCGGATCTGGATAAAATTTGGCACAGAGGTAGATTATAGTCTGGAATAACACAAGGGCTATAATCTATACATATAATAAAACAGTAAAAAAACTGTGTCTGTACATTGAATATATTAAAAAAAAAATAATTGAGGGGGGTTTAGAAGCAGTAGTAGAGCACGAATCCAAAAAAAAAAATCTGTCTGTTTGTCTGTTTGTCGGTTTGTCTGTTTGTCTGTTTGTCTGTTTGTCTGTTTGTTTGTACACGCTAATCTTCGGAACTACTCGACGGATTTGAATGATTTTTTTTTTGTTGTATAGGTATTAAGTCTGTGCAACATATAGGCTATAATTTATCTTGAAAACTTGAACACCTGATGCAGAACCTCAACAGACCAGCTAAACTATAAGAGATACGAAAATGGTACCATAGCAAAAATTGTTCCGCGTGATGAGCATTTTCTGCTAAGAGAATACATTTGAAGATCTGGAACACCTCATGTGGAACTCCAAGAGCCCAGCTACACTATAACAAATATAGCAATGACGTCTTAGCAAGAGTTGTTCAGTCTGATAAGCACTCTCTGTTGACGTATAAAAATTGAAGATCTGGAACAGCTGATGTGGAACTCCAAGAGGCTGGGCTCTTACTCGCGCTCTTTCACGCCAGAACGGCTGATCGGATCTGGATAAAATTTGGCACAGAGGTAGATTATAGTCTGGAATAACACAAGGGCTATAATTATATTATCCCCATAATAACTTAAGGGGGTGAGCAGTATTGTATTATACATAATCCTCAACTGTTTTACAGCTTGATACTGGAAATACGAAATAACGCATCATGGGGACATCGAGCGTGCTGTGCAATTTTTTACTTTAGGCGCCTGGTGCGAGTGTTGCGAATCCAAGAGAAAGCTTAAGTCTCTTACGTCATTTCAAATTTCTGGTATCGAATCACAATCGAACTGTCAACTGTCATACTATACGTAAATTAAAATAGAAGGTCTATTTCAAACTATTTGTGACTGGTGTACGTGGCCTAACGGTACAGAGACTTAGCTGTAAATAAAGGTACGCAATTTCAAATCACAGTCAGTATCCACTTTTTGCGATTTTTTATAATTTTGAAAGATTTCCAAAAATGTTAAACAAGTTCGCGAGTTCGATCCCCAATCGGTTTATACTTTTTGTAAGTTCCAGGTATTTGTTTTTATTTTGATGCTATATGGTTTTCAAATCAATACAGAGTAGATGGCCGGAAGCCATCACATGGCCCCCGACGCCCGGAGCGTCTCCTGTTGCGGCTGGGACGAGAGGTTCTCTTTCTCACATTACGCCACCTCCTTCCTAGCATCACTGCTTCGCCGAAGGAGGCGACGGCGTCCCATTCCCTCTCACCCCGCACCATGGCTTGAACCAGGGCAGGACGCGAGAGGTCGCTGCCGCCGATCGCCGCTAAGAGAACACGACGGGGCTCAACCCAACCGGGGCTTCGCCCAAGCGGGGCAGACCTCCACCGTGTCCTCCGGCTGATTCTTGCAATGGTAGCATCCGGGCGTTTCGTTCCGCCTGATTCGATTCAGGTACCTCACGAAATAACCGTGTCCAGTGAGGACCTGAGCCAGACGGAAGGTGAGGGCACCGTGACGCCTCTCAAGCCACTCCTCAAAGAGGGGATTTACCACCACTGTGCCCTGCACGGGGTTGCGACAGTCGCTCTCTCCATGTCGCCATGAAATCACACCGGGGGTCTATCCGCCAAGCGGCAATATGCCGCGGCAGCGGAGTTACCCCCCAGGGCCCCAGTGTAGTGCCTCCGCGTGCCATTCGTGCAGGAAACTACATCGCCTAAGCCCTATAGTGTGTGTTTGTTTCCAGTTTAACTTCGTCTTCGACAGATGGCATTGTTCATTTGACACACCATTTTCAGAATTGCGGTGTTAATATTTGTCGTGAATAGTCAACAAATACAAATTGACCGGTTCACAGTAAGAAAAACAGCTGTAAAAACTTTTAAAAACCTAATTAAAATTAGATAAGACCCACGACGTAAATTTTATTTGTTCAGTGTGGAAATCGAATACAGGACATGCAGCGCCACAGTCAAACGCCGAGGCACTCCGCTAACCATGCCGTCTTATCGCTGTGGCTGCATCGGGCATTGCTGCAACTTTGCTTAACAATGACCATATTGCACTTTCCGCTTACGAATTGCCGCTGAATCTTACCCCAACTTGCAACATCACCAAAAATCTGCGACTGGCCATGGAACAGATGCCTTTGCAAATAAGCGGCTTGAATCAGGAGAGAGTCGCCTGGAAATAGATGAAGATGCGAAAATTCCACTTGCCAAAGAGTTTTCACATCCAGTGCCAACAGAAGATGAACTTACCATGCACGGTTTTCCTAATTTGAGAGGTTAATATATGGACGAAGAGTGGTTGTGCTATCACCAAGGAACAAGGAATTTGTTTGTACATTTTGAGCCATCGTCGTCTCAACTCCATTTCATTTTGATTCAAGCCGCTGCCGCTCACATGACAGCGCTCATAAGGACACCTTTTGTAATCATTACCCACATCATCACATTTTGATCAAGCCGTCAGGTCTCACATATAAAACAACATTACGCCTTAATCCCGAAAGAGTTAGGCAGTGGTGTACCTAATCCTAAACCCACATTTCGCCAGTAATGTTCAAGCGCGATGTAATAGGGGGCGTTTGATGTCTATAGATATAATATTGCCTTCGACCGAGCACGAAAACCACGCTCCGTGGCCTCTACTGCGAAAACACTTTGCAATCAAACCCCGGACCTCATCCTCAGTAGTTGCACTTGAGACCACTCGATCAACGAGACAGTCACACATCAAAATTTCCACGTGAACGAAGTCGCGGGCATCAGCTAGTAATACATATTTTTATAGTCGGTAGTGGAATGAATTGTGGCTAATTTCCTGATTATTAAAACAATTGACGGTAGCAGTCGTGTCCCGCTTCCCGCGTGGTATGAGCATAAGTTTGAACAGTTCTTTATAAATAAAAACGTCAATTTTCAAGCTCATCATGGTCCAGTAATTAAAAACAAGCCACCTTTTTAGGGTTCAGTATTTATTATTCAGCGAGGTCTTTTTTTACTTGTCTACATTGGTACAGAAAAATTGGACTACGGAACTTTGCGGGCAGACCCGAGGAAGCAGCACCTGTGATCACAATTTATTGTAAAAGCTTTAACTATATTTACGTTATGTAAACATTTATGTATCATACCGTTCGTGGTTCGTTTCGTATAAATTGAATTCGGTGTTCACTTAAAGTTTTCATGTGAAAATAGTACGGCTGAATTTCGTTGACGTTTTATAGAATAAATGGATTTATTTGAGCCGTATTGTGGTGTCACCCAATGGATGACTGGTAGAGAATGCCATTGGCATTAAGTTTACTACTGTACATGTATGCGTAAAGTA
The DNA here is from genome assembly GCA_949316265.1 of Diarsia mendica. Taxonomy (NCBI): domain Eukaryota; kingdom Metazoa; phylum Arthropoda; class Insecta; order Lepidoptera; family Noctuidae; genus Diarsia; species Diarsia mendica. The sequence goes on along the minus strand of OX438900.1, from coordinate 20,192,000 downwards.
TAATTACATAACTTCATGCCAGTAGTCCACAAAGAATTAGGCAGAGAAGTAACTAAACAACCACATTTCCAGTTATGTCTGGGCTGGAGTCTATTGCTATCAACCGGGAGCAACCCAGACTCCATAACTGTTACTGAGAAATTCCTAATGTGCAATGAATAATTAGGCAAGAAACTCACTCAAAATAACTGGGCACAATATTGTTACTACTACATGTGAGCACAGTGTAGAAATAGAAGACGAAGCACTTCATATCCTCCTAGAAACCATCCATCATTCGAGAAGACGTCGCTATTGGTCCACCGGTCCACCTAACTATATCATTCATGGAAGACAAACTAGAGTCCTCCTTAACCTTTTACGTATATTCTATGAACTAGAGAAACTGGTGGTTCAGGGTCAGGTGGAGATCAACAGATCACCAACTCGCTAGACTGGCCAACATAGCTATTTACAAACAATCAAATCGAAACCCAATTGGACACCGAATCAAATAATTATGTCGTATGACAAAAAAGATAGACTTTTTTTTTTTTTTTTTCACACAACGCCATCTAGTCCCAAGCTAAGCAGAGCTTGTGTTATGGGTACTAGACAACTGATAAACATACTTATATATTTCTAAATACATACATACTATAGATAAATTACACCCAGACACAGAACAAATGATCGTGCTCATCACACAAACATTTGCCCTGGGTGGGAATCGAACCCACGACCTCCGGCATAGCAGTTAGGGTCACTAACCACTAGACTTATTCGATTCGGTTTCGATTGGATTGTTTGTGAACATCTTGGATTGGATTGTTTGTGATCAAGAATGTTACCGAGCCTACCATGATCCAATGTACTCGCAACTTCTCCAACTGGCAGAAATGGAAGTACATCACTGAAAGAGCGATCCTCAGGGAAGTCAACGACCCACCGAACATATCTCTCATGTAGATACCTCGTCTCGTCTACGCAGCGACGTCCACTCTGACAAAGAGCATTTCGACAAAGAAGAGTGAGTACTATGAACTCGTCCCGCCCATCATTATTTTAATCGAATTTAAATAAAGATCCAGCCAATCCCAGGCGCGACCACAACAGTACGACCGCAAACCGTTGGTAATCAAATTAAAAGGTTATAGCTGAACTGGAAATACAACAAAATGGGAAAATAATTATGCAACATCCGGATCTGTATTTACATTTCATTTTATGTTATTGCAGTGATTCGGGGGCTGGGGCTAAATAATATCAGCATTTGGGGGTCAATCTTCAGGTTAAGCTGCGCTTGGCTATGTGGGTTCATGGATGGGTTATCGCCTATTGTGTACCGAGTGGAGCCCTTGGTACAGGCGATATTTTTTTGCCTTTGGAAATGGTCAGTTGTCTTAGCGTCATTATAGCATAATTATAGTATAAATATCACCTCACCTCAGTTTTATCAATACAACCTTTGTTCGCGTAAATGACACCAGTTATTTGCCAGTAAAAGTCCTGTCAAAATCAAACTTCCCGTTTTGGAGAGCATTCTAGATAAAAGTCTTCGAAATTTTTGGTTCTTAGATATTTCCTCACGATGTCTTCCTTCACCGTTTTGAGAGTAGTGGTGATGAAATAAATTACACAAAGTATCGCATCGCGGTATTTTTGTTTATTAGTTATATATTATTCTGAATTTTCCTCTGTGTTTATGTGTAGGTACATAATTATAGCTCTTAATTCAGCATCCAAATTCAATTATGCCAAAAGCTTCCTCTGTTCGAAAGTCCAATTAGTAGCACTGGAAGTATGTTTTCAATAAAACAGTATCGATGGAGTAATTTATTTGCAAACATACGTGCATTTGCGGTTAATATAGTTCATTTGCTTTTGATGATATAAATTTCGGTATAATGAGGCATTCAGTAACGCATGTTCTAACATTAATAATTATTATTAGTTACTACAAGGTGCGATTTATTCAAAAAGCTTGAGTTGAATATTATAATTATCTTACAGAATTTCTTACTTCTTGAAAATTTAACTCTACATTTAATAAAACACAATTTAAATGTATTATTTCCTCACACTAAACTCCTCACAAAACGTGACATTAAAATCTCGTCACCCAAGAAATCGGTCGATAGTTTTAACAATTCAAAACGCGTTCAAAGAGAACAGTCTCGTTCGTTACATAATGTGACACGTAAAACAATTTCCAAGACCCTTATCCAAGACTACGTTGGGAATACAATACACGTTGTAAAGAACCAGGATACATTGAACCTTGGTGATGAAGGAAAGAATACAGCAGTGGGTCAGGATAAAGTGGGCATACTGTGATATCATTGAGTTGTGATGTAGGGTAAAGTACATCGTGTACTCAACTTTGATGGAGTGGCTTAATAACTAGATTTCATTGTGGTGGAGCTGCGGTACGATATGGAGACAAAAATTGTGTGCAATATTTCAGGAGGATATGTGATTCTTTTTTTATGTCTGACTTTAGAGCGCAGAACTACAAATTAAATAGCGAATGTGGAAATTAAAGTAAGTAAGTTAATAAGTTAAGCAATGATAAGGGAATCTTGAAGGTTAGGGGTTAGGTTTCTTGGTTGAATGTTAAATGCATAGTAAACTACCGACTTCAAAAACATAAAAAGTGAAAAAATAAACTTTAGAAGAAAAATCAGCTTCTGAAGTCGGTGGCAACAAAAACGAAATCAAATAAACAAATGTCACCGACTTGAAGCTGATTTTTCTTCTGAAGTTAATTTTTTCGTTTGTTTTATTAGCTGTAAGTCCTCCATAAATCTGCTGGAAATCATCGTATACAAGCAGTTGTAAGTGTTGTAATAGCTTAGCGCTACCTTTGCCAGGTCATCTAAGCTTATTAATTTGCGTCTAATTAAAGGAAAGACTCAACAAAAAAGAAGACCAACTTTCCCACCCCAAGCGATCTAATTCGCTAAAACCACACAGAAAACAAACTGCTCACTAAAAGGAAAAATCAATTTGCAACATCCATTGAAGATATTTACGCGACTTCTGCAACACAAATAAATGTACAGCGTTCGATGGACGCCTTATCCGTTCGTGTTTCACTAAATGGCCTAACTTTAGCCCATTTTGTACACCCACGTTCTATTTACAGGCTCTTGTTAACGTTTTCGGGTTATTCTTTTGCTTTATACGATTTGTGAAGTGGATTTTGTTTCTTGTGTTCTACGTTTCATTGGTTTTTGTGTTGTGACTGTTTTTTTTTTGTGTTTGTATTTGTTATGAGGGATAGACTCACTCATACGCAAACATGTTTAACTATTTTCTCGCTATCATAACCCATCATCACACATCACAGTGCCCATGCTTTTTTTTGCGTAGAGGACCCAGAAAAAGTGGCATTTTTTTTTCCTACATCTTTCAACAAAATTGGCGTAAGATTTTCGGTATATAGGAAATTTTCTCAAAACATCATGTCTTAGAGCCAAAAAAATCGAAGGCATATTTTGTGACATCTACCAACCCGCACTGGGCCCACGTGGTGGATTATAGCCCATCCCTCTCCTAGAGAGGAGGCCTGAGTCCCTGCAGTGGGAACATTATAGGCTAATGATGATGTTGTCTCGCGCAGAACGCCACTTTGTTTAGACCCTCAGAAGACTATTTAACGAAACAATCACTAAATCTACTACATCAAATTATTTGCACCCTTGATTTTGTGTCTAGAGTGCAGTAGTACTTGTACACTACTAGAATACTAATAACACACATACACTCATCCGACATCGTTACGTATGCACCGTTTCAAGTGCGTACACGGCAGCTAGATTAGTGTTAGCACTAACAACTATCTCACTACATTAGCGAACATTATGCAGTATATAATGTACTAACGTATAGGTACAATCACCTGCAAAATTGCATCAACACATTATAGTGTCTATTTTCCTGTGGGCATTTAACCTTTAACTGGTGACAAGCGGTCTCACAGGCCGAGAGGCGTCGGCGAAACATCATTTCACCCCCTTCCCAGCGCTTCCTATGTTTTACCAGTTTACCACCTGAGTAGCTTCGCTTCTAGTTGCATCCACGCAGTAGAGAAGGAAAATTGCGTTACATAGTCCAAAATCGGAATTTCGACAGCGGTCTCTCAGACCCTATGTCACCACTTACGTAACTTTTTAACGTAACTCTTGATGTACATTTTTTTTAATTTTTTTTAGTTATTACTCGCAATTAATCATTCTGAACCTCCAAATAGGAAGCATAAGGAGTCGGAAGTCAGGAATTTAGTGCCAACACGCTGCATCCCTGGTCTGCTTACAAATGTGCGAAATAATAATTATGCTCTGACTTCTAATAAAAATAAGCCAAGTTTGACCATTGCCAGTTTTGTAAAATGATTCATTGTGAATAAAGCATTTCATTTTATTTTTATTGCATCTTAAATTAATGGAAAAATAGTTTTTTTGTTATAATATTATTTATTAAGTTGATTTAATATTTTTTGTTGATCTCATGTTTAGTTTTTTTAAATGAGACTACATACCTTGTAATAGCCAGTTCTTAATTAAAAATATATTATATTAAGAGTTTATTGATTAGATTTATTTTATTCTCTCAGTTATTAAACTATTTTTAAAGACTGCAGTAAGCTACCCTACCTAATTTCTGTGCTATAGACCAGATACGGCAGCGGTCCCTCAGGCCGCTCGTCACCAGTTACGTTACACAAAAACCATGTCACCAGTCAAAGGTTAATAGTCGATAACAATTTTACGTTAGGTGGCGTCATTTCTCGCTTCACACGATTTTATTTCTGAAATGTCCATGAAATTTTGCAGGTGACTGTACGTCGGTACAAACAGCATCAGAAATAGATTAGCGCTAATCAAAGTTTCAAAGCAGGTTTTGTCATTAAAATTTATTAGATATTACTCGTTACTAATTTTAAAGAATCATCTTCTGAAACATTAAAATAATAGCTGGAGTTCTGTATATTAAATAATTAAAATTCCGAAATGTTAAGCTACTTCTATATTGCTGACTACATAATTAGGTAGTAGGTCACATGCCCCTTGTTAATTTAACAAGAGAGTTTTCACATTCACAACATCAGACGAAGGATTTGCGTGAACTGGGACGCGCGTGCCTCGCGCGTCGCTTGTTTCCTTCGCGATAGGTCGTACATAGCAACGTAGGAAGCTACTTCTTTCATTTGAAAGGTTTACTACAGTAATGATGTGTGTTATCTGTTTTTGTTTTAACATCATCATCTAGCTTATTAATAATTCGTTCAAGGGTTTGAAATTTTCTTTGCGAGATTTGACCAATGCTTATTATCAAACAAATTAATTCGGCAAGTTAAATAAATGCTTTTAAAAACGTACTTATTTCGAGACCGCAAGCGATATTGCTAAATTTGTAAATAGAACCAACTACATTTATTATCATTCATCATCAGCCTATAATGTTCCCACTGCAGGGACTCAAGCCTCTAGGGGGGAATGGGCTATAATCCACCGCGGGTTGGTCAACAACTATACATTTAACAGATATAATTGCAGTGGTTCAATTATTTTCAACTCTCAGTCGCTGTCACAAGGTTCATGTTCTTTGAGCATGTAGCACATGTCCAAGCGGTCCTTCAACAAAACACTTCCAAATGTCTAGCCTTTTCCCAACTACGCTGATGTCGGATTCCAGTCTAACTGGATGCAGCTGAATACCAGTAATTTACATGGAGCGACTGCCTATCTGACCTCCACAACCGAATTAGTACTGGTTAATATGGTACCCCTTGGTAAGACTGGTTGTCTAACTTTCGGGCCACTGACTACCTGTAACGACAGCCTGTACCAACGACTTAAGGCGAGGTTGCAGTACTTTGTTTTTACGACCTCACCCCCCGCACTGCCCGGCGAGCGATATAATGCCTAAATTTTGACTGTTTTTTCTTCTTGGAGGAAAATGATATAGAAATTATACAATATGTTTTCAACATTTACTTCAGAACAAAAAGTTCTATAACTTTCATATAAATTCATGATGAAATCAAATGTCTTAGCAGTACACGTTTTAAATTGTGATTTAGAGTCATGTTTGATAAAAAAAAATGATCGAGCCGATCATTCTAAATCGCGTTTCTATCTTTACGATTTACTTGAGAGTATGTTCAATTTTTATGTAATGATTTTTATTTGGGGGATAAGGGGTGGCATAACATCCAGCCGCCCAAGTCAAACCTCACCTGCACGTGGTACCCCTGATGACAGACGAACGAGGATATGACGAAAACTCGCCAAGACGCACTGGCCAGCGTGGCGTTTTATGGCCAAAACCCCCCTTTCTATTATGAACACTGCCAAAAAGCCCCGGCCCTCAGTTCCCAGCAGCCCCGCTATTCCGAGTTCTGACAGCGGCTCTGGTAACGGCGGGGCAGAGGGTGCTAAGAATCTCTGGATGTCGCCCAGCTGTCGCACCCTAATGACCCTGACCTTGGCGTGTTACAACGCCAGGACGCTAAGAACGGACGAACGATTATTGGAATTTCAATCTGAAATTGAATCCATCAAGTGGGACCTTATAGGTCTGTCAGAAGTACGCCGAAAGGGCGAGGAGCTGTTGAAACTACAAACAGGACACCTATTTTTCCACAGAGGTCACGAAGATACCACATATGGTGGCGTAGGGTTTTTCGTAAATGAAAAGATAGTCTCATTGGTTCAAAATATCAAGAGTATCTCACCAAGAGTTTGCTTTTTGATTTTAAAATTAAATGACCGATATTCTCTAAAAATCATCCAAGTTTATGCCCCCACATCCCAACACCCAGATGAAGAGGTGGACAACTTCTTTGAAGATATTGAAAAGGCCCTTAGCGATACACCGTCACATTTTAACACCATTATGGGAGACTTCAATGCACGGGTTGGCCAACCACTCACAAACGAGTGCTCCATAGGTGGTTTCGGCCTCGGTCAGCGTAACAGAAGAGGGCAAAACCTGGTTAATTTTCTTGAACAAAAGAACCTGTACGCAATGAACACATTTTTCAAAAAGCGACCTTCAAGAAAATGGATTTGGGCGAGCCCAGACGGAAAAACCAAGAATGAGGTGGACTACATAATAAGCTCTCATAAACATGTAGTCACAAATGTCTCTGTCCTCAGTCGCTTTAAGACCGGAAGCGACCACCGTCTGGTCAGAGCTGCGTATAGGTTCGATTTAAAGAAGGAGAGAACAAAAATGATACGAAAATCCAATCAGAAGTATGAAAAACCAGAAATACTCTCCCTCCAAGATGAATATGTACTAGAACTGACCAACCAGTTCCAGGGACTTGAAGAATCAAACCTTGACGCAAACCAGATAAACGAGGTACTATGCAAGACCATAAGCAAAACGACACAAAAACACATTGGTGGAGTGCGCAAAAAAGAGGCAAAATTAACACCTGGAACTATAGCTCTTATTAACAATAGAAGATCTATGCAACAGTACACCATACAAGATCAAAGAGCAATAGAACAAGTTAATCGGCAAATAAGCAAAGCAATCAAAAGGGACACTCGTAAATACAACACTAAAATTATTGTTAATACTATAGAACAGCATAGAGGGCCAAACATTTTCAAGCGGAAAATAAGTACTAGCAAAAATCAGATTCTTAAACTTAAAACTGAACAAGGTTGTATTGTTACAGATCGTGACCAATTATTAAATGTTGTAGAGAAATTTTACGAAGAGCTTTATGCCTCAAAATCGGCAGAACCGTCATCGCCGGGTAATGACCCTAGGGCTCCACCCATAGAACACCGAAGCTCCGAAGATTTACCAAATATCACGGCAAGCGAGGTAGAAAAGGCACTCTCGCAAATGCAGAGCGACAAAACACCTAGCGAGGACGGTATTACGGTTGAGTTACTGCGTGCTGGTGGTCAACCCGTGTTACAAGTTCTCGTGAAGCTCTACAACAAAGTGCTCTTTAGTACCACGACGCCACAAGCCTGGAAGAAGGCGACAGTAACTATTCTCCATAAGAAAGGGGACCAGTCCAATCTTAATAACTACCGTCCTATATCACTTTTATCTCAAATATATAAGCTGTTTGCCAAAATTCTGTGTAATCGTCTCACCCGCCAGCTAGACGAATGCCAGCCAGTTGAACAAGCCGGTTTCCGGAGTGGTTTCTCAACGATTGACCACATCCATACCGTGAAGCAGTTGATGGAGAAAAGTTTGGAATACAATCGACCCCTGTGTTTAGCCTTCGTTGATTACGAGAAGGCATTCGACAGTGTCGAGCACTGGGCCGTGTTTAACTCTCTCCATCGCTGCCAGATCGACGCTCGGTATGTAGACGTGCTCAAAGAGCTGTACGATTCGGCAACAATGCAGGTTAGACTTATACATGAGCTCACTGCACCAATAAATATCAAGAGGGGAGTGCGGCAAGGAGATACCATTTCACCTAAACTTTTTACGGCTGCCTTGGAAGACGTGATGAAAACATTAAAATGGGACCATTGTGGTATAAACATCAATGGTGTCTACTTGTCGCACCTTCGATTTGCGGATGACCTTATTTTGTTCGCCGAATCCCTCGAAGACCTTCAACGCAGGCTGAAAGAGCTATATGATGCTTCCTTACGGGTGGGCCTGAGAATGAACATGTCCAAGACGAAGGTGATGTCGCGAACTCCGGATGATTCTGTTTCAGCTGTTATGGTTGGAAGAGAGCGTCTGGAGATGGTTGACAACTACGTTTATCTTGGACATGTTCTATCTTTTGACAAGGAGCATTCAAACAAAGAACTCTCCAGGAGAATACAACTGGGGTGGGCGGCGTTTGGGAAGCTCGAGCATGTTCTCCGGTCTAAGAGGATACCCCAGTGCCTAAAAACCCGCCTTTTCAACCAATGTGTCCTGCCAACGATGACCTACGGTGCCGAGACATGGACGCTCACTAAGGAGACTGTGCACCGAATACGAGTTGCACAAAGGGCCATGGAGCGAGCTATGCTCGGCATAACCCTACTAGACCGAGTGCGCAACACCGAGATCCGGAGTCGGACGAAAGTGTTCGACGTCGGGGACAGGGCGATACGCCTAAAGTGGAGTTGGGCAGGACATTTGGCTAGACGCGGAGATGGCCGATGGTGTAAGATTCTGACCGAATGGTGGCCAAGGTTGGGCGTGAGAAACCAGGGTCGCCCTAAAGCTCGTTGGGTAGAAGATATCGTCAGGAGCTCGGGAAATGGATGGATGAGAGACGCACAAAGCAGGGAAGACTGGCAGAAGAAAGGGGAGGCCTATACCCAACAGTGGGTGATTACGGGCTGAAATGATGATGATAATGATTTTTATTTATTAAAAAACTCATATTTTAGTTTAATTTTCAAAAGTTACTACAAAGTACTGCAATCCCGCCTTAACGCGATTTCCAAGGCACGGAGAAACCACCCATCCACGGACCAACCTAAGGAAGCGTGGCCTAACCTGAAGATTGACTTGAGCGGCTGGTGATTTAGCTGCGAGCTCCATGACTCCATGACAAAAACACTCCCAACAGTGTCTGAGCAAAATTAATATATCCCAAACCACTTGGTTGGTATCCGAAAGGTAACACTTATGTAGTATACAAGAGTTAAACAACAACAAGAAACATTAGTTCACTAGTTCAAATATCGACGGTTAGTAAACATAGGGGTAAGAGTTTTGAGCGGGGCCGTTGACCTAGTGAAGCTACATGAACTATTTGAGATATTTTCGATACCCGCATTACGTTCTTTGTAAGGACATTTCAAGTTCATTACGTTATTTTTTGTTTTGTGCAGCACATTATTTCTTCTTTATCATCATCCCTTGTTTTTACTAGCTATTTCACAAGTTTTGACAATGGTAAAAGATAGTACCTATATCTGTTTGCCTGTTTGCCTATTAAGCTCCAGTTGTAATGGTGTCTCACTTTAGTTAAACTGCTGTTTGCCGATTTGAAGACTGTATAATATTGGCATGATTTAAACCCGTTCTTGACTGACTGGCCAGAGAAAGCAGAACACCGGGAGAGTTGGAAAGGGATGGGGAAGGTCTATGCCCAGCAATGAGATAGACCAGGCTAGTAAAAAAATATATATTGACTGGGTGGATTACAAATAAAAATGGCTGATGTATGCGCATAGTAAGGTGACGGCAAGCGAGTGTACCTCGATAAGGTCGAAGATGATAGACCCTTGACCATAATATCTGGTGTTAAGATGACGTAGAATCTTATGACACAATCCCAAGATATTTATATTATTTGCTTTTTTTTGTTTTTATTCCTATTCAATACTTGATTGCTTCGACGACTTTACAATTCAAAGCTATGTAGCAAATAGTTTAATAAAATAAATGCTTCAAGTTTTTCTGTCATGTAATTACTTAATTAAATTCAAAACCGCACCGCCCACAAGCTCTCCATGTAACCCTAACCCTGCTAAGCTATACATCAACCAGTTCTTATTAAACTGTGCCAAGTTTTGGACACTCCTGAGACAATGGCGGACGGGTTGAGCCAGCCTGACACCAAGATGGATGGTCGCTAACGATTCTACGATACCTAATCAGCGTGAGTGGGTGTGCTTGGCTTTTTGCTGTCTCCCATATGGATTTGGAATGGCAAAATAGATTTAGGCCGCTTCACAATGGCGCTGATTGTGGTTTGAAATTTCGGTCTTGAATTTGGGCTAAATGTTTTTAGACTAAGCTCGCTTTGAGGATTAAAAAGGCTTTGGTTTTTGTTAATAGAAAATCTTAGTTTTTATTTTAAAAAAGAAATGTTGGGTAGGATTTTGATTACTTCAGATTGTCTAGAAAAGGTTCTGTGAATGACTTAGCAACAACAACATTAAATAAATATTTTTAATCAACCTCTGTCTGAAGATTGTTTCTTTATTTGTGTGTCAAAATTTTATAAATTTACCTTAACTTCTTTTGCCCGAAATCTGTGCAATGTTTTTTATTAAATAACTAGCTTTTGCCAGCGGCTTCGCCCGCGTTAAAATTACGATTTTCCGTACAAACTTTCATCCCCTACTTAACTACCTTAGGGGTTGAATTTCGAAAAATCCTTCCTTATTCCTTGTCTACATTATAAAGGGAACCTCTGTGCAAAATTTCAGCTTTCTAGGTCCAAGGGTTTGGGCTGGGCGTTGATGAGTCAGTCAGTCAGTCAGGACTTCTCTCTTTATTTATTAGAAGAAGAAGAAGATAGATTTCGTGCACACACTTCATAATCATCTGAAACATACCTGTCTTGGACTTAACCAGCCCTCTACAACATCCAAAGCATAACATCCGACATAATCATTATCTTTCCACCTGCGCACGAGGTTCCATGGCTGATCTAGAAGTCTTTAAATGGACTCCGGACACAGGTTGGCTGAAGTAAGGAAAACCTGTTCATGCGGAGATTTATAGATGAGTCTGCGCTGGAGTTAGTTATTGCCTCAGAAACGATGGGACACCAATGATATCCTGTTCTGTCTTGTTATCCACTTTACAGTTGCGGATGGACCAAACTCGTATCCAAATAGGCTGATTCAATTTAGATTCACAAGAAGAAGATCATAATAACTTTTTCAACACACTTGCTCATAAAGTGGCTATAATTTCACCGCAATTAGGCACGTAATGACACCTATAATCAAACTGTGACTTTTCCATTGCTATTATTCACTAGTGAGTTATAGGTTTTTTTTTTAAATTTTATTGGTTGAGTTGCTATGTTCTTAAAAAAGTTTCGATACAAAAAAGATCGTGTTCAATACTGAAAATAAATTAATGTACCTAGTGCTTCCCCATTTCATGCAACTTTGAATTTAAATAGATAATTTCAACTAATACGTTTTTAATAAATGAATCTTTCACTCAAATAATATAACATTTGTTTTCTCTGTACTACAGAAAAAAAATCCCCATTTTGTCCGTGGCTAAAACTCTATCCGCGAAAAGTCAAAACTTTAAAAACCACATTCTTTTAGTCTATGGCCGATCGTCATTGTTACAGCAGTGGCGCCACTGGTCATGAAAAAATGCATCGCTACGTCAAACTTAGTATATTTATTTTAGTTCCGTGTTTTCCCGCCTGCATAGATAACTTGGTAGAACTGTAGATGCGCGCGCATTAATTTTTCCCGCTGTTGTAAAAAAAAAACAGAACTTGTTTTAACTGTTGAAGTTGGTAGAACTGTAGATGCGCGCGCATTAATTTTTCCCGCTATTGTGAAAAAAAAAACAGAACCAACTTGTTTTAACTGTTGAAGATGACTTTTTTAGTATTATTTTCTTCACAAGTGTGTTGAAAAACGTCGTATGATACACGTGTGTATTACCGTCCTCGGCTTTCTTAAGACCCTCACCTGACGGCTCGGGTCTCAATGCGCCTCTGCCGTAATCACCAACGTTACACACTTATACCATAATGTACTATTTTCTGCAAAGGGAAAACATTCCGCAATCTCATCCCACAATCCGCCAAAACGCCCCCAAATCACAATAATCAAGCAGGACTCACTAAAAACGTCCATTCCATTAATAATATTCGCAACGCACTCACTAAGCCTACGCAAATGCAGTGAAAATAGAGTATCGCATTAAATTTAATTGCAACGATCCCTTTCAGTGCAAGCGGGCGGTACCGCACTCGCCATAATGACGTCATTTTCTGTAATGCTCTTACTGGCGACTCAACTTAGGGTCGAACCGATGGCGATGTTGAGTTTGTTGCGCTGCTACTACGGGAGAATGTTTACTGTGATTAAAATGTGCGTCTGTGTGTAAATAGAACTGTGTTTTCTTTTGTGATGGACTGTAATATTTAAAGTTGCGATGGGCATTGTTGATACTATTGTATTTGTTCATAATTATACGTGTTGGAAGAAAGAGTTTTTATTTCAATTATGGTCTGGTTTTATCTTGATCGTTGTATTACATAATTATATATTCTGGCCCACTGCCACTTCAGCTTACTTATTCTGTGAGCTATGTCGACAACTCTGGTCCTCTGTCGGATCACCTCATTCCGGATGCGATCCCTGAGAGAGACCCCTAGCATAGCTCGCTCCATAGCTCGCTGAGCGACTTTAAATTTATGGACCAACCGTATCGTCAGTGTCCACGTTTCAGCTCCGTATGTCATAACAGGCAGGACGCACTGGTTGAAGACCTTAGTCTTTAGGCTCTGTGGAATGCGTGACGAGAAGACCCGACGAAGCTTCCCAAAAGCTGCCCAGCCCAGCTGGATTCTTCTATTAGCCTCTCTCTCAAAGTTGTTTTTACCAAACTGCAGAGTTTGCCCTAGGTAAATATATTCTCGAACAACCTCGAGAGGATCGCCATTGACAACAACAGGTCCTGGGGTGACGTGTTCGTTGAACATAACCTGGGTTTTGTCCAAGTTCACCCTGAGACCAATGCGAACTGAAGAATCCACTAGGCCATCCAGCATGTGTTGCAAGTCGTGCAGCGATTCAGCCAGTATGACGATGTCATCTGCGAACCTCAAGTGCGATATATACTCGCCGTTGATGTTAATGCCCCGTCCTTCCCAGTTCAGCGTCTTAAACACATTCTCCAGTGCGTTGGAGAACAATTTCGGGGAAATTACGTCCCCCTGCCTCACCCCCCTGCGCAATGGGATATGCTTTGTCTGCTGGTTTTGAGTTTGGACGGTCATAGTGGCGTCTTCGTATAGGCTCCTCAGCACTTGGATGTATCGCCAGTCTACTTGGCATCGCTGCAATGACTCCAGAACAGACCAGGTCTCGATAGAGTCGAAAGCCTTCTCATAGTCCACAAATGCAAGACACAGAGGCCGATTATACTCCTCGGACTTCTGTATAATCTGTCGCACTGTGTGGATGTGGTCTATGGTGCTATATCCTCCTCGAAACCCGGCCTGCTCTGGTGGTTGGAAGTCGTCGAGTCTTCGCGCTAGACGATTCGTGACGACTCTTGAGAACAGCTTATATACGTGGCTAAGGAGCGAGATGGGTCTATAGTTCTTTAGTAGGGTCTTGTTCCCTTTTTTAAAGAAGAGAACGACCACGCTCCCTTTCCACGCTTCTGGAGTTCTCCCAGAGAACAGGACCGAGTTGAAAATCTCCCGAAGCTCTCTTAACAGAGGACTTCCTCCCGCTTTCAGAAGTTCAGTCGTTATCCCATCCTCCCCAGGGGCTTTTCCATTCTTAAGCTGTCTAAGAGCCGCGTCGATTTCATCTTGGCTGACTTCTGGCAGGTCTTCTGTGAAATGGCGGGTTAAGGTGGCTCTGGAATCCTCATTTTCGGGATTCGGTCGAGATGCATGCGATGCGTACAGCTGGCCGTAGAAGTTTTCAACTTCCGAAAGAATCTCCGGCTTCGAAACGACGCTATCCCCACTAGATGTGGTTAGCTTCGACAGGTGGCTCCTCCCAAGTGATTGGACGAACACTTTCGACCCCCGATTTTGCTCAATCGCTTTTTCTATAGAGCGTGTGCTGGAGCATCGAAGGTCGCGTCGTACCAATTTCCTAATTTTTTTGTTGAGTGCCTGTAGTTCTGCCGAAGTGATCGGTGGGTTTTCACGTCGTTCCGTCATAAGCTCCAGAGTCTCATCCGAAAGTTTCGACTTCCTGCCCGTACACCGCAGTTTGCAAAAACGCGTCCCTTCCTCCCTGAGAATGTCCACCATTTGGTCAACATTATTTGCAGTTTCCACGGCCGTGAATCGGTTATCCAGGTCTGACTGGAACGCTTCAGATCCTATCATAGTTTGGAGCATATTGGGACGGAGCCTAGACTTCATCAAACGGGCTCGCTCCAGCTTGAAGTTGATATTCAGAGTGCCACGAACAAGTCTGTGATCACTACCGGTATTGAACCTGTTAATCACCGAGACATCTCTGAATATATGCCTTTTATCCGCTATGATGAAGTCTATCTCATTTTTCGTCATAGTGTCGGGGCTTCGCCATGTCCACTTCCTTTGTGCCTGTTTCTTGAAGAAAGAATTCATCATGAAAAGGCCCTCCTTTTCAAGGAAGTTGACCAGCATTTGCCCCCTATGATTTCTGCTGCCAAACCCGTATGATCCTACTACCGATTCACTGCAATTCTGTACTCCCACTTTGGCGTTAAAATCCCCCATGAGAACGTTGTAGTGGGCCTGAGTAGTGGAGTGCAAGGCCTTGGAGATGTCCTCAAACATTTCATTCATCACGTCGTCCGAGTGTGCCGAGGTTGGTGCGTAGACCTGAACAACCTTGAGGCTATACCTCTCGGTTAGTTTTACTACGAGGTACGCCACCCTATTCGAAACACTGGAGACTTCTACAACGTTGTCACAGAGGGATCTATGTACCAGGAACCCGACTCCGCCCTGGGATAGTTGGTCACCCTCTCGAAAGTACATAAGGTGGCCCGATTCAAGCGTTAGTGAGTCTTCCCCCTCTCTACGGACTTCACTCAACCCAAGAATATGCCACCTTATCCTCTCGAGTTCTTCCTCGAGCTGCACTAGGTGTTCGTCGAGCCGTAACGTTCGTCCATTGTACGTCGCCAAGGTCAGTTGGGTTTGGCGGCCATTCGTAACCCGCGGATTCTTAGCACCCCCTACCTTGCCGTTACCGTGACCGCCGCCGTGATCAGGAATAGCAAGGCGGCCGGGAACTGGGGGCCGTGGTTGAATGTGGCTTGCCATTAAAGGGTGCCCATAATCGCCACGCTGGGCATGCGGGTTGGCGATCGCAGATCGAAGCTTCTCGCACTAGTGACGCTGCTGCCCATCGCTAGCCTGCGCTATTTAGCCGCGAACGTTTGTTTGGAAATGGTTATACCGCCATTTATCGGTCGTCAGAGCCTCGTTTGTTGTTCAGCAGGATGCACCACGAGCAGGTGAGGTTGACTTGGGGTAGAGAGATGGTAGTATGCCCCCTTTTATGGTCATAAATTAGTTATTTATAATAAGATTTTTAGTACCGGTAACACTATAATCGTCATAATGACGTCATTTTTTGTAATGCTATTACTCGCGACTCAACTTGGGGTCGAAACGATGTTGAGTTTGTCGAGCTGCTACTACTGTTGTTTATTAAAACGCGGGAAAATGTTTACTGTGATTAAAATGTGCGTCTGTGTGTAAACAGAGCTGTGTTTTCTTTTGTGATGGACTGTACAGTAATATTTAAAGTTGCGATGGGCATTGTTGATATTTTTGTTTTCGTTTATATACGTGTGTAAAGTTTTTTTCAAAGGTCTTCCTGTTTCCAGGAGGTTATAATCAATCCAACTGGTTAATTTTTTATTCTAATTATGTCAGCGATAATATCATCGCCAATAATAAAAACTAATATAAATTTAATTAAAGTCGGAACAGTAATCGTTCGCGCATTTTCGTTGGTGAAGATTTGGTACGTGGACCTTTGGAGATAGGCAATGGAACGCTTTAATAATAAACCAATATAGACAATTGTAGACCAAACTGTACTAATAATTATAATTTTACTTAGTATGTTAGTAACCTATGTCTATTGCTTACGACCGACCTGCAGGTAAACACAAATAGCAGGCTTGTATAGCAACATTAATGCCTACTTAGAATAAGGGATGATCCAGGTGAGGGACAAATATTAAATTGAACAGATTACCAAGTAAGTCTAAAGTACGAATTATGTTCCTACCTTGCAGCACTTGTGAGAGCAACACCGAACGAGATCGCTAGCTAGTATTAGGCCATCAAGTTAATAATTATTTAAACAGTTTTTATATAATATGTCTTTGAGTGGACTGTACATAATGCGAAATTTAAAAAAAATCTCCATAAATATCTACGCTTAGGAATGGGCAACTATGTAGTACTTTCGCAGTTTTTATTATGCCTTGTTTAGCTTCAATTTAATGTTTTTTCGTTTCCTCAATTCAAAAAAGTGTCTGTAACTGTTGTACTTGAAATAAATGATTTGTTTGTGATTTGGATGATATTCTCATACAGCCATACCTACCGTTAAGGTTCAAGCAGGCCAGACGAAATACCTAAAAAGTTTCTTCAATCGAGTTAGCCTTTGCCAAAGAATGTCTAAAGATCGAACAGCTTTGATACACAAAGTTTTCCTGTCCAATGCACTTTCAGACTCTAATGAAAATAGTCTTATACTAAGTTGAAAAACTTGCTGCGTAGTTTGTCTTAGAGTATTAATTCTATACCCAGAGGAAAACTCTTTGAAGTTTCATGATTGATTTATATATCTTTAAACTTTACATTGAAAAACTTAGGTGAATTAATTCATTAATGACCAAAAAAATTTAATTTTCTTCTAAGGACAATTATTATTTTACAAGGAATTTGGCTATACACACTTGCTAAAAAAAAAACGTAAACAGAAAGAAAATACAATTTTATCAACTTCTAAAACTTCACAAAACCATTTTAATAACTACAGGAAAAGAAAGTCTAACTTTTGAAAGAAAGAAAGTCAACGTATTCGTAATCATATCGCAATAAAACAAAAAATATAAAAAGTAACCGTATAAAAATAAGACATCCATAAAACTAAAATTGATCCTGTATGAGGCCGAAAGGCATACCGTCGGGGCTGCGGTTTGTTCGAAAGAAATACTGCGACCTCGGCACGAGGGCTAAGAAGGAACATGGGTGGTTTTTAGTCAGTAGAAGTCTGACACTCCCTACCGCTCTGCCCAGCGGGGAGGAATCATAATTTGATGATTTTCCAACCTACAAAAAAAGGCCGAAAGGCACTATCTCAGCGTTTCAACTTTTTCTTGTAATACCACAAAATCAAACTGCACCTATAAAACCAACTCAAGTTCAATTCATCCAACTCACAACATTCCACTTTTCACCCATCTATTTTTGCACCAATGTGAATAATGTAAGATCCTTCAGTTCCGACATAGCTCAGCTCCGCTCCGCTCATCTCGCGACTATTATTCAAGTATACTTGTGCTAGTTACACATTCCGTCTGCAGAGTAGATGTAGGGTGATTAAGTGACGCTTAGGGATGTTAGCAGCTTCCTACTGAATTATATGGTACATTTATTATGTCCAGTGCATCTTAGGAAAACCTCCGTGAAAGAAATTAAGGTAAAACCATCGTGGGTTTAATGTGAAACTTTTAGGTGTTAGATTTCCTTTTCGAAGTCAACCGCTTAAAAGGTTTGCTTAGTAAAAGTGCCTTTTTTTTATTTATTTTTTAGTTAGCCTATAAATCTTTCCCACTCCTTCCACTTTCCTCGTTGTTGCGCCTCTTCCCGCCAGTTAACGAGAAAGCCATCCAAGGCGTCCCGCCATCTCCTCCTCGGTCTGCCGCGCCGCCGTCTAGCTGTCTCCGGACTCCAGTTCTGAGATATGCTGGCCCACAGCTTTACCGGCATCCGGCAGACATGGCCTGCCCAGTCCCATTTTAGTTTGGCAGCTTTATGAGCTACGTCAGCAATTTGAGTTCTGGAGCGCAGTGTGGTATTCCTTATTCATAAAGTGCCTTTATGTTAGGAAAAATACTTATAATCTCATAATTTAAGTTCCTGCATTTTTCACACATGCAAAAGAGAAAATCTGTGAACACAAAGGGAAAAGTTACATAAAATGAATAAAACCATGCCGCTTTTTAAAGCCCTTTAGCGCATTCATCACACAAATTAAATAAAAACTACTGAATACACAAAGACACAACAACGCGCTAACATTAAAACACATTTTTACAAAACCTACAAATAGTAATTCAAAGGCAAAAATGTTTTGACAAAACATGGAAATTCCCGAAACAAAGTTTCATTCGCAAAGCGGTTGTGCCATTTTACTTGCATGCACGCTGGCTTAGTATTTTCCAAGTGTCAAAATTTTAACATCTCGAGTTCCGTATTCAAGTGGTTCCGAATTTAAATAGAATTGCACAAAAATGTGTACCGTGTGCATGTTGGCTTTTGCTTTTAGTTCCCTGTTCGCGTGTCGCGAATTTTTTTTAGTCTAGCAACATTGCGATTTCGCGGGACTTTGGAACACTTTTTGAATACAAGGTGAGAATGTATGCAAAATTTTAATTTGCTTTTTATTTGGATGATAATAAGAAGAAGATGGATGGATTGTGTGAGGAGTGATATGAAAGAGAAGGAAGCCGTGACGTCTGACAGGGGAGAATTGAATAAGAAAACGTGTTGTAAGAATGGCAAAAGGGCAGATATTATAAAAGAATTCTAGCGATATTTTTAGCTAAGTAAAAATAAAATAATTCATAACTTACAATGAACACTTATAATAAGCTAGTTTGGTAAAATAACTATAAAACATATTATTGGAACAGAAATAAATAAACTTAACATACAAACTTCATCTCAAGTACCTACACCAAAATAAAAGAAAGCATTTGTCTGGACTATTAAACAGAAATAGTCCTAATTACTATCTATAAAAAGAGGCATAATTAAACAAAACTCCTGGGTTTCCCTTAAATGAGAGAGAAGCACGAAAACGCGAATACTTTATTTCTCCCCAGCTGTTCACATGTCGACACCAATTCCTAACATTTCTCACAGAGTCTTACGAAACGCAAACGTCGGCTTCCAACAAAATTTTATCTTCAGCCCTTGAAATTTCATCCACACGATTTTGATAAATAACCTCAGAAGCATAGAGATCATAATTGTACGATGTGTGAATAGAATAAAAGTAATAGGTGGACCGGAAAATTAATGTTGTCATTCCAACCCTACTTTCGATTCATGCAACAATTTTCACGGGAAAATGTTACGGAGTTTTCGGGAAGGCAATTTTTCATATGTGTGAGAATCAATCGTTGGATTTATGTCATGGTGCCTTGATTTAGTTATGAAAGAAAATCAGCGAGAAGGAAATTTTATGTTAACGTTGATATATCGCAAATAATGATATGTTAAAGGATAATTCTAGAAGCTATTTTTATCTGCATGAGGTCCTGGGTTCGTTTCTCGGGTCGGGAAAAGTGTAATTGATTTTCCATCATGAGTTTCTCAGTAGCAGCCACGGATCCCGGATGATGGCAATAGGATCGTTCCCTATTACTATTCGAAATCTGGGTATACTTGTTGGACACACCTCTAGATAACCCTTCGGGGATGGGGCGTGGTGTTATGTCATATTTTATCTAAAAGTTGCTCTTTCAAAGGAAAATGGAAACCCAGACGCACGTTTTCTTTTAAGAAAGTTGCTTAAAATTTAACAGAAAACCCCAAACAAAAATTGAGAAAACATTTTTTAAACATCTTCATCGTATCGCTGGCTCGATAATATTTATATTTTTTTAGCCCAGAACTCCGCGTTGTCAGTGGCAGCGCAAAGGTCACTACGGCTGCTTGATTTTGGGAAGGCAGGACAGATGCTGTAGCGTAGTTTGCGACAAAGCACCACAACCACACCTCGCTGCGGTTTTATTCAGGTAGTCCCACATAACGAGGTTGGAGTTACACCTTCCCACTTCACTCGGTTTTATGGTAATAATCTAGTCACCTTAAATTAAGTATATTTGCCACAAATCTCCTTGAGAAATTAAGCGATAGTCGGCTTATTTAAGTAACGCGAAACTACTTACAATATATTTTCGTACAGCGTGCAGCGGCTTATTTAGAGCTCTAATAGAGATAAAGAGTCCCAAATGAGTTCATACTACATTAAGACGCTATACACAAAATCCTGTTAGTTTAAGGCTTAAGTCTGTAAGACCAAAGTAGTCTTTTTAAGGCAGATAGAGCAAGTTTAATCGCTAAGATGTAATTTCGAAGGTGACCGCAACGGCACACGACTTGCTGCACGAGATCGCAGTGACGCGACTGGTTTGTATGTCGTCATCATCTGCCTATCCATTTTCAAACTATGTTGGGGTTGGCTACCAGTCTAACCAGATGCAGCTGAATGCCAGTCTTTTAAACAAAAATAAAATAAAAGGGGTTGCTCAATATTGTCTGTTTGTTTGCCTTGTGCTTTCCAAATTGTTGACCCCTAAGGATGCCACTGCCTACTCCGTACAAGCAGTGATACAAACTGTGGTTGCTGGCCCCATCAACATTTTCTTTCATCTGGGAGGGACATCACGTCAAAGAAAGACTCCCTGTCTCTCTTTGACGTGATGGACAATTACCATAGTAGGTAATTAATTCATGAATTTTACCTCACCTTGTTGAAAATGTATAGAGCCTTTAAAGCAAAATGTAAACATAGTTCCTTTCTCAGAATGACCCCCAAAATCCACAACAAAACCAGCCACGACCCCTAACAATTTATACTTAATTAACTTACCCCTTATTTTAAAGCCACTTATCTATACCAAGTAATTAGGACGGTATAGTTTCTACGTACGTTCGTAATTAGTAAGCCCGGACATTATTCCGTTGGCTTAACTGGCCAAGAGGAAAGCGGTTAAAAATTCATTGAAATTAGAACTACGTTCGCTAAAGTTGTTGTACTTATACCAACTTGTTTTAGATTGCAATGTTTCTTTACTGGTCGGGCATAATCAAAAGGCTTTACTAGGCCATTACAACTGTAAGCCCCAAAGCATTTGACAGAAGTGTAAAAACATGGTTTATGTTGGATTCAGTGCTGAATTGTTGTTGAATAATAATAATAATAATATAATAATATTCCACAACTATCACACAACGCCATCTAGTCCCAAGCTAAGCAGAGCTTGTGTTATGGGTACTAGACAACTGATAAACATACTTATATATTTCTAAATACATACATACATATTATAGATAAATTACACCCAGACACAGAACAAATGATCGTGCTCATCACACAAACATTTGTCCTGGGTGGGAATCGAACCCACGACCTCCGGCATAGCAGTTAGGGTCACTAACCACTAGACCAACAGGCCAGTGCCGAAATGCAGTGCAGTGCAGGAATGGAGCCCTGACACAGCCAGAAGGCGTAGCAGCAGACCTTATAAAAATGGCGGGACGTTAGACAAAACCAACGACCAGTGCGCATAAGCCCTGGATGTGAAAATGTCGCCATTTTTGTAATTTAGCAACTTTGCCGCTGTGGTTAAGAATCTACTTCGGAGTCACATGTGATAAAACACAAAATTACATAAAAATAACCCCCAAATGCAATTAAACGAATATATACTCCAATTCAATACCTCTAAAGGTACTAAGGCAACCTATATTCCATTCTAGCAACCCAACCGTACGTATGATATTCTAAACGAGGCCACAGGGCGAAGTTTTTACGAATGGCAATTCCGTTTGAGCCTACTAATGAATTTCTGAAGGCCTCTAATCAAAGTTTTCTCATTTACTATGATGTATACCGACATCCCGCCGAGTTATGTTCGGACAAATCTCCGTTTTGAAAATGAGGAGGAGATGAAAAGATTTTTTTTTAACGTGTGCTTTCGGTTTTCTACACACGAGACCGGTCAATGTGGCGACATCTGAGAGAGGCTTATGTCCAGCAGTGGACGTTTTTTGGCTGAAATGGTGATGATGATGTACAGAAATATCCCATTTCACAATACATGTGAAAATCTATAAATTAACAATGTTTAGTAAGTCTTCTCGTTAATTTTTCTACTTACTTACAAACGAGTAGGTACGTATCACATATTACCGTGAATAAGTCAACAGAGAAAAGAGGCCAATTTTCTTTTGACATATGAGACTTCCGTCATCAAAATACAATATAGTGGTATTTCACCTTAATTTACCCGTTACTGTCACAAATAAACCTTTGAAACAGAAAACTTGGTACTCAGAAACGAGAGTTTTGTGGCAAACAACATTTCATTTTGATGTACGCAAAGGCTGCGTGCAAACTTGCCGCTTTTTCACAACACTTTTTTAAACGATCGTTATGGAATCGCCACACACGTGTAGCGAGTGGCGTCCGTACGCGACTCAGTGTCGGCGACACGCCACCGTTGGCAGCCAGTGCAGCCACCCTTGACTTAGTGTCCGCGAGACACCACCAGTGCTGGCGATTCGATACTACCCTCACCGCCCGCCAACCCACTAGTGGCGACCACCAAATACTACTGGCGGCCACTGACTACTAGTGGCAGCCACCGACCACTCGTGGTAGTCACTGACCACCTTCGTATGCGTAGCAAGCCCTTTGGTACCGCGAACGACAGCCTACGGTGGCAGTGGTTGGTAGCCCGTTTGTGAGGAGCCTAATTGAGTCAAATTCTTCGAAGAAATTAGACATTGTTGGCGGTAATTCTGCTATCATAAGGGTGTGGAGGATGAATTACTTTGAATTCTTGTTAGAAATAAGAAAAATAAATTGTTAGGGACTTGTGTAAGTTACTTAATATTTGTTGAAATTAAGTGCCACTTAGCTTGACATGATTGTGTTACTTGTGTGGTAAATTTTCGTACTAAAAAAATATAATATAAGTAATATTATGTCGGATTGTCAGAATTTTGTACAATGTACAATGTGTGACATTGATACAGATGGGCATTAAATTAACAAATTACCTAGGTACTTAAAATTATAATTTAACGTAATAACACAGGGCATAATGATTCGGGTACAGTTACCTGACGTCTCAATTCTGCTGCGACCAGCCAGACACCTAGTTACACCCAAATCCGTTCCGAAGAGGAACAAAATATATTATATTCATACATTCTCACACATCTACGCATTTATAATACCGTAGTATAAGAAGATAGTAAAATCAGCCTCGGTTTCTTCACAATATTTTTCCTTCACTGATATCAGTGATGTCCGAGATAAACTTCTGTAACATGTATTTTGTCTTTTTTCTCTTTGATCTTCTCCGTCGTCTGCCGTTACATCGCCTTGGCAATACGCATGTAAAGAGGTAAATAATATTTCTTCCTTTATGTACCTATAAATAAAAGTTTTATAATACCCCAGATATCGACACCTCTGGGCTCAAAGGTCGTTAAGGACATTTTGGCGAAAATGACTTTTTGATGCAGCTTTACTCAGTTTTTAATTCTCTATCGATCTGTATATTCCGTTTTTGGAAACTCGCAAAAAAAATGCCTTTACGACCCACATAATTTGAGACGTTAAACAAAATGTACCGTTAAAATATGGAAGTAAATATCACTCAGTTACCAGAGCGAACTCATTTTGGTAGTAAAGTAATAGTAGATTATTGCATCGAGCACAAAGTAATTTATTATTGCACCGAGTGCCTGATTTAGAGCCTGAGCGTTAGCGAGGGCTCTAATCTAACAGGCACGAGGGCAATATAAATTACATAAGGCGAGGTGCATAATCTACTTTTCTTTCAACTATTACATAAAGGAATAGTAGATAAAAGAAACTCATATGAAACAGTTAAAAGATTTTCTATACTTAACACTGTCGTCTTCATTTAGAATGTTTTCCGGAGTTAATGTGTCGCTAAATGATTCCATTTTAATTCGAAGCCGAAGCACTCAAAATCAGATAGTATCACACTTTATCGCGCGTTTCCAAAAATATTTGTCAAGCAAAATTAACAAAGTTCCCCAAAAGTTCCCGCCATATTACTTTTTTAAATTTCTTTCATTTTATAGTAACTAGTTAGCAACAATCATTTTTTAAATTTGGAACAAGTAGTAGGATAGAAACGAATAATACTTAAGTAAAAAAAAAAGTATTGATATCGGCTGGCTGAATAGAGCTAATCCATTGAGATTGGCATCGGTGCGATTAAAAAAAATAAACTGTGCAATAATGAAATTTCATACATTTTTATTGCTCTAGAGCACTAAAGACTCGCTTTGTGCTGAGTTTTTAGTGTGATTATGATGAAATTAAAGCATAGTTGGAAGAAAAATAAAAAAACAACTTTTGGGGTTAAAATACATTAAAAATGTCAATTGTCCTATAAAACCCAGAAAAAATAATTGAAATAAAACGAACTTGTCCTTTACGACCTAAATAATTTAGGAAAATGTTATGTAGGGTCCTTTACATCCTACATTTATAAATCAATATGAGTTTTACTCCCCATAAAATAATAATAATTTGAAATAAGTTCAACTTATATCCACAATCCCGAATTTACCCAGCAGTGGGTAAATTCGGGTTGTGGATGATGATGATGATGATATCCACAATCTGATACACTTGAGCTGTATTATTAACCTTTACGACTGTTTCTTATCTTGTCTATGAATAGTGATTCACTGTGGTTAGAGCGAGATAAAATATTAGATCTGTGCGAGTGGTAGATTGCAATGAAACAGAGGCGCTTTGCTTTACTGTAAATTACGTTTTATCTTTCTGAAATAAAGATCAAAATGCTTTGACCATTTGTGTTTTGCGGGTTCATGTCGACGCGTGTTATAGTTTTCAGTCTTTTAACGGTTTTTAAAATCGCGGGAACAAGTTCACTTAATACGTGAGCTTGACAGATGCCCATTTTTTGAAATGTCACTCATTAAGCGTCAAGAGGATAAAGGTGTATTTGAATGATTAAATTCGTGTGACACGATGGAAAACAGTGGCGATGAAGATAATAACATCCTTGAACCTTTACTAAAACGCCGTAATCATTTACTTGCTGTATTAGCTAAACGAAAGACTAATATTAGGTAAGTTTAGTAGGTATTATGAGATTTTTAGTATAGTAATACCTACTTAGGTACTTTCTCGTAGGTATCTGCCTACTTACCTACTTTTGTATGAAAAATTAATGTGTTTCAATGTGTTTTGGTGGATTTTACCTAAAATCTGTTACTTTTTAGCATAGCACAGCGGATTAGATAGGTACCTACTTACATAGTAGAGTAGTAGGTAGATATTACGTACTTTTGTATAAAAATTAAATGTGTTTATAATGAGGTCCATGAGGTCAGTCGTCAATCTTTACAAGACACATAAAAACATTTTTTTGTAGGTAAGAAAACCTAATGACATCTCTCGCCCTTGGGTGGAGCGAGAGGGTAAAAAACACACCCGGTCCCTTCTTTGCCATAGTTCCAGGGCCCCGAGGATCACTTCTGCATGACCCATGGCCCCTCCTGGGGACATGGGTCTGGTCTGGAGCGCTAGGCAAAGAAGACACAAACGTGTGACTTTTAGTCATTAAAAGTTTGACCCGCACTTAAAAAGGATTGATTTAATCATTTTCGAATTTTCTTTTGATAAATCTGTAAGGTAAATTATGTATAATTTAGTTTCCTTTTTTTTTCAGAGTGTCTAAGGTATTATCGCCAAGAGATACTTAAAGAAAGTAATAAATGATCTCAATTTGATTACGAAAATGTACGTTTTATTTGTATGATTATGTTATTTCATGATTAATAAAGAAAATATAGTGGTACTTATACACATAAAATTTAAAAATTACGTGATCCATTTAATAATTAAGTTTAATTATCAATTAATCCTTTTAGAATACCTTAGCGGGTGATCCTTTAGAACCAATGATATTCTAGTAAACAGATATGTTACAAGCGCGCAATCGTGAAGACTCGAAAACGACCCAATGAGGGCTACCGTTTTTGTGCTCACCAGTTAGCGCCACTGGCGCGTGAGGTCCCGATCTAAACAACTGTCAAAGTTGGATAAATAGTAATAAGTTGTTTTGGCGTCAAAACAAAGTTTTCTTACAATTTAAAATAATTTAACGAGTATGCCGCAGTGTTGCGCGGTAATATTCACTATATCCAAGCCAGGTGATACACTTTTTGCCGTTACACTGTTGTACAAACTGTCTGCAGGTCACTCGACAGTATACAACAAATCGGTATGTAGTATTTCATATTCTATGTTTCCATTAAAGTTATTATTTCAGTCTGAGGTCTGTAAAAAAAGAAAAACATAGCTGTAAACTCGGTAAAGAAGCTTAATTTCGACAAAATATTTTGTTTGTAAACAGTAAACAAACCTCTGAATTAGCTGTTCTTTCAGTCCGCTTAACTTTGCGCCTCTTTTTCTTCGTGCCACTTTTAAAACACTGACATTCATTGACCCGTAACTCGCATTTGCCATAATTGTAATACCTCAAAATTAAATGTAAACGATCTATATAAAACCGCGCAGCCCACCCATTAAAGTGACAAGTGACATTTTGGACCTCACGCTACACTAGCGCCTCTAGCGGCGAATTCACACGCGTTAGCCCTCATTGGGTCGTATTGTCTTTAGTCTGAATCATGCATGGCGACGAGTGACACGCTACTACGAATTACGGTACAAATTGTAATAATGCCATCTTGCGTGCTCAGAAAGTGTACCAATTACGATACCAAAGTTAATAAAAAACACGGGATCTCATACCACATGTAAAATACACAATATACTTCGATTTATTAATATTTTTCATTTATTTTCCTAATATTCTGATACATGGAGGTTAGTAAAAAAGAAAGAGATGGGAAATACATTTTGTATAGTGAGAACGACAAGGACGCGTGCACTCCAAACATAGAATAAAAATACAGATGCGAATATTGAAAAAGGTGAGATATCTGTGCGGGACGTTCGAGTGGGCATTATAGTCATCGTTACCCCAGAGTTCTGCTTTCCTTTATTCTAACCTTGTATTATTTAATCATTATAGTTTACTTTATGACAACAGCGAGTTTAAACTATTTATTGTCTTTTCTTCGTTAAGGTTTCCAAGTATTTCCAACCAATGAGGTCCGGCTACAAGAATCATAATTGAATCCCGAAATAAAAGAAACTCTTTAAGAGGCAGGAAAGAAATAACTTGAGTCTTTTCGAAGGTGGATGATTGTTTTTATTACAAAATAAATATTTTGTTTCTTTTACATTGCGTTTTATTTCTCACCTTACCTAGCCTCCTACCCTACCCTTATAGGTAACGTTTTAGTTGTTATAGGTACAAACCTCGTGTACAAATTTAATACACTCGGTTTGTACCTTCTGTCTCGTTAAATTTCTTAGTCTATGATCCCAACATGCGGTGATTGGTGGTCAGAATAATGTTTGTTTACATTCAAGCGCAATTGACAACACTATCTGTCTCTTTTTTTCTTATTGGTTTTATCGAGCTATCTCTTTTGTATCATTTTGACATGTAGTGGAATGTAGATAAATGAAAAGTGTGTATGTGTGCTGCCGCTGCTGCACGGAACACTTTTTTCGGTGGTTTTGTAGGTGTATAACATATCTGTTTATTTGAATATCATTGTTTAGAACCTAAAAAATATTGCACTTGTCCATTATTTCCTTACTTTGATTAATTTTGCACTGTAAAGTAGATTTACGCCCTAAGCTAAAATCATAAGATGAAAATTTTGGGGGGGTAAAGGACATTTATTTTTTAATTTGTGGTCGTAAAGGAAATCTATCTCGATAAAAAATAAAGCATTAGGGTAAAATTGTAATACTGCCCAAGAGAGTACTATGAATTCTAAGCACTTCTCCAAAGTTTCATTTAAATATCTCAAGAAACAAAAAAGTTATAGTAAAAATACGATTTTTTTTTTCGTTTTTTGCTTCTCCTGAAAAGTTGCATTTTGTCCTTTACGACCTTTGAGCCCAGAGGTGTCGATATTTTAGGGTATTTAGCACGTTTGTTCGTTCAAAAAAAGTATATTTCACAGGCTTTGTTCACATTGTCTTCTGTAGCGACAACGGTAACTTCTAAAAACACTCATTTGTTTAGGTCTTAAATTCTGAAAGCGAAAATGACGTACATTTTTATTACAGACTCCTAGAATTTTAATGGTCACGTAGGTACCCACAAAAATGTAATATTTAGATATACCTTCGCAATGTTTTCTTATACTTTCGTTTTCATTTTAACTAGGAGAAAAATAAATTATATCAGTCGTTCTCAGTAAAGTCTAGTTTCCAATCCTCAGGTATTCAAGTAGGTACAGTCGCCCAGAAAAGTGCATGGATACCTTAGGGCCTATTTTTCTGTGAAGGTAGAAATCAAATTTTCGAAAATAATTAATAGATGGCGTTTGGTTTCTGCACAACTGTGATATTAAACTCTTCAATCCCCAGTGTCACTTGTAGGTGGCATAAGTTTTATTTCTGTTTCTACCTCACAGAAATTTTATTTGTAATTCCTACTTAAATAATAATAAGAAATTAAACCTTTAAAGTTTTTACTTTCCGCAATGACAATATCCGGATTACCCGGTGTCACCTGTAGGTGAAATAAAATGGAGGTAGATTTTTATAACTTAGTCTTAACTAAATGTAAACTATTCTGTTGAGTTATAGAAAAAAATGAACTTTGACTTGGGAATAGGTTAGGTAAGTAAGAAGTTAGGAAACACGTATTAGGTTGGATGTGAGAAAATAAATGATAAAAAAAAATACGAAAGAAACCATAAGGAATGTTTTCATTAAGCTAATAAGTGCGCATAGCATTCAAAAATATAATATTCGAGTTAGTAGTAGTTAGCAACAGGGATGAACGGAGACAAACAAAAAAACACACAAATTTTAGAGGTTTATTTCTTACAGTTTATTATTCAAAAACAGACATTTATTATCGTTCAACATTATTATATTATATAAAACTTCTTATTGAGGCCATAGCTTAAGTATTCGTTTCCAAAATCGGAAAGAGGATTGAAGCTTTTGTAACCTCAACAAAGACAAACAGGAGACCGGATTATTTTATCACAAAAGTGAAAAGTTAAATTAAATGAATTAAATAGGTAGGATAACAGCTACCTATACAATTGCACAAAAACGTACGAAAAGGTTCTTATGTAATGTAAAAAAAAAAAAATTGTTTGACTTTTTTTAGTTATTAAAAATACGTAAGTCATAGGTTATAATAACAGTCAGTCGTAATAGGTTATAATAACCCGGTCTCCAGTTAATATAAAAAATAAGTACTAATGTTAAGTAATATTATTTTTAAGTATTATGAAATATAAATCCTGGATCGGCAACACTTATCTATCCCCACACGTTCACTGCAATATGACCAGCATATTGGACACATAACCACTTGTTTATCACGTAATATTTCTACACCACAAACATAAGCGTCCGTGTTCACTGGACTTAAAAGTTACTCAAATCAAAGTTAACATGATCCAAAGCGAACTGTAATCTTGTCCTTTAATGGTTTTCTGTGGGCCAGGGTTTCACAACATGCCTCCTATAATGCAGCTCTTCACTTATAAGAGCACGACGGGCATTGTCAACACTTGAGTCATATAAAGCAGCATAGTCGGTCATCGGCAGGAATCCATTTTCTTCATACTCTCATAACACGATTTGACGCTGTAATGTGTTTATGAGCCGTGGTCTACTAGTTCTTTGATGGTGTTGCAAAGATCCCTCGTCTTCAAATCGTCGTACCAATAGAACAACTGTTTTTCTCTGCAACAATAATTATAACAGAAATATAATAACACGCAATAATGATTATTTATTAAGTAGTATAGACGTAACTAAAACATTTTTTTTTCTTATAAAAATATTGAAATCTAAACTACTTACGTTAACAATAAGATAAGTCGACAAGTTTCGAGTGTCGATAAGTTTTTGCCTTGATTTTGCAAATCAGTTATTTGAGCTCTTGTAAAGAAAACAATATTACAACGCGTACTCATTTTGATGAAATAAGTTAATAAATTCACCTAAATTAAAATAAAACTGAGCTAAACACACTCGAATGAGGTAATCGAAACAAACATAACGAACAATCAATTGAGCTTAGTCTTAACTCATCTAAATCTTCAATCTAATTATTTCTACTACCTACAAATTTATTTATGAATTCATATTCGACCTACCCTCAAGTTTGAAAACTAAAACATAGATAATTAAAATCAGATACCTAGTTATAAAATGATAATAATATTCAATTTAAACAAACATAGTAGGTAGTTAGGAATAAATTTATATAATAGAAATAATTGATTATAAATTATTTGAATGTAAAATACAGAAAAAGAAACTACATGAACATTTTATACAGCGTGAGCGCCCTCTAGTTAGTGTAGCATCAACAATATAATCAATGTTGCTAATCGAGTACTTATTTACGCCAGGTGGCGTCATTTCTTGCTTCACACGGTATTTTTTCTGAACTTCCCATGCATTATTGTAGGCGATGGTACATAATGACCCTTTTGGGTAATTTTTTTTTTTTTTTTTTTGAAGTGAAAACTTCTTTAGCGGCGTTGAGCACTTTGGGAAATTGTTCTGTGATGGGTATAAAATCTTAAACTCGCGTCAGGAAAAGTGACCACGTGACCCTGATCGAAAATTCGTCAGGACACGTGACCACGTGACCCTGATCGAAAAAGCGTAAGACGGATGGAGAGTAGACAGCTATCCCCTCTCTACGGCGCGGCGAAAATGTATGCCTGGGCCTACTGTTTCGTTTAGGCAGCGCAGGGCGCTTAATAATAATAATAATTATGATATTTTTTTTTTTTATATTTATCTATGTTTCGGCGACCTCTTTGGGGAAACTGAAGGTTTTGTCTGTGCAATTATGGACGAAGTTATGTTGACGAATAACTACCGGAAATATATTATGAGGGATGGGACGGTTGACGTGTGTCGGGCATGCCACCGTCCGGGTGAGTCCATCAGACATATTATTTCTGGTTGTTCTCGTCTGGCTAACGGCGAGTACTTGCACAGGCACAATCAAGTGGCCAGGATTATTCACCAGCAACTTGCTTTGAAATATAAACTTGTGGAGTCTGAGTTACCGTACTACAAGTATGTGCCCGACCCAGTTCTCGAAAAAGACCATGTTACGTTGTACTGGGATCAGTCTATCATCACTGATAGGACTATTGTTGCCAATAAGCCTGACATAGTGGTGATAGACCGATCAGCGCGCCGCGCAATGATAATCGATGTTACCATTCCACATGACGAGAACCTCGTGAAAGCTGAAAAAGAGAAACAAATAAAATATCTGGATTTAGCACACGAGGTTGTCGATATGTGGCATGTGAGCTCGGCTATCATTGTGCCGATAGTCGTAACGGCCAATGGTCTTATAGCGAAGAGTCTGGACGACCACCTGTCCAAACTCTCACTTGGTGGTTGGATCAAGGGCCTGATTCAGAAGGCAGTACTCCTCGATACGGCCCGCATTGTGAGGAGGTTCCTGTCTCTGGAGCCCTAACTACCGGTAGCTTGGACCCTGCTCCCGCTATCGGTGGACCACTATTTTTTACATTTTTAAATGTTTTTTTATAAATTTTGTATGAAATATTTAAAAATGCAATCTATATGTAAGAAAATGAATAAAGGAAATAATAATTATTATTAATAATAATATAATTAATAATAATAATAATAAAATTATTAATAATAATAATATAATTAATAATAATAATAATAATAATAATGATGACAGCTGTCAAAATTGAAACAGCTATATCTCGGAAACTATCGACCTTAGACTAGTTGTGTGTAGGGACAATTGATAGGTCTCAATGAGATCTACATTTCGGATGACAGCTGTCAAAATTGAAACGGCTATATCTCGGAAACTATCGACCTTAGACTAGTTGTGTGTAGGGACAAGTGATAGGTCTCAATGAGATCTACATTTCAGATGACAGCTGTCAAAATTGAAACGGCTATATCTCGGAAACTATCGACCTTAGACTAGTTGTGTGTAGGGACAAGTGATAGGTCTCAATGAGATCTACATTTCGGATGACAGCTGTCAAAATTGAAACAGCTATATCTCGGAAACTATCGACCTTAGACTAGTTGTGTGTAGGGACAAGTGATAGGTCTCAATGAGATCTACATTTCGGATGACAGCTGTCAAAATTGAAACGGCTATATCTCGGAAACTATCGACCTAAGACTAGTTGTGTGTAGGGACAAGTGATAGGTCTCAATGAGATCTACATTTCGGATGACAGCTGTCAAAATTGAAACGGCTATATCTCGGAAACTATCGACCTTAGACTAGTTGTGTGTAGGGACAAGTGATAGGTCTCAATGAGATCTACATTTCAGATGACAGCTGTCAAAATTGAAACGGCTATATCTCGGAAACTATCGACCTTAGACTAGTTGTGTGTAGGGACAAGTGATAGGTCTCAATGAGATCTACATTTCGGATGACAGCTGTCAAAATTGAAACAGCTATATCTCGGAAACTATCGACCTTAGACTAGTTGTGTGTAGGGACAAGTGATAGATCTCAATGAGATCTACATTTCGGATGACAGCTGTCAAAATTGAAACGGCTATATCTCAGAAACTATCGATCTTACGCCCGAATACTGGAACGCCACTCAAATCTCACAATCACCTAAAAGCTACTTAAATTTAAGCATCCCTCAAATTTAAATGGTATACACAAACGCCACTCAAGCAATTTGAAACCGTGATTAGCCAAGCAGTCCTCAAATGTTTACATCATGGGAACATCCTGCTAAAAAATTGATCTCAGCACGTTCTCAGTTACAAAATAATTTAGTTTACGTCTCGTATTCGTTTTACGCAGTCTTCATTGAACAATTATTTTCTATAATTATTTATTCAGTTGAAATAAAACAGGGTAATATACATTTGGTTTGAATTACGATTGAAATTATGTATTTATATACATAAAAAACGTATGGATATCGAAAGAAGACGTCATAAGAAAAGAAAATTTCTTGACATAATTGTCGAGATTGGAACGTCACACTTGACATTTTACGCGCGATTTTACGAAGTATAAGTAAAGTTATTACTTATTATTTGATTCACGATGGAGAAGATGAAGAAACGTGGATGCAATTATACACCTGCTGAGAAAGATATGCTCTTGGAACTAATAAAAAAGTAAGTACATAAATAAACAATGAAATACTGTACTTTACACTCGTTTAGCCGCAAGAGCCTGGTGCATGTAATATTTGTTAGTATCCATGCCTATAACATTCTCGTACATAGTCAGGAGCTGAGGGCAACTGTTGCCTGTATCTGTTGCAAGCACTTAGGTACTTATCCATTGAAACTTGTGACCACTTAGGTACCATCTGAAACACGTAGCTACGCCACAGTACAATTACTTTTAGATTCCTACAGGTATAAATACTGCCATATATCTAACTGTTTCATATTGTAAATAATATGTTAAATATTTCAGATATCAAAAAATCATATTATTATAAGAAAATAAAGAGACAAACGGCAATATAATTTTGAAGAAGCGAGCTGCTTGGGATACAGTGTGCCAACAGTATAATGCTGTTGCTGTGAGCGGCATCAGGACATGGCAGCAACTCGGACACCTCTATGAAAACCTCAAACATAGGTCTAAAAAAAACATTGCCGAAGCAAATGTAGACTTGATTTTTCTTCTATTTTATCATAATATTTCTTTATTTACTTATTTGAATAAATAAATACAGAGTCCAAATATAAAACAGTTTCTTTCGAGATGTGGAACCGTGAAACAAACTCCCTCTAGTTGTACTTTTCAAAAGCGTTCAACATTTCTTCATTTCTGCGGCTCCCAGTTGGCGTTTCGTGATTCGAAAGTAAAGACAAGGACGATAAAGACATTTTTATCACTTTTTTATTTAGTTTTAATAGGTTTAAGTTGATTTGAGGGACCTCACGACCACTCTCAGATATAGGGGCTGCTCAAATCAGTTTGACAGTTGATTTGACAGATAAATAGCGTTGAGTAGCGTTCCTGTATACGATTTTTAAACTGAGTGGTGTTTGAGCACCACTTAATTTAAGAAGCACTTATATTTAACAGATACTCAAAAAAGACGTTTGTGTATACGAAATTAAAGTTTAGGAGCTGCTCAAACGTTTAAGCAGCCCTTAAATATTTGAGTGTCGTTCCAGTATTCGGCCGTTAGACTAGTCGTGTGGGAGTTGGACATTTTGACCCTGAACGTTAACGATGTCGACTGTACAGTCAATAAAATACAAAAATAATTTATTTTGAACTAGACTGTACAATGTTTTTATGATGCTTAATCGGAGGCATGGGAAAAAATATTCCCGCTCCTCCTACCAATCGGAGTTCCGATCGGAGGACAGGGAAAGACAAAATAAATGGGTTAGCATAGTTATGGCGGAATAATTGAATTTTTAAATAATGAATTTGGTTTAACTATGTCGAATGATCGCAATCTTAGCACAACGAAATACAAAACTACTATTGATGCGGTCTTTATTAGACATTTAAATAGGTTCGAATCAAAACTGTTCGTTTCTTACTTCAGCTACCATAAACCTATCGTATCAGTTTTAGAGATTGGCGATGATAGTTCTGGTAATGATGATGGTGAAAAAGTCGTTGAAATTATGGATGAAAGTTGATTTTTCGGAGAGATAAACTTTTTAATGTAAAATAATTGTAATAGTTTAAGTGTGTAAAAGGCTTACACATAATAATATCACGTAAGCACCTTCAAACATTTATTTTAAAGAAAAGGGTTTACAAAGAATAAAACCAACGTCACGCAAATCTAACGTCGCCGCCTATCTGACACATCGCCTTCTGTCATACGCATGCGCGTCTTTCGCGCATGGCATGCAAGCTTTGATGCGCCGAGGAGCAAGGCTGTCGCGTTACAGGCTCCCCCTCTAGTTCAAACACTACGTCCTCGCGTTTGGACTAGGACAAAACAAAAACTAAAACGAAACTATAACTCTGAGAATTTTAAGATTTACGCGGGCGGCCTCTCTTCCGCTTTTCTTGCAAAGGGTTTTGCATCTGCCCGATAAAAGGCGTAAGTTGAGAGGCATGATATTTTCCTAATATCTCCCCATTGACACGCTCAAGACTATAAATCGTACTACCTAAGATTTCGCGTATCTTGTACGGTCCGTCACGCCTAGGAATAAATTTTGGAGTTTGCCCTCGACCAGTATCATTAGACCCTTGGGTTTTGAGTAACACCAAATCACCCACCTTATAATCGGGTGCAGTCCGGCGATGCTCGTCCGCGTACTTCTTCTGAGTCTCCTGCGCCTTCTCATGTACGTCCCTTGCATATATTAGAACATTTGACAGACGCTTAAGAAAAGGCGTCACGTTAGCTATAAACTTATCACTATCTACAATAGCGCGCATGTCGTTAACGACATCTGCGGGCGCACGCAATTCACGCCCGAATGTTATCATAGCAGGCGAATAACCTGTGCTATTAGTCACGGCAGAATTCATGGCAAACCTTACGGCCGCCAGGTGAGTATCCCACGTTGAGTGTTCCTTACCTACGTGGATGGCAATCTGCGGTTTCAGGTCACGATTTTTGCGTTCAACGGGGTTCGCTTCAGGGTGATAATATGGAGTCAGCGCTTGGTCGATACCAAAGACGAAACACACCTGCTGCATAATTTCACTTATGAACTGTACTCCGTTGTCGCTGATCATTCTCCGAGGAACACCGTATCGCAAGAAAACCTCATTTACCAGGATTTCGGCGCAGTTCAGACTAGTTGCGCTCTTCAAAGGGAATAATTCCACCCAACGTGAACAAACGTCTTCAACAATCAGGATCCACTTGTTACCTGACTTAGTCTGCGGAAGTGGTCCGAAAAGGTCTACAGCAACGACTTCGAACCGCTGCGTCACGGCCGGTGACTGAACCAGCCCAGACGGTTTACGAGTGTCTACTTTGTACCTTTGACAAGGGACACATTCCTTAACATAATCGGTGACGAACGTCCTCATACCCGGCCAGTAATATCGTGAAACGATACGCTGCAAGGTACGCTCGACGCCTAGGTGACCGGCAGTGGGGGCGTCGTGGTAGTCAGCGAGAACCTTGCTTCTTTCACTTGACGGTACCACTAGACAAGCATCGTCGTTTTCACTCGACTCCGGTCCATACCTATAAAGTATACCGTCGGAGATGACGTAGCCGCGATCGGCCCACGCTCTCCCCCTAAATGGTTCGTCCAATGCCTCAAGATCGTTTATAATCTTGCGGACATCGGGGTCCTCCAACTGGGTTGCACGATAATCACGAGCACCTCTAGTCGGAACGTCAACTACAGTTCGGCAAAGGTCGCAATCTGCTTCGATAGTACAGGCTGGTCGCGAGAGGGTATCGGCGATCACGTTGGACTTACCAGGGGTGTACTCAATGCGTAAGTTATATGACTGTAGAGTCAATGCCCACCTGGTCAAGCGTCCATTCGGTGATTTGACGTTCATCAACCACTTCAATGGCTGATGATCCGACTTCACGATGATCTCAGCGCCTTCTATGTAGCCGCGGAATTTGGTTACCGCCCACACTACCGCTAAGGCTTCCCTCTCTGTAGTGGAGTAGTTCCGTTCAGCTTGGTTTAACAGACGGCTAGCATATTCGATGGGGCGCTCATCGGGCCCCTCCCCCTGCATTAGAACTGCCCCAAGACAATAGCCACTACTGTCTGTCCTGAGGGCAAACGGTAGGGTCTCGTCAGCCTGACGTAATATAGGTGCAGACACAAGCAGTTGCTTTATACTGTCAAACGCAGACTGCTGATCACAGGACCAATGCCAAGTACTATTCTTCTTTAAAAGTGAAGTCAATGGCCTCGCTATTTCGGCATAGTTAGGCATGAAACGCCTGAACCAACTAGAAGTCTGCAGGAAGCACTTTAAATGAGTGTGATTCTTAGGGGCAGGCATATTGTTAATGGCAGCCGTCTTACCAGGATCAACCTGGATACCACCGGGAACAATGAGATGCCCTAAGAACTTGACAGAATCCCGGGCGAAATAACTTTTCTCGCGATTGATCCTTAAGTTAAATAGTTCAAGCCGGTCAAACACAGCTTCAAGGTCCTTAAGATGCTGATCAAAGCTGTCTGACAGGATGATCAGATCATCTAAATAACATAGGAGGGACACGTCTTGAAGATTTGACCTGAACCTATCCATCATCCGCTGAAAGGTGGCGCCAGAATTACGTAGGCCCATCGGCATCCGCTTAAAACGGTATGTGCCGAACGGTGTGACAAACGCCGTCTTGTCCCGATCCTCTGGAGCTACGGCAACCTGGAAGTAACCTGATCGAAGGTCAAAAGTTGACATGAAGTTGCTGGTTTTGGCCGCGTGGAGAACATCGTCTATCCTCGGAAGTGGATATCTATCTGGCTCTGTGACTGCATTCAATTTACGGTAATCAATGCAAAGTCGCATACCTCCGTCCTTTTTGGTCACCAAGACTACGTTGGCTGCCCACGGAGACTCACACTCTTCTATCACGTCAGTACCCAACAGCTTGTCTAACTCCTTCTCTAATATCAGCCTTTTGG
The DNA here is from genome assembly GCA_949316265.1 of Diarsia mendica. NCBI lineage: Eukaryota > Metazoa > Arthropoda > Insecta > Lepidoptera > Noctuidae > Diarsia > Diarsia mendica. The sequence continues at coordinate 20,153,835 of OX438900.1, read as the reverse complement.
CTGGTGACAAACGGTAGGGGGGAGAAGCTATTGGTTCTTGTTTCTCTCCTACCTTGATATGATGTGTCGCGAAAATCGTAGGCTCGCCGTCAGCAGCGAAGCGGTCGGCTTTCTTAGCAATCAGATTGTTCAGCTGAGTACGCTGCTCGGCTGACAATTGCATACCCTCGTCCTCTCTCAAAAACAGCTGAGTTGCCTCCATGCATGGAGCTTCCGCATAATTCGACGACACATGACTATGAGTTTGAACAAAATCGTACCTGCTTTTGGGATCATCAACAAAACTCCAACACAACTGAGGCAAGTTAAGTACAATACCAGCATCAGTAATAAAGTCACGACCCAAAAGAGTTCTCGAATCTGCCCCAACAATAGTTAAGAACGTGGTCAACACATCGCGCCCCTGTATCTTCACGTTACACTTACCGCTGAGAACCGTGCGCGCAGTTCTCGATCCATCGCCCAGAGTGACGGGGCGTTGAGTTTCTACAAACTCGGTACCAGCATCCATCAATACTCGATGAAGCGACGGGCTGGCAAGGCAATGCGAAGCACCTGTGTCAATAAAAACTACACCCTCGGAATTTCCTACAGTTATGTTAACCAAGGGCCAACACTGGTCGGGGACAATACCCACACCAAAAATAGCTACAGGTTCTGCCGACCCCCTGTGATTCGACACATAACTCGATAAATATTCGACCCGATCAAAACTATCGGATTCGGAAAATGTCGAATTCGACTTTTTCATGGTATTCGACATTATTTCCGAGTAACCAGAATAGGGACGTTTTCCAGAATACGCCTCTTTGTCAAAATGACTAAAATATGGCCTATCAAAAGAATGTTCGGAATGAAAATAATGCGACTCACAATCTCGTTCGTGGATAGGCAGATAGCTATTAATTTCAATCGAATTAAATGATGATGTACCTTTAGTTTTAATGCTTTTACTACTTTGCGAGCATTTATCGCATTTTGACCTTACAACGCCTTGTTGGCCGCAACCATAACAAAACAAACCTTTGTTATTGTTTTTAGTATTTTTATTACTAGCGTTCAAATGTATATTGGGAATAGTGTTTGAGCTAGTGGGGGCATCGTGTGGTAAGACGTTACTAGTTTTAGTATGCTTACTTACGGTTTTAGTAGGTTGTACTACCTCTACCTCCGCCATGCACTCCTCGACGTGTCGCAGCCTGCATACCATATCGTCGAGAGTACTAACTGACTCCCGTGGCAGACGCTTGCGAATTTTACGATCTAATAGTCCGTACACTATGTCCACTTTGGCTTCATCGCACAATGTATATGGTAAGGTACTAATAAGTGCCCTAATTTTACATGCGAACACCTCACTACGCTGAGGAACCGCGTGCTCCTCGGCAAATATTTCGCGCAGCACTTTGTACGCGGGTTTGACGATACCGTACATCCCACGTAGATGCTTGATGGCATCTTCCCAGTCTCGTACGCTCTTCTTGATGCCCTGCCACCATACCGCCGCCTCGCCGGCGAGTAGCATGGGTAGTCCACGCAGAGCGTGCTCGTCGCTGACCCCGGCGCAGTCCTTGAACACCTGCACCGCGTCAATAAACGCATCCAAAACCTCGATTTTCCTCGTCGCGCCGTCGAAGCGGGCCGAACACGTACTGAAGTTACCTCCTCCATGTAAGGGGTTGGCCCCCAAGCTCGTTGCGGCGCACCCATCGGCAGTCATCGGCGCAGACGACCGCGCGAATGACGAAGAAAGAAGCGTCTCTATTAGCTCTCTGTTGGTCTCCGCCTGAGACCTGGCGAAGGCTTCCATAAATATTGTGAGCTCGTTGACGACCTGCGATGGTCCCGCCGCTGGTGGCGGCTGTTGCTGCGTCGGCGCCTCACCAGGTGCTTCGGCGCTGGCGACTTCACGGGCCTCGTCGTCCGTGTTGCTCTGTTCCTGGTCATCGGCGCGGGCGTGATGACGGCCTGCGGCTCGTCTCGGCACGAACGGCATGATGAAGGAATAGCAGCGTCGCACTTCAGCAAAACAATTGGTGATCGCTTAGGTCTAGTTCGAACAAAGAACTCATGAGAATGGCGACTGGCGTCGTCGATGATTCGTGGCCCCACGTTGGGCGCCAGTGTAAAAGGCTTACACATAATAATATCACGTAAGCACCTTCAAACATTTATTTTAAAGAAAAGGGTTTACAAAGAATAAAACCAACGTCACGCAAATCTAACGTCGCCGCCTATCTGACACATCGCCTTCTGTCATACGCATGCGCGTCTTTCGCGCATGGCATGCAAGCTTTGATGCGCCGAGGAGCAAGGCTGTCGCGTTACAAGTGTTAAATTTTTAATGTAATATAAATTGTCATGTTTGTGTACGATAGCGCAATAAATCAATATTGTATTCTACCACATAAATGATAGTACTTTTATACTGTTAAAGCAATTGGTGCAAAATTATTCCCTAACCATTCCAAAATATCAAACATGCTCAACGTTAATAATCAAGTTTTCACTTCTGCCGGCACTCCCGGAGTGCAACCCGTCTTTTTTTTTATTATAAATGGGCAAGCCCATTTATAATAAAAAAAAACTCTTGACTTCAATCTTGCCCTAAGGGCAGAGATGATGTCGACGATGGAACGAGCTTACCCAGTAGAAGCCTGTTTACTCGCGACTTAAACAGATTAGGGTTATAATAATATGAACTCGGAAATAAAAATAAAAATACTTTAATTCGGACCAAGATCCATTTTGTTAGTAATACACACTGCTTTTAAACTATATTAGTAACAAATGAAATAAAAGTTAAAAATCCGTTATTATGGTCTATTTGTTTGCTTGAATAAATAAAAAATAAATTAATGTGCTGATTTACAGCGCAGCGGTCCAATGTCTTTTAAGCAAGGTCTACTTATACTGGACATTAAAAGAATTGCCAGATTTTTACACTGAATAGTAATTAATCTTCAACCTACTTAGGTAAACGTAAGCCGTTTACCTAAAACCGAGGCTTTTTTCGCGACTCGGAAAGTTGACAACGGCTGTCAGTTGGCTACATATGACAGCTGGCTTAACTTAGAGATCGACCCGAGCGGCAATTATTATTAAGCCACAAGCTCTTTCTAAAATTCTAACCCTTAAAAATTCAATGCCCCAAGAAAACGTAAAACAAACTTCATCCCTATCACAAACCTAAATCAACTTAGAGTTTAAATTCGTTAACGAGATAACAAAATAAAAAACTTTTTAATTTAAATCCCTTGTATTTATTTGTTCGGTGTACCTCAGTTTGTAAACTTTCGCCTCTGATTACAGTAAACATTTACTTTTCACCTTGTTGTCTGTCACCGGAGCGAGGCGTGCATTGATTGGACTTTGTTTTTGATTTTTTATTTGATTTTGTTTTGCCCAAACGAACATCAACTGTAGAGGTGAATTGATTTTTAGATTTCCGTACGCATAGGGTAAAACCGGTCAAGAGCGTGTCGGGCCACGCTCAGTATAGGGTTCCGTAGTAATCATTCTTATTTTGTTTGAAAAAAGATACGTTCAGGATTATAAAAAACTAGCTGACCCATGCAACTTCGTCTGCGTCACATAAAAATATAGCTTATAACCTTTCTCGATAAATCGACTATCCAACATAAATTAAGCTAAATCGTAACAAACAAAAAACCTTATCTTTCCAATAATAATAAAATTAGTTTAGATGGTTTAGATTAGCTGAGATTTATATTAAAGTGAGAAGTACTATAGGTATCTCTTACTGTTAAATATACGATAACACCCTGATGATATGATAATATTACCGTGGCGGAGGCCAGCCAGAATCCCCCGTACCTACATTGCGACGCGCGAATTATTTTGCTGCGCGGTTATTTTTACATTGCGATATCTTCTAAGATATTTGTTTAAACTGTATAGAGTAAAGGGCTCAAATATTCTATATTAAATTTCCGTTCTAACAAACACATTTATTTGGATATAGATTAATACCGTAAGGGTTAAATAAGCTTCGCAAAAAATAATTCTTTTAGACCTTACATTTTAATAGTAAAAAATGGTTACAGTAAGTCATTCTTAGAAGATAGACATATGCTGTCGCGGACTTTTTTTTAGAACTTTTAAAGAGGAATAATTCCTTCATACATGATATTTGCGTAACACAAACCGTTTTCGCAGCGCACGCAGCGGAAACTCTCAAAAAGGAAATACCTTTTCCCGTTTTTGCAACATTTTTCATTTATGCTCCGCTCCTATTGGATTTAGCGTGATGTTATATAGCCTAAAGCCTTCCTCGATAAATGGACTATCCAACACAAAAAGAATTTTTCAATTCCAACCAGTAGTTTCAGAGTTTATCGCGTTCAAACAAACAAACAAACAAACAAACAAACTCTTCAGCTTTATAATATTAGTAAAGATGTAAACGAAGTTAAAAAAATGCTTGCATATTATTACACGATTATACTACAAACTTAGTCCAGAAATTATTTTGTACAACTTTTTGTCTTTTTTGTACAAAAACTGTTTCCATCCAAGTTCAAAATGATTTTCCTAGAAAGTCCTTACAAAGTTCCACTTTCCAGATTTTTTCATATTTTCTAAACTTATGGTTCAACAGTTAGAGGGGGGGGGGGAGGGACACATTGTTTTTTTACTTTTGGAGCGATTATTTCCGAAATTATTGACATTATCAAAAAATGATTTTAGTATACCCCTATTCATTTTTAAATACCTTTCCAACAATAATATATCACACGTTAGGGTTGAAATTTAAAAAAAAAACACTTCCCACTTTACTTAGGGTTGAAATTTAAAAAAAAAACACTTCCCACTTTACTTATAGAGGGCTACCCTAATAAAACATGTTTTTCCAATTTTTATTTTACCACTTTACCGGCGTGATTGATACACATATTGGTACCAAATTTCAGCTTTCTAGTGCTAACGGTCACAGAGATTAAGCGAGGACGGACGGACGGACGGACAGACAGACATGGCGAAACTATAAGGGTTCCTAGTTGACTACGGAACACTAAAAATGGGCCCCTATTCATTGCCCCTATTACTAAGACTACACCATCCGACCGTCCCGTCTGTATGTCTGTGACCAGGGCCCCGAGTCTGCTATTCAATAGTGTCAGAATGGTCGATCATTGATCTCATAATGGTTGATTGATGACAAGCCAAAAAGTACCTTATGCCTGTCGACTTAAGGTACTTTTTGGCTTGTCGTACATCAACCATTAAGAGATCAATGATCGACCATTCTGACACTATTGAATAGCAGACTCGGGGCCCAGGCTGTATCTCATGAACCGTGATAGACAAAATATAATACTATTATTGGTATTTTCCATCAGGAATTTCTTATTATAGTACAGCCACGGAGACTGGTTTGTGATTTGTGCCCGGTTGATGGCAATAGGGTCGCCCCCTATTACATGGGATCTAAACATAACTGGCGAAATTTGGTGCACTATTAGGTAGGTACCTACACTTCAATTCAATTCAATTCTTTTGTTGCATCAAATATGGTAGGTACATGAAGTTCTTATACAAAATATTAAGTCACACTATGTGGCCAACATAATTATAATAGCATGCAATAGTACAAGATTTTACACTTAATATACAGTTAAATATGTCTGTGCTTTAATGTATAGAATTTACAGGGACACTTTTGAAAAAACTCATCTAGCGAATAAAAACACTCTTGCAACACCAGAAGCTTATAAAAATTAAAGTGATTTTGTCAATTTATTATCCAAAAGAAAATACATATGTAAAAGAGCCGTAAAAGGGCTATACAAATCCTCATGTCACAGGTAGATTTAAGTTGAAAACCCTAAAAGTCAGCCCCTGAAATAATAATTACCTACATTTTAGTTTTCCTCAATAGTTTAATTGCTCTGACCATACGACAGGCGCTTCTATTAAGATTCAAGATTCTTTATTTGCATGAAATATGGTACAATAATATGGTCTTAAATATAAAAGGTTTCACATATTTCGCTTACTTAATTCAGCATGCAAACTTAAAATTAAATTAAAACACCTAGGACTCGTAATTTAGGTATTACATTGTTACGTAAAACATATTTTAAGAAAAATATAATATCATTATTAACAATCATTGGGAATTTAAACGAATAAAATCCTAAAATTGAAAAACAAATAACACAACCAATAAAAAAAAATAAAAAAGAAGACACCTAAAAAAAACAAATAACAAAACATCAATAAAATAAAATAGGAACATAAATGTTAGCTAACGAGTAGAAATGGGTTTATATGTCAAAAACTCATTAATTGTATAGAAAACGTTGTTACGGAGCCATTTCTTTAGTTTTCTTTTAAAATAATTAATTGGTAGCTCTCTGATTACTTTAGGTATTTTATTAAATATTTTGACCGACATGCTCATTCTCATTAGAGTTAAAACTTTCCCTTACAAACCTACACAGGTAGAAGAATAGGTTTATTTTCATATCAAACCCACAGTTGTTACTATGACTGGTCTAACAAGCAGGATTACTCGATACCTAGCTTCATATTTCGATACTCGAGATCGATTTAGGTATTTATAAACTAATTGGGGTACATTGACAGAAAATACTTGATATTAGAAAATACCTTGTGGCTATAATGTGTTTCATATTACAAGAATACGTAGGTATTGGTTAAAATATCGCAATTTGACATCGACCGGTATCGTAGGAGTATGAACAATTGTCATGCCTAATTGCAACTAATGTGTGCCCAATGGAAAAAAACAGAATTCAATGTCAATATAAATTATATAGCTTTTTAAATGTTTTGCATGAAACAGATGCAAATGAAGAGCTTAAAAACAAAACCCTACCTTTGAAACTGTCACAGAAAAAGCTACTTCATCAAAGCAACCATTAATAAAGAAGACCCTCAGAAACGTCCCGGGAAATCATTAGAACTTAAAAGTACGAACGTACTTGTTGAAAAACATAAATTGACTTTTCCGCGCCTAAATACCCCAGAGTTGCCATTTGTAAAATGTAAAAATGCGGAATATAAATGCAAATATGGACATTAACAGCCCTTTTGTGTGGTGTCAAAAGTTTTGTCAGCGAATATATTCCGTATTTGAGAGGTAATGCCGACTGGTATTTGAACAAAGTTTCTTTTTGTAGGTGGCATAGAATATGAGCCAAAAATGTGACATTACTAACAGTAAGAGGAAACATGAAGTCACAAGATAATTTGTTTCCTGAACTGGGTATTTATTGGGAGGAGATTAAATAAGGTTGTTGAATGATGAGAGACGCACAAAGCAGGGAAGACTGGCAGAAGAAAGGGGAGGCCTCTACCCAACAGTGGGTGATTACGGGCTGAAATGATGATGATGATGTTGAATGATATTATGTAGTACTTATGTATGTGTTGTTTTGTGAATCAGTCATCATCTACCAAGCCTTGTGTCGGCTTAATTTTGGGGTTGTTGGATTTATTTCGAGATGTAGCTAAATACCAATATCTTTCATGAATGACTGCTTAGCAGACCTTTGTAAATAATGTATTGAATGATGAAAATATATTAAACAGTCGTAAAATGTAGAGGCATCTCTTGTGAATCAGATATTCAGCGTATTTACATTTTTAGCTTACTTGAAAAAATATGTTGTCCATACCCTCCTACTGCCTCAGTAAAATACCTAATAGCCTTCAAGGCAGTATTATTTCAGGCTATAAAAAACGCCATTAAGAACATTAAAACAGTATTTATACAAAAACAACTTTTTACTCACTTAAGTATTCGCACCAAACAAAAATATGTTAATGTAAGCATTAACAGCCCTTTTGTGAACGTTCAGTTTAGACATCTTTCTCTTGACGGCTCTCCTAGGCTTGATGAAAAAAGTTCTTTTTGACCACGACAAAGAGAAACACAGTAGCCCTAGTTGAAATCATTCTATAAGTAAGAACACCAGCTATTTCGAGGTCTACCTCGATATAACATCTTCTATCTAACCTTTTACCAGCTATGTTGGAGTTGACTTCCAGTCTAACCGGATGCAGCCAAATACTAATACCTACTATAATTACTTAACCTCCCGTCCGCTAATAAATCTCCAGGAGATTTATAACAATGGCTTTTTAATTGTGTCTATAATAAGGCGTATGAGCTCTTAAATATTATACATAAAATGACTGCCTGTCTGACCTCCAAACATAGTAATACTGGGTTATACTTATACGATACCCCTTAGTAATAGTGTTTGCAGACTTTCAGGCCACTGTCTACCGGTAATGACTGTCACAGATCTACAGCCGGGGCCAATGGCTTTAACGTACTTTCCGAAGCGAAGAAGAGAAAAATTGGTAGGCAAACCAATTTTTCTCTTAATTTTTTTTAGTGTCAGTACAGGTGTTATATTTCATGACGGATTCAAGGGTAAGAAAAATGTTCGACAGTGTTTTCTTGTAGTCTCTGCCCAGAATCTCGTAAAACAAAATGTAAGCATAAAATCACCCCGTCGAGGCAAACTCTCTTCTTTTCTTTGTCTAGACTTTATTATTATAACTTTAACTGTTTGTATGCCTCAAATTAATTAGTATACCCGTTGGGTCTGCGGGTTGTTCGATACCACTGCCTCGGAACAAAGGGCTACGAAGGAATATGGGTGGTTTCTAGTCAGTAGACGTCTGACACTCCTTACCGCTCTGCCCAGAGTGGGAGGAGTCATTTGATGATTTCCCACCCTCCAGAAAAAAAGGCATAAAATCACAAACCATTCATAGACTGGGATTTCTGTCACCATTAAATTCATCATGGCCTGTCTTATTATTATCTACAGTCGGTGCGGGCTCCGAAAATTATCTCGAAGGTCTTTATCGCTAACTCGAAACGGTTGGTGGTCATAACTTTGTCTTAGTCCACGCGATAATATCTGAAACAGTTTACGTAAGTCAAAGGAGTTTTTTATACTTTCCCGTGGTTCCGAAGTCAAGGGGAAAGGATTTTTCTGAAAGAAGAGGGAAAGTTTTACCGACTTTCGCTACTGGTTGGAATGCAGGGGGAAATGAAAATGTGCTCCGATTTAGGTGTTGATTTGTTTGGTGTTGTTTGGGTCAAGTATTTATTTTTAATAACGCCGTTGGCGCAGTGTTTGAGTAATTGGCTACTGCGCTGCGTGTCACGGGTTCTTGCCCCGCACGGAACAAAATATATTTTTGTATTCATGACCTCCAGTTGTTTTGGGATTTAGCTGTTTGTGGTGTATATGTAAGTTAATTGTTTGTAAGCGCACTCACGATACAGGAAGAAACCCTAACATGGGAAAAAGTTTTTTCTCAAAAATGGTATGTAATGTTGCCATAACATCTCTAAAAAGTATCCAGAAAGTGAACTTTACCGGAGACTTATTCACAACTGTCCAGTAAGAAGCGAGATTTTAAATTTGGAATCTCCTACTGTCCAGTAAGTAAGTATGTAATTTACTTACTGGACACTAGGTCATCCTCTTTAGATCTGCTTAGAAAAAAAAACATAGTACCAGACACAGATTAGAGTTTAGCCATTATAACATGGTTATAGAAGGGAGATTCCAAATATATATTATCTCTCTTTTTGGTATGACATTTATAGTGTGGGATTTTATGATTGTATTTAGTAATTTCAGTTTATTAGTAAAATTAGTAAAGTTGTTTCCTAAACTGCCTCGTTGGTCTAGTGGTCGCAAGCTCGACTGCAGAGCGTGAGGTCCTGGGTTCGATTCCCGGGTCGGCCAAAAAGTGCTATTGTGTTTTTCACATATGAATGTAACCTTCAATATTAATTAAACGAATTTGTTGTTAAACTTTCTTTAATTTTTGAGAAAAGCATTATACAAACCTCAACCAGTAAGAAAGCCATCCTGGCCTCGTATATAACCAGACCTCACCTGCGGTTCGGTCCGGTTAACTCATACTTGGCCAGGAAGGCTTACTTACTGGATTCTGCAGTAATGTACTATAACAAAATAATAGTTTTAAACTAACTCTCTTTTCTTCTTTGTCTCGACTTTATTATTATAACTTAAACGGTTTGCTTGCCTTAAGGTAGTTAGTATAAGAATCATTTTAAACTTAACATTATAACTTGTACCGACTTCATGCGCAACCAAATCTATTCAAAATAGATTCCCCATAACCTGGGACCCCCAGAATCAAATTCTCAAGATCTAATCCAGCCCTTTGACGTCTCCCGTCACGTCAAACGCCTGAATGACCTGATGATGACACTGACACTACCTGTTATGTCATTCTGGAGTTATCATTGACAAAGCAGGTATTCTCTTTGGTAGAATTTAGCTGGTAATTTTGTGAGTGACCCTGTGCAGTCAAGCGGACTGTGGTATCTCTTTTGATCCTTGTTTCGTTTCGGCGTTGATTAAGGGTATATGCGTTTATTTATTCATCAAGGGCATGAAATCGCGATTGAATATAATTTAAACATTACAAAATTTAATTAGAGGTCGTATTATAAGTCATCTTATTAGTATTATTATTTATCAATAATACTAAATTATTAAAAAATACCAATGACCTTTGGAGTAGACGCGTGTTCTTGAGTGGAGACCGCGAATCGGCAAGCGTAAGGTAGGACGCCCTCAGGTTCGGTGGAGCGATGATTTTCGCAGAGTGGCTGGTAGCAACTGGATGAGAGTTGCCAAAAATCGAGCTGAGTGGCGTAATGCGGCCGCCACACTATGCTCCTCGCGCTGCTCATCGCCATGCTCCTCGCGCTGCCGCTATTTGCCGCGATGTTGCACGCTCTGGCCACACTGCTCTACTCGCGCAATTAATCGCGACGCTCCTCACTTGTTATTTGGTGGAAGATGAAACTGTGGCAGCGTGCGCGCTATGCATTTTTAGTATAGTTAATTATATCAATTTCATAAAAAGAAATATTATTTATTTATTTATTTATTTACATCGTCGTCATCGTCCTCGCCAACGGAGACGGTGGATCACATGTATTCATCGCGTGATCATCGCGGAGCGGTGGGCAGGACGAGGAGCATGACGTGTGGCATGACGAGTAACGTTGCCACAGTATGTCTCTGCCTCCTTTCCTCGCTACTTCCCATGCCACTCGTCGAGTGTGTGGCGGCCGCATAAGATTAAAGAGTCGTATATAATATCTAGCAGTGGATTGCTATAGGCTGATAATAATAATACCACGTTAAAAAAATATATAAATCAAAACAGGTACAGTACAACCAATATGGCGGTGTTTTGCAATTTTTAATGCATATTTGGGTTTGCATTTATGTATCTAAGTCAAAGTCAAATAATTTTATTTCAATTAGGTTTTTATAAGGCACGTAGAATTTATTCCAGTTGCATCTTCGAAAAGGTAGCTACGTATTGACTGAAACGATAAACTTCGAATAACTTTCGTTAGACTATCGTCAACTGTATGTTATTTCTTTAACATTAACTATCAGATTCTTGGTACCTATTATGTTTAAAACTGAGTAACTCTTATTTAATTAAATAATTTCTACAAATCTGATTATAACAAGAAGTAGGAACTTTATATTTTAACACAATTTTCATTTGAAAATCATTTCAGGAAAAGCTTAATAAATTATTTCCTGAATCACTTAAGCTCAGCTAAAGGTTTTCCTGGAACTCAAATAAAATATGGAAATCAAAACTATTTCTGTATACCAGTGACTATTGAAACGGTCCATATTCAATACAAAATATTCCACTTGTGTAACTAAAAAATGTCTAAAAGCCGTTTGACATTTTCACAAATGAAACCACTCAGTGGAGGCAATTTCCTCTTTTGGCAAAAACGGCTTCAATTACACCGCAGCGTAACATAAATACTGTCGAGTAATAATACCCTTGGTCGGGAAATAAATAAATGTACACTGTACTCAATGGGGCACATGATAATATACCAAAATGGTTGATTTCCACTGGGACAGGTTTTTTTTTGGCTGCTCTCACTCAAACTCTTCTGATCGACGTCGCCGCCAAAGTTGGCCTAGAAAGAGGTGGTGAGACAACATTGGCGCGTTATGCGATAAAATATGGGTTCCTTATGTGACTTCGAAACACGATTCTGGGAGAATTGTGACATTGAGATATAGAGTTCGATGTGGCGCTAGAGAAGAGCACCTCTATAGTGGAGACCGTTGTCCAGCAGTGGGACAGTGTAATTACATTAAGAGTTTTGGTTATTACGATGGTATGAAACTCCTTTGAATTTATTTTTGGTTGCACACACATTCTGTGAAAATCTAAACCTATTACGGATCATGAGATACAGCCCGCTGACAGACAGACGGACGGACATCAGAAGTTTAGTAATTATTACGCTTCGGGTACGGAACCCTAAAAACCACTTAATACATCGAACACAAACCTATTTTTGACATAATGTGTCCCATACGGAGAAACAGGCATGACTATTGTTCAGTACAAATACGAATAGTCTTTATTTCTTATAACTAAATATATTTTATTTTATGAGAAATGTAAAGATATTGTCTGATGTTATTTTCCTGTATCGAGACTTTTCAATGTAAAATGGAATACAATGGCACAATTCGCAATATCAAGTCGTCGTGTATGCACTATCGTTCAGATATTATGATGTTCAAATATATGTTTCCGCGTCAATAAAATGTTTCTCTAAGCATGCCGGCGTTATAAATGTAAACTAGACAAATAAGTCAGACTCACTTCTCTTGTGTCTTCCCTTACTTGTACACACCGCACTGTAATGCCTTAAAAACGAGATGAAGTGAAATCGGTGCAGTATTATGAACTTATAATAATGTTGTTTAAATGTTTGTAGGTGTGGGCAGTGTGGACGCTTATACAGAAGGTGGCTTACAGACTCAGAGCAATATGCAGAGCCATGGAGTGTTCCATGCTAAGCATCAAACTAGAACCAGTTCCAAGCGTCTCAATCCGGAGAACAGAGAAGGGCTTTAATGGCGGCGGTCAGATAGAAGGACGACATTTTTGCCACCGCGAGTATAATTTATTATTATCCTAGATGCGTTGGGGCTGCGGGTTGTTCGAAAGAAATACCGCGGCTTCGACACAAGGGGCTAAGAAGAAACATGGGTGTTTTTTTGTCAGTAGAAGTCTGATCAGTCTCTGCTCTGCCCAGAGCGGGAGGGGTTACCAAAATTTTATGATTTCCCAACCCCCAAATAAAATAAAAGTCTTTCAATACGAAGCAGTGAGTGACGTCGAGCTGTGGACGATGATAATAATAATGAAAAATATCAGCACGCAATGGTGTAACAAACTCTGAACCTTTTAAAATATCGACATAACAAATGCTTACAAAAATAGGCATCGAGATTTGATAATAAAGGGTTTGGGAAAAGGTGTGCTTTATATATGTTGTTACCTTAACCAAATGTGAAGCCACGGGTTTTGACTTCTAAACGTGACGAGGGGTCGGAGAAAAGAGGAGAAAAATTGAGGAAATAAGGAGAAAAGCGGAGTAACGTGAGGAAATAAATAGAACAGGTTTGTATGAGTGTTATGAATGAATGAAAGATTTTTGGCATACTGATGTTAGGGTATTTCTGCTCCATTTTAAGTGGGTTTTTGTTAAAAGGAAGTGATGAAATCAGTTATTGTGTATACGTGGGCTGGTTGGGGTGACGATTGAAAGTCGGCAAGCAATATTTTCTGCGTTAATCGAATTTATTCAAATGTTATATAAAAATAATAAATATTACGGGCACTTTGGGTGGCCCTTCCTGCTTTCTGAAGGTTTTCCTTTCTTTTTTTTTGAATTTGTAATGTTTGACAGAATCCTTTTTACACCACTTTATTCCACCAATCTTAAACGGAATAAAGTGGTGTGAAAAGGGCCTTGTTTAAAGCTATGTGTGTTAACGTCAACTCACTAAACTCAAGATACTTACTTACTTGCCACTTCTAACTTAAACTGCAATTGTAAGTTACCAACTACTAAGAGACCTTAAATGGCACTTAATACCTTTTCATCATTATTTTGCCCTTAAGCCAATTCTTTCTCTTCTATACTATAAGTCTTTTTCTTCTATTATACTTTTCTATTACTCGCCATCTCATCAGACACCTATGGACACCTCCTTTCTACTACTTGAATACCTTGGAAAATCATCAAATGACCCCCCCCCCCCCCGCTCTTGGGCAGAGCGAAGGGGAGTGTCAGACTTCTACTGACTAAAAACCGAACCCATGTTCCTGCTTTGCTCTTGCGCCGAGGCCACGTCATCTCGTTCTATAAATAACGGGCGTCGGCCCTTGCGGGCCCCTCCTTGCTGACATCTCTTTGAGGCGCGCGTGGAACACGAACGCGCTGCCGACACGGTCTGTTGCCGTCATGACGACGGCCGGACGGCGAGTTAGCCCATTACTCACCGTCCACAAGCTCGCGTCTACGGTGGCCGGAAGTCATCACGTGGCCCCCGACGCCAATACCTTACCCTTACCTCCTTTCAATACTTTTGTGCTTAATACCTTTTGCAGCTACAAAACTAAGTAGAACGGGCCAGTAGCTCAGTACTCAGATACGACACGGTTGGCGCAGTGGCTGAGCGATTGAACTGCTGTGCTGCGTGTCGCGGATTCGATCCCCGCACGGAACAAACATATTTGTATGACCTACAGATAATTGTTTCGGGTCTGGGTGTTTGGTTGTGTATGCGAGTTTTAAATGTTTGTGAACGCACGCACGACACAGGAGAAATTACTAGTGCAAAAATAAAAGAATAAAAATTGAGTTAAGTACCTGGGAAAAGTGGAATAAGCCCTATTTTTGGTACACTGTAGATAGATCTACCATAAATTACAAAGATATACTACCCAACAAGATAATTCTTCATTAGTAACTCACAAATCATAACAGGGAAAAAAATCCTGTAACATTTATTTCCAAGGCCAAAACATATAAACATGTATAATATATATATATCTTGAAGGTTGTGTGAAGTCAGGTGAGAGGCTTGGGCTACCTATCATGGGATATAAATCACTTTGGGTATCGTTGCTGGCTACTGAGATGAAAAACTGCCGTATGTTACGTTATGAAGGGATTCTGGGGCATATAACATGCTCTCATCTTTTTTTTTTTTTTTTTTGGTGGGTGGAAAATCATCGAATGACCCCCCCCGCTCTTGGGCAGAGCGAAGGGGAGTGTCAGACTTCTACTGACTAAAAACCGAACCCATGTTCCTTCTTTGCCCTTGCGCCGAGGCCACGTAATCTAGTACATAATACCGCGGCCCCGACGGGCATCATGCTCTCATCTTAAGTAACACAGTGGTTGGTTGAGTGGTTGTGCGACTGCTGATCTTTAGGTTCCTGGGTTTGATTTGTAGGTCGGGCTGTGAAGTTTTGTAAAACATGAAAAAGAAAACAATTACGACTCCAATGCAGAAACGAAGCAGATAATTTTTAGGGTTTCAAAAACGAATGAAATGATGAAACATTAGAGATTATTTTTTTCAATCATTTTCTTCGCAGCTTTATAACCTCCTTCCTGTTTGTGTGTAACCTCCTTCCTGGATGTTTCCTAAGTGTTTTCTCAAAATTGTATTTGAGCGGCGATAACAATTTATATGGAAATTTATATTAATATTAACTTAAGATAGTTTTATCAGAAAACATCAAAATAATGTTTTCTACGAACCTTAGAATAATTAAATTCGTTAAAGCTTGTTTTGCGAAAAGTAAACTTATAGAGTAGGTACTAAATTATGGACCAGTTTCTGAAATCCTGGAACTCAACTTTATACAGACAAAATAATGATAGACAGAAAACTCGAAAATTAAATGAAACATCTAACATGCAAATACGGGTATCTTAGCGACAACTAATAACAAAAGTATGACAATATCTTCTAAGTCGCTTTAAACTTAGCGACTTTAAGAAAATACTGTAAAGAAACTTTTCCAAGTAAAAATTCTTATCTTAGTAAATTCTTGGTAGCCTTTACAGGATTTCACGAAGCGTTCCATTATATCGCTAGCATCAAAGGGAGCAGGCAGAACTAATTGGCGTTGTCGTTCAAGTTAAATTGCATTACATGCTTTTAAAAGGGTTCAATGTACTTTGAAGATTTTCGATGTTGATTAAGTTTTGTTTCACTTTACGGGTCAAGTTGGACCAGAAGGGTAGATTTCATCAAGATGGGCTCGTATTGAACGATCAAAGTTTTGGAGCTGTTATCATATTCGCGGTAAAAAAGGCAGGAAATATGATAAGGAAAGTTAATTAGTAATGAGAACGGGAAAATAAGAAGACAGTTCCCGGATGTGTACCTAATATTCAACTGATTTTCGAACAAATAAACTATTATTAGAATTTCTTTGAAGGATTACAGTTACTGTTAGGTCTATGTGTAGTATCTGGATTACTTATACCATGATTTGACTTAATAATTTTATTTATTTATTTATTAATGACACAAATTGGTTTCAATGAAACCCAATTGTTGCGTTTGATCTTAATTTACCTAATGGGAGTACCATTAGGTAAATTAAGATCAAACGCAACGAAACAGCTTTCTTCCTCTTCAACATCTGACAAAATGTGAATGTATTGAAAGTACCTACACCTCTTCATATCCCTATCAGGAATACAGATCTAATGTTCAGAAGTTCAAAAGTACACCTTGACTCGGTTAAGTTTTGACAACAGGGCCCCGAGTCTGCTATTCAATAGTGTCAGAATGGTCTATCATTGATCTCATAATTGTTGATTTTGACAAGTAGACGACAAGCCAAAAAGTACCTTAAGTCGACAAACTAAAGGTACTTTTTGGCTTGTCATCAATCAACAATTATGAGATCAATGATAGACCATTCTGACACTATTGAATAGCAGACTCGGGGCCCAGGAACATTGAAACTACAACTAAACCAAAAGTTAGCTTACCTATTTCAAAAGCCTGAGCTAATCATAAATATCCGCTTCAGTTACTAGTCGGAATTTTCCCAAACCAGCGAATTCTCGAAGTTTCTATAAAAAGATCTTAAGCCAACTAAAACAACCGCCTCTCTAGCAATTATGTTAATTATCGGAATCGTTCACGGTAGAGAAAATTATTCGATTTCCGCGTTCCCTTCCAATGTCAATGTTGGAACAAATTGATTTGTTTTAGATTGGAACACATAATTAGGTGTAATTAGAAAGTCTGTTAATAAAACACGATGACATGATAGTTGAAGTAAAGTAAATACGTAGATTATAAAATTAAAAATGCAAATAGCCCGTTTCACAGGAGAACCAAGGTTAATACAACCGTAGTCCGAAGGATCACCAACTTAAATGTTAAGTGGCAGTGGGCAGGGTACATAGCTTTCAGCTTTCTTCTACTAGTTGGACTAATGACCTCATGGTGAATACTATATCTTTCTAGGGCGTTTAGTCTCAGCTTTTCATTTTTTTTTTTTTAATTGGACACAGGTCTCCTCTCTTTGAGAGAGAATGAGCTATAATTCGCCACGCGGGCCAAGTACGGTTTGGTAGATGGTACATAATAATATCATGTTTTTTTTTTAGTTTTAGGACATACCGGTTTCCTCACGGTGTAACATACGGTCAATCATATTGCCATCAGCAAGCAAACTCATGATATCTGCGTACTAGATGCATACATCATCTAGTACGCAGCTTAATCAAGAGAGATATTAGTTATCTTGATAGATTCATTATAATTTTATACAATACATAATGGAAGTATCCTATATAGTGTGCTCACTGATAGATAGTATGCAAATTATAATAATATATCAGAATATTATAACGGTTGGATAGTAATGATTCTCTTACGTAACACATTTGATAAAATGCAACCAATTATGTTTATTTATACTACACTTGCTTAGTAAGTGTACCAATACTACCCCACTAAAAGGCTTGAAAGCTGTTCTTTACTGCCCTGAAAATCAGGGTAGTAATGCGTTCATTACTAACGCGTTTTGGTTTTTTTTGGCAATTTTTTCATTTTTTTGTTTGTTTTGGCAGTGGAAAAGTGAAAAACAAGCTAAGTGTAGTATAAAGCAGTATATTTCACTCGAGGGTAAGTACAGATTACTCCCCTTGGTGAATAAATAGCTATTATTCTGTTATTTAACGATAATATTAAAATTTATTACAGAAACGTAAAGCTTATTCAATTAAATACTTTACGCATTTAACCGCCAATGGTGCAATTAAATTTATTTGCTTTGCTACTAAAGTATAATAATCCACAGCGGTTTGTTTCGTAGATAATATTCAAAATTGTGTTTTTCAAAACCCACTATCAAAATCAGAAAAAAATAAAAATAATGTGGCACTCGGAGACTGCCGCGGTAAAGCTATTGCATAGCATTTTTTATCAATTATTTAATTTGACAACCTCAGTTGACAACCTTGTTATTTTCCGTAACCATAGCAACCTGGTTGAATATTTTCGTTACGAAATTTCTGGATTCGCTCTCCACGCTCAAGGCCCGCGATAGAAGCTATGCAATAGCTTAAAAACTTCAAAGTCAATCTTGAAACGTTTCGTCAATCTCTCACACACTTACTTCCACTTCTCATACAATATTGACCCATATGATCAAAACAAATATAAGACCACAGTCATACAAACAATCTAACAGCAGTTGGGAGCAATATTGAGAGACATAACTTATTACATCGTCCATGATAGCGGGACGAGATTATCGATCTGTTACGATAAGCCAACTAACTGTGGCTTGTTCGGTTGTACCTATACTGTTTACCTGACTGTAGGTAAATGTAAATGAAATATACTGGAAGAATGGATTCATTATTATCATGGAAATCAAAGATTTTTTTATATTAACAAAAAATAAAACCAACTTCAAAAAAACAAACACAAAAAAGTGAAAAATAAACTTTAAAAGAAAAATCAGTTTCTGAAGTCGGTAACTTTTGTTTGTTTGATTTCATTTTTTTTGCCACTGACTTTGATGATTTTTTGTTAAAAAGTTTTTATTTTTCACTTTTTAGTGGTTCACACTTCACACAATGGGTCATAATGTGGACAATGTAGTTTTTTTTTAGTTTTATTGATTTTTTCAAAAACCGCTTGTCCGATTTCGATAAAAAAAAAGTGATGGGACCATTTGGGAAATATACCCTTTCCAACAAAAAAAATAATTTTTCAAATCGGTTTGAAGGTGACGGAGTTATGCCCGAACAATGATAAAAAAAAAACATCCGAATTGAGAACCTCCTTCTTTTTTTAAAAATATAACGTACGTAAGAGAAGAATGGATAAAATAAGGAATGAGCACGTAGAAGGAATACTGAAAGTGGCGCCGATGACTCAAGTTATATTGTAACCCGAAATGTGATGTGGAGTACCTAATGAGGAAAATGTAGGGAATATGCTTAGTATGAAAGTAGATGACTGTAAGAGTAGAGTAAGACCAAAGAAATGATGGATGGACTGTTTGAAGGATGATACGGCTAGAAGGAGGTGACTGCTAAGAAGACGAGTAATCGAGAAGTATGGAAGAAGAAGACATGCTACGACAACCTTAAATAAATTGGGACAAGGGCAGGAGAATTATGAACGTACTTTAGAGAAGGTTTTTTCTTAAAAACATAAAATAATTCTAGCTCTTCATAAACTTACAACATGTTAACATGAAGCAGATACCTGTGTTGTTTTAATCTCAAAACTTCAACATAGCTTCATTACATAAAGTATTTTGCATAACACAATGTGAGACTGACACTCACCGACTTGCCTAGGTAAAATGAAGATAGAATTTATGGAAACGTAAACTCAATAGTACGAGGGAGCTCGTGGCTTTTGTAATAACAGATGGCCGTGTTAAAGGTTAAGCTAAGGTTACCTAGGTCGATTGATGGATAAATGGACACCCATCCATGCATCCATCGCATATCGAGCACCTCTGTACTTCAATTAAGCATTTGGTTCCAGTTGTCCTTTGTAGTTTTTTTGACAGCCAGTATGAGGAAATGGAATCTGGAAGTCTGACAACTATTTTTTACCAAGGGATATCCCATCCCATTGACTTGACTGGCCTGTTGGTCTAGTGGTTAGTGACCCTCACTGCTATGCCGGAGGTCGTGGGTTCGATTCCCACCCAGGACAAATGTTTGTGTGATGAGCACGATCATTTGTTCTGTGTCTGGGTGTAATTTATCTATAATATGTATGTATTTAGAAATATATAAGTATGTTTATCAGTTGTCTAGTACCCATAACACAAGCTCTGCTTAGCTTGGGACTAGATGGCGTTGTGTGATAGTTGTGGAATATTATTATTATTTAGGGAAAACATGTTCTGTTTCATAGCTCGTTGGCTAGTTTAAGCTACACGTTAACGGGCCTTAGCCAAAGTCAGCGTAGCGTGTGTGTGTGTGTGTTGTGAAATATTTCATTTTCGTCAATCTGCATGAACTTCCTCACTATTCTGCAGGTGTTCAAAATCGCGGCTTTTTGGAGTGTAATGTAAATTGAGTCTTTGAGGTCTATTAGTTTAAGGCTATGGTGGAGGTGGTTGGGTATAACACCCGTGGTGGAGACTACTATTGGTACCACGTACACTTTTTCTTGATTCCACATTCTAGTGACCTCTTCTTTCAAATCTGCATATTTACTAATTTTCTCACCTATTGTTTTTTGCAAGTTATGCGTGTTCGGGACGGCTATATCTATGAGGTATGTGATTTTATTTACTTTGTCTTGAAGGATTATGTCCGGTCTGTTGTAGTGAACAGTCCTGTCGGATAATATGCCGCGATCGTAAAAGATTTTGTGAGTGGTATTTTCTATAAATGGCTTCGGTACATACTTGTAATAAGGAGTATTTGAGTCTTCAATGAGCTTATGTTTGAGTGCCAGATTTTGATGGATGATGTTTGCTACCTGATTGTGCCTGTGGGTATAATCTGTTTGTGTGAGTGTTTTGCAAGCTCCTGTGATATGTTGGATGGTCTCTGGTTGGCTGTGACATTTTCGGCATTTATCGTTAGTTATCGTGGGGTCTTTTATGATGAATTTCCTATAATTTTTAGTATTTATGATCTGATCTTGTATCGCGATAATAAAACCCTCGGTTTCCGGAAACAAAGAACCAATTTTAAGCCATTTATTTGATGCTAGTGTGTCTACATGAGGTTGTTCAAGATCATGGGGATGTCGCCCATGCAACACTTTCTTCTTCCAATCTTCTAACTTTTGTTTTTGTGGGTCTTCATTGTTAGTGTTTTGTGTATCTGTTTGTTCGTTTAGGTTAAGTGGGGTGTAGTTGTGGTCGTTCATTACTATAGTTTTATGTATATTACTTGTGTGAGATTTTTTGTAAAAGAATGTTTTTAACCTAGTTATTTGTTTCTGCCAAAGATTATGGATATCAATTAGGCCTCTCCCTCCATTTTGACGACTGATAGTTAGTCTTTCTATTGCAGACTTCGGGTGTAGGTTATTGTGTTTAGTAAGTGTGGTGCGTGTCATTCTCTCGATTTGCTGGATGTCAGTTTTTGACCATTTGATCACTCCAAACGAGTATGTTAGTATTGGGATCGCGTATGTGTTTAAAGCCTTAATTAGATGTTTTCCGGAGAGTTGAGTTTTACAAACTGCGACCACTCTTCTCTTGTATTCTGTGTTCAATGTTTGTTTAATTGTTGTGTGATCTAATCCTTTGCGCTGCCTGTATCCTAAATATTTATATAAATCGGTGGGTTCCATAGCTGTAATTGTGTCAGTATTGTTAATCGTATAGTCGCCAGGTTTAATTTTGCCTCTTATTATGTGTACTGTTTTACATTTATCTAGTCCAAATTGCATGTTTATGTCTTTGCTAAACTCTGTCGTGATATCTATTAGTTTTTTCATCTCTTTTTCTGTTTTTGTATATAATTTAATGTCGTCCATATAAATAAGATGAGAGATAGTGGTTTCTTCTGTTGTTTGCTTAAGGCGATATCCGGCCTTACAACGCTGCAGTAGGTGAGATAGGGGGTTTAGAGCGAGGCAAAACCATAAGGGACTCAGGGAGTCTCCCTGATAGATCCCTTTTTTAATAGCAATCTGGCGAGTTGTGACTGTGTTATCGCGGTAATTTAATTGTAGCGTAGTTTTCCATCGGGACATAATATTTTGCAAGAATTCTATTATTGTAGGATTTATTTTGTAAATATGTAATATTCGGATAAGCCAGGAGTGTGGAATGCTATCAAAAGCTTTTTTATAATCTATGTAGGTACAGTGTAAATTTCTATTTTTTGTGGCAGCATGTTTGTGTATGATTGAATCGATAACTAGTTGTTCCTTACATCCCATGTGTCCTCGCCTGCAACCCTTTTGTTCCTCTGCTATTATGTTGTGGTGTTCTACGTGTTTATTGATTTTTGTAGTGATTGCTGACGTTAAGATCTTGTATATTGTGGGTAGGCATGTAATCGGCCTGTATTGGGAAGGTTGTGGTGAGTATTGAGTTTTTGGCAACATGTAAGTTATTCCTGTAGCAATAAATTCCGGGATGTTTTGTTTTCCTAAAATTATTTCTGTTAGATTTTTAGCTAAAATTTTGTGCAATGATTCTAATTTTTTGTACCAATAATTGTGTATTTTATCAATGCCAGGAGATTTCCAATTGTGTAATCTCGCTGTAACACTAGTTATGTCAGACTCAGATAACTCGATGAATTCCATTTCTTCAAGTGAGCTCCATTTAGTTTCTTCGTCTTGAATCCATTCAGATGTTTCTTTGTGATGTACTTGTTCTTCCCATATGCCAGCCCAAAAGGTTTCTAATTGTTGCGATGTTGGTAGTTCTATGTTGTTTTCGGTTGTTGGTGTGTCGGTGTCAATTTGTGGTTGCTGTATTTTTCTGTAAAAGTTCTTTTCATTGGCAGCAAACAAAGCGTTGTCATTTATACGTTCTTGTGCTTTCTTATATCTTCTCAACCTATGGACTTTTACTGCTAATTTCTGTTTTATTGTATCAAGGAATTCTTCCGGTTCTTTATTGAGTCTTTCGTGTCTAGTATGCACAGCCATGTTTTTGAATATTATTTCTACTCTTTTAACTACTTTATTTGATCTATTGTTGTTTATATATTGAGTTAGTCTACCGCAGTCTGCCCTAAGCTTTTCAATGTCCTTCTCCAGTCTCTGTTGCCACGCTGGCTTGTTAGTATTTGATTGTCTCCTATTGCCTCTGAATTCTGTGATTTTGAAATTGAGTTCTTCGGAGATAACTAATGCTGTACAATATATCAGAGTGTGTACGTCTACGAGTTGAGTTTCTTCGCTAATATACTGAGTGAGAATATTTTGATTAAATAAATGAACGAGTTGAGCAAGTTTTGGTGAGTACCTAAGCTTGGGAAGTTTCGGTCGAGATGCCGGATCCATCCCGGAATATTGAGTGAGAGCTGTTTTAAACTTATCGTGTATATCTTGAATACGTGAATCTGTGGGCGGGTTTTGCTCTATATTTGCAAGAACCTCAATATCATTTTCTACCATTATGGTTTTATTATTATATTATTATTATTATATCATTACCCTGTTACTGGGTTGTAGAGGTCAGATAGGTGATAACTCCATCTATACTTATATTATTAAAACATAAACAAATACAAAATTCACTAATGACGAGAGACTGCTAAGCCGACGACATTGTTGTCATTTCGTGAATATCTTGAACGAAGCTGGCACAAAATCGTGAAACTTGACACAAGCAAAGAGAAGTCTATCCCAGCAGTGAGTGAATTCGGACTGTGGGCGATGATGATGATGTTTGGGAACCTACATTATTTCTAAGTTGATTAATTTATAACGGTTCCTTGATGTAAATTTTGACCCTAACGGGAGATAAACTGCGGGCAGATAGCAGAAGTAGTGACTCCGTGTTAAATGCCGATAATCAGCTGTATACGTTAGACGAAGCCGGCCCCAACAACGTTGGGAACACGTTGACTGATGATGTTGTAAAGTAATTATATAGTCCCATCGGCTGCGGGTTGTTCGAAAGAGATACCGCGGCCTCGGTACAAGGGCTAAGAAGGAACATGAGTGGTGTTTAGTCAGTAGAAGTCTGACAGAGCGGGGTTATTAAATTTGATGATTTCCAACCCACCAAAAAAAGGAAAATACATAGTCCAATACAATATAACATACAGTGTGGTATAGTATGTTTACACTGATAACCGTTCTATTGAACAATCTATTAGAATGTTTAGAAGTGGATGGCACTTGATGTATCGATTTATTGTGATAACAAACCTTTCCTGTTTGTTCTGTCGGAGTTTGAAATAGAGGCAATGTGTATTTGTTATTGATTCTATAGAAAAGTCCCTACATATCGTTTAGTTCAGTTAAATCTGATGCTATTTTTGGTTCTATTTTTGGTTGGATTAAAAGTTACATTAAAACGTTGTAGATAATTTGATTTGCAACAACTACTACTATTTTTTTTCTTTGTGAGACGTATATTTCGTCAGATCAAGCATAAAAACCATTTCAACCGGGTGGTGCAAATGGTCAGCTTAAAGTAAAATCCAAGTTTGCGCGGTGGTCCCACGGCCGCCATCTTGGAAAAAGGGGTCTTTTCCAAGATGGCAGTCGTGGGAACAGCACAAACTTGGATTTAACTTTATACCGACATCCCTAGAAATCTAAAAAATAAAATTGCGTCCTCTAACAAATGCAACCTAAATATAACTTTTCAATGGACCATTGAACCAAACCCTAAACATAAAATAATTTTAGATAAAAAGATTACCACAAGAAATGTTAACATCGGTTTTCCAAACGGGTTAATCATTAAGGTTTTAGCGTAACATCCTTTAGTAACCTTTTACGACACCCGTGGGAAAAGTAAGGGTAAGCCTTTTCTTCTCTCGGAAGCCCAAATCTGGAGTCACACTTGGGAATTAAAGGCACGAATTTCGAACCGGAAAACCGATCGGATAAACATTTTCGTTGAAGTTTAAAAAAGAAGTGCTACTTTGTAATGTTTGTCGATGACCATCAGGCTGCCAGATGGTCTAGAAAAGTGACCATTGCTTTCAATCTATGGGTCAGTTTCTAACAAGGAAGAGAAGCTAAAATTAGACGCAGACATCTAATTTTATAATTGTTAACGCTATAGGTAGTGACGTATTTTTCCTCTTCATGGAATCTGACCCTAAAATAACTCCATTGGCATCATTGTTTTAGCTTTCGGGTAGCCTATATCAACGGAAAAGACAGTTAAAAGCTAAACTTGGAACAGTGTAGCACAACGCTGGTTTTCAACTGGACCTGGATTAGTGACCTATTGCGTGATAACAGGTGTTACACTTTTCTAAGTCACGTAACACACTCTCATCGAAGGGTTAGGCAGAGGTGAACCCATTAGTACACCCATACTACGTCAGTTATGTTTAATGCACATGTAAAGGTGAACCTATTGCCATCAACCGGGCAAAAATCCATACTCCGTAGGAATAGGGGATCGGACAAAAAAAAACTAATTAGTCCGTCAGATAGATTTCCAAAAATTATTGGACACGTATTTTTTCTTTTTTCACGTAAACTTAAAATGAAGACGATACAGTGCTTCGAAAACTCGTGTGACGTCATAATTATGATAGTACATTTTGACGACACAAGTGACGTTCCAAGCCCCACTCCAAGATCTTTGACGCGTTTTATCGTCGTCATTTTTTATTGATTTGATAAAACAAAAAACACGTATTCAATATTTTTCGATAATCTAACTTACGGACTAAACAGAATCATAATTATTATTTTGACCCAGTCCGATCCCCTATTGAGAAATTCCTAAACGTATATTCTTAGAATTTTGTCTTAGACAGTCTTGACACGAGTTTACGCACAGCCTAATTTCATGCTAATTATTACCCAGTTTAAGCCGATCCAATCGGTTAACCGCAAATTGACCTGGTTCTGTGATTCACAATTCTCACTATTGTTTTTAAAATCAAGTCATTACAAATACGTGGGAACATCACAATATTATAGGGAAAATAATAATTGATTCAATCCAATTTGTGTTACGTTAATAATGTGTCATACGATGAAAAGTTACTTCGGGAAATGTTTACCACAATATTTGAAAGACACTTATTATTCCTTGTAAATATTTCGAATTAATTTTCCTCATGAAAGAGCTTATGAAAGGAGACCTTTCACTGTCATTCAAGAGAAAAATCATGGACATGTGCATTCTTCCCATTTTGACATAATAATATGGATCTCACACTTGGTCTTTGACAAACATTCAAAAGTCCAAGCTCAAGGTTTGCCAACGTGCAATGGAGCGTAGTATCCTAGGGGTTAAACTAATCGACCGTATGCGCAACACCACACTGCGCTCCAAAACACAAATCACTGACGTTGCTCAAAAAGCCGCTAAGCTGAAGTGGGACTGGGCTGGCCATGTCTGCCGTATGCCCAACGACCTGTGGGCCAAAACAACCACGTTGTGGAACCCTGACGCAGCCAGAAGGCGACGTGGTAGACCTCGTAGGAGATGGCGGGACGAGCTTGACAGAACCAACGACCAGTGGTCCACATTGGCCCTGGATCGCAAAATTTGGAAATCGTGGGGGAGGCCTTTGCCCTGCAGTGGGATGACACAGGCTAACAGTAACAGTAATTTTCCTCTTTGTTCATTTTTGTGTGAATAGACCTGTCTTACCTATCTTTATTTTTTTCCAAGGTCCCATCTTACTGAATTTATGAACTAGCTTTATATAGATGTTAAAAATCTGTTTTGTTGATCCTCATTATCATCAACATTCTCTTGCAATTATCCCAATTCATTTTAATCGGTGCAACATGTCTTCTTCTTCCATACTTCTCTGTTTATTGTCATCTCATGAGACACCGCTTTTCTTTGCCATATCATTCTTAACACAGGACCCATCCATCGTTTCTTTGGTCTTCCTCTACTTTTATACCCCTCCACATTCATATTCAAAACCTCCCTCACAAAATTTTCCACATTGTCTATATTTCGATTAGCTCGTTTTCACGGAGGCAGTCAACTGACTGAGACTGATTGATATTTTTATGAAATAAACACGTTTATGTAGAATCGCAATTTACCATGCTCATATCGATTTTTCGCTCAAAACTGTCATTTGCAAGAGTGAATAGAGCGGGAATGCTATCACACGTGGCAGCATCCTGCGCTCCTGACACCCAACGTTCAGCGCTCGTTGACCCAACGCGTTTTTGGATGGCCCAACCTTGGCCACCATTCGGTCAGAACCATCGGCCATCTCCACCTCTAACCAGATGTCCTGTTAACTTTTTCTTCTTTTCTTTCACTTTAGGTGTATTGCCCTATCCCCGATATCGAACACTTTCGTACGATGACGAATTTGAGCTTTGCGCACTCGGTCGGTTTATTTTCAGGTGCTACCTGAAAATAAACGGATTGTATTCTCTTATAGGTTACACCTCATCTACCAATAGTATTTTTCCATGCTACTATCCCTTTTAGACCGAGTCCATCCATCCAAAGACCCTTGGATAAATACCCTAACCTAAATATACCATACTTATAACACTTGGTAACTTAAGAGTTAAAACCAATGCTTGCAAAGGATGCTAAGGAAAATTCATTCTCAGAGACTTCCAGTGAAATTAAGATTTTTATTATGTAGATAGGAGCATTTCAATTATAATAATATTACGACCTAAACTAATAATAATTATATTGCTAAAATTAATTATATCACGACCACAATATAATCAACCTTATAATGAAATCAATTAGAACAGTCGTAGTAAATTACGGTACGGTAAAAATTAATACCAAGGTCGGGATCGCGTCATGGACGCTCGATCGCTATTGTGGTGCGCGTCTCCATTGGATTTTATTTCTGATTCTTAGAAGATTAGTGTGCTTGTGAGTTTTTCTGTTTTTAGAAGCGAGGCCCAATAGAACAATTATTTTATTATAATAAAAATAAAAAGTGCTGTATCAGACATTTAACTGAAAAAATTTATATTACAGGTATATTTTTTATTTCAAATTGAGGCTTAAAGAACACAATTTCCAAGAGTTGTTTTAATTGGTTACTAAAATATTGAGTACGATTTGTGGCACACAAATGATTTACCAATACAAGTGACCTGATAACTATATTATCAGTCAATACAAAATAATCGTGATTAGCCTTTAAAACTTCTTTCTCTATAAAATAATTTTAGAATCATGAGTAAAATTCAAAATTTTCCTTAAAAAAGAAAAACCACCAAAATTTCCCTAAAATCGTTATCATTGACCGATCAATCGGCCCCTAAAGTCTTGGGGATGAACAACCCTTTAAACAGCCCGACAAGATTTATAATCCGTTAAACTTTAGTGGCACCCCAGGGAGATCTTATGAGGCTGCGAGCTAGCCTAGAATTTATCTGTTTCTGTAGTCTAGGTATCGGAATTAACCTGTAAGGTAAAATAAACTTAACTAATCTGAAGATCCTATTAGTTTATTACGAAACTATTTAGGTTCTCTTGGGGTTGATATGTTTATAGGTTCATTAGTAACACAGAGGAGGGTTTTGTAGTCTGAAAATTAAATAAGTAATTAATTATTAAAACTAATACTAATTAGGTGTCATTATGGTTTATTTCCATTTCTAAATGTCATTAGCTTTTGAATTGCTTATTATACTTACTTGCTTACACAAATTGTAAAAAAATAAATGTCAAAAGCTTAATATAATTTAAAAGACAGAAAATAATGACAAATTAAATCAAATCAAATGTATTTGTTAATGTAGGTTTCAATCTAATAGATATGTTGTAATAAGATGAACATACGCAAAATAATGTGGTTAGTAGTGTCGAAATAACAGACACACAATAATAAAAATAAAATAACTCAATGACTTACATATTAACATCTAATTTCTAATTCATTGTCAAGCTTCAAGTGGGTTAAACAAACATGCGATAAAATCATGGAACGTTTACCATAACTAATTAGAACACACGCAGTCGTCACACTTTGATAACATAATCAGAATCCAAAAAAAAATATATATTTCTATATAATAACCTCGGTCAAAATTCAGTTCTAGTATTTAATTACTTTCATAAATGTCAATTTAGCCCAAATGAATGTTCCAAAAACTCTAATCAAACGAAAACGACATTGCGTCACAATTAGGTACGTCACTCAAAACCGTACAGACTAGCCACATGGAAACACACGCCAACAGACTCGTCAGTTTATATTTACGCGTCCGTCGTCTGACGCAGGCGCAGTGACTTACTCGACGAGGTTATGATCGCACGTGTGCTAATAAAATAACGATAAATACGTACAAAAACAGTGTATCGATAACTTAATAATCGGTTTTCAATATGGATTCGATACCAGTGAACCTACAGGAGTTAAAACCGGAGGGTTTTAAAGCTTTTCTCGATTCTTTCGATCATGTGTTTTCGGATTGTGATGGTATGTAGAATTCATAATTTCTCTTTTGTTTTTGGTAGTGATGTTTCTATGCGACTTAGAAATGCAATATATCGATGTATTTACTATCTACTTTTTGAATTATAGTGATATTGTGTTCAACTGTTCACGTTGCTTTCAAGTGTCAGTAAAACCGGTATCGATTCTAGGTTTTGTTGACCCCTTGTTTAACTTAGTTTTGTATGTATGTATGAAAATTGATTCAACTAATATTAAAGGTGGTCATAGGTTATTCTATTTGAGTATTTTAATACAATAAGCAAGTAAATATCTGAGTTTATTGATGCTTATCAATTTTGTTGAATAAATTAGCTCACATAGATAACTGTCATAAGCAGCTGTTAGTGAATTGATAAGGCAATGGTTGATAAAAATGATAAATCTAGTTGGTCACTCAGTAATATTAATAAAGAAGTACCTATCATAATAATTTCAATAATATCATAATAATAATAATTCCTTAGAGCAGCGGTGGCCCAGTGGTGTCGGCCCCGACTTACACAGTAGGTCGTGGGTTCGACCCCAGGCAGGACTTTGTGTAATTTATTTCATCACCGCTGCTCTCAAAACGGTGAAGGAAAACATCGTGAGGAAACCGGCATGTCTTAGAACCAAAAAATTCGAAGACATGTGACATCTGCCAATCCGCACTGGGCCCGCGTGGTGGATTAAAGCCCATCCCTCTCCTAGAGTGGAGGCCTGAGTCCCTGCAGTGGGAACATTATAGGCTGATGATGAAGATCATAATAAACATCACGTCTGTAATCCTCGAAAGGATAGGCAGAGGTGTACCTAATAGTATACCCACATTTAGCCAGTTAAGTATGTGTAAATTCCATGTAACAGGGTGCGAGCCTTTTGCCATCAATCAAGCACAAATCCAGACTCTCTGGCTGCTACTGAGAAATTTCTGCTGAAAAAGCCACTAATACTTTGCCCGACCGGGGAATCAAATCCAGAACCTCACGCATAGCAGTTGCACTTGCGACACTCTAATAACAATGAACTATTTTTGTAAAAAAACCAAATATAATATTTAAAGTTGTTGTAATGTTCACATTATTGACAGTTGAAATCTTCAGATTTCAAGTAACCTTGTACGTTATCTATCACAGATTACTTCAGCCATATCATAATAATTGTTTATTTTGAGTCATTATATTATTATATTGGTACAAAACATAATCCGTTTTGTAGAGTGAGATTACCTAGAGTCCTAGACGTTTGTGTAAATAGAGTAGTTGCCATGGCAACGACGTAAAATTCGAAGTCATGTGAATGACATGCGCTGGTGGAGTCCTCTTCTGGGCCTGTGTACTGGCAGTGGAAACTTTATACACTGATACCGTAACATTACGCCTATAGTCCCTAAAAAGATAGGCAGTATGTACATACTACAATCACGAGCAATAATGTAAACAATGACAAAATTCAATCGTGGATTTCTTGTAAAATAACGATTGCAACTTAAATACCAATCGAATTGAGAACCTCCTCCTTTTTGGGAAGTCGATTAAAAATATGACCTACTTCATGATAATATATAGGTTCCAAAAAAATTGTTTCGTTAAGTAACATAATAATAATAATGTCAATACAGTAGGCGAAAATTGCTTCTAAACGTTGTTGCTAACTGTATACTTATTAGACAGCTGACGGTAAACCAACATTTTGACAGTTATAATATGTTTCAGTTTCAGTAGAATATTTTTTTTTTTTTATTTTTTTTTGTCGTGTTACGTAACGTAACAAATATTTTACTCATAGAAAAACCTAAAAACACTTCTGCAGATCTAGGAATCCCATCAGAAACCCAGGACCTCATGCACTCGTTATTACACGCTAACATAAGACCATTTTCTTTTTAGGAGTAATATGGACGAAAGAGCCAATGCCTGGTGCTGGCAAATTCTTCAGCCTGATGAAGAAACTCGGGAAGACTGTAAACTTCGTTTCAAATAACAGTTTGAGGAGCAAAGAGAATTACCAGGATCGGTTCAAAGCTGCTGAAATTGAAAATGGTTACGTGAGTAACAAATTATACTGTTATGTTTGTATTTGTATGTTTGTTTGTTATAGATATTTACGAAGACATATCTTGAGCAAATGCCATTAGACATACAACTTGGATTTGCCATGGGTTTATCAAATAGATATTTCAACGCATAGGTATTTGGAATTCGATATGTGTCATCATATACCTAACCTTTTCTTTTTTTTACCTTTTTGGTGTCGGTTACCAGTCTAAATGTATTCAGCTGAATACCAGTATTGCATTATAAGTGCCTGTTTATCTTAAATCCAAAAACAAGTTACCAGGTTATTATCCAGTTACCCAGGTGAGGGCCGGGTGTCGTTTACGATACCCCCTAGAAATAATGGTTGATAGAGAGCCGTGAAACTCAACCCAAATAGAAATATTCAAATTCAATGGAAGAATTCCGAACTCGAAAAGTTTACATGGATGATCGCCAATTACTAGTTTAGTAGTGTACTTTTCCTAAAAAATTCTTATGTAGTCAACTTCGTTAACCTACCAATTATGAACGAACCTTATTTAAAATCTTATCTGCTCTTTTATGGTAATTCGGTGTCTAATACTACACACAAGTGCAATTTATTGCTCCCAAAGATCTAGAGCGAAAATTCCGCAATTCTGCAATTTGTGCCAAGTCCCAAAATAGGCAAAAGTAAAATAAATCAACCTCATTTCCTTCTAAATGCAGAAAACTCGCTGAAAAGGAAACTGTCTCTTATTATGCAAAACGTTGAACTATAAACTCAACGCGTCTCTCGGCTTCTAGCCAATCCATAGTTCTGTAACCACTTGGAGCTCTGCCCGCCTCATAAACTGAGAATGAGGAAGCAAATAAAAGAGATTCTCTAAGATTTTTGGAAGTTTCCCGAAGTCTTCTGGGATAGATTTGGTATTTCATTTGTGCAATACAGTTTGAAAACCAAATCAGTGTGTGAATGCACGTCTCACTCTAAAATAAAACAACATGCATGCACGCTTATAATATGAGGTTGAGATTTCTCATCGGAAAACATGACGAATTTTTATTAAAAAAGTTTCATACTCGTATATATTTCGAAAATCCTTCCCTTACCGATTACTTTTACTTTTGGAATTCCACTGCATTTCATGCTTCAGCTTACCTAGCGGTTTTTATCTGTTCGATATCTGCTACTACGTGAATTTATAATATTCTATGCCGTGTTTAACTCTGGACGAATATGGGGAAACTTTTCTTAAATGTAGCTTTGAAGCTTTTACGTCCCGTCGGGGCTGTGGCTTGTCGAAAGGATAACGCGGCTCCGACACAAGGGCGAAGAAGGAACATGGGTTTGGTTTTTAGTCAGTAGAAGTCTGACACTCCCCTTCGCTCTGCCCAAGAGCGGGGGGGGTTATTCGATGATTTTCCACCCACCAAAAAAAAAAGCTTTTACGTAATAACATGGTTACGACTCGGCAAGCGTAGGCGCTGCCTACTAGGAATATACTGGTATCCCAGCACCAGAAATATGTGTGTGATCAACTGATCACGTTATGGACATCATTCCCATTACGCCCGGGTTGGCATTTCAACAGCGCGTGATATGCTGAGCAATATAACTTTAATGATATGACAAGCACCTGACACTTTATCATCCATTTTTATGCCGTTTCCGTTAGTGCCAAGACACTCAATTCTCAGACGTGAGACAGAGAGCTTCAAATAGTTTGCTGATGATGGTATTTTCACGTGATACATGCATGCTTGACGTGACTATTCAGATGTATCAAAATCTAAGCGTTTTGCTAAGACTTTCATTATTCGTACAGCCAAGGAGTGGAACACCCTGCCTGCGTCGGTTTTCCTGAGCTCATATAACCCCAATCTATTTAAGTCGCGAGTAAATAGGCTTCTTCTGGGTAATCTCGTTCCATCGTCGACCTCATCTCTGCCCTTAGGGCAAGATTGAGGTCAAGAGTAAGCCCATATTAAATAAAATAAAAAAACTTTTTGCAAAAAAAAACAACCGACTTCAAAAACACCAAAAAGTGAAAAATAAACTTCAGAAGAAAAATCAGCTTCTGAAGTCGGTGACATTTCTTTGTTTTATTTGGTTTTTTTGCCACCGACTTCAGAAGCTGATTTTTCTTCTGAAGTTTATTTTTCACTTTTTGGTGTTTTTGAAGTCGGTTGTTTTTTTTTGCAAAAAGTTTTTTATTTTTTCATTTTTAGTTGTAATATCTTTTAGAAATACTTACTATGACACCTAACCCTTAACCTTCAAGATTCCCTGATTATTGCTTTCAACTCCTAACCATTGAGGAGTAGTACCTTCCATCATAAGCTCATCAACATGAAGTGATGACTGCTAGATGCTAATACTTGTATTATAGCATCAGAAAAAGCACGAAACACGTAATATGTGCCTATGAAATTTGAGGGTTGCCCTCGATTTCTCTGGGATTCCATCATCAGGTCCTGGTTTCCATATCATGGTGGCCCTTGAAGTATCTCCGTTCCAATAAAAAAAGAATCATCAAAATTGGTTCATAAACGACGAAGTTATTCGCGATACACAAAATCAGGTAACATACCTACTTACATAAAAAAAAATTGTATTGTACACATCTGCATACCCCCTCAGAGCATACAGGCGTGATGTTACGTCATGATAATGTATATTCAATAAACAACCAAGCGATTCCAGCAATTACGACAGATTTGCCGTCTATTTTTGAAGAGTTCCATTGTATATCTCCGAAGATCAGCACCAGATCTTCACCAAATTAAAATGGGACCACCTCAGGAGTATACTCTTTCAAATATAAAAAGAATTTTGAGAATCGGTCCACAAATGGGGCAGAAATCAGGTAACATACATAAAAAAAAAAATATATACATACACACGAACATATAACCTCCTCCTTTTTTGAAGTCGGTTAAAAAAATAAAAATGTATATTAGGAGACTAAAGGGATTTTCAGTATCATCAGTATCGTCGAAATTTTTTAATAAAACAAAAACACGTAAGTGTCCAATATTTTTCGATAATCTAACTGATGCGAAACAGAATCATTTTTTTTTTACTCAGAAAACATCCATATTGGTTACTTATTGCTTGATTAGTCGCCGTATGTGCCGCAAGCACCTATCGTTACGTAGTTCGATACGATATCTTACATCTTTGCAGTATTCGTAAAGTAAGTACTGATTAGCCCATCAATAAATAATGCTTATGATAAGCCTTTGTTTATTTAGGGAATCGCATTCTTTGCAACATTTTTGTATCCGAAATATACACGGTGAAGTCAAAGCGCGAGTCAAAGTAGTATCATGTATAGGGGATCGGACTGACTCAAAAAAATAGAATTCTGTTTAGTCCGTCAATTAGATTATCGAGAAATATTGGATACGTATTTTTTGTTTTATCAAATCAATAAAAAATTACGAAGATAAAGCGCGTCAAAGATCATGGAGTGGGGCTTGAAACGTCACTTGAAGGTACAAATTGTACTATCATATGACGCCACACTAGTTTTCGAAGCACTGCACTGTATCGTCTTCATTTTTTGTTTACGTGAAAAAAGGAAAAATATGTGGTCAATATTTTTTGGAAATCTATCTGACGGACTAATTAGTTATTTTACTCCCATTGACATCACTGGGTTGTAGAGTTCAGATAGGCAGTCTTTTCATGAAAAATACTGGTATTTAGCTGCTTCCGGTTACAATGGCAGCCGACCCCAACATAGTTGGGAAAAGGCTAGGCAGATGATGATGTAGCGTTTTGAGTTTATCTATTGGACTATGGCACATTTTGTTAGATCTTGATTTATGTACTCAACACAGACATGTTAATAGTTCTTAGAGACTGACCTCGTTGGACTCATTATAATTATGTACACAAAAAGTAATTATTTTCTTATGCACCTTTTTTTTCCGCAACCGTGTTGCCATCCGGTATCGGTACACCGGATGCAACACAAATGGCCCACGTCACGTCGGTGACGAAGAAGCATAGTTGAAATATTTTGCAGTAATGGATGCCAAATTACGCCATCAGCAACGTCATTAATAAAAATTATCTAAATATAATATACATGCATAATATTGATCTATGCGCCGATATTAATAATAATATTAATTAATTATATTTTATTTATATTAATTATAATATTGATCACAATTATTTTAACACAATTTTTTTGTGTTTTTCTTTATATGATTCTAATTTCGTTTTTCTTTTCAGGATCACCTCACCATACCGTCCATTGCGATAGCGGAGTACTTAAAATCAGTTAATTTTAACAAGAAAGTGTATAGTGTAAGCTGTCCTGAAACTAATAATGTATTGAAATCCTACGGTATTGAATTTAAGGAAGGGGTAAGTGTATTTCTTATTTTTTTAAATCCAAATCAATTAATCTATTTATTTTAAAACAAAAATACAGTTAACAAAAGAGAACCTACCAATCATTTAACCATTTCATAAACTCCAAGAAGTTGTATCCTGTGGTAATGACTCTGACTTACTAGTTAAAGGTTGTGGTTTAAAGCCTTCTTCTTGCACTTACTTGTAACTTATTTCACCACGACTGCTCTCGAAACAGTGAAAAAAAAACAAATCTTTAGAAAACCTATATTCTAGAACCATCAATTCGAAGACATGCAACATAATTTTAAATAAACCTGCACTGGGACCGCGTGGTGAATTACACTAAACTCCCTCTCACTGAGAGGGAGAGTTAACCTATCCTGTGAGGAGGCATGATTCTTATATTATGATAACTGATACTGTAAGTTGTAGCAGATCATTATTAAATTCTTTATTTTATTTGTAGCCAGATGTAGGAGCAGACTACTATGAGGAGTACGTCCAATACATGAGGGATGACCCAGAAATAGGTGCCGTGGTGATGGATTGTGACTTCAAAGTGAACCTGCCTAAGATAAACAAAGCCATCACTTATCTGAGCCGGCCTGAGGTTCTGTTCCTGTGTGGTGCCACGGATAGGCATGTTTATTACAAGCCTGGTTCTAAGACTATAGGTGAATATGGTTAAAGTGCATTTTCTAATGAAAATCACAATGTGTGACGATAGTAATTATAAAAGCAATTTGTTACAATACTCTAATCATGATGACTGGCGGATGATAAAGTCGTATTTACCTACCCCAGAGTAGGTAAGTTTTTGCTGCACAAGCAGTGACTAGAACCACCATCATTGATAATATTCATGGCAAGGGGATCGGACAAAAAAATCTAATTAGTCCGTCAGATAGATTTCCAAAAAATATTGAACACAATCATATTTTTTCTTTTTTTATGTAAACAAAAAATGAAGACGATACAGTGCTTCGAAAACTCGTGTGACGTCACATCGCACTACATTTTTTACCACGTAGTGCCGCCAAAAGCCCCCACTCCTGATCTTTGACGCGATATAACTTCGCCATTTTTTATTAATTTGATGAAACAAAAAACACGTATCCAATATTTTTCGATAATCTAACTGACAGACTAAACGGAATCATATTTTTTTTACCGAGGACACATCCCTATTGTAGCAACCTTGGACGCTTTTAAAAAAATCGGTTGTCTGTAAAATCGGTACTGACGATAGTTGAACGTGACAACGTCCTAAGAAAATAAAACAAAACAATTGACACGCCGTTGCTATGGAAAAGAAAATAAAACAAAACAATTGACACGCCGTTGCTATGGAAAAGAAAATAAAACAAAACAATTGACACGCCGTTGCTATGGAACGCCTCAAAGCGAGGTAACGCGGTATGACGTCATCTTTTTTCGTGCGTGCAGCCGGCCGTCGAATTATAAGACGTTATCACGTCAAAATGTTGTTAATAAGGACTGAAATAATCTTTAATTTTAATATCATCACTAACATTGATAATACAATTTTAGCTACCGGGGTATTCTCGGAATTAGTAGCTGAAGAATCAAATCGTTTACCTGTCACCCTGGGCAAGCCTGGCAAACCCTTCGGAGAGTTTGCGATGAAGAGGGCAGGAGTCACCGACCCTAGCAGAGTCCTGTTTATTGGAGACATGTAAGTTTAGATCATTGTATAATACTTTTCCCTCTCATTAGAGAGGAGGCCTGAGTCCCTGCAGTGGGAACATTATTGGCTGATGATGATGATAATAATATAATATAATAATATTCCACATAATGATGATATTTTAACTAACTTTTTTCCCTTCACTAGTAATTTCTCTTAGGTCGTGGATGCGTTTACAAACATTTTAACTCAGATTCGCAAACAGCCAGACATGGAATGAATCCCGGTAGGCCATACAAAAACTTGTTTGGGAATCAAACCGAATCAATCAAATCAATACGCAGTGCAACAGCCCGTAGCGCGTCTTCATCTCCTTACCTAGTTCTCTAAAATGAATCATGTCTATCTATAGTCACTCCTTACTACCTAAATTATCTATCACACAGTTCTGCCATCTTTTATCCGGTTTTTCCCTACTTTATTAAAACAACAAAACAATACAACAACACAACAAACACAACATCAACCTGGAAACTTCGAAAGTATCTAACTTATATGGTAACACCGACATTTGCCAGTTATGTTTTATGTGCAATAGGGTAGTCGACCGACTAAAAAAAATATGATTCTGTTTAGTCCGTCAGTCAGATTATTGAAAAATATTGGATACGTGTTTTTTGTTTTATCAAATTAATAAAAATTGACGACAATAAAGCTTGTCAAAGACCATGGAGAGGGGGCGTTTGACGTCATAGTTAGGTAAAATTGGACCAAGCTGTGACGTTTCACGACTTTTCGAAGCACTGTATCGTCTTCATTTTTTGTTTACGTGAAAAAAGAAAAAATACGTGTTCAATATTTTTTGGAAATCTATCTGACGGACTAATTAGTTTTTTTTTGTCGACTACCCTATAATAATAGAGAGAAACCCTATTGCCATCAACCGTGTACAAATTCAATGCCTCTGTGGAAAAGTCAATAACACTTTACTCGACCCGAAAATCGAATCCAGAACTTCATCCTCGGCTGTCGCGCTTGCGACCAACAACAAACCAACCAGTAGTAAACATCAAAGAAAGAAAGATAATTCCATACACGTGTTCCGAATAATAAGGATACCTATTGTTTTTTTTTTTTAGAATGAATCTTTCTTTTATTGTGTTCCCATTAAATTAAATTAACTGTAGCTTTTCCAAATTAATTAGTTGACTGTTTTTTTTATATCGTCTTGGTGTCTACAATGTCGCTTTTGGTGGTTTATTTTTTTATTGAAACACTTTCAGTTTATTTTTATCTACAAGGATCCTTCATATTATTTTTATATGACTTACCTATGTACTACAATATTCTTAAGTGAAAAACTTAAAACCCTAAATCT
Source organism: Diarsia mendica (assembly GCA_949316265.1). Lineage (NCBI taxonomy): Eukaryota > Metazoa > Arthropoda > Insecta > Lepidoptera > Noctuidae > Diarsia > Diarsia mendica. The sequence goes on along the minus strand of OX438900.1, from coordinate 20,114,943 downwards.
CGAAGACTTTATGGTTTCGTTTACATTTTTCACCTTATTAAGTTTCCTTTTATTTATTTTACTTTCAGGATTGAACAAGACATCGGTCTAGGCAGAGCGACAGGATTCAAAACATTGCTAGTACTGACAAACCAGTCTAAACAAATTATGCTAGAACACAAGACAATCAGACCAGACTTTTATGCTGATTCACTCGGCAGCATTGTACCTTTATTAGAAAAATAATTATCGTGTAAATGAACTTAGAAAAAATATTAAATAGCTGTAATTTAAAATAGCTATTCACGCTTTTTCATTTTTTGAAGAGAATCACATACAATTTGCTAAACCTTTAATGGTTTCCGAAAGCAAGTACCTAGGACTAGTTACTATAGAACTGATTGTATCTGAAATTAGTACAAATCCCAGTGAAAGTGTGTAAATCAGAATTTGTTGAAATTTTTATTTAATGTAAATTAATTTTGGTCTGCGTTGCACAAAAATAATAATAATTATTTATTGAATAGAATAGAATAGAATAATTATGTATTTATTCGTTAATGGACAGCAGCAACACAAAAGAGCAGCACATACATAAACAAATAACAACAAACAGCATAACAATTAATTATACAGCTCAACTACGCTGAGCATGCCCATAACGGAAGGGTAACCAACTTATTGATTGCAATTTTGTTTTATAAAGCGTTTCGCATTAAGCGACTGATGCCAAATGCTGTATCGTTTGACATCAGCCTCTAAATGTATCTGTATAATCTTAAAAGTAAATGCAAGTTATCTGGCTGTGTACTTATTAGCTTATTAGCATACGTACATCCATATTTTTATACTTATATTAAGATTTTTTATAGTACAGAGTAAACAAAACACAAGTCCAAATATTAGAACATTTAGGGCCGGTTTCACCGGTTACGGATAAAGTGTCAGATAGTTATCTGACAGATAATGCTATCAAAAATTGTAGTTTATCTGGCAGATAAGTTCCTGATAGGCTATCCGGGACTTTATCAGCAAGTGGTGAAACCGGCCCTTAATTTATTAGATACGATACCCAATCTACTTATAATATAAGTGGTGTACTTATAATATATACCTATGTGATACGTTTATTTTATTTTTGTAATCTTCGTGATTTTGAATGTTATGTGTATAATATATAATATATATAATATAAATAACGAAGTTTTATATTTACATTATCCCAGCCCAAACAGAACTGTACCTTACTTTGAAATAAAGTTTGTATACGCTTAGAATATGTTCAAACCTCCAGTATGTGCCTGCCTATTAAACAAAATGTATTGATGTACTTTTAGTTATTTATGTTATCAATTGAATGCAAAAGAAATATTTCGCACATTCGATCAATAAAAATATCAATCCACAAAATGAGACAATTTTCTTAAAAAAAATTCATTCGTTTAAAATTTTCCTAATGCGTGGTAAAACGCAGTTATTTATGTCATGCTTTAAATTAATACAATTTCTTCAAAGTAACACGATTTACTACTTCTAAAAAATACCTTTTCGTACGTACATAATAACTTTATAATTAAAAACATTTTCCTGCACTGTAATGCAAAATTAACCAAACAAAGTTACAGTCCCAAAGTCATTTTAATATAAATAAAAAATAATCTACGAAATAAAAGTCTAACTTAATTTATTTTATTACAATATTTTAATGTAGGAGACGTGTTCACGTGTTCATAACCCTGTCTCTTTTACGATCTACTTTTATAGGCCAATATTTTCGTATGAATAAAAAAGAGTTTTTATTTACTACTTATACTGATTAGGAGGTAATCGAATATAGATTACCCAGCGTACATATTATTATCTACAAATCGTATTAGGCAACTCATAGCAAAAAAAAAAAATCATTAGGTTACCCATCGGGGCTGGATCGACACCCTGGGATTTTGACGCTAAAATCTTTGCGTCCCTATATCGCTGGCTTAAGGCGGAACTAATGTGTGGTCAACGGCCAGTTCCCCGGGAAATCGAGTTACGAAGGACCGAGCTCCGTCAGCTCTTAGTAGTTAACTGGAAGGAGCGACTTGCGCAACCCAGATGGGGGCTCGCTACAATAGAGGCGGTAAGGCCAGTTATGGAGGAGTGGCTGGAGAGGCGGCATGGCGCCCTCAGCTTTCGGTTGACGCAGGTGCTTACGGGACATGGATGCTTCGGAAAGTACTTGCGTCGCATAGGTCGGGAGCGGACGCCCGCTTGCCATCACTGTGTGAACTGTCCCGAGGACACAGCGCAGCATACCCTGGTGGACTGCTCGGCCTGGGCTCAGCAGATGTCGCCCGACCAGCCAGGCCCAAAGAAGGGGCGCGCAGTGGACTCTGTGCGCTTTCATAGAGAACGTGCGGTTGCTGGCCGCACTTGGTGATGAGGCCCGCCCGAAAGGTGGGCTGATACCAGTCGGGGGTGTGCGCGAATGTACTTGTATCTCCCGGGCCCCCGACACATGGTATTAGTAGGAACAGTGGGTTTTTAGTCGGTTAGAGTCCGACATAACCCCCGCTCGCCCCAGGCGGAGGGTATCCATGAGGATTTTCCCACTCAAAAAAAAAAAAAGGTTACCCATCGGGGCTGCGGGTTGTTCACAAGAGAAAACGCGGCCTCGACATAAAGGGCTAAGAAGGAACATGGGTAGTTTTTAATCAGTAGAAGTCTGATACTCCCTTTCGCTCTGCCCAAGAGCGGGAGGGGTTACCTATTTGATGATTTTCCACCCACCAAAAAAAAAACAAAAAAAAAATGTTACAAAATACACAGTAAATAAATGAGACGAAACCAAGTTCCATATTGATTTACAAATGCAAATAAATGTAAAATTAAGTGATTCATCAAAAACACAAGGCTGTAATCCACGAACGGTGTACCAACGCAACGAGGCAATCAAAAAAATAAAACACAAAAAAGTCAAAAATAAATCAGTTTCTGAAGTCAGTGACTTTTGTTTGTTTGATTTCATTTTTTTTGCCACCGACTTCAGACACTGATTTATTTTTGACTGTTTTTTTGAAGTCGGTTTTATTTTTTGTTAAAAAGTTTTTATTTTTCTATTTTTAGTGGTTCACATGTTCATAGGTCATAATGTAGGACAATGTAGTTTTTTTTTTTTAGTTTTGTTGATTTTTCAAAAACCGCTTGTCTGATTTTGATAAAAAAAATATGGGTCCATATGGGAAAATTCTTTTTTTGTTGGAAAGGGTATACACCAGGTATAAAGGATATACCCTTTCCAACAAAAAAAGAATTTTTCAAATCGGTTAGCAAGTGACGGAGTTATGCCCGAACAAATATAAATCTAAACATCCGAATTGAGAACCTCCTTCTTTTTTTAGAAGTCGGTTAAAAATAAAACTCAGTAATTTAATGAACCGTATAATATTATTTCTTTTAAGTTATCAAATTGTAATTCACAAATCACTGAACGAAATAAAGTCAATTTACCTTCAAACATTTTATTTGTAACAAAGCCTCCCTAGTTGTGTCGACAATAAAGAATTAAAATCGATACAATTGTATCCTATTTTCTAGTTGAAAAGTCTCCATTCTATCTTCGAATTGTGTGCAGTGAGCTGCAAAAAAGGTTGAATTGATTACGCCATCCAAAAAGCATTTTTATTTGTAGGTCTTCTTTTTTTTTCAATATAAATTCTAGCGGCCGAATGTTTCCAATGCTTCCGGAATTTGTATTGGTTCCGAATAAAAAGTGGGAAACACAGAAATTGCCGCAAGTTTTTTAGGATTCCTTGAATTTTCAGGACTTCGTGGTCGTCCCGGGGTTTAGGTTACGTGGGACCGTGGGTGCGTGAATGCGGATTCCTCTTGCGTGTCAACGGTTCGCACTTTGTTCTTTACCACAAAGGTAGGGAGGTATTGGCGCCTACGCGAAAAGTACGAGCTTTTGTTGTTGTATTGCGATGGAAAGATACTGAAAATAAATTTTGTTACAGGAACTTTGGTGGATTGCAGAAGGTTTAAAGAAAATTTAAAGTCTTAAGAGTAGAGACAGAGGTATAAATTTACGGCTGAAAATAGAACAGACGGTGTATCAAAAGGCCGCTACGTTGTCCTTATCGTCATCACGCCTGTAATCCTCGTAGAGTTAGGCAGAGGTTTATATGTAGGTATATATTTTTTTAATACCTATATTATTTTACAGAACCCGCTTTATCTAGTGCAAAACACAGTCCACCGCACATTTTTATTCAGTACCTACGCGAGTGTAAATCGTCGGTGGTCGGTTTTATTGCTCCGCGGTGTCATTCAACATTTTTGCATACAGTTCTGCAGTTTCCAACGCTTTGGCTTCGGTCCTGTGTTTACACATTCAAATACGAACGTTTGAATCGGCGTGATTCGGTGCCGTTCGTGGCATGTGGTTTCTTTTTTGTTTTACGTGTATTGGTACTTTGTTACTGAAATAAACTAGCTTATGTGATTTTGTGGATCTTATGCCTGTAGCACACCTCCGCTGCGAAACAACAATTTCGAAACCGCTGCGCGAGTTTCGCTGTACAACAGTATTACGGTCAACGGGCGGAGATGTAGAAGGCTCCTGAGCAAATGAGCGAAATCGTGTTAGAAAGAGACAACATCATAGTCAGTTTTGTACGTTAGAGCAGGGAATTTCGCTCCTGTTTCGCCGCCAAAGAACTTACAACTTACAGCGAAACTATTGCGGTTTCGCCCTTTGAGTTTCGCAGCGGAGCGAGGTGTGCTACAGGCATAAGGCCCGTAATCCACCAAAGCGGAGATGTGCCAAGCGGAGAGGAGATTGCCAAATTCGACCAATCACAGGAAGGGCAAAAGACCAGATGTAACTGTGATTGGTCGAATTTGACACATCTCCTCTCCGCTTGGCACGTCTCCGCTTTGGTGGATTACGGGCCTTATACTTACATTACAACATCACGCCTGTAATACATGAAGGTGTAAGCAGAAGTGTGCCACTGTGGCTGCTGCTGAGAAACTCCTGATGGGAAAATCCAACAACACTGCCCGACCTGAGAATCGAATTCAGAACCTCGTGCTAAGCTACTGACATTCAACATTTTTGCATACAGTTCTGCAGTTTCCAACGCTTTGACTTCGGTACTGTGTTTACACATTCAAATACGAACGTTTGAATCGAAGTGAATCGGCGTGATTCGGTGCCGTTCGTGGCATGTGGTGCCATGGTTTTGAAGTGGGAATTGACTCTTTTTTGGTTTACGTGTATTGGTACTTTGTTACTGAAATAAACTAGCCGAAGTGAAATATTTTTTTTTATGGGGCAAGCCCGCCACACTATTCCCAAAACACTGTTTACTCCTGTTAGCCAGAATCAACAGTGGCAACCACAAGAAAAGCGCCGAGACAATGAAGCTCGACGAAGTCCCAGAGAAATGATTTAACTGTCTTGAATCCCGCAACGAAATTAATCAGAAAAGAATGGCGGAGGAGTAGGAAAAAGCATAATTTCCACTTAACTCCATATTAGCAGGAGACAGAACAGAACAAGGCCAATTTTTTTTGTTAATAATTAGTTGTAAGTTGTGTGTTTACCTGCTTTTTTTTTTAATTTATGCGACAATAAATAGTTTTTCTTTCTTTCTTTCTTTCTTTCAATAGGCACACAGGGACGTATACAACTGACCGTATTTGAAGTGATTTTGTGGATGGAAATAGTTTTGTTTTAAATTAGGCAGTATGTTAGATAAATGGAATACTATTACATATCATAACATCACCCCAGAAATCCCGGAAGGGTTAGGCAGAGGTGTACCAAATAGTACACCCATATTTTGCCAGTTGTAGGTATTTAAGTCCCATGTGATAGGGGGCGAGCGTATTGCCATCAAACGGGCACAATTCCAGAATCTGTGGGTTCTACTGAGTAATTATTGATGGAAGAACCTTATAACACTTTGCCCGACCTGGATATCATAGCCAGGACCTCATGCTAAGCCTTCGCACTGGCTGATGGCAAAAGGCTCGCCCCTTATTACATGGGGACTTAAACATAACAAGCAAAATGTTCGTAGTACGGTTGAACAAGGTATTAATATACAACCAGCTAACTTGCAATTACCTTAAAGATTACACAGATACATTTAGAGACTGATGTTAAACGATACAGCGTTTGATATCAGTCGCATAATGCCAAACAAAATTACAATAAATATATTATGTTCAGTGTGCTAGATAAAGATTTATGCCTGTATACGTACTTGTTAGCTTGTTCGACTATACTATTAGGTATCTCTGAAGGTTTAGGTCTACCTAAACCCTTAGGGATTACAGGTATAATATGTATGGTATGATGTACGAACAACTGAATACGTCATTAACTCTTAACACACCGAAACCTACACATTCACACCTCCGACATCACTTAACAATTCCTAATTGCCACCACGTCCTGGACACGTGATCAACATACTTAATTGCAGCCACTATCGACCGCCTGCTACCTACGGAACCCGCAACACGTTTACCCCGAAGTTTTGATGAACGCAATCATCCGACGGAACCCAATTAGCGTTTGTTTTACGTTTCGAACTCAAGGGATGTGGAAATGTGGAGTATTTTGTTTTTAGAAGTGGGCAAGTGGGGGCTGAAAAATTGGTTTTGGAGGTTGTTTAGAGGTCTTTTTTTGTGAATGGGTAATTTTCACAGTAGGAAAGTTGCTTAGAATCAAGGTCAATGGTGTGAGACGGAGAGGTCTCTGCTAGGTGAATAGTTGCTAAGGGTTTTCTTAAACGATTTAGTACGTCAACAACTCCCGTAATATTCAAAGCATCCAGTACAATATTTTAAGTGCTTTACCTACCATATTTTTTTGGAGGTCGGGAAATCATGAAGTGACTCTTCCCGCTCTGGGCAGAGCGGTAGGGAGTGTCAGACTTCTACCGACTAAAAACCACCCTTGTTCCTTCTGAACCCTTTGTGTCGAGGCCGTGGCATCTCTTTCGAACAACCCACAACCCCAACGGGACCCGCAGCCCCAACAAGATTGAGCCCTACCATTAAACCTGATTTTTCTTCCTTACACAAAGCCGTTTTACAGCAACAATTTGCAGAATAATTTCGTTGTACAGAATGCTTAGTTGACTACTGCGTAAAGACCCCCCTTCACACATTGCGTAAGATACCTTTTATAGAAATAATCCTTTTAGCACAGTACTTTTATTCTATTACTCCTTTAAACCAGATGCCTTAATAATAAAACCCACTTTTCCATGGTAGAAAAAATAATATTTAGTCAAAACTATTCGCTAAGTAAAGTGGAATGCTGTGCGCGCACCGTTCACGCTATGAAAACTGAAAAGTGCTTCAGATATCGGAAATCTAAAAAAAACTACTTTCATTTCGTAAAAAAGAACCTTATCGTACTTTTAACAAAGTGAGTGAATTTAAAACGTAGAGAAGATAGTAAACGAAGAAGTAACAGTAACAGAGAGGGTTCGGTAGTGATAAGAGGCAGAGGGGAATAAGAGGGTTTGAGGCAGATGTGAATGGCAACGCTGAGAGGGGACGCCCTAGAAGAAAATAATTATGTGACTGACTTTTTTAGTTGAAGTTCTTAACAAAGGTCAGTTAGTACTCGCAATGCATCAACGTGGAGGAGGCGAAAAGAGTGCCAACACGTCTTCTCTTTTCAGTCTTTGATGCCACTCGGTCACAGCTTTACTCCACCTGCCATCACCGACTTGCTAGGTGCGTTATAAAATATTCTAACTTCATTTTCAAAATCTTTGTCATAGCTTCAATTTTGCGTACCTTTTATACTTCGTACCAGTTTAATAAACCCATTGACACCAATCAAATACCACTAAAAAAACAAAAGGCTATCACTCGTCGCAAAATACGTTCGGAAACACACGAGATATTCGAAACACGTAATAGCAATGTAAACAAAAATCCTAAATGGGACATAGGTAGATTTATTAGGGTTGAACAGGGTACAACAGGGTAGAACAAGCCCACCGTGGATTGCTTTCGGTTTTATGGTATGTTAGACAAGATCGGCAAACATGTCATTCAGGCGGTCAAGGTTGAATGCTTTGGCGATTTCAATATTGGTATCGTTTTGTTTGGTGTCAGCTGTCTTTTCGCGTCGTCTGTTTTGTACACGATTATTTGGTTTGGTAAAAATAGGATATTTAGATAGGACGTGATTTTTTTAGTAGACTTCTAAAAAAAGAAGGAGGTTCTCAATTCGGATGTTTTTTTTTATGTTTGTTCGGGCATAACTGTTACTGCGTCACTTGATAACCGATTTGAAAAATTCTTTTTTTGTTGGAAAGGGTATACTTCCCAAATGGTCCCATATTCCATTTTTTATCGAAATTGGACAAGCGGTTTTTGAAAAATCGATAAAACTCAAATTTAAACTACATTGTCCACATTATGACCCATGAACATGTGAACCATTAAAAAGTGAAAAATAAAAACTTTTTACTATTAATATCATAAACGGGATATTAACCACTACTATACTATGTACTATTATTACTGTGCAAAAACCGAAAAAGTGTCGAAAAAAGTTCGCGAGTGGACACAGTGAGTTTTGTGTGTCGGGAACAGAATCGTGTAGTGAGTGACAATGGTAGTGGTGCCGAACGCAAAAAACGAACTAGAAAGAGGGTAGACCGTTTTGTCTGCTCATAAACATCCACCCGCAATGACTTCAGTTGATCCGTGATCATGGTGCTTGTAACAGCGCCGAAATATCGGGAACTCGAAACAACAATCAAACATGGTAAATATCCCGTTTATGATATTAATAGTAGTGTCAGTGACCATGTCAGTTTAAAAACTAAAAAAAAGTTTTTAATATATAAAAACTTTTTAACAAAAAATTAAACCGACAAAATGAAATCAAACAAACAAAAGTCACCGACTTCAGAAACTGATTTATTTTTGACTTTTTTGTGTTTTTTTTTAAGTTGGTTTAATTTTTTGTTAAACAGTTTTTCATGGAAAGAGAGCAGGTGGCAGTCTTACATGACTTCTTATTCAATAGAATCATTACAGGAATATCATCATCTTCCACCCTTTGTCGCATCTTATTTGGAAACACATTTTTTCTTCTTATTAAGTAGTAGAATCATAATACGATAATAATACACCTAATAATAAATTAAGCTAAAATTCGTAAAATGGTTATAAAATGACAATTTATTCATAATATAAAATAATTAAGTTATTAGTTAATAATTTAATTATAATGATAAATGTTGCATGCAAATTAATACAAAACAGTAAACTGTGCATTTACTATACACATCTGAAAATATATGGTTAAGTACTGTGTCGAGCAATAAACATTTCAATTTGAAAGAAAAATTTTCTGCAAAACCTATGTTAGTCGACGCTATAATTGTAATACTCGTTCATACAAAATGGCTTTCGCTCCATATTTAATGCAGATAATTTTGGCTAAAGGATGGTTATCCTTTCTCCACAAAGTTAAAGCATATTATACAAGCGCAAGTTCTTCATAGATGACATTTATCCTCGTTACTTCACGACCTATACGGATAATGTGAGTAGCAGTTGCATATTTCCCATCGTGCAGCTTAACGTTATAAATTCCTTTGGTCCACTACGTAAATAGCTGTGTTTAGGGTGTGTTTAGAAAGGTGCTTTTAGTGCCGTTTTTTTTTCGTAGAAATTAATATTATATTTTTTTAAATATTACCTTCTGGCCGTCCGAGTGGATGTCGGTTAAATTATATACTAAAACCTTCCTCTTGAACCACTCTATCCATTGGTGAAAACTGCATGAACATCGGTGCAATAGTTTTTCTGTTTATCGTGAACACACAGACAGACACACAGACGCGGTGGAGGACTTTGTTTTACAGTATGTAGTGATAGTGATGGCAATTAACTTTTTATCTCTTGTAGCGCGTAAATATAAATTAACTTTTCTTTCAATAACAAATAAACATAAATGTGTATACAGGGTGTCCCGTAAATAATGGATCAAACGTAACGGGTAGGTAGCTTACCGAATTTCCAACAACTAATTTGAATATTTAAAAAAAAAACCGTTACAGTAACCAAGATATTATTTTTTTTTCGAATTTTACCATTTTGTCTTCCAGAATTAAGTTTTTTTAATGCTGTTGCTGCAAATGATGACATTTTTAAGTATGATTTTTATCTAACTTTTCTGAATAGCTTACTAATGTTATAAGGTACCCTTTTTTTTTTGAATACCGTTTTATTTGCCTTAGAGAAAAACTCTTGAGTTGAAAAGTTTTTTCTTTACGATGTTAGGACCAAAATTGAAAAATTTCTCCTGTAAAAAAAATGTATGACACCGAAGACGACCATTATTTTAAAAACTTGTACATTGAATAAGGTTTGCAAATTGGTATAAAACTTACGTCTAGTCCTTATCGTTACAAAGATATTGCTATGAATGTGATGAAGAAGACAGAAAATAAATTAAATTGGTGCTATCCAATTTTTTCCTTTTCGTTATGGCTTATGCTTGAATGCTTGGAATTGAAGCAGGTAGTTAAGGTAGTTATGCTTGTAATCGAAGCAGGTAGTTAAATTTTTTTTACAGGAGAATTTTTTCAATTTTGGTCCTAACATCGTCAAGCATTCAAGCATAAGCCATAACGAAAAGGAAAAAATTGGATAGTACCAATTTAATTTATTTTCTGTCTTCTTCATCACATTCATAGCAATATCTTTGTAACGATAAGAACTAGACGTAAGTTTTATACCAATTTGCAAACCTTATTAAATGTACAAGTTTTTAAAATAATGGTCGTCTTCGGTGTCATACATTTTTTTTACAGGAGAAATTTTTCAATTTTGGTCCTAACATCGTAAAGAAAAAACTTTTCAACTCAAGATTTTTTTATAAGGCAAATAAAACGGTATTCAAAAAAATGGTATCTTATAACATTAGTAAGCTATTCAGAAATGTTAGATAAAAATCATACCTAAAAATGTCATCATTTGCAGCAACAGCATTAAAAAAACTTAATTCTGGAAGACAAAATGGTAAAATTCGAAAAAATAATAATATCTTGGTTACTGTAACGGTTTTTTTTTTAATATTCAAATTAGTTGTTGGAAATTAGGTAAGCTACCTACCCGTTACCGTTTGATCCATTATTTACGGGACACCCTGTATAGAACAATGTAATGGTCGTTGGCCATTGATAGTCTTTTTCGGAATATCCAAGTTAAGCTAGCTTCCATAATTCTTACAGGTGGAAGATGCAAGCCAGAAAAGCACGGGTTCCGAGCATTGTGTGCTTGAATTTGACAAACCATCCAATAAAGGGAGTGACGATCTCCAGTAAGCAAGGTACAAATAGAGGATTAGGAATTCTAGTGTTTATCAAAATTTATTATTTAACTTTCTTTCCTTAAGCCGGATTTCCCTAGTTTGGTGTAGATGGGTGACAACTCATTAGGTACATACCCAGTTTCCTCTGTGCCTTGGAAATCACGATAAACCGTTGGAAATTTGTGTCCTTTGTAGATCTTTGGCAGTCCTTACAGTGGCCCAAAAGTCTGATCCTAATTACCAGCTCCAACTGGATTTTAAAGAACAGGTAGGCAGTCACTCCATGTAAAACTACCGGTATGCAGCTGCATCTGTTTAGACTGAAAACCGACCCCAATATAGTTGGCAGAAGTTTAAGCAGATGATGACTAAACTTTCTCCTAAAACAAAAGATATTTTGATAAGCGACCCAAACTTCCCATCCAAAATTTCCCTCTTGTATCGCTACAAAGTATTACCGTCGGGATAACCTCGTCCTAAGCCAGCCCGTAATATTCATTATCGTAAAACTCAGGTGCTAGCTCTACCGAATAGCCACTCGATATAAAAGTGCTTTGACAAGTTTGCTATTACCCGACCGAATTGAGAGTGCACTTTGCTCAGGAAAGCGAATTGAAATAATAGAACTTTGTAACTTGATAGTGTTATGTTATTTTTGTTTCTAATTTGAGATACGGATCGTTTTGGAATATAAAAGTGTTTTATTATGATGAATGTTGAGTTCTGAAGGTGCAATCAACAGTTTATTGCTTTAGATGCAGACAGGACTGCATACAAAGAACAATATTTTGCATATTCATTTAGAAACTACGTCGGAAAATATGAAAATTAACTCAAATTTAGAAGTAACCAAGCTACTAGTTACCGTTGATCCTGAAATTGTATTAGAGATGTACATCTAATAGAAAAAAGACATTTCACCAGCTAATTTAATCATAAAACCAGACCCCGTGACTGCTACTGCAAAATTCCTGACGGAAAAGTCCAAGATACTTTGCCCGCCCCGGTAATCGAAGCCAAGACCTCATGCTCAACCGACCCGCTTTGCGGTCTGCAATGTTCATTTGAATATTTTTAGACCATGATGACCATCACACCTGTGAATTTTCATTAAAATTATGATGATTTAACTTTTTATCTTTATTATTTTCTTTTCCTGCTAGTGTGCTAGCCTTTAGCAAAACATTCGAAGTTTCGAAGGGTTTTTTTTTTATGGGACAAGCCCGCCACACTATTCCCAAACCATTGTAACTCCTGTTAGCCAGAATCACAGTGGCGACCACAAGAAAAGCGCCTAGACAATGAATCTCGACGAAGTCCCAGAGAAGCGATTTACCTATCTTGGATCCCGCAACGAAATTAATCAGAAAAGAATAGCGGAGGAGTAGGAAAAAAGGAAAGGCATACATAGCTATAACTATTATCTCACCGATATCACCGCTTTCTAGCCATATTGTCATATACTTTTTCTGTAATTGCTATCCACATTCACACCACGTCCGTATCTAGACAACCAAAATTCAAAAACTCCACTAAAGCCAATTTAATAAATAGCCCTACATTACATAAACCACAAAAAATCCTAATCCATTTTTCCATAGCGCCTAACTTTCGTAAAACTTCGGCTAACCTCGGGTAACACCGGCGGCATAATCCGAGCTAGTATATGTTCAGTATAATGGTGTAATATAGGTAATATTCATTACCCTGAAGCCAGGTGTGCGGGCTTTAAGGCCCTATACGTGTCTTATTTGTGTGAAATATAAAAGGCATCTACTAACATTAAGGTTGATGAGGTTGCTTTTACTTGGGGAAGATTTAGCATAATTTTTATCATAATTTTAAGGTGCATCAGTGGGTTTAAGGAAGCTTTATGCTAAGACGGATGAGTTTTCTCTTTTAAGTGTGATATGTTGGTGAAAAACAGGAGGAACTTGTGGGTAAATAATTAATAATAGCCAGCCGGGTCGTTCTTCAGTTTAAGCTGCACTTGACAAGGTTTGTCTGTGGATGGGTGACCATCGATTAAATATTGAGTATCCTCCGTGCACCGGAAAGCACGTTAAGCCGTTGGTCCCGGTTGGACTAATAAGTGATTAATTTTTGACTTGAATCGGGAACTTGATTGGGATCTGCCGGTTCTAAGGAAGAACTCAGTCAATCGCTATTCTTTTTTTTTCTACTGACCTTCGTAATGACAAGCCAACCCAATGAGCATGCTAGCATCCCCTACCTGGCACCCTGAAGTTTACCTTGCATGGAACAAAGTGATGGCAAAAGCTGTTCTCATAAAACTCGAAGAGACTAAATAACCAGATAAGTTTTCAATTACAGTTCAAAGTTTATTCTACGCGAATAATAATATTATTATTTTCTAAAAGTAAATAACTTGTTTAATTAAATGCAAGTAGTTTATTTAATACTAGCTGACCCGCGCAACTTCGTCTGCGTCACATAAATATAGCTATAACCTTTCTCGATATATCGACTATCCGACATTAATTAAGCTAAATCGTAACAAACAAAAAATCTTATCTTTCCTCTTTATTACAATAGTTTAGATGGTTTAGATTAGCTTAGATTATATTAAAGTGTGAATTACTAAAAATCTATCTCTTACTGTTAAATATACTATAACACTCTGTACTTGTTGTATACATTATGATTCAGTAAATATTTTGAATTTGAATTTTCCGGAGGCCAGCCAGAATCTCCCGTACCTACATTGCGACGCAACCCGCGTAATTATTTTTCCGCGCGGGTATTTTTACATTGCGATATCTTCTAAGATATTTGTTTAAACTGTATAGAGTAAAGAGCACAAATATTCTATATTAAATTTCCGTTCTAACGAACACATTTATTTAGATATAGATTAATACCATATGGGTAAATAAGCTTCGCAAAAAATAATTCTTTTTAACCTAACATTTTAATAATAAAAAATGGTTACAGTGAGTCAATCTTAAAAGATAGACAGATGCTGTCGCGGACTTTTTTTTAGAACTTTTAAAGACGAATAATAACTTCATACATGATATTCTCGTAACTTAAACCGTTTTCGCAGCGCACGCAACGGAAGCTCTCAGAAAGGAATTTTCTTTTCCCGTTTTTGCAACATTTCTCATTTATGCTCCGCTCCTATTGGTAGTAGCGTGATGTTATATAGCCTATAACCTTCCTCGATAAATGAACTATCCAACACAAAAAGAATTTACAAATCCAACCAGCAGTTCCAGAGTTTATCGCGTTCAAACAAACAAACAAACAAACAAACAAACAAACAAACAAACTCTTCAGCTTTATAATATTAGTATAGATTAAAATAATATTATTAAGTACTTCGTTTATTACTTAGCAGAGTTCGTATTTATTTATGATCGTTAGAACAAGTTTAATTAATGATAACTTCTTAGTTTCGACGCATAAGTACGTCTCGTCCTAGTCTAGGGCATAATCAAGTTAAACAAAATCTAGGACGTCACCTTGAGGTAGACCCTTTTTTTCTGGAAGGTAAATCATCAAATGACTCCTTCTGCTGGGCAGAACGGTAGGGTGTGTCAGACTTTTACTGACTAAAAACCACCCATGTTCCTTTGTGCCGAGGTCGCAGTTTCACTTTCGAAAAACCCGCAGCCCCAACGGGTGAGGTAGACCGTCAAGGTGACATCCACGGTGACTATGTTGCACCTCTTAGAATTACTCAAAATTTTTAAGATCATCAAGACCTGTAAAGTCCATTCGGCCATTCATTTTGCTAGCCTAGTTGCCACCTAAGTTTGGCCTACAGAGAAAGTGACATTTTTATATTTATTATATAAACATCAGTTCACTGATTATCATCTCATAATATCACGCCAGTAATTCCCAAAGGGCAAAGGCAAAGGTGTACCTAGTAGTACACCCGCATTTTGCCAGTTATGTTTAAGTCCCATGTAAATGAGTATTCCATGGGTTGATGGCAATATGCGGCGAGCCTATTGACATAAACCAGGAACAAATTATATTGGATATAGATTAAATCGAGACTCCGAGGTTGCTTCTGCAAGCTCACACAGAAACTGCAGCTCACTACAGACCAATGCTTTACATTATATTAAGCTCCTCCAATTACACACCTTTTAGCTCAAGCCTCAACTCTAAGTCAAGTGATAAATGCTCATTTTTATCATTGTTATTAGAATCAAAAAGATATCTAGTCTCTGGTGAAATATAAAGTAGTCTAGTACGCTCTAAAGTAGAACAAATAGTATTATAACAATTTCATTATCAAAGCCCTCATAATAAAACCTAATTAGCCTAACATTGTAGGCCTATTAAAACTTAATACTGCACTAACATTAGACCAAACCTATTTCGAGGTCATTAACCTACAGAAAGGTATTAGATTCGCAATAAAATGATTATTGTATCAAGTAAGGTTAACCAAGGGTCGAATGGACCTAATCTGAATAAATTTAAATGGGCACAGAGTGAATTATCCAGGGTTGTTTATTTTGTAGTTTTAGCGATATCGTAGTGTGGAGTATAAACCCGTGGGAATTGGCGGTAAAACATCTGGTAAAATATTGTAATTTAATTATTATCATCATTCGAAATGGCAATAATATAAGGTCGTGGTTTTATAATCTCCGCCACCTAGGTTGATCGTCAAAATTAAGCCGCCTGGGTGCTCATTATGTGGAGGGTGACCATCGTAACATACGGTGTTCCCTCCGTGTCTCGGAAAGCATGCTAAGCCGTTGGTCCCAACTGTCGAGTCTCAAGAACTTTGACAGTCATTACAGGTCTCAGGTAGTCCGAAAGTCTAAAAACAGATTTTTTAATGAACTAACTTTTGCCAGCGGCTTCGCCCGCGTGAAAATGACGACTTTCCATACAAACTTTCATCCCCCATTTAACTACCTTAGGGGTTGAATTTCGAAAAATCCTTCCTTATTCCTTGTTTACATTATCAAGGGAACCTCTGTGCAAAATTTCAGCTTTCTAGGTCCAAGGGTTTGGGCTGGGCGTTGATGAGTCAGTCAGTCAGTCAGTCAGGACTTCTCTCTTTATTTATTAGATTAGATATAGAAGACAGATGAAGATGTGTGAAGCCTAGAGGAGAGGTGATGCGTGAAACCTGAAACCGTGAACCCATAATTATGAGTATATTCACCAAAGCTGTGCGGAGTTGTGCAAGGCGGCACGCCGCGGCCGCTTACTACACTCTGGTCATCGCACACCGCTCACAAAGCAAAGAAAAAGTCACTACAACACTTCTCCTACAAACACTTCGAAAGGCGTTCGATATCGTATGACACATTTTTAAATCACTCCATTACCTAACCATAACATTTATACTGTATTGTATCAAAGACACGTGTGATACATTCTCGATCTTATATTACGAGCTAAGCCATGTTTACGAACATGTCATAGACGTATGCTATAGAAATGTGTGCAGCTGAAGTAAAAGTAAATATGTCGTACGACATCACGTGTTAACGCAAGCTACTATGTTTTTATCTAGCTTCCGACTGTTAGGAATGTTATGTAGGTGATTGATACCTTATATTTTACGTTCAATAATTATGCTTTTACCGTTTTTTTAAAGCTATTCGTGAGCGAGATCCTATACCAATATCATCAAATTACATTTATTCATGTCAAAAGGCATTAGCCTAGATGTTCTATGTTAGGGGTTAATTTTCTGCACATAGTCCTTAAAGTGAACCAGTGTATGTACGTAAAGGCTAGGTCCATCTATGTTGGAATCGGCTTCCAGTCTAACCGTATCAAAACTCATTTCGACGGTCCCTACGTACATAAGGTCAAGTCAAAAACCGAGGTTTACAGGAGAGCGTAATTTGTGTTCAACACGCCCTAGAAATAATTCTATGACCAATAATAAATATTTTCTTTCTACAATATTTTGGCAGTTTAAAGAGCTTTATTATGCTATTTACACATATTTAATTTTTTTACGTTTTCTTGAAAAAACTGATAGATGACCGTTTCTACGCCAATAATAAAATAGAAGTATGTCAGTCATGTCTATGATAACGTTTTATACGCAGGAAACAAAAAAACAGTGTCTGTTATAGAATTTAAATAAAATGTTATACGAAAATGTAGGATTATTTTACTATTCTTAAATCAATACGTTAAACATCCTGAAATTGTCACCCATGGATATAAAAAGTACTTCAATGAAGACATATCACTTTATACGTGGTTTTAGTCATTCAGGGTAGGACTATAGTTCTTATAACGTACATAAAGACATGTCTTTTAAAATTATCAGGTTTGTGTTTTATTATTGAAACAAGGTTTATAAATTCAACATTATTTATTGTTAAAACACAATCTTCTTAGCATCTAAATAATAGGTACCTATAGACTCACTGAAGTAGGAACTAAACATAAAAAATCACTGTTGTCTAATATTAGTAATTAACAATTTTAATTTTAAGCACGTGCCTCAGCCTAAATATCATGTCTAGCAATGCAAATTGGTACCTAGTATTTAATAGTCATCACAGTTTTGTACCTCAGCTTAATTAACTACTTCATCTTTAACACCTAATTGGTAACATTTAACAAACAACACAGCTTTATTCAGACTGTTTCAGCCTCACATCAATGACCTCCTTGTTCCTGGTATTGTTGGGTACGCAGATGACAGCACTGTCATGGAGAGTTATACATCCAGCGCAAAAGCCGGTGGTGATGAAGTATGTTCATTGGGAGAGGCCATGGTAGAGCGAACGAATTCAGCCTTAAGACTTGTCTCCGAGTGACGAGAATCTGGTTGATTTCAACGCCACCAAAACGCAAGTGTGGTTCACCGCCAAAAGGAGTCCGTTTAATCTACTACTTTAATCAGTAGATTAAAGTAGTCGATTAAACGGACTCCCCGGTTAATCTGGCCCCTACTTTCCGGAGTGCGCGCGTGCGTCTGTACAAGTTACTGACAGTTTCGAGCTTCTTGGTACGAAGTTGAGCGTGAATCTGAACTTCGGCGCCTAGATTGAGTCGAAAGCTCAAACTGTGGTAAAAAAGTTGGGTATCCTGAATAAGGTTAAGCGGTACAACAAGCCTGGACAGCTTTCAATATTATATAAAGTCCGGTCCGGCATGGAGTATTGCTATCACCTTTGGGATGGCTCAGCCAAATACCAACTTGCCACACTTGACTCGCGCTCAACTTCGTGCCAAGAAGCTCGAGAGTGTCAGTAACTTGTATAGACTCACTCCGGAAAGTATGGGCCAGATTAAACGGACTCTTTTTAGCGGTGAACCACACTTGCGTTTTGGTGGCGTTGAAATCAATCAGATTTTCGTCACTCGGAGACAAGTCTTAAGGCTGAATACGTTCGCTCTAACATGGCCTCTCTCAATGAACGTACTTCATCACCATCGGCTTTTGCGCTGGATGTATGATAGTGCTGTCATCTGCGTACCCAACAATACCAGGAACAAGGAGGTCATTGATGTGAGGATGAAACAGTTTGAATAAAGCTGTGTTGTTTGTTAAATGTTACCAATTAGGTGTTAAAGATGAGGTAGTTAATTAAGCTGAGGTACAATACTGTGATGACTATTAAATACTAGGTACCAATTGCATTGCTAGACATGATTAGCTTAAAATTAAAATTGTTAATTACTAATATTAGACAACAGTTATTGTTTATGTTTAGTTCCTACTTCAGTGAGTCTATAGGTACCTATTATTTAGATGCTAAGAAGATTGTTTTTAATAATAAATAATGTTGCATTTATAAACCTTGTTTCATTAATAAAACACAAACCTGATAATTTTAAAAGACATGTCTTTATTTACATTACAAGAACTATAGCCCTACCCTGCACGGGAGCTCCCGTAAATGGCGATAAGTCTGACAAGACCGCGTTCGCACCGAGTGGCACGCATTTTAAAACACCGTACAAAAAGATATGTATAGATGTCCGCATCTACGACACTTATTCGTTGTATTTATAATACTTGTTCTTTTATACGATTTGTAAAACAAGGTAAATAAATACAATTTTAAAAAAAATCGTATATCAGTATGTGCGCATAGATAATCTAAAGCCAATGATACAATAAAAAAAAAATGCCATTTTCGACATGTCTTTTTATACGTAGGGACCGTCGATTTATTCAAACTAGACTGATAATCAGCACGTCTAGTAGTATGCAGCTGGGTACCAGAATTTTACATAAAACAGATGCCTATCTGACTTACAAAACCCAGTAAATACTGAGATTACCCAGTACTCAATGTATAGTATCGTGTACATCGTATTAACGATACCTTTTAGTATTTGCAGTTGTCAGACTGACAACCTGTAACGAATGTACGGACCATATAAAGATATAATCGATAGTTACACAAATCATATAGAATTAAAGAGGACTTGTATTCAGGTCAGTGTCTAACTTGATAATCACGCTGAATTAGGCTTTTAGATGTAATTGCGTAATTACACTCTTATAACCGAAATTTTTACTTCAAGTGCAATAGGAAAATATAAATAAAAGTATAAACTTACTAAAAAAAAATGCCTATTATTTTACTTGCAGTTTAAATCACTACTTAGAAATGCATCATAAAACGAGCGAAAGTATCCAGATTCCAGTTTACCCTCAAATAAATTCCAGAGATAAACTATTCATTTCAAGCCCTACGTACATAATTATTTAAACTGAAATTCAAATCCAACAATTCTTGTAACTCAAATATTTGCCTTGCGAGTTCAGAAAAAGATGATGAAGCAAAATGGGAAAGTGAAACTGAGAAATTGGTACTTCGGTACCCTTTCAGTCGGCACTTTGGCACTTTTCTTTGAGTGTCGGTTAAGAATTTCTTAATTGGTTCATTGCTAAAGTTTTAACGAGGTGAATGGTGATATTTCATTCGTAAACAGCGGTATACGTTTGTAGGTAATGAAGTGCTTGGGAAATTAATATGATTTTGGTTGTCCTAACACCTACTTTTGGGCATCGAAGAGAATCTTACTTGACTGCTTGAATAGGATTAGGGTAGTTGACAATAAAAAATCTAATTAGTCCGTCAGATAGATTTCCAAAAAATATTGTACACGTATATTTTCTTTTATCACGTAAACAAAACATGAAGACGCTACAGTGCTTCCAAAACTCATGTGAAGTCACATCGCACTACATTTTTTACCACGTAGTAACGTCAAAAGCCCCTTCTCCTGGTCTTTGACGCGTTTTATCTTCGTCAATTTTCATTAATTTGATAAAAGAAAAACACATATCCAATATTTTTTGTTAATTTAACTGACGGACCGAATCGAGACCGAATCATATTTTTTTTAGTCAGGACACATCCCTATTCTGATGGACCTTTAGGTTAGAGTACTTCCCGTCGGGGCTGTGGTTTGTCGAAAGGTTAACGCGACTCCGACACAAGGGCGAAGAAGGAACATGGGTTTGGTTTTTAGTCAGTAGAAGTCTGACACTCCCCTTCGCTCTGCCCAAGGGCGGGGGGGGGGGGGGGGGTTATTCGATGATTTTCCACCCGCCAAAAAAAAAAAAGGTTAGAGTACTGAAAGGCGCAGACTTTTTCAGCAGAGTGATGCGCCCAACTTGCAGTGGACTGTAGATAGGGTTGTAGTCTCAGGATGCTCAGGAACTTCAGGAAGATTAAATAAAAGACGATTTCTTCAGAGAAACAAGGTGCTGCGATGTGGAGTGTAGTGCGTGTGGAGTGTAGAGGTGACGGGTGATCTTCTAGTGTTGTCTTCAAGCAGCGGTCGAGCGAATAGTGAATCAGAATTTTTGGGCGTGCCCTATTTATAGCTTTTACATCTTAGCGCTAGGTGCGCCCGTGAGCAAATGTGGCAACTTATGACTGGCCAATGAGAGGCGACTATTTATGATGTATATGTGTGAGTGAGCTGTAAACGCATGTCTGTATATGTGTGTAAGCAACTGTTATTTATTGTACATAAGACACAAATTGAAATAGAGAGTTACATACTTGGAAATAGTAAAATCTAGTACATATTAGGTTAAAGTTGGACATACAATGCAAAAACTTTATATATCTAGGTTACATGTATAGATTATCTATGTTTTAGTTGTACATAGCAAGTTAAACAATGAAATCTTATGTGTTAGGCACTAAAAGGCACTAAACAGTAAACAAAAGGTACACAAAAGTGGTTCTTTACGTTAATACATAAGGAAAAAGGCTCACAAATGCCTTATAAGTGAATAAAACTATTCTAACAAGGACTAATAACAAAAATAACATGTTATCATGTGTAGAAGGTGGTCAGAGTAGATGGTCCAAATAAAATATGGTTGCACTATATCGGATTTATTTTAGTCAGCGTAACTTTCTGACTCGACAGTTACAAAACGACAGCGTTCAAATACCCGACGCTTCGAGTTTTATACAGTTCTACAAAAACCTAAATATTGCAATTAAATAATTGAATAAATCGAGTTATATTAATTAACTGCTAAGTAACAAAATTAATGATCAACTATCACTCAAATCTTAATTAATAATAATTTAATATTCACCGGAAGCTGACAAGCAGAAGGTGCCGTAAAAAAAAGTATTCTTATTATTTAACATTACTAAAAATTACTAAATAATTACTTTTCAATTAAATACAACTTAATAAATCTAATCACAATAATTGATGTTCATTAACTATCATCGATAAATAATTACTTAAGTCGAGCTGGTATACGCAGTACCGGAAGTCTGTAACACTCGGCCATCCTGCGTTTGCCGTGGCCCACGGCGGTCAGCATCCCTTGATACAGCGCCTGATCTGTCGCTGGTATTCGGCGTCTGAAATAGTGAAAAATAGTATGGGCAGTACATTCATTCGTGTATTATTTTAACAGTTGTGGTAAAATTACTTTGCTCTAGTAGTTCCTCTTTAATAATTTGACTGTTTCATGTTTGTTTATTGTTTATCTCACTCAGATTTAATTACACATATTTCATGCAGCTTCAATTTACTCATATTGGACATAGGTTTGATTACTTCTATTGCACACAGCTTTGATCACTCCGATTGCACACAGCTTGGATTACTTCCATTGCACACAGCTTGGATTACTCCCATTGCACACAGCTTGGATTACTCCCATTGCACACAGCCAGGATTACTCCCATTGTGCACACAGTTTTAATTACCTCATGCACACAGCTTTGTTTATGTTTAAATTCAACTCGTCTGTAATTTGTGGACGACGGCAGTACCTCAACGTTAATATTTAATGAAATTCCAACATAAATGATTAAATAAATGTTTTATTGATTGTTTACTTATGATTAAATTAATACACATTCTTATTTTAAATGATTATTTTTTTAATTTACATATGTGGTTATTTTTATTTAACTTTCTAATAAGTCTATCAGATCATCCCTATCAACTTCATGATCGCTGCCACTACTTTCATCAGACATAGACGAATTATAAGGTCGGAGGACTTCACCGCGTACTATTGCAGTGAATTTTCTGTATCCTTTCATACCTTTTATACTACTTATTGTGTAACGATCTAATGACTGATCAGCCTGACATATTTTATATGGTCCCGTGTATAACCCATTAAGTTTCCTAGTTATTTTCGCGCTTTCCCTAGTAATTCCTCCTTTCCATAAGACCAATTGTCCTACAGAATATTTAACGCATTTCTTATGCGATCGATCGAATCTATCCTTCATAAGAGACATATTTTTATCAATACGCAATTTAGCCGCGCATCTTCGTTCTTCTAGTGCCTTTGTTTGACTTTCAAAATCACTCGGTTCCCCGGTGGGATAAGCAGGTAGCCTTGAATTAGAATGACCAAATAGAAGTTTAAATGGTGGAAAACTAGTTGTTGCATGAGGAGTGTTATTAATACCCCAAACTATATCACTCAAGTGATCATCCCAGGTGCACTCGCTATCAGACATCGTATTTAACCCGTTAATCAAAGTTCGATTCACTCGTTCTACTTGGCCATTCGACCTAGGGCTCGCGATAGCGTTTAAGACATGTTTAAATTGCAATTCATCAGCAAAGCTTTTGAAATAGCGGCTCTATGCTTTTCCCCTATCAGTGATAATCCTGTTGGGATTCCCAAATTGAGAAATAATATCTTTCAAATGTTTTATCGTTTCAACAGAACCACAGCTTTTAACAGGTTTTGCAAATACAAATTTGGTAAAAGAGTCTATAACAACGAGTATAATTATAAGAGTTTCCTTTACGAGTCTTAACAAACGGACCTAAATGGTCAACGTGTAGTGTATGCATGGGAACAGCCGCTTTTTGAATTGGGTACAGTTCTCCTTGTAATTTACCATGTTCCCCTTTACCGTAAGCACATTGAAGACATGATTTGATATATTTTCGGATAAACTTAGTCATGCCCTCAAACCAAAATTGTGCTTTAATGGTCTTTTCGCACTTTTCAAAGCCAACATGTCCTATCTGATCATGGAATTTTTGTAGTAAACCCCATTTTGCTAATTTAGGTATAACAAAACGATCCCCGGTAAGTGTTTTCCTATAGAGGAGATCGTCTTTCATAAGATAATTATTAGTAATATTAGTATTGTCCGTACCATGACGCAATTGAGTTAGAACTGATTGGATTTTTTCGTCTTGCAATTGTAAAGTTAATAGCCAGTCGGAATCGTCAATTAATAAAATGGGGCTCGACACGGGATTTCTACTCAAAGCATCTACGTGACGCATACGGTCACCAGATCGATACTCAATTTGTAAATCAAAATCTTGAATTGAAAGCCACCAGCGGGCTATGCGAGGAATTAGGTCTTTTTTAACTAATGTAGTCCGTAACGCAGCACAGTCTGTCACTATGGTTACGGGGATACCTACAAGATAAATACGAAACCGTTTGAGAGATTCTACAACTGCTAATGTCTCTAGTTCATAGCTATGATAAAACTGTTCTTCTTTACTTGTAACCCTACTGAAATACGAAATTGGTTTAAGGACACCATCAGCCTGGTATTGCAAGAGAATGCCACCCAATCCTAGTTTACTGGCATCAGTATGGAGCTCTGTGCGTGCATTTCTATCGTAAATACCTAAAACAGGTCTTTCAACGAGGCGTTCTTTTAGAGTCTGAAAAGCATTTTCTTGGTCAGAACTCCAAGTCCATTCTACGTCCTTTTTTGTTAACTGTGTGAGCGGTCTAGCAATCTCGGCAAATCCACGAATAAATTTTCTAAAATAAGATGCCAAACCAATAAACTGACGGATTTCATGCACGTTACGAGGTTGTTTGTATTCCGCTACACAACGAATTTTAGTTTGTCCCGGTTGTATTGTACCTGCGGTAATCTCGTGACCCAAATAATTTACACTTTTCTTTAAAAACGAACATTTACTTAGATTTAGTTTTAAATTGGCTTCTGATAAGAGTTTTAAGACGTCACTCAATAACCTGAGTCCGTCATCAACCGAAACAGTTGGGAGCATGACGTCATCAAGATAGGTAGCTACGTCATTGCCCAGTCTGCCTAGGACTATTTTGATGAGACGTGAGAAAACTGCAGGCGCGTTCGCCAGACCAAATGGCATTTTCAAAAACTCGTATTGCCCTGAAGGGGTTACAAACGCGGTTTTATGAACAGAGTCTTCAGATATTTTTACCTGGTAATAACCTTGCGCGAGGTCTAGGGTTGTAAATAAAGCTTTTCCCGCCAAGCGCGTTACCTGGTCATCTATATGAGGTAATGGATATCTATCTTTAATAGTACGTGCATTAAGTGCTCTATAATCAACACACAATCTATAATCACCACCCTTTTTCTTTACTAGGACCACTGGGCTTGCATAGTCCGACATAGATTCCCTCACAACACCTGCATCAATAAGATCCTGGACTTTTCCGTTAACAATCTCATTCTCCTTGTAAGAAAGTCGATAAGGTTTACAGTAAACAGGTTGTTCGGTTGTTGTTCGAATATGCATTTCTAGTACGTCCGTACATCCCAAATCTTTCGTATTTTCCGCAAACAAATATTTGTATTTATTTAATAATTGTAACAATCGACTACAATCATTGATTTCCAAATCACCTACATCTAAATCTGATAACTGTAATTCTTTGTACGCAGATTGGTCAATTGTCATTACTTTTGTAGGTAGTTTATTATTGTCATAAACCAGTTCCGCGCGCGCTACGAGTCTATTTGCTTGCCACTCAATAGTATCATCACCGATGTTTATTACTTTCAAAAAGGAATCCCTCGACCTTATAAGTCCTCCTATAATTACATAAGACATACTTCCTAGCTCAAAGTACACACAATTCGTATATAATGAATGGCTGGTATTAATGTCGACATAGACTTGTACAAACGCGTAACTTTGTTTTGGTATTATACTATCGTGTTTTAAATAGACAGGAAATTTTGTAATACAGTCAGTCTCATTCAGTTTTATATTAAACAGATCATTATTAAACTCAAAGTTGCACACAAAATTAACAGATTTTTCTGAAATAATTAAGTTTATATTTTTCTGATTTATCATTGATTGACCGATTATTAAGTCTATATCGGCTAAATCATTACTAGTCAGCTCAACAAAACCACTTAGCATGATATTATCAATATTTACATTAACATGTGATGTTCCCAAAGAATGTGAATGTGCACCACCAAAACCTTTCATAGTAACTGAAGAAGGCATGATTTTTAACTTTAAATTATTTGCTTGTGACATTGTTAGAATATTCAACTTACTGCCTGTATCTATGTACGCAATAAGTTTGTGTCCATTAATTAACACAGTCTTTTTGTACAGGTCTATATAAATATTGTATGTTGTAAATAGTACGTTACCAACCTTTTGTGTCTGCTGATGTGAAGAACCGGCCGCAAACCAGCAGCTAGCTGCAGCGTGGCCAGCACGACGACACACCTCGCAGCGTGGCGCCTTGCAGTCCCTTGCCTCGTGCCCTGTTCTTCTGCAGACATAGCATTTCCTCGCTTCGTTTTCTTTTGAACTCGAAGTAACATTGCCCCCTCTTCGCCACGTAGCAGTCGGCCGTTGTTTGGAGTTGTTTGTTTCTTCTTGCTTGGAGTTGTTTGCTTCTATTTGCTTGTAATTTTCAAGAGATGATAAATATCCATAATACAGCTGCTGTGGTGTCTCGCATTGATAAGCCTTTGCGTTGGCTCGTATCTCTAGTGGTAAACCTTTGATTACGCATGAAATCGCAGACTCGCCATCAATATTGCATTTCTTGAGCAGCGATACCTTGTCGTGGAAATATTTGGTCATTGTTTCGGTGTTGGATTTTTTTCTTGCGAGCATAGTTTCTAGTAGGTCAACAAAATCGGTTGAACGTGGAAAGGCGGTTTCTAATGAGTCTTTCCATTCCTCCCACGTGAGATTGTAATTATCCAAGTCGTCATACCAATCTCGAGCGGATCCTCGGAGACGAATTTGCATGACGAACTGTCGATCCTTATTGTCCCAACCATATACATCGCCTAGTTGGTCAATTTTGTGCAACCAACCCTTCACGTTGCTAGATTTTTCGTCCGGCTGGAACTTTGGAATAACTTCCGCGTCGGTTTGGGTAACACGGTGCCTTTTTCGTTGCAGGTATCTTCTGTCGGGGCCCTCGTGATCAGATGAAGAAAAAAAATCGGAATTTTCGTCATCGTCCGACGTCGTTGTTTCACAGTGTCTCCTTTTCTTCACACTAATACCATCAATATATGGGCCAGACATCATCCCACTTCTGAACTGTAGAAGGTGGTCAGAGTAGATGGTCCAAATAAAATATGGTTGCACTATAACGGATTTATTTTAGTCAGCGTAACTTTCTGACTCGACAGTTACAAAACGACAGCGTTCAAATACCCGACGCTTCGAGTTTTATACAGTTCTACAAAAACCTAAATATTGCAATTAAATAATTGAATAAATCGAGTTATATTAATTAACTGCTAAGTAACAAAATTAATGATCAACTATCACTCAAATCTTAATTAATAATAATTTAATATTCACCGGAAGCTGACAAGCAGAAGGTGCCGTAAAAAAAAGTATTCTTATTATTTAACATTACTAAAAATTACTAAATAATTACTTTTCAATTAAATACAACTTAATAAATCTAATCACAATAATTGATGTTCATTAACTATCATCGATAAATAATTACTTAAGTCGAGCTGGTATACGCAGTACCGGAAGTCTGTAACACATGGCTATATTTTACATGTATCTAGCCTTATATCTAAGCTGTTATTTACAAGTACTTTATCTTACTTATCCCATTGAATTGATATGTTTAGATTTCATGGTTTTCCTTTCAATTAATTTACCAAGATTGTTAGAGGGATTTGGTCCTTATGATTGACCCTACCGATTGATACCTTAGAAGTACAGGGACTGTTCGAAATGGATACCGTGCCTTGAAAACAAAGGGCTAAGAAGGAACATGGTTAGGTCATAGTCAGTTAGAGTCTTGCACTCCCTTCAGCTTCGCCCAGAGCGGGAAAGATCATCAAAATTTATTTGGATGATTTCCCAGTCGAAAAAAAGGCAAATCTTCATTAAATATCTCTTCTAGTGTAGTATGTACATTGTAAATACATATTCTAAGTCTACCTTCCCAAACACCACCATTCAGCTCCAGTAATCAGGTAGTACCAACCAAAAAGACAAATACTTCACATGAATCGTATTAGAGCTACCCATTGTTGAGCCCCTCGGTAACAAAGGGATGCATCAAACTGTGGTAACGACAATGGAGCCTCAATCTCGTAACTCACACTGGCTAGTGAAGTACTGGTAGATTTGTTATAGGTACTTAGGCACGGGTCTTACTGCCCGCGATAAGCGGGAATCTAGTACCTAGCGCTAGCAAATGAGGTACCTACTGTAAAATTAGTTGTTCCGGGTCTGGCTAAGTAATAGGCTAGATCCTCGTCCTTACGTATTATGACGACAGGCCGTGTCCGATGGCACCTACACATTCCACGCTCGCCTCAAAGAGATGTCAGTAAATTGGAAGGAGGCTGCGGGCCCTTCGAAAGAGATACCGCAGCCCCGAAACACAAAGGGTTAAGAAAGAAAATAGGTGGATTTTAGTCAGTAAAAGTCTGACATTCCGTTTCGCTCTGCCCAAGTACCTATATAAAAATGGCAACACTGTGTAACAAAGGGATGCATCAAACTGCGGTAACGACAATGGAGCCCCAATCTCGTAACTAACACTGGATAGTGAAGTACTGGTGGATTCGTTGTAGGTACTTAGGCTCCGGTCCTAGTGCTAGCGATTAGCGGCAATCGAGATTTTCGGGGTCATTCCCGCGAAATACTATAATACATGTATTTTGCAACCACTGGGAGTCTCTATACCAGCCCCAATAAAAAATAAAAAAAGTTATTCTACGGGAAAATTATTTGCTGGGAAACGTGTTTTTTTTGGGGTGAAAAATTCGTAAAAGTTCTTTTAACGCCCATCTTTCTTTTTTTAACGTGTGGTTAGTGCCTAAACTAATGTCAGAGTTTTTAAGCCACCCTTGGGGCTCTGACTTGACTCTACATGCCTATATGATGTTTTCCCTTCAAAATTCATCAAACTTCGGTAACAACAATGGAGCCTCAATCTCGTAACTCACACATGGATAGGATAGTGAAGTACTGGTAGATTCGTTGTAGGTACTTAGGCACCGGTTCTAGTGCCAGCGATTAGCGGCAAATTAAGTGGAAAATTATTTTTTTGTTGGGGAGAATAATTCGTAATACAAGGTTTTTTACGCCCCAGCCGCCGCGGAAGACGCTCCGGGCATCGGGGGCCACGTGATGGCTTCCGGCCACCATAGACGCGGGCCTGTGGACGGTGAGTGATGGGCTAGATCGCTGTCCGTCCGTCTTATGACGACGACATACCGTGTCGACGGCGCGTTCGTGTTCCACGGACGCCTCAAAGAGATGTCAGCAACATGGGAGGGGCTGCGGATTGGTCAAAAGATACCACGGCCTCACCATAAAGGGTTAAGAAGGAACATGGGTGGTTTTTAGTCAGTAGAAGTCTGACACTCCCTTTCACTCTGCCCAAGAGCAGGAGGGGTTACTTCATGTTTTGCCTCCCGCCCAAAAAAAGGGTCTTTTTACGCCCATGTTTCTTTCTCTAACGTGTGGTTAGTGCCTAACTTTATGTCTGAGTTTTTTTGCCACCCATAGGTCTTTTAAAAATCCATCATACTGCGGTCACAACAATGGAAGCCTCAATCTCGTAACTCTGGATAGTGAAGCACTGCTAGATTTGTCGTTGGTACTTAGGCATCGGTCCTACAGTCAGCGATTAGCGGGAATCGGGAAGTAGAGCTGGCAACTGAGCGATTAGTTGCTTGCGGGTTCGATTTCCGCACGAAATAAATATCGGCCTACAGGTAGTTGTTCCGGGTGTGGCCGTTTCTGTATGTAAAAATAATAAAAAAAAAAATCACTTAACTACCGCAATAATACTTACGACGCTGCGTATGAAGACGCAACGCGTAGGCATAAACTGATAAGTCTACGTAACAGACGTAATATGTTCGACATCATTCAACTGTTCAAGATTTTAAACTCATTTACTGATTCACCATCACTACTTGGTAAAATATCAGTAAGAGCACACGCTCGCCTACCCGTACGCCCCTCACGTACAATACCACTTTTTGTTCCTCCTCGACTGCATAAAACATACACTCGTAACTCATTTATATACCGTTCCACTAACAATTATAATAGAGAATTCACAGACATAGATCTTTTTAACATTTCTCTTAATAGCCTTAAACAGAAACTTAAAAGTAGATATGTCACAAAATTTTAACTCATTCTATTTTTTTACTTTGTCTACCTTCAGTTTACTTTGTAAATTAAGTTGCATTGAACATTAGTTCTGACACAAAAATTAATATATGTATTTCTTGCACGTCTTTCCTTGTTAAGAGTTTACTAGCTGACCCACGCAACTTCGTCTGCGTCACATAAATATAGCTTATAACCTTTCTCGATATAATATCGACTATGGACTATCCGACATAAATTTAGCTAAATCGTAACAAACAAAAAATCTTTTCTTTCCTCTTTATTATAATAGTTTAGATGGTTTAGATTAGCTTAGATTATATTAAAGTGTGACTAATTATAGGTATCTCTTACTGTTAAATATACGATAACACTCTGTACTTGTAAACATTATGATGCAGTAAATATTTTGAATTTGAATTTCCCGGAAAGAATCTCCCTACATTGCGACGCGCGAATTATTTTCCGCGCGGATATTTTTACATTGCGATATCTTCTAAGATTTTAGTTTAAACTGTATAGAGTAAAGAACACAAATATTCTATATTAAATTTCCCTTCTAACAAACACATTTATTTAGATATAGATTAATACCATATGGGTTAAAGAAGCTACGCAAAAAATAATTATTTTTAACCTAACAGTTTAATAGTAAAAAAGGGTTACAGTGAGTCAATCTTAAAAGATAGATATATGCTGTCGCGGACTTTCTTTTAGAACTTTTAAAGAGGAACAATTTCTTCATACATGATATTTGCGTAACTTAAACCGTTTTCGCAGCGCACGCAGCGGAAGCTCTCAAAATGGAAATACCTTTACCCGTTTTTGTAACATTTTTCATTTATGCTCCGCTCCTATTAGCCGCAGCGTGATGTTATATAGCCTAAAGCCTTCCTCGATAAATGGACTATTCAACACAAAAAGAATTTTCCAAATCCAACCAGCAGTTCCTGAGTTTACCGCGTTCAAACAAACAAACAAACAAACAAACAATCAAACAAACAAACAAACAAACAAACTCTTCAGCTTTATAATATTAGTATAGATTGTACATATTTTTAGAACTATACCACATTGTCGGCACTATAGGTCTTTTGTAAGGAACCAATTCTTTTATAAATAATATTGTTTGTAAGTACATGACTGTTTGTTGCCAAAATAAAATAAAATAAATAAATAAAAATGTTTATTTCATCACTTAAGATTAAACTATGTTAGGTTTGGAGTCACCTTTTAAGCAAAGATTTGCTTGTATTAGGTGGTTCCGCTCCTCCAATTTACTATAATATTCCACAAATTAATGTGTGTGGTGTGAAATAAGCAAAAAGATTAATTTAAAACTAATACTAACAAATTTAAAACTAATTAACATTTCATAATCTAAGTATATAGGTATAAGAAAGGGATCGCACTGGGTGTAGGGTATGTTTGTGAGTGTGTGTATGTGTGCGAGTGTGTGTTTGTGTAGGTGTCGGATGTAGTGGGTGGGCATGTGTGTAATTATGGTATGTGGTGTGTGGGTGAGGTGTGTATATGTGTACATACTAAATTTGTTTCTTAATTATGTGATCTTAGGATATCTTCGATTTCTTGGTAACTTTTGCTCTTCAGCCATTCAGTTAGCGTTTTTTTGCAGTCGCGGTATGTCATAGAGTAGATGGCACATTGGTCATTGAGAGTGTTATAATAATATACACGGGAAGATTGTTTAGTAAATTGCCTTGTAGCAAATGTAGTATTCACTGGGCAATCTTCAGCTACTTTATTCTTTCTCCTAGAATGTGTCTTAGAAATTATGAAGGGAAGAGATTTGTGCTTTTTTAATGCAATCTGTAGGACATAGAGTTTCCTAACAGACAAAAGGTTTGAGGTTAAGTATGTGTGTTTAAATGTTTGTAAACGCACCCGCGATAGAGGAGAAATTCCTTCTGTAGGTTGTCCCCAAACGTGTATTGAAGTCGTCGATTCGAGGAGGCCTGTGTCCCACAGGCCTCCTCGAGAAGGAATTGGGAGAGCAGTGGGACCTACATATTTTTTTTAAGGGACCCTAATCTTTTTCTTAAATAAAAGTAAAAGGAGAACTTAGGCAAATTTACACCTTATAACATAAACTATCTGCCAGTAAAATTTCTTTCAACAAATGGAACAAACATACAGATAGGTAGACATGATTTAAAAAAAAAAAAAAAATAGTACCTACCGTATATACCTACTTTCATATGAATGCAGTAAAAATCTGTTATGGTGACGGACGTTTCAAACAGACAGTTTAATTTTATTTATTTGTGCGTGTAAAGATGGAGCGACAGTCTATCGTACCTTCACAACCCAGTTCATACCCCTTATTTATCAAACTATAACACAAAATATACGAACCACTTCCATATATTTTCCCTGATATCAGAAACACAAAGCGAAAACACGTCATTTCGCGTCCTAGTTATCTCCAGAAGCAAGTAATCTTCAGGGAATCATCGGGACTCGACACGATGAGAAAAGTTTCGCTATTGATCCTCCTTAACGTCCCTCTTAAGCAGTCACTGAGACAGAATATTGATAAAGCCCTTTGTTATAGGCATAGCTGACATATGGTATACTTACTGAAGAAACATGTGTTTATTTACGTTACAAAATATCACGCGTTTTAACCTCTGCATGAAGGGTAAGGGGGTTCCGTTGGGGCTGCGGATTATCGAAAGAGATGCCGCGGCCTCGGCACAAGGGCGAAGAAAGAACATGGGTGGTTTTTAGTCAGTAGAATTTTGACACTCCCTCCGGGGGGGGGGGGGGGTTATTTGATGATTTTCCACCCACCATAAAAAAGGGGTAAGGGGGTTACCACGATTAAATGTACCCACCATGTTATGTACTTACCAGCCTTTTTTAAGTAGAGCAGTGGTGGCCCAGTGGTTGCGGCCCCGACTTACTAAGAGCAAGATGTGGTTTCGAACCCTGGCAGACGTATTACTTTGTGTAATTTATTTCATCACCACTGCTGTCAAAAACTGTACAAGAAAATATCGTGAGGAAATTAACCGGCACGTCTTAGAAGTAAAAAAATTCGAAGAGATATTGTGACATCTACCAACCCGCACTGAGCACGCGTGGTGGAGTATAGTCCTTTCGCTTTCCTAGGGAGAAGTGAGAACATTATAGGCTGATGATGATGATGACAGACAAAAGTAATAAAAAGGCAGGTAAGATTGCCAAAAACACTTTATTCACATATTCTTTGCAAAGCAAAGCTAAAAAACGTAAATATGACAGTATTTTTTCAGGATAGGAAACTTAAGTTAAATATTATATTAGGCGTTATACAACACAATTTACAGAATTGACTCACGGTTTTTCTTTTACTTGCGAACTAATCCTTAAAAACAATCTTCGCTAAATGCTACCCAAGTCCCTCTTCATTCGAAGACAAACAAAGAAAGTAGCCTTATCGATTTCGCAATATTGTGTAATTAAGGCTAAGTGGCTTAAGTATAGGAATTAATTAAGTGCTTGTTAGGAAGTGCCGATTGACGGCATTTGGGCAATCTGATAAGATGCAGTATCGTTAGCTAAACGTTTGATGTTATTGTGGTTTTTTTTTTTTTAAACGTTGCCCCACACTAGGAATTTCTCCTGTATCGTGGGTGCGTTCACAAACATAGAAAGTCACATACACAAATACCCAGACCCGAAACAACTATCTGCAGGCCATACAAATATTTGTTCCGTGCGGGGATCGAACCCGCGACACGCAGCGCAGCAGTCCAATCGCTTAGCCACTGCGCCAACCGTGTCGTCAACGACACGACACGTTTTCGACACGTACTCTGGAACCTAGTGGTAGATTTTGACTATGTGGTGTTGGGAGTTAATAGCTCGTTTCCACTAACAATAATAACGCCTTATCAAGCAGTTTAAGTATTTACATACCTTTGGACTACCAAGTCTTATGTTCCAAGTTTGAACCCGAGACACGCACCTCTGATTTTTCGGATTCAAGCCACTTGCTTCAGTGAAGAAAAATATTGCGTGGAAATGTTCCCAATTAATTTTACCTACTACATCTAACGGAATTTGACAATTTAACAAACTATAGTAGCTTGGTGTGTTGACTTTTCTACATAAAAGTATTATTATACTATATAAAGCTAATCTGTTTATAAAGTTAATTAAATACACAGGCAACGAGTGATGAATTTAAATGTACCTAGGTATATCTCTCCGTTTCAACAAACACTAAACCTAAATTTAATACGAATTTCTACAAAAGCTTTTCCGTCCACTAAATTAAATTGTTCCTCTAATTTATGATGAACTATAAAACTCATTAATTTAATTAGATATAGAGAACCCAGAAATATTGCAGGTAATACAAATATTTTATACGGAGTTAGGGTTGTACGGCATCCATTTTGAACCAGACATAATCTATTACCTACACATAATTATCTTGGAGTTCACTACGGTTGTTTACTTTTCTATCTTTAGTAAATCGTTGTTACAATAAATCCTTATTCTAACTTATGTTAATAATAAATGTAACAGTTATAATTAAACATGGTTATGAAACAGAGGTCCCCAAACTAGGCTGTGCCTGTATCTTGGGGGCCTCTTTCAGCATGTCTTCTTTTCCATGCTTTTGTGTTCATCTGCATGTTTTTAAGTGACTTGATTAATTGTGGGTAATCATCAAATGACTCCTCCCACTCTGGGCCGAGCGGAAGGGAGTGTCAGACTTCTACTGACTAAAAACCACCCATGTTCCTTCTTAGCCCTTTGTGTCAGGGGCCGCGGTAACCCGCAGAAGCAGGAACAAAAACATAAACTATCAATCATCATCATTTGTTCAGCCTTTTCACCAAACTATGTTGAGATCGGCTGCCAGTCTAACCGGATTCAGGTGAGTACCAGTATTTTACATTGAGTGACTGCCTGACTGACCTTTACAACCCAGTGACAATACGGTACCTCTTAGTAATACCCAAATGTCAGACTTTCGGCTTCTGACTATTCGTAACGGCTACCAAAGATGAAAGCCGAGACGTACGGCGTGCTTTCCGAGGCACGGAGGAATCTTGATATGAAATAATGGTCACCCATTCATAGACCAACTTCGGAAAGCATGGCTTATCTTTGAAGTTCGACCCTCGGCGGCTATTGTATATCAGCCACGAGCTCCAAACTGTCAATCGCCGTTGAGAGCGTATGCTACCTCAAATTAGCAACTCTATTAGTGGTGGTTCAAACTTCGCTTGAAATACTGTTAGAATAAAGTTCTAATCAGCTTGCACTACAAAGCGGTTGTTACGTCTATCGCTGCGGCCGAATATTGCGAAATTAGTGGTATTTTGCGATTTACAAAAAAACTATTGATTGGACTAAAAAAGTAAAACACTATGATTTTAGTATGTTGCTTGTATAATTATTTGGCAAAAAAATCAGAACGATGACATGTATTTTAGTATGGTTATTACTCGTTAAAATATTTTTTTAGAGGTATCTTCGCGATTTTTTTCTATCAAGCAAAGTTAGTCGTATTCACAACACTATGTCACTAGCATAATATATCCTGAAGAATATCATATATTTTTCTGATTTTGATTACTGCAGTGAAACATAATATACTTTTACGCATTATAAAACTCGCGTTTGAGGTAGTACAAGCCAAAATATCAAGCGCGGCCATTTTAATTTTTTATCTACCAGCCCTATTTTAGAAAATACAGCTTCATTCGCTGGCTATTTACGGGTTTTTTAGTTTTCATCACTACTAAAACTCCAGAGTTTTGTTTATCCTTTCAGAAGGATGAATACGGATGAAAGCAGAGTTTAGTCCATGGTTTAATGCTCTTCCTGTGTGAATCACTGAGCTGTGTAATACTTGGGGAAAGATTTTGGCTTTTAACTTTTTTTGGTAAAGTTATTTTTTAAAAGATTTAGGCTAAATTATGTCGAAAGACGTACAAGCATTAACACCCGTATTTATAAAAAAGTCATAGTGATTACTTGAGTAAAAGTCATTGTTTAAGATACGATTTTTTCCCTGTAGTTTAGTAATTCCTTGATGTTAGAACTATCAAAGGTTAGAATTCTTAGGTTAGCTTTCATTGACGGTTCTAACTTCGTTTAAATTTTTGCCCATTGCATAAAAATGTTTGCATTACTATCCGTATCTATGTATAGTTACATAGATACGGATATTAGTGCAAATGTGTTCAGTCTACTATTGTATTCTTGATCTACAAACAGCCAGACTAACGCCAAAAAAATAATTATGTGATATGTGTGGTAGTCACTGTTCGGTTATTATACGATAATTTAAAAGAGATATATGAATTATATTTTTTTCTCAGGGACTTAATAAGAATTCACAAAACGTTACTGAAAAAACAAACATTTTTAACAAAAGAGTATAACAACGAATTCACAAAATCAATTTCTTTACTTCCATAGCTCAAAAATAGCCCGAGTTTATGAGATAAATAAAATTTCACAAAACAGTGTTGTCGGGACATTTCAAAAGTTTTATACTGTTGTGCCTTCAAAAGCGGAAAATTTATGAAAAACTTGGTGAGACTCGTAAAATTCCGAGACGTGTTAGTCCGCCCGTAAAGGGCGCGTAAATTTTTGCCTCACTGCGTAAATTCTTTGGTCTGTGTACTTAGATAATATTAAGGCCAAGGTTGACTAACTTCAGGTTTACTAGCCATAGTATAAAGTAAGGGCTTATTATAAACGCTAATATGCTTTGGCAGCATTGAGTCCCTAAATTCTGAGTGAGTAATCTGAAAGTGGGAGGCAGATTATGTGGATAAGTATTGGCGGACTTTTTAACCAATGAAAAAGCTTTGAACTGTATTATATTTCTGACTTAGACCATCTGGTCTAAGTCAGAAATCAGACCAGCCAATAATGTCGCCATAGCCAAGAATTTGGAAAAAGCTTCTAAAAATATATGGATGAAAACGCCAAGCTTCCTGCAGTGACACTGTTCGTTATAATATAGTTATGTTTTATTGGTCGTAAATAACTGGAGACTTTGGTGGCGTAAAATGTTTTATTCTTCGTTTCATCTCCACAAGAAGATTCTGTTTTATTATTTATTTGTCTGTGTTTCGTATGGTATAACTATAATCTATTTAAATAAAAAGAGAAGTCCTGACTGACTCATCAACGCTCAGCCCAAACCCTTGGACCTAGAAAGCAGAAATATTGCACAGAGGTTCCCTTTATAATGTAGACAAGGAATAAGGAAGGATTGTTAGAAATTCAAGCCCGAGAGTTAAATAGGGGATGAAAGTTTGTATTAAAAATCGTCATTTTCACGCAGGCGAAGCCGCTGGCAAAAGCTAGTAATAAAATAAACTTTTAAAAGCATTAAACTATTTAATGTTACTTTGGTTTGTCACGTGTAATAGGGGACGAGCCTATTGCCACCAACTGAGAGTAAATCTTGACTCCGTGGCTGCTACTAATAAATTCATGATGACAGAAACCCACTATCAATTTTCCCGACCAAGAAATCCAACCCAGTATATCATGCTTTAGACCAACTAGGCAGTCTATTTATCTATCTGATTATATATAACGGCGCGCGATAAATTAGTTGATTTATTTTAACATTTTTTATGAGTTGTAATCGATTATTTTTACTCTGTGGTGTAAGAATTATTTCTTTATTGGTAATTTTAATTTAGAGCGGGTAACACCGAATGGAGTTGTCAATGTCATGGCGGTGGTGACGGTCACTTTTGAATACTTTTGATGCGACCATGAGCCGAGGCACATGCACAAACCCATTGACTCTATAGTAAAGTTTAATTATTTTCCTTGCCTTATTTAAATCAGTAATTATTATTGTAATCATTAGTTATTTTGGTGAAGTTTTGTTAGAATGTTGAAAGTTAAATTAAGCGAGGTATGTTGTGAGTATTATTTTACAACTACCTGCACCTACACGTCCATAACGGAGGACCATCAGATGACGATAAACAGCGACACGTGGTGTCTCAGCCGCTCGAGAATCCGTCATATATATTTCTGTCTATCATATAAATACAATAAATCTATAAAGCACAACAACCCCAGAGGAATATCTGAATTAAAAGCAATGATGTTTAAAACCAAGACGTAAATCTGCGTTCTTCCGCAGAAAACAAGCATAAAACACTTATTAAATCATCAATCCGAAAGACTACCCACCGGTTTAATTAAGATTTACTCGTAAATTCCCCAAAGGTCTTAATTATCATAAAAGAGACTTAAAACTTTAAGTCCGGACTACATCAGGATAATGAAAAGCTGGAGAACGAAATCCGTTGTCAATTTGTTGATGGATTGCGAACATTTGCTTTCAGTTCACTAATGAAAAACGTTTGAAAATAAAGTGCCAAGTGAAGAAAAAACGATGTTTAGCAATAACTTAGACGTTGCCTAGCAAATAACCTATCTGAAAACCTTAAATATTTTATAATTTCTCATCTGCAACTATTTTAAATTGGTTTGCAACTTTTACCTGATCCCACAGATATGGCCGAGAGGTTTTTCTCTAATCTTTAATTAAATGTAATATTATTTTATAGATACATTATTTTTATTTTTTATTTTTTTTTTAATTATAAATGGGCTTGCTCTTGACCTCAATCTTGCCCTAAGGGCAGAGATGATGTCGACGATGGAACGAGCTTACCCAGTAGAAGCCTGTTTACTCGCGACTTAAACAGATTAGGGTTATATGAACTCGGAAAAACGGACGCAGGCAGGGAATTTTATTCCACTCCTTGGCTGTGCGCATAATAAAGGACCCAGCAAAGCGTTTCGTTCGAATGTGTGGAATGTCGACTAGGTATCGGTGATACCCTGCAGTACGTCTAGTCTCCCGATGGAAGAAGGGAGATGGTGGGATCAGCTCGTGGAGCTCTTGCGCACACTCTCCGAAGTACAGTCTGTAGAAGACCGACAGACATGCGACTTTGCGACGGTGGGCCAGGCTCCAATTAGCCTCCTGGCTCTGCGCTCTACAGAGTCAAGCGTGTCGAGCTGGTATTTGGCTGAGCCATCCCAAAGGTGACAGCAATACTCCATGCCAGATCGGACTTGAGCTTTATATAATAATGAAAGCTGTCCAGGCTTGAAGTACCGCTTAACCTTGTTTAGGATGCCCAGCTTTTTCGCCGCAGTTTGAGCTTTCGACTCGATGTAGGCGCCGAAGTTCAGATTCGCGCTCAACTTCGTGCCAAGAAGCTCGAGACTGTCAGTAACTTGTACAGACGCACTCCGGAAAGTAGGGGCCAGATTAAACGGACTCCTTTTGGCGGTGAACAGACACACTTGCGTTTTGGTGGCGTTGAAATCTACCAGATTCTCGTCACCCCACTCGGAGACAAGTCTTAAGGCTGAATTCGTTCGCTCTACCATGGCCTCTCTTAATGAACGTACTTCATCACCACTGGCTTTTGCGCTGGATGTATAACTCTCCATGACAGTGCTGTCATCTGCGTACCCAACAATACCAGGAACAAGGAGGTCATTAATGTGTAGCAGGAAAAGTGTCGCGGAGAGAACAGACCCCTGAGGAACTCCGGCATCGATAGCCATAAGGTCAGAGAAGCAGCCATCAATGACCACTCGGATTGACCGTTCACTCAGGAAGTCAGATATCCAGCAGCAAAAGTCAACGGGAATGCCGTATGCCGGAAGTTTGCTCAACAAACTTGCGTGCCAAACCCTGTCGAAAGCCTTCGAGATGTCCAGCGACACGGCAAGGGCCTCGCCGTGTTTCTCGATGGCCTCGCCCCAGCAGTGCGTAGCTAACACCAGAAGATCCCCAGTTGACCGTCCCCGGCGAAAGCCATACTGACGGTCGCTGAGTAGGTCGTTCGCTTTAAGGTGCGCCAGCAGCTTACCGTTGAGTACCCTTTCCATTACTTTACACAGTATGGAGGTGATGGCGATTGGTCGATAATTACAGGGGTCGACACCCATCCGGTTTTTGCAGGGGGGGTAGTGAGGACCGGCAGAAATTAGATTCGACCGATTTTGATAGGGACCAAAACTGTTTACTGCCAGAAGGGCAGGACGCCAGTTTGGCCCCTATGTGACTGACGTGGTCGAAACGCGCCTTGCGGATCACCCGCTTACAGGACTTTGCGGCAGAATTGAAAGCTCTTTTCTTCGCGCGAACCCGACGCGCTCGAACTTTACGGTCACGAGCTTGCACCCAGGCTTGGTATGCAGACTGTTTTCGGGCCTCAGCACGAGCACAGTCCGCATTAAACCATGGACGGGCCTTGTGACCGAGCGGTATGTCGGAGAATCCATGCCCTGCCGTATCACGGCCGCAACCGCCTCAGCTGAGCAAGTGGGGTCGCGCGCAGAAAAACAAACTGCTAAAAGTAAAAAAAAACTATTAAAAGTAAAAAATAGTTTTACTGGTGATGGATGGTGGTGGCTCACAAATAATAATGGTTGTTTAGCAGCCACGATGGCGTAGTGGTGTGACCGTAGGACTGCAAAGCCACGAACATGTGTCGACTAGCAACGTCTAGCGCAACACCTGCGAACTAGCGACAGAAATTCTTACATCGCGCTATCAACATTATCCGCGACATAAGCCTATACAGGAGTTCCCCACTTACATAATTATGTGGGGCAGGTTGTCCCACCGGACACAACACCCGTCCGGTTGGAGGATCCTCCCTTTTCAATGGGGCATGAGGAACTTTACACCCTGTTCCTCATTACCCCCAAAAACACGAACCTTAGATTTCTTCGGATTCATGTGCGTATTACTTCGGTAACAAAAAACATCTTGAGGAAACCACCATGCCCGAAAGATACTTTTTGTGTTCGGCATGAGCCAAGTCAGAGGCCCATGGTTTGCTTAAAAAATCTGACATCTATCTATATAAATAAAAAGAGAAGTCCTGACTGACTGACTGACTCATCAACGCCCAGCCCAAACCCTTGAACCTAGAAAGCTGAAATTTTGCACACAGGTTCCCTTTATAATTAAGAAAAGGAATAAGGAAGGACTTTTCGAAATTCAACCCCTAGAAGAGTTAAATAGGGGATGAAAGTTTGTATGGAAAATCGTCATTTTCACGCGGGCGAAGCCGCTGGCAAAAGCTAGTTAATAATAAAATCAACCATAACTCGGTCAGTTTTGCCCGGAAATGTTACGCGCACGATAATTAGTTAATCCTAACTAAATAATGATGCCCTTGTGGTTGTGTCACCACAGTGAGCACCGTTAGTAATTGAGCCGTTAATTAATGAGCGGGTTTTGAATTATGAGTTGATTTTGCCTGCCTGGCACTCCATAAAACTTTACTGCTAAACAACCCTACACGGTAATAAGCATTGCAACGGCACCAGAAATTGCCCAAAGGGATAGTTAGACGTGTACCTTTTTTTTTGGTAGGTGGCCCTTCCGCTCTTGGGCAGAGCGGAAGGGAGTGTCAGATTTCTACTGACTAAAAACCAACCCATGCTCGTTCTTAGCCCTTGTGCCGAGGCCGCGTCATGCTCTTTCGATAATCCGCAGCCCCTACGGGCGTCGGCCCTTGCCCTTCCATGTTGCTGACATCTCTTTGAGGCGAACGCGCCGTCGACACGGTCTGTTGCCGTCATAAGACGGCCGGACGGCGAGCTAGCCCATTACTCACCGTCCACAGGCCCGCGTCTACGGTGGCCGGAAGCCATCACGTGGCCCCCGACGCCCGGAGCGCCTCCCGCGGTGGCTGAGACGAGAGGTTCTCTCCCTGTCTCGTTCCGCCACCTCCTTCGCTAGCATCACTGCTTCGCAGAAGGAGGCGACATCGTCCCATTCCTCCTCGTCCCGGACCATGGTTTGCACCAGGGCCGGGTGTGAGGTCGCCGCCACCGATCGCCGTTACGAGAACACGGCGGGGCTCTGCCCAAGCAGGGCACACCTCCACAGTGTGCTCCACCGTGTCCTCCGGTCGATCCTCGCAGAGGTAGAGGAGTACCTAACAGTACCTAAATTTTTGTTATATTTGGCCTTCAATAGGAATTTCCCCAGTATCGTGAGTGCGTTTACATACATTTAAACTAGCATACACAAATACCCAGAACCGGAACAACTATATGCAGGCCATACAAACATTAGTTCCGTGGGGGGATGGCTCAGCCACTGTATCAATCGCGTCAACAATTATATTAGTAATTAGGACACCCTCATTTCGCGCGAAACGTTTACGTAGAATACACAAATAGAATAGGGGGCGAGAAATCAACAGGCCATGTTCCTTCTTAGCCTTTTAGCCTGACCCGGGAATTAAATCCAGGACCTCAAGCTCAGCAATCGCGATTGCGACCACTAATCCAATGAATTGCTTCTAGTACCAAGCAAACCTTGTTCTTCCCCCTGCCCTGTGGCCACTATCAGTTTTGTTGGTTTATTGATTTTGTATATTTTTACGGTATTTCTGTCTCTAATGGCAAATAAATACAATTTTCTATCTAATTCTACATGAACAGAGTCATTTTCGAGAACGACACGTCCTCATTATATTTTCCGTACACTACAAAACACCCCCAATTTCCTCTTAACAACAATCTCCCTTCATATTTCAAAGCCAAGGAAACACAAACAAAATAATATCATGGCATATTTATAATAATCCGACTGTCATGGCAACGTAGTTTACGAAAAAACACAGGTAAACAGGAAAAGATATAAAATCCCGAACGTTATGTGTACCGCGAATATAAAGACAATAAGGAACCCTAAAAACAGGGTTGGCGCTGGATGTACCCGTTTGGTGGACCGGTGAAATGCTCACTTGGGTACCGCAGGAATCAAGGTGATGTTGGGTTGTGGTTCTAAACCCAGCGAATATCTTTCTTTTTTTTTGGACGGTGGGAAATCATAAAATGAGTTCTCCTGCTCTGGGAGGAGCGGAAGGGAGTGTCAGACTTCTACTGACTAAAAACCACCCATGTTCCTTCTTAACTCTGGGTACCATCTATCTGGCAGAAACTTGATGCTCCGAAATTTATTTGGCATAACACACTTGGCATATTCTTCTTTGAACGAATGTGTATATGGCAGAACAATTATCTAATAGAATACTCATTTCGCAGTATGATTAAATAGCCGAATTTTAAATGGCATACTTTTAAGATGGCAGAATTGTATTTGGTAGGTTTTTATAAGGTATAACGACCGTCTCGCGAAACTCGAAAGTATCCTTTATGGGCGGCATGGGCACCGGGCCGTAGGCCGACGAAGGAGGCCGGCGGAGGCCCGGCACTTCGGGGACAGAAGATATTAGTGTTATTTAATATGCGAGCGAAGCGAGCGCGCGTCATGGAGTACATGCGTTGCATGTATGAGTGACGTCATTATTATTATTAATCATAACAATCAATCATTATTTTTATTTTTTTTGACATACCAACATTTAATGTTCTCAGCTAGAAATTTTAGCCGGGGTGAGTTGATAATAATAATTAATAATAATAATTATTATTATTGCATGTTACACGTATGTATGAAATGAAATGCGTGCCAAAAGACTTCTGATTATGAATTTTTGGCGAAATGATGGTTCTGGAAATGAAGTTTATGCTCAAAGATGATTCTGACTTACAAAATTAATTAATTAATTTTGAATTTATGGTAAATGAGTGTATGCCAAATGATTTTCTGCGAAATGAAGTTTCTGCCATCCACTGTTATGCAAAACAAAATTCGGGTATAAAAAATTCTGCTAAAAAAGGTAGACCCCTTAACTCTTTGTGTTTGGGTTTGGGATAGTCAGATTGGCAATCGTTTCATTTAAAATATGTACTAACTAAAAGGCTAGGCAAAAGACGCCTGGTGTTCTTTCAGTAAGTTTAATTAAACGTTAAAACGTTTAATTGGCCCTTATGACAATTGGTCGCCTACTGGGAATTGGCTGCTGCCGTCAATAGACTGGGGACTTTGATACTAATAGGACTCCTGAGACAAGCTAGAAATTTCTCAGATGTCTCTGACATTGAAGTACAGCTTTTACGTTCATTTAAATTATTGGTTGCTGGGTTTGGGATATTCTAGAAATCGTAATAAGAATGTAGAATACAAAATGAATACCTACTTGAATTTAAGCTAGCTAAAGGAGACATTTTGGCAATAACACCATTCTAGACTGCAAACTATTACCTTTTAACTCCAAGGTTATTCCAGTGAGTTTCTAAAAAGCTGATCGTCATCATAATCCTACCCTTTTTTTTTTGTGGGTGGAAAATCATCAAATGACCCCAGAGCGAAGGGGAGTGTCAGACTTCTACTGACTAAAAACTGAACCCATGTTCCTTCTTTGCCCTTGCGCCGAGGCCACGTCATCTAGTACAAAAATCCGCGGCCCCGACGGGGAAATGAATACCTACTTGAAGTTAAGCTATTCCAGTGAGTTTCTAAAA
This sequence comes from Diarsia mendica, assembly GCA_949316265.1. Taxonomy (NCBI): domain Eukaryota; kingdom Metazoa; phylum Arthropoda; class Insecta; order Lepidoptera; family Noctuidae; genus Diarsia; species Diarsia mendica. Next base: position 20,070,362 of record OX438900.1, on the reverse strand, counting down.
AGCTGATCATCATCATAATCTACCTAAATCTACCTTCGAATATCGTTCTTTTTTAGCATTGTTAATTTTACTTTAAGTTACTAACATAGTGATAAGTTAATGATTAACAATATTGTATTAAGTACCGTTCCGATACTCGTTCCAATGAACGTTTATTTATGTAACCAGTGTTTCTCATCCAAGTGAATAATTGTATTCTGTTTTTGAGAAATAAATCAACCCCGCCGTACCCCCCGTCTGCCTCTGCATCAATCAACATTAATATTTATCACTTTTTTATTCTCTACCAATATGATATTAAAACACCAATTTATCGCTAACACTGAAGCCTTACTTAAAGCTAGAGTTTCGGGTCTCAGGAGACCGCTCTCATCTTCTTATTGCAGAGAGTTTTTCCATCAAATCGGTGCCCTTTTTTGTCAGGGCCTGTTTGTGAATCGTACCCGAAGAACAATAGGGACTATCGCCTGACAGCCGCTTATTATATGGTGGTGTAATGGTATTAAAATTCAGGAAACGAATACAACGGTAACTATGGTACTTTTTGTATTCGAAAAAAAAAAACAAAATATGTACCAAGAAACTTATTCGATTAGAACATAATGTTAAGCAAAATAACCTGACCAATTTACTCGATGTTCTGGCTTAGATTGGTGTCTCCCGGAAGACGTTGCGTTGCGTTGCGTTCCATAGGTGGACCGATGACCTGGTGAAGGTTGCGGGGATCCGCTGGATGCGAGAGAGTCCAGCAGTGGATGTCTTTTGGCTGAAATGATGATGGTGTCTCCTAAACATCGTCACCCGAAAACTCGTTTCTTTGATCCGACAACCTTTACCAGGTTGTCGATCTAAAACGGTATGGCACACTAAAAACCTGAAAAAGAATAAACGTCAAAGAAAATTCTAACACTATTACATTTCGGTGTGACCCGCACCCGCTTTTATTCCACCTGAATAGTCTAAAACAAAATTGTGATAAACCTTTATTGGTGCCCTCAAGAGCGACACAGCTTTGTTCCTCCGCTTGTGCGATATTATTCTTGTTTTTTTGTCGTGTGTACACGCCCTACAATGGGTTTGAACTCGACAACGATGATTGGTGGTGTTATTACAGAGTTTTACCACTTTTGTTTGACAGTTTTAGGCTGAGTTGCACCAAAAAAGTCGTTAAAGTTAAAGCTTTTGTCAAATTTGACAGTACTCTACGGGCTATAGAAAAATTATATATACAAACTTTTTTTGCCAACATTCAAACAAAGTAAGTACCTACCTATATTTATTGCTTTGTCTTTATCACGTATTATTTTTTGGTTGAACAATTACCTACGATGAATATCCTTGTTACGCCTTAAGCAATGCAATCGTATAGTCAGCCACCAAGCTACGTTTTTAGAGACTCGAAAACTTGGCAAGAAACATTCGTCGTTCCATGTGGAAAAACGATCGGCTCTAGGTAATCACACTTTTCTTTTCATCGCTTTCGTCATCAGAACTGGTTTCTGCGAGTATTTCTTGGAGCAGGGACATGATGTCTAAAGGTTATATTCAACGCGTTTGACAATAAAATTGACAGACAATTTAACACAAACTATAACACTAACCAGCGGAAAGTGAGCGGTTGCAGTTACCGTTAAAGTTATGACGTCATTTAACTATTTGTCAAATGGCGCAACTCATTGTTGTCATAACCGATACAATACATTATGGAACTGCTTCGAAAGATTTTTTGGTTTACTCATTATGATAGGCAAATTGTGGTTGAATGTCTTGGACAAACTGAATGCAAAAAGTTAAGAACCAGGTGTTTTTATTGTAATGTAAACTTTAAGAGGATTGTGTTTGGCTAAGTGGGCCTCAGGGTAAACTTATCTATTTAGTGACAAGATATCACCAATACCGTTCTAAGTTCGGTTCCCAAATCAGGAAAGTATTCTTAAGTTTATTTAAAATTTCTCAGCAGCATTTGCCGGGTATGGTTCACGATAGTAACATGAAAAGATATAACAAAAGGCAAAATGTGGGTAAGGGGAAAAAATTGCCTGATTTTATGATAAAGACACATCAGTAGCAGTCCACCATACTCTATTACACAACCACAGCAATGGACGAAATAAACAAACAGATACAATTAGAGCAAACATTTGGAGTGCATCCAGATGGAATTGCAAATTGATTTGCGGCATCGATAATAATAATCTACGGAATTCCACTAACAGACTGACCTAATAATCAGATGTAAATCAGTGAGATAGTAAATCGGTTGGAGCTAATGTGATATGAACTGTGTACGCCAATATTTGTCGGTTGTGTTTGGCAAATATTTGTCGCAAATGCTTGGAGCAATATTGGGAAGTCTCCCACAGGGTGGATTGTTGAACTAGTAAGGTCTGCTGGAATTTGCTACATGCGAGACTAAAAGATTGAGTGATATGGTATCGAACTGTAGTCACACAGGTAATTTGGCTAGTCTAGCAGAGGATGTGTTTTGGCTGATATGATGATGATGATGATAATTTTTGAAGTGTTATTGGCTTCTTCAGTTTGGACATGGGTTGTAAGCTAATAAAAGGTGCTAAAGATTTTTTTTAATAAAAATTTGATGTCTCAAGTTACACGACCACGATTATTGGCCAGGACAAATAAAAACAACCCGATTTTTAGCGCCAAACATTGATGTCATTAACACAGAAAAAAAATGCAACCTCAACTCAATTAATATCTCAAACCTGGCAGGTATTTCTTGAAGCGGGACCCTTTTTGAAATCAGGTCAGTCAGCATTTTGGTTTTATTGTATTAATAACTCTTCTGATTACTAAACGACGAACACGAATCTACGAAGGTTGTTTTGGTTGTAATAACTTATTCATAACACAGTCATATTATTATTATAACAATTGTAATATACGGGGAATTTAAGTACCCAAGTAGTAAATTAGCTAAACAATTTTAGACTCTTCATCCAATCTTAAGCGAAATGCAATATTCACTAAACGAAAATAGTAAAATCGAAGAAACTACACTGCACACAGTGCAGAAATGGTTCTCTAACTTTATTACAAAATAGTTTCGCTGTAACCATTTCATTTCTGTAAAATATATAAGAAACCAATTGTCTTGGAACACTCGGTCTAACCAATTGCTTATCTGGAGTTGCCAGACTGGCCTCACTCCAAATAGATTTTTCGTGGACGTAAGGACTATTCTATAACCTAAGTTGTGGGTACACACTGTGACCAAGTTTGGTTAGCTTTTTTGAAGACCAGGACTTAGGTCCACTTGCACTTGAAATCGGTATTCATGTTTAAAACATTGTTCAATTTTTAAACATTAAATTTTTCAAGAAATTCAACATGCAAAAAAGCGCTATATCATACAGTACGTTGCCAACTGTCTACAATTTTTGAGTAAACTATTAACACAAATATCAACACTTACATAAAATAAATATGCCTTAATCTTCAACAACCAATAACCACAAAAAACAGCACTTCACCCATTAATATTACACCAAAAGAAATTGGAAGAAGATTCAACATTACTTTTATACTTCCCATTCTATCAGCCCATGAATCACTTTATGAAAATTGCATCGTAACATTTTAGTGACGTAAAAACATTAATTTCATACATCCTGATATCCTGTCATGTAATATGACGTCATATTTTATGTTTTACGAGCTTCCCCCTCTAGTTTGGTAGCACTTTGCCGTTCAGTAGTTTCCGACAGCCGTCAAGTTTGTAAGTATTGAAGTGGTGTATATCTTTGTGAATTGCAGACGGTAGCTCTTACATTTAGGGGGGTATTTTTGAAAGCTACGTTGTAGAAACGTAAAATCAAGGATGCTTGCGGTGTCGGTTGCACATTGTTTTATAAGGAAATCTTTCCATCATACATTAAAATGATGAATGAGGTAATACGCTCAGTAACATATCTGCCTCATTTTGATAAAAATGAGGCAGATATGTTACTAAGCGTGCCTTTAAAACATCAACTTCATCTTCCTTTGGACATAATTATAATTATTGTCTGAAATCCACGTCAAACAAATCATAAACTATGTCTCGAAAAACATTGCACCTGCAGAATGGCTTCTGAGTCAGTAACAATTATTATTATGCGGCTGTCGGCAGTCGGCAGTAACTCTTCGTAGTGTTTTAAAAGGCTGGGAAGAAGAATTAGCAGCGTTATTCTGGATCTGAATTTGAGCCCAGTTGGTGGCAATAGGCTCACCTCCTATAACATGGGACTCAATCATAACAGGCGATATGTGGGTGTACTAATAGGTACACCTCTAAACAACTCCAATATTGGGTAGTAAGTACGCAAATCAACAGACTTACGTTTAGTGCCTGATAAAAATATTCGCTCGCAGTCCGTTTATCCGGATCCTAATAAAACTATCTTCCGTAAATCCTTTGCTCCATTGAGCTCGACTTGTTCCGGTCGAAGCGATATATGAATGTTTTTGTGCAGTATATTGGTGTTGGTTTCTGTTTTGGTAGGATTTGGGAAGATACGGATGTTGAGGAATCTGATACTGCAGTTGGTTAACTACTGCGGTTGCTGTAATTGCACTTATTTTTTTATTATTGTTGTTATTTCAAACCGAAAACATAAGCATAGCATGAGCATAATCGACCTACAGGTAATGTTTCTACTGCTGGGACTCCAGGTCTCCTCTCTATAAGTGGGAATGGCTATAATTCACCATGCGTGCCTAGTGCGGGTTGGTAGATGTCACATCTTTCAACCCGCACTGGGCCCGCGTGGTGGATAGTCCATCCCTCTCCTAGAGAGAGAGCCAGAGTCCCTGCAGTGCACTATAGGCTGATGATGATAATCTCTGTGACCTTTTTGATACGAAAAACCAGTTAGAATATTATTAAAACCCAAATAAAAAAGAAAAGATATAATGACAGAACGACACGTTACACACAAAATTAAAATAAAAACTCCATCAGATCTTCACCCTGCCATCAAACGTAACGAACACCAATGTCGAGTCACATAAGTTACCAGTGAAAATTAAATTTAGGAAGAATTACCCAATCCTGAAGCGGGTTAGGACATAGAGTAAGAGAGTCACGTAGAAACGAAACTCACGTGTACTTCTCATCGTGTGTGCGCTGATGCTGACCTCTACAAGACAGGTACAGAATGATTAAAATTTGACTACCTGTAACGACTGTCAAAGATCTACAACAGCCGGGACTAAAGGCTCAACGTGCTTTCCGAGGCACGGAGGAAACTTGCCAGATAATGAATCTACGTCATCTAAGGGTCTATCTAATAAGAAAGTGATTAAATTTTGTTTGTGTTGATTTGTTTTTACTTACGAGTACTCATTCTCATCAATTCTTAATGATCTCCCTCATCTCGTCTTGCTATTGACACGGCTCCAAACTGCATTATATTACCAGTGTTATATTTATGAGCCCAAGTTTCGGCATCTATCAAACTAAATAATTTTAGACCCACTTTCGATTTCAGCTGTTTAAGCTGTACAACAGTAAACGTTCTTAAATTATCTTGTTATTTAGAACTTTACACTTCTGCACATTCCTAATCTATGGCTTGGGTTCCGCGTAAAAGTTATTCGTCATTTTTATGTGCGGTTACGTTGAATGTAACCAAATATTTGTATTGTGTGTGGAGTATCGCATATTTTAAGGATTTATGCCACACCCTTTTCTATTATGGATGTCGTACATAAAATCAGGTAATTTTAGGAGCTTCAATTTGGAGTTTTGTTATAAAGTCTGAACTTATTGTAGAAATATTTAAGGTTATCGTACCTATTTTGCTGCCAACTGTTGAAAAAAGACAATACTCATGGACTCTCCATAAAGTAATTGAAGACTCAAAAACTGAGACTCAAAGACTTAAAAATCCAGGAGTCTTAGGTACTGTTTTAGGCATTCATAACATAACATCACGCCTGTAATCCCCGAAGGATTAGGCAAAGGTGAGCCCATTATAAGTACACCAACATTATGCTAGCTATGTTTAAGTTCCATGTAATAGGGGGAGAGTCTATTACCACGGCTATTTAGCCATTGATATAACTAATTAATTAGTTATTATTGAGTATTTCTCACTAAGAATCTTTCTGTGGTGCCCTGACCGCTGCGCGCTTGTAAAGACCCTCTCCCCGATACCGGCAAGCTTTTTATATTTTATATTAAAGGATAATTAAAAATGTGTATGGAAATAAATTATAATAGAAGTAAGAGTAACTAATTAATTACATTATAATCGTGTTGACAGGCCACTGAGCTATGCCACCTGTGTCATTGAGAAACCACAAGCTTAGCCACAGAACACTAATACTCCTCTAGCAGAGGGCTTACTACAGCACAACATGTCTGGAATTATTAAACATGAACGTAACTTGGTTTTTTTATATTTCTCTTTTCACAGAACATACTTATGTCTTACAAAGAAATTATTTATACTGACTAATCTATGTTAATATATTATTAAGGAGAGACGCAGTTTGTATTGTACGATTGAATGTTGGGGGTAAATTTCAGAACTGCTGAATCAATCCAAAAAATTACCCGATTGTCTAAACTCTTTTCAACCGATTTAGAAAGTATTTTTTTTAGGGTTCAACTTATGAACACAACAATAATTATAATGAGTGAAACCCTTGAAGTGGTTAGACATTTTGCTTTTTGAGCATGCCTATAAAGGAACCGTTTCCGTGGGGTTGGTGGTATAGGCAGATAGGCAGTCGCTTCTTGTAAAATACTGCTGCTTAGCTGTATCTGGTTAAACTGAAAGTCAACTCCAACATAATCAGGAAAAGGCAGATGATGAATATTTCCCATTTCATATAGTCAGAAATTCAACAACGCAATTCATAATTACCTATCCCAGACAGGCCGAAATCTAGACAGAAACGTACATAATATCATGACAGGTACAAATACGTTACGCTTGTGAGAAATGTTTTCATCTATTGTGGAGTTTCGACGAGGGTAGGGATGTCGAAACGTTGGCAAATGTATTTACTGAAATTTACAGAGGTACTTTACGTTCTTTGGACGTGAATTGAGGGTTTTGGTGCTTTCTGTGGATTTTGTTGGGCTATTCTGGTTTTTTGTGCATGGCCAATAATATTAAGAGTTTGAAAGGATTTTGTTTCTTTAGTTTTTAGGCACTGAAAAAGTTTTTTGAATCAAGTTTTGTCATAATTATACGATCGAATTATACGGTCGATGACTTTGTTTTTCAAAGAAGCTTGTGGCTAAATAATATCAGATGCTCGGGTCGATCTTTAAGTTCCCTCCGTCCCTCGGAGAGTAAGTAATGTAATTTTTTCAATACGTTCAACTCGTTCAAGTAATTATCACCACCAGTGATCCTTTGTCAACCTCATTCGAATGCTTAGAATATCACTGTAAAAAAAATATATATATATATATTATAAAGACCTCAAGACGTCAAAAGCTCACTTTTTTAAATCTCATCTCAACATTTATCTATTTTTAAAATGATGCCATTCAAATTCCAAATCTAACTAAAATACTTTTTTTTGTTTCTTAATATTCAATAATATATTTGACATTGCTTATCACACTTTCAAACATTATTCAAACGGCTTCTAGAACGAACTATTTTTCAAATTCATTTTTCTTTGTCTACCCTCTGGCTAGATATTAAAATGACATTAATTCACGTCAATGTCACTAGAACAGACGAAAGTTATCAATTCCCAAGAGTTTGGAAACTTCCATTTTATAATTTGCATAAATATATTTATGGAAAAATAATTCAATCTAAAATGTAATTGGCGAAAGGTAATTTTCTCTATTTTGTATGATAGTGGATTAAATTCAATCCTGTGGGACAACAAATTGTTTATTGAAACTATTATTGAACAGAACATGACTCGTAGTGAAATTTATGTGCTGCGAATTGTAAGGCATGTTCAAAAATATTTGTATGTACTTGGAGGCACTTTTGTTTCAAGAGAATTTTCTGACAAGAGGCGCCCCGAAACAAGAAAATAATCGCTTAATCAGCCTATAAAGTCCGCACTACTGTGACAAATTAATGTACCATGCTGAGATAGGGCTTTGACCTTTGGCCTCGTACAGGACCAATTCTAGTTTAATAAATGTCTTATTTTTAAGCTCTCTTTATATTTCCTTTCATATATGTATAATAATATTATATATATATTTTTTTTTTTCATTTTGTTTTATCCTGTGTCAGACTTATAATAATAATAATATTTATTTGTTTTCAGACTACTTTAGCCCATAGATAAATACCTTACAGACTAACGTACATACGATATAATTAGACAGCTTGTGTTAGTAAATAAAACCTTAAAACTATATTACTAACTTATACGTACGTTTTCCTTTTAGTTTCTTTCTGGATACTGCTTCTCAATGAGAGGGAGTGTGGTTTAGTCTATGTCTTCGATTTTTTGGTAAGACTTACTCTGACTAAATGCTTTTTCGCATGCAAATATAGAACAAGCTGTATTTCAAACTTTCTTTCTTGAAAAACTTATACAAATGTAACATTTTTTAAACAACTTAATGTATGCTAAATGTATATTTTACCGCTCGGAAACAGACCTGAATATAACATATTTAGTTAAGCAATAAAATTAACTAAACCAGCAGGAGTTAAAATAATAGTTGTTAAAATAATAAGGTTGTTATATGTAGTAGTTTCCGCAAATGTTTCTCGGGAAACTGAAATCTGCACATTTGTCTCTTGGGGATGGGATATACAGCTGCTCTTCTGGAAAAGTGGCTATTTTAAACTCATTACAAATAAGATCTCAGTTTAAATATTTTTTTATTAAAATGTGAGTTTTTTAGTATTTAAGGTATTGCAGTTTTATAGGATCTTACGGCAATTAACTTCATTAAAAAATCTTAGATATTTGCGATCCCTTTGATTGAGTGACACCGTCCTCCTCCACATGCAAAATTCTAAAGCATTTGATAAAATTAACTATCAATAAAAACTCTTACATTCAAATCAACGGTATTCCCCGAATGTTTAAGCAAAGGTGTACCTTTCAATAGCTAATTTAAGGACCCTTGAACGGTATGAAGCTATTGGCAGCAACTGGACTACTACCGAGGAATTCCTGATGGAAAACCCAATTGTAAAATAATAAGTTAATGTAGGTGACCTGTTCAACAGTTAACCACATAAAATTCAAACGACCATAACTCATAATTGTTCATTCAAAACATGTTAACTTCTATTCTGGTCAAAAGGCAGGTTAATTTGCTACATATTGGCATTGAAGAACTGTTCGTTTTCCTAAAGATTTTACAGAAAAAAATGCTTTTACTAAAAATGAGAATTGGTTAACTGTGTCCACACTATAGTACACTATTAACCGGGCGGTATGTAAAATAAATAATACATATTTTATATCCAAGCAAGGCTTTCAATGCATTATTTTTTATAATTATGTAACTATTATTAAGTTTTATACTTCTCAAATATAATATAAATTGAAACATTTTTATGCTTATCAGCACATACAACTAGGGAGATCCATTTAGTTTAAATTATAACCTACTTATTATTTATTGGCACGTAATCAGTCTTAAGACGTTTAATAAAATAAAAATATAACAAGTCTTCTAACTATAAATCTTAGACTTTTTTCAACTTTGGAATTAAACTAGATAGAAATATTAATAAATAGGTAATAATGAATATATATTTAACTACTATTATTAGACTAATTCAATAGCGTCTGCTGAGTGCCCTCCTCTTTTTCTTTCTTGTTGTTTAGTACGCCCCATCTAAAATACAAATAAAATAAAAATTCGGTAATCTTGGTAAACATTTATTTGTATACCTGCAACACATTAAAGAGTTTACAAAAAAACAAACAAGATAAAATTATACAGGTATGGTACCTACACAATTAACCGTAGTTGGTACACAGTTAACCATGGTTAATTGTGTACCAACTGCATTTGGTTAATTGTAGACTACCCTGTTCACAAAACCGTTGAGCTGACCTCACTTTTAAATAAGCGTCATTACACACCTAATACCTATACCAAATGAAACATGTTTAGTCAGTCTACACGGCCGACAAATAATGATTATTGTAAAATCAAACCAAATAAAGTTAAGAGAAAAAGTACTCACGTTATTTTTTTAACTTTTTTCATTAAAAACACAAAATTTGATGCCACACAACTGACGCCCGCGCTAGCTCGCTGCAAACTCGGGAGAGGGGAGGGGGGCCGTTTTGACATCTAAATCGCGCGGTTGCACGAAATATTGACGTCACGTTTGCCAAATATAGGCATGGTTGATTGTGTACGAGTGGTTAACTGTTGGACAGGTCACCTATCTGAGGAACTTTACCATTTGACAGCGTCGAAGAGGAGTTTATTGGCCGCCATTTTTTAGAATATTTTTAAGTTACCTACTTTTGGTTATTTTAATTTTTTAAATAAGTACATAAATGTTATTGTTAAATATAAAAATTGATAATAATAAAATAAAAATAAAACAAATACAGACATTAGATTGTAGCAGATCACATCGATTTGACTTCCAAAGAATTTAATTAATTCATATGCCACGAATAACTGAAAATCAACCGTTCCACCCATATCTCATGAATGAAAATCGCAATGGCATAACTTAAGCACGAATAAATTCTCAAATATTCCATTCGTAACGTTAGCTAAGTCATGCAAAGTTATAATTGGCTAACTTTAACAACTTGAAAGCGCGGTAAGGTATTAAGTAACAATAAAAGCGCAGATTCGTTATAATATTATTATAGAAATGTAATGTGGATGAAACTTTGAGGATTATACTTCATACCACATGAACTTTTGAGGGAAAAGTTTTTTGCGCGGGTTGTTATTTTCTAACAAGTGATGCAGTTGAAGTTTTGTTTTTTTTTAACGATTTTTTATGAGATGACCATAAATAAGGCTCATAAAGAGATACGTCAAATTAACAGGATTATCAATTGTGGTATAGAATTAACAAATTGTCGTCGGTTAAGCCGTTTTTGACTGGGCTTATCCCAGTTTTCAGGTAAACTTTCAAATCCCGATGACTTTCCAGGAAATATTGATCATATTTTGAAAAAATTATATGACTCTGTACCGAGCAAAAACCGTCTCATAATACATAACATCACGCCTGTATTCTCTGAAGGGTTAGGCATAGCTGTACCTTATTTTAATACACCCACATGTCACCAGTTATGTCAAAGTCCCATCTTGCCTATTGCCAGCAACCGGTCCAAATCCAGACTTCGTGTCTCCTACTGAGTTTCTGATGGAAAAACCCAACATCACTTTGCCCGACCCTGAATCGAACCTAGGACCTCATGCTCAGTAAGACAGTATGAATATTAATACTGGCTCAAAGAGATAGTTAGTTAAGGCGTATAGAATAGAATTAACAAATTATCGTAGGATAAACCCACGGAAGCTATTTTTAGCTGAATCTATACCAATTTCCAAGTAAACTTTAAAATTTCAACGACTTTCCAGGAAATATCGATTACTTGTTGAGAAAGGTCACATTAATTTAAGTTAATTGAGATATTTGAATTAACAAATTGTCGCAGGATAACTGACCGGACTGGTTGACTGGCCTGTTGGTCTAGTGGTTAGTGACCCTAACTGCTATGCCGGAGGTCGTGGGTTCGATTCCACCACCCAGGACAAATGTTTGTGTGATGAGCACGATCATTTGTTCTGTGTCTGGGTGTAATTTATCTATAATATGTATGTATTTAGAAATATATAAGTATGTTTATCAGTTGTCTAGTACCCATAACACAAGCTCTGCTTAGCTTGGGACTAGATGGCGTTGTGTGATAGTTGTGGAATATTATTATTATTATTATTATAAATCCATGTAAGCCGATTTTGGCTGGGCTTCTCCCAATTTCCAGGTAAACTTTTAAATTCCGATGACTTTCTAGGAAATATCGATCACATTTTCAGGAAATTTACCGACTCTCTACCGAGAAAAAAAAGCATTCTGTTAAAATTAAATCTAATCTTTTATAAGGCGTCGCTTTTCAAACCATGGTCCACCTCCTTAACTGCTATTTGCACTATAAGGCACTTGTCCAAAGCCATTACCAACGCAGTTTATGTTATGGTTAAAACAAAATTTATTTGATTTAATAAACTACGGAATAATCGAGACGATGAAGAAGAAGAAAACAGTCACCAATGATACGTTGTTTATTTCTAGGTAGCATTGACAACAAAATAAAATTTTACCACATGTTGTTAATCAGTTACCCTAACCACTACAACAGCCGACATAAGATTTAGGAGCAGATGGTCCTTGTTGAAGCATCAGTCAAGTTACAAGAAACCAGGTGCGTTTTTAACAACACATCTGCTAACACCTTTGAAGTTGCAGGTGTTTATAGCTATACAATAGATGATCAATATTTAAGGATGTCAAATAGTCCATAGATGGGCTCGTCGGCTTATGAACCAAGCAATCAAAACGTTAATGTTAACTCTCTGAGTTACCATAGTTTTTGTCGCTATTTATAAGCAAGAGTTATTAGTTGTAAGTTCAACCCCAGGTAGGTACTCTACCTACTTAGTGTTCATTATCTCATCTTTACTGGTTTTATACCGTGAGGAGACTTGAATGGCACTATGCCACAAAGGCATACAAACGAACAAGAATACTTTAATATAAACACACAAAAAACCGTATTAATTTGTTGTATCCATCAACTCGCAACACGTGGTGAATTTAATTAGTTGAAAACAGTTTCTCTAACAGAGAGAAAGCCTGTGTCCGAGCAATATAAACTCATAATTCTATACAAAACATTTAAAGAACTATGACATGTTTTATGTTATAACAGCCAGTAACACCTTTCCTTACAAAACGGCAAAACCCACAAACTGCCCAACAGCTTAGTAATAAAACTAACTACCCATTTCCCCGTAAAGCAGATGTCTTTCTTAGTTACCTGTTAAATACTTAAGCACCTTTTACACCCCACAAAATAATTACAACAATGATACCAAAACTTCAAAGGAATTTCATTAAGGAATCGCCGAAAAACCTTCTTTTCTAGAAAAAACTTTTAACCTGTCAAACATTGATAATCCCCTTTGTTCTTTACGCTATTGTTTGAAATTCACCTTGCTTCTAGAGATTAAGGTTGAAAATAGATTAGCAGGTAGACAGGTGATTAGTATAATAGTATATTATTATTATTATTCAACACCTGACGGTACCGCGGTGATGGTGTATTCTTCATTCAGTCAGTGTTGGATCACCGAGTGAATAAGTTGTGTCTCAAGTAAATAAGTACTATAGTACAGTTGAGTACTAAAGTGTTAGTGTTATTGGATTTGAAAGCCATTGTGATTGTTTCCGGATCTTTTGTGACAGGTTAGTGTTTTATTTAGTTATTGTTGTATTAGAAACGGCTCTTGTTTTAAAATATTAGGTATTTGTTTTATTTCCGATGATTATGGGCATAATAAACTCTATCAATTGTATATGCATTACGAAAACACTAGTAGCTTTTGATTGTTTTAAGCAAAATATTCATTATTTATTCCACTTCAGAAATAAGTACCTAAATACTTTTTTTAGCATACAGTGATCAAAGATGATGCTTTATTTTTCGTTGAGGCCACTTGCAAGTAAGTCTTACAACATTTTCTGTTTACCAAAATAGATTGATTGATGACATGATTTAAAATCAAAAATATTACACTCCAAATTGAACCTAAAGCAGAAGAACTATAATCAATCTTCTAAACCTAGGTGTTATTTTCTAAGATTTCCCAAGAGTGGCGCAAGCGCATTATGTGAGGCGTTGCCGTTGATGAGACGTGACAAGGAATGCACTTGCTCGTTCGTACGAAAATAATAACACGTGTGTAACTTTATACTTGAAGAAAGATGGAGAACTTGATTGAGTATTTAATTTTGTCTATCCTACTAATATTATAAACCCGAAAGTTTGTAAGTATGTATGTATGTTTGTTACTCTTTCACGCAAAAACTACAAAACGGATTTGGATAAAATTTGGTACACAGTTTATTCCTAACCTGGATTAACAAATAGGATAGTTTTTATTGCGATTTTATCTTCCCGTAGGATAATCTTAGAGTTGTAGCGGGCGAAGCCGCTGGCAACAGCTAGTACTACTAGTATAAAGGGTTTGTTTGTTTGGTTGAACGCGTTATTTTCAAGAACAACTGGTTGGAGTTAAAAAAATATTTTTGTGTTGGATAGTCCATTAATTGGGGAAGGTTATAAGCTATATTATTTGACGTAGACGAAGTTGTGAGGGTTAGCTAGTTTGAATATGTCTCGTAGTGTTATTTAGAATTATGAGCAAATACATACAGAAGATTAGACAATTAGGTGTAATATGAATAGAGTTGTAGTAGTTATCGTGTTAGATTAAAGGATAAGTGTTAGAAATTCGTAATGTTTCAAAAACGTTAAAGTAGTAACAAGAGTATACATCTGCGCATAAACGAGCCTTACAAAAAGAGCTTACACAATCCTCTGCTGTTTCATACGATAAAAATAAATAAATAACTATAACGTAATGCAAACCTTGAAGCTTTTATATATGAATGGCATCTCGCAATTCAACCTATGAGGTTGTCGACTGCTTAACCGGACTTTGTAAGCCTTGAAGCAGGTACACCTACGGCAAGCTTTTTGTAAGAAACAGATGGCCAACCTTACCGAACAAACAAAGATCTGGCTCTTTCACCAATAGGTCTAACTTTTTGGAGTACCTTTTCGTCTATTTTTTTAAACGCTATGGCTGTTTTAAAAAGCTCACCTCCACGAAATCGAATCAACAAAACACTTTTGATATCAGACAATTATTAATAAATAAAATACAGAATGTAATCTTAAACTACAGAATAAACTAACACATTAAACACCTCTTAAAAAACTTTTTGTAGCGTTGTCGACGCTTCGTGTTTCAATATAAAAAACCATAAAAAAACTTTTATAATGAATAATAATTATCTAAACTTGTTTCGTAAGCTAATTTATAATTTGGTCTATAATAATAAAAGTATCATAAACAAAACTTGCAATATTTAAAAGCACATTTGTCAAAGTTTTAAGAGAATTTGGTATAGTCTTTTCACAGTGAAATCATTTCTCCGAAACCTATGTTATTTTGAAAATTCGTGGAAATTATGAATGGTAGATATTGTACAAAAGATCACCCATATTGTTATGATATTCTCTAAGCGTAAATGCATTATGCAGATATTTTGCTGGTTTTGTTTCTGTTTCATTTTTAGCCGGCTTCAAAAAACAAATAGTACAAAAATTAAAAAAAAACACGCCTGATGTCAAAAAGTAAACTAAAAAAACAAGTTAAAAGATTTCAGTGATGAATGAGAGCAAGGTCTCGTGATTATATTCAAAAATGTCCCCCGACTGCAATAATTTTTTTAGAAATATTTTGGCCTATGTCAACCCGGATAACACAAAGAATCTAACGATACCACATGCATCAAAATCGGTTAACGCGTTTAGAGTTAAGCTGCCTTTTCACTATGGGATGTAATATTCCTTCAAATGACCTCTAAATATTGCTCGCATACATTTTGTAGTTTGGGATGTAATATACATTATAGCACAGTGTGAACGGTCACGTACAAAATGTAGGCGAGCGGTATTTAGAGGTCATTTGAAGGAATATTACATCCCATAGTGAAAAGACGGCTTTACGGTGGAATGGTGGAATGGTGGTTTAAACGATGTATGTAAAATATTATTTTACATACATCGTTTTAGGGTGTAAAAACAGGAGAAGTTTCTCAGCTCGGTTGTATTTTTTTTTTTTGTTATCTGGAAAGAATATACTCTCCGATTGCTCCTACAGAAATTTCATCAAAATCGGTTCAATAGTTTGGTTTATACTTTTAGTAACAATGTAACATTGATACATGTCAAGAATTAGTACGGTATACCTACTTACTCTACAAAAAAGTGAAAAATATTTATATTCCAAAAAAAGTCTATAAAATAATGTTACTTTTGGAAGTCGGTGACTTTTATTGTTTCATTAACTTTTTTATTAGGTATTAAATCTTAGGTAGGTATTTTGGAATAACATAACAGTCTGGAATCATCACAACAGATTTACGACGTAGTCGTAGGGATCAATACATGCCAAATTCCCCTTATTGGATTAAGATAATCCTATTTCGCACTATTGTGTTCCTAATTCCGGATTACCCTAATCCCGCTGTGACACTAAAATGGTACTTACAATAATCCAAACTTAGTAAATTAAACATTTCTTCAACTCTGGCTGTTTAGCATTATTTCTATGAAACTCCAAAATGCGGGTGTCACATCGGGAATAACTCTGCCTTTTTTTCTGGTAGGTGGGTTTTTGGGCAGAGCGAAAGGGAGTGTCAGACTTCTACTGAATTAAAACCACCCATGTTCCTTCTTAGCCTTTTATGTCGAGGCCGTGGTATCTTGTGAACAACCCGCAGCCCCGACGGGCAACGACGGGACGGATCTGCATCGTCTCTGATTGAGATCCTAGCACTAGAGCGCGGTGTTATTAAGTAACGTAAATCATGATCAAAAACATGATTCTGTATAGTCCATCTGCTCCAAAAATGTTTTTTTTCTTATAGAATACGATGGAAGCAATTGTTTGAGAATAGGAACCAAATAGAAGCAATAGGGAAGCAATTTTTAGGCATAAATTCAACGTTAAATACGCCTAGTGACCGTTCATCCTGACGGAGACCATTATCTGCTATGCTACATTATCGAAAAATATTGAATACGTGTTTTTTGGTTTATGAAATTAATAAAAAAATACGAAAATAAAACGTGTCAAAGATCATGAGTGGGGGGCTTCTGGCGTCACTTTCTGTTAAAAAATGTACAAAACTGTGAGACCACAACACTTTTCGAAGCACTGCATCGTCTACATTTTATGTTTACGTAAAAAAAGAAAAATAATGTGTTCAATATTTGTTGGAAATCTATCTGATGGACTAATTAGTTTTTTTTAATCAATCATTATGGGGTGTATTAATCATTTAATACCCCCCCCCCCCCCCACTCTTGGGCAGAGCGGAAGGGAGTGTCAGACTTCTACTGACTAAAAACCAACCCATGTTCCTTCTTCGGCCTTGTGCCGAGGCCGCGTTATGCCTTTCGATAATCCGCAGCCCCGACGGGACAAAGTCATAGGTCTCAACTCTCAAGTTCGATCCGAAGAGGCAACGATGTTTTTTTTAGTTCATGTGCGTACCGTATAATTATCACTTCCTTCAATTAAAAAAAATAGCATGAGGAAACCAACATGTAGGAGAAATATTTCTCGACGGCCTAGTCCTCTGACTAGCCTGAGCCTCTGCCCATGGTCGGCATAGAGACTCTGACGTTAGGTTAAGCACTAACATCATCAAGAAAAAATTCAAAATCGACGTTTTACGTTAACTTTACACCGCAGCCTCGTGCTAGAGTCTCATGCAGTAAAAATAAGGTGAGGTGATGATCCACCGCACCGATCCGATGCAGAGCTTATACGTAAGCTCAAACTGAACAAAAATGCTCGTATTTGTCTTATCTCAAAGACAATTGAAAGGATTCAAAAGCGAGTTTTCTCAGTCATAAATTCCGTTGGCTTGTCACAGATTTCGTAGTATAACAAATTGGGTTCCGATAAGGGGTGGCAAAAGGCAAAGGTAAAATTGTATGGGAAATAGTTCTATATGGTTTTATGTTTTATTCGTGCTCTGTGGTTATCCTTTCTCTTTTATGGGATTTGGGTAATCTCCGTTTTGAAGGGTTTGGGATACTTTGAGTATTTTATAGGTTATGTTTTGAGCACATGTCAAAGTTTTGGTAGGCGTGATTTTACTTCAAAATTTAATAAGCGTTTAGAGTATAGCTGTTTTTAGATCGTGATCAATACTAAATTGTATGACTTTCTCAAAACAGGATCTAGAAATACTGAAAAAATACACAGATATTATTTAAGAAAGATCACATAAAGAAAGAAGTCAATCAAGAGTGCTGAAAGCCACGTAGCTCTATGTATTTGTTCTAACTATCCTTCAATTTAAGCAATACGACAAAACAAAAAATCTTTTGTTGTAGTGTGATTGTTAGAAAGTTCATAAATATTGTTATACGAATACAGCTATGTTATTTAGGCACAATTATTTTGGAACTGATGTTTAGGTAATCTACTACTTCTACGCTTGCTAATGTTGTTACTTAAAATATTTACAAACTAACACTCACAATAAGTTTACTTTCAGTACCTACTAGTTATTGGACATTGAAAACATAAAACAATATCAATGTGTTCATGTTATCGACTATATAACCCAGTAATAACTGGGTTGTGGAGGTCAGATAGGCAGTCGCTACATGTAAAATACTAGTATTCAGCGGTATCCGGTTAGACAGGAAGACGCCCCAATACTGTGGAAAAAGCCAGGCAGATGATGATAATTATCCATCGTCGACCACATCTCTGCTCTTAGGGCAAGATTGAGGTCAAGAGTAAGCCCATTTAACAAAAAAAAAATTATGTTAATGACACAAACTAAATCTTATGCCAAACCGGTATAATAGTTTATCACGTCGAGAACTCTGGATACACTACCCTAAACCAAGCATTCACCCTGTGCAAGTTGGATGTAACGCTTGCCGGCCTCTGCCTAGGCACTGCTCGCTACGCTCACTCGGCTCCCGATTAGCTGGTGTATGATTATAACTGTGAGTTATGCAAAACCTACCAAAGCTACCTACCAAAGCAACCTACCAAAGACCTACCAAAGCAAACCTACCAAAGTTACCTAGCAAAGTTTAGACCGGATGATCCATGATCGTCTTTTGTGACAAGCCGTAGTTTGGTCTAGGACAAAATAATTTGGCCGGTAACAGAAACAAAAAGGGGTTTGGCTAACTTTGGGGCTAGTGGCGTCATTTTTTTTTTGAGCGGCCACTTTTAATTTTCATTTTATTTTGTTATGCTGTGTCAAATACACACATGTTAAATTATTTTTGTCCTAAGTCATTTCTAAACTGAGATATTTGAGTTTGAATATTATAAAAATGTCTTCTTCAATAATAATTACTGTTCTGCGTAAAGACATCTTAGTTATGTGTTTAGAAGGTTGATATTAGAGCTGGCTTAATAATAACTGCTACTTGGGTCGATCTTTAGGTTAGGCCTAGGTGGGTCTGTGGATGGGTGGGTGTGGATTATATACCGAGTTTCCTCCGTGCCTTGGAAAGCACGTTAAGCTGTTGGTCCCGGCTGCCATATATAGATCTTTTGCAGTCGTTACTGGTTGTCAGTGACCTGACTCTGTCTGACAACCAGTCTTACCAAAGGGTATCGTATTACCCAGTATTAACTGGGACGTGGAGGTCAGATAGGCAGTCGCTCCATGTAAAATACTGATATTCAGCTGCCTCCGGTTAGACTGGAAGCCGACCCCAACATAGTTGGGAAAAGGAATAAATAATACAAGAGCAATATTGCATCCAGCCCTTGTGTAGCAGTTTCTACGAGAATGTACACGTAAATGTCAGTCTAGATGAATGTGTAATACGAGTCCCGCCGACACGATTCAGACTTCGCTGGCTACAAATGCAAAATGCACTGTTAATTACATCCATGGTGTTATACATCCAAATCTTAAACATATAAGAGTCTAAAGAGGTATGCTGGGTCTGTCACAATACACAAACGATCACAATGCCAAGTCTTTATAATGCATCAGCCCATAGATAACAGACATCGAGCCATGCAATCTACGTACGTATTTAATTTATTTTGATTATTTTTTCATCGTTGGCCAGCACTAGGAACTTCAGTCTGCTGTATCGTGGGTGCATTCACAAACATTTAAACTCAAACACACAAATACCCAGACCCGAAACAACTATCTGCAAGTCATACAAATATTTGCCCTGTGTGGGAATCGAACCCGCGACACGTAGCGTAGCAGTCAACTGCTTGAGCCACTGCGCCTACCGTGTGGTCTGAATTCTGAAAAAAATACGACTGGAACCTTAAACAGTGCAATAGACTGTAATAACTTCTTCGATTTTAATGAGCAATTCAAAACCAAATATCTCCGTTCCGATTAGATTTAGAGAAATGCATCCATAATATTTTTGGATCGCTTTAATCTGTTCTTTCAAAATATCCAAGTTTCATTACCTACTGGCCGCGGAACTTCAAAACGACGCCAACTTTAGCCAAACCCCTTTTCCTGTTTGTCTTTTCTACTCACTGTGTCTACATGTCTAATCCAACTTTCCTCTCGCTGGTCTGCTGGAAGAAATTTCTTATGAAATAAGCAGTATCTTTATGCTCTTAAATTTTTATGTTTTTATCCTTTTTTAACCGACTTCAAAAAGGGGGACGTTATTGTATTTTGTGTGTACATAAATAAATAAATAAACAAAATTAGCAAACTACATAATTATTATTAGGTGGATATAGATACCTACTTACTTCACTGCTGTCCTTCTAAATCACCTTTTATAGCCCTCGACCAATTAATTATTTCTAAAAGCAATCATGCAAGTAATAGTATGTCAAACACATAGGTACCTGTTTTTGTAACAAAAAGGTCATACGCTTGAACAATTACATATTATAACAGCAATGAAATGTTATTACTAGATTTATAAACTATACTTTGGTATGTTTCCAATGAGATCATTGTCTCACGCGAATTACAGGATGTGTTGATTTTTTTAATAGAAGTTGATAAAACAAAAATCCATTAAAGAATGTCACCTGACTGGTATTGAAAGAAAACCTAACTGCATAACTAAGACTATTTGCAATCAGCTTCTTTTTTAATCAAAATCTAGGGTAGAAACCACAAAGATATTTTAAAAAAGAAAATACCGTAAACATTTACATTAAAATGTTTCTGGTTATTTGAAGACTCATTACACTAAAACGAATCATTACTGCAAAAATGCAATTCCAAAACCATTAATATATCCAATGAAGTTAACGATGATACCATGTCGCCTTAATTACAAATCTTTTTGTGTCTTGCTATCACACTAATAGCTAACTGGACATAAATCGAAAAATAATTGCAGATCATCAGTTTAAATACGGAAATTATATTGCGCAATTCTCGTTACAAACCACCCGCAATTAATGTCGTCTTTCTATCGTTACAGATCCAAAATGGAAGCAATAATGCCGGGGAACGCTACAAAAGAAAATATAATGCAGCCAACGACACTTCAAGAGGCAATAAACATTATTAAATTCCTGAACACGACACATAAACAAGAAGTTGTGAGGCTAAAAGAAGCACATACGAAACAAGTTGATGTTATAAAGAAATTGGAATCGAACAGGAAAAAGGAATTGGAATTCTTATCGAGTGAATTGAAAAAATACGAAGTTAGCTTAGCTTTAAGAACAGAATCAGTAGCAGATCAACTCGCACAGAAGGATTTAATAATACAGCGTCAAGCTGAGAAAATAGAGGAATTAACCAACCAATTGAAAGCTAAAGAACTAGCAGCTAGTGTACCAACAATTAATATAATGGTCGATTCCAATTCTGATTCGGGTGTTGCGTTAGAGAACGAAGACTGTAAAGCCGGAGAGATCAAACCAGAGGTGAAAGCTACTAGAAAATGTAGTCGAAGATTTGGGGATACCATAAGTTTTCTCCGTAGAGTTGACTTTTCTCCGATAAAGTATAAACCATCTAATCGAGAAGCTGCCAAAAAGAAGGAAGATAAGACGAACAAATTACAAGTGCCGAATAATAGAATCTTTAATCGTCAATCAAGTAACGAGAAATCTCATAGCGAAGATGAAAGAAACGTTACTGATGAATCAATTTTCTTTGACGCCAATGTCGAACCTGTGGTACTAAGGCCAAACAAAGTGAATGATAGTATGAATAACCATTTCTCTGATGATGGAAGTGAGGACACCAGTGAAGAAACCTTCGACAGAGTGATGACCAGAAGCAGCATAAGAAGATCTGTGAAAGCGAATCCTAAATATAAGAAAATAAATAGGACTAAGTCGAAACTATTGGAACATGTCAAAATGAACATTGTTGATTGAAATGTTTTACTAGCGAAATATAAAATAGCTATTATGTGCAAACCTAAATCATTGTATAATTTTGAGTAATTAAAGGCTGTTATTATCTGAATTCGTTTTTTATTCCACTGTCTTTTGAAAATCATCTATCATGACAATTTTCTTTTCAATAAAATTTTTAGTTTTGATGTTATTATATTATTATAATAATAATAATAATAATAATAAAGCTTTATTAATTCCACACACTCAAATATTGGATAACAACAATAACAATTAGTACTAATAATAATAATCAAATCAAAAACAATAAATTACATTGTCTCATCAAATTAGATTACATTAAACTCAGACATTAAAGCAAAAAGACAATCATTATTTTGATTTTTAAAAATATATAATTTTTTTTTTTTATACAATCAATAATCAATAACAATTAGTACCAATAATAATCAAATTAAACAATAAATAGCATTAATTATAAAATCACCAAATAAGATTACCTACACTAAAACAAAAATCACTCATTTATTATTCCGATTCAAAACTATTAATTCTATACATTACAATTTACAAACACTAAACAATTAAATCACAATCAAATAATAAACAATAACAATTAGAACCAATAAGGATCAAATAAAAATAGTAAAATAACCTTATAAATTATAAAATCAACAAATAATCCTTAAGTTAAAAAACATTAACATTTCGATTAAAAAATTGAATTAAGATTGAAGAAATTGTAAATTAAAATATGAGTAATAATTATGTCAAAGTGATTCTACAGTATGATTGCAAAAAAATATAAAATATAATTAATGTGTGGACCCCCTTAGGGTAAAAGCCTCCTCCAAAGAATTCCACCTATCTCTATCTGAAGCGGTGTCTAACCAGTCTCGTCCAGCATTCGCTATTATTTCGTCCTGCCAGCGGGCGCAGGGCCGGCCTCTTTTTCTGGTACCGTGTGGGCCTTCCCATTTAGTTGCTCTGATGGTCCAACGATCATCAGAATATCTTGCAACGTGCCCGGCCCACCTCCATTTCTGGCTTTGCGAAAACTTGAGAGCGTCTGTCACTTTAGTCCTATTGCGAATGACTGTGTTTCTTATTTTATCACTTAATTTGATGTTTAAACAGCTTCTCTCCATAGCTCTTTGTGTGGTTTGAATTTTGGTCCTCGCCTTGGTATCATATGTCCAAGTTTGACAGCCGTAAGTGAGGCAAGGTAAAATTGTAGCGTCTAGTATAGTCTTTTTATATCTAATCGGGAGGGTTGATTTAAATATATCTTTGTGAGCCCAATACTTTTTCCAGGTAATAGCTGCCCTACGATCTATTTCTTCAATATTCCTATTTTTCCCGAACGACATTTGCTTTCCCAGGTATATGTAGTCTTCGACGTATTCTAGCGGCATGTCGTTGACCAAGATAGGCGTCATTTCGTTGTTGGTCATGACTTTGGTTTTGCTGAGGTTCATCTCCAGACCTACATATTCACTCGCTGCTTGTAATTGTTTCACCATAATATTAAGTTCTAAAGGGTTTTCCGATAGCAGAACAATATCATCAGCAAAACGTAAATGGCTCAGATGTTTTCCATTTACATTTATGCCTCTCCTCGACCATGGGAGGTTTGCCATTATGTTTTGTAAGACAGCTATGAACAATTTCGGTGAGATAGGATCGCCTTGCCTGACTCCTCTTTCGATATTGATTACGGGCCCGGCTCTATCCAGCTTGACTCGACTTGTGCTTTGGGAGTAGATATTTTTTATAATATTTATGTACTTAGGATTTACCGATTGGTTATTTAGTGCTTCCCATATACTGCAGTGCGAGATAGAGTCAAAAGCTTTTTTGTAGTCAATAAAAGCTATGTAGAGCGGCTTTCGAAATTCCTGATATTTTTCGATGACTTTGTCTAGTACGTGTATATGGTCTGTAGTGCTGAACCCTTTTCTGAAACCTGCCTGTTCCATAGGTTGGAATGTGTCTAAATCCGACGATATTCTGTTTAGTAGACATGATGAAAATAACTTGTAAAAGCAGGACATCAGACTTATCGGACGGTAATTACCTATATCTGCTGGGTCACCTTTTTTGTAAAGAAGGATTATTTCTGATTCAGTCCACTGCTCAGGCACCACTTCCTTATCTAGGATCTTGTTAAACAATAGAGTAAGAGGTGTGACTAGAAGGGCTCTGGCGTGTTTAACACACTCGTTTGCAATACCGTCTGGTCCCGGACTTTTTTCTGATTTTAATTTCAGTATTTGTGAAAAGATTTCCGATTCGCAAAACATTTCCACAGTCGACGTATTCTTTGGATTGTTTGGCGTCTCTATGTTTTGTATCGAGTTTGGCTCACTATATAAGCTTTTGTAGAAATGTGTAGCTATTTTTATAATCTCATTACGTGATTTACTATTTGTTGTACCATGTTGTAGAGATGGAATCCAAGATTTTGTTCTGTCTAGTTCTTTGAATGCTTTCTTAGCCGATCTTGTGTTTTCTATATGTTTTTTTATAGTGTCCATTCTGTGTGATTCATAACATTGCTTTATTTCCTTGTTTGTTTGTTTATATAGGGTTTTCAGGTCTTCTCTCTCTGTTTTGTTCAGATTAGGTTTGTTTTGTAAAGCGCCTCTTTTCTTCATTAGTTCTAATGCCTTGTTTGTTAGAATAGCTGATTTCTTGGATCTAGATTTGTTTTTCAGGCTTGTTTTTATTGCAGTTTCTAACATCTGGTAGTAAACTTTGGCTGTAAGGTGTTCATGTGTCTCTAGTAATTTTGGTAATTGTTCGCTAAGGCTTTTCAAGTATTGTTCGCGATCTTCTAAATTTTGAAGTGTGTTTGTGCTGCCAGTGAAGTTACGTCTACTCTTTCTTATTGGTGTCAGGATAAGAGTCGCTCGAAGCAGTCTGTGATCTGTTCCAAAGGATAATGAATTCAACACCTCATATTTTGAAAATAAATGCGGTTTGGTAGATGTTATAAAATCGATTTCATTTCTTGTCTTTTTGTCGGGAGAAATCCATGTCCATCTGTTCTCTTGTTTTGTTTTAAACATAGTATTTATTATTTTTAGGTTATGTTGATGTACATATTGAATAAGTTTCTCTCCTCTCTTGCTTCTATTACCGAAACCGTATTTACCCATCACATTGTACTCGAAAGATTTCGGTTTCCCAATTTGTGCGTTGAAGTCACCCATTGTTATAACGTACTGTGTAGTGATCAAGTCATGGGCACTTTCGAGGTTTTCATAGAAGAGGTCTATGTCGGCTTGTGGGCAGCACTCAGTTGGCGCGTATGCTTGTATAATAGCGAAATGTAAATTTCCTAGATTTATTTCCAACAAACAGACTCTTTCCGATATCCCGGTAAATTGTATTATGTTTTCTTTGTATCTTTTTTTGATCAGGAAACCGACGCCATATTGACCTTTTGTTTGTCCTATATAATACATGACATAGTCTTCGTCTTCTATTATATTTTCCCCTTGACGCCGGACTTCGCATAGTCCAACGATATCATGGTTTATGTTACGAAGAGCCGTCTTCAATTCTAGTAATTTATAAGGTGAACTTAATGATTTAACATTCAATGTGCAAATATTAATTTTCTTTTTCTCTCGTTTATTTTCTTTCTTTGGAGGGTTGTGGTCTGACACTCCATTATATTATTATACGTTACATCATCTTTTGATGTTAGTAGGCATACCATTGCATTCTATATGGGGTTGATAATTTTAAATGGAGCCAACATTTTTAGAGCAAATATTATGTATAAAACAATACACCTACATCTCTATAAAGTTAATACTACCAGAAAGCAGCAGGAAAAGGTCGGGACATTTTAAATTTCAAATTAGCTCATCCCTCACATTTTGCCTGAAATAAATCGGCATAAACCGAACTTATTGGACGAATGCATACAAGCTGTCCAGAAATAAACCTTGGTAAAGGTCGAGGGGTGGGCAGGGGAAATAAATTACAGTCGATTGAGTTGCTGTGGAATATAAATTGAGGAAGAGAACCCCCACGGGACGTAGGTAGGTACTGTCGTATCTACTAAGTAAGAAATCTATTTCTTGATTTGTATAAAGTAAATCAGTCTTCCTATCATGTATAAAAACACAAAACAATTAGACAAATCCACTCATCTGTCCACGGCCCGCACCGGGTCACTTTTCCAATATGGCTGCTTCTGTCAAGCGTGTCACGTGACACGCCCCTTTTTGAAAAAAAAAACGGCGCGGCTCATTAAAACGACGATATCTCCGAAATTACGTTAGTTAGCTCGCTTCCAGTTATGTCATTGGAATCGATAATAAATTAGCTAACAGGTTATGTATGGTTTAGTATAGTTTTTAACAGCGACCCGGTACGGGTCGCGGAAAGTTCAAGCGTCCGAGACCCGATTTGGGTCGTGGACAGTTTGGCCGATGATAATAAAAGTAAACCATTATTTCAAAATGTCATTGTTTTATATCAACTAGTACTTAATAAGTCACATAAATCAAACAACATAATTAGGTCGCAATTTATGGTTTTTATCTCAAAGGCAAAACAAAACGCGCCGTCGCGCCGTGACGTCATTTCTTAAAAAAGAATCGCTTGTTTTTGGCACTTAAAATCATTAATCGAGGTTGAACAAAGACAAAATGTCGTTCTTGTTTATTCTTCTAGACTCTGTGCAAGTTTGAGCGAGATCGAACAAAGTTTCATGCTTCTGATATACAAAATGTCACGGAAGGAAAAAGTGAACCGCACCGGGCCACGGACAGATCTACGATGTTTTTTTTAGGTCACGTGACCATTTGGACAGTTGAGAGGATGACATGATTTAAATTTCTTTCTCACAATATACATGACATGTTCAAAACAGAACTAGTCTCATAGTATGACGCTGTGTTTTCCAAAGGTTTGAGCAGAAAAGTCTACTGCCATTCACTCCGATTGCCTGGTCAGCCTGGCTGGCCCAATAGTTGGTAAATGCTCGTGAAGTTTCTATTAGAGATTTCTCACCTATGATAATATTGATTTATTACTAAAACTTTTACTCTGATCTGTGAAATGGATATCCGGCCTGAATAGACTGCATATCCGTTTCAAAGCAGAAAGTCAACACACAAACAGTTATTTTTGGCTTTTAACTGCTATTACAATTGTACACACGGCTACACATCAAGCTAGACACGGCCTGCAAGTTAATGCCAATAAAACAAGTCTAAGTACCCATCAACAAAACGTTAAACGCAACATAACTAACACAAAGATCAAGATAAAGACTGGACACAATAAACTTATCCTAGACAATAACAATCAACATGAAACTGCTACGTAAAACTAGTTTAACTCACAAAGTTAAATTGTTTGTAAACACTACTACAGTTCCTGTTATGTTCTTGTAGTTATTTTGTAAGTGGCAATTTTATCTTTATGCCTGTATTAATAAGGTTGTGTACTTGTGTTTAGATGAGAGTGAGTTGATGTTAATTTATAGATCTTGGACTTCCTTTGTGTGAAGATCTTTGACGTAAAGCAAAGTAATCTTTCTCTCTGCATGCTTTTAAATTACAGATGCTAAAGATCACCGAGTCCAAATAGAAGTTCGTTTATGGGTCTGTCAAAGGGAGGAACGCAGCTTTCGGGAAATTAAAATACTAGGTATACCGAGTTCGAAACACTACGCTACTTTCCAAAATGGGGATGATGGAGATGATACGAGGCGTACACATTATTGATCGAAGAGGTGTACATTAACAGAGGTGGCGTGATAGCCTGGACGCATATCAGGAGGGTTAGTTCTCGTTGGTTGGTAGAGAAAAAGTTATTGTTTGGCCAAAGTAAGAGCATAAGCATGCAGTACCTACCCAGGTTCCATATGTATAGTCGACCAAGAAATTGGTTTACCACTTTTGATGACATCTCCCAGTAACATAATTATTCGCTAAGGAATGACAAATGACAGATTCTGACGTAGCAGTTATTAATCTGTCAAGCGAAAATAGCACTTGATGTTTTGTACGTGCAAATGATATTCAACCTTAGAGTGGTAAACCAATTTCTTGGTCGACTATACTATTACAATCTAAAGGATTAAGTCTTTTCACATCTATAGAAGGCTTGCTCAGGGCCAGGTTTCCTCACGATTTATTTCACCGATGTACTTAAAAGTGACACCCAATAACAAACTATGTAAAGTTGCAAACAACTTATAGCATGAGAATTGAGGCCCCAACTACTGGGCCATTACGCCGTTCCAAAAAAACACTCAAAAGTTTTCAGGTTTACAAAGATGAGAACACAGTTTTGAAAATTAAAAAATAAACTAATTTCGTATAATGACAATAAGTCGTTTAATTAATTTGAGAATTGACCTGAAAGAGTCATTAAAATAAGATTTCTTAAGTTCTGGAAAAGTCTTGATGAAAAAAAAAAACTAAATCGAGTACAGAAAAAAGCCTTTAAAGAACGTTACTAAAAATCTAAAAACATGTTCAAAGTTACAAAGCCAAGGTCTTTTATTATAAAAAAGAAACTCTTTATATCCTTCGCAGCCTTCAAGATTTTTCGCAAAACGGTTTTATAATAAATTCGTCAAAACTTTTTCGCTAGTAAAGCTTCGCCTACGCGAACAACATAAGTTTCCAACAAAAAAATACAATCTCAGCATAAACAAGATTCACTTGACAATTCAAAGTAATTCCCTTCAAAGTTAAAAGGGGGTCTAAAATGGCTGCGTTAGCAGATCATAAAATGAATTGCGTTAAAATTCGTAAAATGGACCTTTCTTAATAGTACCTGCGTCTGTGACCATTTAGGAAAATAGATCATAATAGGAAAATAATATGAATTTTTAACGCAATTCATATTAAAATCTGCAAAAGTAGCCATTTTAGACCCCCAGGACGTTATTTATGGTCCTCCCTTAGGTGTCCTTAAGTCTACGACATTATTTCTCCAAATATCTTGTTTAAGAAATGCGTCTCCTGTGAATTTTCTGCCGTTTCAATGGATATTAGGCGACAAAGTAGGCGATAGGAAAGTAATTGAAGTACACCTATAAAGGTTCGTCCCTGAAAACTTTAGCCTTTTAATTGGATTATGGAAGATGTCTCCTGTTGGATATAACCTATCCTTGAAGATGGTTGCTTTAAACAGTTGATAGCATTGATATAATAAAACCCTAGATGCACAGTCTCGAACAAAACAAACAGTCGAAACTGTCGCCAAACACTCACCAATACACGCACTACTACATGTAGTTATCGTCACTATAAACATATTTTTTTTGGCAAATTCAACCTTATGCAGATTCCTTTTACAATGCAGTTATAAAAAGCAATATAAAAAGTATTTTGTACGACCGTGCAGAGACGCGAGCGACGCGAGACTATTTGAAATGAGTTCATTGTGAACTCATTTTAAGCGCACGGTTTTGAGACGCGGAGTGTGTATCTTGGGTTTTATTATATCAATGGTTGATAGGTATTATCAGTAAATGGGTACACCTCTGCCTACGGGTATTACACGCGTGATATTATGTATGTATCAGCTAACATTGATAGTGGACGACATACGATGTTGGTATATGTTGTTAATTGCCTGCTTTTAAACAAACCATTCACAAATGTCTGGCTCGTTTGTCTAGTGGTAAAAAGTCATAAAGTCCTCAGGTTAATTTCCAGGTCGAGCAAAGTGTTGTTGAGTTTTACTATCTGGGATTTCTTAGTAGCAGTCACGGAGCCTGAATCTGTTCCCGGTTCATCAACTGGGAACAGCTTCAGGCTCCTTAGAACAGGGGGCGTTTGGCCTTTTGCCATCGCAAAAGGCGAACCGCCCCCTGTTAGGGGGACTTAATTAAAGCATAACCAGCGAAATGTTGATATTATGCTCTATTAATTAAATTAAATTAAATTAAATTCAATTCAATCATTTATTGTACCTATATCACATGTGTTTTACAAGATCTTAGTAATAATAAAATAGTTCACATGGACCCTGTCCTGTCCTGTGTGTGAGAAAATTCATTTAAATAAGTAAGCAAATGTCATAGAAAAAATTAAAACAATTAAGTAAAAAGTCGACAAATAGAAATTAATTGTAGTCAAATGCATCATGTCAATAAAAATAAAATAATAATCAAAATACAATAAAATAAAAATGTCAAAGATAATTCTCTCTTAGAAAATGTCAATAAATAAAACCCAAAATTCAATAATACACCACTGCCGAACTCAAAACGCCTGATTTCTAAAAAACATGTAAACAGGCTCTTCGGCGCCTTGACCATGCTGCCGTGGTATAACTATAATGCCGTTATCTGCTAAAGTCATTTTTTTGAATAACGCAGAAAAACCGTGGCAAATTTTTAAACCGATGTAATTTTTCGAAGACGACACCTATCAGAGATTTGGAAGTACTAAAATATAGATGAAATCGCATTCTTTTGAACTACTTATCCAATCATATCGTAAATATAATTTAATTTCATGAAAAAGCTTCTTTTGTGTTTTAGTTCATCAAAGATGTAACCGAAATCATAATGGATCATCGACTAAAACGCCGCTACGTAAAGCGTAACGGCGTTTTAGTGTATCTTTTTCATAGTAAATTATTGTTTATTAAAATGCTAAAACTTCATCACTTCATTGATTAACTAAAACGGCGTTATTTGCACATAACGACAATTTAGCTTACGATAATGTATTATAGAACTGATTCATGTTAAACTTAAGTGCGTTTAACGTTACTTTACTGCTTTTAAGTCTGGTAACCTTTAGAAGCGTATTAATTAAAAGGATAAACTTGAATCATTGTTTAGCTAAAACGTGGTTAAACTAAAAACCTTACAGTTTAACGACATTATAGCGTAATAATATAAAAAAAATTGTGAACTATTTTCTTGCACAAAATGAATTAAATTTGTTGAAATTAAAGATAATTTTTAAATAAAAGTCATAGTTTTATCAATTAACTAGTCTTGATTGACAATATTTTTTTATTGCTTTTCAAATAATATGTAATTATGCTTAAACTTATAACTTTCACAAAACTTTGCTTATAACTAGATTTTTTAGGAACTTTCTGTTCTATGGAATAACACTAAAATCACATCAGTTATTTAGCAATATAATTATGTATGTACTTTATAGCAATATAATTATTTATGTAATTATGTACTTTAAAATAAGATAACATAAAACAAAAATTACAGACAAACTTCAGTCTTTCAATTAACCTGAGATAACAAACAATCAAAACTAATTCTAATCTTCTCATTGAACTCAAAACTTTATATTTCTAGTATCATTTAAAAACAATCATCAACTGAAAAACAAAAAATAATTTTCCTTATTTAAATTTTAGTTATAACTTTTATCTACATTTATTAAAGCCTTCTTGATAAAATATATATATTCTCAAAAACACAGTATTCAAAATCGTGGGAAAGTCTGGTTACTCAAGGCATACCTGGAATTCATATCAAATTGATCAAAACTATATTACTCAAACAGTAAAGCAAAAATACAGAACAGACGGGGCCCGAATTTGAAGTGAGACGAGGCGTCAGACGATTGTAACCTAATGTCACCCAAATTATTCTCCGCAGAACTGGAAAATATATTCCGGAAACTGGATTGGTCTCATCTGGGTCTCAACACCGATGATCAGAAACTAAATCACCTCAGATTCGCAGACGACTTAGTCGTATTTGAGGAAAACCCAAGTCATCTGGAGCTTTAAGCTAGGAAAGTCTTGAGAGTTGTAGGAAAGAATTGTCCATAACCACAACAAAAAAAAACTGTGGACCAATTCAGAAAAAAAACCGACACTGATAGATTCAATCCGGGGTGGGATTTAATCTGTTGATGAATACATATATCTTGGCCACTTTATATCAGCATAAGACCAAATAACTAAGGAAGTCAACACAAGCATAGCAAGTGGTTGGAGAAAGTATTGGTCATTAAAAGAGGTCATGAAATTCAGAGACTTGGGAATGGCTGTTAAGAGTTTTTTTTTAAATATCTGCATACTACCCTGTATAACATACGGATGCGAAACATGGACACTAACAAAACAGCACAGAAATAAACTGCAGTACTGCCAAAGAGCCATGGAACGGAGCATGACAAATAATATACGCAAAGCAGATCATGTAAGATCATGCGTGCTCCGTATGGTGTCGGACGCAAAGAATAGCACCATCCCATATCTTCCCGTGGGTGTCGTAAGAGGCGACTAAGGGACTTACCAGAGAATGGGCAGCAGCGTTCTCTGTGCTTTTTGTATCGACCGTACTGCGATCGCCAACCCGCCTGCCAAGCGTGGCGATTATGGCAAACCCCCCTAATGAAAAATGAGCGCAACACATAAAGCATGGCCCCTAGTACCCGGCAGCCCGTCTACCCTCGGCTACGGTAGCGGTCGAAGTAACGGCGTGGCAAGGGGTGCGAAGAATCTCCGGATGAGATCCGGCTACCCCAAACGACGACTAGACCTGGTAACTTATAACACGCGCACACTCCGGACTGACGAGAAGATAACGGAGCTCGAAGAGGAGTTGAGCAGGTTGCGATGGAGTATTATCGGTTTATCTGAAGTCCGAAGAGAGGGGGAGGACACGATAATCCTGAAATCCGGCAACTTGCTCTATTTCCGAGAGGGCGACCGGCAGTCCCAGGGTGGTGTTGGGTTTATCGTCCACAAGTCCCTTGTGAACAACGTTGTGAAAATCGAGAGTGTGTCGACCAGGGTGGCGTACCTTATACTCAGAATATCGTCAAGATATTCGCTGAAGGTCATACAGGTCTACGCCCCGACCTCTACACACTCCGACGACGAAGTGGAGACCATGTATGAGGATATCTCTAAAGCCATGCATGGATTCAAAACTCAATTCACCGTTGTCATGGGGGACTTCAACGCGAAACTGGGTAAACGAGACGGGGATGAGCTGCTAGTAGGGCAGTTTGGGTTTGGACATCGGAATCGCCGGGGTCACCAACTGGCTAGTTTTATGGAGAAGGAGGGCCTCTATATGATGAACTCCTTCTTCAAAAAACGTGAGCACAGGAAGTGGACCTGGCAGAGCCCCGATGGTGCGACAAAAAATGAGATTGACTTCATCATGTCTACCAGGAAGCAAATGTTCAATGATGTCTCTGTGATCAATGCGGTAAAAACCGGGAGCGATCACCGCATGGTAAGAGGCACATTGAACATCAATATCAAGCTTGAAAGGTCTCGACTGATGAAGTCTACGCTCCGTCCAGCACAGATCCAGATCCAAAACCCCAAGAGCTTTCAGCTTGAACTCCAGAATCGTTTCGAGTGCCTAGGAAGCTTAGTGGACGAATACAACGATGGGTTCGTGGAAACTGTCCACACAACGGGGTCTAAGTTCTTCAAGGCACGTTGTGTGAATAGGAACAAGAAGCTCTCTGATCAAACTCTTAGTCTCATGAAGGAGCGGCGTGAAATGATCCTGCAGTCGCCGGACGAGGCGTGTAAATACCGGCAGCTCAATAGGCGGATCTCTAAATCCTTAAAGAGCGACCTCCGCCGTTTTAATACCGAGTGTATTAAACAGGCAATTGAGCGGAATAAGGGCTCTAAGGTATTTGCAAGAGATCTGTCTATAGGGCAAAGCCAGCTCACGAAACTGAAGACCGACGACGGCAGGATCGTATCCGCCAAACCGGAGCTTCTGAGGGAGATCGAGAGTTTCTATGGGCAGCTGTACACGTCAACCAGTAAACCCGTTGAAGATCTAGCGAAAGACCCCAGAGCTAGACTGACCCGACACTATACCGAAGACATCCCGGATGTCAGCCTGTACGAGATTAGTATGGCTCTGAAACAGCTTAAGAACAACAAGGCACCGGGTGATGACGGAATTACGGCCGAACTCCTGAAGGCGGGAGGTAAACCGGTCCTTAAGGCACTTCAGAAGCTGTTCGATTCCGTCATACTCGAGGGAAAAACGCCGCAGGCATGGTGCAGAAGTGTGGTGGTACTCTTCTTCAAGAAGGGCGACAATGCCCGACTGAAGAATTATAGGCCTATCTCACTTCTGAGTCATGTCTATAAGTTGTTTTCCAGAGTCATTACGAATCGTCTCGCGCGCAGGTTCGACGACTTTCAGCCTCCCGAACAAGCCGGATTCCGAAAAGGCTTTAGCACCGTAGACCACATACATACGCTGCGGCAGGTTATACAGAAGACCGAAGAGTATAATCTGCCTCTCTGTTTAGCGTTTGTGGACTACGAGAAAGCCTTCGATTCGATCGAAACTTGGGCTGTACTGCAGTCTCTCCAAAGGTGCCAAATTGACTACCGGTACATCGAGGTATTGAAGTGTTTATACAAAAGCGCCACCATGTCAGTCCGGCTTCAGGACCAGACCACGAAACCTATCCTTCTGCAGCGAGGTGTGAGACAGGGAGACGTCATATCTCCGAAGCTGTTTACCGCTGTACTGGAGGATGTTTTCAAGGTTCTGGACTGGAGAGGACTAGGCATCAACATCAATGGCGAGTACATCACTCACCTTCGATTTGCCGACGATATAGTGGTCATGGCTGAGACCATGGAGGACCTCAGTACAATGCTCGATGACCTCAGTAGAGCTTCCGAAAGAGTGGGTCTTAAAATGAACATGGACAAAACCAAGGTCATGTTGAATGCCTATGTTACACCCACTCCTATAAAGATCGGAGACTCTACACTCGAAGTTGTAGACGAGTATGTCTACCTGGGACAAACAGTCCAGTTAGGTAGGTCCAACTTTGAAAAAGAGGTCAATCGTCGAATCCGACTCGGCTGGGCAGCGTTTGGGAAGTTGAGAAGTATCTTCTCGTCCAACTTACCCCAGTGTCTCAAGACGAAAGTCTATGACCAGTGTGTGTTGCCAGTGATTACATATGGGACCGAAACGTGGTCGCTCACAATGGGCCTCATCAGAAGGCTTAAGGTCACCCAAAGAGCAATGGAGAGGGCTATGCTCGGAGTTTCCTTGCGTGATCGAATCAGAAATGAGGACATCCGCATGAGAACCAAGGTTGCCGACATAGCCCGAAGAATTGCCAAGCTTAAGTTGCAGTGGGCAGGGCACATTGCTCGCAGGACGGATGGCCGATGGGGCCGGAAGGTTCTGGAGTGGCGACCGCGAACCGGAAGACGTTGCGTTGGAAGGCCTCCCACTAGGTGGACCGATGACCTGGTAAAGGTTGCGGGGATCCGCTGGATGCGAGACGCACGGGACCGGTCAATGTGGCGACACTTAGGGGAGGCCTATGTCCAGCAGTGGACGTCTTTCGGCTGAAATGATGATGATGATGATGAGATCATGTAAGAAAAGAACAATTGAGAGCAAGAACTTATCTATCAGATATCTTGACCAGCAGGGCTATTGCATATCTTTTGATGACAGTGGATAACTTAAAGTGTCTATCAAATAACTGTCAAATGGTGAGTTTTTAAGAAAAAAATGTATCAAACCATAACCAATTTCCATATTTTAATCTATGGACACTTATGATAGCCACTGACAATAAAAAGATACGCAATAGCCCTACAGGATTGACCAACAAAAATGGAGATGGACTGGCCACATGATGAGAGCAAACACAGAGAAATGGAGTAAAATAATAACAGACCGGTATCTAAGGGAAAGTAAACGCAGCAAGGGGAAACAGATAAAGAGATGGGAAGATGAGCTGAAACAAACAGCGGGCCCCAAGTGGAGGAGAGTGGCTCGAAACAGAAAGCAATGGAACGAGCTAGAGGAGGCCTTTGCCAAAATATGCACTGAATTAAGCGACATTCTGTAACAACTTTACAGTTAAAAACAAGATGTAATTCAGAAAATAAAGGGCAATTTATTTATTTATTCAAAATCGTATCACATTACAAAATTAAAAATTATAATTTGAAATTATTAACTATTTTAAATAAGTCTCAATAAATTGACACTACCCTATATTATTATTCGAATCAGAACTTGTACCGGAATGCTCATTTTCGCTTTTTGGCAAGTTTTTCCAAAATAACAATTTGTGAGGGGGAATTATGTTCGATAGGTTTTTAAAGAAATCTGCTTTCCTTCTTAGGTTCGATACCTTTCGGTTCAGTTCTATATTTAAATACCATTGTCCGTGGGTTTTTAAATATCTATTGTTCATGAAACGAAGAGTTGAATGATGCATCATCGAAATTATTTTTATATACATAAGATCATAACTTTTACGTACGAAACATACCACAACAATATTTTTTAAATAAGCTCTTGGATTGGATGTTTGAATCCTTCTTTGGGACACAAATGATGGAAATTGATGGTTCGCCATATCGCATTCGTTGCAAAATTGGGGGGATCAAATCTGGAGCGACACACTTCCTTACCCAGAAGCTCCTGGCGATGCACTAGTTTCACCCCGACAGCTTGATTTCGGTACAGGATCGTTACGTAGCCGGTGTTCCCCGCCCCGCGCGAGATCAGTTAACGGCTTTGTAGTATATTAGTGTGAGATAACGTCGCTTTAGTCTAATAATGACGGACAATACATTTTTGTTTAGGTTTGAAAATGCCGCTACGGGCTTGTAACGTACGTTAAGTCAAAATATAAATATCTCAAATATGAAGCAATAATGCCGTTAAACATCGTTAGTCAGGTTTAAGTCTAACATTTTCAATTAACGACGTTATAGTTTAAAAAAAGCGAACTCCTTTATTAAAAAAAGAATACCTATAAAACAGTTATAGTATCTTAACCGCTTTGTAGTGTACAAAAGACTGCTAACGGCAATCTAGACAAGTAAGCATATAATTTTTTTGTGATAAAAATATGAGTTAATGAACTTTAGTGGCTTTATAGACTCACAAAGTTACTTAACGTTATTTTTGCTTATTTCACACGTGAGAAATATGCACTTAACGGCATTTTTATAATTATTATTTCCAAAACTATTCAAGATATTGAAAATTCGCAAACACAGATCGATAGATTTTTTTTTTCTCATTAATATAGTATCAAAAGTTGAAAATCGACCAGATGTTGGATAACGGCATTTTAGTTATACCACGGCAGCATGAGACTCATCAGATGGGTAGTCTGTAACCCTGACTGGTAAAATGAGACCGATCGAGTCCGTACAATGTCAGACATTTGACACTATATCGCGTGAAGTATTCACTTTATGAGCTGAATAAACTGGATTCGGTTTCCGCTTCGAAACAAAACAGAGATTACATTCAGGTTGAATGCTGTTGCACGACTTGCACGTTTATGTTAGAAAAGTAAAGCTTGACTCACTTGCCAAGATTTACGTTCGAGTTTTTTATTCGCATTTTTAATCATCTACGTAATTTTAGTCATCATCAGCCTACAGAAATCCACTGCTGGATATTGGCCCCTTCAATCGCACACCATTCAAATCGATTCTTGGGGAATCTAGTATCAGGGTGAATTTCCCAAATGACTTATTTTTTTGTCTTCGGTGAAATTAGTATTTGAAAAAAGGAATATTGTTCTGAATTATTTTTTTTAGTATTCAATAGATAGTTATTGCGTTGTGGCAAAAATATAATTTACCTAGGACTATTTACAAAGGTAGAAATATATACATAAACCTCAATTTTTTTCAAATCGGTGCTGTCCCTCTACTTTTTTTACAAACAAAAAGCTTAATACACTAATAAAAATAAATAAGTTAAGGATATAACTTATTCTATTTCATAGAATATTAGTTATATTATTAATATATAACATATTTTATTACATAATTAACGATTATTATTATTGAGAGGCACAAACGTACTTGTCCTGCGAAATGTTCTCATATCGCTGGACAAAAGTAATTTAAACCTAACTTTACATCGACGAGTCCGACAGCGTCCCCACCCCAATTTTATTTCTCTCGTTAGTGTGTGCTAGTGCGCAGTCAAGACGGACGTGTGTCAAATCGCTGCATATTCCCGCCAATAACGTAAGTACGCCATTTCAGTTGCTCCCGGACAATTATTTTATATTATCGGTGGTTGCATTTTTCTAGTGTAATGAGTAGTTTCATTATTGTTGTTTGGTTCTAACAGAGGTAGTAAGTGAATTAGCTTCATTGACTGTTATTGAATTTATCCTAGATGTTATGCATTTTTTCTAATTTTCTAAAAATTGTGTTATTTCTCACGTCGCTGTTCTCATATCGCTGTAATCGGTGGTCTTTATTACCACCGATGTGATAATTTACACCGAAATGATGAGAAAAAATCAATCGGTGTCTTATATCTAATATCGGTGTTTTGATTCATGATCAACGCACAGTTTTGTCACATCGGTGGATTGCTTTATCATATCGGTAGATATTTTATCATCTCGGTGAGTCGTTTTATCATATCGGTAGATCCCGTGTCATTTCGTTAACTATACAAAGAAACAATGGAACATACAAACATACATCCAAACACATACATTATATACATACATATACACCGTTAAATTTCGGTCGTTTTAATCCCATGGCTGGTCGATCTGGTACATGGAACACTATCGATTTGTAGCGATAAAATCAAAAAATAAAGTACCTTTTTTTAAACTCGTATTAGGATAGATTATCACATCGCTGGATATGTACATCATTTCGGTGGATAAACTTATCATATCGGTGTACAGAAAAATAATCGGTGCCGGTTTATCATATCGGTGGAAACCAGAATTCAAACTGAATTTTCTCTTTAGTCTTAAATGTTACGTTGATGATATTAAATTTGGGGATATTTGATATCCTAAAGATTACATAAAACCTGAAAAATATAAAAAAATAACATAAATGAAAAAGTTCACCGATATGATAAAAAAAATGGCATTTGTTGAAATTCACCCATCAGTAGTAATTGCTATTATGGAACAGCGGAGCCCCGTACTCAGGCATTATATGCTTAAAAGGAGGCTCCAAAACTAAAATCATAAAAAAAAACATTATGTAAAGTGAAGCTTTTTATTATATTTTATATCCTCTGTATTCTCTCCTTCCACTCTATTTGCCCAACGGGCTGGCAATCTGACACGACCAAAAAAGAGACCAAGCGTAGGATCACGTGCTTTTCGCGAGAATTCTAACTTCCAAATTCTGCTAAACTAATTTAAGAACTCCATAACCGACGAGATTGTTGGATACTCATGTGCATTCTCGTTGCACTATAGTTCCAAGTACCTCCTTCTAGAACTTAAAACCATTACGTAAGTATAATATCTTGGAAGTTCCCAGTTGGTGGAGAGTGCCAATAGTCCGTGTAATGCAGGAAGCGACAAGGCGCCAAAGTTGGACCTAACCTCGCGATACCAAACTTTTCACTCGATGTGGTACGGATAGCATATTAGACTTAATTTATTTGTTTGAGTAGTTATTTTTGCTGGATGTCAGATGGCAGTCACTGCATGGAAAATACCACGAAGATGATGCCACAAAATAGTGAAAAAATGACAGTCGCAATTTAATTTACAAATAAAATAAATTCAACCAACAAAACTAGGTATGCATCAGGTACATGTTATTTTTCTTTGAATACCTTTAAAACAACAAAAATACGGCCATGTTTTGCCGCAATTTTGCACATATGATCAACAGTGTAACATTCATTTCGCGCGAAAATGTTGTGTGAAATTTTTCATGATACGCATTTATTTGGATAAACGTGTTGTTTGCATGTTATGTCAATGCCAGATTTCTGGTAAAAACACGGAAATGGTCAGAAAAATGACATTTTGTTTTTGTATTTTTTAGGAAAGGCTGAATTTTTCGCAGATTTGGTTAAAATGCTGATTATGCATATAAGAATATATGACTGTTTAAGAACTCTCATTACTGACCAAATTAATAATTATTATTATAATTTGTCGGCCAATAGCTTAGTAGCCAAAAGCCTCGACCAACATCGAAGGAGGCTCTCGCTTGGCAGCTGGATCAAGGGCTTAATTCAGGAAGCAGTACTTCTGGACACGGCGCGTATTATTAGGATCTCGAGAATCCTCTTTCAAGAGCCCTGATCCTGGGTAGCTGAGACCCTGTTCCCAATGGCCGGTGCGGTAGTATTTTTTTATATTTTAAATGAATAGGTATGTGTATTTATAATTACATATTATGTAAACATATTATTATGGAATATTATGTAGCAACTAAAGCTGTCAGGTTTGAAATAACATTAACGTATGGCTACGTTGCGTCTAAAAAATATTGTCATATCAAATTGTTTTGCCAACACTACTCGCATACAACTCCAACCTGCAGTACAGTGTCGCATCACGGATATTCAGATACACGGGAATATCGTCTGAATTGTTAGTTGAGACCTGTTTGATACGAGTTTACCTTCCCGAGCTATGACATAGATATCTTCGAGTGATATCCTGTCTGTAAGGGGTGTTATACACATATTTGAGTTGATTTGACAAAGCCGTGCGGGAATATTAAAATTTAACTAGTTAAACATTCGGAAAATAGTCACTCGGTTGGGGTCTGATTGTGCTGACGCGACCCGCATATGACAATATATGCTGAAAGGTATTCACTGATCGGCACAGGCCAAATAAGTGTAGTGATTGCTGTGGATTAGCTGCACTGTCTCCTAATCTTTATTTATTTATTTATTAGCATAATACCCCTTTACAGTATGATATTACTGCTTCTATAACACTACTACTAGCATACAACTCCAACCTAAACAGTGTCAGATACACGGGAATATCGTCTTAATTGTTAGTTGAGACCTGTTTGATACGAGTTTACCTTCCCGAGCTATGACATAGATATCTTCGAGTGATATCCTGTCTGTAAGGCGTGCTACACACATATTCGGGTTGATTTGACATAGCCGAGCGGGAATATTAAAATATCTAGTTATACGTTCGGGAAATAGTCACTAGACTCGGGTCTGATTTCGGCTTTGCTGTTCCTTGAACAAGTACTACAATAAATTACTGCTTGATTTTCTGGATAATCTATTAAATGGGATTTTCGAATTTATCGTGGAAACATTAGGTTCAAGCGACCACGAACCGGAAGACGTTGTGTTGGAAGACCTCCCGCTAGGTGGACCGATAACCTGGTGAAGGTTGCGGGGACGCGCTGGATGCGAGACGCACGGGCCCGTTCATGGGCCCGGTCGATGTGGCGACATATGGGGGAGTCCTATGTCCAGCAGTGGACGTCTTGTGGCTGAAATGATGAATGATGATTAGGTTCAAGATTAATTATCAAATTTTGAAAGTTTCAGGTAACTGATGTGCTCACGTCTGTATGTAATACCCCTTACAAGATTATATTACAGCATACATACATGAGAGGCGATCAGGATAATCTTGAAATGTCTTTGATACAAGAGCATTGCTTGATAATGAAGCTATAAATCTGTTTGTTACAGAAGCTTGAATTGAATTTCCTGAGGTCCTGGAGGAAGTGACATTCTTCGTATTAGCGATAACGGTGATCAGATCAATATTTTTTTTAAACGTGTTTGTGTAAGTATAAGTCATAACATACGTATATTTATATGATCTGAGTATGTTACATACTAGACTAGTCCAGATAACATTACTCCGTCTGGTTGACTTACCCCTTGATAATAGGGTATTTGACCAAAAAAATCTAATTAGTCCGTCTGTTAGATTATTGAAAAACATTGGATACGTGTTTTTTTATATATCAAATAAATAAAAATTGACGAAAATAAAACCTGTCAAAGATCATGAGTGGGGGCTTTTGGCGTCACTTAGTGGGTAAAAAAATAATAACCTTGTGAGGTCAAACGACTTGACACGACTTTTCGAAGCACTGTATCGTCTTCATCTTAAGTTTACGTGAAAAAAGAAAAAATACGTGTCCATTATTTTTTGGAAATCCTACAGACGGACTAATTAGATTTTTTTGGTGAAATACCCTATTATGTACCCAAATACTAATTGGGTTGTGGAAGTCAAATAGGCTGTCGCTCCATGTAAAATACTGGTATTCAGCTGCATCCGGTTAGACTGGAAGCCAACTCAAACATAGTTGGAAAAACTCTAGGCAGATGATGATGACAGAAAGTAATAAAAAACCAATCTATCTATATATATAAATCTATATATATAAAAATGTTATGTTGGTTTGTGTACGCTTCAAAAACTCATAAACTACTTCACCAATTTTCATGCTGTTTTCACCAATGGATAAAGTAGTTCTCGAGGAAGGTTTTTAGTATATAATTTAACCGATTTCCACGCGGGCGAAGCCGCGGGCATCAGCTAGTAGGTATATAAAAAATAATAAAAATGTTATGTTGGTTTGTGTACGCTTCAAAAACTCAAAAAGTTCTATACTGATCGAGCTGAAATTTTAGAATGATATATAATCCGCATCAAGGATTGTTTTTACAGTATCCACGCGGGCGAAGCCGCGGGCATCAGCTAGTACCTACATTATATACTTAAATAGATGTTTCTCTAAATTATAAATTAATCCAAAATTTCGCCACAATAACACAAAAGCAGCTTTTGCGGTTACAATGAATTATAATAATTATTACCTATTGCGGCCAACCACAGGATTATTATTACTGCTAAAAACATGGAACGGTTTCATTAATAATAACTGTTGAATAGCGTAGTTCGGAAAAGCTTTTAGTAGCAAATT
This sequence comes from Diarsia mendica, assembly GCA_949316265.1. Classification (NCBI taxonomy): domain Eukaryota; kingdom Metazoa; phylum Arthropoda; class Insecta; order Lepidoptera; family Noctuidae; genus Diarsia; species Diarsia mendica. The sequence goes on along the minus strand of OX438900.1, from coordinate 20,027,572 downwards.
AACACAAATAATAACCAAGATAATTGAATTTAAAATTAATTATGAATTCTGTTATGGACGTATATAAAGTTCACTCATTCTGAGGATTTGTAGAATAATTTGTAACTACGGATGTAATGAGTAGCTTTTTAGCTACTATTTAACCCCTCCCGGGGAATGAATTTTCCAAAATCCTTCCGTATAATAGGACCCTTTTTTGCGTTTTTAATGCTTCATTTAATTTATCAACTTATTTAACTTTTTAAATGCCTCGTTGCGCGTTGGCATGATCGGGTAAAGTGTAATAAATTGGATTTTCCCATCAGGAATTTCAGTAGCAGCCACGAATCTTCGATGTGTGCCCGGCTGATAGCAATAGTGTCGACTTAAACATAACTGGTAAAATGTGGGTATACAAATAGGTACACCTCTCCCTAACGCTTCGGGAGTAAAAGGCGTGATGTTATATATTACAGTCGCTCCATGTAAAATACTGGTATTCAGCTGCATCCGGTTAGACTGGAAGCCGACCCCAATATAGTTGGGAAAAGGCTAGGCAGATGATGATGACAGTCCCTAGTACCATATTAAAGTTTAAGCAGGATACTATTATTACAGACCTCTACACAAAACAGAGACTTAAATGACGGGCATAAGGTCCAAATAACACTAAGATAATCCAAAGGAGAATACTAAAAATCTAATCTAAGCAGTCCTTTGTACTGTTGTACTGTTTTATCAACAGGTCTAAGATGAAACAACATGAAGTTTAACTGTAATGGATATTGCGATTGTCTGTCTAGGTAGTACGTGGTTAGTTCTCTTGTATACCTAGTAGTTATGCTAGTTTTATTGTTATAGTTAGGGTAGGAGATGCTTTGAAGTGTTGAATGTTTGAAATAGGTACCTATCATCATGCCTGTAATCCCCAAAGGAATAGGCGGTCTACCTAGTACACTCACTTTTGGCTAGTTATTTTTAAAGTCCCATGTGATAGGAGGCGATTCGAACCTAAAGCCTTCAACCGCGCATAAATCCCTATGTATTTATGCGCGGTTGAAGGCTTTAAAGCCTATGCTTTATGGCTGCTACTGAGAAATAGCAGACGGAAAAAAAAAAACGTGTGGCACTCGGAGACTGCCGCGGTAAAGCTATTGCATAGCATTTTTTATCAATTATTTAATTTGACAACCTCAGTTGACAACCTTGTTATTTTCCGTAACCATAGCAACCTGGTTGAAATATTTTCGTTACGGAATTTCTGGATTCGCTCTCCACGCTCAAGGCCCGCGATAGACGCCGCGGAAGGCGCTCCGGGCGTCGGGGGTCACGCGATGACCTCCGGCCACCGTAGACGCGGGCACGGTAATATTATCATACAGTAGTTCGACTTCATACAAACGGACGAAGCGCGAGCTATGCCTACGCGCCTCGATTAAGGGATGCGCCTGGGATGCAGACAGTCGCGACTGTGCCGCAGTGACGAGCGGACGGTATGTTGTTTTTTAACAATAAATGCGCGATGTTTTCTCTAAAAATAAGACAAGTACATTTAATTTACATTTTTGTGTTGTTTTTGGTTTTATGAATTCGTTAATAACGTATCCAGAGATAACTTTTTTTTAATTACCTGGAAACTTTGAAAGATAAGACTATAAAATAATTTCACTTACTAGTAGGTAGGCTTATAATGTGTGTCTTTTTAATGGATAAGTATTCCTTTATATGTCCCGAAAAAAACATGGTTTTTTAATTAAATCTATCAATCAAAAAACAACACGCATGTTTATTGAACACTTTCTATTCAATTCACAAAGTATTTTATTTGTTTTAAAAAGTATATTTACGATCACAAAACTAAATGGAAACACAAAATAAGCACATGTAATTAAAATACTGGAGGCGGGCAGCCCTTACGCATGTTTACGTACCGCGCGGCTGTAGGCATTTATTTCAAGGACACGGCCGAGTCACACTACTGTACATATTTATACTGTGACGCGGGCCTGTGGACGGTGAGTAACGGGCTAGCTCGCCGTCCGGCCGTCGTCATGACGGCAACAGACCGTGTCGGCGGCGCGTACGTGTTCCACGCGCGCCTCAAAGAGATGTCAGCAAGGAGGGGCCCGCAAGGGCCGACGCCCGTCGGGGCTGTGGCTTGTCGAAAGGATAACGCGGCTTCGACACAAGGGTGAAGAAGGAACATGGGTTTGGTTTTTAGTCAGTAGAAGTCTGACACTCCCCTTCGCTCTGCCCAAGAGCGGGGGGGGGTTATTCGATGATTTTCCACCCACCAAAAAAAAAAAAAAAAGGCCCGCGATAGACGCTATGCAATAGCTTAAAACTTAATTACACTTTTCCCAACCTGGAAAACGATTTCTGGACCTCATGTTCAGCCGTCGCGCTTTCAACCACTTGACCAACGAGGAAAATAAAAAAAAAATAGGTTGAGAGAAGTAGCAAGGGATGAACCTTAGCCAATTTTATCCACGTACCAAAACATCGTTATCCTTACTAATATTATAAATGCGTCTGTCTGTCTGTCGCGTTTTCACTACAAAACTACTGAACCGATTTCTACACAGATGGTCTAGAGTCTGAGAAAGGACATAGTTTACTTTTGAATGCGAAAAAAACGTTGTAAAGGGGTGAAAGGGGGGATTAAAAGATTCCTTTTGGTTGGGATAACCGACATCCACGCGGACGAAGCCGCGGGCATCAGCTAGTATTTAGTATAAATGATTATGCATTCAGCAATAGTGCATTATCAACACATCTTTTTTGGAGGGGGGGGGGGTGGGAATTCATCAAATAACCCCTTCCGCTCATAGGCAGAGCGAAAGGAAGTGTCAGACTTCTACTGACTAAAAACCACCGATGTTCCTTTTTAGCCGTTTGTGTCGAGGCCGCGGTATCTCTGTCGAACAACCTGCAGCCCTGACGGGAAAGGGATGAACCTTAGTCAATTTGATTCATGTGCCAAAACATCATTGTAGTAGTAGGTATAAATGATGATGCTGTCAGCGACGCGCGACGGTGCATACCAACATAACCTACCAATTGAAAACAATGAAGTCACCACAACTACTATACGAAGGAAGGTAGTACTCAGCCACGTGAGTTCTGATGATGATGTAGTCAGCAATGGTGCATACTATCATAACCTACCAATTGAAAGCAATTAAGTCACCACAACTAATACGAAGGAAGGTAGTACTCAGCCACGTGAGTTCTGATGATGATCACGTCTCGAGCTCGGCGTGTAAACTGCAACGTACTGGAGACAAAGGACCACGGGCAATTGCTCTCCAACCAACTTGGGTGGTGCAAGGTGGAGGATCAAGCGGGTTTGTTGTAACAATAGCTCGCACATGTAAATCGTTAGTAGCCGCGATCTGATATAATCATAATTATATAATATTAGTGTTGTATGTCTGTTGTTCTTTGTTTTGTATAATTATTAAGGTATTTTCGCCAAATAAACAATCTTGTTTCTTTGTTTTTATATTTACGATAAACCCAAATCAAACCTCATGAAGATGACAATTAGAAGAGTGTACTTGCGCCTGGGCAAACATTGGTGCACTATAATATCTCCCACTCCGATGGCTAATGTCCGCTGCGATTGGCTGTCGTCATCATCATCATTTCAGCCGAAAGACGTCCACTGCTGGACATAGGCCTCCCCTAAGTGTCGCCACATTGACCGGTCCCGTGCGTCTCGCATCCAGCGGATCCCTGCAACCTTCACCGGGTCATCGGTCCACCTAGTGGGAGGCCTTCCAACGCAACGTCTTGCGGTTCGCGGTCGCCACTCCAGAACTTTCCAGCCCCATCGGCAATCCGTCCAGCGAGCAATGTGCCCTGCCCACTGCCACTTAAGCTTGGCAATTCTTCGGGTTAGGTCGGCAACCTTGGTTCTCATGCGGATGTCCTCATTCTTGATTCGATCACGCAAGGAAACTCCGAGCATAGCCCTCTCCATTGCTCTTTGGGTGACCTTAAGCCTTCTGATGATGCCCATTGTGAGCGACCACGTTTCGGTCCCGTATGTAATCGCTGTCGTAGGTAAACGAAACTTGTCAGGAGGACTTGCTTACTTGCTCCAATAAACCCATAAAACGCTACCACTCTCACTTTGTACTACAATTCAATTGTACGTGAATCCAACCGCCCACGCCCCCGCGCCGGTCAAAGGCGGCTTCTACTCGGAGCGCTTCTTAATATTTTCTCAGGAAATAAAGGTTATTCGTACTTTCTGTGGAGTACGGGGTTACTCCGTATTTTCATTGTATGCTTTGTTTTTGAAAGAAAGTTATAGAACCTCTTTTGTTGCAGGTTAAGTGAACACAGTGAGTGAGTGTGTATACTTGAAAGTGCTTAATAAAATGCATATTATAATGTAAGTATTTTCCTTTTGTTCCGAGACCTGAAATATAATAAAATTATATATTTTTTTATAATTCGAAATCTTTGCCCAAGAAAGTTCATCTTCATCAGTGTATTATACCTGCAGTGTGAACACTATAATAGTGTTCCCACTGCAGGGACTCAGGTCTCCTCTCTAGGAGAAGGATGGGCTATAATCCACCACGCGGGCCCAGTGCGGGTTGGTAGATTTTTTGATTCTAAGACATGCCGGTTTCCTCACGATGTTTTCCTTCACCGCAGTGGTGATGAGATAAATTACACAAAGTAATCAGGCATATTACTTTGGTACCTGGTTTCGAAGCCATGACATACTGCTCATAAGTCGGGCCATCGCTGCTCCAAGAAAGTTAAATCATAAGTAACTCCCCCTATATGGGTTTCGTTGACTGTAAATTAATATATAATATATCTTTTGCGATTCCACCTATTCTTAGATCCCTTATTTCCATCAAAAAGTCTTACATACGATATTCATCATCTCAGCATGATGTCTACACTTTTATTATATATCTATTTTCGTTTAAGATAGGACAAGTCTATAACAGGAGGGACAGCGATGTCCCTTGGGGCGACCCTTGTCTCTTTGATTTTTTTATTTGTCCCTCCCTTAGCGTTGTTCCTCTGGCGTTATGTCATATTAAATATGTCTTCCTAATATCTTCCGTGTTTGTCCTGTTTCTATTTTTGTCGAAGGTTGTTGTTATGGCACACTGTTGCTTCAAATGGGCTGTTTACCTACTAATAATTTAACAGGCGGAGGCTGTAAATAATAATAATTATTATTTACCGCCTGTTAAATTAATAATATATGGTATAATATAATAATTATGGTATCACTGCATTTTAATTTCAGGGAATCTAGTTTTTAAGGTACTACAATCTGTCAATATGAAAAATAAAAATATCAATGGATTTTCAACTTTATCGCTTAATAAGCCTTAGGTTTAAGGTTGAATGGGAAAATTTGTGAGTTTCAGGTAAATTTTTAGCTTATTTCATTTCAATCATTAGTTCAATGCAAACTTAACTGTTTATGTTTCTGTTAATAGTTATTTTTCATAATTAGCTGATGACATAAAACACCTCGAAATGCTTTTTTTTTGTTTTTGACCCGTCAAGTCTATCCCTCCTTTGACCTTCCTAATCTCTCTGCCTTGTGAAATATCTGGCCATGTTCGCCACACCACACATAGCTCGACGGGAATTCCTTTACCAGAACGTGCCTAGTGATGATCTTTGCATATCTCTCCGGGCGCATTCTCATTGTATTCGTTGTGTTAATTTATTTAGTAATACCATAATTCTGACTGTCCACACGAGCAGAGCTTGAAGCCTTAAGGGCCAGCTTCGCGGACGCGCCGCGCGAAGTTTAGGTTTTTAGCGCTACACTCACAACGATCGAGGCTCGCGCACCGCACACGCACACATGTAGGTATGCACAGTGGGTCGCCACGTCAGACTTTGACTCGCCAACTAAATTGTAACTTTTTTGTCACTGATTTTGATAATAATATGTGGTCAAATATGTGATTATTAGTGATTATTAGATTTATTAGCATAGCGAGATTAATAATGAACATATATTAATTAAATTGTACTATATAATTTTATTATTTTAGATGCACAATACAAAATGAAATTGTTATTCCCAATTACAAAAATAATATATTGTACTGAAAACCGTGATCACATAAATCTTGCAATTGCTTAAAAACAAAGTCAACGTCGACCAATCTGCGGCCAACAACCAGTTCATGTTCATCAGGCTGCAGCTCCGGTTCCATGATTAGTGCCGGATATTCTTGATTCTGCAATAAATATAACATATCAGATACCTAATGAAATAAAATGAAGACAAACAAGCACACACACACACAATGTGCAGGGCTCCTCCACACGGCCGGACCTACAGGGCTACAACGATAAATGCCTACACTGTTATTCACAAATAAAATTTGATACGTTTAACCATAGTACCTATAAAAAACCGGCCAAGAGCGTGTCGGGCCACGCTCAGTGTAGGGTTCCGTAGTTTCCCGTCCGTCCGTCCGTAAAATATGTAAACGAAGTTAAAAAAAAATTCTTGCATATATACGATTATACTACAAACTTAGTCCAGAAATTATTTTGTGCAACTTTTTGTCTTTTTTGTACAAAAACTGTTGTTTCCATCCAAGTTCAAAATTATTTTCCTAGAAAGTCCTTATAAAGTTCTACTTTTCAGTTTTTTTTCATATTTTCTAAACTTATGGTTCAAAAGTTAGAGGGGGGGAGGGGGACACATTGTTTTTTACTTTTGGAGCGATTATTTCCGAAATTATTGACATTATCAAAAAATGATTTTAGTAAACCCCTATTCATTTTTAAATACCTTTCCAACAATATATCGCACGTTAAGGTTGCACAAGCAAGTCATTCTTCCATACAAACGTAGTATGGTGATTACTCCTCTGGTTGACGGTGTAGGTTCAAAATTAAAAATTGTATCAACTAGTGTTGTCATTATCTAGGTCTCTATGGAAGCTGAATTGGAAAAAAAATATTGGTTTGAAAGTTATGAGCGTCGAAACTTTCATATTTTAGCACTAATTTTAACCATCTTTGGGCGTAAATAAGTTACGTATATAGTACGAAAATTAAAAAAGTAAAACCATACAGACATAGATTAGTTATTAAAGAATTCAAATAATTCTATTTTGAACAGATACATTCAATGGATTTTTCATGGTATCCATACTACCAAAGGTCTGCATAGAAACAATCGCGCGCCCGTTTTAGTTGTGTCTCTTTCGCTCTATGCATTTCGCTCGTGACGTCGGATGAAATAGCATGCATTTTAGCCCCGCCCACCAACTAGTTCGTGCCGTTGGCTTGTTTACCCTTAAGGTTGAAATTTAAAAAAAAACACTTCCCACTTTACATATAGGGGGGCTACCCTAATAAAACATTTTTTTCCAATTTTTATTTAACCGCTTTGTCGGCGTGATTGATACACATATTGGTACCAAATTTCAGCTTTCTAGTGTTAACGGTCACAGAGATTAAGCGAGGACGGACAGACGGACGGACAGAGAGACATGGCGAAACTTTAAGGGTTCCTAGTTGACTACGGAACTCTAAAAAGGGGGAAGTACGGTATCTTCATACATACAAACGCACCGCGCGCGGCTTATATCTGTGCGCCATAGTAGGTATCTTTTTTGTTGGATAATTACGAGAGCAACTTGAAAATGAGATGTTTTGTTTGTTGAGATATCTTAACGACTTTTTGTCAAATGAAAATTCTAGGTATAAAACCATTCTATCCGTTTGAATCATATAAATCGGTAAACGCGTTTATCAGATAATTAAGAATTAGTATAATGAAAATGTAAACAACCAGAATTTTTGATGTTTTTGTTCTACGAACGAAATGTAATGTCAAATCAGACGCACAAAAAAAAAACACAAATACACAATAAGAAACACATACCTACCAGTACATTGCCTACTATCTAATTTACGAGTAATATAATGCAAATTCACAATAATATACAAAGTATACTTACTCAATTTCAAAACTATTATGGTATCACAAAAGTTTGTCGCGAGACCACTGTGCACTGATTTTGTGTACGTACACGGTTCGACTGCGATCTGCCGATGCGGCGCAAATCGACGTGCTCTCACGTTGGAGGCGCGTGGCAGACTGAGCCACGAGTGGGTCCGTCGAAGCTTGATAAGAAAGCGCTCCGCTTCATAGTAATTTGTATGAAGATTTTGAGCGAAAAACATGGGCAAGTTTGTGATTTTTTTACACAAAATGAGAGTATGTTTATTAAAAAATGAAGCTTTCAGTGACTACTTTATACTTTTAACTTTATTATTGAATAAAATTCATTTAAAAATTCTCAATAATTACGACTCAGTTGTTACAATACGGGAGTGCGATTTACTCGTTTTTAGTGATTTTCTGATTTTTTTTTACACTTATCCATAAGCATTATCTTAAATTCGAAAGTTTCAATAACAAGTTACATTCATTGGCTAGCTGTGTGATTTATTTCAAGGTTGTGGAGCATCGTTTTCTATCTATTTCTATGACATTCCCAACCTTCGATTTCCGGAGCCGGCCCTAACAACGCCTGCAGGAAACATCAGAGTGATTTGTAGCGAAATATTGAAGTAGTGCACGCAACTGTTGTACAGGCGCTCAATCACAGTTGACGTTTGACGGATGAAGGACAGCCAATACGGGTGATGAACTGTCGATCCTGACTGAAGGGTGATTTGAGATAGGAAGGCTTTTTGATAGGTTGTTAGAAGTTATTGCTTTAAATTCCTATGATCATAAAACTTTTTTGATTTTTAAAGAATAGTAATTGTGGTGCTGCAGTGTCTGTGTTCTCTGTGTTATAAAAATAAAAATAGTGGAAAATAAGTGCAAAAAACGATCATAAATAAGAGTGCCTTGATTAAAACACCTACCGAAATAAAAGTGCAGTGGAAAAGAGTGGATAAAAAGACGAAAACTGTTTAAATACCGAACTTGTAAACAAATGTTGTTGACTCATGAAGTGAATGTATTTTAGTACTCAGGTGCAAAGATTGTTACAAAAACTAATAAGAAAGTGACTTTTACAAGTGCTACTAGAACAGTGAAGTGCATACTGAAAGAAAAAAACAGATAATAATCATAAATAACAATCGTCGTTAAAAACAAAAAACGCAAACTCATGAGTCCGACTGAAAACTTTGTTAAAGCGCCATCTATTATCGAGTAGAAAAGTATATTTATAGATCGTCTAGAAGGATCACTCGCTTTCATGCATGCACATTGACTATCAGCGCCATCTATGGTCGAGTGGCAAAACTATTTAAAGAGTGGCTGGAACAATCACTTGGAGAAACAACGCCATCTATCAACAACGGAATATACACCGGCAAGTCTTCTAGTTTACTCTCTTACTGTTCAAGAGAGGGCGCCACGTGCATGTTAAAATCAATCGTCTGTTTAGTCAACACAAAATAGAAAGAACAAAATCTAAATACAACAATGGATGAAATAATGGCAACTTTACGGCTAATCCAAAAGGATTTAGATGAACAAAAAAGTACAATCAGGGAAAACGGCATAGAAGTAGCAAAAACTGTTACAGAAAATATAAACACAATCCTGGATGAAAAGTTATACCACCTGGAACAAAAATATACAAACCTAACAGAACAATTTGAAAAACAAGAGCAAAGATTAAATTTCCTAGAAAAACAAGCAAGAAACCGAAATATTGTAATTTTTGGCATAGAAGAAAACAAAAATCCTTATTCTTATACAGATTTGGAAATGGGAATTATTGCATTTATCTCTAGACACCTCAAAATAAATTTAGAACGAAATGAAATTCAAGAAATAAGAAAGGTAGGAAAGAAGTCAGAAAAACATCGGCCGGTCATTGTAACCTTTACAACTCTTGGGAAAAAGATCGAAATTTTTAAACAAAGAAAATTATTGGAAGAGACGACCTACTACATTAAGGAAGATTACCCATTGCATGTTTTAGAAAAAAGAAAAGAACTACAGGAGCAAGTAAGAATGGAAAAAGAAAAGGGCAATAAAGCAATAATAAAATATGATAGATTAGTGATAGTAAACAAGACAGAAACTAATAATAAACTAGGAAGCAATAAAAGATCTTTGTCGACCTCACCACAGAGCTCTCAGAACGAGCACAACGACCCGTCACACAGAACCCAAGCAAATAAGAAAAACAAACCTACAACCAACACTACGAAACAAAGAGCAACCTGCGGTCCTGAAGGCGTAGTCAGGCCTGGAATACTGAACTATTTTGTCAACAAAAACCCAATTTATCAAGAAAAATCAACGAATAGTTCGAACCAATGACAATCAGCAACGCCCCCCCTCAAAACCAAAAACAATGCAAAAAACAACAACCAAAAACATCTTCCAAGCCGGCTGGTCCCCGTGGAGGATTATGACCAAAACCCCCCAAACATTAACGCAAGAATTAAAGAAAAGTCGAGCTATCTATGTGTCGGTACTTTAAACGTCAGAACTTTACTCTCTGAGACAAGGATTACAGAGCTGAATCATGCTACTGAGAAACTATTATGGGACGTCATAGGATTGTGTGAAACAAGAAGAAATGAGGAGAGTATAGAAGAATATCCAGACTTTATATTATACCATAATAAGGCAAAAAATAGTAGGAGTGGGGTAGGATTTTTAATAAAAAAGGAACTTAAAAATAACATAGTTGGTTTTCGCTCCTACTCAGATAGAATTGCCACCCTTGAGTTGGAAATGCCTAATAGGGTCATATGGTCTATAGTACAAATATACGCTCCCACTGAATTATGTGAAGAAATGGAGTTGAACGAGTTCTACGAAACTTTAGAAACAGCTTTGGAAACGCTAATCGCAAAAAACCTTGTTATTATGGGAGATTTCAATGCCCAAATTGGAACAGCACAACAAGGCGAAGAAACTGTATTTGGTAGACACTCACATGGCAAAAGGTCAAAACACGGGCAGAAATTAGTAGAGTTCGCTTTAGAAAGGAACATGAAATTCTTAAATAGTATGTTTAAAACAAGAATTAACCAGAAATGGACATGGATGTCGCCGAATGGAAAACACCACAACGAAATTGATTATATACTAACAAACAAAAGCTCTAATGTTACTGCTTTCGATATTATTAGAAATCTCAACTTTAATACGGACCACAGAATGTTAAGGTGCAGGATACAATTAGAAAACACAAAAAGAAAAAGCTATACTAAATCTATGAACGCAAATTGCGCAAGAAAATTACCAATAGTAAGGAGGGAAGACGGGATGCATCTAGAAAATAAATTTATGGACCTACTCAAAACGTCCACTCAAGTACAAGCACAATATGATAACTTTGAAAAAGGCATGAAACACTTAATTTCGCAAATACCATCCGAGAAGAGCAAGAAAAAATACCCCATAAGTGCACACACACGACAACTGCTAGAAGACAGAAAACAACTATACAAAGAAAAGAGAACAAAGGAAATAAGAATAAAAATTACGGAAACAAGTAAAGAAATAAATAGAGACATCTCCAAAAGTAGAAACAAACACAGGCAAAAGGTATTTGAGGAATATTTATCAAAAAAGGGAGCTATTAAAAAAGCATACAAAAACCTACAAAACTCAACAAAATGGGCAACAAACATGGTGGACAAGAATGGAAAAATTATATCAAGAAGATCAGATATAATAACAGAAGCTACTAACTTTTATAAAACTCTCTACTCATCACAAGAAAGTTCCGGTTTCACGCAACACATCAAGGACAAAGCCTTTATCGACGAACCATTGCCCGAAATACTAACGTCGGAGATTGGTTTCTCTGTAGAAACTCAGAAGAACGATAAAGCACCGGGAGAAGATAAAATAACAAATGAAATATTGAAGTCTCTTTCAGCACCTTTACAATATCCACTACAACAACTCTTTAACAACATTTTACAAAGAAGGAAAACTCCAAAGCAATGGTCAGAATCTTCAATAACCCTCATTCATAAAAAAGGTGACAGAGGGAACCTGAGCAACTACAGACCAATTAGCCTTATGTCCAACTTATATAAAACATTCTCAAAAATACTCTTAAATAGACTTACAAGAACTCTAGAGGAAAACCAGCCGCGTGAACAGGCGGGATTCCGCAAACATTATTCCACAACTGATCACATACAAGTAGTCACGCAAATAGTAGAGAAAGTCAAGGAATACAACAAAACTCTATACTTATGCTTCATTGATTATACCAAGGCATTCGACTCTCTGGAATATAGCGCAATATGGAAATCGCTGGTGGAACAAGGAGTAGACATAAAATATGTGGAGCTACTTCATAGCATCTACTCATAGAAACTCCGCAAAAATAAAATTAGAATTGGAAGGACCAGCTTTTAACATAAGAAAAGGCGTGAGGCAGGGCGACCCGCTCTCACCAAAAATATTTTCTTCGGTTCTAGAGACCATATTTAGAAACCTAAACTGGGAGGAAAAAGGCATAAAAATCGACGGCGAGTATTTAAGTCACCTACGTTTTGCAGACGACATCGTTGTGTTCACAGAAGATCCCGTACAGCTAGAGAACATGTTGCAAGAGCTTGCAGAAGAAAGTGGGAAGGTTGGTTTGACCATGAATGCTACCAAGACGAAAATTCTAACAAACGGTTCGGAAACACAAATAATTGTAGATGGGCAAGGCATAGAATATGTTAATGAATACATATACTTAGGACAGTCCATCTCATTTCTGGACCAAACCGAAAAAGAGATAAATAGGAGAATAGCAATATCATGGCAAAAGTACTGGAGTTTTAAAGAAGTCATGAAGAACCCCCAGATAAATATGAAGTTGAAATGTAAGTTATATGAAATAGCGATCCTACCATGCCTTACATATGGATGCCAAACATGGTCACTACGAAAATCAGATGAGCATAAACTCGGTGTCATGCAAAGGAAAATGGAGAGAAGCATGCTGGGCATAAGATTGTCTGACAGGATAAGTAATGAAGAAATAAGGAAAAAAACTAGAATAACGGACATAGTAGAAAGAATAAGAAGTCTGAAGTGGAAATGGGCAGGACATATCTGTAGAATGGAAAACGAGAGATGGACAAAGAAAGTCGTGGAATGGGTACCTAGAGATGGAAAAAGAAAGCAAGGAAGACCGCGGAAACGCTGGGAAGATATATTTAAAGATAGATGTGGAACTGAATGGAGGCGACAAGCTAGAGATAGGGAAAAATTGAGAAAACTGGGGGAGGCCTACGCCTCAGAGGCGACTTCCATAAACGAACAAAAATAATGTTATAAATCTAATTTAATTAATGTTATGAAAACTGTTATGAAAAGTATTTTACTTGTTAAAGTATTGTTACGAGCTGGGTATGGGATAAATAAAATCACTACCAAATAAACACACGAATTAACTTTATTACTCACAACACAATACACTTATTAACAATCACTTCAACAGTACTGAACACTTTGTAGCACTAGATAACTCTTCGAACCTTTCGTTGTCTCGCTTAAAAGTGAACTGACCAACTTCGTCCTTAATCGGTCCTTTTATACCCAAGCAAACAAAAGATATTCGAGATAATTCTCTATTATTCAAGAAAGCATCAACAAAAAAACATTAACAAAAAAATAAATTTAAAGATAAAAGAACCGACAAGGAAGAAGTTACTTTACGCCCTCGGCATACGGTCGAAATTACAATGTCAATTGCCGCTGACGTCGTGCGTAGGCTGACCTTGAAATACAATGTAACTATACCTACAGCGGAAATAGGTACCTAAAAGAATGAACTCGTATTTTCTAGGCACTACACAGTTATTAGCGCGGTTTCTCGAAGATTCTAGATGACCGTCGTAACACTGCCCCCTCCTTAGACATGCTCGTCCCGAGCATCATTGGTCCCGTAATATCGCGCCAATCGGTCTACATGCACAACCTTAGGTGCACCTCGCGGACCCTTCTGTATTCTGTAGGTAACATCGTTGATCCTGGTCACAACTCGGTATGGTCCATCCCATTTTGCTTGCAATTTCGGAGACTTTCCCTTGCTCCGCACTGGGTTATGCAACCACACCAGCGAACTTTCGTCGAAACCACGACTGTTTGCCTTCCGGTCATAACGAGTCTTCATCTTCTCAGACATCTGTTGCCCGGATTGCCTGATATGCTCATACACATCATTTAACTTGTTACGCAGGTCATTCGCGTAATCCGTTACACTGCGTGGGACATCAGGTGGAGTTCCAGTAATTAAATCTGCAGGCAACCGTAATTCCCTTCCAAAGTTCGCGAAGGCTGGAGTTACAGTCGTACTTTCGTGAACTGCACTCCGATAGGACAGAAGAAACGGCTGTATGTGCTTGTCCCAATCCCTTTGCCTGTTTTCCACAACTTTTGCCAGATATCTCTCCAACGTCTGGTTGAATCGTTCCACCATTCCATCAGATTGTGGGTGGTAAGAGGTGGTTCTGGTTTTGTGGGTACCCATCAATCGACAAGTCTCCTGAAAAACTTGCGATTCGAAATTCCTCCCTTGATCGCTGTGAATTTCTAAGGGTACTCCAAAACGACAGAAGACTTCCTGAACCAATTTATCTGCGACTGTTGTGGCTTCTTGGTTAGGAATGGCGAAGACTTCTGGCCACTTTGTGAAATAGTCCATGACAACCAGGAAGTACTTGTTTCCGCTGTCACTTTCTGGAAATGGTCCCGCAACGTCCAGTGCTATCCGCTCCCAGGGAGCTCCAACGTTGTACACTTTCAGTGCACCTCTGCTTCGTGTGTGGGGTCCCTTCACAGCCGCACAGCTGGTACACTTGCGACACCAGTCTTCTACATCATCTCGACAGTGGATCCAGTAAAAGCGCTCTCTGATTTTCAGTAGAGTCCTTTTTACCCCCATATGTCCTCCTGAGCATCCATCATGGTAGAGCCGTAAAACATCCGGTACCTTAGCTTTAGGGACAACCATTTGTAGATGACAGCTGTCCCCACGAGCGTTTTCCCATTTACGGCACAAGACTCCATCCTGGATCTCCAAACTGTTCCATTGTGCCCAATAACTCTTCGTGATGGAACTCATCGCAGCCACATCACTCCACTTGGGCTTCGGAGCACCAGCTTTGATCCAGTCGAAGATTGGCTTGATGTCCGAGTCATTTTGTTGAGCCTGTTGCAGAGTCTTCCATTCATCGCTGAGATCCGTTCTAAGCATCCTCACGGGCACTACTTCCTTAGTCTCTTGCCTGACACAGTGCTTGCAGTCTTCAGGACAAGGTCTTCTCGACAAGGCATCTGCGTTACCGTGAGTTTTCCCACTGCGATGTTCAGTTACGAAGTCAAACTCTTGCAGTAGTTCAATCCATCTCGCCACTTGTCCCTCTGGATTCTTGAACTGTAATAGCCACTTCAATGCAGCATGGTCAGTTCGTAGCTGGAATTTCCGTCCCAACAAATACTTACTGAAGTGCTGCAATGTCTTCACTACGGCGAGCAGCTCTCGTCTCGTTACGCAGTAATTCCTTTCCGGTTTAGATAAAGACTTGCTGAAGTAAGCTATAACAACCTCCTGATCTCCTTTCCGTTGAGATAACACGCCCCCAATCCCAGTATTACTTGCGTCTGTGTCAACTATAAAGTCTTTTTCAGTGTCAGGATATCCCAAAATAGGGGTATTGCACAGACGTCCCTTTAATTCTTGAAATGCGGCGTCGCAGTTCTCGTCCCAACAGAATTGTTGCTTTTCCTCAGTGAGTCTGTGTAGAGGTTTCGCAATGTCGGCAAAATTCTTCACAAACCGGCGATAGTAGGAGCACAAACCCAAAAATGCTCTGACCTGTGTCTTGTCTTTCGGAACTGGCCAATCCTTGACGGCAACAACTTTCTCTGGGTCTGTTTGAACACCTTCTCCCGAAACTATGTGTCCTAAAAAGTTCACTTGCTTTCTGAAAAACGAGCACTTTTTCGGACTCAACTTCAGGTTTGCTGTTTGGATCTTCGACAGCACTCGGTTGAGGTTTCTAAGGTGATCTTCAAACGTACGGCCCACAATGATTATGTCGTCTAGATAGACAAGACATGCGTCACCAATCAACCCGGCAAGTACTTGCTCCATCAGCCTCTCAAACGTTGCAGGAGCATTACATAAACCGAAAGGCATCACTTTAAACTGCCACAACCCTTTTCCTGTTGAGAATGCAGTCTTCTCCTTATCCTTGGGGTCTATTTCTACCTGCCAGTAACCACTTTTCAGGTCCAGTGTCGTAAACCACTTCATTCCCGCCAGCGTATCCAGTGTGTCATCGATCCTAGGCAGTGGATAGCTGTCCTTTTTCGTGACGTCGTTCAGTCGTCGATAATCCACACAAAAGCGCATACTGCCGTCCTTTTTCTTCACCAGGACCACAGGAGAACACCATGGACTGGATGAAGGTTCTATAACACCGTCCTTCACCATTCCCTCAATCATGGTTTCCACTTCTTTTTCCCGTGCAACTGGCAGTCTTCTTGGTCGCTGACGGATAGGTAACTCGTTGCCTGTATTAATCCTGTGCTGAACCAGTCCGGTTCTGCCTATGTCAGCATCACTCGTAGAGAAAATATCGGCGTACTGAAGTAACATCTTCTTAGCCTTGTCCATTTCACCTTCAGTTAAATGACAATTTTCTAGAAGCGTTGACACGTCGAATTTGGCACTACTAATTTTGTTTCCGGTAGGTAGATGTTGCAATTGACGCATCCAGGCTACTTCCTCGCAAGTACCGATCAAGGTGCCCTTCTTAATCACTTGCTCCTTGTCACTTGGATTCAGGATGCGTACAGCTGAGATGTTGTTGGCCTTTACCAGAGTTCGTGCCATCTTCCATGAGAACTCATTGTTCACCCTTTCAATCAGGACACTTCGATCTTTGTGTCCAGAATTCTGTGGTAACTTGACTGGCACAATCGTTTCTGATCTGCGAGGAAGAACAATTTCCTTCAAGCAGTACACTTTCCCTGATGGTGCACCTTCCATGAAGACTTCCTCTGAACCACATTTCAACACTCCTTGGTCAATATCGATCTCACAACGATATTTCCGCATGAAGTCCAAGCCCAAGATGCAATCGTCGACTATGTCGGCCACGATGACATTGTGTCGGTAAATTCTATCACCCAATTTTAACTCCACCTCCTTCTTGCCTCGGACGGTTATGTGCTGACCGGTAGCTGTTAATAATTGAAGACGGTCGCGGTTATTGAAGTAGCCCCCAAGAAACCGATTCGCCAGGTGAGAATTGACGACCGTGTGAGAAGCTCCAGTATCCAACGTCAGTTTGCATGGAGTTCCGTTGACTTCGCCGTTGATGGTCAGGCTGTTCCCGTCATGTACTTGTGAGATCGAGATCCTCGGGGCTCTTTCAAAACCAGCCAGCACCCGCCCCCCAGTCCTGGCATTTACTCGTTTCCCTGCTGTGGTTGGGCAGCCACTTCAGCCACCTTTCCTTGCTGAGGTTGGTCTTCTTTTGGTGAGCTGCGCTTAGGACAGCTTGATCGAAGATGACCCCTTTCTCCACAAGTGTAGCACCTAGGGCTGTATCCTTGCGGGCGGTCGCGTGCAGGTGACGCTACAACCTCCCTGACCCGGTGCGTACGGTGGTCCTGCCTCACTGCCTCTACTTCTAAGGCATGGGCCAAGGCATCTTTCAGCGTCTCATGATGCCCAAGTCTCACAGCGGCTCTAACCTCCAAGTCGCGTATTCCATCGATGAACGCCTGTACCAGATTTCCATCAATAAGTGCAGGGGCGGACTGGTATGCTTTCCGAACCAGCTTTTCAACTTCCAGGGCCCACTGCTGTAAGTTCTCGGCACT
Organism: Diarsia mendica; assembly: GCA_949316265.1. Lineage (NCBI taxonomy): Eukaryota > Metazoa > Arthropoda > Insecta > Lepidoptera > Noctuidae > Diarsia > Diarsia mendica. The sequence continues at coordinate 20,009,736 of OX438900.1, read as the reverse complement.
ACGTTGAACGCGATCCCTTAACTTGGCACGAAAAACATGCTCCAGGTGCGCGTCACCGTATCTGGACTCTAATGCCTCCAGCAGCTGTTCGTAGGTCACATCCTTGCCGAGGGCCTCAAGAATGTTAAGGGCCTGGTCTCGAAGACCCAAGGTGAGCGCGGTCATGGCTTGCGCTTTGGTCCACCCATTCACTTTCATAACGGCCTCGAATTGGATTTTATAGGCCGACCATGAAGATGTTCCGTCGAATGGAGGCACTTTAAACCCACGCACCGAAGGGGCAGCAATCACTGAAGTTACAGACCCGTCTCCAACCTTAATTTCACTTAAGGCCTTCTTCACATCGGTGATCTGAATTTCGGCCTTTGCGATACGGTTGTCGTGCTGCTGTACCTGCTCCTTCACCACGCTCAGCTCTTTCCCAACTGATGCGTGAAGATCCTTCATCAGGAGCATTTGTTCTTCTTGGCGTCGGACCTGCTCCTCTTGATCGCGTTGCAACTTTTCCTCCAACCGGCGGGTCTGCTCCTCTTGACGCTGAGCCTGTTCCTCTTGGCGGCGAGCCTGTTCCTCCTTGTCCCGTTGCAGCTGCTCCTGCAACTGGCGAGCCTGGTCCTCTTGACGTCGAGCCTGCTCCTCCTGACGACGTGCCTGGTCTTGCAGCAGTGCCATTAAGGCAGACAAGTCAGGCGCCGCTGATGTAGTAGGCGCCGCTGAAGTAGCTCCAGATGGGCCAGCGACTGGCTCTGACGTAGGCTGGGCACCGCCCGGTGTCTGTGTCGGGGAGTCCCCAAATCGCCTTTGGTCCAAACCTTGCTGCCGCTGACTCCTCGTACGGATACTATCCGTGTCGTCCTTCGGTAGAATCGGCATTATTTATCCCCGCTTCTGACACCAAATTGTTACGAGCTGGGTATGGGATAAATAAAATCACTACCAAATAAACACACGAATTAACTTTATTACTCACAACACAATACACTTATTAACAATCACTTCAACAGTACTGAACACTTTGTAGCACTAGATAACTCTTCGAACCTTTCGTTGTCTCGCTTAAAAGTGAACTGACCAACTTCGTCCTTAATCGGTCCTTTTATACCCAAGCAAACAAAAGATATTCGAGATAATTCTCTATTATTCAAGAAAGCATCAACAAAAAAACATTAACAAAAAAATAAATTTAAAGATAAAAGAACCGACAAGGAAGAAGTTACTTTACGCCCTCGGCATACGGTCGAAATTACAATGTCAATTGCCGCTGACGTCGTGCGTAGGCTGACCTTGAAATACAATGTAACTATACCTACAGCGGAAATAGGTACCTAAAAGAATGAACTCGTATTTTCTAGGCACTACACAGTTATTAGCGCGGTTTCTCGAAGATTCTAGATGACCGTCGTAACAGTATGCAATGTTATTAAATGGATCTAATATAATCAAATTAATTTAATGATAGGAATTAATGATACAGAATTAGGGTAATACTACTGAATTATTGAATGTTACGGGATTAGGGCAATATTGTTAATAAATATGTTGATTATGTAATGTAATGTATGTCGGTAATGTAATGTTGATAATTTTTGTATGTAATGTAATGCTGTTAATTTATAAATGTCTGTAATGTACTAATGGAATGTTGATAATATGATCTTAATAATGTAATGTTGATGATGTAAACTCCCTAATGTTATGTTAATAATGTAATATTTATGGTAGAATAAAAGGCTTTTTTTTTTTTTTTTTTTTTTTTTTTTTTTTTTAATTGTGGTGCTACATGTGACGAGGCAGATGAGAAGACGCCGAAGGAGAATATACACGGACTCTGTTGATGATGTTATTCAGAAACTTCAGATGGTCATGTCTTATAAATGTTGACAAAGCAAAGCAAGTATGTAACGTAGCAAGTGGCATTCTTTGGTTACCTTCGAGGGAAAAATGCGTGTGTTAATTTATTCATAATTATTTAGATACCTATTATTCTCATTTTCAGCTTGTGACTAAATCATAACAGTCAATCTTCCGCGCTTACATAGGTTGGTTCGTGGATGAGTGACCAACAATAGGGGATCGTACAAAAAAAAACTAATTAGTCCGTCAGATAGATTTCCAAAAAATATTGAACATCTATTTTTTCTTTTTTCACATTAACAAAAAATTAAGACGATACAGTGCTTCGAAAACTCGTGAACTCCTCGAAAACGTTACATGTCAGTACATTTTTTACCCACAAGTGACGTCACGACGCTTTTTATATTCGTCAATTTTCATTAATTCGTTAAAACAAAAAACACGTATCCAATATTTTTCGATAATCTAACTGACGGACTAAACAGAATCATATTTTTTTGACTCAGTCCGATCCCCTATTATATACCGAGTTTCTTCCGTGCCTCTGAAAGCACGTTCAGCCGTTGGTTCCGGTTGTCATTTGTAGATCTTTGACAGTCGTTAGGGCTCCCACACATAAACACGATACGACGTCGCGTCGTACAACGATGCGGCGTCGTTTCACGACACGACGTCGCGTCGTGGAAATCTACGACACGACGTCGTAACGTGTCGATGCACGATACGACGTCGTGACGTTAGAAACTCACGATGCAATCCTGCGCAGTTGTCTTGTTACTTTAATGAACAAATTAACTTTTATTTGGGTTCTAATTTCAGAAACATGTAAATATTCTTTTCAGAATGCGTCTAGAGCGGTCCATTTTTCGGAATGAACTAAAGCACCACCCCTCTGTATCGACGGCATCGTGCCGTGTATCGTGCGCGGCACATTACGTTACGATGTCGTGTTTTTTTTTACCATGCTCATCGTAGATTTCCACGACGCGACGTCGCCGCCGTATCGTGAAACGACGCCGCATCGTTGTACGACGCGACGTCGTATCGTGTTTATGTGTGGGAGCCCTTACAGCTAGCCAGCGAGGTAAACAAAAGGGGTATTTTAACACGCAGTGCTAAATGGATTGTGGAGATCAAAAAGGCAGTCGCTCCATGTGAAATATTGGTATTCAGCTGCATCCGATCAGACTGGAAGTCGACCCCAACAAGGTTGGAAAAAGGCAGACGATGATGATGCTCCTTTTCAGAAACAAATTGTTTCTCTTTGTAATTTAATTAAAACAAATCAATACATAATATTGTGTTGTGATTGTGTTACAGTAACAATTTTAATTGTCGTAATAGTTTCCCCTTGCTTTTATAAAGAAGCATAAAATAAGAACAATTATTGTGTTGAGCTTTTTTGTGACAAAACAAAATCCTCAACAGTTGCAATAAAATAAAAACAGCAATTAAAAACATCATTTCACGACACAAAAAATTAAAATCCTTTACAAAAAGCCCAGGATATTGTAACAACAAGTTCAGGTGACGTACTCCACACAATGGGTGATCGTTAGGAGTCGCCGGTACGCCAGCAATTTGCACCAAAGCGGATTCTTTTAACAGACGCCTGCCATAGAATAGGGATGCGGAGAAACGATTCGTCTGCTTTGAACAAATGGCGACTTTAAGGAGAATACCACCAGAAATAGTCTTGTCGGTAAATCTCTTCGAAGACGTTGATAAATATGATGGTCACATGGAAATATGGAGCGTTGTGGTGGTGGAGAAAGTGGCTCCGGTGTTGCTAGACTTATAAAATCTGCCACCACAAAGATTGAAATTGTTTAGTTGAAACAACTGACATCCTCGAGATTTTCAAACTGAGACATGTTATTAATAAAACAAGAATAGACATCTACGAGATCAAAACAGCGGTGCTGCAATGTAGCGGCTGAAATTTAGCATCACCTTGATGACGGTAATAAAATGTTTGGCGCGAGTGTCTATTTTTTTGGGACAAACCCGCCACACTATTCCCAAACCACTGTAACTCCTGTAAGCCAGAATCAACAGTGGCGACCACAAGAAAAGCGCCGAGACAATGAAGCCCGACGAAGTCCCAAAGAAACTATTTTAACTGTCTTGCATCCCGCAACGAAATTAATCAGAAAAGAATAGCGGAGGAGTAGGAAAAACATAATTTGGCGCGAGTGTCTGTTGGAAGGTCTAGAAGGTTCACATATTTTCAACTTAGAAGTTTGCAAAGGAGTTTCTCTTCTACACAGTATTCTTTTTCTATGCCCCATTGAAATACGACGAGGATTTAAAATTAAATTCTGAAGGAGTTTGTCCGCCGGAAGCTGTTATTTTGTTCGACTACGATATTAAATATTGACTAGGTTTACTTGTGAACTGATAATGTGATCGTAGTTTGTAAACTTCTATTCTCCATGGAGAGGCGAGTTCAGATAGCAGTTGTTCCACGTAAAATAAAACGGCTTGGGGCAGGAGTTTCTTATTCTTCTTCTTAGTCGTTCATTCTTGACAGAGACGTCGTGGTCATGAGATCGCGAAATCACCGACCGTAGTTATGGGCGACCCCCCAAAGCTACGGTCGCTGTCTTCGTGATACTTTTCCACCAGTGTCTGTCTGCAGCATATCGAGCACATTCTGCCAGACGAATCTTGGTGACAGATTTGATGTAGTCTGTCCATCGGGTTCTAAACTTATAGGTTCTTCTTTTAAATATTTTGGTGTTAAAGGTATGGTTAAGGTATCGTGAAACAACAGAAACTAATAAAATAAATAGGTAGTAAAAAAGGAGTAGGTATTCAGTGGGTGTTAGAATAATGCCAATGAGATTGGTGATGAGTTTACATATTATTCCATTAAGCAAGATGAAATGCACCTTATTGTACATAATTATGCACATTACTGTAATAATATATTTTGGGTTAGCTTACGCCATCTTCACCGTCATCTTTATCCTCAGGAATAAGATTGAAGTCAAGAAATAACAAATACACTTTGGGCCCTATCAATCTATGCTGTGACATTTTGCTTTCCTTATTATCTGTATTTTTTGATTTACTTACTGTTATTTTTTTTCAAGATGTTTTTTCCTGTGTGAGACCAACTAATACTTTTTCTCCCTTTCAAAATCGTTTTAATTTACGTTACAGTTTCGTCACTCGTCGTGCTAGGGTACTCCGTACTCATAACCTTATTTTATACTCGTATGTGGCGGTTTCCTTCAAAAGCCTTAAAGTAAAACCTTCTAGTTTATGTTTATGACGTAAAACTTTAAAAGCTTCGTCACATTATAGAGAAATATATGACATTGTGTTATGGGAAAATATGACATCTGTGTGAAACCTTTAAAGCTTTTAGTTGGTCGCTTACAATAAATTGCATCTATAAACGTTAGAAGCTCAAGATATGCTCTCGTTGTATGACATTGATTTTAAACAGAGTGCGTACTAAGTTAGTGTACTACGTGAGCTCGACAAATGGATATGTGAATAACATTTGTGCGACAAAACTGTATTGCAACTCACCATTGTTCGAATGCACGCTAGTGCGACAAACGATTGTGCGAATTAGTTCGACACTACGGTAGTGCGACTAACGATTGTGGGAATTAGTTCGACAGTACGGTAGTGCGACTAACGATTGTGGGAATTAGTTCGACAGTACGGTAGTGCGACAAATAATTTTGTGACAGTTAAGCCTTAGCCTAAAAAAAGGTTTAGCCTAAAGTTCAGAGATGTACTTGAATATTAAATACATGAATCAACATTTATATTTCCTAAATGGGTAGGCAAGATGTAGGTATTCCAGTCTACTGACTGGCTACTTAATTAGACTGAATTCTAATATTTAATAAAAAAAGTTTAACAGCTAGTGGCTAATATAGTATCTTACATACTTACAAATAAAATATTTAAAAAAAAAGTCAAATTGTAAGGTAAGCAAGAAGTACTTTTGACAGATTGAGTTTAAAATGCGTACGTTCATAAAATACGGGAATTACCCCTCGGGCTAATGGAAATCTTCCGAATTACGCTTTTTCACTTCAGGATAATAATCTCAGCCACTCATGAAAATGGTTTACCGTTATGGTATAAATAATTTCTGAAAAGAAATTCGGTCGGTCAGTGAGAAATGTGTCAGGGCCATCCCTCGGGGTTCTTCGGGGACACGATTCGATTCCGGATTGAAAGTACTTACGTACACAGTTCGTTCGGGCTATAATTCGGTTTGGGGTTTATGACAAAAATATAGTAGGCACTGTAGTAATCACAGCGATTGAGTGCGCTGCTTATTAAAATGTTGTAACCTTTTCATACAACTTTTCTTGGTAGCGGCTGAAGTGTGCATCGTAGGCACCTATGCCTCCCGTCGGGGCTGTGGATTATCGAAAGGTTAACGCGGCTCCGACACAAGGGCGAAGAAGGAACATGGGTTTGGTTTTTAGTCAGTAGAAGTCTGACACTCCCCTTCGCTCTGCCCAAGAGCGGGGGGGTTATTCGATGATTTTCCACCCACCAAAAAAAAAAAAAGGGACCTATGCCTACTTCTACTAGACATGTCTAGTAGAAGTAGGCATAGGTGCCTTAGACTGCTAGACATGACCTCCTCAATCGCATGCCAGTCAGCTTGATTTTCAGCAACCAATAACACTGAGAATATGGTCATCAAAATATGGCAATTCCCATTGCCACTTCAGCTTACAAACTTGTGTGTTTAAAACGCCTATAAACATAAAATATGCTTTCGTCACAGATCTTCTAAATGAAATACGTAAACTATAAAATATCGACAAATACGTTTAGTCACGAGAATCAATATAATATTACACTCGTCACTCACTCATTCAGTTCATTGGTTGGCGTTCAGAGTACGCTGATCGCTAACTAAACCTAAAACGCCAGTTGCCTGTCTGTCTCCTTTTGAAATCTCTCTAGCTCAATATCATCCTTACCGTATTAAGAATAAAGATCACCGTCATGTCTCGTTTGTAATGTAGTACTAATTAAAAAAACTTCAATCCGATAATGAAAATGCAGCCTGCATTAAATTACTGCATTACTATGATTACATTCGGCCTGAATCCAATCCAATATTTCCATATTCCAAAAAATACTACCTCCTGAAATTCTACTGTGAAACTTATTTTTTATGGAAACGTATTGTTTATATTTCACCAGAACTAAAAGTATTAAATCATTTCAGTCCAAAATCCTCTTTTCGTGTACGTATTGAAATGTGGTTTTCGTTGGAACAAAACATTGTACAATTTGTTGTATTTTTACGGAATTGTTTTAGAGCAATTATTTTGAATATTATTTAAGTAAATAATTTATTCATCTGAACGCATCAATATCATTTAAAATCCGTAACATATATAAGGGTACATTTTATAACTTCAAACTTTTTTACAAAGTACCCACAATTGGAAATAGTTTTAGAGTCGCAGTCCTATCCAACACAAATGTATCAGAAACAATGTCATGACGATAGTAAGGACTACTTGACAAGATCTTTAAGTTTTTAAATAATAAACCTGCATTGGTGCCAGTGAAAACCAGAAACAAACAATAGTGAATAAACAAAAGCACATTTAGAAAGGTAAGAATCGTGATTTAATTTTGTTTTTGAAACTAACTGATAAAGTTTTAAAACTTTGATTAAAACTGTGATAATAAAGTAACATCACATTAAACATTTAGCTCGTAGAAAAGAATACAACAACAGATTCATACATTTTTAAATATAGTTTGCAATACAAATAATTAATTATACCAAACTCTAAATTATTGAAAATCATACCTTCAAAATATTCAATTTGAAAACTATAAACATTTCAGCGTTATTGTTATTAAAATCCTCTGGGATCGTCGGCTAATTAATATGCGTTCAGTTTCAGGTTCGTTTCGCAATGGCACTCACAACATCAGCAGATATTTTTACACATACAAACTATAAAACGGTTTTGAACTCAACTATGATGCTGCAACCTAGAAATCTGTGTTCCATGATGGAAGCAAAGAACATAGCAAAGAAGAAGCTACTCCAAGCCCATATCATTCTCAAGTTAAGGAAGAAGTTGATGAGTGAAGATACCACGTCAGCATGCTATGGGCTGTGCAGTAAAAAAGTGGTACCTACTCCTGTTGTGATGCCCACAGCTCCGTTGTTAACAGCTCCATACCCTTATCCACTAGAATTAAGCCCCACCATACCAATGAACGATTGGAATCCAATGAATACACCTCTATTCACTATCCAACCTTTACCAATGATTATAACTAGTCCCAGCACATACGCAACCAATACTTATCCATTTGGTGGAACTGTGGTGCAACCTGTTTCAGCTCCAATAATTTTACCAGCATTTGTACAGGCTAGTAGTAAAGATATTTCTAATTATGTAAATGAATTAGATTTTTCATCAGAAATAGTTGAAAGTTTTACAGATATAGATATAGGTAATACTACAGAATTGGCACAAATGAATGATTTGAATAATGAAAATTTAGAAACAATAAATATTAAAATACTGGAAGCTCAGGGGGATCCTTTTGAAGTGTATTTAACATTGCCAAAACAACTGTTTCCAACGGCAACAATGATAGCTGTAGATCCTAATGCAATCATAGATGAATTTTGTAAAATGCCGAATTTGCAGCGTCAAGCACCTTGGATTTTAGACCTCGAGTTTGGCATCCCGAGGACTCTTATAACTCGCCCTTTACCTCTTTATAATGTCAAGTTTAATAGTATACACTGTAAGAATGCTCCGGATGCGATCCATCCGGGTTTCGAAAGCTGCACTCCAGATTTTAAAAGGGCATTATTATTTTATTACGACTGCGTCGTGTCTGCATGGTACAGAGGTTATACGATGATTACCTGTGATGGGTCGGTCGAGAATTTCCAGTCATGGTTGCAACTGCCAATGCAGGTTCTAGGGATGTGTTGGCCTTAAAGCATGTTGCATGTTTTCCAAAGATTTTTTATGAAATATTTTTTATTACATCAATGTTGTTTTTTATGGTTTTAATAATAAATTTATGAAATTATTTGGTTTTATTAACATGAACCAATGCACGGTAGTTAATGTAATCGACAATGGTGTCCTAAGTCTTCTTTCCTGTTTACAGTATTCTAGTAACTTCTTCTGTTCTCAAAATGTTTAAAGACTACTTTTTCTTCTTCCTATAGTGCCACCAGTGCCAAAATATAAATCCCCCTGAATCACCGTAAAATGTCGCGGTGCAAAGATTTAATTTAAAGCCAGAGCTATCCCATTTTACCTTCTGACTTCCACAGTTGATTGTTTGGTGCCCAACCGCATTCCCTCATCAAAATCTGACCCAAATTTAAGATTCCTAATGACCCTGCGGAAATTTGTGGGCCAACTGCTCAGGCACGAGATACATAGGAACAGAAGGTTAATAGAATACTGGTTACTGCCAGCTTGAATAATCTCACTGTTGGGAAAAAGTCGCTCTCCTCTCGATTTCTAACTGGTTCGATGCAGAGATAATGTGGTCCGTGATCAAAGTCAGCAATATTATGTTTTGTGAGCGGTATATGATGTAGTGTAGTCAATGTATACTGGTCAGTTATTAATTTAATGTCTAGAAGATCTACTGTGGTTTATAAAACAAAGGGAAACGCACGCACACATCTAAGACACGCTTCCTTTAAAGTGTGTTCAAGCGCACTCATGATAGGCATTTGCTTTAGATCCAGTGAACGTTTTCAGTCAGCAGCACTAATATGTAGACACTTACCGACTTTTAGAAGCAAGTTTCGCTTTCCGTATTGATTTCATTTTCAGATTACGTAACGAAACTAATATTTTGTAGCCCATAATTATGATCTCAAAGTTGCAATCGTTATTAATTCACGAGAAATTCGCGTTTAAACTTTGCCAAGTGTTATGTTTGCGTGCGCCTGTTCTCGCTTGTTGCATTAAGTCAACCTTCTGCTCTTACTATTGTGTGGTTAACCGCTCTGGGGATTCAATTCACGCTGCCCTTTATTTATCGACGTTGACTTAGTTCGTGAATTCTTTTAGGTAATCAACTGGGTTTTATAGAAAGGTAGTTTAAAGGAAAGGTTTATGTTTATGTGCTTAAAACTGATTCGATGCTTGACTATGGGCATTGAATTGGTGATGTAACTTAAATATTGAGAGACATTAGCTAAAATATTGGTGTTATGGATCTCAAACACTGGAAAGAGAAGTGCTGTTTTTCCGGCGGCGAGATGGGCAGACGACATCGTTGCCATGACCGGAACCTATTGGCTGGCAAGTGGAGCTATAGCAAAAGCTATAAACATATATGTATACCTACAAGTAAAGAGCGATCCACCCAGCAGAGGGTGAAGTCGGGCTGTGGAAAATGAAATAAAATAAGTTAGGAAGAAAAAAATCAAACAAAACCTTTAAAAAAATATCTCAATATTTTAATAATTATTAACAATAATATTATTGTGAAACAATCAACGTCATCATAAACTATCATTTAATAAAATCGCAATAGTTAACTTAATCAAACAAACAGCACTGAAGGAGCTCGATATTTTACTAAATGCAGTAACAATGCGCGAATTGGTAATATTCACATTCGTCCCCTTTGTATATAACAAGTTAATTTATATCAATTTACAAAAATATATTAATCATTACTATTATACGTATAAAAGAGTTCAATGCGAATGTGATTTACAGTCAGATGATGGAATAAAAAAACTTATTAAAGATGAAAAGTAGGATAGTATGTACAAATTAGATCTGAAGGCCTAGAAAAAGTGACGTTCCATGTTGTAAAAAATACATTGAAATAAGCTATCGAAAAGTCTCGACAGCTATTGTCACCTTGTCTATGCCCGCTGGATTCTTTCTGCTATTTTTAAACTTGAAGAAAGACTTCTAAATTCTTAACAAATTACTGATTCTGTATGAGTAAAGTTGCTTTGACTTAAAACACCTTTATTAGTTTTCGTACTTCGTCACCTGATTGCAAAACAATTCGATTTCCTAACAAGGAACTAAAATAAATTCGGATAATATTTACAAAAATATGTGATTCCTCTGCTAAATGTCGGACACAAGTAAATAATACTGTATTATTAGTACAAACTTAACTAAAAACGGCAAGATACATACGCAAAAATATTTACAATACGTTTGAGCATAATTACCTTAGGATGTATTTAAATTAAACTAGTAAAGATAAAAATGATCTTAAAATAGTTTGTATTTACAAAGAATTGTTTCAAGTGCGTTAGGCAAAGTAATTGTACATTGTGACAAGTGGTCTTACTGTCGTTCAAATTTCTGCTGAATGAAAAGCTGTATACGGGCTAAAATTTAATGAACCAGCAAAACTTTACAGACGTATTATGTCAAAGTAAATAAAACACCTGGAAAGTTTCTCCAACTAATTAAATATGAACTTGAATACATCTTACGGTTGAAGGCAAATGGCTCGCCCCCTTTATCATGCGACTTAAAACATCAGTTATGTTTTAAGTCGCATGTTGTGCGTGAAAATGCAGCTATGACGTTATTGAATCAAGCTGCATTTTCACCAAAGAGTTTGCAATGAATAGTAATAATGTTGTGAAACTGCATACTGCCTTTGGCTTTTAGAGCAAATAAACAATCAAACACGTCAGCTATTTGACTGCATGTAGGTTACGTTTACCGATCCAATTTGCTCACGACACATCACGGTAGGTCGAATTAGGTACCTACGTTTTACTGTTGATTCTGGTAGAATGGTCATTGGAGTACCTTCCTTTTCCAATTACGTTACCTACTGCTACTATTGTATCATCAACATCATCTTAGATAAATACAGAAAATTATCTATAATTATAGGTGGAAATCCATACCTAGCATCATTCAATTAAAAATGGAAGCTGGGCTCCAAAAAAATTGGACTCTTTCTGGCTCATTTCGAGCGGATGCATCTTAATTTCTATGAAACTGCTGCCTATTCGAAAGTTGGAACCAAATTATTCAAAAATATAGCAATTTAATGATTCAAAAGAAAATGAAGTCAGTAAGACCACTGTCCTAAGTACTCATGCTTAAGTTCAACAGCCTCAAAGCAGTAATCAGGGCGTTTATTGTGAAGCTTAAAAATATCACCATTTTGAAGCTCCGGTAACGGTTGTCGGTGCAGAATCTCGCTTCCACGAGTTCTGCAAGCTCCTGGCGAGATATTTCCTAATAAAACGCCTCAGAAAACGTTGAATCCAATCAACATTTTTGAAGGTAACTTGTGCCGCACTTGTCACCAATTCGTTTCGTGTCTTTGTTCACTGTTCAATCACTTTGTCACTTTCAATCACCTTCATTTTTAAAGCACTTCATAAGTGCTTCGGTTTAGGAGTTGACGGTTTGTAGAATCCAAGGAACGAACTTGGATATCCTTGTGCAGACGCCTGGTAAGTTCGCTTCTCCGCATCCAATGCCCCAGCTGATGATTCCAGCTAGGAAGTACTTTGAGTCTTTTCCTTTGACCTGTAATGAAAATAAGCAGGAATTATTAAGAGACTTAAATTGGTAGTGCTTGTGAGAGAGCCAGAGAATTCGAGGAACAGGAGACGTTCCTCGAATTCTTTTCAGGCGCAACGCTGTCTTGGAATATAATCCTGACTGACTGGGATGAGTGATCCAACGTGAAAGACAATAATAAATTTCAGTAGGTATGTCTGGAGTTCAGTGAGGCGAGTGTGCTTCCTATAATTAATGTAATTGGTGTATAGTTTTTCTAGGACACAGTAAAAAATATTAGTTCTGTGATGATTAAACTTATGATAACTTTGTCCTATCAATAAGCTGAGAGCAGAAAGGTCCGATAACTTGATGAAAACTATTTCAAGACTTGGACGTTTTCACAACAGGATTTCTTTGTTCGCACGATCTATTTGCAAAGCCTTGCTTCAAGAAGAAGACATTAATTATTTGCTTATTTCTAAGCCTGTACCTACATGTTTCGCGAAGATTCCGGGAGACAAAAGTAAAGTTCGCCAAAGATTTTGTATAATGAGTTTCCGAAACTCCTATAAAACTATTTCTTGGAACCTGTAGATAATGTTATTCAACGAAGTTTTGAGCGCCCAAGATTTGATAATACTTCTTATGAAGCTTCAGTTACTAAAATTGTTTGAATTTTCACAACGATAGTTCACTCGGTATCAAGGCTAGGTGAAATTAAGGGACACGGTGAAAGTTGGAAGGGTTAATCAACATTTAACTAGTACTTTGCGGGTGTGGAATTGTTTTATTAATGCTGTAATATGGGAAAACTATGGGTTCATGTGGTTAGCAGGAACTTTTCATGGGGTGGTATAAATTAAAATTTGTTTAAGCACTCTAAAACTATTTTACATTATGTGCTTTGTTTGACGAAAATGAACCCAAATCAAAGTTTATTTTAGTTCATTTTTTATGAGGTATGTTAAGGTCATCACTTCATCATAACGTAACACGTAAGACCTTCACTACTGGACGTAAGCCTCTTCCAAATGTCAACAAAGATACCGTCATTCCAATGGCTTCAGAAAGTTGTATAGCAACCCAAGACATCTACTTTTAACCGACTTCCAAAAAGGGGGAGGTTCCCTATTCGTGTGTATTTTTTTTTGGTAATTATTTGATTTAAGATATTACCTGCAAAGGTCCTCCGGAGTCACCTTGACAGGAGTCATGACCTCCCCTCTCATGTCCGGCGCACAAGAAGATGTCCGGAATGAACTCGTGCCTACCGGCCCTCAGGAACATAGACTTACATCGGTCGTTCGATACTATTGGTACTTGCACCTGAAAAATTAACAATCAATTAGATCGGTTTCAATAACATAAAGGTAATGATTATTTTTTGGAGATAAAATCTGAATAAAGGGGTTCCAATCACAGTAATTGAAATAAGATCGACTCAGTCACTCAGAATGCTTCGTTGGTAAAAACATAATCTACATTAGCTCAGTGGAAAGTGGTCCATTCATTATCATTCTCCTACCCTTATATTTTTTTAGGTATTAGTGGTCGGCGCAGCATGTCTTTGATACTTTGAAAGGTCATCACCTTTCCACATTCCGTCAGTATTGCAGCAATAACCAAACATGATAAAATGAAGGTACGATTTCAAAGCCAAAGCAATGGCAAATCCACTCGACCACTATCACAGATCACAACAGCACAGCTGTTGCTGCGTAAAGCCTCGTATCCACTAGGGCCTAATGAATACGAGGCAACAATTGACGTGAGACATCTTGCACAACAAGATGCTCAACGTGTTCAAAGTTAGCGCGGAACTTTTATTCAGTAATGTTGTCTGTCTACGCATGGTCAGTCGTTGGCGACATGTGCCCAGATGAACTAGAGTTGATTTCAGCGCTAGTGGTCATTAATTTTACTACTACTCTATGAAAAAGCTTGCGTAAATGGCAAAATTGGCAGCTATTACTGTTAGTAAGTAGATAGTAGAATCATTCTAAAATTCTCAATAATTACCTCTTGCAAAACCGACGGCAGCACGCCACCTTCAGACAGCCTTCCCCAACCAGTGACCGTAGCATTTTCACCAACCAGCAGATCATCAGTAGCCGGCAAACATATAGGTGATATATGAGGAGCGAATTGCACTGGAGCCTCCAATTTCACCAGCGCCAAGTCATATTCATAAGTGTAGTAGTTGTATTTTGGATGGACTGCCTTCCTGGCAACACCGCTCTCGACAAATGGGAATTCTTCTGATACGGATGAGAAGTCGTATTCGCCGACTCTGATCCTTATTTGTGATGTTAGGAGGCTGGAATGGAGAAATTTGTCTGGTTAGTGAATAGTGATGTAGAAAGTTTAACAGTATAAGGTAGATATTGGTTTTCTACAATAAACATGAATTATTTTGGTGTATAGCTCATATAATATCTACTATGCCATCAGAAGCATCATAAGTAAGCAAACAAATAAAGGGAAGTTTGCTTAATTTTGTGGTGACATCTAGAACACCACTTTTGAACCACTTTCGTAGTTCATCACGCAAATCCTACATTGCCTCACAACGAACAACCCAAAAACATCCAGGCGTAATACGCGTCTGGTCGATGTAGGTACCCCTATGACCTTCCTACCCTCTTCCTTCTTCACAACTGGATAAATACTATTTCCTCTTTAGAGCAGATTTGTTTTCTTCTTCTTTTAGCATACAGGAGGATACGGCTAGTTTGTCATCAGTGGTTAAATAACAACACTTACTGATGAGGATTTACGAATGAACCCAAGAACTGTAAACAAAGTACTGCATGGAAACCTATCTAAACGGGATGCAGTAAGCTTCAATTGTTCATTGTGTGTAGAAGCCATTAAAACTCGATCAGCTCGTCGCTCGGCAGATGGTTTGGCGAAATTCTCGCAAAACTAACACTCAGTATCGCTGAACGTCATTTCGTTTTGCCAACAAAACTGACAGTTACGGTATCTACCTATCGGAAAAATTTAATGGGAATGAATCATAATTATTAATTTTCATTGATTGGTGTTTGTGATAGACTCTCAGATGAAAACTGTAGTTTCTTCATTTCAGGTGAAAGACGTCAAGTGCTGGACATAGGCCTCCTCCAAATGTCGCCACATTGACTATTCCTGTGGGTTTCGCATCCAGTGGAACCCCGTAAACTTCTCACCAGGTCATCGGTTCAAAAACTGTACTAATACTTTACCTTTGACAAAATACATAACATAACACCACCCCTGACATCCCAGGACTGGATAGAGTTTACTTATTTATTATAGTACACACACAACAAAAAAAAAGCAAAAAATAAAGAACCCCAGTTACCTACATTTATCGCAGTCGTAAAAAAACTGTATCTATGTTGCGGAGCATAAAGTTGCAGTCCTTAAATTTTGTAAAACCTTATCCTGTATAAGACAGCCTCCATTAAATATACTTCGCTTTTAATTCCCTTTTTATGGTGTTTAGACTGTTCCCTTTACTTTGTTTTTACTGTAATCTACTTAGAGGCGACTAAGAGATGGGAAATATAAAAAAAAATAAGCGAAAAAGAACTGTCTGTCCGTCTGTATGAATGCGTTAATCTCAGGATTACCAGATGGATTCTGATAAAACATTTCGCAGGAAGACTTAAGATGTTTAAGATTTTTTTAGTGGTTAAAAGGAGGGTGGAATGTGGATTGCGAAATTGTGGGCAGTTTGTTTCAAGCGGGCTAGCGTTTTTAAGTCGGCAGTTTTGTGAAGTATTAGCACTAAGGTACTTTAAAAGAAAAGCTTACGTTTAGTTGTGGAGTTCTTTGGGTGAATCAAGCAATTTACATAATTAAGTAGGTATTTTGTTTCGTGCGTTCACCAGCAACGATGAAAGCACTTATAATTTATTAGTTCTTATGTAGGTAAGTGAACATAACATAACCTGTGTAATCGACAAAGGGTTATGCAGAGGTGTACCTAACAAGAACACCAACGTGGGGTCCTACTGTCCACAGCCTTTTTAAGGAAATTTCTAAACGCCTTGTTGACGCTTCCTCTGACCCAAGGGCTGGCTTTTTCTTTGGCCAGGGGTGAAGTGTTGCCATATTATACAACGCGGCAACGCTGCCAGTCTCTTGGGTACTTTACCTGCTAACAGCGTTGAGGAGGAGCTTTTCGATGCCCTTTTATAGGTAGTTTGTTTTTAGTTTAGTTTTGTTAATATATTTTGTTGTTATGTTTAGTATAGTCTTAGATATAAATGAGCCTTTTGCTATCAACATTTCAACCGGACACAAAACCAGGCTTCGAGACTGCTACCAAGAATCGAACTGAGAATCAGACCCAGGATCTTTTGCTGAGCGGTGGCGCTTGCAACCATTCGATAAAGAGGCAGTCTGTTCTTGGGTAGTTTAATCATACATTCGAACACCCCAATTTATATGTACCTAACCATATTCTCTTCTCTAACTATGTAAGAGCTGGAATATTGCCAGTCCAATTTTCATACGATTTTCTTTAAAACACGACTGTTTTATCAAAACACAGAATCAGTGAACACTATCACAATAATGAAAGTATTTGTGTGCAAAGCACGAGAGGAAATATTCTTTAGCACTGTTTTGGGATGCGAGTCGCACTGTGAAAAAGATGTGTTTGAAAATGGAGGGAATTTATTCATTCATGCTTTGGTTGTTCTTGCGTGTAGTCGTGAATAGAATAGTCAGTAATTGTATTTTGACGGTTAATAGTACACTCACATTTCACCAGTCAAGTTTTAGTCCCATGGACGAAAGGGGGAGTAGGTGCCATACTGCCATCAACCAGGCACATAATAGGGAATATTCATGTTTTTCTTTCTTGTCTTAAATTAATAGTTTACTATTTTATAACGTAGAAAAAAATATTAATGGGCTTCAAAATACTCTTGATATTTTTAAAAATGAAATTTAAAACTTTAAAAAAATTTAAGCAGTTCAAACGCCGCCATTTTGCGCGCGCTTTACGTGACGTCACATGACACGTCCAGTGGGTGTTTCACAGAACATATAATTACCCTAACGGGATACAATGTCGTGTTAGATGACGTCACATTTCGTTCGATCAATGGTGGCGCGTTTTGGAAGTTTGAATTTCGCTCCCTTATTTTGCACTTTTTGAATATTATTTTAGGGGTTTAAATAATAAGTAAATAAAAAAAAATCCTTTTCATTATAATATTACGATAATAAGTAATAAAGAAAAAAATATTTTAGGCCATTTCAAATTTAATGCATATTCCCTATTAAATCTAAATTCCGTGGATGCAACGGAGAAATTCATGTTGGATAAATCCAATGTGATGTAGTATGTATTTGACGTATGTATGCTTGTGTGCGTGCTTATAATAATATCTATTCTACCAAATATACTCAGTATTCAATCAGCATTACAGATGTTTCATTGTGTCTAAGTCCCGTCCTTATATGGCGACCGTGACATTTGATCTTGGATCAACATAATCATGGCAGCGATTAGTCCGGGTTGTGCCAATCTAAGGTGCAAAGTAAGAAAATCTTTTTAAACCAAAACAGTGCCAGTGAAAAAAAAAAAAAAAAAAAAACAGTCACAGTGGAAGAATTTAAATTTCATCTGTCAGCAATAAGCACAGTGCTGATGGTCATAAAATATGTACAATATTGTTCCTCGGATTTTGTATATTAGCTACCGGCTATATAAAAAAAAAAAAATGCCATCAAACTTGGAAGAGAGACCAATTAACGCGTCATGTCCTGAGGCGTTCTGATCGAACCAGGCATTATCGGAGTCCAGGGGTATCAGTTATATGCGAAGATTGTAATTGCAGAGCTACCAATTCCTGCAAAGGAACTCAAGTAAAGTAACAAGTGGAAACGGGAACCAGATGACTACGGCTAGAAGATTTTGTGTGATTGCGTAATAAAAATGTGTCAAAGTGCTTTAAAGTGAATCGGTGTTTATGTAGAAATCTATGTGAATAATCATATCTATATCTGTTTTATAATGGACCGTAATGTATGAACACTTAATTAATTTAAGTACTAAGCTTAAAAAGTACTGAGCAAAACTTAATAAGGTAAAAACATATTTGGTGAAAATCGGGCCAGGTAGGCGTAAAGGTGAAATTGTGTTGAAAAAATTAAAAGAAGATGTTAATTTAGTTAGTCAGTTTAATTGTAGTTTGGAAGAGTTAAAAGCGTTGAGACCCAAAATAAAGGAGGATGAATCTTTAAAATTTAATGAGCAAATTTCACAGTTTTATACTTTATACGACAGCATATTAGACATATGCAGTAAATTCATCGGTAGAGAAATACACTAGTAAGGCAGAAAATATGGCCAAATTCGATCTGAAGGTTGCATTGAATTTATTACCAATTTTGAAAGATGATGAGGCTAGTACAAAGCAGCTCATTGACAGTGTAGAATATTATCAATCCGAACTCGACCAGGAAGGCCAAAATAAATTAGTTAACTTTGTTTTGAAAAGTCGTTTGTCACAGGCGGCTAAACTAAAACTAGACAATAAATATGAATCAGTTGACGGTTTAATTAAGGCTATGAAAACTCATTTGTTGCCCAAAAAGTCGGCAACGGCGCTTCAACATAAATTATTTAATATGCGACAAAACGATCTTTCTATAGACGAGTATGGTAAACAAATTTCAGATTTATTTGTAGATTTAACCATTACTCAATCCGAAGGTAATGAGACCAGTTTTAGTGTGTTGAAGCCAATAAATGAAAAACAAGCTATAAAAAGTTTCGCATATGGTTTGAGAAACCGGCGGTTGAGCACCATAATCGCAGCTAGGAATTATTCGTCTTTGAGTGATGCTATTCAAGCTGCAATAGATGAACAAATGACATCCCCATCGACATCAGGTGATATTTTGGCTATGCGTTATAATAACAGAAATAACTTTTATCAAAACAGGAATTTTGGGGGTCGGTTCAGGAATAGAGGTCAGCATACACCAGGTCGCGGACAGGTGCCAGACCAGGGTATTCGATTTCAGGCAGACGACAGCAGCTGGACAGGTGGTCAATTCAGAGGACGAGCTGCACCAAGGTCATCTCGAGGCAATAGAGGTAAGATATTTTACAGTCGCTCTAGAAATGCTGAGGGAGATGAACAAGAAATGCATATTTTGACAGACTCATGTTCACATGAAAAGAAAGAGTCTAAAGAGTCAGAACACGATAAGTTTGTCGTGAATAAAAATGTAATATTGTCTTGTAATAATGTATGTCATATTAATTTGAACATTAATCCTTGTGGGGACTTACATAGTTGGCTTATTGATACCGGGGCTTCTATTTCAGCCATAAAATATGAACACGTGATCGAGAATAATATTCCTATCCAAAAAGAGACACTTGTTGTTGATGGTATCGGAGGCAAAGTACAAGCAATCGGATATGTTTATATTAATCTATATTCGGGAGATCACATTGTAAGCAATAAATTCTTCGTATTTAAATCGTTACCATGTAAGGCTAGTGGCATACTAGGCCAAGATTTTCTAAGCAAATATAAATCGGTTTTAAACTTGGGTAACAATTCTATACAACTATGGAATGAGACCATAAAAATAGATTTACCTATCACTACGGTGAATAATTTATTAACTATACCCGCTAGATCTGAATCAGTTCATTTTATCAAAACTGAAATTCGGCAGGAATGCGTAGTTTGCGCTACTGAAGTAAAGGAAGGATTATACTTAGCAAGTACTTTATCAAAACCGATTAATGGGCGAATACC
This sequence comes from Diarsia mendica, assembly GCA_949316265.1. Classification (NCBI taxonomy): domain Eukaryota; kingdom Metazoa; phylum Arthropoda; class Insecta; order Lepidoptera; family Noctuidae; genus Diarsia; species Diarsia mendica. The sequence continues at coordinate 19,989,590 of OX438900.1, read as the reverse complement.
AGTACGATTTTTAAATACTACGGGAAAAGATGTTGATTTAAAAGATTTTAAACCCACGATACTCTTAGCTAATGATTATAATGTTTGTGAATTTGCCGAACCCACGACAAAATATGCGGAAAGGGTAAAACATCTTTTCCCATTACTCAATTTAAACCACTTGAAAACGGAAGAACGCGATAGCATTAAAAACATATGTGCAAAATATAACGATCTTTTCTATCTTAAAGGGGATAAATTAACTGCCACAAAAATATACAAACACTCGATAAATTTAAAGCCACAAACCACGCCATTGTATTCTAAGCCATACAGACTCCCACATTCACAAAAAGGGGAAATAAGGAAACAAATAGATAATATGCTCGAACAAGGTATCATAGAACCATGTAACAGTGAGTGGTCGAGCCCCGTTCTTTTGGTGCCTAAGAAAGCAGATATAAATGGATTGAAAAAATGGCGTTTAGTTATAGACTATCGCAAATTAAATAACTGTATACAGGATGATTCCATTGCCTAATATCAGTGAAATATTAGATTCTTTATCCGGATGTATTTATTTTTCGCATTTAGACCTCAATCAGGGATTTTATAACGTCGAACTTGAGCCGGATAGCAGGAAGTATACTGCTTTTTGTTCGGGACAGTTTCAAATGACCAGAATGCCGATGGGGCTTAAGACAAGCCCCAGTTCCTTTTCGCGCATGATGACTATGGCTATGTCTGGTCTTTGTTATGAAAAATGCTTGTGTTATCAAGATGATCTGATAGTTTTTGGCCGAAGCCTGGCAGAGCATAATAGAAATTTAATTGATATATTTGAACGATTACGTGAAGTCAATTTGAAATTAAACCCGGCGAAATGTAATTTTCTACAAAAGGAATTGCTCTACTTAGGCCATATTGTATCAGGAGAAGGGGTTTTACCCGACCCTGACAAAATAAAAACAGTGCACGACTATCCTGTGCCTAAAAGCGCGGATGAAGTTAAGCGATTCGTGGCATTTACTAACTATTATAGAAAATTTATACCGAAATTTGCTGAAATTGTTTATCACTTAAATTTGTTATGTAGAAAAAATGCTAAGTTTAAATGGGATGATAATTGCCAAAAGGCATTTGAAAGTCTAAAAAAATGTATAACATCGCCTCCCGTTCTACAATACCCCGATTTATCAAGTAAAAACACATTTATTATACAGACTGATGCATCGGGTTACGCAGTGGGAGCTATTTTAGCAAACTCTGACGGCCGCCCAGTCGCGTACGCTAGTAGAAGCCTAAACAAGGCCGAGCTGAACTACCCAACGATTGAAAAAGAGCTCCTAGCTATCGTATGGGCTGTGAAGCATTTCAGGCCGTATTTATATGGTCGAACCTTCAAAATTGTTACCGACCATAAACCACTAGTATATTTGTTTAGTTTAAAAGACCCCTCAAGCAGATTGCTTAAGTTTAGGTTATGCTTAGAGGAATACGATTACGTTATTGAATATGTAAAGGGCAAAGAGAATGTAGCCGCAGATGCGCTTTCTCGCATTACAGTTTCATCCAAGGAACTAAAAGAATTAAATAAGTGTATATCATGCGTCATGACACGAGCCCAAAAGAAAAGATTAGAAACAAATAATTCTGTTAATCAAAATGTTACGAGCAGAGAGAGTCTGCAGAACGAGCCAAGGCTAGTAGAAACTAATATTGCTCCGAAAAATGCAGTTGAACTTAGGTTTGCCGATATGAAGTATATAAATAAATTACGAATCACGAATAAAATTACACATGAAAATAATATTTTTATGTTCGATAGCTATCAACTTACGATATTTATTAAACCGTCAGCACAATCCCAGCTGACGCCAGCAGAATTCATGAAGGAGTTGTGTGAATTTTGTGCCACAATTAATACAGATAAAATTTTTATAATGAAAAATAAGAACAATAGGATCTTTATACAAAAGTTCACAAGTGAGGTAAAAAAGTGTTCTAACTGGAAAAGGCTCTCTATAATTATTATAAAGGAAGGAGAAAGAATCGAAAATAAAGACGATAGGAAAGTAATTTTAAATGACTTCCATCTATTACCTACAAGCGGTCATGCAGGCATTAGACGTATGTTCAATAGCATTAAAAAATATTACTTCTGGCCGGGACTCGAAAAAGATATTGTTAACTTTGTCAAAAAATGTCCAAAATGTCAGCAACAAAAATATACGGCATTTGCTAAAGAACCAATGACTATTACCTCTACGTCTCATACTACCTTTGAAAAAATATATTTGGATTTAGTGGGACCGCTTGATAGGGATTGTTATAACCATTCATATATTCTAACACTACAATGTGAGTTGTCAAAATATGTATGCGCATTTCCTTTGGTTTCTAAAACATCAGAAGAAGTTGCACGAGTGTTCGTGAACAACTTTATTCTCCAACACGGCATTCCAAGAGAGGTTGCTACTGATCGAGGTGCGGAATTTATGTCTGACACCTTTAAAGAGGTATGTAAAATTCTTAATATCACTAAATTAAATTCAACAGCATATCACCATGAAAGTATCGGGGCTTTAGAGAACTCACACAAAAGTTTAGGGGCGTTTTTAAGAATACAGACAGAAAATAAACCAGACTCATGGAGCACTTGGCTCCCATTTTGGTGCTTTGCATACAACACGACGGTACACACTTCAACAAAATTTACGCCATTTGAACTCGTCTATGGAAAGATATGTAATTTGCCAAGTAATCTTACCAAATCTGTAGAGCCACTATATAACTATGACAGCTACCCCCTCGAGCTCAAATATCGATTACAGATATCACAAACAGAGGCGAGAGATAATTTAATCAAAAGTAAATTACAAAGGAAAGATAAATATGATCACCACATAAGTCCTACTAAATATAAACAGGGAGACCGTTTATTAATTAAAAGCGAAACTGGTAATAAGTTGACGAACCTTTATACGGGACCCTACGAGGTTGTCCGAGATCTGTCACCCAATGTGGAGGTGAATATTAATGGTAAATTAGATTTAGTTCATAAAAATCGTACGAAATTGTACTATGACTAATTATGTTTGACTTAGGTAATCATCGTTAGCAAAAGATCATATGAAACATTAAGCGTATGTTTTTAAATCTCATTCAATTGCAACATACAAATTGCACCACATACTGGTTTGTTTAATTATGTATAAGTAGAATAGTAAGACCATTTATGTTTAGATAACAATAATGTTAATGACTTGATGATGTAGATCAAGTTACTCGCACGGTAAATGTTTATAAAACAAGCAATCATTGTTTAAAATTAAATAAGAAATAGATGATTTTAATGCATATAGTTTTAAGTTTTAAATGTTATCCTAAGGTAAAAAATAAAATATATTTTATATTTCACCTTATTTTACCGAGGGGAGGTGTGATGTAGTATGTATTTGACGTATGTATGCTTGTGTGCGTGCTTATAATAATATCTATTCTACCAAATATACTCAGTATTCAATCAGCATTACAGATGTTTCATTGTGTCTAAGTCCCGTCCTTATACAATATTACATTGCACGACTCCAGAATCGAAACTAGGACCTCGTGCTCAGCAGTCGCGCTTGCGACCACTCGACCAATGAAGCAGAGGTAGACTCACCACTGTCTAAAACTACTTACTCATCAACGCAATGTCCAGCTGTTGCAATCCAGCCCTCATTGATGATGGCTCCTCCACACCGATGCGTTGAAGAGAAACCGAAGTAAGAAGTTCTCCTGACGGACACCTGCCACGGCCACCGACCGAAGGTGGAGTCCTTGCCGCCCATGATCCTGGATTCTGGACGTGGCCACATTGCTGTGAGACCACATTCTGGAAAATATTAAAGGTTTTATTTAGTACGGGACGTTATTGATGTCTTACCAAAGTATTGATAAACTTAAGCCAATCCTAAATCATTATTCTCCTGTCCTTCTCACAAGTTATTTCGGCGTAGCATATCTTTTTCTTCCTTACTTCTCTATTATTTGTCATCTCAGCAGTCACCTTCTTTCTAGCCATAATCATCCTTCACACAGTCCATGCATCGTTTCTTTGGTCTTTCTTTACTCTTATTCTTTCTTTATTATTATTATCTACACTCATTCTCAACTAAATATTAAGGCAATAATATGTGATGGATTTAATATTTATCCTTATGATCGGCTTCAAAAAGCAATAGGTACAAATTAATCATCATCATCAATTTTATTGCCTTGTCCACGTTCATAAATCAGGGCATTTTTAATTTTTCATTCAAAAATTAGGATAATTTATTGACAACAACATAGGAACGCATGTGGAATCGAGTTATGTGCCAATAAACACACTATATTTTACCCAAAAAGACCAAATCCTGCTAAAATGCTCATTCCGAAAACGAAGAGTAACTTTCACGATAAAAACATAAATTATGATTCCCATTTAAATGCAAACCGCTGAAACTCCACACATTTGCCCTGCACTTTGAGTGCTGCAATGAGGTCGAGATTATTCCAGAAACCCAGATAAAATCAACTGAATGCATTACGAAAAGGTATGGCAAACGTAAATTACAGGGGAAACTGTGGAAAACCATAAAAAGTTTCAACTCGAGTTAATGGTACTTATAATAATGCATTTAATGTAAGGGTTCCTAACGGCCAGGAAGATTTGCGAGCGGGAAGTCTATTTGGGTCGAGTCTATATAATTTGCATTCGGTGATTTTAATTCTTTGGGGAGGTTAAACGAAATTTAATGCTATGGTTGGAATTCGTTGTTGATATTTAAGTGGGGTTTTAATCTATTAGTAATGAATGTCTAATACAGTTTGGGAGAGAAGCCACAAATTAGTCTTAAACTTATTAATTGGTTTAAGTTTAAAGACGGAGCCCTGTACCAACATTTTTTTTACTCAGTTAAGAATTATGACACTGATAGGTCGATCTAATCTTCTTCTTAGCTTTGCCACAGGATTTTTTTATTAAATTATTTAGGTCCAAAATTCAGCTATGCGAGCTTTTACTCTCTGAATAGATCATAAATCCCATTTCACTCAACTGATACATTTAGTATGAACCTTTTCATTCGAATTAATCTATTTTCCTTTCGCATTTATGAAGGATCACTTAAAGCAAAATAATTTAATAGAAGTATGTAAGTACGGAATTTCAGTAACTAAATAGTACTAGGTACACGGCTACACATCAAATATAAAATGGCCTCGCTTTTGTTTATATTCTTTGTTTAGGTAAATGAGAGATTCGCATAAACTGGATAAATATAGCTTGATTAGTCGTCGTGACTCGTGCTTACACGTAGGTACAGTCGAACAAGCTAATAAGTATACAGGGTAGAGATCTTTATAATTCTATAACATTGAAAACATTGATTCTAATTTTGTTTTATGAAGTGTCAAACGCTGTATCGTTTGACATCAGTCTCTAAATGTATCTGTATCATCTTAAAAGTAAATACAAGTTAGCTGGTTAACTTATTAGCTTGTTCGACTGTACCTAAATGTGTTATTCAAGCAAGCACAACTTGTATTTTATCCTATCCTACGTCTTCTTCTTCTTATCGTGTGGGCAGTAAGGTCTAACGACCCCACACACCTATAGTGTCAGAGATTCTAAACCGCCTCAAAGGCCTCTGACATGGTTTGGTCCTACTGTAGTTGAATCAAATAAGTATGAATAACGACAGCACCTATCACTATAAACTTACCACCAGTATTAGTAGCAGACGTCGTCTGAGCCGGCGCAGAAGTAGACTCTTCTGTCCTGTTGATCATATTCATCGCCGGATCCTTCGGCTTGATATAATTCTTGTGTGGCTTGCTAGTGGTGGTGGTGAACTTCTTCGTAGGCTTCGGTTTCCCTGCTGGCTTCTCCCACGAAGGTCGAGGCTTCGTGATGAAGGAGGGTTCCGTCGTGGCCTGCCAGTGGATCGTGTTCAGGTTGCTTGGCCTTGAATTGTATTGGCCTGGAATTATTTGAAAAGATGATTAAAAATTGATGATTGAGTGATTGATAAATTATCAGCCTATGTGTTACCACTGCTGGGACATAGGTACCTACTTTAAGAGTGTAAATGTAAATTAAAGCAACCAATCAATCAAGGTTATTTTACATCACAGCTGGCAACTGGACATGCCAGCAAATAAACGTAGGATAACAAACGAGGTTATTTAAACGTCTTATTTTAATCAAATTAAATAGAAAGTCAGACTAATTAAATAAACACAAACAGTCATCTTTAATGAGCTAATATTATTTTATTTCTTATAATTATTGTATCGACCCACATACTGCGAGTGTATCAAGTAGTTGGTACCTATCTACTAAACATCTCTGCCCATCCCTTCTAAAAGTTAGGCATGATGATGTATTTTTTGTTTATTGAGGATACTGCCATCTGCCCGTTTACTTTCAACTCAAAAGAAAGGCCCTTTTGAGTCCTATCCAAAGCCCAACTGAGCATTTACACCAAACACAGCCACCAAGGCATGCATTTCAGTCACAAGTTTCACATTTAATGGATAGATGGCAGCACCGTCATAAAAATAATAATTTAACTAGGTGGGTAGTAAGTTTGAACGCACCTGGGTTGATGCTGTTCTCCGAATGCTGCTCCGACACAGCCATGGGCCGTGCTCCAGACAATATGCTAAGACTAGACGAAATCTTATTGTGGGGACTAGTTTCCGCTTCACTGTTCGGCCTATTTACATTTTGGTATTTATTTACACTGTTATAAGGTATTTTATTAACTATATCACTATTTTGTTCGCTACTTGAAGCTAAATTTCCTAATGAAGGTAAGTTTAATTCTGGCGGCCGGTAGCTGTACGACGTTGGGGCGCCATCTATTGGTTTAGTCATGAACGACGGCCTCTGCGTTTGCCAGTTCGGCCGCGAGATGGTTTGTGTGGATGTCTCTGGCGGTTGAGTTGTAGTACGCGCAGTACTAGATGGCGTTGTGTACGTTTTCTCAGTGACTGTGACAGGCGGGGCTGGTTCTGAAAAATGAATGGTGGAGTGGTGAGTTTTGGTTTTTAGTGTCAATACTAGATGGCGTTACTTGGATCAAATTTAACAAAAGAAAATAATGCAAATCGTGAATGTTTATTGATTCCTTTATGCAGGTAGCCTACTACCATCCTGCTTATTTAACTCCAAATGTGAGGTCTCCTCATGAAAGGCTATCCATACATGGACCGACTTAGGCAAGCGTTAGGTAGGTTCAGGTAGGTACTTAAAGTTTAAAAGATCGACCTATATAGCAACTATTATTATTTATATATATATTATGGGCTGGGTTCAGAAGGATTTATTGAACACAAGGAAACCGTTTGAGCATCCATGTCACTTCCAGCTTACCTTCCACAACCACCGGCTTGTCGGGCAGCCGACAGCAGGACCCGAACATAAAGCCGTCGACGCACACTCCAGCATGCGTGCCTCCCACCCGGTTGCACTCCTGCACCCACATGCAAGCACCTCGCGCGCCGCCCGCCACGCACGATTTGCGCGACATTTGGTAACCTGATGAGCAGAAGAAAAAATACCATAATTATAATGAAGACAAGGTTTGGTTTAACTTAGAAGAATTTGTGCCAAGAATCCGTAAACCAGGAAAAATACAATCAGAAAGAAATAAATCAATGCAGCTCAGTTGAGCCTTGAGCAGCGGTGGTAGCCCCGACAAGATATGCGTCATCTACGAACCTGCACTGAGGCCGCGTGGTGTAAGTATGATTACAGCCCATTCTCTCTCATCACGAGAATGCCTGTGTCTCAGCAGTGGGAAACTGGGAACATTATAGTCTGATTATGCAAATCTTTTCAGTTTGAAGACACAATAATAATTTGATGATTTTTTTTTTCAGTCTAAGACGGGGTCCTAATTACGACCGTACCGTACGAACGTACGACCGCTCGTACGATGCGTTCTCGTCGTACGACGAGATTAAACACACTAGTTTCTTCAGTGTCCTAATAAAGCTTGCAAGTGGTCGTGCGATCACAGTGAAATGCTTAAAACGATCGTACGATCGTGCGATCGTCAAATCAAAGTTACAAATCTCTTCTGATTGGTCGCGCTTCATCGCGCGAGCAGAATGCGGGGGGCGGGGGACGGCACAGGTGAGTCGAGATGCGAGAGAACGCATCGTTCGATCGTACGACCGCTGCCAATTAGGACGCCGCCTAAGGCTGCGTTTTCACCAAAGTGATAGTCACGCAAACACGTGGCCGTCCTGTTAACGTTAGGACCCGCGGTTAAGGTCTGTCTCTGGGGAACAGACCTTGCCTGTTCAAGACAGTCTGGCCTATGAAATAAGTTGAACAAATTGAACTGCATTTGTATAGGTAACCTTGCTACTAACTTCTTGGAGTCTTGCGTGGCTCTTTCAATCAAGCATAATTTTGTTGTTATCGGTAACTAAACCAGAACTTACCAACTTGAAGCAAAACAGATTTAATCCCTCCATCTCAATCCTCAATTTCTATAAAACTTCACTTTAGACTCATTCACTCCCATCTAGTCATATTATTACCTTTTGCAACCCATATAACTGACGTACCTGGGCACCTAAGTATTTACCTATTCCCAAAAGCAATCGTATTTTAGTCACGTAGTAAACGTCTACAAAAGATAAAATTGAAACAAAAACTCGTAGCACCCTAATAATTGTTTTCCACAGCTGCATGAATTTCAGGAAAAAATAAAATACATGTTTCATCAGTTAACTCGACAACAGAAGATTAATTGCCCAGCAAAAACAAGGTTAGACCCGAATCCCAAAATAAAAGGGCTCTAAAGTGGACCGATCCAATTTGACACAAATAGAACCTGGGTCCTTTCAATTTAGGTAAATTGGGATCAATGGTTTCCAACAATTTATAGGTAAATTGGGATCAATGGTTTCCAAAAAAATAGTTCGAGATAAATAGGAAACTAAGTAAGATTATACTATTATCCTGCACACACGTTACGATTGATTAGGTACATAAACGACATCGACATTGTACCACACACACACACAAAAAATGTCTTGTCTAAGTTTTAGTTTTTTTGTACCTAAGTATTTGTCAACTTAATTATTAACAGGCATTGTCAAAATAAATCTTTGCACATAAAATATGGAAGAAGGAGGTCTTCTGTTACACTTATTTCCATATTTAAATAAAAGCCTCTACAATGTACCTATATGTTAGAAAAACCTGTTGATTACGAGAAAATAAACTTATTAAAATCAAACTACACATTTGTCTGAATAGCTACTTTGTACCAACCCTAAACGTTTGCTTAACCTTACATCAGCATCCACAAACCGCTTTTCTTAACAAAAACACCAGAAAACAATACCTTTCAGAAACTAAACGCGCGAAACATAACACTTACAAACCACTTACCGTTAAAATCGCCTAACTAACTAACTAAATGCATTGTCTATTTTACATTTCACGCAAAAGATTCTATTTATTGCTCGCTGAAATATCGACAATCTAATCTGCAAGTCGCTAGCACGTTTCTGTTACACCCATTGTTGTAAATCATATAGTGAGGGGGGGGGAGGGTGGTGCCAATAAATTTACAAGTGGTGGTCTACAAGCAGATCGCCTGAGGCGGAATTTGATCCATCTATGTAAGGTTGGAGTGGAGGTGGGTTGCAGAATTGAAAGTTGGTGGTGCCTTTAGAATGTGTGTGAAATTTTGGATGCAAACTTGGGTCTAATCTATCAAGAAACAAAATCTTAAAAATTGTGCAACTACACTAACGTACGTCACGACGTATTGTATCGATTATCTGCTAATAAGATTATCCACGTATTCAAAAAGGTGACAACAACCGTCCGGTAGTAGCACTTAACTAGAAGCCTATAAGATACAAAACGCGACGAAGCATCGGAAGAATTTACCACACTGATCTTCATCTAAGATACATCGGCATCAGACACCTCAGTCACCTCACTAACTCAACTCAGTCAACTCGTTAAAGCAATGTCCAACAAAACAGTTTGTGACACCAATGATAAAAAAATACCGATGTCGAAAAGCGATTCAGTTTCCATCACAATCTTCATAAATACAAATAAAGAAATCTTATGCAAAGCGTATGTCACACAGCCAAGATTTCCAACATTTTTAACCAAACGAGAGTGAATAAGAAATGACAGAACGTTAGCTTTTCGCCTGTGCCAGCAATAACCTCGCCTGACTTATGGGTCACAAGTCACAAGGAAAACTCGACGGAATAACAAACAGCGGGGGTGATTGCTCTGTTTTCTTCCTTTCTTGGATCAACATGTTTCTTTATTTCCTGCCATAAAGGAAAGAAACATATGAAGGAGGTATTTATTGTTATTATGCTCTTTTAGGTGAGGTATTTTGGCGTCGGCTGTGAGGGTAATAAAATGGAGGTGAGGATTTAAGATCAGGGAAAGGTCAAGAGGACATTTGCAAGATCGTTCTAGATATTAGATTCTGCAATATAATCCGACAGTCAAAAGCTTTGAGCTGCAAAGAGTTTGATATACGACCAACTTATTAACTGAACTAAAGTCTGTCAGAAGATAGTACGATTTTACATAAACCTAGTCACAATACCTATCTTAATTAATACATCACTTGACAGTCCTTGCTGTCCTGAATTGAAACTACTACTTATGCATTTAAATTATTAAGCTATTGCATAGCTTCTATCGCGGGCCTTGAGCGTGGAGAGCGAATCCAGAAATTCCGTAACGAAAATTTTAATAGTTAAACTACTGCAGTACTTTTATAATGGCAACATAACATAGTTAAAGAGAGTTCGTTTCAAGAAGAAATAACAGGCCCGCGTACGTGTTAGTCGTGATTTTGTTCTAATATCACAAATACTGAAAACTAAAGCAATTTTATACATAGAAGATAGAAAACAAGAAGATACAGTAATTGTTTCTCAGTTTATTGGCACGATTATTATATTGACGCTGATAACTCTTCCGTAAATGACTATACCTACTGATTGCGTGTTATTTTATTAGTGGAAATAACTAGCTCACATCTTGAAAATAAGTTAAAAAATTATGATCATACTACACTACGAGCTAGAAAAATCAGTGACCGACCCATAGTCACACTAAACTACCACACCAGTGTGACTATTACGGCTGTGTGCTTACTCTCGAATATAATTCCGATAGATCGACATTGGAATTGTCAGTCAAACGTCAGGCATTGGCTGGACTCACTGAGTCTAGCCAATCCCTGACGTTTAACTCAACCAACTGACGTTTGACCAATGTCGATCTATCGGAATTATATTCCAGAGTCCCACGCACCCTGATCCGTAGTCACATGGAGTACGAAAATTATGGAAATAATGAAAATAAAAAAAAAAATGTAAATTATGGATATTGAATGAATATTGTCTACGACTATGGATAATTTAACCTGATCCGTAGTCACACTGGTGTGGTGGTTTAGTGTGACTATCGGTCGGTCATGGAAAAATCGCCATCATGAGATAATTTCCATGAAAATTCATCATTCACCTGCCCTTATCCAAATTTATTTGGGGTCAGTACAGCATGTCTTCTTCTTCCATACCTCTCTAATAACCCTCTCTATTATTATCGTCATCTCAGCAGTCTACTCCTTTCTACCATAAATCATCTTTTACACACTCTATCCATCGTTTCTTTGGTCTTCCTCCACTTTTATACCAACATTTTGCTCACTACATTTTCCTCATTCCTCCGCATCATAATATGTCCATATCACAGTCACCAATTTCCACACAACTTTTCAGTCACCGGTGTCACTTTCGGACTTCCCCTGATGTACTACTTATTCCTTATTTCATCCATTTGCGTTGTACCAAACATCCCCCTTGGCATTCTCATCTCAGCCAGATACAAATGTCTTTCATTCATCCTTTTTGTGGCCCAACATTCTGATCCATACAATACAGCAGGTATTAATAACTTAAACTATGATCATAATTATTGACCTCTTACTTTCTTTATTCTCTCTTATTTTTTTACTAAATCATGTGCAAGAACAATCACCATCATGTGACTTTCCATGAAAATTGTAGACGGATGAATACAAATCGATGCTTCGCTAACTCAAACAGATTATCAGCTGATTATTTTCCAAGATATAATAGTCGTTATAATGTTCATTTGTAATGGTCCAACAGCTTGTCGCTACTCCAGCTACGGCGGATAATTTATAGTTCGCTCAGAACTTAGTAAGTACAGCTCTTGTTACGTGGTCGTGTAATTCAGTTTATTGCAGTCGTTTTAAATTGAATGGATAGTCTTGTTTTTAGGGATAGTCTTTTAATTTACATTAACTAAACCTGTCGGTAGTTTAATTTGTGAAGATGTTACATTTATTAGTAATGTTATCATGTAATCATCATCAGCCTATAATGTTCCCACTGCAGAGACTCAGGCCTCCTCTCTAGGAGAGGGATGGGCTATAATCCACTACGCGGGCCCAGTGCGGATTGGTAGATGTCACATGTCTTCGAATTGTTGGTTCTCTAAGACATGTCATGGTTGTAAGTACAGCTAAAGTATTTACAACTACACGGGTACTCTAAAGGTTTGAAATCTTTCAGCGAAGTATTATATTAAAAATGCAGCAGACAGACTCTCCCATCCAGACTCCGTGATGGCTACTAAGAAATTCCTGATGTTAAACCTAATAGCATTTTTTGCCATTTTGCAATCGAATCTAAAGACCTCATGCACTGCAGTCGCGATTGCCAGCACTAGACCAGTGAGGCAGACTTTTATTTTATTTGGGTGGCTTACAGCTAACAATACAAAAATAAATAGTAAGTTGTTCAACGACAAGCCATTTACAAGCCTCCACAGTTGGCACACACACAACAAAAACAGTAGGAGTCCTCAGAAGTCAGTACGCACTCATTACATTACAAATCATACCCATATCTGTAACCTTAAACGAGGGTCTTAAATAATAGCAATTCTATTCTTAGGGATCCCATTTAAAAACTGCCATTGAAATATAATGTCGAGCGCCCCGGGCGGAATGAAGAGCTCATGAAATGAACGCCTACTCGAGAATGCTATTCATTCACTCCAGTGGTCTAGTGACCTACCGAGTGAAGCTGTAGATCTTGGGGTACTGAATTCAATTCTGGAGTAAATGTTACTGATAATTATTAGATTATGCCTACGTATATTATAATATACTATACATCTTAATCGTTTCTACTGAGAGACCGGCCGGTAATAATATCACATCTAGTCATTTAGATCCAGAACTAATAATATAGCACCAGATAACCGATAGACCGATGACCTGGTGAAGGTTGCGGAGATCCGCTGGGCGCGAGACGCACGAGACCGATCAATCTGTCAATGGTTGTCTTTCGTCTTTCGGCTGAAATGATGATGATCTGATAAAAAACGCATGTAAACGGGGGCAAGAACAGCTGAAAAAACCAGTAGTCCACATAATCATGAACCGAAACAACTGGTAGGTAGAATAAAAACCATGGGGGAGGCATTTGCCATTCTTACAGATAGATACATAGCTAGTGACAAAATAAATATCTACCATATTTTGCTGTTGACTCGATCTTGCTCGTTCCGCCATCTTCTACGCGTTAAATGGAAGTATTAAATTGAATATTGTGATGGAAAAATTCTCAGCTATTTACCATTGGAGCGCTTGAAAGCGCTGAATCTGAGTGCAAGTAAATATACGGTCCGAGAATACTTTAGTGAATCGAAATTCGGATTGAATGCAGTGAATATGTTATATACACAGATGGGAATCTTGGTGTAAAATTGTGTAAAATGCGAACTTACGTCATATCAGCGACAGAAACGTAATAAATATTTTAAGAAAGAATCCAAACTAAGATAACGAAAAGGATGCAAAATTAAAGACAATCTAAGACTTGATAGCATTCACTTGATACCACGGCCTATTATAAAACATGATACTTGTGTTAGTTCTCGTTACAAGATACTTTTTTGTTTTAGACTTGCAATCGTTCCTTATGTTATGGCTTTGGCTATTGTCTGAAATTCATGCCTTGATTGATTGTCAGTCATTTCGGATAGTCAACCGTTTAGTACACTCCTGACTATGCCGTAGTGACTGATATAAATGACAATAAGGTAAAAGTAGTCCAAGACGCAACAAAAGTCTATTTTTAGCTCTCCCATTTAAAAGTACTATCTTTGAAGTGCAAGGCCGCGCTCGCAGCAAAATGAAGAGCTCATGAAAAATGAACGCTTGCTCCAGAGAGCGCTATTCAATGCCAGATGTTTATAGTAGAAGCTGAAATTACTTTGTATTTCTGTAGAGAGACTGCTATACAATTGCTCTTACTGTTGGAAATTAAAAGCTTGTTGAAGCTAGTTAAATGGAAGGTCAATTATGGTCATACTTGCGTACAATTTCCAGGATAATGGTCATCGAATCATCAATGGGGTCATGGTCCTTCGACCCGGATTATAAAGAATGTGCAAGCATGTCATAGTATGTTTAAGCAGAAACTTGCATACACATACAAAGTTATACAAATTAGTCTTTCTCTAAAATGTAGTTGACTTTTTGCTTAATAAAGTCCCGAAAGATATTATAGGCAACACGGTGCATAGATCAAATAAGACAGCGTCATCTGTTTTAGACAGTAAAGTTTCATCAAAAGTTTTGAGAACAGAAAACGCGGCTCCATCATTTTCGTACAACGATAGTCCTATTATAGACAGTCTTAACTTAGATAGTACGTACAGCCTTAGACACGTTGTCAACTACTCGTAGCTAGCACTTAAAAACCATAGCTCAGTGACGTCACAAGAACAGAACAGAAACACTACCTCACACCTTGTATCGACAAGACATCTTGTCTTGTAACTCAAATTCTACAATCGAAGCACTTAGATCAATAAATCCTAACCAATAAACTTAGGTGTCGTCAGTATCAGATTTTCCGCAGTATTATGTACCAATATCGATAAATATGTCAATGGAACAGGTACCAGTTGGTACTTACTCCTTCAAACCCTGGTTTAGTACAGAGACCTCAAGTCGTATTTTGTTAGACCCTGGATTTTCATCGAGAAATAATTTTCTAGTGGCGATAAATTGCAAGTAATATATTGTGAGTTAGTGCACAGCGTAAGCTACCGGTTTGTAGTTGTGTGGGTTAAGAGGTGGAGATTGAACGATGCATTGTATCTTTAAGAGATTTAAACAAAAAATATGTTTATAAATATGCTAACCACGACCATACCTCAAGAAATTAATGTTTTATCGACACTTTAAAAAAAAAGTTTTATGACCAGTTTTAATTTTCAGCCACAGCCTTTCACACACTGCTGGGTATAGGCCTGCCTTTTCTTGTGCCGATCTCCACGGTCCTATGCCAGCCTCACCCAGTTTACAAGGGGTGATGATAGCAACTATTTCGTTTGCCCATCTCACCATCGGACCACTGACATTCCTTTTCCCAGTTCTTGAACACGATTCAGTGACAGCGTGGGCGTGGTGCTGGCCGAGTCCGATTATTAAGATCATAGTTGAAACTCACCGTCTACAGTGGCAGTATACTAAAAAAGTGGAAATCGTCTTCGATTTCTCGAGGCTGAGACAGTACAGTTATTCTCTCTTCAAGTTAAGTGGTCCCAGACCAACTAAACCTTCATACTTAACTTTATTCAATTTATCGGCCTAACCTTTTACAAATGTCCACTGGTACCAATGGCTTAACGAGGCATGGTAGGAACTCGATTTGTAGCCCGTGTCGACCCTTGTGGTTGTTACTAATTAACCACAACCCCTCTGCTCTACTTGATTATATAAAGCAACAAATGGAAATCACCCCATCTCATTTATAAAATACCGCTAATCGCCCCTAACTCGGTCCGTATCAACAAGCTTGTTCTGTAGAACTTCATCGATGAGATCGGCGCACGCGACGCCGGCGAAAGTGTGTGCTCAGCTTACAATCATATTTACTTATCCTCACGGTGATTTTCTCTCGTGGAGTGGACAGGAGCTGAGCTTAGCTTTATGAGTCAATATTTGAATTTGTATGCAACAATCAGTTAGAGCAACGGATTTTGATGTGGTTTATTTGACTTAAATTGTACCCTGTTTATGGCAATAGGCTCGCCCCCGATCACATAAGACCTAATGTTCTGGCGAAATGGGGGTGTTCCATTAGGTATCATCATCATCATCATCAGCCTATAATGTTCTCACTGCAGGGACTCAGGCCTCCTCTCTAGGAGAGGGATGGGCTATAATTCACCACGCGGGCCCAGTGCGGATTGGTAGATGTCACATACATCTAAACATAAATCTTATTACCTACATCTTTTACTCAAAACAGCATAAGAAAATCACACAGACAAACACAACTACAAACAAATATGGCGGCGACAAACACAGGTGTTGCTTATCTCATCACTAATTAAGGCAAGGGAAACTGTGTCGACGGCCAAGTCCAATTTATATACGTTGAGATCTGCTTATTTACGAGTCGTTTACTCGTGTACTAATCAAGAAAGGTTTGATCTGAAATAAGATTTGTTGCTAACTTGAATTGCGATCTGGATGTGTTGGATTATGAGCGTATTTTTAATGAGTACTTGAACTAAAACTTTCAACAAGGAATGACCCAAAATGAATATTCTTATATCAGGAATAATATCGAACCCATGGTACGCACATGGTACGCACCTTTGATTGTCCGGATTCATATACGAATTGTATAATAATTTTCACGTGCTTCGGTAAAGGAAAACATCGTGAGGAAACCGGAGAGATATTTCCCGACGGCTTGTAAAGCCCCGACATCAGGTCTCACAATACACTTATCACCCGATACAAAAAATATATATTACTGCACTAATCTGCATGGTCTTCATGTATTTTATTATTTTTATGTTGTGAATGTGAGGACCGTGTGGGTTTTTATGTAATTTTAACGATTGTCTGGCAGTTTGAGTATTCTATGCGACCCACCCAAATGTCCTTTCTTTGGTATTGTTCGTCGTGACGTTGAGCTCCTTGAGTTATAAGTCGAGCTCCACGATAACTGACAAAAGCTTGCACTGACTGGACGGGTCCACTCAAATCTGTGTGGTGCTTTCTTCAAAAGACCATCTCAGACGCTAATTTGCATAGTCTTCATGTGTGTATTATACCAAGATTATGTCTGTACCTTCAACATATTGTAAACCCAAATGATTTTAAAAGAGTGTCCATGAAGTTTCTTGCCATTCTTCTCATGAGACCAACGCTTTGGAATGGGCAACTACAGTACAATCACGAGTTATTATGCCTTGTGACTGGGACTGTAGCTTAGTTTATTTAGCTTCAGTAGTTTACTGCCGCACTCGGAGAGCTTCAGTGGTTGCTTGGGACGTCGCTTGGTAAAGGTTTTTGGCAGTTTTGTCATACAAAAGTATGTCAAGCCTTTGCTGGGTGGCGGCTTGAGTAATCGTTGGATATCTCTGAGTGCCGCAGTTAGTTTAATTCGACTATTCAAAAGTGCCTGTAACGGCCTACTTGAAATAAATGCTTTGAATTTTGAATTTTTTGAATTTTGTAAAACAATGTTTGCTAATAGGGTAGTCGACAAAAAAAAACTAATTAGTCCGTCAGATAGATTTCCAAAAAATATTGAACACGTATTTTTTCTTTTTTCACGTAAACAAAAAATGAAGACGATACAGTGCTTCGAAAAGTCGTGAAACGTCACAGCTTGGTACAATTTTACCTGACTATGACGTCAAACGCCCCCTCTCCATGGTCTTTGACAAGCTTTATTTTCGTCAATTTTTATTAATTTGATAAAACAAAAAACACGTATCCAATATTTTTCAATAATCTGACTGACGGACTAAACAGAATCATATTTTTTTTAGTCGGTCGACTACCCTATTGACAAAACAACAAATATCAATCAATCGATGCTTTAAGTTATTTTACATCTCTCATATTCGGTAAGTAGGTCCTTATTACCCCCAAATGGGGCTTGTAGGTGACCAATTAGCGCTCCAGGGCATTAATGTCGCAAGAAAAGCCCTAGGGCGGTAAGTAATTAAAAAAAAAACACTTCACTCTTTCAAAAAGTTCGCGTACATCTAACCATCATAGTACTGGCAATAGACATCATGCATTCAGCCCAATGACAAAAGAGGTCGCTTCGCTATTCAGCCTTGTCTTCGTATGAGTATACCATAGATATATAATTCCGTAGATTGGGCTTGAGAGTGAATGAGAGCTCCCGCTTTAGCGGAACTTTGCTGTGTTAGAAAGAGAGAGAAAGTGACGCTGCTAACAGGGCCAAAACACGTATTTGCTACCGGCCCATACCGGCCCCGGTAACTGTTTACGCGAGCGTTTCGGCAATTATTTACGTGAACTACAGTGATAACCCGTGATTGAATTACCATAATACGATGGTTTCTTGTGCAGTACCAGGATGTGAATCTTCCAAAAAGAAAAATCCCCAGGATTACTCGTTTCACCAGTAAGTTTACAAGTTGTTTACATCGTTATTTCTGCAATAACAATGCACCTAATAAGCCGGCTTTAAGCAAAATATTATGAGAACATTATTTTATTTACGATCTAGATGAATTAGCATGCCTAAAACCGACGTATTTGAGAAATAACAAATAGAGAAATACGAAGGAGTTATAACCTCACTTTTTAGTGATGCGATGGCCTAATTTTTGTTGATATCGACAGCTAACATAGCGTCTTACAAATTTAATGCATAGTCTTAGAAAAATAGATTATATTATGTAGGTACTTATTGTAACAAACAAAATAAAATATAGATAGATTACAATCGTATGTATACTAATATTTTAAAGCTGATGAGTTTGTTTGTTGATGATCATGTTTTGTCTGATGGTTCGAATTGAAAAATTATTTTAGGAACCAAAAAAGATATAAGTGAAGCCGTGGGGGACTGCTAGTTAAATAATATTGATAGACTTGATAACAGGTTTGAAAAATTATGAAATATTTTTCCATTGAGTTCACTTAACAAGACACATATTGTTTGCAGATTTCCTACAAATCTGGTGATAAGAGAAAAGTGGTTACGAATGCTACATAGACCAAATTGGACTCCATGCAAATATTCAACAATATGCAGCAAACATTTTGATGCACGCTGCTTTTCAGTCACTTTGGGTCAAAAAAGAAGAAAGCTGCGAAGTGGTTCTGTTCCAACCATTTGTATGCCGGTAAGAAAAAAACAATGTCACAATATTTATTTATAGATACCACTCAGATTATCTGTTATATTTAGTAAATTCAACAATAATTTTTTAATTACATATCCTTTTCAAATTAGGTATGTATTGTGCGATAATGTTTTCATCATTTATTTAGATATTAAATAAAATAGTCAGATTATGCTGACAATAAGATGCTTCTTATAATATTATAAAAATGCTAGAAACACAATACATATAACAAAATTATATTTATTGTTATTAAAAATTAGATAAACAACTAAATAATTATGTTTAAGTGTGCAATTAATTATTTTTTAATATAATTTTTTATGCATTTAAGAACCATTGCATAAAATGTAAAAACTTTTAAAATAAGTCTTCTTTACCCATTTAAATTGTTTAAATTCCAGGTTGAACTTCAACATCCACGCCGAGCAACTACATATCAGTACAGAGATATTGAACCTGTACCTAGTACATCTACTTCTACTAGTATACCATCAGCTAGTAGTATTGAATTGACTCCTAGAAAAAAGAAAATGGTGAAGACTATAACTAAATTGAGAAGAAAAATAATGGAGAAAGAAAAAAAGCTAAAAAAATTGCGGGCTCAAAAGAAACGTAAGGAATGTAAAATCATTCAACTTAGTCAAGTTATTCAGGACTTAAAGTCCCGTCCATCATTGAAAAATGATATGACGACTATTATAGAATCTTGCCCAAATGAACTCTTGTCACACTTGGTTCATAGGGTGAACAACAACAAAAAAAAGGTTTTGCAAAGTAAGGCAAAGTTTGGGGTAGAGTTAAGAAAATTTGCCTTAACTTTACATTTTTACAGTCCACAAACGTACAATTTTATAAGAAAAAAGTTTTCTCTTTGTTTACCACATCCACGTACCCTGAGAGGTTGGTATCAAAACGTACATTGTGAACCTGGTATTACTCAAGAAGCCATCAATGCTATCAAAAAATTTAGAACAGAAAAACCAGATTTAATTATTTCTCTAACAATGGATGAGATGGGAATAAGAGAGTTTACGGAATGGGATGGCCGTAGACATTACGGATTCGTAGATGTGGGCAATAACTTAAGTGGGGACAAGGTAGAAGTAGCCAAGGAGGTTTTAGTTTTCATGGCAGTAGCTGTTAATGCATATTGGAAACTGCCTATTGCCTTTTTTTTTGGGAGAGGTTTTACTGCTGTCCAAAAAGCATCACTTTTGAAATTATGCATTGATGCATTAACAGTTACAGAGACAAAGGTCATGTCTGTGACATTTGATGGAATCCCATCTAATATTAGTATGGTCAGAATTTTGGGGGCAGATTTGGACAATGAACCATATAAACCATTTTTTACGTATAAAAATGATAAAATCTACACAATTTTAGATGCATGTCATTTATTAAAATTAATAAGAAATACGTTTGCCGATTTTAAGACATTCCATCAAAATGATGAAATAATATCGTTTAATTATATTAATCATTTACACAGTTTACAAGAAAAAATTGAGTTAAATTTAGCCAATAAGTTAACGCACAAACATGTTAATTATTTCAAAAATAAAATGAAAGTTAAACTTGCAGCTCAACTCCTTAGTAATTCTGTTGCTACGAGCATTGAATATTGTGCCAACCGCACAAATATTCCAGAATTTAAAGGAGCTGCAGCTACTGTAAACTTTATTAGAACCGTAAATAACACTTTCGATATTTTCAATTCGAGAAATTTATTAAGTCCAGGTTTTAAAAAACCTATTAATTCTAATAATTCACTTGTGATTTTTAATGAATTAGACCGATTTACAGAATTAATAAAAAACTTAACTCTGAATAACAAAAGAAAAATTATATATTCAAATAGAAAGTTAGGTTTTCTAGGCTTCATTTGCAATATTGAAGCCTTGAAAATGTTGTATAATGATTACATAAATTCGGGTGTGCTGAAATTTCTACCTCTGTACAAATTATCGCAAGACCATTTAGAAACCTTTTTTAGTTGCATAAGAGCTCGAGGCGGTTTCAATAATAACCCGTCTGCAAAAAGTTTTATGTCTGCGTATAAACGGTTACTATGCCATGCCGAAGTACAAATTAGCGAAAATACGAATTGTTTACAGCTTGAAAACATAACTGTTTTAGGATTAAGCGATTTAAGTACCATGAGACGGTTAAACATAGCAGCCACTAAAATCAACACTGACGATTCTGTTGGTGAAGGCTGCATGGAATCTTCGGTTTCTAGATCGAATCTCGATGAGGAACACGACTTTTTAATTTCTTTACCGTGTGAGGACACACACAATAAAGAAGTTATTAAAATAATACTTCAGTATATAGGTGGATTCATTGTGAGAGTTTTAGAGAAGAAACTTAAGTGTGAAGACTGTATCACAGTTTTGCGTTCGCAGCATACTGATGTAAATTCATTGATTTTTTTTAAAGACAAAGGAGGATTAATATATCCTTCAAAAGACGTGATAGAAATATGTTTGTTTTGTGAAACAGTGTTTAGAGAAAATATAAGGTCCAAAAACCTTAATAAAACTAAATTAGATTTGATTGTCACCAGGACCATATATAATTTCATGCACAAATTTTCCGCTCTAAATGACCACTGTTTCCCGTCTCTAAATGATCATATTTATGAACAAGATCCAATAAATAATCATAAATATCTACTAGTAAAGTTAATTATTGAAAAGTTTTTTAATATTAGAATTAGATATGAACACAAGTTACGAAATGTAAATAAAGATAGTATTCGACAATTCTATAACAAACTAGTTATTTTTAAGGGTACTTAAAAATGCAAACTGTGCATTTCATTAATAAATCATTTTTTATAAGTATTTTTCGTTTGTTTCATTATTTTCCTTGCAATGTTAGATACCTTTATGGCCGCTCAGATAGTGGCACAGCGTGGGATGACATAGCAAAGCATTAATAGAATTGTCTAGGTACGCTCGAGAATCCTTCTGGTTAACTTAGGATCCCCTGATATACCGAGTTAATTTTAAAGCTGTTTTTTGCCATTGAGTAAGTAGGTATTTTTTTGAATCTTTCCTATAAATTACAGTATCATAATTAAACAGGCAATTGTTTTTAGAACACGTACCAAGTATTTTTATCTTTTATATGTACTTTGCTGTTCGTACATCTCACGTTCTACCGCTAAATGAGGTTATATAGTCGCATGCCGACAGCATTTATTGCGTCAGACCCATAGGCGTCTAGCACACGGTCATGCAAGCGTCAATCAATTCCATCAATCATGAGTGATGGTTTTCGTAATTTCGTCAGTCAGTACAAAATAACTTCAATCATCGCATTAGACGGTAGGTTTTTCGTCAATCAAAAAATTTACCGTTGCAAAACTGACAGCAAAACCTATCGTGTAATGTTCGCCATAAGACATTTAACAGAATTATTATTACTCGTGCATGACGATTTACGTCACATAAATTATCGATAGAGACCAACAAAGGAATAGACTAGTCACAACACTGTCTGTGCACACACTCACATTTTACACAGACATAGATCAATGGTTTTTGGTCTCGTTTGATTGTTGACATTACCAATCTACGGAATTATATATCTATGGAGTATACCGCCTGTGTGGGGGAGGCTTAATAGTCATCAATTTTAAATATCGAACGGCGAAGCTCAATATCGTTCTTGAAAAAAAATTTTTAAAAAGAGATGAAAAAGGCGGTAATAGAAAACTTTACTTTCAATATTGTTTGTTTTTGGTTTTTTTTTATAATTACGTGCTAATTAGGAAAAAAACATGAGTTCTGCAAGTGATGGAGATATAAGCTGCACTCCCGATTCAATGAAAATGGAAGCTGAAGCAGCAATTAACAATATTTTGCCTGAAAGTTCTAAAGAGAGATATTTGAAAACTTTATTCTTGTAATGCCGGTTTTTTTCTTATTACCTCATAATCGAGATGTAAAGCAGAGTAGTTAGCTCGGGTGTAAGCATCAATTGCACCCTCGAACTATTGGCGCCCTCGCTGCGCTCGTGCGCCTAAATATCTCGGGCTGCAATTGATGCCTTACAGCCCTTGGCTACTAATCTACTATTACAACACTCCCCTAGAAAATCCGAAAATCTGAAAACCTGAACATCCATCCAAAAATAAATAGGAAACTATCTTAAGTACCCATAACAATGAATACCTCAATTCCTACCAACAAAAACAGACACATTATAATCAAAACATTTCCCAATAATAACATCCACAACAACATTCATCCCGTCTTCTCCATTAAAAGCACAATTGTCGCGATTTCCATGTTATTCCGTTGTAGAATTGCTCCGATTCCGTTCCTCACAATCCTTTTCCTGTAGAATGTCAGTCTACTGCAGTATCTCCTGTAGTATATCCCCCCTAGCGGAAGCCCATTTGACGACGAGATTGCGTCCAGGACAGTGGTGTTCAAAGTGAAGGTTGCTAGCGGCAATGCGATACCTACATATTTTCTTTGTTAGAAAGAAAGAAAAAGTATTTATTGGTTTCACACCAGGACAAAACAAATTGACAAAAAATTAAAAGCTAACAAGGTAAACATAATTACGAGAAACACTTAAAATTAGGACATAATAATTTGAAAAAGTCCCGTGCGTAGCCAAAGGGCCACTATCTCAGCATGGTGCTGTAACATTTATGACAAATCACAAATGTCACAGCGCTTGTATTCTGATAGGGCCCATTGGTGACGCCACGTTTACAGAAAAAACAAACAAAAATAACTAAAATTAAAATAAAGTAAAAAAAAAATATAAAAAAAACTAATAAAAACAATAAGGGAGTCTTATTAAATATTTATCTTACTATAATAGTGCCCGTCTATGCTAAGAGAGAAAATGGCAACACTGACAAGCGAATGAAAGGACTACTACTGGATACTCTTCTTACTGAATATTCTTCTTTTACACACTGTGTAGACTTTTCTTTTCTATCTACTCTCCTTTCGCCAGATGCTGGAAGACATTTCTTTTCTGAATATAGTGTGTACATAGGTACTTATCTGAATACGAAAGTTTGTTAGTACGAACGGATGGATGATTGTTACTCTTTCACGCAAAAACTACTAAGTAAACGGGTTTGGATGAAATATACTAAACAAATAAATTTTAGCCTACATTAACACACATAATTAATACTTTTTTTTAATGCTCTCAAAACGGTTAAGACATCGTTGCAATGATTGCTTGACCTAATAAATCTTTGTGGATATTATAATTTCTGTTTGAGTAACGCTGAGCTAGAGGATGCGTTTTCTTTGCAGCGACAATTTAACTTTATTTACTTCCTAGCTTTGATTTTCCTCTTCGATACAATACTTTCAAACATCCTGTTTTATATGACAGAATAACATGAACTATTTTGTGCAAGCTTTATTTATTTTCAAATATAGGTACGCCTGTTTGGTCTTTCTTCAGAGAAAGGTTTCCACAAAGGAGGTCGCCATATAGGGGACCTTTTTTTACTCGATAAAACGAATTCGACATTTCCTCGAAAAAAGAAAATATAAACCACAAAAAAACCTAAGTAACATATAAAAAGATAAATCGAAAGGTCACGTAAAATGTAGGGTCCGAAGAGCTTTTATCATAAACTTCATCGCAAGGAAAACACCAGGAAAATGGCCTTATCAAGGCCATATAACTTTTACAAAGGCTTCACAGGGAATAGCAAAATATGTTTTTATCTCGCAGCGGCCAAAAATACGATGAAATATTAAATATCTCATCTCACTGACAGCTTCAATAAGCGTTTACCTTTCCGAAACCGTCCAACGTTTTAGTAAACTTTTCAAATCCGGCAAAATTTGAAAACGAAAATAGACTTTACTGCTCGACTTTAAAGTTCAAAATGCGTCTGTAATGTAGGCTGTCAATTAAGGCTAGCCTCGTCCCCTGCCACGCTTGATTTATGAATGAACACGAGAGGAATAACCGTTGATTCCCTTTGGACTCGAAACTTTCCCTTTCAAATGGTTACGTGACTTGTATCGCATCAAACTTGCGTGTCCATTGACGCGAGTAAATCAATGTCGAGTTACATCATAGGACGGTTGACGGCAATGAATTCTGAATGATTCGGAAAAGCCGATTGTCTTGGGACGTTGGTTGTTGAATAGTCATGAGGTAACATGAATGGGTCTGAATAATGTAGGGTGAAGGTTGACTTGATGCACAAGGGACCAGGTTTTTTGGTTGTACTGGAATAGTAATGTGGGAAAGCGGGTTTACTTTTCCTTTTAATTTGAAGTTACAACAGCGACCTATAATTAACGGATCTGTTGATTAGTAGGTCTGGGAAAAAGGTCTTCCTAAACAGGTTTTGCTTTCATTAGTGATTTTAGGCCTGATTTAATTACCAATGCGGCAGTTTTTTTAAAACGTTTGTTGGTAATTTAGTAATTTAATTGATTAGCATTTTTTTTAAATTTTTTTTTCAACATTTATTTCTCCTGTTTACCTACAGATAGTGGCTCCGTGTCGATTTTCCGTGTAGGAATCGAACCAGTAACATAATACGCAACAGTCAATCGCCCAGTCACTGCGTCAACCGTGCCGTCAAAAGCCGTGAAGTAAGATTACAAATTGAATTCTCTTGTAGAAGAGTAATTTAATGTAATTAACATTAAATTACTCTTCTACATGAAAGGAAACTGGAATTCTAATTCATAAACAAGATAATTATCAACTTCAAACGTGTAACAAGATTCAGCCGCATCCCGATTAACCAACAGATAAAAATGGACAAGCATTTTCTTTAGAAAACTGCCGATTACAATCCGAAAGTCTTTGACAAGTTTCTATAACCAATTTTCTAATTATACCTTACTAAGAGTAGGTACATGAATAAGGTGTGTTACACATATCGGCATGATTCGGCCGATAAATACTGTTCTCGAAAAGCCGCTCTGCTTAACTTTAATTGTGCCTATCCAACCCAAACGTGTTATGATAGATTTCAATCGGAGTTATCCAATTAGCATGCCTCGAATGAAATGCACTGACTCGACTGTTTTGTTCAACAAATACCTATTATCTTTCTACCCATTTTTTTTGTGGGAAATCATCAAATCACTCCTCGCGCTCTGGGCAGAGCTGTAGGGAGTGTCGGACTTCTCTGTCTATAAACCACCCATGTTCGTTCTTAGCCCTTTGTGTCGAAGCCGCGGTATCTCTTTCAAACAACCCGCAGCCTATCTTCCTACCCTAATCTCATGTTACTCGGGGTCGGTGCCACATCTTTTTCTTTTAATCTCTCCTGTCAACGGTCACGATTTCATTTACTTCTATTTTTTACACGACTGCCCCAAAAAAAAAGTGTTATGTTTTTAGCGTTCTTGTACAGTCGAACAAGCTAATAAGTATGCAGGGTAGAGATCTTTATAATTCTATAACACTGAAAATATTGATTGTAATTTCATTTTATCAAGTGTTTCACATCAAGCAACTGATGTCAATTAACGCAGTATCGTTTGACATGAAAGAAAGAAAGAAAAAAATATTTATTTGTCGCAGAATTATGATACAATCAAAATCAGTAAACATACAACTAATATTAAAAAATAAGTACAAAAAAGAAAAACAACAGTATAATTATGTTTACATAAAAAATTGAACACAAAAAATAAAAATAAATGTTTACAGATTACACGTCATGACTGCGACAAAGAGGTTACCCACTCAGCATGGTGCTGTGCTATGGACCGTATGGAGACCCACAGCACAGCGCTGCTTTTCAGTGGTCACCCGTGGGAAAACATCACAGTCATCAGTCTCTAAATGTATCTGTATAATCTTATAAGTAAATACAAGTTACCTGGCTGTATACTTATTAGCTTGTTCGACTGTACGTTATTTAATTTCATTCCTCACACAATGCATTCTTCGTTTCCTTGTTCTTCCTCTCCCTCTCTATCAATCAACATTTATATTTATGTCTTTTAGTCACATGCGATTCGTTCCTAATCTCATGCTCATACCAACAGTCGATTCTTTTTCAACTTTTCTGTAACTGGCGTAACTTTCAAACTTCCTCAAACATACTAATTCCTTACTCAATGCACACGTACTATTTCAGTAACTTAATCGTAAACCAAGTACCTAGGTAAATACATGCACAGACATCTTAAGATCCCTTAATCTAGGCGATCTACGCCGGAGGCCAGCAATTACACCATTAGACCTAAGTACTGCCAGCTCTTAATTAAACATGTAAGTTAAATTACTGGCCTATTTGTGCGTTAATTAGTAGAAAACTAGTGTACTTTATACAGTGCATTTAGTGTTTAACGTTTCTCTGAATGGCGATTTCTCATACTAATTATTTCGCTCGTGTTTGTAGTTTGAGTTTCAAAAGAAAAGTACGTTTTTGTTGTAGGATGCATGACTCTACTGCAGTTATTATATAGTCAAGAGTTTAGTAAACAGTACCTAATAATTTTTTATCACTGATATTTTACTGGCTACAAAAAAAATTTACTAAACGCGCCTATTTTCAGTAATACAATATTGTTTGGGCAACAAAGAGTCCATGTAATAGATAACAAAAAAAAAGAACAGACTGGGCTATCCAACCACACATAAATCCACTCTTTCAACATCCAAGGATAACCAACAAAGAAAATTAAGTACTTCGTTAACATAACAAAAGACTACAATACAAGAAATCAAATTAGAATCATACGAAATGATAGTAATTTTCTTTTTATTGTGAGCTTCCATTTATTTCTACATCAGACGAACAATTGTCGTCATCATAATCAAAAGATATTATTTTCATACATAGTACACAAATCTTTCCGAAACCAACTCTTACCGAATCCTTATTTCGTAATACAACAACTTAATCCCACGGTTACGTAATATTTGTATTACGAGTTCCAAATTCGGAAAAACTAGACCGTGAACCATTTACGTTGACCTTAATAACCTGAATTTTATTTTCCTAGCCCTCTTTTGTTTTTACCAACAATAGGGTGTGATGTAAACCTTTTGAAACTTCTCTGTGTTCATTTATTTATGCATCAGTATGAAGGTAAAAGGCTGGGACACAATGGAGAGAGGTTTTTGTCACCTTCACGAGGTATTTTGTCATATAATATGTTGGAAAATTCGTTGGACACCCGTTTGGCCTATATTTTTTGTTAATGGCTGCTGTTGTGGTTTAAAATTCTGTGTGTCGTTTTGTTTATCTGAAGGGTTGTTGCTGTGTGAAGGTTTAATCTTCTACCTGGCTTCTTTTATATTTTGGAGGTTTATTTTTCAAGTGGTAAAATTGTGAACAAAACTAGACGTGTGTTATATAACCTGCTAATTCACGTTATTTGAAACTTGTTGGTCTGTATAAAATTATATGTGAGCGCTCCTCATAAACGCTAACGCAAGTTTGCAAAGAGGACGATTACACTGTTTTCCCATCTGTCCCTAGGTATAGGTATTATGACAGAGTCATAGGGGCAAAAAGGAAAGTAATTTTGTTGATGACAATTTTAATTTATACCTATTCGGGGTGTACAAACGTTATGTAAAGTTATCTACAGGAACCGTTTAGTGTCTGCAGATAGTAAGCTAACCATTGTCTACTCAAATTACGTCACAAACAAGACAGCACTCAATTCTCGTAACAGAATCATCAACTGACCAATCCCAGTCCACTTATGTTCCAACATAATATCGGAACAAAGTGAATTGTTTCCCTACATTGTTATTAACAAGGAACTGTATGATATCTCCCTATTGTTCAAACAAATGAGTTAACTTCTTGTAACTTATGTAAGGGAGTGAATGGGGCTCGTTACGAAAGTTTTAAGGAGGATAATCAGCTTGTGTGAAGGGATGGAGTTTATGTTGTTAATACTTACTGCCTTGTAGGTCTAGTCGTCGCAAGTGTGACTGCTGAGCATGAGGGCCTGGGTTCGATTCTCGGATTGGGCAAAGTGTTATTGGGTTATTCTATCAAGAATTTCTTAGTACTAGCCATGGGGTCTGAGTTTGGTTGGTGGTAAGGCCTCCTTCTATTTCATTAGTCATAAACATAACTGGCCAACATGTGGGATTTTGGGTGTACTCCGTGTACTATTGGGTACACCTCTGCCTAACCCTTCGGGGATCACAGGCGTGATGTTGTGTTACGATTGAGACGTTTTCTAGCCCTTCTTTCAATTCAATATTTGTATGGCAACAGACAATGAGCTCAGTAGTTGGGTTCGGTCTGCGAAAATCGATACGCCCTCCTATTTACGACCAAATATATATCATGATTCCATCCAATACATTAACGGCTAAGTTACTACTTCTTTAAGAGCAATAATTAATTACTGAAGGAAATAAAACCAAGAAAACGGCCAAGTGTAATGGATCGTAATATTGCGAGCCAAAACCTTCTTGGCTAAAGAATTATATAAGGTCCCATTTAAATAGGTGGACAAATTTTAACACAGCGTTCAGTACGTCTAACCAAACATATCCAAGTAAAAAAAACACTGATTAAAGTGAGTTTTTTGTACGTAAAATATTGGGTAACTAACACTTTTAGTGCATTTTCGCTACCTGTTTTATTTTCTTGTAGGTATCTGATGCGTTTCTCTAATTTTCTTTTTTTACCATTGTCCTTATTTTGGTGGTCTGAATGATTCCTAAAATTTTGTCCACCTATTTTAATGGGACCTTATAGTAACGACTTTGAGTTACTGATATTGTTTACTGGCGTATTGCCATGTAAATAAACAAAGAATATTAATATTTTATTGAGCAAGAAAAGTTAAGATTACTTACAGAATAACATACAGTGTTTGGTATACTGAAAACTATCTTTTCTACGATACTATCTTCACATAGGTACTTCATGAATATATATTTGATCGGTGTATGAAAAATATATTCCGAATATTTTTATCACTGAGTTTTGAAACTGACTTGGTCACTAATAATTGTTATAATAAACACTGAAAACTGAACTCAAACACACACAGAACACTAAACTGAACTGTTTATTGTGATCAAGGTGTTTGCAACGGTTTAGTCCACTAAGTTGAACATAGTGGACTTTTTGGTTTCCTCAAAATAGAAAGCGTCGAAATAACAAAAAAACGCTAACTCAAAACAAACAATGAAAATGGTAAATACCACGTTTTTAGTGTCAATGATAGTTTTATACCTGTTAAAAAAATATCTTCTTAAAAAACAGAGATACAACAACATAAAGTCAAACATAAAAAAGCTGATCCGTGACTCACTCAAAACAAAACCCTGTGATGGTAAATGGACATTATTATTTTGATTCACCATACACATGCCTATCCTTTTACTCATTAAAATTAGAAGCAGATCCAGCCACTTTGAAAATCAACACGCTTATTACGGAAGTAACCGAAGCCGGGAATTATCAAAATACGTGTAGATCCAATAAAGTAGCTAATTGTTATAATAACACTTAAAATAACTGTTTACAACGACGCCTTGCTAGCAAGCAAGCGGGTATGATTAGGGTTGATAAGTATGTAGACAACGAGGATATTAAACCTTAAACAAAGGATCACGTCGATGAGAAAAGAGATCTAAAAGTATGAAATTGTAATGTAATGAGAAAGTTGATTTAAAAGAAGAGGAAGACAGGAGATATTATTCACTGAACCGCTGCTCTCAAAACGGCGAAGAAAAACATCGTGAGGAAACTGGCATGTCTTAGAACCAAACATGACATGGTGACTGCCAACCGGCACTGGGCCCGCGTGGTGGACTATAGCCCATCCCTCTCCTAGAGAGGAGGCCTGAGTCACTGCTGTGCGAACAATAAGGGCTGATGATGATGATGAAAATAGAACATGAATAAACAAATAATGCTAGTCGGTATTGATGAAAAGATGCTGATGACAATCTTACAACGGAAGAAGTAAGGGAAGGTGCTGGAAAACAGACACTAGAGAGTTTAGACGTCGTTGATGCCCTAAAAGAGGATAAAAGAAGGCAAAGTGATGACAATGTAGACACGAGCGATTTGAAAGCTGAATGAATCGATTTTGATGAATATTGTTTTAGTAGACAAATATTTATTTACAACATTTAAAAACTAGGTACTATTTACGGAACTAAGATAATAATAAAATATATATACAAGTATCAAAAAGGAGAGTAATTACAGGGCGTCAAAAAATTCGTCCACACCGCTGTGAGACTGAGACTGAGTTACAATCCGGGAAAAAAAATAGCAAATGTTTGAAACGAAATAAAAAACATCCTTTTCCGTATAATCTAACAGACTTTGTCCGTAATCCCAAGTAGTAACCCTGAAGGTAACATGACCAGTGAACTGCTTCAGCTATTTCTTAGCTGGCCGTGCTCATAATTTTAATGCGTCAAAACCAGTAGCTATTAAGATCCTGGATACCGTTGAATACCAAGGACGCGCAGCATACTCTTACGGGTTCATACTACGAGATATCGATTTGGAACTCAAGTGATTTGTGATCGAGATCCTAATTTATTGACGGATACAACAGACGATAGAAATTCAAAATGCGT
Source organism: Diarsia mendica (assembly GCA_949316265.1). Lineage (NCBI taxonomy): Eukaryota > Metazoa > Arthropoda > Insecta > Lepidoptera > Noctuidae > Diarsia > Diarsia mendica. The sequence goes on along the minus strand of OX438900.1, from coordinate 19,957,777 downwards.
AAGTTCCCTGATTTTATTTCGGCATATTGTACTGCCAAAAAACGATGGATAGACTGTGATGATATGGCTAGAAAGAGGTGTCTGCTGAGATGACAATAAATAGAGAAGTATGGAAGAAGAAGACATGCTGCACCGATTCTATAGTAATTGGGATAAGGGCAAGAGAATGATACTACTGTAGTAGGTAGTAGGTAGGTGTAGGTAGGTAGCAGGTAGGTGTAGGTAGGTAGTAGGTAGGTGTAGGTAGGTAGTACCGCGAGCTGCATTGGAACATTTTTTTTTTCAGATTCATTGAGAGGTGCAATGCGTTAGTCGAAATCATTTTTCAAAGCTGCTCCCCCTTTCCCCCTCTTCACGCCCCTAGACTACTTTTCAACCATAAGGTTGAAAAGCGACAGACCGTCAGTGAACTCGGTTTTAGGTATTAGCACCTCCTTGTTGTTAGTTTCCCAGAAGTGAATAAGCTCGCAAATACGATTTTTTTATTCGAGACACCACGAATGCCCTTTTCACTGTGAATACCTTGTTCTAATGAACCTTGGTGGTTTCCAAGTTAAAACATACAGGACTTATTAGTTGCAAATATTCCAACTTCGGTAAATTTGCAAATTTTCAGTAAAATAAGATTCTCAAACATTCTTACAACCTGATCACCTTAGTAGGGCCAATAGTTTGCGGAAACTAAAGCTTAATAAACGGCTTGTAGGACAGTACAGCATCTGTATTCTTAATCAATATAATTCTCCGGGGCTAGGCATTAAATAGCCTTAGGGGTAACAATTATTCAGGTCCAGGGGAGGCGTGGGGTAGACAGCATAAATAACCGCTAAAGACTAAGAGCTCGGCTTATTTATTGCGTTGCCATGGTGATCGGGGAAAAATAGATCGTATCTAGTCTTACTAGCTCGGGAATGTTGGTGAGAAAAATGTGTTACTAATTGGAGTTTTGCTGGAGTTAATTAACTTGAGTTTTAATATACCTACTATCGGAGTTGTTAATGAAACTCGGGTACGTCAAAATTACAATTTGGATGACATTACGATCAATATATTTTCAACGTGTAAAAGAGTAACATGGAGTTTCTTACCGGTTCTTCTCCATCCATTTCCTATGGAGAAGAATCGGAAACGACCAACCCGAACCGAGCACCTTTTCTCAAAGTTTTATAAGTACAAATGAAGGCCCACGCGAAATAAAATATTTTGATTGATATACTTTGATTACGTAGAAATGGCAATGTTACATGAAACAGTCGATTTTTAACAAAATAAAATACTCCACAAACATGTAAGTACTAAATTCACCATCATGTAATATTATGAGCTTTCTTGTGAAATGTACGGCTTATCTACCTTAATTAGATCCATGTTAACAACACAAGAACCCCTTAACCAGAAGACAGAAAATTAGAAAACCCTCTAATGAGACCCCAACCTTGAGATTAAAAGATCAAACAGCACTCCACATTTTCATCCCCCAACATTTGCATAGAAATCAAAAACTCGATCAAGGCGTTATTTTCTTCAAAATAAAAGCCTTGGCCTACTTTAAGGTTGAATATCCTTTAAACCGTAATGAGTTCCTCCCTTTGTTCGATTACTGTAATTGCAGATGGAGGGACTTTCCTTCGAGATCCAATTTCCAGTTCGAGGTTAAGGCTTTTACTGGTTTATTTAATTTATCTTTTTTTTTTTAATTTTTACACATTATTGCGAGAAAAGATTTCGTGTGTATTTCAGGTATTAAGTATCGAAAGAGTTGTGTATATTGATTCTTTGTATTCTGGGTTGTGGAGGTTAGATAGACAGTCGCTCCATGTAAAATACGGGTATTCAGTTGCATCTAGTTAAATTGGAAGCCAGACCCAACATACTTGGAGAAAGGCTAGGCAGATGATGAGAAGGTGCAGAAAGGTTAAGGTAAAAGTTGCAGTAGTTTACATGGAGCGGCTGCCAATCTGACCTCCACCACCCAGTTAGTACTGGATAATACATATGATACCGCTTGGTAAGACTGGTAGTCAGACTTTCAGGCTACTGCCTACCCGTTATTTCTGCCAAATCTACAAACGTCGGCTGGGACCAAGGGCTTAATGTGCTTTCCTAGGCACAGAGGAAACTCGCTATCCAAAAAAAAAACAACCTAGGCAAGCGTGGCAACCTAAAGACCGACTAGAGCCACTGTTATTGTCTAGCCACAGGCTCCTCCATTTTGCACCTTGTATTAATTCGTTAACGGTTATCAAAATGATAAATGATTTCGGTCTACTATACAATTTAATTAACATTTCAGATTCGCAAAAAACAGACTACCAAACCTAAAAAAGAAACAATTGTATCGATACCGTAAATCGGAACATAATGGCTAACGGAACGTATCTGATCTTATATTTGAGCATCGATTAATTTTCGTTCAAAGAAAAAAAAGATCAACTTAGTATACGACAAAAAACAAGGCATATCAATTAAATGCAACACCCTCGACAAAGTTACACGATCTTCAGTCCAAAATGTACATAGAATCTTCATCGTTACAGTTTAAACAATAAGGCATATTTCAGCGTGAAAGTTTTGGCGTAATTGTATTAACATTACTACTGGTTGTACCGTGGAGAATAGCACTTTGAATCGAGTCGGAAATAAATGATCTGTACAGTTCTATTGTTAGTTTTGGCAAACAATGGGATGCGGTACGGTTACCGTTTTTTTTAGATTTTGTAAGTAATGATGAGTTTTACATCTTACATCCTTCTTGGAGGTTTTGTCTTTGGTTGTCAGAGACAAGAGCATGACAATAGACTTGAAACCACTTAAAACAACGTAGACAGAAAATTGGCAAATTCTTTGGTTAGTGAATCTAACAAGATTGTCAAGGGCTGTTATAATTACCGTGGTTGTACCATGTACCGACGCCAGCAGCTGCACATCACGCTACTCGAAACTGTCAAATTTCAATTAACCTCTAGATTCTAGAATCTAATGCTTCAGTGACAAAGTTGAAAATCTATTGAAGAAAGACAGATTGTAGTAGCTTGATGTGCTAGTTTGAACACTCTGCTGCAAGTGTGTTGGTCTTGGCTGTCGTTTAAAAAACGTTGACATTCGTTACCAGCAGGCATTACCCGAAAGTTTGACTTCTAAAAGGCTTCATCATCATCATCAGCCTATAATGTTCCCACTGCAGGGACTCAGGCTTCCTCCCTAGGAGAGGGATGGGCTATAATCCACCACGCAGGCCCAGTGCGGATTGGCAGATGTCACATGTCTTCGAATTTTTGGTTCTAAGACATGCCAAAAGGCTTAGTAGATGGTAACTACATAGTCGTGATGTTTCGAGAAACTGAAAATTGCTAAAAAATAATACAAACTCCTACAAATAAAAACTCCTTGTCTATAAACAACTACTTTTCAATGATATCAAAGGAATGGCCTTCGGCTATTAACGTTTGTCATAATAATCTTGTCCATAACCCCGTTTCTTCAAATAACCCACAATATTTCATACAATTTAATAAACAGTTCATTAACTTCGCATTTCCCATGCAAATAAACTAATTAATATCGAATATTAGACACAAAATCAGTCCCACTTAATAATATAACATTATCATTAATATGATAATGACACCTATTTATATTTTTAATGAATTCTTAATTATTAATTAATTTAATGGATTTCCTTGGAGAAATTTTAAGTTTAAGTGCCAATTTGGAGACCGAAAATACTTTTATGAAATTAGTTTCTTTAGATTGACTGCTTGGTATTGTGGTTGCAAGCGCGACTGGTATAAGCATGAGGTCCTGGGTTCGAATACTAGGGCGGGTGTGTTATTCAGTTTTTCGATCAAGAATTTCTCAGTAGCTGCCACGGAGTCTGGAAGTGTGCCGGGTTGTAGGCAATAGACTCGCCTATAAGCACTTAAAATCGATCGATATAGCCAAGAACCTGTGAACTGAATGAAACGCCTTTTCCATTTTCGATGTTAGTCAAGTCACAAAACACAACTAAATCAGATAAAACTTTAAGGTTTACACCTAACCAAAAAATATCATCATCACAGAATATGACTGCAATTACTCCATACAAGTACCAATCCACCTTCATAATTACCTCAATTTCTGAAAAGATATCAATTAAATTAATTAACATGACTTGCGAATCGAAAAAGTCGACAATATTCCTATAACACTGCCAAATTCAATACAACCTTTTCCAATCACACATTTCACAAGAATATGAACATCTTTTTTCACCAGGATAATCTCGACAAAAGTATAGTAACAAGGTACATTGTACTGTAGTTTAAAATTACAGTAACGGTGATCAAATCGTTAGCATTGAAATAGCTGATGACATCATGGTATGATGACGATGATAAAAAGTATGATTATATCATTCTACAGTTAGAATCTGTAGTAGTATGTCTCTGTAGCGCTGATTTTAGTAAGTTACAGTTTATTACAAGGTGTGAATGGACCCTTCTGTAAGTCCTCTAGCAAGTATTTTGTACAGCAAAATAAGTAACTCTACGAAAAAAGTATTGCTGGCAAACCATTTTTTTGGATTTAATATCACGTGTTACGTTTGGAGTCAGTAGTTTTATAGGGATTTTATTTATTTTATTTTCCCTTCCTTATAAGGCTATTTGATCTTCGTACAATGTTCAAAACAAGTACCAATGTATGAACTTATTTTGACATCAACATGTTGTTTGTATCGTTAAAATACAAATAATGCAGGTACCTACTGATAGAGACGTACTTACGGAGAAAAGAAGCAAAATTTTGGATAAGAGTAGGTTATAGAAAAATGAAAACGAAACAATGTACACACTACTTCCAGAAAAGGCAAGAACATAAATTCCAAAGCCTAACCTAAGCTAACCTTTAAACACAGAAAACCGAGAAAGAAGCATTTAATCGCTAACAATAAAACCGAATGGAAAACGTTTTACTCGTTCAAGTTAAACCGAATAAGGCCTTAAACATTTCAACAAGTTTAATTTAAGTGTCGTAAAAAGCAGGGAATATGACCAATGCAGAGATACAATAAAACTTTATCGACGTTTATAGTGCGATAAAGGGAATACACACTGGCTGTGTGTGCCAATTTTTTATTTTATTTTTGTATTGTGATTTGTAGCAGGTGTATTAAAATGGTTTTATGGTGTATAAAAGTGCCGTCTAGCGTATTATTGAATAATTTTATTCATTTGAAACAGAAAACGGCCATAAATGATGATAACAAAGTGTCAATAACAAAGCAATGAGTCATCATAATCTTCCTGACCTTGTCCCATTCTACTTGGGATTGGCACAACATCTTTTCTTCTTCCATTCTCCCCTGTTACGGCATCATTTACTCCTATATCTTTCATATCATTCCTAACACAATCCATCCAGTTTTCCTCTGACTTACGTCTACCTCTCCATTTATCAACATTCACATAATTATCCATCACTTTTTTAGTTACATGCGTTTCATCTCTCCACATAACATGTCCAAAATAATACAGCAATGAGTAAAGAAACAAAACTATTAAGAGTCCCAAGACGCAATATAAATACAAACTTTAAGACCCTAAGGTAATTGAACCAACACACGATTGACATAAATCAAAATGTTATAGGAAAATTCACAAACGTGGAAGCAATGAATATGCATGAACATTGGCATAATAGTTCCGAAGTGTCAGTCTTGTCTCAAATCCCTGAACATTCAGACGTGTGGGCAGATTATGCAAAACGTGACACGTCAGTACTTCCTATCAACAATCTCAATACTGAAACCAACGAAATGTATGCAGAAGTTGACGTTTTCGCTAATATCTTGTTTGGCGATGAACGTTCAATATCCAATATAAATTCCGAAATATACGTACAGTACATAGCAACTGTATTGTCAGTTTCTGTCTCCAAGTTTATACTCGGAATATTGCTTTTCGAACCTAAATTTCTCTCTTCCGATAAATCCTAGTACAATATTTCACCCAATACAACTATTGGAGATTCAATTTTGAAAGCGTTCAAATAAAATCTTCGATTCTCTCGAAATAGAATTTTGTACCATAATTTATTTTGTGTGCACTTCGATTTTCTGGATTCCCTTAGTCTATCTCATGACATTAGAAAGTTTATGGCAAGCTTAAGATAGTTGCAACAATTTTTAATTTGACCATTAGTTCCGAATAATAAAATGACTATTTCGATATCGGCCATTCCGTGAATAAGATAATTTCGACATAAATACAATCGAATACTTCACTTCATTGCAATAAAATTTAAGTCTTAAAATGCGTAATGTTTTAAAATTACGACCGGTTTATCCATAAAATATGACTTAAGTGGCTTCGAATAAACTTTAAAACAAGTGTTCAACAAATCTATTACTTTGGAACCAAAGGATGTGGTCTGGTTGAAAATATCGGCAAATTTGAAAAAAAAAACTTGGCTTATTACAATCAAATTCATCATCCTGTTTCCCCAAAGACCGCAAAATACACCCAGCACACGAGATAACCTATTACTAAAAAGTTGAAAACCAATACTGAAATATTTGTTTTTAATCATAAATCAAATCTAGCAGCATCCGAGCATAAACCAAACATTGACATTGCCTAACGAATTTCAGATCTAAATTAACCTTACACAGAGCTCTACATTTTTCATATAAATTACTACCGATACTCGGAAAATAAATTCAGCTACTCAATTGGGCAGCAAAAACCAATCGACCAATGTACACAGTCCTTTCCACAATTGGACGTTGTTAAGCGCTAAGGATCCAAATTTACGTCATGGCCGAAAATGAAAAAAATAAACGCTGCTAAATTAATAACTTATCATTATCACCCAGGTATCGCCACATTGGCTGGGCCCGTGCGACTTGCATTCAACGGAATTTATAGGAATATGGATAGGTACTATCAGCCAATAAGAAAGATTCAACCAAAAAAACAAAAGGTCATCATTTTTACGAATACAACGTTAGAACCAACCCACTTGCACATTTGTGGCTTCTAGTATCGATATTTTTAGCATTAATTTCATGCACTTAGTATTTTTTAGCGATTTTGTGGATTGAATCATTTTCGCTTAACTACGTCCAATTCGTTTTCGGGAACGGTACATGGAATCACGTTTTGGAATTTAATTCGAACATAATACTTGAAAAGGGTCGGAAGTTGAAGCAGCAGTTTTTTTAAAGACAATTATGCAGTCATCCAGGTAAATGGTGATTTCAATGTTAACCATTTAATCGTAACCGTAAGACCAAAACTGTTTTATGATGACTTTGTTAATGGAATTCTCGTGTAGAGAGTTAAGGATTCGCAGAATTAATTGAGTTAGTTTTTGGTTGAACGGCGAAAAAACATATAAAGAATGTTGAGGAATCAAATCTTTTGTCGAGGCCGCGGTATCTCATACGAACAACCCACAGAACCTTTTCCTAACCCTTTATCAGAGATAACATTGCGTGGCGTAATTGTTATGTTATAGTCATCTGTCACCAATCAACCAAACATAATCCCTTAATATATTCTCCCAAGGTACAGAGTATCCTATACCCACAGACCACACGGCTCACCCGTACACTGAACTTTGATCTCAATTCGTAATAGTTGAACGTGACTTTCAGCACAACTGATGGATCTAGGAGTTAATAGCAAATAGTTAAACTTGTGCGAATACGTGCCCTCTATGAGCTCGTGACATATTGTCGTGATAGAACAGAATTGTTAGGTATGTCTTATTATGCTTTGAGTGTTTCGATTACGATTCTCAGGTTAGTCATGGTTGACTTCAAATAGGTCTATAGCGTTTATGATGACTTCGTTTCATGTCTTGATAAAATATAAACGGATTAAATCTATATTCGCAAGAAAACTTATGTAGGTCTAGAACTAAAACACTATAGTCACATTTTTCATTCATTGCACTAAATGGGTTATAAAAATCGTGTGTGAAGTAAACCATTCACCATGGAAAAGGGAGGACCATCAGACCAGACGGGTGTTGTGTCGAGTGGGGCTATATTATGCTGATGCTAGTTTGTGTTTTTCATTTTGTGTCATAGATAGCGCTGCAGTACTTTTTGTATTACCGCTACAGCACCATCTAAGCACGCTGCACTTCGCAGTAAAACGAAGACATTCGAAGAAACCATTCCAAAAATAATTCTTCCGATCTTAAGAGGAAACGCGAGTGGTCTTTTCTCCATACAAACGCTCTCGCCTGTTTTCTTTTTGGTTAATGACCCTAGAGCAATGGTTTTTCACAGAATAATAAATATTAACTATTTCTATGCCCCTATGTTTTCCTTTTTGGTGATAAATTATTTTTATAAGCACTAGAACCCTCAAAAAATGCTCAAAATTGCTTGTTTAGATCGCTGTTAACAGAGTCCTAGTGTACAAATTTGACAACTATTAACGAAAAAAGAAAAACATAGCGGCGTAGTATATAACCTCCTTATTCATTGTCTAAAATATCTTTTAAATTGGTTCAATATTGGAGGAGGAAATAGGCGAGAGCCAAACCTCGAATTCTAACTTTTTTCTACAGTTGTCCTTATCGCACGAATTTGAGGGCAGGAGGACGGAGAGAGACAGCGATAGTAGAAAGAGACAGCACTCGCATTTCCTCTTAACATTCAATGTAACCCGGAGATCTTTTCATGGTCCATTTCATTCAACTGGAATCCATTTTAACTTCGCCAGCTATTAAATGAATCCATTCAGACTTCGATCCTTCCAGACATTTGATTTGCAAGCCCGGATTATGAGTTTTAGTCTTGGGACAGCTTAATGGGAAGCGCTGAAAGGGCACTTTAAAATGGGTATTTGATTTCAAGTGGAAACGTTTGACTACCGTCTGACGTGAAATTTGGATTTGCTTGCGTAATATCTTCGTCTTATGCATGGTCAAATTGACTAGTCTATTAATAGATGTGTGATCAAATGTAATAAAACGACCCAGTTACCAATTGATTTGTAACTTGCTTGCAATGTCGTCTTACACCATACGAAAGGTGACTACGGAAGTCGTAAAGAAAATCAAAATGGGAGTCAACAACTCATCGAAGCTAATTCAACTGAGTCTGCCCACCTCATAAACAAAATCAACCGCACTGATAGCCAAACATTCATCAGGGCAACAAGAAGTAATAAAATACTCCACAAGCGAGCCATATTCGATGATGCCGCCGGCCATACCAAAAGTGGCGGGCTCTGGCCACAACGCGGCGGTTCCCAAGAATCATTCATACAGAATCAGGTCGTTCGTCACGGCCTTAATGCGAAACGAACAGCTGAACAGATTCCAGGTTAGAACACATGCCCGGTGAACGTATTCATGACTGTAGAATACGAGATTGTGAGTGAGGAAAGAACATTAAAAGTCAAATAAGATGATTTAAAGAGCGACCAGATATGAAAGGGGTCTACGACTGCCATATTGATCTGCAACATGCATTCATGATGCTGGAATGGCATCATCATGATGCCCTTATCCCAATTTATTTAGGATCGACGCTGCATGTCTTCTTCTTTCAAACTTCTCGATTTTTGTCAACTCATCAGTCACGTCCTTTCTAGCCAATGTACAATGGTTAAAATTAAAAAACCGGCCAAGTGCGAGTCGGACTCGCGCACCGAGGGTTCCGTAAAAAAAATATATTTTGTGATGTAACTAAAAATTTATGCTTTTCGCAATTTTTCCTTTATCTGTGTTATAAGACGTTGCTTCGTACCAAATTTCAAGATTCTGAGTTCACGGGAAGTACCCTGTAGGTTTTGATTCCCTTGCGAGTGTCGAAAATTTGCGGCATAAACGGGAGTATCTTTTGATCGCGTTGACTTAGAAGTTTGATTTTTTCACAGCTCCAAGAGACCATAGACTTGAGTATTTGATATGAATTTCAGCTTGATACCTCCACGCGTTCCTGAGAAAAAAGGTCTTGACAGACAGACAGACAGACAGACGGACAACAAAGTGATCCTATAAGGGTTCCGTTTTTACCTTTTGAGGTACGGAACCCTAAAAAATGAGTTTATCATAAAGATGAACTTATTTTAAGACTTCAACAATTAAATACTACATGTCAACCTTAATATTCATCACCCCCACAACTGATAACCACCCCACATCAGACAAGCAAAGATAATGCACCGCTAACGAAAGAAAACAATGATAAAACTAAACACAATAGCACATTTACTCCACAACAGTTTACTCAAGAGTCTCAAAGCATTAGCGTATCGGCAAAGTGCAGGTGTAATGAGCGAGCTATTATAGCGCTAACCAGTATAAATACACCAGTAACTAGAGTCAAGCTAGTTTACGTATCTGAAGAGATCTCAGTGAATAGCATCGTTTAATTTTACGCTACTCGCGGGGGTTCGAGCGTGTCCATTGTTGGAAAAATATTAGATTTGTATTGTGAGGAGGAGTATTGTGTAGACAATTTAAAGCTGTTGACGATTATGATATAGATTTTGGTGATCAGTGGTGATGAAGGTACAAGTGGGTATTGTAGTAGTAGTATAGTATGCTAGTGTAATCATTTAGTGGCTAGTGTAGTCTCTTTTATTGCAATTCGTGACAGTTGGAAACATTTTAAGATTTCCAATGGAACGCCTAAGCAAGGAAACGCTGCAGTGCATGTAGAAGATGTACTAGAGTTAAAATCTAAATATTTGTATGGCTGAAATGCCAAATATAGTGAACCCCATTTAATATTTGTATCTCAAGAACTTTTGTATAAAACCTATATTTGCAAATAAATCATTGGTTCATTCATTCATAAGTTTTCGTAATCGGGAAAAATTCTGAAATAAAAAATATATTTCCATTTCCACAAAGAACAAACAATAAAGTAAACGAAGTACATGTTAGTCTTGTCTTATATTGCTTGTGCATCAGTACAAGACAAGAGATGACGATGCATAACATAAACATTATTTATTTTCTTTCTTTATTTTTTCCTTGCTTTCCTAAAGCCATTATTTAAAATCAATCTCAACTATAATACGTAACTCCAGAAAAAGACAAAAAACCGTACCGCAAAACAATGAAAACAGTAAAGCCGTTGAATTATACCGCATCTGAGTGAGCCGCAAAGTGGAGTAAGCGAACGACCGATGTTTTCACTATCGTTCGTCCAGTACAGTTAGCTCGAAGCTGAGGCAACGACATCAGGTTAGGTTGGCTACACACTAAGCGATTATGTGTTGATAAGCGAGAAGTAATTTAAATTGCGGTGGATTATAAAATGTTGCTTTGAGTTTTTTTTTTATTGGGTTGTATGCCTGTGAATATTTTTAATGTCTAGGTTTCGATTTCATTAACTGATAGGTAAGTAAGTAAGTAAAGTAAGTTTTGCTCCCCACGAGAATGTCATAAAGTTTATGGATCTAATGGGTAATAATATACGTACAAAGTATGAATTGTTAAAAAATTACAGTAATGCTTTTATAACATTTTTTTAGTACCATTACAAGGGCGATGGAGAAGAAGTGTTTTGTAAACTTTGACGTTCAAAAAGTGCTGATTATTATCAGCCTAATTTAAATAAATCGAACCTAGGACCTCATGGACAGCAGTCGCACTTGCAATCCCTAGACCAACGAGGAAGTTCCACGTACATCTTTATCGTCAAAAAACTCATCGCATTATATACTAGTCTTATTCTCAAAAATGGTTTTGCCATAAACACGGTACATGGTCATGGTCCAGCCCCTCCATTAAATAAATTCCTCCTTATCTTATTCAGTAGTAGAATACGGCTGGACTTACGTGTAGACGTCTCGCGTTTTCACTATCGTTCGCAGGAATACAGTTACTTGGATCTCCAGCCGAACCAACGACTAAGGCGGGTTACACACTGCGGCACTGCATTGATTAATGAAAAGTTGCTTTGTAGTTGTACTGATATTTTAAATGGATAGTGTGTAGTGTAACTTAATCAGATGTCAATCATGATGAATGTTAGAAAGGCGTTCGATTACATCTGTCATCGGATCATTTATGGTTGAGTGATGCTTACTAACAGTTAGTAAGCATCACTCAACATCATAGTTACTATGATCTCGTTTAACACCTAAGAATAGGTATTTTTTATGTACCAACTGACTTATATTATTTTTTTGTTTAAATTAAGTTTTTTATTTATTTTATAATTGATTTAAGCAGAGAATTTTTATTCCTCCTTTCTAGCCAATGTTTTTAGCGGCAACATTAAAAGCAAGATCAGTTTTTTCTAAAGTCATTATAACCATTCTGCTCTTGTGGCGTCACTAAAACATTTCTAGTTAAATTACAAATAAATCATTTTACGAAACAATAGTGAAACAGTTTCAAATAACAGTCCCAGTTTTGTAAGGGTAGGATAGAACATTTTAGCCGTTTATCACTCAACTTGAACATTTAGACATTGATAAATTGGAAGCTCCTGAAACACTAAACATTCTGGAAATAGTATATTAGTTACAATTTCAACCAAGGCTTGATTCTTGCACTAAATATTATTGGATACTACTTTCCTTGAAACCATTTCTCCAATAACATAATTTAAGTTTCACTTAAGATTTTGAACACGCTCTTCTCAGACACTTACAAATATATTTTTTTACGTATAAGTGGTAAAAAATACGAGACACTACTTACAAAATAAAATATTAGAAATGTATGTTATTCATGAAAAATTCAAGTCACCTTGAATTCGCAATGTCACGTAAACTTGAAATAAATTACGGGACAAAATCTCTTAAGCCGGGAGATATACTTTGGAATGGAAATTTCATCTTAATATAGGCGAAAAGTGTAACTAAAGCTTAGGTCTCATTAGCGGGCGCGCAACCGTAACCAAGTCGCGGGTATGCGGTTACGTTGATAGCTAGCAACCATGTTTTTCTAAGTTTTTTTTAAAGAACGGACTGTCTTGTCCGGGCTGAGACCTAGTTTTAAAATCTGAAAATTATCAATCTTTCTTAGACTTTCGATCTGCAGATATGCCAAAAAAAAACATTTTTACACCTTTTATTATTGTTTTTAGGATGGCATAGTTTTTGTTACAACTTTAAAAGGATTAACATACTTTTCAAACAGCTTAAGTTTTAGCTATATTATCTTAGTGATCTTTCAATTTTGGACGCTTTTATTTTGCCAACTAGGTAATGTACACCAACTTAACAAAATACCATGATTGTGTGCAACTAAGACAATTAAGTAGCTTACTAATTAAAGAATGAAGAAGTTCTTAAGGAAAAAGGTTGCTTGGTTGCTCAGTGCGGCAACCTAACAACCTGTCTTCATTTACACCTACTGCATTATTTTAATCTCAATGAATTATTTCCGCACCTTGGCAACAGCTGTAGGTACGGTCAGCAACAGAAGTAGCTTAACATTTCGGAATTTTAATTATTTTATTAAACAGCAATTATTTTATTGATTCAGAAGATTATTCTTTAAAATATTCCTTCATCATCATTTCAGCCGAAAGACGTCCACTGCTGGACATAGGCCTCCCCTAAGTGTCGCCACATTGACCGGTCCCGTGCGTCTCGCATCCAGCGGATCCCCGCAACCTTCACCAGGTCATCGGTCCAAATATTCCTTACTTCTCCATATTTTATTAGTAACGAGTAATATTATATTTTTTTATTAAAAAAACCTGCTTTGAAACTTTGAGTATTGATAATCTACTCCTGATGCTGACTGTAACGGCTCGTTAGCCCAAGTTTAAATTCCATTCAATTCTTCAATTATGTTGCTGTTTTATGAAACACAATTATAATTAATATTGTGCCATTAGAGACTGCCTCGTTGGTGTAGTGGTAGCAGCATGTCCTGGGTTCGATAGCTGGGTCGAATAAATTGTTCATCAGAAATTTCTTATTAGCTGCCACGGAGGCTGGATTTGTGCCCAGTTGATGGCAATATAGATCGCCCCCTAATACATGGAACTTATACATCAGGCCTAACCCATTATAGGAGATTACAAGGCGTGATGCTATGTTATGTTATTATATACCATTAGGTAATATTATTTCTGGATGCCTATTGCAACAACCTGTAGAAAACAAACTTATTCTTCAGTAAGCTAGACCAGTTTAGACAGTGGTTAATGTAGTTAAAATCTCTTCTAGAAAGCCTAGTAATATACCTACTACACATTTTTAAGAATAAAAATTAATTTTGCCAATTAAAAACTTTCCATTTTTGTATATATTTTTTTTTGTAGAAATCCAAAACACGTTTTATTTTTTCTATCAAGGAACTTTTAATCCTCCAGTGTGTCACAAGCCTTATTCCCATAAGAATTGTGCTAAGGACTTATAAACAATTTCGTGTTATCGCTCGTATTATTGCGCTGTGAAAAAGTGGGGCAAAGCAGATATCGTTTTATAGGTTTAGGTATACTAGCCAGAGTCCTGGTTATGTATAGATTTCAGATACCCACTTTTTTTCCGTGACAATTTTTTTGGCATTTGGGAATAAAGGAGGTCAGGAGATGTACTAAACCAGCTCATTCCATTTAAACAAATAAATTAAATTGATTTGAAATTGATATATGTCTGTTTGTAATTTGAAAATAACAGATTTTTATCCAGATGAAAGGATAATATTATTGTAAACGGTACTTATAACAAAATCAGTTTTTAATTTTTGTACAGGCGCTTTAACAAGAGACTAAGGCTAGTTAGTCTTTTACTTTACTCATAAAAGTAAAATAAATTTCGAGCCCCAAATGTTGGAAATTGAATTTAGACCTTAGCTCGCACTAGATCGAAACCTTCGGCTCTTATTGAACGATAAAAAATTGGGTAAAATATAATAAAAAGAGAACTCGGCAGGTGATTGATTTTCTACTGGCCTAGATTTGGACAAGTGTCATGTCAAGATACTTTTTGCCAATGATTTTGTATGGGCATAAATCATTGAATATGATCACCTGATTAAGCATAGCGTGACTTAGTTATTAGTTGTAGTTAGCTTTCGTGTCATTTATTTTTATTGAGCATGCGGTAGCACTTCATCTAGCATTGGATCGGAGTCAAATTTTTTGTGCTCCTATATCCTTCTATCGTTCAGAACCAATGTCAGGGTCGGCTTAGACGATGGATGGACTGTGTGAAGGATGATATGGCTAGAAAGGAGGTGAGTGCTGATATGACTAGTAATGAAGAAGTATGAAAGAAAAAGACATGCTGGCCGATCCCAAATTAATTAGTTGAAGTATGATGATGATACTGATGTTAGCGTCAACTTCCAGTCAAACCGGATGCAGCTGAATACCACTAAATTACATAAAGTGATTGTTTATCTATCTGATCTCCATAACCTGTGTATTACGATACTCCTTACTGGTGGTCAGACTTTAGGGCCACAACAGGTAGTCAAACCTGTTATGGCTGTCAAATATCTACAAAGATATCCCGAAACTATACTATGTGTCAAATGGTAACTAAACTTTTGTACAAAGAGTGAATTACTACTGACACAAACAAAATACAAGCTATACAATAAAACTATATGGTAGATATTATACGTAATTAGGTTAGTGCGTAATAAAATCCGCCGCTTAAAATATCGATGGTCGCGAAAGCGGCGATGGTACCAGGACACCATGTGATACAAGATACCTAATATGGGGTTTATGGTTGAAAATCTTCGCTTAGGATAACTTTCGTAACTCGTAAGGCTGGCTGGATGCATAAACTAGAAATGTAGGATTGTAGGAAAGGCTTTTAAAGCGCTTTCCCGGGTAAAATATACGAGGTGGAAGGGACAACGACGCTAAAAATGGTTAAGACATATTCAGTACATCATTCTGAACCCTACATGTATTTAGGGTTCCGTACCTCAAAAGGATAAAACGGAACCCTTATAGGATCACTTGTGTGTCTGTCTGTCCGACCATCCCCCCCCCCCCCCCCTTATCTCCGAAACTACGGAACCTAATTTTTTTTTAAATACTGAAATTAGATCAACACTTATAGATTACAAGGAAAACCTATGAGAAGCCCATGGTGCTAAAATAATTTGGAAATTCGTTGCAGGAACCCGCTGGATGAGAGACGCACGGGACCGGTCAATGTGGCGACGCCTGGGGGAGGCCTATGTCCAGCAGTGGACGTCTTTTGGCTGAAATGATGATGATGAATGATTACAATTTATACCTACTATTAGTTTATCTTAGAAATTACCTACCTACTGTGTTTTAATAATTATAATTAAAATTTACAAGTGCTTCCTCTCTCCTAACTCACTTATTTTGCTGTGCCCGACAGGGTCCATGTGATCTAATTTTAAGTTTTACCACCTAAGTACTACATGTGGAATGCAATAAAGTATTGAGTATTGAGAAAAAGAAAAGTCCTGACTGACTAATTGACTTCATCAACGTCCAGTCCAAACCCTTGAACCTAGAAAGCTGAAATTTTGCACAGAGGTTCTCTTTAAAATGTAGAGAAGGAATACGGAAGAGTTTTTCGAAATTCAACCCCTTCAGGACTTAAATAAGGGATGAAAGTTTGTATGCAAAATCTATATTTTTGTAGTTTAGTAACTGACATCTACGGGGGTGAAGCCGCCAGCAAAAGCTAGTGAAATCAAAATATCTGAAGTATCAGATGTATATTACCTTAATATCCACAAACATACACAGTGACAAATCACTCAAACTTTAGGAAAAATATGACCAAACTTTTACACCCAAAATTACACTAGGCCCAAATATCACGCAACTCTGATAAACTACATGATTGATCGCAGTAGCCACCCATCCACCTAGCCACCTAAAGTGATGGATGGCAGCCCCTCCAATAAGATAAGTTATGTAAATCGGCTTCTGCCAGTTAAGTTATGTGCTTATGTGGCACTTTGATGTATGCTAGTTGGGCATAAAGTTACTTTAGGGATTTTATTTTGTAAGGTTATTTTTGTATTGATATCACGCATTATTATACTGGATGGGTTCGTGGCTAATTAATAACAGCGGCTCGGGTTGATCTTCAGCTTAGGCCGCGCTCGCCAAAATATAAATGGAGGGGAGAGAAGGAGCTTTGAAAAATAATTTCGACTAACGCATTGCCCCTTTCAACGAATCTGAAAAAAAAATGTTCCAAGTCTCTTAACTTCCGAGATTCGACTAAAGGGGGGAGAAAGGAGGCAAATGGGGCAACTTTGAAAAAGGTAGGAGGGGAAAAGGGGGCAAAAAAAGGGGGGGGGTTGCACTTTTTAGCTATTCATGAGAGTTACTTATACGCTTCACCCACTCAACCTTCGTTACGCTACGCTCGCCAAAATACCGAGTTTCCTCCATGCCTCGGAAAGCATGTTAAACCGCTGGTCGCGGCTGTCATGTCATTGACAATCTTACCAGAGGGTATCATGATGACCCAATACTAATTGGGTTATGGAGGTCAAATAGCCAGTAGATTCATGTAAAATATTGGTATTCTGTTGCATCCAGTTAGACTGGAAGCAAGACCCCAAAAGGAGTCTGCATCATAACTCTGATGGACAAAGGCGTCTTCGCATGACTTGCAGTGACTGCAGTTATATGACACGTAGGTTTGGATAGTTAGGTACCACTAGGCCACTCCGTTCACAAGGTTTCAAGAATGTGTTACAAAGGCAGATGCCCTCCTAGTCGCAATAACTACAAACGGTATTCCTCAGCAAAACAAATTAAATAAAATGTCAAAATATTTATTTAAAAAAATTCCACACGTATTTTCTGAGATTCTTATCTTTTAATATCCTTATCTTTTTTATTAATTTCTTAATTGAGTCGTATCTTTCTAATTGATATACCAACATCAGTGACTTACTTTAAATTAACTGGTTATCATTTACTTTTAATGTTTATTCATTAACTACGACCAAAAAGACCAAAAACGAGTTATTTACGGTATATCACAATTACTAAAAAGGTTAGATATCTGTCTGTTTGGACATGATTAAATATTTTAATTAATTAATTTGCATAATGTGGGAATTTAGATGTGCAAATATTAACAACATATTAATTAGTAATAAATCATGTATCGAAAATGTTCCACATCGTGTTTTTCCCATGTTCAGATTTGGGTTATTTATGTTACGATTTTATGATTTATGTGCATACAGAAGTATTATGTAATAAATCGACATTGCAATGAATGTTTTGGTAGAAACGTTAATTAAATTATGAATCATTAAATAGTTTCCTACCACCTTTTCCCGAATTCAGGCAAAACCCAGATTTCAAATGTATCTACCTATTCAATCATTGTACACAACACAACACAAGTTTGTTAGTGTTTCTCTACTACAAGTAGGTAAGTACATAATTACCAACTAGAAAATAGAACCAGAAAACTGGTTAATAAAACTGTGATTAAAACAAGAAAATAAAATAAACAGTTTACGCAATAATGCCTAGCCTATGCCTAGTCTACAACTTAAAATCACCAATTCTGAATACCTACAATCAGTAGAAGCCGCGTTTGAATACTAGTTTATCATAAATAATCATGAATAGCATCACAGATAAAATCAAAAACATAAAATCATTGCTGTGAAACTGGTACAAATCATTACTAATCTTATCTAATACGACAAAATATGCTAAACTGTCTGTCCGTTTGGATAAAGCTTGGGACATAAATAACACAGCATTTTTTTTCTCAAAGACTATGAACTTTTAGGTTTTTATAAATTCATGGTATTTATAAAAAGCTATAATTTAGTATCATAGTTGTGGTATTTGAGCGGATTTAGAAGCAAACGATCGGGGCTGTGGACCCCGTAGGGGCTGTGGATTATCGAAAGGATAACGCGGCTCCGACACAAGGGCGAAGAAGGAACAAGGGTTTGGTTTTTAGTCAGTAGAAGTCTGACACTCCCCTTCGCTCTGCCCAAGAGCGGGGGCGGATTATTCGATGATTTTCCACCCACCAAAAAAAAAGGCATTTTCTCCTCTGAAACAAATGACCTCCACGTTTCTACAGAACAGCGCCTTCACAAGGCCACAGATTGGGTTAACAAACATAACATCACACCCGAAATCCCTAAAGTGTTAGACAGAGATGCACGTAATAGTACACCCACATGTGGCCAGTTATGTTTAAGCCCCATTAGGGTTATTAAGGTTAATAGTTTCTTTTCCTAGAGAGGAGGCCGGTGTCCCTGCAGTGGGAACATTATAGGCTGATGATGATGAGGGTTATTAAACCTTCGCCCGGAAATAGAACCCACGAGCTCATTCATGCTCAGCAGTTGCGCTTCTGAAGACTTAATTTAAATAACTATAATTTTCCATAAATCAACCCGCATTAAAACCTTGTCATCACCAACCAGTTAATTAAGTCAGCATTAAGTCAAAATCTCAATGGCCGTCTGTCTAGTTTTCACATACTAAAAATGTCAATTATTAGTAGAAAGCCATCGGTTTGATTCTCAATCGCTACAAAACGATGCTTTTAAGACGTTGTGGCATTCGCCGTTGATAACTTCGTCTATGAATGTGAGTAATTCGTGTTGCTATTGGATTGTAAGATCATATATATAATATACAGATATTATTAGACTAGTTGTAATATATCTTTCCTAATTGTATCGGATTTTGTTTACCATTCTAAGGGGTTATTTTGCAAGGAACTCTAATCTGTTTTGTAAAATAATAACCCTCCTTTTGGGCTTCGCCGCAGTAGGGTAAAAATAGCCTATGTTACACCTTATTACATCAGCTATCTGCCAGTAAAAGTTTCGCAGATAAACCGGACCGACGACAAATCAGACGGATTGAAAGAAAGTCATTTAAAAAAAATGTGTTGTTATAATTATGTATCGAAATAAACAAGGGAGTACTTCGCTTTTCAAATTAGAAACAAATGGGTAATCTTATTAATAAAGTGATAACGTTATCATGGTAATGCTATGTTGAGTCAAAAGGCAGGCAGATGATGAGATGAGAGATTAGCGGTATTTCATAATGGAGCGCCTGATCTGACCTCCACAACCCAGTTAGTACTGAGTATTGCGGAACCCGTTGGAAAAACTGGTTAGTAGAGTTTCGGGCCACTAACCACTTGTAACGACTGTCATAGATCTACGAATAAAAACCGGGACCATAGGTTCAAAAGGCTAAGTGAAATAGTTTAAGAACAAAATGTAATGTCATCCAACGCTGTAACAAAAGATTAGATGTAACAGCTTTGTAAGAAGCAACCGAACTAGGACAGGACATGTCTGTCGCATGCCGAATGAGCTGTGGGCCCGTAAAGCTCAGGATTGGTACCCTGAAATAGCGACACGGGGTCGTGGCAGACCACGTAGGAGATGGCGGGACGAACTGGATGTCTTCCTTGAGAATTGGAAAGAAGTTGCACAGAATCGCGACCGTTGAAAGGAATATAGCGAGGCCTTTGCTCAGCAGTGGGGCAATATGGGCTAGTTATAATAATAATAACCGAACTAGAATAAATTAATCTACTCAACACAAATAAAAGCTTTCACAACAGAACATTATCATTTACGCAGAATTATTGTAACCCTTATCAGATCTTGAAAGTATTGTACTTAATAACTATACTGAATAAACAGAGTGCCCACAATGGATAGATAGGCAACGCCTGTAGTTTATCTAATCTCATTTGGTACAATGGAACTATTTCAATTGTACGCCTATTTGATGGGGACACACAGGGAGGGAGTTTGGCGAGCGAAAACTGAGCTAAAATATAAAATGGGCATACTTCGCCGAAGTATAAGGCAGAGTTGTACTTAGTTACGGGACTGTTCGAAAGACACACCGCGGCCCCAGAACACAAAGGGCTAAGAAGGAAAAGTCAGTAAAAGTCTGACACTCCCTTCCGCTCTGCCAAGAGCGGGCATTTGATCACTTCTCATACCCACAAAAATAAACGAGATGTAGGTACTTGTAAGCCACCCACATCTCGCCAGTTCCAGTTTAAGTCCCATGTAAAAAGGAGCGAGGCCATAAATCAGGCATAAATCCTTAAATAACTCCGAGAAATTTCTGATGGGAACATCCAATAACACTTAGCACTAGGTATCAAGATGGTTACTGGAAATCGCATTGAAGTGTATACCAATATATTTTTATAGGATTGCTTATCTGAGCATCAATAAGCGACTACGTACTTAAATATTGAGAGACGTTTGCAAACACTTTCTAATAAAGCCTTTATGATGAGGTGTTAATTGGACAACACATTATCTCAAAACCTCTCCAGACCGCGAGCTTTCGAAAAATTTACATAATTGTCAAATTAAAAATAAACAATCTTGACTAAAATAAACATGGACAAGAGTTATTTTGCATATTGCCATGACGTTTTTATAAACACTTGAAAATCTCAAGTACGTCTCAGTAACTTTTAGGCATCAGTACCACCGCCAGCGATTAACGAAAAGCGACGAACTTGTTTGCGAATGAGCGACTACTCGCCCTGTAACTTGCTAGTAAAATTGTACTATCCACCAAGTGAGGCTGAGAGCATTTCCTTTGATATCTGATCTATTGTCTTTGTGGCTAAGTAGTGGTAAAAGTATCCACGAAATATGAACAGTTTTTCATCAATTTGAATCTGTTCTACTGGCACGGTGCCTACGTCTCTTTTACGATTGTTGTCGAAAACAAAACATCGCTTGTCGCTTCCTCCTGCAGAAGGACCTGCGCCTAAAGCTTAGGGTACTTCAGACTTTCCACACCATTTCACAAATCGAGAAGAGAAATTCGAGATAAATTCGTAAACAAACCAGTCAAGATTAACAACTACTTGGTTATTATCAACATTATCAATTTCTCTTTCTAAATGCACATGTTTTACTTGAAACTGTAAGCTTTATCAATTTGAACGATCAATTTTCTTCGGGCAGCGTGAGTTGGTAGAATCATGTTGGTGTTTTGCATAATTTTATTATTAGCTAATCTAGTAAGCAGTGTGTATCGCGCGTCCATTTCAAAGCAGCCATTTTCTCCTTTTCACCGTAATGAACTGAATCATTGTGGTTTTAAAGAAAACTAATGAGTTAGCGAAATATTCGTTACTTATTATAATTATAACAATTATTCAACTTACTGTGTAGCGTTTTGTTTATCTTAGCGTAACCCTTTTTGTATTAACACTCTTAGTTAGTGCCTATTGTACTCGATTTGTTTTTTCTCTGTAATTTGCGATTGAATATTATGGAAACATAAACCAAGTTTTGTGTTTTTGCAGAAGATGTTGTTGTTGTTGTTGTTGTTTGGGTAAAAACAAGGATAAAAACCGGGACTTAAAAAGGACTACTGTTTGTTTTTATTTTCCACATTATAAAAATTTTTTTTTTTAAACTTCTTCATAACACAGTTTAATCAAAACTTCTTCACAGAACCAAGAAGAAACAAATGTCAATAAATATCCACAAGAACGCACCTAGAACTAAAGTGTGCCAACACCTGCGCACGCGACTGACCCGGGTACCTGGAGTACTGTCAACAAAACTGTTTAGTGTGCACTATAAAATCACATCAACTTGGGCTACGGGTTATTCGAAAGAGATACAGCGGCCTCGAACACAAAGGGCTTAAAAGGCACATGGGTGGTTTTTAATCAGTAGAAGTCTGACACTCCTTTCCGCTCCACACAAAGCGGGAGGAGTCATTTGATGATTTCCACACCTCCAAAAAAAAATGGCATATCAACTTCACAACATCAATATTTCGAAAATAATGAATGAATAAGGCATCAACTCACACTTAATGAAAAGAAAGTGCAGTAACAAGCTCGTGATGGTTTTCAAGAAGCTAGCCGAATTTTCGCCCTTCGACAAAACCCAAAATTAGACGAATTAAACAGTGGAAATTACGCTTTGGACAGATTTTAAATATTTCACATACCTACATATATGTAGAGAGGTCTGACGGTTTTTCTAAGAAGCATAGTAATTAGTGTCCAATGTCGTGGATCACCAAGACACAGGATGTGCTAAGTTTGGGGCCCACGACTTCTACTGATGTACTGTTTTTATCTAAGCTCTTTGTAATTGTTTTCTTCTATGTATGTTCTCTAACATGTGTGTGTCAATAAGTTACTTCTAACTAAGATAACATAACAAAAATAAAATATTGCTATGCGGCATACCAATCTGTTTTGTGGTCTGTACAAAGTGTTAATGCACTGAGCGAACGAAAGCGACATCCGACACGCTTTGTATGTGAGGTAACTTAATATTGTGAATTGGTTGTAGTTCGGCGAAATGTCGCTTTGTATTTTCCCACGAGATGAGAAGAGATCTCCAATTTGGGAGATTATTTTCGGAAATTTTCATTTTAATCTCATTAATTTGATACTTGACAATGAAGATATTTTCATAATTATTATGCTTGGAAGGTTTGAGAACCCCGACCCCAAAATTACTTTTTTTTTGAGGTTCGGAAATCATCAAATGACCCCTCCCGCTCTTGGGCAGAGCGAAAGGGAGTGTCAGACTTCTACTAACTAAAAACCACCCCATGTTCCTTCTTAGCCCTTTGTGTTGAGGCCGCGGTATCTTTGTGACCAACACGCAGCCGGATTTAGCCTTAGGTCTCAATTTCGGGAACAGAAACTAGAGCACACTTTTACTGATCGAATGAACTAATCAATCTCATAGAATTAATTGGATTAAACACCCACATTGCTTATGTAAATGTATAGCTAACAAATGATAGCATTAAATCTTATTTTGTAAGCCAGATTGGTCTCATTTGTTTAGATCAGTTTGATTTCGTAGTTTCGATTTATAAAGCTTTTACGACAAGGTCAGCAGTGGCTGAGCGATCGACTGCTGCACTGCAAAGCGCGGATTCGATTGCTGCATGAAAAAAATATTTGTATGACCTATACACTATGTAGTTGTTCCGGGGCTGACTTTTTTGCGTGAGTTTTATGTTTTTGTAAATGCGCCCATGATACAGGAGAAATTTGAAGACTAAGGCAATATTTAAAAAAAAAATTAAGTCGTTTAATGACTATGCCTTTTGTCACGTTTGGTTGAGCAATCGAATTGCTGATTGTGCAATTTGTGGTTAAAACTCTTGGTTAGATGACATGAGTCTTAAACGCAGGTACGAACAAATGGTGAACAAGCTGATGGTGGACACCGGGAAACATTGAATATTTCAACACACAAACCTACTTTAAGTCTACAATAACAGATTAAAATAAACTTTCAACTAAAAAAAAGCATCAACTTAGAAATTTTCTAACAACTTTTCTTTGAAGCTCGTATACTCGACAGCTATGAGTCTAGTGAGACAACTCCATTATACTTGCAAGCACTTAATACTTTGTATCGCCACAAAAGAGTGAAAACGTTTGAAATATTGCCTACTAACACTTTGTATGGGAAAAACTTCACGCCAAGTTGACTAAGTAAACTAACTTGGAAATAAGGGCGTGAATTTTCGTATGTTTTCTTCACGGTCGCTTTCAAGAAGATAAAATGGGAGATTACCAATTTAGTTTCGAGTAAGTCTGTAAGCTATAACAGTTCTATCTACTATCGTACAAATGTTTACAAACATTTAATTTTCTCTAAAGAAGCACGTCTTTTGGAATATTTCTGATAAACTTATTTTAGTAAACCATTATACAGAGTTGTATGATTGAAAGACACAAAATGTAGATGTAATAAGCTTTTTAAGGTTCTTTTTCTCAAACTTGGAATAAATTAGATCGTAACTTCACATTTCTTATCGTCTGTCTCAGCTTAGGTTTTTCCAGAAAAAGTGCAACATAGTAATTTTGTTTATTTATTAAAATTTCAGATACTACAGTGGTACATAAGTACGTGGATTTAATGCCACGAGGCATTCTCTATTGGGCATTGATGGCTTTGATTTCTTTGCTGATTGTGAATCAAAATGAAACGTCATAAACCCAGTTCTAAAAGAAGAAGAAGAAGAAGATATTAAACTTCCTAGACCGTCAAACAAATAATTCTCATATCCTCCAACTAAACTAAGACACACAACCGGAATCGAACTAGTCCGTGCGTCCGACAAAACATTTCTTGTCCACGGAGTATTAACTCCATTGTAGGGCGTAATTGTAGGATTTCCGCGCGATGTGCAAATAGTTTCACCGACCGACGCGTCGAAAGTGGTCGCCGTCGATGAAATGACCGACTGGCGCGAGAGAGAGCCCTTCTGTTTGTTTTAAGGGCTGTGTTGTATTGGGTTTTGGGTTAGTTTGGCAAACCAGACTATAATAAGATTTAAAGGACAACAGGAAAGTATTTTAAACCACAGTGTACAATAGATTTGTACTTCTTCTTAGCGTGTCGATAGATTTTAATCAAATATTTTTGGCTTCAAACTCAGCTACTCGAACTCTATGAAGTCTGGATCTGCGTCCCGGTTGGTGGCAATAGGATCGCTGCGTATAATAAGGGATTTAAGACATGACTGGCGAAAGGTGGGAGTACTATTAGGTACACCTTGGACTTCTTTAGCTGCTATCAAAATGGAAAACGAAAAACGTTATAAGACCACAAAATTGAACACATAGAACATCCATAACCAACCCTGATTGGGCTGACCTGTATTTTGGCCAACTTCTCACTAGTTTGTATGTATGCTAACTACATTAAGCACTATCATGTTCGAAATCAATCTTATCAGTAATCTTGGCCAAGTTTGACGTAACAACCAATTCCGTACCCACACTTTTTCCACCATCCGAAAGTCCCATAAACTTTGGTCCACGGCTCAATTTCCGCTACTTTCCACACGCGGTGAAATGTTTGCCCATCTCACGGAAATCCTACAATTACGCCCACTATCTCTGACTTATCACTGATGGCTGCCGATAACGTGGAGTTTCACTTCGTAATCATAACATGACATAAACGTAAGGCACGGATAAGTGATTGTGATTCCCACACCCAGCGGGAAGTGGTGAAAATGGCTGCCGTGACGCGTTTTGGGAGACGCTTCTGTTCAATAGGTCGGTCGGCTAAATTGATTGCTTTATGATTGCGTCTACAATAGGGTATTTCACCAAAAAAACCTAATTAGTCAGTCTGTTAAATTATCGGTCTACGTGTTTTTGTTTTATCAAATTAATAAAATTGACTAAAATAGACTTGTGACGTCACTTTCTGGGTACAAAGTACTAACCTTGTGACGTCACACGACTTAACACAACTTTTCGAAGCACTGTATCGTCTTCATCTTTTGTTTATGTAAAAAAAGAAAAAATATGTGTCCATTATTTTTTAGAAATGTATCGCTCAGGTCGATTTTTGGGTTTGTTGTACTTGCCTAGGCGGGTCCGTGGATGGGTTGACAATCCGACATACCAAGTTTCCTCCGTGCCTCTGAAAGCACGTTAAGGTATTGGTACCGACTGCCATATAAAGATCTTTGACATTCATTAGGTAGTCAGTGATTTGATAGTCTGAAAACTAATACCAAGTCAGATAGGCACTCACTCCGTGTAAAATACTTGTATTCACCTACATCTGTTTGAACTGAAAGCCGACCCTAAAATAGCTGGATAAAAGCTGGGCAGATGACGATGATAAGTATGTGTCCATTTACGTAAAACAGTATAACAATGATAACAAAAGCTTTGACCGAACGACGCCTCCCGGGTGGGCTGTGGGTCATGGAAATTTTGGAAACCAAGTTACTTCCAATATTTAAATATATGTATATAATACCGTTCACTTATTAAAAACAGTGATTTGAACCTTGCCACGTGCCGCTAACAGGAAAATTCGTAGGTACTATAATATTATTCCATAATCATTTCGCTGCTACATCCAAAATGTAATAATGTAATTTCGATACGATATAAAAATTGCTACTGAAATGAAATGAAAAAAAAGAAAGGTTTTAGAATCGGCACAACATGTTTTCTCATTAGTCGACATGTCCTTCACACATGAATCACTTTTCTCCTTACCTCTTCTCACCTTTCTGCCCATGAAACTTAGAACTAAGTCTTCAATAGCTAAGAAAATATATTCTCAAATACAACCATAAGGACTTCAGAATCAGTAACCGTACTTACCAAAGACGACATTCCACCTTAAACACAATCTTGGATCTTGAACACAACATCGTTGAAGCAACATTGGTGAAAATTCTATTGTCTCAGAGTTACAGAATTTTGTCGAAATGCAAATAACTATTTGCGACAGCGGAGTACTCTAGAGCTATCTAGTTCAAGTACATAGTTTGATAGCTATTTTATTGTTCGTAAGCATTTGTTAGCAATAGCGTAGGTACCTATTTCTAAGCCTTTGGGTATTTCAATTGGTATACTAACATTGTGTACTACATTGTAGTTTTCCTTAGTGACAAAATATATTGAAGTGATTTTAACGATTTTTAAACAGTGATCCTGAGAAGAATTCAAAACCGTGTTTTCGGTTGGCAATATAAAAAACAGACGTACGGTAACACCAGAAGAATCATTTTCATCATCATTCTCTAGCCCTTATCCCAATTCTTCATATCTTTTTCTTCCATATTTCTCTAATAGTCGTCCTTCCTTTCTTGTCGTAATTATTATCCTTTACACAGTCCATCCATCATTTCTTTAGTCTTATTCTACTCTCATCTATCTATCTATATATATAAAAAGAGAAGTCCTGACTGACTGACTCATCAACGCCCAGCCCAAACCCTTGGACCTAGAAAGCTGAAATTTTGCAGAGGTTCCCTTCATAATGTAGACAAGGAAAAAGGAAGGATTTTTTCGAAATTAAACCCCTAAGGGATTTAAATAGGGAATGAAAGTTTGTATGGAAAATCGTCATTTTCACGCGGGCGAAGCCGCTGGCAAAAGCTAGTCTTCTATCTATATAAATAAAAAGAGAAGTCCTGACTGACTGACTGACACATCAACGCCCAGCCCAAACCCTTGGACCTAGAAAGCTGAAATTTTGCACAGAGGTTCCCTTCATAATGTAGACAAGGAATAAGGAAGTATTTTTTCGAAATTCAACCCCTAAGGGATTTAAATAGGGGATGAAAGTTTGTATGGAGAATCGTCATTTTCACGCGGGCGAAGCCTCTGGCAAAACCTAGTTATTTTATATGGAAGCCAAGTAAAAGTCAAAACAAATTCTACATTGTAGAATGAAGTCAGAACATTAGTTTTAGATCTTATAGAATCACAGGAAATTACGTTACTGGAACTGTATGGGATGTACTAGAGGGCATTTCTATCACAAAACCAAACTAAGCTTGTCGAATTGATTGAAAGCTTTCTACCTCTACAAAATACGATCTATGATTTTAAGCTTCCGAAAATAGATATCCGCCTACCCACTGTAAATCCTGAAAATGTTGATACTAGTCCAACATTATCAGTACCGTCGAGTTCTCAAGTACTTGTATAAGATCGGTATCAGCCGAGTACTAAAGTGGAAGGCGGCGATCGAAAGTGAAGAGTGTACTCACTAAACAACTTGAAAGCTTTTACTATAGCAGTAGGGAAAGCACTTATCGTGGAAATGTGAGACTTTTCTTTATAAGTGAGATTTTTTTGGCGTTTTTCGGTATCGGTTGGGTGTGGGTTAGTTGGTAGATTGGTTGGAAAGGCATGTAGGTATAAATAATAGGATAAGATGGCCTCTATGTGTGAATCTTGTTTGAAAAGTCACATGCTTACAAAATAAAATTCATCATTAAAGTCATTTATATTGCAATTGTCTGGTACATTGAAAGTACATTTTATGGGAGTGTAGTCTTTGGCAGAATGAACGTAATATTATGTTAAATAGTGTACAGGTTACATCCGGAGTTATTTACTATACGGACCTTGTAGAAACTAGAACAAATTTCCGTGCGTTCAAGCAATTTTGTCATACCTATTATTGGAATCAAATATAACAGCTCACAACTTAGGACCCAGTAATATTAATGACAATAATATCCGTGGTGCTAGGCAACTGGGCTTATCTCAGTTGTATACGTCCCTGTGTGCCTATTGGCCTTGTTCTGTTCTGTCTCCTGCTGATATGGAGGGAAGTGGAAACTATGTTTTTTCCTACTCCTCCGCTATTCTTTTCTGATTAATTTCGTTGCGGGATCCAAGACAGTTAAATCATTTCTCTGGGACTTCGTCGAGCTTCATTGTCTCGGCGCTTTTCTTGTGGTCGCCACTGTTGATTCTGGCTAACAGGAGTTACAGTGGTTTGGGAATAGTGTGGCGGGCTTGTCCCATATAAAAAAAAAACATTGAAATTATGTTGGTAGATCTTAACTAATTTTATTTACCAAAATGGGTTTTCTGAATCTACTTTTACGCAGACTCAGTTAAAGTAAAATCACGGTATTACAAAATAAAGAAATACTAGAAAATAATCTCAATAACCAGGGGGTATAAAGTGACCGCTTTACAGAAAGGATAATAAAATGAATAAATTATGTTAAAATTAGTAAAATTATCATAGAATAACAATTAGTCATTTTAACTACGTCTGTGATCATTTTAAGAATTGTAACGCGATTTATATTATAATAATTATTATCCTATCATGATTTTGCTAACGCGGTATTTTAAGGCCCTCTGTTAGTGCATTTCAAATTTACTTCCCGAACAAAACGTAACAAACATGCAATGAAATCCAAACATATCTCATCGCCCCAGACAACATGGATACCCCCATAAGTGCCACGTGGGACAAATAAAGGTGTGTGTTAGATCCCATCACACCATAATTTGTATGAAAGTGAAACCACTTCGCTTTCTTTACACGACCCAGAGTTTTGGGACACGAAATATACGACGCAAACGTTTCCGGAAAAGTAGAAAGAATTTCACAAGTCTCGTTGTGATAAAAATCGTGTGAATTGGAAAAATAATCTTTTTGTATAATAATGACTTAAATTGGAAAGAAAATTTAAGTGAAAAAGTTGTGTTCGTTTGCTGGGCAATATTTGTCGTAGATTTTTTGTCATATTTGAGCAGAACTTAAATACTGAAATAGAAGCTGAAATGAACCTGTGTCAGGAATAATAATAGATAAGTATTAGAGATCGTTGAATAAGTAAATAATAGGATTTTGGATATAAAATACTTTCAAATGTCTCAAAAAGTGAGTGAGAGTTTATATATATGATCCATGATCAAATTGTCAAAAATAGTTTGGAAGAACTCATGGGTAAATAAAAAGCTGCTCGGGTCGATCTTTAGGTTAAGTTGCTTTCAGAATAATAGTGCATGCTCAAGCATGCTTTCTTGTAAATACAAACCCCAAACATAATAATGAAAAAATGAGTCTCGTTTTAAAACCACTTCATTGTAATGAGGTACATTTACTAATTATTTTTATCCACACTATCATAAACATATAACATACGCATACGCGTTACAAATATTCCAGCTTTAGTGCTTTTAAAACATGTAAAACGAGCTAGCAATGCGCAATTAAGTCTCCTTATCTCAATAATTAATAGACGTAGATTGCTATATTAAGATAATATTAGTATTAATGGAAGCACAATTATCACAATTAAAGCTACGATAAAATAACGTATTTTTCTAAAGGAATGAACCAAAGAATTTTTTGCCCGTTCCCAGAGGCGATGAAGCGTAAAACACATGTGGTCATATTTTACCGACTATATCTGCCGGATTAAATGGCCTGTGATAAAGCATTTACTTCGCG
This sequence comes from Diarsia mendica, assembly GCA_949316265.1. NCBI lineage: Eukaryota > Metazoa > Arthropoda > Insecta > Lepidoptera > Noctuidae > Diarsia > Diarsia mendica. Next base: position 19,927,111 of record OX438900.1, on the reverse strand, counting down.
ATAAGCAGGTTTCTATAAGGTTATAAAGACAACTGCTTTTACCCGCGGCTTCGGTAGGTCGGAAATAATCCCAAGGGAATGTATTTACTTATATGTTTTGTACTTCCTTGTGATACTCTTTTTCATGCTCTATCCATCTGCTTCTCTTTTCTGCTTTCTTCTTCTTCATCTGTATGACGTGTAAACAGACGGACAGTAACTTTCGCATTCATTAAATTTGTATGGAAAATTAAGGTCAAAGGGTGTATACAAGGGTATTATACAAGTCCGTGACTAGACCTGCTGTACTGTATGAATCGGAATGTTTGACTGTGAAGAAGATAGAACGAGATGAAAAAAGATTATAATTATGTGGATGAACTGTCATCCAATCATGGGTTGGCTTATTTCAGAACCTAACTCATATTTCGTGATTGTAGTGCTCTTCACAAAGAGGAATAATTTGAAATATCGGCATGTGGTTACAAAGCCCATAAAACAACGCTATATCTCAATTACTTTCATATTTCGACAAAAATATCCGTAAATCGTACAACCACTGTTCCAATATTTACAGTTATTGCGGAAAAAAATATAGAAACTCTTTTACGCAGAGCACTTTTATAGAGAAAATGCTTTTTTCTTTAATTATTTATTGCGTACAGTTACGGGCTTAGCTTTTAATATAGGTAATGACCTAACTCTGAGACCACACCTGATAAGGCGCAGCAAGGTAACTTAAATCACTACATATTATAAAACAAAGTTCTCTGCCGCGTCTTTCTGGTTGTTCGTGATAAACTCAAAAACTTTTAACCGATTTTCATGTTTTTTTCTAATGAATAGAGTGGTTTCCGAGGAAGGATTTAGTATAAAACTTGACAGACATTCACGCGGCGAAAGCGCGGGCATCAGCTAGTAAGGAATATTTAAACAGAAATACTGCACAATATAGTATCAAAGATCGTTACAGGATAAAGCTCCAGTGCAAATCAAGTCTACAGAAAACTAAGCACAAACCAATAACAAGAAGTTTTACACTGGTATCGTTAGTCGTGGACTGAACTTGAGTCCGACTTGACACACCTATATTTCGCCCCATTAGATATTTGACATAAACGTCCACTTTTCATTATTGAATGGCATTATAAACCTCTTTAACATTGATCACAGAGAAATATAATATTCTAGCATTGATGAAACCAGAATGCAGCTATGAGTTTGACAAGGATGGCTAGTATTGGATGTAATGTCTGATGATGACGGCCACGGTTGGCGCAGTTGCTCAAGCAATGGACTGCTGCGCTGCGTGTCGGATAGTTGTTTCGGGTCTGGGTGTATGTGAGTTTAAATGTTTGTGAACGCACCCACGATACATGAGAAATTCCTAGTGTGGGGCAACGTTTTAAAAAAAAAAAAAAATGTACATTTACGGAGGAAGTACTTTTTCCAAAGATCCACCAATTATGAGCACGAAATTCTATCAAAAAAACTGGCCAAGTGCAAGTCGGACTTGCACATGAAGGTTCCGTACCCTTCCATATTGCTGACATCTCTTTGAGGCGCGCGTGGAACACGTACGCCGACACGGTCTGTTGCCGTCATGACGACGGCTGGACGGCGAGCTAGCCCGTTACTCACCGTCCACAGGCCCGCGTCTACGGTGGCCGGAGGTCATCGCGTGACCCACGACGCCCGGAGCGCCTTCCACGGCGGCTAGGTACGGAACCCTAAAATTGACTTGTATCGGCACTATAAATATGGGTGTTAGACCATCAGCATTCCTCCATACAATAATACAACCTAATAACTTTTAAAATAATGCGCATTGACCAGGATTTGTGTGAATATTTGTATAGAGTCCGGAACATAAACATGTCTGGTTATAGTACTAAGCGTTAATGCTAACGAATGATGGGGCTGCACTGTTGGGATAGCTTTTATATGGAAATAATAAGACTGATTCAGGGGATATGGTTTATAGTCCAATTGGCATAAATAAATGTTTGTTAAGGGGAGATGGAAATAGAAACGTGTGTTATTATTTTATTTATTTATAAATAATGTGTTCAATTTCTAATTGAACACGACAAAAACAATCAAGTCATGACAAAAACAATAACTTAATTTGTGTTTACATAGCTACTTGTAAACCCACCCGCCATGGTCAAGTGTGAAGGCTTATTAGCCCACTAGCTTAGACTCTCGGTTTCACTCCCATTGTGTTTGGAAATAAACCCACGGGAACGTTTTTTTTTTTTTTTAAAACGTTGCCCCACACTAGGAATTTATTCTGTATCGTAGGTGCGTTCACAAACATTTAAACTCACATACACAATACCCAGACCCGAAACAACTATCTGTAGGCCATACAAATATTTTTTCCGTGCGGGGATCGAACCCGCGACACGCAGCGCAGCAGTCCAATCGCTCAGCCACTGCGCCAACTGTGCCGTTTTAAATGTAGCTTAAGACACACAGACGGTATAATCTCCCGGTAGCGAAAGAATATTCGATATTGCAGGAGTAGTTCCAAACATTACCCCCTGGTTACAAACTTACAAACAAAACATCTTAATAATAGGTATTAGTTTAAATTCCGTCACTTATAGAAGAAGCCTGTGTCCCAGCAGTGGAATCATTATCATCATCATCAGTCTATAATGTTCCCACTGCATGGACTCAGGCCTCCTCTCTAAGAGAGGGATGGGCTATAATCCACCACGCGGGCCCAGTGCGGATTGGCAGATGTCACATGTCTTCGAATTTTTTGGTTCTAAGACATGCCGGTTTCCTCAAGATGTTTTCCTTCACCGTTTTGAGAGCAGCGGTGATGAAATTAATTACACAAAGTAATGCACCTGCCTGGGTTCGAACCCACGACCTTCTGTTCGTAAGTCGGGGCCGACACCACTGGGCCACCGCTGCTGTCGGAATCATTATACACTAATTATATTTATGCTAGACGTGCCTACTTGTAAACAATAGCATAATCAGCCAATAATGTTCCCAATGCTGGGCCGGAAACGGGCTGTTAATAATACACCACGCGGTCCCAGTGCGGGTTGGTAGATGTCACATGTTTTCGACATTTTATTTGAATTTTATTCATCGCAGTGACCATTTGAAAAACTTTTAAAAATGCGATGTTCTTTTAAACAACGCAACCGGATAAAAAACACATCAAATGCTGAAACCGTAACTCTACATGGGCCATAAAGCGAGCGGAGATAATCCGCGGTTTACGGCGCACTGTGATAGGCGTGAGTGACCGCGAACAAAGTTTGTGAAATACAGCCTTTGTTGGTGACCTAATGTGTACAGACAATGTTTTGAACAAGCTTTTAATAGGATAGTTAAATGGTCTGCTTATTCTGACCTAACATAACACACCAAAGGTTAAGGCATATCTAATAGTACACCTACAACGTTTGAGTCCCCGTTAATGGGCGAGCCAATGCTGTAAACCGGGCACTTGAACCCAATAACACTTTGCACACTTGCCAGACCAGCAGTCATGCTTACGACCACCAGACCATTGAGGTGGGCAAACTGACGTTCAACATTTTCAGAAGTTCTAAGGACTCAAGACGTGCTTGTTAACAAACGAAATGGAAACCTTTTAGAAGATTAATTAAAGCCATGTATTTTTTATTCACGATGTGTTTCTATTATCGCTCTTCACTTTCAATAACACACAAAAAGTACGAACACACCGTACCATTAAACTGTGTAGATACTGCTACTACCATATTTGCCTGAACTTAAGTTTATACATTTTTAGTAGAATACGGTACGGAATATTCAAAGATAATATCCGCAGTTTACGACACAGAGCGTATTATAAACCACAATCTTTGTTGGTGACCCAAACACAAAGACAATGTTTCAAGTTACAAAGAGACTGAATTCAGGTTGTTGGTAGCCAAAATATCGGGTCGTTCAGACATTATGATGTAAAATAATGAACTTAGAATTTAAAATGGACTGTGGTATTTAAAATGAAATGGACCGTAGCTGAATTATTGGCAGTCATCACTATGGAGTCTTAGGGCCGGTTTCACCGGTTACGGATAAAGTGTCAGATAGTTATCTGACAGATAATGCTATCAAAAATTGTAGTTTATCTGGCAGATAAGTTCCTGATAGGCTATCCGGGACTTTATCAGCAAGTGGTGAAACCGGCCCTTAATGAAGCATTAGTGTTTATTCTATGAAGATCATTATTTGGCTAGCATTTCCGGTCGTCTTTCAGTCTAACTAGATTCAGCTGAATATCAGTATTTTACATGGGGTTTCTTTGAAAACAACCTTTCTCACCTCCACAACCCAATTAGTATTGGATGATATGATAGATACCCACAGTAAGACCGATTGTCAGATTGTACCTTAAGAAAAGAAAATATCAACTACCTACAGCTCTTTGGTACACGTGTTACCACGTATCTAATTCTGCACAAGGTCAGTTTGACGCATGGCTAAAGTTACAATAATTATAATCATTATCATAAAACGATTTCACAAATATTTAACTACAGCAACCCCTCTTGTAACATAATACAAGCGCCAAGATAAAAATGTACCTACGTCAGAAAATGAAAACCACCGAATAGTATAACAGAAAATAAACTAAGAAGGTAGTCGTACAACACAAAACATTTCAGTTGCCATATTTTTTCGAGGATAACAATACTACTTGAGCCAAACAATCTTTTTGCAAATAAACAAGTAAATAAATGTAACTTTTGTATAAAAACGAAACCGTATTTCGCCTCCTTTATCTGCTGTCCAATAAAGTAAAATATATACTCAAAGACTGGGAAGAAAAAACTATTTTCTTTGTCAAAGCGAATCTCTTCATACCCATCTTTCATTACCTAACAAAACTAGATTTTTTATCTTTGTACAAATAAAAAGTTCTTAGCAGACAATCTTAAATTAAAGATAAAAGTCCTATTATCCGCAAGTAATCAAAGTGTCTTATGTTCCTTTTGTAGTAAAAAAGAAAAAACTTTTGGTAAGCGTTGAAATATCGACGCTGTAATTTCACGTTCATTCCAACAGCTTAGGGCTCCTGACATTTCTTTTATTCACTTGGGAGAAGAACAATCGAGCTTTTTGAAGAATATTTTAATAAAAATCGTAATTGATTTTTCGTATTTTGGCAGATGCTGGAATTGGGTTCATTGGTACGCAAGACGGAACTTGGCACAAAGATGGAAGTATCATAATCCGAACCAAAGCAAAATATAAAAGTAACTTGGCATCTCGTTCAGTAAGGTGAAAGATATTATGGACATAAATCAGTCGCCTGAAAATTTCGTCTCATTGAGTGAACTCAAAAGGAAAGTTTAATCAATTTTGAGCTTAGATGCTTAAAGTAACGTTACTGAAAGTTAAGAAGTAAATTACAAAGATTTGATGAGAAGAGCTTAATTATTATGTCTTTACTATGCTAAATACGGGAAAATTATTATTTTCTGTTTGAATATTTTTATAGAAAAATATTTTTAAACCAAGAAAAGTGAAGATATAGAAAATCTGGCACGGACTGTACAGTCACCAGTACCAATTTGTATACAATTAGTAAAGTTTAAATGCAATTTTCACCCAGTGTATTGATTTCATTGTCATGTTACGAAACGAAACTGTTAAAATATCTCAAAGTTGCAATCGTAATTTCACGAGAAATTCGGGTTTGAACTTTGCCAAATGTATACATAATTATTAATCTGTTATTACCAGTTTAACTGAACCATAAAGGGTCAAATTCCTAAATACTACAAGTACAATAAACCAAAGAAGACCGAAAGTAAGTTAGTGCTTACTTCACGTTGCCGATAAGTAGTGAACAGTCGCCTGATTGCGCCTACGCATCGTACAGTCAGCGTCAGAAGTAGATTAACACTACTCAAAGTTACAAAGCAGGTTTTTAATAAAAACTTGTTAGATATTACCCGTTACTAACAAGTTATCGAAGAATAATAAATATTTTAAAGAATAATCTTATAAAACATTAAAAATAATAGCTGGAGTCCTACAATCTTCACACGATTAGATGAAGAAAGGAAGGAGTAAGACAGGGCTATTTAAGCAGGAGGGAAACGGCGCTGTACATCAAATAATTAAAATTTCGAAATGTTAAACTACTTCTGTTGCTGACCCTACAAGCATAAAAACCGTGATTACTGCGTCATCACGTTTGTGCGTCTACTCCTGAACTGGAGCCACCGATAGTGTCGCTGTATTAGTCTTTATGCTTTTGTAAAATGATCTATGGTAAATCCCAGTATTTCACAGTTTCAGCTATTTCATTTATACAGCTGACCTCGCGTTTTGGCTTCTTTAGTAGCATTGGTCCAGCCATAAAAGCTTATAAAATTTCAACCATGAATTTCTAGTGACGATGTTATAATCAAGCAGGAATCAATGTTTGAACTTTGACTTTGCCTTTCTTTTTTTTTACTTTGTAACTTACTTTTAAAGTATGTTACTTTTACGTTTGTTAGAATTCAATACAAATTAGACATCGAAATATGTAATTTTACAGTCTTGATTACAAAATAAGCATGATGAACTTGCAATGTTGCTTATTTAGTAAAAGGATGAAACGAATCAAAAACATTTGTCCCTCAAGGTCCTGTAGACACTAACTTCACATTCGACACTATCAGTTGCAATCAGGAGCGCAATCACGCGGGAAGTAGTGCACAAAGTGATGCTTACTGTAGAATTGCTCACCGTTCCCCGCCCTGGGCGCGGGGCGGGCGGGCGCTGACAGCGCTAGCAGCGCCAGCGCCCACCACCATGTCATCACAACCACACCTGGAAAGAAGAGAAAGAGAGTATGAGTATGAGAATATTTGAGTTAAGTATAATTCAATTATTTTCTTATACGCATGTATAAACTGCACACTTATATTCTAACTAGCTTTTGCCAGCGGCTTCGCCCGCTTGAAGATGACGATTTTCCATACAAACTTTCATCCCCTATTTAACTCCCTTAAGGGTTGAATTTCGAAAAATCCTTCCTTATTCCTTGTCTACATTATAAAGGGAACCTCTGTGCAAAATTTCAGCTTTCTAGGTCCAAGGGTTTGGGCTGGGCGTTGTTGAGTCAGTCAGTCAGTCAGTCAGTCAGGACTTTTCTTTTTATTTATATAGATAGATAGATAGATGATGACTGGTTCCTTAGACTATATTAGTCACAAGACTAACTATTGGTGTTGGTTTTTTTAGGTAATTCTCAGAAGCAGCTACGGTATCTAGATTTGTGCCCGGTTGATGGTGGGCGAAAGGTGGTTTACTTTAAGTACACCTCTGCCTTACCCTTAGGGATACACAAGGTTTGACGTGATGCTGTATTAGGTGTTACATTCTGAAATGAATATCTCATGTTGTGGTAGCTATGAAACTGTGATAATTAAGATTGAGTTTCTTTTCTTTTTTTTTTTTTAAAAAAAACGTTGCCCCACACTAGGAATTTCTCCTGTATCGTGGGTGCGTTTACAAACATTGAAACTCACATACACAAACACGCCCAGACCCGAAACAACTATCTGCAGGCCATACAAATACTTGTTCCGTGCGGGGATCGAACCCGCGACACGTAGCGCAGCAGTCCAATCGCTTAGCCACTGCGCCAACCGTGTCGACCTGACCATTAAAATCATCGCTGACATCACTTCAGAAAGATATCGTGAAGAACCTGAGCTGCTGCTGAACAATGCTCGTGCTTCTCCTGTATTAGAAGTGGTCTTTGTCTTTGTTCAGATAGACTGGTAAACGAATAAATCTATTGTCTACTTAACTAAGTAGGTGACCCTCAACTTTCCAATGGAAATTTAAAAGCTAATTTGTCACAAAATAGATCTTACAAATGATATTCAAGATTTTTAGACCGTAAACCAGAATACTTAGCAAAATTCAATCATAACTTTGGTAGTGGAATGAAATTATACAACTAAGCTTTTCTACAATGAAAATTAAATTAAACTCGAACACCTGTCCCCAGCAGTATAATTGAAAACACATTTATTTCAGACAACCGAAACTGAAAATGAATTATTTAACAGCAAGTTCGAGTTGAAAACAATTGGTTTGAATTATTGTATGAAAAGGCGAGGAAAAATAGGGTTTTAATAAACCGTTAGCGAAATGGGGTACTATGTCTAGAGGACACAGCATAAAAATCATGAACAGCCTATATGGAGCGACTGCCTATCTGACCTCCACAACCCAGTTCATACTGGGCTTCCAGTCTAACCAGATGCAGCTGAATACCAGTATTTTACATAAAATACTGGTATTCAGCTGCATCTGGTTAGACTGGAAGCCGACCCCAACATAGTTGGGAAAAGGCTAGGCAGATGATGATGTCTTTGGTGAAAAATGCTTGATACATAGTTATATAGCGTTTAGTGTAAATAGGAGGAAATACTGCTAGTTTTCACAATAGTATTTCCACAACACACAATTTCGCAAAGCGTTGGCAACAGCGTCCTCCTCGTATCATTAAAGTGCAAATAGGAACTTCACTCATTTGAAAACAATACAATTCCTGTCAACAGTTTCCTTGTCCCTCGTAAAAAAACTGTTAATAAAACAAAAGATAAGCACATAGCCCTCTTTTATTCACACTTAACAAGGGCACAAAGTATTCAAACCTTTATACCCAGCGCTACATATTTTTGCCGTTCCACTTCTGATATGGCCGACTATTAAAGTCAGCGATAACTCGGGAAAGCAGACGTCGTTAATATTTATGTCGTACTATAACAATAATAAGTTTATATTATTAGTGAATTATGAGCCTTGGTGGTGACTGCGAGGTTTTCGCAGTTGTGATTTTGAGGCTTTTGAAAGGAAAATTGTGATTGAAAGTTTGTAGGCTTGACAACTTTGTGATGTAAGTAATTAGTACTATTAAGAGTAATACGCCCGAATAGCCCGAATACTCGAACGTCACTCAATTATAAGTAGCCCTCAAAACTCGTGCTATCTCTGTTACTCTGCGTTAAAGTAACAAAGACAGCACGAGATTTAAGTGCAACTTAAAATTGAGTGACGTTCGAGTATTCGGGCGATAGAGAGTTTATTTGACGGGTCCGGCAAAAAAGTTGAAAAGACCAATAGTATATTCAAATAATTTCTTATCGACCTTACAAGACCTTAAAAAGACAGACCAAAAACATCTAGGTTTAAGATATACCTAAATTTACAGTGGCAGATGAAACTTAATGAGCCATGCAGGCTCATCTCCCACTCAGAATATCATCATTTTAAGCGCGAAAAACATTTCAATGTTATATTTACGCCACCCAGAAAATACCCTACTCTGACTTCACATCAAAGAATACAATATCTTCAAGATACGAAAAGAAAATCCAACAAAACTCAATTTTGTCACTTCATCGCAAAGCCCACAGAAATTTCTGAACGAATTCCAACAATACATCGTTTGGAGCACGACAGCGACAAGGCGACACGGCGACAAGAGTGACAAAACTTCAAAAATTGCTTTCAAATCTCATAACGTCCTCCATTTTATCCCTCGTCACAGGGTAACTTCAAAAACTCTGTTACACGAACTATTTTGAGGAGGGTGGTCGAAAATTTACATTAAAACTTTTGTTATTTCACAAACAACTTGCTCTGTGTGGTGATTTTGTGTGTAGTTTCGTAAATGGGTAGGTAAATGATACCTAATACAGGACGTTTTGATGTATTAGCCTATTATTTTTTATTTGTGTTTTTATTGAAACTAAGGACAAAATAATATCAGCGGCTCGGATTAATCCTCAGTTTAAACCGCGCTTTCTTGGTCTCTGAATGAATTATATTTATTACTAAAAACCGATTATACGCCGTGCCTCGGAAAGCACTTTAAGCCGACTGGGATCAACGACTTCATCTATAATCGTGAAAAAATAGATTTCCCATAGGTAAACAAAGCAGGTATTCGATACTTTTTAATTGTGTAGATATTGTAGTTTAGTAAGAAACAGCTCTTTTAATATCTGACGAAAAATTTCTATGACGGCAAAATTATGTAGGTACTGAGTTAACCATTTTAGCGTCGGTGTATCCACCATTGGATATATGGTATGTATGGTATGGTATGCTATGGTACCTATATGTGTTGGTCATATTGGTTTTTTTTTGTATTTTGTTCTCTCTCTATATAGCACTGCAACAAGATTAATCACCTCTTCAAAGATACCAGTCGTGCTGCAGATAAAAGAAGATCTATCAAACGCTCATTAGTAACTCCACATCTCATTTTCACGTTCCAATCATTCAGACATGATCATCAAAATACCATTTAAGAGCTCTTATCATTCCTGTCTGTACTAAGTCGTTTAGCTGTCGTTAAAATATTTGCGATTAAACGGTCTGGTTTTAATCACTGACTGGTGTAAAGGTGGAGAGCTTAAATGATTACTTAGGCCATCACTTAGTAAAGGTTTTGACAGTTTAGTAAAGGTTTTGTATGTCAAATCTTTACTTAAGTGACGGCTTATCTCTGAGTACCCCAGTTAGTTACCTAATAGGAAATATTATGGTATGGAATCGAAGTTATCTATAGGACATGTTGTTCAGTCAATAAATTTTCTATATACATAATATCACCCCAGTAATTTCCGAAGGGTTAGGCAGAGGTATCAAGCTCTTCATTTTGATGAAGGCACAGAATATTATTATGTTGATTTTATACCAGTTTCAAATCACACATGGTTTTAATTCTATGTTTAGCAATAATTGTAAGAAGATTTTGGCAGGGGAGCATTTTAGTCTCGGGTGGAAGGTGACATTGTTAATGGAATACTATGCCATGTAAAGTCATGTGTGACTCGAAAATTTTACACATTGCAACGACGTAATTTTGACTAAAGAAACGAGTTAAAAGTCTACTCATACAAATTCCAGAAACATTACAAAACATCCATCGAAAAGCAAGCAAACATATCAATATTTATGATTATTACTCCCGATATGACAGAAATAATCTCCTCCTATCTTCAAAACGCACTCAAAATCCTGGATAAAGGTGAAAGTGAAGAAAGAATCACATTTTACGATCTCCGAAGGTATTACTACAAAACGTTTACGTCTGACGTAACTACTAAAACCAAGCACTTAAGTTTCGGGCCATAAAAACAGAGGAGACCATTAAAAATGGAAAGTAAGAGCGGTGATGTAAATCATTCCATTGATGGTCTTTGTTCGGAATCGGAACGGAGAAATAAATTAATTATTGAAATTGAAAGCTTTGCCTTGTAAATAATTACCTGGTGAGTTTCGGTTCTTTGTGGCTTTTACTAATGAAAATTCTTTTGAAGTTTTGTAACTATATTATAACTTTGACGGTGGATTAGTGTTGTAACTTTTAGAGACAGAAATTATGTTTTTGGTTAGAGTTAAAGTTTGTTTTCTGGCGTACTTGTTACAAGATAGGTAATGGTTTGACTGGCCTGTTGGTCTAGTGGTTAGTGACCCTAACTGCTATGCCGGAGGTCGTGGGTTCGATTCCCACCACACAATTCACATTTATCAGTTGTATAGTACCCATAACACAAGCTCTGCTTAGCTTGGGACTAGATGGCGTTGTGTGATAGTTGTGGAATATTATGATTATATTATAATGGTTATAAAAGGGGATATTATATTATGCTTTTTTTTAAACTACGTTCGTCTTTAGGGCGCTTTCACAATACGGCGTTAGCAGCGCGACAGTCGCGCGGCTGCAGCAATCTGCTTAATTTGATTGGCTAAACGGCTTCTGGCGCGCGACTGTCGCGCTGCTAACGCCCTAGTGTGAAGGCGGCCTTAGTCGTTAACGGCTTTCGTTTTGGGTTCCGTCCCCGAAGGGTAACCAATGGGACCTTATTACTAAGCATCAGATGTCCGTCCGGCCGTCTGTCTGTCAGCGGGCTCTATCTCATAATCCGTAATGTTTAGACGGTTGAAATGTTTACAGAATTTTTATTTATGGATATGTACACAAGCAAAGGTGCGTGTACCTAACAGTACACCCACATTTCGCCAATCATGTTTAAGCCCGTTATAAAAGGGAAGGAGCCTATTACCATCAACCAGGCCACTAATTCAGGCTTAGTATCTGCATCAGAAAAAATCCTGATGGAAAACCTTTGTTCGACCCGGAAAACAACAAATGCTACAATGCATTAGAACAAAGAGAAAGTCTAAATGGGTCTGCTTTAAATTGTTTCAAAAATCCTTAACTCCTTTCTCAAAGCCCAACATGCCAACATATCGTGTATACTAAATCTATCTGTCAATAAGAATTTTATTAGACGAGAGAGTTGAACGATTCGAAGAGGGATCCCCTTCTCCTAACTTCAAACACATAAATTCTTGGTACATGGCCGGATTTTTTATTAAAAAGACGACCTTTGTGAAAAATATCTTATTGAGTTATTGTTGAGGAAGGTTCCGTATGTCTTTAAATTATGTGGGCTTTTGTGTGTAACGAGAATATGAGATTGTGAAAACGATTTAACTGTGACGAGGTGTATATTACAGTCAAAACTGTTAATCGGTCAAAACTATAAACGGGATATTTACCATGTTCACCTATTGTTTCGAGTTCCCGATATTTCGGCGCTGTTACAAGCACCATTATCACGGAAAAACAAAAAAAAAACACACATGGTAAAATGGTGGTGGTGGTTTTCACATGGTAAATATCCCGTGTATTGTATTAATAGTAGTGTCAGTGACCATGTCAGTTTAAACATTTTTATTTCGGTCAAAACTACTTTTGACTGGTGTCAGTCAAAAGCCTACCGACCTTTACCATGTAAGAAATGAATAGACAAATAAAACAGAAACCACTACCATTTTAATAGTTTAAACCGGTCAAAAGTAGTTTTGACTGATTAACAGTTTTGACTGTGAGAAAATGTTTATTTCACGAGAAAACGCTTTTGCTAATGTCCTTAAATGTCTGTTAAGTTATATATCGAGTTTAGTACAACAGTAACAATGAGGATATCAGTTATAAGAATTATCAAATTTAGTAAAATAAGAGATTGAATAATTCCCGCAAATTCAGCCCAAAATGGCTCAAGCGTAGAAACAAGGATGAAATTGTTTCCCGAAAATTGAATAATCCGACCTCCGACGGTGTAAAAAAAACTGGTCAAGCTCAAAATCAACACAATTTTCTTGGACTTTTCTTAGAAGACATCGTCAGAGAAAACTGGGTTGTGTCAACCAGTCTTGTGCCGTCATTATCTGGGACCACCTGAGTTAATATACCTTGAAGCTCTTAAATAGAAGCGCTCCGGTAAAAAGCTGATAGTCTAGTGGACACAGATGTAAAGACATCGGGTACTGAAAGAGTCTGTGTTGTGATTTTTCTCAGATGAAACTAAGATTCAATACAAATTCAGTCACTAACCTACTGCACCTAGTTTAATTTTATCGGGGCCGCGGTATTTAGTACTAGATTACGTGGCCTCGGCGCAAGGGCAAAGAAGGAACATGGGTTCGGTTTTTAGTCAGTAGAAGTCTGACACTCCCCTTCGCTCTGCCCAAGAGCGGGGGGGGGTCATTCGATGATTTTCCACCCACCAAAAAAAAAAAAAAAAAAAAAAAAAAAAAAGGCTCAAAACCACAAAATGGTTCAATTACTAAGATTATTTATGTTACGAAGAACACGATTAAAATAGTTGCTATATTTCTAAGCTACATGATTTCTAAACGCCATGGTCGTACTAATTGATATTCAATCCTAAAATGACTCACAATGATTCAATTCATTTTAAAAAGTAATCAATGAAATGCAAAGTGTTATTGGGTTTTTCGATCAAATCATTCTCAGTACGAGTAGCAGACACGAAGTCTGGATTTGTGGCCGGTTAATGGCAATAGGGTCACCCCCAATTACATGGAAACTAGTGAAATGTGGGTGTGCTAAACACCTCTGCCTATCACTTTGGGGATTACAGGCGTGTTGTTATGTTATGTTCAATAGGTGTTTTTTTTTTATATTGACTTGCCTGAAATGTGCTTCTATTTATTAGCTCTTCCAGTAAATCAGTATCCTCGTTCTTTCATCAACTAGACGCTGTAGACAGGCGTGCGAACTAATCACGGAGTTACACTGTGAGACTATACTTATTCATGCTGATACTGTTTTTGTGCTCACAGTTGTAGCTCAGTGTGAAGCTGTAGCAGCTGTCTGCAGTTTGACAGTTTGTCTCGCGTGTTTGTTGTTCCATTTTTGTATGGGTAGTATTGGTAGCTTGGAACTATGGCAAAGCTTCGCTGGATTTTATTGACTATCGGCTTTCGGGTCTTGTTTATTTGGAAGACTCATAAAAATTCTCAGGAAAAAGATATTTTGGTGTTTTGTAGCAAATTTAAAAACGACAAAGTAAGTTTATTGAAGCTTGCAGGTGGCTATAATTTTATTGTCATCGGCAAAATTCACACCCCTTTGATTTTTCAGATTCACCAGAGTGTTGTATTCACTGGCTCCGGTTTAGGAAAACATGACGATTCGTTGAGAGATTTTTCTAAAACCAAGTCAGAGGCCTAATAAAAACTCTTATGGGCCTACTACACGCACGCACTTCCCCACAGTTTTGCCTGCGGGATTACACGGTGCACACAGTACATCGCGCGTGTGGTTTGTAATGGTAATACAGTTTTACCAACCATACGCGCAATGTACTGTGAAGTGTGAACGAAAACTGTGGGGAAGTGCGTGCGTGTAGTAGGCCCATTACACGAGATTAGGCACTAAACACACGATGGAGAAGAAAACGATCGGCCAAATTGCGAAGTATTTATAATGAACATTGCCACTCGCTTGAAAATATTCGAAATTGTACCTTACCTCCCACAAACCAGCAGACCAAACCGTACCCTATCATTATAACATTACAGGCCACTAATCAAGAGAAATTGACTTTCATTGGAAAACAAAATGGAAAATGGGAAGCGTATCACTCAATTAGATGTCATGCATAGACCGTTTCATCGCTAAATTATCCGTACTTATCCATCATTACGGGGCACAGTAAGACCAGTTTAGGTTTGCAGTACTGAGTGGCGCTGCTTGTCAAGAAAAAATGCAACGATAGGTCAAAGTTGGTACACTTATTTTAGTTCTGTATTTTGCCACCTGCACAGTTACGTTGGTCCAAGTATAACCTTCACTAACGTGAAGGTTTTTTAAGATCTAAAAATGATTCTTGCCTGTATTTAAAATGCTGTGATGATTATTCTATGTATGTTCTTATTTATGTAGATGATTTGCTATATTTCAGTGATAGTGACAGTCAAATAATAAAATTCAAAGAAAAGTTGTGTAAGAATTTTGCAATGAAAGATTTAGGTATTGCATGTAACTATCTAGGTATAAGTATCAAGCAGGATTTAATAAATGGAAAGACTGTTATAAATCAAAAAGAATATTTGTTAAAAGTTTTAGAAAAATTTGGAATGTCTGATTGTAAAACATGTAAAATAAGTGTTGAGGGGTGTGTTGAGGAATGAAGGATGGCAACACTTATATTAGTTGATGTATAGTTTTAAAAAGTGGCAACTCTCTCTCTTGTACGAAAACCCAAGTGTAATGGCTGTCTCCATATTTTCTCAAATACAAATTCTTTTCTGCAAGCGTAACTCTGTTTATTATTGAAACCCAAAGTCCTAATAAAGTCCTAGAGCCGTTGGTCTCGGTTGTCATTTGTAGATCTTTGACAGTCGTTTGGTAGTCAGTG
Source organism: Diarsia mendica (assembly GCA_949316265.1). NCBI lineage: Eukaryota > Metazoa > Arthropoda > Insecta > Lepidoptera > Noctuidae > Diarsia > Diarsia mendica. The sequence goes on along the minus strand of OX438900.1, from coordinate 19,911,374 downwards.
GGTCGAAAGTCTGACAACTAGTCTTACAAAGGAATATCATGTTACACAGTGCTAACTGGGTTGTGAAGGCCTAGGTCAGACAGACAGTCCCTCTATTCTACTAATACAACTACTAATACAGTATTATAAACGCGAAAGTTGGTAAGAATGTATGTATAGATGGATATTTGTTACTCTTTCACACAAAAACTACTAAACGGATTTAGATAAAATTTGGTACACAGATAGTTTATAACCTGGATTAACACATAGGATAATTTTTATCCCAATTTTTTCATCCCGTGGGATAATTTTCGAGTTGTAGTGAGCGTAGCCGCTGCAACACCTATTGTAAAATAATGGTATTCAGTTGCATCCGGTTAGACTGGAAGCCGACCCCAAAATCGCCTAGACTAGCCTTTTCCCAACTGGAAAAGCCAGATGATGATGATGAGCGGATTTTGATTAATTCGCATAACGCTTCAAAATACGACTGACCAAATCGTTTGCATCTATCTCTTAAGATGGGTACAACAATAAAGATCGTCCAAAAACCAAATGGATGAACTGTGTGAAGAATAGCATGGAAAGAAAGGAAGTGTCGAGTAATAGAAGTATGACAGAAGACGACGTGCTACGCCGACACCAAATAAATTTGGCTACGGGCAGGAGAATGATGATGATCATCGAATTATTTATCAGATGATCACGTCAACCGCTTTGTATACACCGCGGCTTCCACAGAAATACTTACCCTTTTTTTACTGATTAAAAACCACCAATGTTTCTTCTTAGCCCTTTCTGTCGAGGCCGCGGTATCTTTGTGACCAAGTCGCAGCCCCAACAGGAATACCTACGTAACCGTCTCTTGTAATTATACCGATCCTATCTTATATTTCTACAGGTATGGCCAGTTCTCTTATCTTCACCGACGCTACTAAATTAAATCGATTACCGACGCTAGGAAACCATTAACACAATAAGTTTTTCTCCATTTCCTAGTACCATGGAAATCTGACACAAGGGACATGATTTGCAATTTCTACGGAACATTGTGGCTCAATTAAATTAAATTATCTTAACTCGTTTAGTTTCGCTTCGGTTGCGACTTTCTACGTTTTAATTTGTTGTATGACAGTTGCGTTTAGTTATTGTGAATAATAGGTCAATTTGTGCGTTTGTTTCCCTGTTTCGCTAATATGAGGAATTAATGGAAATGTCTTAATGGACGTTTAATTTCAATGCGGTAGTCATTTGCGTACATTTGGATGCTAAAGTAAAGAAATAGTTTAAGACTAGTAAATGCGAATGTGACTGGGTGAAAGCTTCTGAATTTCCTTTCAATACTGAAAAAGATTATTATTATTTAGGTACAAAAAAAAAATGGAATTTAGGAATCATTTTGTGTCTGTTTTTTTTTTTATTGAAATTTGTGAAAACCTGACTTAAACTCTGTAGCTTTAAGTCAGGTATTATAAGACTTCTTATGAGAAGAAAAAAAATCAAAGCATTAAAAATAATTACGAGTTACTTTAGTTAGCACTAAACTGTAGGTACCATTATGCCCTTTCTTAAATTGTTTTAGAAATTCCGTAGTAAGATTGTACAATAAATTTAGAGTGCAAGTTAGTATTTTTGATAAGCAATTAGTATTTTTGTTTTACAAATCATATATATCCGATGTACTAACTACATTTTTGGTGTAAATTCGATAAAAAAGATCATCTCGTTTTGTGTGATTTTTTAGACTTTTTTGTAGGACATGTTTAGTTAATCAATTGGTTTTTTTGGTATGCATTCAGTTAATTAGTAGAGTTACCTAGTGTGCTGAAAAATTAAACAGATGTGCATTTAAATATAACCCTTTTTATATCCTCGCTTAGCCTTTATTGGATTTTCCCTCTACATACCTCGCACCAGTTTATGAACTTAAATTTATAGTGGTACCAGCACGATTACTCTAAGCACTAAGTTATAACTAAGTTGAAGGGATTAGCAGTACTTAGACCATATTAGCGTTTGGAGAGTTTCGGAGTTTAATGAAAGTTTCTGTTTTAGTGTCGTCATCTGGCTTAGAGTCAAAGGTAACTTAGAGTTTGTATAGCAAAAAGAAACGTAAAAGCTTTGAACAAATAATAATATAAAATATTTAAGTAAATATCTGCCTTACGTGTGCCTAACAGTGAGTCGTGGGTTTGAACCCAGCCAGGCGCATCATCACCACTGCTCTCAAAACGGTGAAGAAAACCATGTCATGGCATGTCTTAGAACCAAAAAAAATTAAAGACATGTGACATCTACCAACCCGCACTGGGTCCGCGTGGTGCCCATCCCTCACTTAGAGAGGAGGCCTGAGTCCACGCAGTGGGAACATTATAGACTGATGATGATGAATATCTGAGCACTGCTTACGTACAAATCATCCGCCTAGCCTTTTCCCAACTATGTCTACTTCGGATTCCAGTCTTATCGGATTCATATTAGTAAACATATTTTACATGGAGCGACTGACTATCCGTCCACAACCTATAAGTTAGTACTGGGTACTCCTTGCTACCTAGTTTTCAATTATTTTAAACCTAAACACTAAGTTTATCACAATATTCAAGTGTTACGACTTAAAATTCACTTTTACGACATCAATACTCACCCTTTACTACATTATGTATCACGCAACACCTTGCGTCCCCCAGGTTAACATATACCCAAACATAAATTACCTTTAATATCTTTCGCACCCAAATACACGTGTCATAGCAATTTAGTGGGTCAGACATGTTTTACGACACGATCTCTGATGTCGTGGCCATGTTTAAAGTTTTCGATGTGTCGTCTTTTATTTTTTGGAGTTCTCAAAGAGGTTCCTTGCTGTACCGCAAAGTAGATTCAAAATAAGAAGGAATTCATTGAAAAAGCATGTGCGTCTTTTGTAGTTCTCAAAGAGGTTCCTTGATGTTTCCTAAAGGACATTTGAAATAAGAAGGAATAAAGTTTTTTTTTAAATGGCATGACGTGCGTTTAATCTTTTGGAGTTCTCAAAGAGGTTCCTTAATGTATCGTTAAGAAGTTTTAAAATAAGAAGGAGTTACATCAGATTTCCTAATATCATCTGTTGATGTGGTAGTTATTGAGCAATACCTACATGAACTTTTAGGCATAAAATTAGCATATTTTATTTTTATTTCAAGAGCAAACTCGCATCATAGAACTACATATTAAGTGCAACTAGTTATCTTAAAAAAAGTGAAAACAAAAAATTGTTGCGCACTTAGCCGCCTTTTAACTAAAAGCTTAAAAAATATCTCCTCAATAACTAAACCATTTTATTACTGCAATATACACAAAGTAGATAAATCCAATCCAATTTCTAAGATAGTGGTAAAGAAAAATCTCTGATCCAAATTGCATACTTTCCTACTTGTATTAACAAACACGTAGAAACTTATCCGACGATTTCGAAATCGTCACGATAGTCGTGAGATGGATTGAGTGGCGTATATCAAGCTTCGAAGAGACACAACAATCAATTTAAATTCTACATATTCTGTGTGTGCTGATTCTGTTTTGCCCCACATTCATAGTATACAGGGTGGAAGTAAGCACCAACGGTTCCCACGTAAATCATTAATTGATATATTTAATTATTACTGACTAGTGAGCCACCCCGGCTTCGCACGGGTGCAAAAAAGATTTTTAAACCTTCCTCTTGAATCACTCTATCTATAAAAAAACCCGCATCAAAATCCGTTGCGTAGTTTTAAACATCTCAGCATACATAGGGACAAACAGCGGGAAGCGACTTTGTTTTATACTATGTAATGATAATGATAGTGATTATAAACGATGTGGGGTTCAGAATGATGTGCTATTGCTATCCTTCTCAAATTTGTGGGATCAGAAAAAGATGGTGACAGTTTTGGAGTTTTCAAACTATTTGACTTCTTCCTAATTTACTCTTCCTTTTCTATGAAACTTCCGTATCTATAACTGAATGGCATATTTTGCAGTAAACTCTGGTGGTCTGTGACAGTTTAATAAAATTGGCGAAATTGAGGTAGATCAAAAAAAGACCACAGACCAAGAGGTTTGTGGCCTTTTTTATTCTTAAAAAACTTCCTTCAACAGACTTCAACAAGAGTCTCTGCCGGTGATGTTTACTAAAAATAGTTTAGTGTCAAATCAGAATGATACGCTGTCAAATTGACAGCCCAACTTTTAAAATTTTTGTACGTGAAAAAGTTAGGAACGCCACGCCGCCGGCACTTTTATTTGTGCAAAACAGAATTGGACCAATATCTTTAAAAGAAAGTCTAGCAGATGAAAATGTCGGCGTCATTTTAAGACGTTCCATGCAGATGCTGAATTTAAAATTCGAATGCTTACATTTGAATAGGTAAATATTCATGTTTGTACGAACGTCCTTTTGGTGAGAATCTCTTGAGTACTCTGTTTAAGAGACTGAAGAAAATTTTACTTTCAGGATATATTTTTAGCCTAAAATGTTTATTGATGAATGGCTATTTCGTAATTACGATACAAAATAAAAGCTGTATTACTTATTTATGAAGAATGTTTAAACGTTGTAATTTGGTAATTAATGATTTCGGAATAAAAAATTATAGTTAAAACTTGCCAAAACATGCACTTGCCAACATTTTTATTTTTCTGAAAGGCCTTTGCGACTTGGATATTACAAACTGCCACTGAACTGTAACTGCAACTGATGCTGAACCAGGGACGGACGCGAGAGGTCGCCCCCGCCAATTGCTACTACGATACCACGGGGGGCTCTGCCCAAGCAGAGCAGACCTCGAGGGTGTGCTCTACCGTGTCCTCCGGCCGATCCTTGCAGTGGAAGCATCCGGGCGTTTCCTCACGCCTGATTCGGGTGCAGGTCCACTGGTCCAGCCACTCTTCAAGAGGGGACTTATCTGCCCGTACCCTGCACGGTGCTGTGACAGTCGCTCTATCCATGTCGCCATAAGCACTAACCTTACCCTTAAACCCTACTCCTGCCACAAACTTCGAAATGTGCTTATACTTTTTTAACGTTTATCAGAATCCCAATTTTTGTCATCAAGCAATCCATTTAGCAAACCCCTAGCTAATCTCAAACACTTAAGGGTAAACAAGCCAACGGCACGAACTAGTTGGTGGGCGGGGCTAAAATGCATGCTATTTCACCCGACATCACGAGCGAAATGCATAGAGCGAAAGAGACACAACTAAAACGGGCGCGCGATTGTTTCTATGCGGACCTTTGGTATATTTGGTTTCATGAAAAATCTATTGAATGTATCTGTTCAAAATCAAATTATTTAAATTTTTTAATAACTAATCTATGTCCGTATGGTTTCACTTTTTTCTTTTTCATACTATATACGTTACTTATTTACGCCCAAAGATGAGTTAAATTAGTGCTAAAATATGAAAGTTTTGACGTTCATAACTTCCAAATCAATATTTTTTTTCCAATTCTGCTTCCATACAGACCTAGATAATGATAAGACCAGTTGATACAATTTTTAATTTTGAACCTACACCGTCAAACAGAGGAGTAATCACTTTCGTAAGTTTGTATGGAAGAATGACTGGCTTGTTCAACCTTAAACAAAGCTACCGCAATCTAAACAATAGTCCACATTATCTTTCACCCACGCGTCAAGTCATACAACAAAAACTGCCAAGTCACGAGTGACCTAAGGGCACGCAACACCGCACAGCGCACTTTCTTCAAATTCGTTATAATGTTTTGACAAGTAAATTTGCTTGTACTGTCAGTACCCAGTATTAGCTGACCCCTCGTCTCATACCACTTGCCCGGATTACGATAGGAAAAATAATAAAAAAAACCTACTTTATATCGCAATTAGGGTTATGATGGGAACGATACGTCGGGTTAGGTTAGGAAGAGGGAACCCGATGGTAAACATAACATGGTACCTATAATTTATTTGTTACGTTCGGAACAAATATTATATTTTTTTTAGAGTCCCTAACCTAACCCGCAATCGGGTTAGGGTTTTGACCGACCGTCAGGGCTGCTGCAGGTTGTTTGAAAGAAATACCGCGGCCTTGACACAAAGGGCTAAGAAGGAGCTCGGGGGGTTTTTGGTCAGTAGAAGTCTGACACTCCCTACCGCGCTGGCCAGAGCGGGAGAAGTCATTTCATGATTTCCCAAACTACAAAAAAAAAATTCGGAATAAAAGCTTCTTCTTTACACGAGGGGTCAGATAACGCTGGGTACAGACTGTACCTACTTAACCAAGCTTTCTAGTATGATTGGCAGCTGTGTATCAATGGCTTAAGACTGTCACTTTCGCTTGACAAGCCGATGTACAGATAGACTGACATTTATAATCTCACGTCAGTGTTCAATCAATTTGTGATGATTGATTCCTTTTGTTGTTTTGTTGAAGTTTATTGGATGTATCTTCACGTCTTTGTTAGTGGTGAAGTGGGTAATTGAATTTAAAAGGAAGATTATTTGTGATTGCAATCGCATTCTAAAGACGAGCCTGTCTAATGAAAGAATGGGTAAGCAAGACTAGGTTAGTAGATACCGATGTGGCGACTAGCGACATCTATCGCAACACCTGCGTACTAACAACGATTGACAGAAATCCTACATCGCGCTATCAACTTTATCCGCGACATAAGCCTATATAGGAGTTCCCGACTTACAACTGTCGGGCAGTTAGCCCGCCGGACACAACACCCGTCCGGTCGGAGGATCCTCCCTTTTCAATGGGGGATGAGGAACTTTACACGGTTACACCCTGTTTCTCATACCCCCCCCAAACCTTTTTCAGTATGGTTTAAGTGCAGTTTTTTTGCCGAACAGTAGCTGGCACGATTAGCTTTTTAATTTAATTGGCAATTGTACACATCGACACGAATGAGCCCATACACAAAAGCAACTAATTAAAGTTTAAATAACTAGCCAACTGCATGTGCAAATCAGAAGTCAGATAAACAACAAATAAAAGCGAAATTCTTTTCCTCATTTTATCAAAAGACTTTTTTATCCTATTACATAGGTACTCAAAGTATTTGACCTACTGTTCACAACGCCACGCACGATTCTGACTCCACTAAAGTGAAACAAGATTATTTAATGACGCTCCCAGATAGGGCTTTTAACCTGTTATTATCGAATATTATTCAATTTGCATGTAACATTGAAATTCACTCTCTAAACTTAAGTAGTAAAGAGCAAACCCTTTATCTGCTACATATTAACTTAACTATGTAGCATCTATTAAAATAACTTCGTTTAAAATAATAACAATGTTTTGAACTTAGAAAGCACTTTTCTACTCAATATAACAAGCAGTGAAATGTAGATTTTTATAGGTTATAGATTATTTATCGATTATGGCCCTTTTACTTTTTTCATTGTTTCAAAATAACACTGCGTAATTCATTGGTTTCTACCATAATAATAGGTGATTTCTATTATAATGGTCACAAACATAGAACGTGGGTATGACCTGTCCAATCACTCTTCCGCTAAATCATCAATTAAAATACTTTACTGACAAAGGGCAAAACACGCAGATGACGTAAACACATACTTAACTCCCGAAACTACCCACATAAAGGTCGTAACTCCCATGTGCAAATAAAAACGGGGATCCCTTCAAATAATTAAATAAAGACAAAAGCAACAAGGAAAACGTTTGAAAAAAGGGAAAGCTGAGGGTTTAAGGCGAGGTTGCAGTACTTTGTTTTTATGTACGCACGACCTCGCCCCCCGCCCTGCCGCGCGAGCGATATAATGCCTAAATTTTGACTGTTTTTTGCTTCTTGGAGAAAAACTATAAAGAAATTATACAATATGTTTTCAACATTTACTTCAATATAAAAAGTTCTATCTATTGATATAACTTTTATATAAATTCATGATGAAATGTCTTAGCAGTACACGTTTGAAATTGTGATTTAGAGTCATGTTTGATAAAAAAAAGTATCGAGCCGATCATTCTAAATCGCGTTTCTATCTTTACGATTTACTAGAGAGTATGTTCAATTTTTATGTAATGATTTTTATTTATTAAAAAACTCGTATTTAGTTCGATTTTTATAGGTTCAAAAATCTTAAAATTACTGCAACCCGGCCTTAAGGAGATAGATAGCAACGGAGCGTGGAACCAGTAGACCCCAGTTGCACATTCCAACACACACACACTACATTTTTTACGTAAAGGTACTATAAACAAACAAACACTAAAAACTTGGTTGCTAACACAAAATTACGATAAAACCGAAACTCTATTGCAGCGGGCGTAAAGCATATTATGGTTAACCCCTACAAAATGACACATCAAAATCCTTATCCTGTCACACATCCACACACCCCCTCACATATCCCCACACACATCCCCCCACACATCTCCACACACATACCCTCACACTACTCATACACGTACAGTCACACACCCACACGTTTATTTTCCAAGTTTTTCGAATAAGTAAGTTCTACATTTCAACAACATTTTTGTATTTTCTGTAATTGTGTAATTTTGCTAGGTTGGTTGTATTGTATATTATAACTATATCTCTATGCTTGTGGCTTACATTTTATTCTGTTATTTAATTAATTTCATATGTATTTGAATTAACACTTGTAATTATTTTTTTTTATTTTTTATTTTTTAATTTTATTAATTAATAGTATGCATATAGATCATTTGTAGTGAATCAACAATTTGAATCATAATAATTTGTACCTAATTAACTAATTATTTCAATTTTTAACTGTTGTCATTTTTGTCATCAGCTAATGATTCTAATTTTAATTCTTATTCTAATTGTAAGTAATCATTTTTAATCATTCGACACGTTTATTTTTTTTATCAACAAAAATTTAATCACTTAATTATTGCATATTACGCACCATGTTAATAGGAAGAAGAAACTGACTCCTGAAATACAGATATTTAATATCTAGCTCTGGCTTCACAAATATTGTTTAGAAAATGTTTTGCAAATAAAGAATTTATTATTATTATTATAAACATAGTCGGAGAGACCTTTATCGCCACTAGTGCGTATAAAAATCGTAAAGAGCTGAGAAAAGTGGCTTCAGATGGGTTCGCAGTCCCAAAAGACGAAAATTGGTGATTTTCCCTTGAATTTAAACTGATACGAAAATATATAATTTTTCCTTAGAAAAATATTTGGGAGTTTTTTTGGTAGCAACGTTCTGTGTGTAAAATAGACACGCCTTATTTATCCTGATTATTTCCTGTCATATTTTCACATAAATTATTGAGGTGTCAAAAGTATTTTTTGTACTTTTTATTGTTACCTATTTTTTGTAGACCGAAAGGCGATCCAAACATGCATAAGAAATGGTTCGGATGACGATGATAGCCGTAACAGCATCTCATAGTACATACATTATACCTTTCATCGTTACAGAGCCCCAACTCATAACTAAGAACCGCAACGTGCTAAAAACGACACTATAACTTTGTCCAAATATGCCGCTCACACGACCCGACCGAAAATAGGAGCCACAATTCACATAAAACAAATAAAAAGCGAATATGTGACTATCCCTTCAACCATTGGCCCCAGCCTTGAGAGAATATGTAAACAGGGAATCAAATTGTTAGAGGTGACCTACATCGGGTAAACCATTTACACTTTTCTGTTTTGGGCCAACTCCTGATAGCTTAACTACAGGACACTCTATTAGAAGTTGGCTCATTTGTCATTCGAAGCCGTCAAAATAGGGATGTTTCCTGGCTAAAAAATATAGAATTCTGTGTCCGTCTGTAAGATTATCAAAAATATTGGATACTTACGTGTTTTTAGTTTTGTCAAATTAATTTAAAAAAATGGAAATAAAAAAACGTGTCAAAGATCATGGTGGTTTGTGACGTCACTTTCTGGTAAAAATGTACCAAACTGTGACATCACATGACTTTCCGAAGCACTGTATTGTCTTCATTTTTTGTTTACGTGAAAAAAGAATAAGTAAATTAATATGATTGTATCCAATATTTTTTATAAATTTATCTAACGGATTAATTAGATTTTGAGACTAGACTAGAGAGAGCTAGAGACTACCCTATATAGTCTTTGAGACTACCCTATTGAATGAGAGATTGGATGTATTATTTTTCTATATTGTAACTAGATTTTATCCGAGGCTTCCCCTTCGATTAGCGCGGAAATCATGTCACAGAAACATGTCTACTAGGGGGATAAAAGTTATCCTACGTTCTCAACCAGGTCATGGTCTATCTACCTGTGATCAAAATTATATCCACGTCCGTTCAGCAGTTAAAACTTGAAACAAGTTCCAGAAAAACATAGCTTCTTTGCACTAAAATTCTAGTTTCCACTCGTGGCATTGCCATCAAATCAGTTTTGTATACACTATCCTACTTGTTATTCCGTTGTAAAAGCTATGTTTTTAGAAGTTTTATAGAATTTAATTTAGTATTATTTAACTGAAAGACATCAACAATCATCGAAAGATAGGTACCTACCTAAATATGCATACTCACGAACTTTCGTTTACATCAGAAGTAGGACTATTATTGATTCTACTTTCGGCTTATCTTTTGCAAGTGGAGCAGGTTGGTTCGCTCTCGTTAATGTTCTGACTAGGGATGTCCGTCTGACCTCCGTGACCTTTAGGGAAATGTAGGGTTTGAGTTATCCGTGGATCGGCGACAGGTGCTAGATATTCAACACTGACAAACACTCTTGGACATGATGTATGTCCAATTAGGCCTGAAGGCTGAAACTTATTTGTAAATACGACTTATCGGCCCACAATCACACTATTGATTGGGATATTTGGCCCTAAACCAGCCTGTATAATAGGGATAAAATATGACATCACGCCTCAAAATCTCCGATGGATTAAACAGGGTGTACCCATTAGTATACCCACATATATCGCCATTTATGTTTAAGGCTCATTTATTGCCATCAACCGACACAAATCCAATTTTTTTATTATACGAGATGGGCCTCCTCTTGATCTCAATCTTGTCCTAAGGACAGAGATGGTGTCGACGATGGAACGAGCTAACCCAGGAAAGGCCTATTTACTCGCGACTTAAATAGATTGGGGTTATATGAACTCGCTGACTGCTATTGAGACATTCCTGATGGAGAAACTCATTAACACTTAAAGAAATAAATGTCGCCCAAAACAGGTAAAATGGAGTCGTAATCAAGGTTGACAGAAAATTAATCATTAACCAGCCATCTCCCTGAAAATAGGTATAATTACACTCCCATAACAAGAATCTAATACCACAGCTTAACGATGTAATTACAGTCAACTATATCTCTCCACTTCCTTCTACAAACTGGCTTTGCCATATACCACAGACTACAAAATAATTAGGTACTGGTAGTCCATTTCAGTCTGACAATTTACGGAGATATGTAGTGATGCCATAATTTCCTTTTATTACGTCCCTTGGGTGAAACTTGTGATGAATCGAATATTTCTGCCAGCTCAAGTTTTGACTATGAAATCGATATAATAGAATCGATTAGGATGAAAATATGAAAACTAATTATTTCTTTATTTAAACTTCATATACAATAGTGGTACATAAGTAGACTTAAGCCACACGGTATTCTCTACCAGTCAACCTTTGAGTGTTGTCCTTGGGTTACTAATCGTAAACATCGTCTAATTTCTGCAACAATTAATCATGAAAACTATCACACTCTTTCCACAACCGTCACCCAAAGTAAATGGTAAAGCAAGTTGTCCCAACACACCCTTATGAATGGACCTTTCTGTACTTTTGATAAATGGATAAATAGGAATACTAACTATAAACAAAATTTTTATATCGAGTGCAAAATAAGCTACATATCGGAACAGTAATCGATACTTCTGCAATACGACTATCGATAAACGTCATAGTATCGATTCTTTTTCCGATCCCTAGTTATCCTTATAAGGCTGGTAGTTCCAAATAGGTCAGTGTGTAAGATCCATCGGTAGCGTATTTCCAACATACTTATGTGAGTTACCGGTCGTCTTGTTAAGGCTAGTGCAGACAAGCAACTTTTTTTCCGTGGAGGACAAAATCCCCGATGCGTAGAACAAAATGTCCATCGAAGACTTCAAACTTCCCGTCCGGGCTGCAGGTTGTTCGAAAGAGACACCGCGGATACAAAGGGCTAAGAACAAGCATGGGTGGTTTTTAGTCAGTAGAAGTTTGACACTCCCTACCACTCTCACCACACCAGAGGGAGGAGTCATTTGATGATTTATCACACTCCAAAAAAAAGAGACTTAAAACTTCTTTAATATACATGGTGTGCAATTTTTTTTGAGCTATCAACGTGAATGCGTTGACGTATTTTTTAAAATTTTGTGCTGCAAAATGTTGATGTCTACGGTTATTCGAAGGACTTATTGTAAGCAGAACTTGACGTGCCTCGAGTGTGTTATTTGATGTAGTTGTACGCAATCTATTTTGATAGACACAAACTTGGTTGATCTTGAGAGGTCATAAGCGGTTCTATTGAGTTTTGATGGGTTTGATTCCTGGGTCGGGCAGTGTTATTGAAATTTATCGGCAGCAGCCCGTAGTTTGCATTCTTGCCCGGTTTATGGCAATAAGATCGCAGTTATATACTTAACTGGTGGAATATGAATGTACCATTAATTACACGTCTGCCCAAATCTTTGGAGGTCGCAGACATGATTCTAGATTATAGTACAAGTCTGGCATTTCCATCTGCTTCGAGCAGAGCAGGAGGGGTCATTTAATGATTTCCCAACCAATTAAAAAGAAGGTAACGTTAAAAGGAGATGGCGGGAAAAGGAAAGGTCCTGGACTCTTTCACAAAGGATCAAAGGATTGGTCTATCATCGCACTATATCGCGAAAAGTGGAAATAGGGAAGGGAGGCCTTTGCCCTGCAGTGGGACAATAATAATAACGTTAAAATGTCGCAACAACAGTATCTCGTCTGCACAGGCCTTTAAGTGAAAACGTAGCGGGTATGCGAGCGCTCGTTGGAAATCGTGTAAAGAATTATTGTTCAATGTGTATTGGTTGCTTTCCTAAGATTTGTCGGTATGCGGTTGGGATCGGTGTTAAGATTTTTGTTTTAGTTTATAGAGAGATAATTTCAAACTTAATTATATCGTAGTAAGTTGGGATGGTAAAAGAAGTTTTAGGTGGCATGCAAAACTGGAAGCAAACGTTAGCTGTAAGGCACTCTTAAAAAATTTAGCCCTTATCAGAGGCCACAAGAAGTCGATTTTTTTGTATAGTATGTTCAAATAATAATTATGTTGGTTTATTTGAATATACACTATCTACTAGCTTTAATGAAGATCCTTACTGAGATGCCCAAGCGCGCTGTTGTTTATTTTGTTGGTTTAAGTTTATTTACGTTTATTTTACTTAATTAGTCCCTTTCTTTGAAAATAATTTATGTAAATAATTAATTTGAAAATAATTATAGTTCTGGAACACAAATATACGATTCATAGACCCTTGTTAAAGTGTCTTCAATCTATCGTAATAACATTTCTGCTTACGTGACCAATTTAAAAGCTTTTTATTAATCTTATCTAAGACAACCAGACAGTAGCAAAAAAAATCGAAGAAAAAAAACTTTGGAAAAGATTCGTACTAGAGATTCGCGTCACAAAGTGATAACAACAAACTTCGCTGAAACAAAAATTAAGTTACAGATTTCTTTTTCGGTGTACTTTTGGAAAATCCGCTATCACAGGAATGCCCTTAAAACGTTCTTATAGCCGTTAAGGGGATGCTTTTGTCAAATCTACTCTCAATCATTTTTGTTCCACTCTTGTAAAAACCTCTCTGCTCTTTTAAGGGTCCTTTCCTTTTCCTTTTAGTTGAGTAAAAAAATATAATTAGTCAGTCTGATAGATTTTAGATGCAGAAAAGGCCCCTAGTACCCGGCAGCCCGTCTACCCTCGGCTACGGTAGCGGTCGAGGCAACGGCGTGGCAAGGGGTGCTAAGAATCCCCGGACGGGATCCGGCTACCAAACATACCGACGACTGGACCTGGCAACATTCAACACGCGCACACTCCGGGCCGACGAGAAGCTAGCGGAACTCGAGGAAGAATTAAGCAGGCTGCGATGGAGTATTGTCGGATTATCTGAAGTCCGAAGAGAGGGGGAGGACACGATAATCCTGAAATCCGGCAACCTGCTCTACTTCCGAGAGGGAGACCGGCAGTCACAGGGTGGTGTTGGGTTTATCGTCCACAAGTCTCTCGTGAATAACGTGGTGAAGATCGAGAGTGTGTCGAACAGGGTGGCGTACCTTATACTCAGAATATCCGCAAGATATTCGCTGAAGGTCATACAGGTCTACGCCCCGACCTCGGCATACCCCGACGATGAAGTAGAAACCTTGTATGAGGATATTTCTAAAGCCATGCATGGTTTCAGAACTTACTTCACCGTTGTCATGGGGGACTTCAACGCGAAACTGGGCAAACGAAGCGATGATGAACTTCAGGTGGGGCAATTTGGAATTGGACAGCGGAATCGCCGGGGTCACCAACTGGCCAGTTTTATGGAGAAGGAGGGCCTCTTTATGATGAACTCCTTCTTCAAAAAACGTGAGCACAGGAAGTGGACCTGGCAGAGCCCCGATGGTGCGACTAAAAATGAGATTGACTTCATCATGTCTACCAACAAGCAAATGTTCAATGATGTCTCTGTGATCAATTCGGTGAAAACCGGAAGCGATCACCGAATGGTAAGAGGCACATTGAACATCAATATAAAGCTGGAAAGGTCACGACTGATGAAGTCTACGCTCCGTCCAGCACAGATCCAAATCCATAACTCCGAGAGCTTTCAGCTTGAACTTCAGAATCGCTTCGAATGCCTAGGAAGCTCAGTGGACGATTACAACGACGGGTTCGTGGAAACTGTCCACACGACTGGGTCTAAATTTTTTAAGATACGTCGTGCAAATAAGATCAAGAAACTCTCAGATCACACTCTCCAGCTCATGAAGGAGCGGCGTGAGATGATCCTGCAGTCTTCGGACGAGGCTCGGCAATGCCGGCAGCTCAATAGACGGATCTCCAAATCCTTGAAGAGCGACCTCCGCCGCTTTAATACCGAGCGTATTAAAGACGCAATTGAACGGAACAAAGGCTCCAAGGTATTTGCAAGAGATCTGGCTATTGGGCAGAGCCAGCTCACGAAACTGAAAACCGACGATGGCAGGATCGTGTCCGCCAAACCGGAGCTTCTGAGAGAGATCGAGAGTTTTTATGGGCAGCTGTACACGTCAACTAGTCAACCCGTCGAAAATCTAGCGAAAGACCCCAGAGCTAGACTGACCCGACACTATACCGAAGACATCCCGGATGTCAGCCTGTACGAGATTAGGATGGCTCTGAAACAGCTTAAGAACAACAAGGCGCCGGGTGATGACGGAATTACGGCCGAACTGCTGAAGGCGGGTGGCAAACCGGTCCTTAAGGCCCTTCAGAAGTTGTTTGATTCCGTCATACTCGAGGGGAAAACGCCGCAGGCTTGGTGCAGGGGTGTGGTGGTGCTCTTCTTCAAAAAGGGTGACAATGCCCGGTTGAAGAACTATAGGCCCATCTCACTTCTAAGCCATGTCTACAAGTTGTTCTCAAGAGTCATCACGAATCGTCTCGCACGCAGGTTCGACGATTTCCAGCCTCCCGAACAAGCCGGATTCCGAAAAGGCTTCAGTACCGTAGACCACATACATACGCTGCGGCAAGTTATACAGAAGACCGAAGAGTATAACCTGCCTCTCTGTTTAGCGTTTGTGGACTACGAGAAAGCCTTCGATTCGATCGAGACTTGGGCTGTACTGCAGTCTCTCCAACGGTGCCAAATTGACTACCGGTACATCGAGGTGTTGAAGTGTTTGTACAAAAACGCCACCATGTCAGTCCGACTTCAGGACCAGACCACGGAACCTATCCTTCTGCAGCGCGGTGTGAGACAGGGAGACGTCATATCTCCGAAACTGTTCACCGCTGCATTGGAGGATGTCCTCAAAGTTCTGGATTGGAAAGGACTTGGCATCAATGTCAACGGCGAGTACATCACTCACCTTCGGTTTGCCGACGATATAGTGGTCATGGCTGAGACCATGGAAGACCTCAGTAAAATGCTCGATGACCTCAGTAGAGCTTCTGAAAGAGTGGGTCTTAAAATGAACATGGACAAAACCAAGGTTATGTCGAATGTTCATGTAACACCCACTCCTATCAAGATCGGAGACTCTACGCTCGAAGTTGTGGACGATTATGTCTACCTGGGACAAACGGTCCAGTTGGGTAGATCTAACTTCGAGAAAGAGGTCAATCGTCGAATCCGACTCGGCTGGGCAGCGTTCGGGAAGCTGCGCGGTATCTTCTCGTCCAACTTACCCCAGTGTCTCAAGACGAAAGTCTATGACCAGTGTGTGTTGCCAGTGATTACATACGGGACCGAAACGTGGTCGCTTACAATGGGCCTTATCAGAAAGCTCAAAGTCACCCAAAGGGCAATGGAGAGGGCTATGCTCGGAGTTTCCTTGCGTGATCGAATCAGAAATGAGGACATCCGCAGGAGAACCAAGGTTACCGACGTAGCCCGAAGAATCGCCAGACTTAAGTGGCAATGGGCAGGGCACATTGCTCGCAGAACGGATGGCCGATGGGGCCGAAAAGTTCTGGAATGGCGACCGCGAACCGGAAGACGTTGCGTTGGAAGGCCTCCCACTAGGTGGACCGATGACCTGGTCAAGGTTGCAGGAACCCGCTGGATGAGAGACGCACGGGACCGGTCAATGTGGCGACGCCTGGGGGAGGCCTATGTTCAGCAGTGGACGTCTTTTGGCTGAAATGATGATGATGATGATGATGATAGATTTCCAAAAAATATTGGTCACGTATTTTTTCTACCGGGAATCCGTTGGATGCGAGACGCACGAGTCCGGTCAATGTGGCGACACTTGGGGAGGCCTATGTCCAGCAGTGGACGTCTTTCGGATGAATGATGGTGACGATGATGATGTCAGTGTAGATTTTTCGGCCCACAACTCGTTGCGCGTACGGCAGACATGAAGAGCCCAGTCCCAGTTCTGCTTTGTGGCTTTTTGAGAAACGTCATGCAGTCATTAGAAAGACAACCTTTGGAGTTTCTTGCCGGTTCTTCTACTTGGAAATCAACCAATTCACCGAACCGTGCACCTTTTTGTCGACGTTTTACATGTGCCTATGTGTAACTGTAACAAATCTACTGGTTTTAAATGAAATAAAAAGGTTTAAGTAGACTTGAACATTATAATCTAGAGGGGAAAAGTAAAAAATACAATAGAAATTATAAAAATATACCTAACCTAGCACACTCTCAGAAGGGAGGAGGGAGGTTTTACGAGAAGAACGTTAGCTTTCCAGTTTGTCCACAGGAAAAGATTCACAGTTTCACGGCTGTGCAGGTCACTCTGGTAGTTTAGGAGGTAACTTGGCGTCAGCGTAGCGACTCGACACCGTTCTGTTCACTCAATGAACCAGCAGCAGCACAGACCCAGTGAAGACGATATTGACCTCTTAAACATTCAGTTAGAATTTATTGGAACTTATGTTTATTTTGTTAAAATCTCAGTGTTTACTTGGGGTTTTAAAGCACCTTTAAAGTTCAGGGTTGAAAAGACAGTGATTGTTTTGAAAGGTCGTGTGTTGTTTTTCTTATAACTTTGGATTAGCTTTGCATTTGTAATGATCTAAGGATGGGAAGCTTGTTGTGTTGGGACCAAACGTGGGTTGTATAAAATTAAGAGTATAAATAGATCCCTTACGAAGCCGAAAGGCACTGGTCGTTTGTTGTCTCCGTCATTGCCGTATTTTTTTTTGTCCTGGACCATACCTGTGAACTTTTCAGATACGGAAATATTGGTTAGACAGTTATAAAAGTACCATGTAACAAGGGGTGAGCTTATTGCCATCAACCGGACACAATTGAATTCGGATTTTGCTTGTGGAAGCAATAAATGTATTGAGTATTGAGTATTACCTACAGATTCTGCAGCTGCTATTTATTGAAAACATCTTGATATAAAAACTCAATAACTCTTTGCCCAAGCAGGGAATCTAATGAAGAAACCTTATGCACAGAAGTCGACCACTAGACCCACGCTGCTGTCGATTGCGAATAGATATATCGAAGCAGTTTTAATCAACCAGTCATAATTTCTTCATCAATCCAAAAGCAGCGATCAAGTTGATGATCGAAAGCTATCATTAATTCGAACTATATTTCCAACTAACACACTAAAGGAAATGTAACCCCATCGCGTATAATTACTCTCATAAAAGTAACATTTCCTCTACACAGTAACCAATGAATCATACGGCATTCATTTAACTTATGAACGAAATTGCGAGTATCTCTTCCGATATTTTATCTTCAGCCACGCCCAGGTACGGTAGGATGGCGAGCAACCAATCAAAATACTAAACAAGATACTAAAGCGGCCGCAAAATGTATGTATGTGGAACTAAATTAGTGGTTCATACCGAATCTCATTTGATCAACGTAATTGGTACATGAATTTTCTAGTCCCGGCGACTTAACATGAACGGTTATAGTTCTTATAAATCAAGGCGGGCTAGGGTTTATGTTTGAGTACTAACTATCTAGTTGCTGGTCGGTGTAATTACTGCTAGGTCTTGGTACAGTTCCGTTGCGTGGTTGTGTGGAACTTTGTGTGCAGATTGCGCGTGGTATTTGAATTGTACATTGGTCATTGATGAATTTTGACTGGTTCACGACAGTGGTCTATTTCACCCGCTTCTCTTTCTTTACGAAAAAGCTGAGATAGTCAGGTCTGTTAAGTCTCGAGTTCGAACATAATTATATCACGCACCTCTGATTTTTCGGATTAATTTATTTATTTTATACAATCTCGGTTGAAGGCTTGCTCCTATCACATGTGACTTAAAGAGTACACCTCTGTGGTGATATGTTAATAAAGTGAAATGACAGCAAAACTTCGTGATGATTGCATAAGCACGCTCGCACTCTCAATGCTATTTATTTTAACAAAAATATTCACCGCGTTATTCACGCTGACAAGAAGATGTTTTTTTATCATGAAGCAAACATTCTGATAAAGATGAAAGTGTATTGCACAATCAGGGTTGATTGCGCCGAGTGCTCCACACGTGCATTTCAAGATTGCCACTCGTTGAAATGCATCTCTGACGCATCTTGTGATCGCAAGAGGCGGCTATACGAATAATTTCTTCTGAAAAAAGTTGCTACATCACCTTACTCCACCTTACTGATTTGTAAAACAGATTCACCACATCATCGTCACCATTCTCCTGCCCTTATCCCAATTTATTTGGGGTCTTCGCAACATGTCTTCTTCTTCCATACATTTCTATTACTCGTCATCCCAGCAGTCACCTCATTTCTAACCAAATCATCCTTTAGTAGGTAGGTATTATTGAAGCATTATTGCAAATATGTTACACATTTTTAACCGTAATTCAAAATTCACGTTAAATGCTCAGATCAAATAACAGCGTTAAATGTTACGTTTTCCAAGTACAAAACAATATACAGATTACACGAGAGTTTTATAACTTCAAGCGATCAAAGTTATTGAAAACAGCGAAAGTAAAATCACGACTATAAAATCTTAACAATAAAAACATCGCGTTCTTAAAAGATAAAACTATAGTGTCAGACAGTATAATTAATTATAATTATTATGCGATAAACAGTGAAAATGGAAAGTGGACATTCATTAAAAAATCGTTAAAATATAGTTCGCGATCACAGTGGGTATGCAATTCATAAGCGACTAGCGTATTGGTATTAAAAAGATCAATGTTTTAATAAAGACTGTGTGTAGTCATTTCAATTAATTAAATCAAGCGTATAATTAGAGGTGAAGAACGACAAAACGGTGAAGGAAAACATCGTGAGGAAACCGTGACATCTGCCAATCCGCACTGGGCCCGCGTGGTGGATTATAGCCCATCCCTCTCCTAGAGAGGAGGCCTGAGTCCCTGCAGTGGGAACATTATAGGCTGATGATGATGACGATAATTAGAGGACTGCCTCGTTGGTCTAGTGGTCGCAAGCGCGACTGCTGTACATGAGTTCCTGAGTTCTATTCCCAAGGCGGAAAAAATGTACAATGTAAAAGGCTAGCCCACTATTACATATGACATAAACATAACTCGCGAAATATGGGTGTACTATTAGGTAAACCTAACTCTGCCTAACCCTCCAGGGATAAGAGGCGATGTAAACAAACACTCTTTTTTAAACAAACTACAAAACACATGACATGACACGGAACAACGATTGAGGTCATTACTAGTCCCCTGCGATTTATGTGGAAAGATGTACCGGGAGCAATAAAACACAGCTTTGTGAATGGTGACCTTTCTACATCACTGACGCAGACGCATAGCCGATTGCACCTCACTTTTGTAAGGTTTAAGGATCAATTTGCCTGTCCCCAAAATTCATCGAATTAGCGCCACTATTTTGAAACTTGTCATTCGATTCAGTTCAAAAGATTCAGGTGAATGTATCGATTAATAAAATTGACTGGGTACCGCCCTTTCTTAATATCTTAGTGGTGGACGTAATCGCACTATTTTCAAGAAAACATAAAAGATCATAAAGTACGTCTCTCGGTAGATTGCAATTTCAAGAAATACATTTTGACTCTCAGAGCCTTTCCGGATTTTTAATTTGTAACGGCAATGGTCTCGTTAAATATTACCTAATGCTATGTATTACTGAAAATTAGTACATTAGGCCAAGATTTGCTGCACAACACATTTGGAAATCCAGAAGAAAGTATAATACTTCAATAAAATCTTAATTATCGAACTAAAAGCATATCGAATCGAGCTTACATCCAACTTCAAGTACGAACTAGAAACATAATATGCATAGGATTTTAATACTTCAGCTACCACAAAATTTTCTTCTAAGACGCAGAATGAACAGAAAATTGGTACATTTGGCGTCATAAACTTGTTTATGTCTGGAACCGCATAAATTGGCGTTTAGGTCTAAGATTGCGCGCTAGATTAAAATCTTTCATCGGCCTGTGTCCCAGTTAGGTAGCCCTACTAGGCTTGCGAAGGTGCGTTTACATTTGGTCGAGTGGAGATGCGTCTGTCGACTGTAAAATGAAATGTCATTTTCTATATTACGTTACTAACTTAACATTGTCTCAACTGATTGAAACGCCAAAGAAGTTATATTTCTACGGGATCGACACGATTTTTCAGTATATTTTTGTTATCCCTGGGCTATCTGGGTCTCTCAGCAATGCTATGTTCTACATACGTAATATCACGCCTGCAATCGACAAAGTATTAAGCAGAGGCGCACTTAATAGTACACCCACATTTCGCCTTTTTTGTTTAAGTCCCAGGGGATGAGCCTATTGCCATCAACAGGGCAGAACTTCAGGCCCCGTAGCTGTTACTGAGAAATTTCTGATAGAAAATCCCGATATGTTAGCACTTTGCTTTGCTATATTTATTATTTTTATAATAGCCAAAAGACCGCGATTGGTGAAGCTGCTCTTGATGTAGGTTCTTCGTGCTTATCACTATCGTTTCACTATAGTTATTGTGCATAAAGTTTAAATAAATAAAAAATAAATAATACTGTAAGTATGAGACTTCACTTGACAGTGTAAACGCGTCCTCACGTAGCTTATTATAGCGAAGACGCAGTGTGACCATCACAGGCTTTCCCATTCAAACGCTTTTGAGAAGATAGTGGTAAATATTGTTTATGTCTATAAAAGTTCTTGACAGCCACATGCTTTAGTATTATATAATAGTTAAACAAATAATTATGCTAGAAATCTATCCCCTTTGGTAGATTATGTCTGAGGAAGAACATAAAGCTTTAACTTACTTAACTTAGCTGTAAGTAAGTTCTAAAATTAAGCGTTAAGACGTGTGTCACACAATTTTTATCGCTTTTGGATAGTACTAATCATAACAATGATTCTTGTAGAACTGTCAAAGTGACATTGTCATTGTAAGTGTGTATTTATTTGTGCATTGTGTGTTTGTTACAATTAGTAAGTAAGCTAAGTAAGTAAGTAAGTTAGCCTTTAATTTGCCTTTAATTAGGTTTACTTTCCACGAAGATGGTTTGAACGCTAGAAATTAAGCTGTGATAGAAAACAGCAAAATTACATTTATGTTTTCAGCCTTCCATAATTTCGCGCTACCTTCTGTTAACCTCATTCTGTCTGACTACTATACTTTGCAACAAAGAAAGCTTAGTTTAACACAATTACTTAAAAGGCTATTGTCCTTACAGCCATCACTATTACCATATTATACCCATTAGCTAAATACACCATAATAAAATAATTCTAGATCATTGCCCGATAACGTTTAGTGGTTTAATCTGGTCTAGTGAGCTCATGAAATTTAATAGCAACACTGATGTTAAAGCGTAGACGGTACAGTGTTGCCAAGTAATGAACTTTATCTTTTATCTTCACGCTCTTTTGGGTTTTATGGTGTGCAGGGTTTAAGGCACGAGCGAGTTGCATAGCGCAGGCTTTGTGGAATCATACAGTGGAAGAGAAAATCGACCGAAAGTTACTGTTCTGTACAGGAGTAACTATGCATGTTTATTTGTGGAGGGCAGGTCTAAATAAATTTTTCATTGTACTTTATTTCATCTATTATGTATTTGTCCCTTCTTAGCTTCTAATATTTCGACGCTGTTGCAAGTGCCATGATTGCGGGATGACGGATAAACCGTGAAAGTTTAAAACTGTGCTTGATGCTTTAAATGTTCTACCTTAGAAACCTGAACCAAATAAAGGTTGGTTATATAAAAAATATATATTTTAAAAACATTTTTCCAACAAAATTCCCAAGACACTGACTCTAGCCAGACTCAAACACCCGTCCTACAAATGAATGGAGACTAAACACGGAATGTATAGCCTAATATTGAACCCTGGAGCCGTGGGCGAACTACAGCAATCACAGCTATTTGTTACGTGAACCCGATATGAGACCGTCTTGGGTGCAGTTTTCAATTTTGTGCCGAACTTTTCTCATTTTTGTAGTTTAAATTATGTTTTTGTCGGTTTGGGTTCTTTAGGAGGGATAAAGGATTTTCTATCAGGAAGACTTCAGGGAGACTTGGAGATTTTATCTATATTTAATACTAGCTTTTGCCCGCGGCTTCGCCCGCGTGGATGTCGGAAAATACCCCACGGGAACGTAATACGTGATTAAAAGTACCCCATTTGTTGATCTAGGTAAACAATGTCTTCTCACATTGCTTAAGTATCCGGGGTGCGGTGCGCGGATTAATATATGATTAAAGAAGGATAACAAATCCTAAAATCTTACAATAGTAACGGAAAAATCACCTACTTAAATGCCAAATTTGAAGGCAACTATAAACCCTTTTAAACCCGTTTAAAACCCCTTTTAAAACCCCTTTTTAACCCGTTAGGGGTCGATTTTCGAAAAACCCTGATACTTACACGTTATTCTTTATTTTTGTTCTCAAGTATAAATACTGAGTTTAGAGTTAATCGAATCGAATCCTTCCTTATCTATAGGGAACCTCTGTGCAAAACTTCAGCTTTCTAGGTCCAAGGGTTTGGGCTGGGCGTTGATGAGTCAGTCAGTCAGTCAGTAAGTCAGTCAGTCGGGACTTCTCTTTTTATTTATATAGATAGATAGATAGAAGATTTGTGCCAAGTGTCAAGTATATCAACTTAAGGAAGAACATTTTCCATACAAACTTTCATCCCCTATTTACCTCCCTTAGGGGTTGAATTTCGAAAAATCCTTTCTTATTCCTTGTCTACATTATAAAGGCTACCTCTGTGCAAAATTTCAGCTTTCTAGGTCCCAAGTTCAAGTATATTAACTTAAGGAAGATTTCATCCCGTATTTAACTCCCTTAGGGGTTGAATTTCGAAGAATCCTTTCTTATTCCTTGTCTACATTATAAAGGGAACCTCTGTGCAAAATTTCAGCTTTCTAGGTCCAAGGGTTTGGGCTGGGCGTTGATGAGTCAGTCAGTCAATCAGTCAGTCAGTCAGTCAGTCAGGACTTCTCTTTTTATTTATGTAGTGTATCAATAAATACCGACACTCCTTACTGGTGGGGCGGGCAGTGGTGGGGTGCGGTCGAGTGAGTCGTTGCACGGACCGCACACTCTCTACTGGTCGGCCGGGCGAGTAAGTCGTGCGCGTTCAAACCAAACTGTGTTGTTTTACTAAATTCCCTACGTACCTGACAACCTAATAGTGACCTGTACAAGTGGCGACCCTGCCAGGATAATTACAAAATAAATAAGGTACGTGCCGAATTTAAATAACACCGAGTGTTAATAAAGTAACCAAGAGGTGAATCGGTAGCAAATCAGTTTCAATGTTTAATCATGTTTTATAAATAATTATTTAGTTTTAAATTTAACCTTAAATTGCATTAAGGCAGTCCTTGGAAAAAAAAGGATTATAATGTTTGTAGACTGCTATTAATATGTTGAACGTAGTCGTTACTTCAAAACGGAACTGATTTAGTTACATTGATTGGTACCTAAACATTCGTGTACTAATACAACAAACGTCAATGACGAATGCTTTGATTATTGGCAGAAACAAATTGGAGTGTTGTTAGCATTGACTTATATATCACTGCGTAAGGACTGGGCGGACCGCATGATAAAATGACGCCTTGAACTTGGTCCCAAATAGGTCTTGACTAAACCGAAGTCTACAAGAAATAGAAAATTAAAATTTAACATTTTTTTTATTAACATTTTAATGAAAGCTTTATTTAATTTCTTTATACCTCGATAATACCACGCCACGCCGCTTATACAAGGTTACGTTTACGAGCAGCCTGATTAGTTCTGATGGATGGCGTTAGTTTCTCTGTATGGGAATCGCATCGAGCATGCATACTAAGTTATGCATTTTGCACATTATAACGATATTTTGGGTTCAAATTGAAGGCGGTTGTTATTTAATTATGATTGTAACGAAGTTAGACCATGATTATTATTATGCGGTGAGGCTCTTTATGGTTGAAAATTATGCGTTCTTGAGTAATCTTGGATACCAGTGATAGACATGCTGTTTATCCAAATTAACACTTTTAATCTGTCAATAATCAAAGTTAACATTGTCGTTAGAGGTAGTTTGCTTATGCAGACGGTACCTAAAGATCTCGTAGGTATAAATGTCAGTCCAAATGGACTGGGATGAAATACAATCAGATCAAGAGGTAGTTTCATTAATTTGGAACGGTACCTAAATGGTCTGGATTCATTAATTTGGAACAGTACCAAAATCAGTCCAAATGGATAGAGGTAGTTTGCTTATGCAGACGGTACCTAAAGATCTCGTAGGTATAAATGTCAGTCCAAATGGACTGGGATGAAATACAATCAGATCAAGAGGGTTTCATTAATTTGGAACGGTACCTAAATGATCTGGATTCATTAATTTGGAACAGTACCAAAATCAGTCCAAATGGATTGGGATGAAATACAATAAAATTAAAAGGTAGTTTCATTAATTTGGAACGGTTCCTAAATGGTCTGGATTCATTAATTTGGAACAGTACCTACATGGTCTTGTATAAATAACAGTCCAAATGGATTGAGATGAAATAAAATAAAATTAAAAGGTAGTTTCATTAATTTGGAAAGGTACCTAAAGAGGTAGTTCCATTAATTTGGAACGGTACCTAAATAAGTAGTTCTATTAATTTGGAATGGTACCTAAAGACGAAAGTTACATCGTCAGAGGTAGTTTGTTATCAAACGGTACCTAAATGAGCTTGTATAAATACTGGGCTAAAATACAATAAGATCAAGAGTTATTTCGATTAACTCGAAACGGTACCTAAAGAAGGAAATTACCCCTTCCATCCAGGTAGACCACAAGTATGTCGCACATACGACCTCAACAGTCGTTGGACTGTGTCGGTGACCTAGTTTCAGTTGGTTTACGTTGGGAAAAAACGTGCACCAGAGTCAGACCTGACGGCTACCAAGTTACCACACTCAGGTGGCCTTAGGGCAATAGAGCTTTACTCTTACTCATGGGTCGGTTAACCCTTCCAGAAATATAATATTCCTGGTGCACATGTAGAAACTACTAAGAGGACCTTGTGGCTTAATAATATCTGCCACTCAGGTCGATCCTTAGGTTAAGCCACGCTTGCCTTGATTGGTCTGTGGATGGGTTGATCGCCCATTACATATCGTTTCCTCCGTGCCTCGAAAAGCACGTTAAGCTGTTGGTTCCGGCTGCCATTTAGATCTTTGGCAGTCGCTACGGGTGGTCAGTGACCTGAAAGTCTGACAACCAGTCTTACCGGAGAGCACCTTATTACCTAGTATTAGCTGTCTTGTGGAGATCAAATAAGCAGTCATTCTATGTAAAATGCTGGTATTCAGCTGCATCCGGTTAGACTGGAAACCGACCCCAACATAGTTGGGAAAAGGCTAGGCAGATGATGACTGGTAGAAACTACTAGTGGTAACAATTATGTATTTACTGTGCTATCAACAAGCTCGATAAATATTTGCCCCCTAAACAAAGTCGTGTTTATAAGCGTCACTTGTTGAGGCTCATCAAATAATAAAGTGTGGGAAAATTTACAAGTTTCTGGTCAGACTTGGACATCTGAGCTTAAAAGTAAATTCATGTGTGCGTTGTGGTGGCAGTCATTCAACTGATACTAAAGTTGTCCAGCCCGAGATAAGAATGGTCTCAAGTGTGGGATTTTTGAATATTTTCAAAACAATGTAAGACTAAGGCGCTTTGTTGGAATTGAGATTTAACGTCATTCTCAAAGACAATGGTGTCCTTGTTGAAAATCAAGTAATATCTAAAAAAAAAAAAAGGAGATTTATGGCCTACGTTAGTCTTAATACCTTAACCGTTCTAGGGTCTATTGACTCTAAACAATTGGTAACAGTTTTTGTAGAGCCAAAGCCAAATTTTATATTGTAAAAATGGCTAGGGGAAGACACCGCCAAGTGCCAGTGCAGTCTATGGTGTGTTCCCTAAATTTAAAGATGATCAAATTCATATTCTTATAGATAAATTAATTCAACCAGTTGCTCAGCTTTATCGAAGAGTATACCCTAACGGGACAGCGTTAGAGTATAAAATTAATAAAAATAAAAAAGACCAAGAGTTTGTTGAGTTTGACATTATATATACCCAGTGAATAGTCCATCTGACTGGATCCCTCCATTGGTACCTGTTTAAAAAGCAGATTTACCATTAGGAAGGTACAAATAGCAAATGTGAAAAGAGAACAATGTTCTACTAAATGATGCAAAATGTGCATTAGAGTTCATCAAATTGGTTTCTCGGTCATCAGTTCATCACTTATCTTTGTTTAAGGACAATTTACTGTTGCGCGAAAATAAAATAGGATCATAAAGCAAGGTCAAATATTTTAGCAGCTGCTCATGAAGGTCACTCGAGCATAGTAGTCATGGAAATAATAATAATAAATTTATTTTTTCTCAATTATACACAATAATCATACAATGTCAAATATCTACATAGAGACTGGTCTGTTTTAGGTAGAACCTGTATTACAGATCACCAGGCTAACCCTCCGTCGGACATTTCTCATAAGACATAATAATTATAATTAAATGAACAAAATTAAATGAGTATAAACAATTCAAATAAGTAAATACAAATGAATTAAATTAAAGATAAATCAAATTACAAAACGTCTAACTGCAAATAAAGTAAATTGCGAATAAATTAAATTAAAAATAGATCAAATTACGAATAAATTAAATTGCAAAATAAATTATATCAATTACATTTTCAATTAGAGATAGAATAAAAATTTTACAAATCACATAAAACATTATGAAAAAGGTAAAATAAAATAAAATGTATGTATTTATTTATGAGTAAAATGAGACTACGTTCCAAAGTGTTGTGGCCCAAAATGAACAGAGATGCTGAACATTATGTAAGAGCGTGTAACGGTTGCACTCTGGTTCCAGACTCCAGTTAGAGATAAGCTGGCTTTTATTGTAGCTGGATTTTAATGTCAGGTTGTCTTTGCTTAATACTTTAAAATGTGTTCCCGTGGAGTTTCTTGTCCATTCTTCTCCACGAAGACTAGGGACCTAGCGAATGGAATCGAGTTTGATGTAGTTGACAAGACCAAAAGAAATAAAATGAATAGTCTTGTCTTTTGTGCTTTTACTTCATGAACACAGTAATAACCAGTAATCATCCTGACACTCAAATTTCATTAATTGGTGGATATTGATGCATAATACTCTTACATAGTCTTACATCTAGGTACTTACAGATGGACCTAGAGACAAAGTTAGTAAAATTGGAAGAGCAAAGGAATCTAGTAGAGATATTGGTGGAAAAGTATAATATGTTAAAAATACAATAAACAAGGAAAACAAGTTGTCCACCTCATTCAAGGATACGACACATACAGTGATTAATAAATAAAAGAGAGATGTCGAAATGGTAAATGGTGATAGTGGACAACAGTTACATAAAACATTTAGAAGTACATTTGGAGAGGGTTGAAGCAAAGTGGAAAGTTTGCACAAATGAGGATGATAAATCTTCAGGAAATAATGGCACTTTCGATAACAATGTGTGTGACGAAAATTAATAAGTTAATTGTTTTACAGATCATTATTAAAAATATTTGATGATTGTTCTGTTATAAACTGTTTTGTATTGGATAGTACTTATACGAAATAATGCTATTTTTCCAATTTTGTAAAAGGTAGATGTAGTGTATCAATAAATACCGACACTCCTTACTGGTGGGGCGGGCAGTGGTGGGGTGCGGTCGAGTGAGTCGTTGCACGGACCGCACACTCTCTACTGGTCGGCCGGGCGAGTAAGTCGTGCGCGTTCAAACCAAACTGTGTTGTTTTACTAAATTCCCTACGTACCTGACAACCTAATAGTGACCTGTACAATTTATATAGATTAAGGAAGAAAATTTTCCATACAAACTTTCATCCCCTATTTAACTCCCTCAGGGGTTGAATTTCGAAAAATCCTTTCTTATTCCTTGTCTACATTATAAAGGGAACCTCTGTGCAAAATTTCAGCTTTCTAGGTCCAAGGGTTTGGGCTGGGCGTTGATGAGTCAGTCAGTCAATCAGTCAGTCAGTCAGGACTTCTCTTTTTATTTATATAGATTAAGGAAGAACATTTTCCATACAAACTTTCATCCCCTATTTAACTCCCTTAGGGGTTGAATTTCGAAAAATCCTTTCTTATTCCTTGTCTACATTATAAAGGGAACCTCTGTGCAAAATTTCAGCTTTCTAGGTCCAAGGGTTTGGGCTGGGCGTTGATGAGTCAGTCAGTCAATCAGTCAGTCAGTCAGTCATCAGTCAGGACTTCTCTTTTTATTTATATAGATAGATAGATTAAGGAAGAACATTTTCCATACAAACTTTCATCCCCTATTTAACTCCATTAGGGGTTGAATTTCGAAAAATCCTTTCTTATTCCTTGTCTACATTATAAAGGCTACCTCTGTGCAAAATTTCAGCTTTCTAGGTCCCAAGTTCAAGTATATTAACTTAAGGAAGAAAATTTTCCATACAAACTTTCATCCCCTATTTAACTCCCTTAGGGGTTGAATTTCGAAAAATCCTTTCTTATTCCTTGTCTACATTATAAAGGGAACCTCTGTGCAAAATTTCAGCTTTCTAGGTCCAAGGGTTTGGGCTGGGCGTTGATGAGTCAGTCAGTCAATCAGTCAGTCAGTCAGTCAGTCAGTCATCAGTCAGGACTTCTCTTTTTATTTATATAGATAGATTAAGGAAGAACATTTTCCATACAAACTTTCATCCCCTATTTAACTCCCTTAGGGGTTGAATTTCGAAAAATCCTTTCTTATTCCTTGTCTACATTATAAAGGCTACCTCTGTGCAAAATTTCAGCTTTCTAGGTCCCAAGTTCAAGTATATTAACTTAAGGAAGAAAATTTTCCATACAATTTTTCATCCCGTATTTAACTCCCTTAGGGGTTGAATTTCGACTGACTGATTGACTGACTGACTCATCAACGCCCAGCCCAAACCCTTGGACCTAGAAAGCTGAAATTTTGCACAGAGGTTCCCTTTATAATGTAGACAAGGAATAAGGAAGGATTTTTCGAAATTCAAACCCTAAGGGAGTTAAATAGGGGATGTAAGTTTGTATGGAAAACCGACATTTTCACGCGGGCGAAGCCGCTGGCAAAAGCTAGTTATCTATATTCATATTAACATGAAAGTGCATGCGAGTAACCCATAACGGATAAATGGTGCACCTTATTCTGGGTTTCATAAAACATAAAATGACTTGTAAAAGACAGTATTTTTTTTTCGATTTCGTTCTATTGAAGTCGATCGTATTTCTATCCGTATATTCTGAGTAGTAGTAACATATAAACTAACTCAGTTTATTAATTTTTAGGTAGCTTGATAATCCGAACATGACTTTGGTAAATAACTACAAAATCCCTATAATAATAATCATAAAAGCAGTCAAGTTGATGCAGTGAGGAGCTCGTGGTTTAATAATAACTGCCACTCAGGTCGATTTTAGGTTAAGCTGCGCTTGCCTAGGTTGGTCTGTGGATGGGTGACCGCCCGTTACATACCGAGTTTCCTCCGTGCCTTGGAAAACACGTTAAGCTGTTGGTCCCAGCTGCCATATATAGATCTTTGGCAGTCGGTACAGGTAAGGGTATCGTATTACCCAGTATTAACTGGGTTGTGGAGGTCAGATAGGCAGTCGCTCCATGTAAAATACTGGTATTCAGCTGCACCCGGTTAGACTGAAAGCCGACCCCAACATAGTTGGGAAAAGGCTAGGCAGATGATGATGAGTCAAAATGATGCACATGGGTGAAGTAGTTAATTTGCTTGGAAAAACATTTAGTTCATACTTGAGCAATCTTAAACGATTTTATATATTACCTCCTAGATCAAAGTTCTATCAAGTAAAAATGCTATAATATACCCATATCACGCAACGCAAAAGCGATTTCCCGAACAGACATAATAAAATCGAAATCAAACATTCATGACTCCCGATCGTTACAGCAATTTCAATCGATTACCAATAACGCCTATATAAATACACAAAAAGCGTACTTATATGGTTCTAATATAATTCGAAACACGGAAAACCTTAAATAAATTAACATATAAATCGAATAAGGCCATGAATGTGTGGCATTAACATGAGAGCTTGAGCCTCAGGGACAGCGGCACCGCCGCGGCGGTGTGTCGCCAATTTTGGACTTTAAATGTAAGCAATAGGGAATCAACATAAGAGCAACTGTATAGAAAATATTACCAGTTAGTTAATTTTAATAAAATTAGTAAATAATGAAAAGTATCTTGTTTAAAAAATAGCTCAATAAAGAACCTCATTTTTATTACAACTTGCTTGGGTGCAGAAAACCTTAGTGAGGGAACCAAAGGTAGTCCTGCCATATTTACCTCCTCACTCGAGAAATATCAGTCACATGCCTGAGAGATAATTCTCGAAGGCATATAAAGCCAAGTCAGAAGTCCATGGGCTGCATAAAAACTCGGACACAAGGTTTGGCAGTAACCACACGGTAAAAAAAAAAATATGACTCCGTATAAAATTAATAGTAAGGGCCGGTTTCACCACTTGCTGATAAGTCCCTGATAGCCTATCCGGAACTTATCTGCCAGATAAAC
Organism: Diarsia mendica; assembly: GCA_949316265.1. NCBI lineage: Eukaryota > Metazoa > Arthropoda > Insecta > Lepidoptera > Noctuidae > Diarsia > Diarsia mendica. The sequence goes on along the minus strand of OX438900.1, from coordinate 19,879,626 downwards.
TACAACTTTTGATAGCATTATCTGTCAGATAACTATCTGACACTTTATCCGTAACCGGTGAAACCGGCCCTAAGTATCGTATTTGTATGTATGTTAACCAGGCCCGTAGAAACGATCAAAGAATTAATGTAACACAATAAGAACAAACACGTAAACAACAAACAATTGTATTTAAATCTGAATTTATTTGTAATCTGAATCTTTTTTCACGTCGTCTATCAGACCACGGCCTCAGGCAATAATATTATTATGTTACTCAATAATAATAAAATGAAATAAAACGTTTAACGTTAAACTGTAATAACACAATTGTTATTGGTTTTATTAGTAACATTTCAAATCATCAGAGTAAAATCTTAAAAAAATCTCTTTTGAAAATGTTTGTGTATGGATTATTTATTTTATAGAGGCTTACAACATTTTCAAGGAAACCTTAAGATTTGAATTTTCTAATGGCTACGGACTGCACGACTGTCAAAGATCTAGAATTGCAAGCCGCGACCGGGACCAACGTTTTGACGTGCTTTCCGAGGCACGGAGGAAACTCGGCATGTAATGGGGGACTCACGGACCAACCTAATCAAGCGAGGCTTAACCTGAAAATCGACCCAAGCAGCTATTACTTAGTCACAAGTTCCTCAAAATACATCAAAAGTTAAAGTAATGGACTTCAATTTATTATAAAGGTTTTTTATGAAAATTTAAATCAAATAGATGTTACTCGTATCAACGTTATAGTGCATTGCCGACACAGACATTTACTTATCAACAACGCAGTACTATGTCATGTTCCCCCTCTGAACAAACCAGGAAGTAAATTATATCCATAAAACGGACATACGTTTCTATCTACTGCATGTCATCTCGGTAAACCCATAAAAGCTGACTCAGGAAAGGGATTTACGATCCCCAACGGGTTTAAATAGAGCTACAATTAGAGCTATAATCTTGCTTTAAAGTAGTTTTGCTTAGAACTCCGTTGTATAATTCTAGTCTGGGAATACTTAAAGTAGAACTAGAAAAAAGAAAAAACATTTGGTTCGATAAAACATAAAAATCATTATTTTATTTATTTATTTAAACTTCATGCACAAGAGTGGTACATAGGCGGACTTAATGCCACAAGGCATTCTCTACCAGTCAACCTTAGGGTCAAATAGGACATCACTGTGGTAGAGTACTAAAAAAAAAAAAATTAAATAAATAAGGAGAAAACCATTTTGTTTAATAAGTTGAGATACATAAATAGGTACATACTAATACATATTATTAAAGATACAGATAGAATATAATAAACTAATATATATTATAATACATACAAAAAAGTTTAAAACAGTATCATTTTCTTGCCCTTATCCCAATTCATTTGGGGTCGGCGCTGCATGTCATCTTCTTCCATACTTCTCAAAGAGTACAACTAGACTTAAGAGCATAGACGGGCTGCATTTTTCCATACAAATGTATTCCCCTATTCTCTTCCTGGATAATGCCTCTAGAGTAATCGTTTTTATTTATAAAAATCCAAGTCTATTGAAGGCATGCCCCTGTCATTTTTTTTTTTCAAAAAATTTATTACAAAAATAAATATGACTTACCAAAAACCTAAAAAAATACCCCGTTTTTACCTACGTAATCAGATGACTACCAAAGAAAATTGAAAAGTTTTTAAAATAAAAACAAGTAATAGGGGCATAGATCTATTCTTCCTTTAAATTTTGATACCAAATATAATTTAATTGGCTTAGGTTTCGAGGAGAAAACAGGAGAATGCGAAACGTCGATCGGTCATGGTTTTTTATAGGTAAAATCGTTCTGAGCTGCAGTTGTCTCTATCGCACTCACATATTGATACCGCCCGGTTGCTAGAGCGCAGCGCGACGGCAATAGTTATATATACGTATATTATACGCAGCCCGTCTACGCTCGTAAGTATCTGAATTTACAACGATTTTGGTATTGAGCCACTTCTAAACTACTACAAAGTTGTAAGAAATAAAATTATTCATTTGTTCAGCGTTCTCCAGCCCTTATCACAATTTTTTTTTAGGGGTCGCAGTATGTCTTCTTCCATACCCACTTGTGTATTATTTGTCTTCTAAGCAATAGCCTCCCTTCTTCTAGCCATATCATACAGTTACAAAAAAAAACTTTTATCACTAGAAGTTTACACTTGCTCAATGTCATCTAGCGTATGATTTTTCTGCACTAACAACGTTGAAGGCAGATTTCAATAAAAATATTAAAACAAATATTTCTCAGTCTAAATTGAGCAATAATAGAAGATAGCTTTGGTAGACTCACATATTGAAGCCGACAATAGTACATTTCATAATATCATTTTATTAAACGTAGTCATAAAAACAATGGCGTTTCACGTTAACTGGATATGAAGCCATAAAATATATATTATTATATCCTATATTTAACGTACCGTCTGGTTCCCCCAAAGGAAATCAAAACCAAGTAAACGGGTGACGAACATAAAACTGTGAGATGTTTCAATAAAATCTGTATTTATTGTCACTGAAAGCATTTACCGTCTGCTATAAGAAAGTTGACGCTTTGTAAAGGGATATCTGGTTTTAACTTACAATGTTAGAAGACAGAATAGAGTCTGCTGTGCCCCATTTACCTATCCTATACGACCATTCCCTAGGGCACGCGATCGATTTATAGATGTATGAAACGACATGTCCTACAATAGATTGTATTGATACCAGCTAACGATTGATAAAGGTTTTTTGCGTGACTAATCATATCAAAATTGTGCTGAAGATATTATCAGAAACACGACATTTTGTCTTATTGTCCAATAAAAAATCTTCTATTCCCTTTATTCAGTGACAAATAAGTGAGTTGTACGAACTTTTTCCATAATTTTTTGAGTGTCATAGACGAAATTGAGCACTTTGAAGGACCTTTGGAAAGTTCGTTCCCTAATGAGGTTCTTTAAATAGTAGGAGCAAGTGTTGTAATTTTTGCCAATGGCAAACTTCACAACACGTCTTGTTAAAATAAATACAAAACAAAATTTACATCACATAACCCTCGTTTTGGATTTCGCCGCATTCGAGTAAAAAGAACCTACAACGCTACCGCAAACAGTCTAGACACAGTTTTAATCAAAATTCCGACACACAAAGTTCCCAACTTCCTTTATGAGAGCATCATATCCAATCCTCGGGCTGGCTCGGCAGTTTTCGGAATATCGGTGTCCAAACTTTTATGTTACGACTGTTCGATCGTAAGTCGTTACCCAGAGATTGTACCGCGAAGCCCACTTTATTACCGAAATTCTGAAAACCACAACTTTCTGTCGTAAATCGAGATCTCTTTACAAGTTACTGGCGGGTCTTACCACGAGTCATCCTTTGTCGGTTATTGAAAAGCCTTCAAATTCTGTGCGATTACTTGAGTAAGGTTCGAAGTGAACTTAACAATATATCTATTACGACGCTACTATACATTTAAAAGGCTAGGAGAAGACTGGGTACCCTAATTAGTAGATACAAATATGCTAGAGAATGATATTTATAGACAGAAGACTTTAGGTTCAAAGCACTATCGAGTTTGATTGATTAATTGAGTCTTCTAACGTTGGTTTTGGTCCGTCCAAACGCATAAGACAAGACACTTATCTAGACATCCTAGGAAGTATCTAGTACTTCCAGGTTTGATTTATAGCAATTAAGATTTTATAGTATCATTGGCGTGATCGTTTTCTACTTAGACCTCTGGATACTGTCATTAAGCAGGGTTTTATAGATCCAGTTTCAATCATCAGGTGTATCCAATGATATAATTAAAACGTTTCCAATAGTAATAAAGATAAACTTTAGTTTATACGTCCGTAGTCCACGTTCCTTACTATATTTCATTAGTGACATAACATAAGATCACACTTGTAATTCCCGTTGGGTTAGACAGAGGATGTTTCATTAGAGCCGTTTCCCTTCACCATTTTTAGAACAGTGGTGATGAAATAAATTACAGAAATTAAAGCAGCTGCCTGGGTTACCACTGCGCTAGAGCTGTTCTCTGTCTCATCATCATCATTATCCTACCCTAATTGAAATATATTTGGGGTTCGTGCAGTATGTTTTCTTTATCCATACTTTTTACTCTTCTCTTAACTCTTCATCACAGCAGTCCTTGCTAGCCATATACCTAATCATCCTTTATACAGCCCATTCATCGTTTCTTTGGTCTTCTTTTACTCTGGCCTAGCTATTAACATTCATCCTAAACATTTTCCTCACTACATTTTCCCCATTCCTCCTTATCACACGGTAACCGATTACCACACCACTTTTCAGACTTCCTCTTATATATTCATTCCGCTGCTCTCTGTCTTAAATAAACTTAAATCCTCAGAAAGAGTTTCTTTGTAAACTACTTTAGGAGTACTGTTCCTAGAAACAGAATCGATCTATTCAAACAATTTCACTTCTAGTTAGCGTTGTAAAACATAATTGTTTATATCTAGGTCTTCAGACCCCTGCGGTCAGGGGTTTTATCTTCGTCTGCCAATATAACTGAGCGCAATAACTCCTTTACTTTCATTTCGCGTACTTTCGATATATCCCATCGACTGTTTGTCAATATTCTAATCTTCGTAAACTTCAACACTTGTATTGTTATAGCTGTGGAAGCGTTATTATATATGGTGTTCAAAAATGAAACTTCTTTTTGGTTTACGTAAGTTTGTTCTCGGGTGACTACTGAAAGAAAACCAGCACTTTTCTGTGGCCCCGCCATATCACAGCAATGCTGAGTGCCAACTATTATGTTCAGTCCTGTTCTTATTATTGTTTATCACCTGTAAGTGTAGATTATGGATTACAATAAACGATTTGAATCCCAATTAGTTTTAAGAGTACCTGTAGCGTTAGTTGTAAATTGAATTTAAATAAACTGGTGATAGGTTATTTTGATTTAACCGTCGAAAACAACGCTGGGTAACTCCAGAATAATGGTACTTCAATCTTTGTTATATAATAATCTAGAAATCTCGCAAGCGAAGTTGATTTCGCGTGATTTCATGGTAGTGGTTTCGCTTGCTAAGCGATATTTATGTCCCAGCTCGCTTACATACGGCCCATAAAGTTCCGAAGTTGCTTACAAATCAGTTTTCTTTTACAATCCGCTGCTTTTTCCTGTTTTAATTACTGAGATTGCGGTAATTTTGTGTTACGTTACTGTTCACGGGTAACATGGTTGAAAGAACAGGGTTCTGTTTGTACAGGTTTCCTTGTTTATTCTTGGGGAATTGGATTTTGTGAAAGGTTCAACAATGTTTTAGCAGCAGCAGAAGTGGCCCATTGGTGGTGATTCCAACTTACGATCAGTAAGTACCTAGTGGGCTCGAACCCAGGGCCTGCAGTCTCTACACTAATAACAGCGCTACGAATGTCGCTGAGCCGTATCGATGTCATATTTCATTAATAGATTTTCGGCTTTATTTCAACGGTATAAGGTTGAAAATCTATTAAAGAAATTTGACATCGATACGACGTAGAGACATTCGTAGCCCTGTTATTAGTGTAGAGACTGCAGGTCCTGGCAGGTAATTTATTTCATCACCACTGCTCTCAAAACGATGAAGGAAAACATCGTGAGGAAACCTGCATGTCTTAGAACTAATAATTCGAACACATGTGGTATGATCTACCAATCCGAGTGATGTATTATGGGTTAGTCCACGTTCAACCCCACAATTTTTACCCCCGACCATGTTGAACCCCTAAATGTTGTCCATGTTCAACCCCTCACTGGTTGAACATGGACTTTTATTTTTGAATAATATATTTAATCCACGTTCAACCCTCAATGGACAGTAAAACACAAAAGTTTTTCTCATCTACCCCAAAATTGGTATTAGAGCTACATTTTCAAAGTCTGCCTACCATCTATATACCTTAAATTTCTGCAGTTACATTGAAATACAAATGAGTTTATTCCATCTCATTAGTAGTTGGCCGGTTGTTACAAGAGCATAACTTTATTAAAAGTTATTTATAAAAAGGATATTGAAGTGATGTATTATAGCTCTCGTATGAAGACGAGGCCTGAATTCCAGCAGTGGGAACATGACAAAGCTGATTTTGCTTAACAATGTTTTGACGCAATGGTTCGACTTTGCGTGTTACGTGTGACTTAGCTTCGATTGTTCGTGTTTTGGTGCATGTCTAAATATCGTATCTAATTCGTTTTATGATTTTATTCGTTTTACTTTCACCTTATCCAATGTTCAAGGTCAAGTGTATCTAGTTTTATCGATCTTTGTTTTCTTTATTGTGTGGTAAGTGTCTAACGTGGTGTCTAGAGTTTTTATGCTACCCTAAGATTTCTGACTTCCCGTCGGAGCTGCGGGCCCGTCGGGGTTACGGGCTGTTTCAAATAGATACCGCGACCACGACACAAAGGGCTAAGAAGGAACATGGGTGGTTTTTAGTCAGTAGAAGTCTGACTTTCCCTACCGCTCTTCCCAGAGCGGGAGAGGAGTCATTTGATGATTTCCCTGCACCCTCCAGAAAAAAAGCGTTCTGACTTGGATTCAAGTGACAATTATGCAATAATCAATGGCACGTCCTACCTGGACCGGTAATCGAAAATGATCAGCTAATCACCAGCTATTTGTGGAACTTGGAAGCTTGGAACATACCTGTGAACAAAATCAAAAACAATAAATTAGTAAGACATTACGTCAGAGATTTTTGCGTTTATAACATCACGCCTGTAATCCCCGAAGGGATAGGCAGAGGTATTCTTAAAAGTACGCCCATATTTCACCAGTTACGTTATCATCATCATCATCATCAGCCTATATTACTCCCACTACAGGGTCTCAGGCCTCCTCTCTAGGAGAGGGATGGGCTATAATTCACCACGCGGGCCCAGTGCGGATTGGTAGATGTCACAAATCTTCGAAATTTTGGTTCTAAGATATGCCGGTTTCCTCACGATGTTTTCCTTCACCGTTTTGAGAGCAGTTACGTTAAGTCCAATGTAATGGGGGTGAGCCTATTGCCACCAAACAAACCCAGACTCCGAAAAGTCAGAAGTTCCTGATGGTAAAACCCAATAACACTCTGCCCGGCCCGAGAATCAAACCCAAGAGGTCATGCTAATGCTTAGCAATCGCGCTTGTGACCCCCAGATCATCGAGACAGTCAACCAACACGTTCCTACCAATTAATTAAACTGTAATTGTCCATAGCTTACGATATAACTTTTATTCACCCATCTTCATCACAGCCCACTATTCCGATCCATATAAACGTTTACGAATGTAAACTAACTACTAAATAGAAAAATACACACCCTTCCTCGCTTGTGTATTTTTTGGTTATTGAATATTAAAGTTATCTTATAAAAGCCGGCCAAATAAAATACAGAGAGACCAGGAAACCATCCAAGATCAAGCTAAGAAGTATAGAGAAAGACGTAAATACCAGGATATAGAGTACATAAATAAATTACCGAAACTGTAACATGAGGATATACGATTCTCCGTAACAGAAAACCAAATAAAAATGTATATAGAGAAGAAAATCCGGTTAATTAAGATAAGTTGTGTGAAGTCAGAGATGTTTTCTTTGGAATTTATTTGGTCTTATCTTGTGGGATTGGGATTTATGGTTAAGTACGTAGGAATGTTGTAAGTTATCATGTAATGTATTCTCTTGGTAATAAGGATCTGGTTATTCAAAGAAAATATTTTATTTTAGATTTTTTTTCTTTATTTGTCAATGTCAAATTAGAATAGATAGCGAAACTTTGCAGAAGTAATGATCATCGATAACTAAGCGCACACAAACACTAAATCTCTTTTTTTCATGTTTTGACGTCAGTGTAATCACGAATTCACGACTGTACTATGCCAGGTCCAATTATGATGTCAATTAAAATATGTACCCTATATTTCACTCAGGACCGTGTTCTACATGTACGAATATATTGGTATTCTACAAACGACGGACCGACGCGCAAATAAAATCTCTTAAACCTAATTTACACAAAACAAACACCAGCTAAACAATCATGATACTCCAACTACCATCATTAATTTCCCAATTTAAATCAAGTCTTTATTTCCGAAGTGGAACCATTCCAAATCAGGCTTAATCTCGTAACAGAGTAGACGCCATAATGCTTCCAGTGTCGACGTGATCCGAATCTCAAGACTTGCATGTTATCAATCTCTTTGGATCAGTCACTTACTATAATGCTAAATTAAAGAAGCTTTTACACTCTTTGATATTAGTTTTTCTTTTATTGTTTGTTTATTTTAACACGGTATGTTATTGACGTTAATGATTTATACTGTTAGAAAAATTGATATAGATTGATCCGTGGATGGGTTACCATTAATTCCAACCTACCCTACTGGCTTTGTAGAGGACAGATAGGCAGCCATTTCATGTTACATACTGGTATTCAGCTGATTCCTGTTGTCAGACTGGACACCGACCCCAAAATAGTTGTGAAAAGGCTATGGTGATAATGACTGTTGGAAAGAGTGGTAGTCTCCAAAATAAACACCGATGTCTTGGTTATTTGAGTGAAGTAAATTCATTGTATATTGATACTAGCTTTTGATACTAGCTTTTACGATTTTCCATACAAACTTTCATCCCCTATTTAACTACCTTAGGGGTTGAATTTCGAAAAATCCTTTCTTATTCCTTGTCTATATTATAAAGAGAACCTCTGTGCAAAATTTCAGCTTTCTAGGTCCAAGCGTTTGGGCTGGGCGTTGATGAGTCAGTCAGTCAGTCAGTCAGGACTTCCCTTTTTATTTATATAGAGATTATTTCAACAACAAAAACAAGCTGCACTGACCTAAAATAACACACAGGACAAGGTCAGAATGTTATAAGAATAAACCGTAAAAAACCTTAGGAAAGTGTTAAACCATTCCCTCATTTGCTTCATAAGCAATAAACATATTAACAACGTAATATTAATGACGGTTCAATCGCTCGCTTTCATTTGCTATTAATTATCCATAAAACTTGATTGACTTGTGATATAGGTTTTACTTTAACTTTATAATTATGAGCTTACTGCATAGTTACTAGGATTATAATAAAGTTAACGAGAACGTAGTAAATGTAAGACATTTAAACGTTAATCGTAGAAGCGAAAGCTTAGTTTCAGAATAATACCTTTTTAACTGACTTTTGGAACATTGACTTTATGAATTGGAGAAGGAATTTGGAGGTCGGTGTTCCCTAAATGATTATTCTGAGAAGAAATACAAAAAATACATAAGACATTTTAAAGTCATACTCTCTGCCCGTCGGGGCCGCGGATTTTTGTACTAGATGACGTGGCCTCGGCGCAAGGGCAAAGAAGGAACATGGGTTCGGTTTTTAGTCAGTAGAAGTCTGACACTCCCCTTCGCTCTGCCCAAGAGCGGGGGGGGGGGGGGTCATTTGATGATTTTCCACCCACCAAAAAAAAAAGTCATACTCTCTTCTCGCAATCGAATGGTAATGGTCAGATTTGAATGGATGCACCATGGATGTACAGACCATAATGCTCCCCTTTTCGCCTTTTTCCAACTATGTTGGGGTCGGCTTCCAGTCTATTCGAATGCTGTTAAATATCAGTATTTATACTGTCACTTATTATGTAGCTCAACTAATATTTTAAGGAACACAACGGTCCTACAAGCAATCTACATCAAGCAGTACTGAAATATATTATTGGCCCTAGACTAGCTCTAAAATACCACTACACAATTTCCCGTCTCTGGCTGACAAAATATAAGCTACAGCTTTAGTTACCGAAACTACGGCTTTGAAAACCGAAACTACAACAGAATAACAAGCTAAACAAGCTTGGTCGTTGGTCTCAAAATTGCCTTCCGGTTGAGTTAAGAACAGCTTGTACTAATTAATACAAGCATTGGTTTACACGACCGCTAGCTCAAACCGCAGGACATTCCGGTCTGTGGTTTTCGACAGTTTGCCTCAGACTAGGAACTAATCTGAGCAATCTAACTTAGGAGTAGTATAGGTTAGGTACATGGAATTTGAATGTGAATATTTGGAAACATCGTGTATGGCCACATGTATGAATGTGGACGAGACACAAAGAGTTTGTAAGAATCTTAGCAATTCGCCACCAGCTACGATTCTTATAAACTCGTTTTTTTTTACAAACTCTTTCAATGGTTTCTGTTTAGTACGTATGTTTATATTTTATAAACGTCAATCATTTGCCGGACGATTTGCTGGAAAATCGACCTTCCGGAGTCTGAAATTGGGCGTAGGTACTGCACGAGCGACCTTAATACGTGCCTTGAACGATAAACGAGTTTTTCCGCTCAGATTTTGTCCCTAGTCTCCACAGAGGTAGCACTTTCCATTAATAATTATTCTTCATAATAGAATAAAATTGTCTTCTGTTATCAGAAACTAAACTTATTCTTACCAAAAACACAAACAAAAACAAAGTTTATTGTTCTTAACAAGTGTGCAAGCCATCTTCAAAATGTCATAGCGTCTCCCACATTTGACATTTAATACTTATCGTCGAAATGGTCCACTTCCATACAGTTATAATGAACTATGAATGGGGCTAATCCAATTATTATGCCGATAACCCTGGTCGCCTTATGATATTAGTATGATGGGATTCGTGTGGGAAACATTGAGATTGTGTGGAGGCAAGTACTTATATGTAAGTGGTACACTGTCGAGTGAAGATCTAATTCTGTTGAGGGAATCTAGACGAAGTTACATTTTATCAGTGATACCGATGGTAAGTTAAAAATTATTTCAGTAACGTAGTTAAAGGACCATGCCAATATTTCATTCCGGTCTGGAATTTAAATTATTAGGCCAAGTTCTAATACTCGTATAAGAGCGACTTTATGATAACGCTTGGTCCCTATAAATAATATTATTCTTCATTAGCATAATAATATACCTAGCAGCGGTTTTGGTAATAGGGGATCGGACAAAAAAAAACTACTTAGTCCGTCAGATAGATTTCCAAAAATTATTGGACACGTATTTTTTCTTTTTTCACGTAAACTTAAAATGAAGACAGTGCTTCGAAAACTCGTGTGACGTCATATGATAGTACATTTTGACGACACAAGTGACGTTTCAAGCCCCACTCCAAGATCTTTGACGCGTTTTATCTTCGTAATTTTTTATTGATTTGCTAAAACAAAAAACACGTATTCAATATTTTTCGATAATCAAACTTACGGACTAAACAGAATCATATTATTTTGACCCAGTCCGATCCCCTATTGTCGCACTGAATGGTACTACCGGGATAAAAGTAGCCATGTTATAAACTGTGTTTCTTTCACTCTAACCCATCCAGTAGTTATTCAACGCATTTATTATAGAAGTAAGATAAAATGTTGTAGACACATTAGACATATTTACGAGTTTTCATCAAAAAGATCTCTCTTATTAGTCAAAAAGAAGAACAGCTCCACGTTTGGGTCGTTTTTCGAAATCAAAATAACCTTAAAGTGAAAGAACGAAACAACGTAAGCGTGCATACTTCAGAACATTTGTAAAATTCAATCAAACAACCGCACTGTTCCGACAAGCCAAGTGCCATAAAATTTGGCATACCAAGTAAATAGAATACTCATGTTATTAAATCTGAAAACTTGGCAGAAGGCGGAAGTGGCGATGCATTTTACAATAAACATGTTCTTGGTGAGACGCCAAAAGTGAATAAAATACAAGTATTGAAAACCACGAACGATGAAATAAAAATGTCCCAAGATTTATGTGAATTTATTTTCGTGTTTGCATTCTGAAAAGGAAGTTGATGTCAATTTGAGAGAAGGTAAACATTTGATATTATTACTGCAAATAATGCTGGGAATGTTTCAGTGGAATGAGGCTAATTGATTATAGGTGTCATATGTTTTTGTAATGCTTGACCATTACAATTTAAACATAACTTATAGATGGTTGTATTAATCTAATACCTTCTGTTTAACTTGATGTGTTCCCAGTATATTCATCCAAGTGCCATAAATATTTTTTTTTTGTTTCATCTAATACACAGACTTCAGTTTTCAGTATCTTCCCAACCGTAGTCCTTTTCATATAATTTTTACCATCGCATTCCATTTTATTATTATGTTTAAGTTCACGTTAAACTAATAGTAATTCAAGTTTATCGTTTAACTTTACGTTCCTGCATTTACATTTAACTATTTTGTTATAGAGCTTTTGAGTAAAATCCTATGAACATTTTTAAGAGAAACTCGATTAGCAGAATCGTTTTGAGTAAGTCATCATCATCATCAGCCTATAATGTTCCACATGTCTTCGAATTTTTTGGTTCTCACTTCACTGCTGGCACAAGCCTAGTCTCCGCGAGAGGATTTTTGGCACATGTCATCGAATGTCTGGATCTAAGACATGCCGGTTTCCTCGCGATGTTTTCCTTCGCCGTTTTGAGAGCAGTGGTGATGAAATAAATTACACAAAGTAATGCCTGCTTGGGTTCGAACCCACGACCTACTGTTCGTAAATCGGGGCCGACACCACTGTGCCACCACTGCTCGAGTAAGTAGTAATAGATAATTGAATAGTATCGTAATGGTGAAAACCTCATTATTAATACGACTCAAGCTTCATGATACGTAATTAATTCCTTAACTAGCTTTTATAGTCTTAACCATTTACTAAACGTTAAGGCTTTATTTTATCACCACAGCTCTTAGAATACTAAAGTGAAACATCGTGAGAAAACTGGCATGTCTTAGAACCAGACATTCGATGACATGTGCCAAAAATCCTCTCACGGAGACTAGGCTTGTGTGCCAGCAGTGGGAACATTAAAGGCTGATAGTGCAAAAAGCTTTATTTTAATCACAACGTTTATCTCATCCATAAACTTTGTAGCCTCAACTACTAAGTTCTGAACAACAGAATAAGAAAAAGAAACGCCAGTAATAATTCCAGTAGCTGGTTTTAAATATCGTGCGGTTGTTATCTGTCGCGGTGTGCGCTTGCGCTGTAAGTAAGCAAATGTGCCGACGCGGGCGCACCTTGTTGCAGACGTGCATTTGACACACGGGCGAGGAGGACTGACAACGCTCGTAATTAGTGGAAGAATGTACACAAAGAAAGAGAAAAATAAATCGGTTTTGGGTATTTAGAAAGATTTTGATCCCCTGGAAAAAAACAGTGATTGATATTTTGTTAAGTATCTTACTAGAAGATTAGCGACAGAATGTGCATCAATGTCATGCCTGTGACACATGAATGAAAGCGCAATTTTTGGGAGTTCCAATTGCATGTGATTGATGTCACTACATAACCAATACGGAAGGCGGCTAATGGACGAAATGCCTTTTTTTTTTTTTGGTGGGTGGAAAATCATCGAATGACCCCCCCCGCTCTTGGGCAGAGCAAAGGGGAGTGTCAGACTTCTAATGACTAAAAACCGAACCCATGTTCCTTCTTTGCCCTTGCGCCGAGGCCACGTAATCTAGTACAAAAATCCGCGGCCCCGACGGGCGTCGGCCCTTGCGGGCCCTTCCTTGCTGACATCTCTTTGAGGCGCGCGTGGAACACGAACGCGCCGCCGACACGGTCTGTTGCCGTCATGACGACGGCCGGACGGCGAGCTAGCCCATTACTCCCCGTACACAGGCCCGCGTCTACGGTGGCCAGAAGCCATCACGTGGCCCCCGACGCCCGGAGCGCCTTCCGCGCCTTCCGCGGCGGCTGGGACGTTGAGAGGTTCTCTCCCTCTCCCGTTCCGCCACCTCCTTCGCTAGCATCACTGCTTCGCAGAAGGAGGCGACGGCGTCCCATTCCTCCTCGCCCCGGACCATGGCTTGCACCAGGGCCGGACGCGAGAGGTCGCCGCCGCCGATCGCCGCTACGAGAACACGGCGGGGCTCCGCCCAAGCAGGGCACACCTCCACAGTGTGCTCCACCGTGTCCTCCGGTCGATCCTCGCAATGGAAGCATCCGGGCGTTTCCTCCCGCCTGATTCGGTGCAGGTACCTCCCGAAACATCCGTGTCCGGTGAGGACCTGCGTCAGACGGAAGGTGAGGACGCCGTGGCCAACATTCACTTCACAGCGAATCCTGCAATTTTTTGGTAGTAAGTAGCAGTGTTAAACTACAGTTATACCAACGAAGACTCACTAACCAATAACCAATACAAAATTCCCAATCACTTGTATGGCAAAAATAAACCTCATTCCACGGCCAACAAGTTGGCTGAAACTCCCAACGTACTGTCCAACCTTCCCACCAATACCAGCCGCAGTTTTCCGGAACAGCTGACGTGCGCAAATCAGATAGCACCATCTTCTAAGCCGTCGTAGATCAAAATCGCGACACTTCATGACATACACATGCAAAATGAATAATGGTGACTATCTCCATCAGTAGACATACCTAGACGGTATGTCTGCAAGATTCTCTACTTAGAAAGTAGATGGCTTTATTTGATCTGGGATTTCTTGTTGTTAAACTATTGTGCTTTTGGGGTGCGTGGAAACAGGTTGGGTCTGGTTGTTTGTGTTACTTTCACTGTAATTTGAGGATTCAAGTGTTGTTTTTGTAAGTGGACGATGTGTTTTTCTTTTTTCTGTCTGTTGGTCAACCTTTTAAATGTTGTTTGTTGAACAATGTTCTCTTGTCATCCGGAAATCATGAGATCCATTAGGTAGTTGCAATGAATACTTACAGTATATTCTGGACCGTACTTACACCAGTTACACTTATTATTATGAGTGGCTAATGAGTGTGTTTAGATTTGACTGCAGTGAGATTGACAAAATACTTTAAGCAGGTTATTGGGTAACCAACGATATACATAATTATTATGTTAGGATTGGTGTATTTGAAGAACGAAAGTTCTATAGAAAGTAACACAAAGTGATAAAACTATAACGTATCATCAAAAACTATATACAACCTGAATCGTAGTTAATAGTGCGAACAGAGCTAGTGCGAGAGCTTGTAGTATACAAGTTTATATCAAATAGTCGTCTCCACGCAGATTGAAGCAAGATTACGATCATACTCATCTCACTTAATAACAACATCAAGACTTACAAAGTATTTAATGGCTTGCATACTGCATAGCAATGACAATCCTTTCCTTCGCCATTGAACATCGTTTATCTGATCTCCGTACACATAAAAAACTATTACAATGTTTATAACACACCGCCATCGCGATCTATTGACCTTAATCACACGCATTAGAAATGTGACTAGCAAACAGAGAAATCAGACATTACACCGTGCTCCCGATATGTGACGGCCACACAAAGAAATATTATTGAAATCAAGTGAAAATATTGTTTCCGCCATTGGCGATCTCCCGTCTTTTTTTCTATTACCCATCTCGTTCAGTTTCACCAAATCTCTTGTCTCTTTCAGACGGACCGTGACGGCTGAGTGATCTTATTTGTTTATTTATCTATTGTTTATTAAAAGCTGTTTCACGGCTTATCATTGTCTACCATTCGGGTCGTTTTCTCATCTGTTTTAATTGTCAATACTTTGACACTTTCAAATTATACAGAGAAAGTATTACAGATGGTATGTCACGAATCGATTTTAATCAAAAAATCATTCTGTATTGCTAAAACATGGCGGTCAGTCGTGCGTCTTACTCTTAATAAATGGATGGTTACATTCATTCGTGTTATGATAGCATCTAGTATTCAGGGCATTTCTCGATTTCAATAAATTCTGGTCCGTGCTCTAGATATTTTTGTACATGAAAAATATTTCGTACATATTTAATGTGTCTATTCGTTATTCAGATGGGCTTTACTGCCTGCGGCTTGTGATTACTCGGTGGATGTACTGAGCACATCTGTATCTGTACTTCTTGTGACGTTAATATTACATTGTGCTCAATCTTCGTTGTCATCTTAACGACTGTATGAATCTTTTTCTTTATTCTCATCTCTTGTTTTATTAGCGTTTGTATTCAAGCGTTGAATGGAACTTGCAGTTTTATTTCAAAGTTCATTATCGTTATTAGTGTTAATGATCGCTAGTGGTAACTTAAAACATTCTTGATTCTTCATTCTGGCATTAATTTCGTAATAACTCCCGGCATTTGATGTCTGTAAGCTCATTTGAGTTTGTAATTAAACATCCATCATAGATTAAGCAAAATTGAGCTCCGGTCTACCTAAATACTATCATTTCATGTAGGTAACCTGAATGTGAAATTCTGTCTCCGTTTTTAAGAATATGTATGAGCCCTCGATATTCAGCTTAACAACAGCTTTACTTGCACGAATACCATTTGACATTAGAATGTTGTTAATAATTCAATAAATAGCTACAGTCAAAGCAATTACTTGGTGTCTCTATATATCGGATTCTGTACAAGTATTTATTTGTTTAATTAAAAGGTCAGTGACCTCTGATGCATCGGATGGAAACCAATGTAGTAACGACACCACAATATTATGAAGTTTCCGTTTGTAAGTAGAGGTGATTTCTCACAAATGTATTATTAAAGTATACATTTAATGCTGTGTAAGTGAGAAAGTGAAATTTACACATTTGTAATAGAAATTCTATATTTTATGGGTGGATAGTCAACAACGGTTTATGTAGGAAAGCTTGCTTGCGAAGAGCTCGGGAGATTCATGAGTTGGAACTTTGTCTAAGTCCAAATCTAGGTAGTATCGTCCGCAAGTGCATGTTTACGTACAGGCGGGGCGTCGCGCGGCGCGTGCTGCGCTTTTAATTCAAACACATGGTGATGTATGAAAAAGTTAATGATATCAAACGTCGATTTTACGAGAAGTGATTTTTCGCTCGTTAGTTTAAAATGCAGCGTTTGTTGCGGTGGACCCGTCTCTCAGTAAATTAATAAAAAAGCACGAGACAAGCCTACTGCACGCGCCGCGCGACGCTCCGCGTCTCCGTAAACGAGCCCTGAGTAAGGTCAGTTGTTGACACTATTTGTCACTCTCGAACGTTACGTTTATGTCAAGCTCCCTATGTCAAGAGTAGCCGTTGATGGATTTTAAGGTTTATCTTTCCAGTAACATACTGCTTACATAAGTTAGACTAAAAACCGTCCCAAAAAGAGTCTGACAACCAGTCTTACCCAGTACTAACTAAGTTGTGGAGGTCAGAAAGGCAGTCGCTCCATGTAAAATACTGGTATTGGCTGTATCTGGTTAGTCTGGAAGCCGACCCCAACACATTTGGGAAAAAAATTGGCGGATGATGATGATATTTTTTTTTTTTATTATAAATGGGCTTGCTCTTGACCTCAATCTTGCCCTAAGGGCAGAGATAATGTCGACGATGGAACGAGCTTACCCAGTAGAAGCCTGTTTACTCGCGACTTAAACAGATTAGGGTTATATGAACTCGGAAAAACGGACGCAGGCAGGGAATTCCACTCCTTGTCTGTGCGCATAATAAAGGACCCAGCAAAGCGTTTCGTTCGAATGTGTGGAATGTCGACTAGGTATCGGTGATACCCTGCAGTACGTCTAGTCTCCCGATGGAAGAAGGGAGATGGTGGGATCAGCTCGTGGAGCTCTTGCGCACACTCTCCGAAGTACAGTCTGTAGAAGACCGACAGACATGCGACTTTGCGACGGTGGGCCAGGCTATGTAGTTTGTTAACCAGCTTATCGTCACCAATTAGCCTCCTGGCTCTGCGCTCTACAGAGTCAAGTGTGGCAAGCTGGTATTTGACTGAGCCATCCCAAAGGTGACAGCAATACTCCATGCCAGACCGGACTTGAGCTTTATATAATACTGAAAGCTGTCCAGGCTTGAAGTACCGCTTAACCTTGTTTAGGATGCCCAGCTTTTTCGCCGCAGTTTGAGCTTTCGACTCGATGTAGGCGCCGAAGTTCAGATTCGCGCTCAACTTCGTGCCAAGAAGCTCGAGACTGTCAGTAACTTGTACAGACTCCGGAAAGTAGGGGCCAGATTAAACGGACTCCTTTTGGCGGTGAACAGACACACTTGCGTTTTGGTGGCGTTGAAATCTACCAGATTCTCGTCACCCCACTCGGAGACAAGTCTTAAGGCTGAATTCGTTCGCTCCACCATGGCCTCTCTTAATGAACGTACTTCATCACCACTGGCTTTTGCGCTGGATGTATAACTCTCCATGACAGTGCTGTCATCTGCGTACCCAACAATACCAGGAACAAGGAGGTCATTGATAACAAAAAATTGGCCTCAACATATTTTTTTTTTTTTTTTTTTTCTTTATTAGTAAGAACCAAGTTCTTACTAGTTAATTGCAATCTAGCCTAAGAAGACTAATAAACAATTTAAATCTAACTTATTATGCTACGTTATAAATTATGTTAATGCTAAGAATAGTGTCCATAATTAGGTATGCACTTTTACACACGTTCGTAACACTTCCTTAGAGTCTGGTAAAATTGATAAAACACTGTGTTCATGTGTTATATAAATAGCACAACATTGTTACTATTATTGATTCACTTACACTACACTAATTCAAATGGTTTAGTTCTCTTTAGTCTACGCACTATGTCTGTGTTGTCTAACAGCTGGATTGCCTCAACATTCACGTGTCGATGGAGTCTGTGTTCGTGGGCTTCAGCAAATTTTTGTGTGATGGTGGTGACGAATTCCATGTCGAGGTCACGGTGGAGGTCATCGTTTCTTATGTACCAGGGTGCATTTACAGCAGCCCTGAGTACTTTATTTTGAAACTGTTGAATTATTTTGACGTTGGTTGGCTTAGTACAGCCCCAAAGTTGGATACCATACGTCCAAATTGGCATCAGAATATGCTTGTATATTATCAACTTATTATGTATTGATAAACAGGATTTCCTTCCCAGTAACCAATACAAACGTTTATAACGAATATCGAGTTCCTGTTTTTTCTTTTTGATATGGGCTTTCCAACGCAGCTTGGCGTCGAGAGTTATGCCAAGGTATTTGGCTGTATTAGCATAAGGTATTTGCATACCATTTATGTAGAGTGGGTGGTAGTCACTGTGTTTGTTTGTGAAGTTAATGTGAACTGATTTTGACTCATTCAGTTTGATCTTCCACTTTTGTGTCCAGTCGTAAACTTTGTTCACAGCTAGTTGAACTTTCTCTACTGCTTCTCTGTGGCTTGATCCGGTGGCCATAATAGCAGTATCATCTGCAAAGGTCGCTATGGTGCTGTTTTCCAGCTCTGGGATGTCACAAGTGTATAACAAGTACAAAATTGGGCCAAGCACACTTCCTTGAGGCACCCCAGCTTTTATGGTTTTTAGCTCGGAATATGCGTCCTCTTGGCGTATTCTAAACATTCTTTTAGTTAAATACGACTCTAGGATATCTACAAATTCTGGTAGCATGCGTCTGAGCTTAAATATGAGACCCTCATGCCAAACTTTGTCAAAAGCTTGCGCGACGTCTAAGAACACGGTAGTACAGACTTCTTTATTTTCTAGCGTTTTTTCAATAACATTAGTTATTCTATGTACCTGGTCTAACGTTGAGTGCTTTTCTCTGAAGCCAAACTGGTGATCTGGAACTAGGTTTTTATCTTCTATTACTGGTTTTATCCGTTTTAGTAACAGTTTTTCAAATAACTTTGATAGTACGGGTAACAGAGAAATGGGTCTGTATGATGATGCTTCGTGGGGAGGTTTCCCAGGCTTCGCAATCATAATGACTTCAGCAACCTTCCATGGCTCAGGTACATATTTTAAGATAAATGAAGCATTTATTAGTTTGGTCAGCTTTACTATGGCTTTGCGTGGGAGGCGTTTTAGAATTTCACCTGTGATGAGGTCGTAACCGGGAGACTTTTTTGAGCTAATGTTGTTTTGAATTTCTCTCATTACTTCCTTAGGAGTCACAAGCTTGATTCTTTGGTTTTGTGATAAATTTACACTCTCATGTATTTCTACAGAGCTTTCGTTGGGTTGAAAGGTTTCTTCTAAATGTTGAGCAAATCGGAACGCCTTTTGGTCATTGCTTATTGCCCATTTTCCGTTGCTATCTCTGATGGGCGGTATTTGTATAATCTGCCTTTTTAGATTTCTCGTCGCTTTCCAAAGTGAGTAATCTGTTGATTTGTCATTGGTAAGCTGAAGAAGGTTGGTATTCAGAGATTCATCCTCAAATTGTAGAATTTTTCTCTTTAGTCGTTTAGTTAGGTTATTTAGTGTTGTTTTATGAAGCGGGAACCTTGTTTGCTGCCACAACTTCCTTTGTTTTCTTTTTTCTGATAGTAAATCCACAATTTCTTTAGGATAGATAAATCCCTTATATTTGCGTTTTAGCTGAGGTGTATTGCTCCACGCACATTGTTGAATATTAATAATAAATTTGTTTACTTCTGAGTCAAGCTGATCTTGCGTTTTTATCGGAGTTTTAAGGTCGATAATATTATCTAGATCAAGAGCAAAACTGTCCCAATCTGTGGACTTATTAACCAAGGTTAAGTGGCTTTCTTTTAATAGGATTTTTTGACTTAGCATTAGTATAATCGGAGAATGGTCAGAGTTCATAGTAAAACTTTCCTCCAAACTGATGTAATTGGTGGATATATTTTTGCAGATGAAAAAATCTATAAGATCCGGTATTTTCTGGTGGTCAGTGGGCCAGTATGTAGGTTTGCCTGTACTCATTACTTCACAATGTGTTTCTTTAACTGCACTTAAGAGCTGTCTTCCTTTAGTTGTAGTAAGTCTTGAACCCCAATGCGTATGCTTAGCATTAAAATCGCCGCCTAGGATAAATCGCTGGCCTAATAATTCAAAAAGATGTAAGTATCGCTCTTTTCTTATCATGTGCCTAGGAGGCGAGTATATGGCTGCAATGGACACTTGACAAAACTTAGTTTTAACAGATACTGCCACTGCTTGAATGTCTTCTTCTTCATATTTACACTGCACGTAGTGACTAATGTTTTCTTTAATTATAACCGCACTACCCCCCCTGGCAGAGTTGCTAGGGTGGAGGGAATTATATATCATGTATCCTCTAAATTTGATAAAAGATTGCTTTGTGAAATGCGTTTCGGAGATTAAACACACGTCTATATTTTCTGTATCTAGGACCGCCTGCAACTCATGCTGATGTTTGAGGAGTCCATTGGAGTTCCACGCCATTATTTTAAGTGTGTTATTCATTTTTGATTATTCAAGACAGCTGTTTTAGTGCTGGATTCTAGCTTCTCTAATCTCTTATCAAATGAGGTAATGCACTTCAAGATCTGGTTTATCTTATCCTCTAAGTTCAGAGGTTGAGATCCTTGTTTTGCAGCTTGTGCGTAAGTACCAATGTTGGTTACTTGCATGGCTGGTTGTTTTGCAGTTGACTGGACACTTGCTTTCTGCGCCTGTTTACCAGGGTGTGTTATAGGAGGAAACTGTTGGGTATTAGGCACCGTAGGTTTCTTTTTTAAAACTTTATTTTTCATAATTTGCATCTGTTTGGCTACTTCACACCCTCTATAATTGGCAGGGTGAGGTAGGCCGCAGTGGATACATTTTGGTTTCTCTTGCGGAGATTTGGTACAATTGGCTGTAAGATGCTTGCCAGTGCATTTCACACACCTTGGCTCTTTTTGACAATATTTATGTGTATGCCCATAAGCTTGGCATCTCTTGCATTGGGGAATGAGTGCTGGATTTTTGAGTGGATGTATTTCAATTTTACACCCTAATATGTACTTAATGCCGTAGATTTTGTTGACATCTTCATCGTTATAAAATGATAAAACGAACATGTTGAGTGGTTCTTTGGTCTTCCAGCTCAATTTACTATCTACCTTTTCTATTTTTAGGCCTTGGGTTGTTAAATCTTCCTTAATTCGATCTGGTTGGCAAGAAGAGTGTAGTTTCTTTACCACAACTCTAATTGGTCTAGCCTGCTTGTTTTCGTATGAATGCCAGTGGTAGTCTTTTTCAGACAAGAACCTGGCAATTACTTTATATGAGTCTTCTGATTTGGCGTTTACCTTCACACAATCCCCATTCATCATTTTTGCTGTAAATGATTCCGCTGGTTGGCTTTCAATTAACGAATCGTAGAACGTTTGATAGTTCTTGATTCCGTCTATTATGATTGGCGGTGGTAAGGGCACTTTTTTAACCGAAGTCACTTTCTCATTTTTTTGATGATTGTCTTGTTGGGCGCTTCCGGGTTGTTGTTTTGGAGAGAGGGAGGTGTTAAGCTTCCTTTTCTTCCTGCTCTTGGCCCTAATCCACTCAGTCTCTTTAGCAAGGTCATCCTCGTCTGTACAGTATTCCACGTCGTTTTTTGTAGTCTGAGCAGGTTCTGTAGTCCCTTTTGTTTCTTTAATGCAGTTCAATTCTCCTTGAAGTGTCTGAACTTGTTCCTGCAGGGCATCAATTTGTACATTCAATTTACGTACCATGACTTGCAGGTTTTCTCTATCTGTTTTCTCTTGGAGATAACAGTCATATAACTGCCTTTCTAGGTCAGTTTTAATAGTAATAGACTTTTTTGTAGCCATTATTAAGTTGTAAGGCGAGTTTAACACCTATACAATAAGTTATTGTAAACACTTCATGATTTCCGCACTTGTAACTAGGTCATGACACTGACCCCGATATATTGACGTAGGTACGCCGCGACGCGACGTTGTTGTGATCCGTCAGCAGAAAACTCTCGCGAAAGAGCTCGCGCGCGCGATCGTACGTCCGTGCACTATACTAGGTAGGCCTCAACATATGTAGTTAGGAAAAGGCTTGGCAGATGATGAAGATCTGTATTTTAAATGAAGAATTGATTCCATAAAATCGATAAATAGCAGCAACGTTGTTAATTATGGTAACAACACATCAAAACACAGTTGATGTAAAACACAGTAAACGTAATACGAGTAACCCTATGCTTCACTTATTACCTCTCAAGCCATAACCCGGCTTCTAAGTAAGTAACTCTGTTTACCTCATAAAGGTTTACAAGCGCGATGTTAGTACATAATAAAGGGTTAACTCAAGGTAACGTAAAGGCCTGTTTATAGGATGCATTATGATGCTGGTTATAACAATAACCTTGTAGGTATGGGTATATGGTGTTATCATAAAGGGAAGCTGCTGAAAGCTTTTTAATAGGATTTTGTATAGACCTACTTATTATATTCTGTATAATATATTATGTTGGAAGGTATATCGACGCATAAACGACTAACAAGTATTCAGGACATAGAAATACAGCGGTAATTTAAAAAAAAAACTTGGCTACAAAAGTGCAATTACCTACATGGTCAAAAGTTAAAAACGCTGCATTACAAATAACTGGGGAAATGTAAGTTGGGTCTGGGGACAGAAGTGTGCCTTTACAAGCCCTTACTGTTCCCAAAGAGCCTAACCCTGCCCCCAGCAGGGTTTACAAGGGTAATATTTTGTTAAATTTTGGAACTATGTAATTCTGAAATTAAATAAAACATAAAATAAGAATTTAAAGCTTAGGAAGACATTGGGCTCTTAGAAAACAGGCGTAGCCATTGATTGTTACGACACAAAATAACATCTCATGACTCGTTTAAATCATGATATGGTAATACCACACCAAAAGCAATCTAAATACCTTATTAAAATAAACATACAGATACCACACAAAATATATCGACACATCACCATTAAGCCAAGCCTTATTCTTTCACAACACTGAGGTAAATAACTACAGAAATTATCTTCCTTTAGATAAAAAATCTCGTGTTCGTAGCCATTAAGTAAATCGCTCTTACTTACTGGAGATAAAGCGTCATTTCACTTTCATAGTACACCTCCCAATCTTAGTAATGAATACCTATAAATAATAATATGGGTAAGCAATTATGTGCGATCAGTCGAAGGTATAAGGTTGATCGTCCAGTGTTTAGCTAGGATATGTACGGAGATGTTCTAGGAAAGCTGCGCGGTTCTCTTGTTTATCGACCTCGCTTCCATGCGTTGAGCAGCAGCTGTGTTTCCCAGATATTCCTGCCTACGTTTTCATAACAAATAAGCACAGGTACAGTACGAGTCTGCACTTCAGTAATTTTTGTGTTTCTGTGATTCTTGAACGAACCTCGTACCTATCCTCAAAAAGTAACCCCCAAAAATCCCCCCTGCACACCTTGGTCCCCATTGTGGTCCCCGTTGCACACCCTGGCTGGAGGCCTTACACTCAAGGTATCCTCAGGATTGTACGGTTAAGCAGAAGCCAATCTCATAGGTTGACTTGTGATATGCACGCCGAAAAAATGGTACACGTTGTAGAAATTATGGCATTTTAAAGATTTTTGTTAATCTCTCATTTTGTAACCTAGCCATTCTAAACTACCATATCACGCCATACATCCACGTTATTACAGGTATATAACAGCTGCAAATCTAAACAAAGAATTCGCGCGTTCGAATTTCTTGAAGCTAGCCGTTAATTGCCGAAGCACATACTTGTACTGAAAGATCTGTACACGTGCGTAGCTTATCTTTCGGCTACAGTGGAGTACAACCTTAATCGTCCAGTCGAAAATAGCCCTAATAAAAAGTGAAAACGAGTTTTACCACGTGTATAGTGAACATGGCCCGGTGTTTAGGCTCAGCGCACGTGGGCGGCTTGTCGGCGCGATTATTCACGGCACGATTTAGTCTTACCAGTAATCGAGTTTGTGTTACGTAGTTTTGTTTTATGGTGAAAATTTAATTGTTGCAGAGGTTATTGTTGTTTTGATTTGAATGAAGATTTGAAGACATACATCGTATGACATGTTACCGCCGTTACCCTAGTTCTTATGACAATTTTATAGAATTGAGTGACGTCTTCATTTATAAAGCCGACATCTTCGACATCTTAGCATTAAATCCTTCTGGAGGAAAGAAGGGTTTCCTCACTAATTATTTTGATATTATCTCTCAATCATAATTATAAAAGTTTGCCAAAACCATTCATACAATCTCTTTTCGATTCTTTTCTTAACACTTATTCCACTACATCGCCATCGAAACAATCTGCTGCTTCTAAGCGTTTTAATTTCTCTTTCAAAATCTACATTTATTTGAAAAAAAATCTACATTAAACATACCGATTGAAAACCGTTCGTACATGTATCTAATTATACTAACAACAAAGTATACAACACTCCATTTATCTCGCTTGCGCCGATCGATCTCTCAGCTTGATAGATAAGATGCCCTATTATCCTAAAGGTCGCTACGTATTTTAATGTTATCGCCAACAATTCTGTAAGATGGATCGTACGTTTGTTCGTGTCTTTGGGGAGAATAATAAAGAACGTGACACAATTTTCTTATGGAAAGTCAAAAAATAAGGGTATAAAAACATTTTGGGAGAAGGAGATTTTATCTTGCAAAACGTTAATAATTGTCAAACCAAAAACCTTATTTTCAGTCACATTATGTGACGATAAAAAAAACCTGCATCCCGATATTTCATTTGAGGCTTGAAGGACAACTTAAAAACTACCCTAGTCAAGTTCGTTGTTTTTAAAGCTTTCCCGGTAGGTCACATTATTATTAATACAAAAAAAAAACACATCTACATAGGTGTCAGAGCCAAATCACTCAGACCATGTTAAGTTTACCTTCTAGTAAATTCAAATATCATCAAAAGCACAAAATCGGTAAACAAAGCAAAACAAATAATCAAACAATTGACAGTCAAACAAAACAAGAACAAATCGTATACCATTGTTAGCACTTACAATAATCACAAGCAATTTAGAACATTGAGACACTGATTATTCAATGCTCAAATCGAATTGATAAGTCTCAACGCTCGCTGAATCGATCTTAGGCCGGTTTTAACGAATAATAGGCAACACTTAGTGCCATTAAATGGACCTTGGTTTATGTTCTACGTTCAGCTCGTAGAGTGGTACCTGGGGCCCAAAACTTCGGACTCATCATCATTTCAACCGAAAGTTGTCCATTGGTACGCTGCTGGGTATTGGCCTCTCCTTAGTGTAGCCACATTGACCGGTCCCGTGCTGAATAAATTCGTGTGAAACCATCTGCAGTGTTTGCTAATTAAATCCAAAAAAATAACGTGACTGAATTTCCATCAGTCCTATAATACTTAAATTAATCATCGCCTAGTGTCCCTCGGGTCCGAATCGATCTTACTTAACCGTGCTACAAGTGGGCGACTATTGCGATTTGTTTATAGATCGAACGCGTTTTTGGAACGCGACAACGCGTTATCAGATTGTCGGAGTGTCGTGCGACAAGTTTGTGCGTTTGACAAGAATGATAAGACCGTTGTAATGTAAATGAGGGTGACAACCTGTTTAACAAGCCATGGTGTTGCTTGACTAGATTTGGAGCTGATTAGAGTCTTGTCTAATTATCTAATGGTGTATTTATTGCTGTATCTGAAATTGTACCAAACAAACAGACAGAATTATACGAGTAGGTAGGTACAGGACGGGAGACGTGAGCTATTTAGGAAACCGTCGGGAACTCAAGATATTTTTATAGTGATCGCAATATGACAACTACAGATCGTTATTCCGACTGACACTGGGCTACATGAAATGATTGCATATTTAGGTACAAGACGCACTTCAGCTAAGGACCGACTACGAGTATTAAAAAGATGGCTGGGACAGACTGTATACGGAAGGCAGAAGATAAGATGCTGTGGTGCACCTTACGAGATACTTATACCAAGCAACGGGCTGTAATAGGTTGGCTAATTTCATTGTAAAAACTAAGCTAAACTAAACGTAGAGTAAAACATTCTACCAATAAACGATCATTACGTGATATTAACAAAATTGCTCAACGAATTAACTTCACTTTTGATTTCACTTGCCGTCTTTCTTTCTCTTTCTAAAAAGACAAAGAAAACCTTACTTAAACGCCTAAAACTATCACCTCTAAAGTAAAAATCTGTGTAGAAAGAAAAAAATGGTCGATCATCGAACCCAGTGAGTCGTAACCACAGTAATTACGAAGAACAATTATCTAAAAATGAGTGAAAGTGTTAAACGTTTGCGGGCTTTTAGAAAAAGCATCTCAAAAACTAATGGTTCGTCGCACAAATGACGTATTTCTACGTTCATTGACATTGAGAAAGGTAAGTTTAATGAAGAGTTTTTCACTAATGAAGCAACAGAACAAAAAGCCTTTCGAATCGTTTTCTTTATTCGTCATTCATTGATGTTTATCTTCACAGTCTTATCAATAGCTTCGATACAACAACAGCAATGGTTATCAAACTACCAAATGGACACATTCTTACGTCCGTATTACGTAACAGAGTCGCCAGCAGAATCTCTAATGTTAGTCGCCCGTGACTTAAATGCTGATGGACCTGACTTTTGTTACTACGTGACTCTCCGTTTAGTGAAATTAAAAGTGTTAATACTGTTTTGTTGTTATTTTTATGTTAATTTTTCGAAGAAAGTGAATTTTGTGTTTACGTAATTGAGACTTTCAGGGAGTTTCTGCTGGTGAAATGATCTAAACTGTTTTTGTGTTGATCAGGGCCGCTACTACCACCTTTAACAAAACAATCCTATTGCAGGAACGTTTTGATTCAGGCTTAAAACAATAACACTTTGTTTGGTACCATGACCTCTACAAAACAATACTGTTTTACTCTTGCTTAGTGCGGGGAAAGAACGAACGATCTGTAAGATTTGTCTATTCCCTGCTTTAACATGAAAGAAGCAACTAGCAATACGTAAACTGTATAGCGCTGTCTCTTTCTCAAAAATCCGGTCCGAATCGTATTCCGAAATGATAGTCATGAAACAAAATATAACTTTAATGAAAATAGAAATATTATTTACCATACAATTTTTCATTTATACAGGTAGTTTTAAGAAAATATTTAATTAAAATCGTAACATTTATAAAATCTTTGAGGATTTTCCTTGACAAAGTAAGAAAACGTTTCGAAGGAGGTTAAGCCCTTCATTGTAACATAATAAGATTCGGACCAGTGTTTTTTATGATGATGATGATGATGCTATCTAGCCGATTTCGGCCACAGCGACTGCATTCGCTAACTTTCCATAGATTGTCACGAACTTTGTTCTGCTGCTCTCTCGTGTGCTCTTATGTGGCTAGCATATCCAACTTTGGCCGAAAAGGTACGAGCACAAAGCGGACATGTCAGAACACCAGTGTTTTTTATAACTGGCTGGTATCATTATCGTTTTATATTAAAGTGGCATCCATGTCAATGCATTACGTTATTTTATTTGTCAGTGAGTGGTTGTCAACAAAATTCAATAAAATTACATATTAACTCATATTAAGTTTTTATAATAATTCTAAATTAAATTATGGTATTTACTTTTCTTGTGTGCAGTGATTGTAAATATGAACCATTTTCGATATTCATATATTTATGATGAACTTATGAAATATGTACCAAAATGCTGGTTCATAATAGGATGCGATAGGTACCTACTCATCTTATCCTTATTTTGAAGCTGGCTCGAAATAAAAACCTTAACGTGAACGTGGACATAACCAATGTTTATTTTCCCTTGAGAGATGAAGAGCAACCAATGGAAAGAATATCATTAAAACTGCATCCATGCATCTTAAAAACCACTACCTATCACTATGGACCATGGAGCTGGTTAATATAATTCCAGGAAATTCGAATATGGACTGATCTACGAGTTGTTAATCGATATTTTAAACTGTATAATAAAGAATTCTGACTATAAACCATTATTAACTTTGATCGTTTTATTTAAGTAGGTACCCAAGTACTTTAGGTCTGCTAAACTGCGTGTAAGAAGTTGTGGATGATTTCAGGGTGACTATGTTCAAACGATGTAAGAGCGTTCGGTTCATAGGTTCGGTTAAACACGCGTGTGCGTTCCCGCGAGTTTGTAAAACTAGATTGATTCTCAGTAGCAATGTTTGGAAGGCACTCTATGCTTCGGAAGGCACGTATATGGCTGCTTTGCATCAAGCACACATCCATAGTACGCATCCTTCCATATCTTTTTGCATCAAAAGAAGTCAGAACTTGACATGAGTTAGCACGTGACATGACATGCACATGATTTTGATGCAAGAGTAAGTAAATGTTCTTTATTTCAATTAAAAGGAGAGCCTTTTAATTGAAATTAAGAACATTTACTTACTCTTGCATCAAAAGAAGTCAGAACTTGACATGAGTTAGCACGTGACATGACATGCACATGATTTTGATGCAAGAGTAAGTACCCTAGTAGCATTTTTTGTTGGCATTTAGTTGGGCCACATACAGAGGTATGTGGCCCAACTAAATGCCAACAAAAATGTATGTGGCCCAACTAAATGCCAACAAATGCCAACAAAAATGCTACTAGGGTAAATGTTCTTTATTTCAATTAAAAGGAGAGCCTTTTAATTTAAATTAAGAACATTTACTTACTCTTGCATCAAAAGAAGTCAGAACTTGACATGAGTTAGCACGTGACATGACATGCACATGATTTTGATGCAAGAGTAAGTAAATGTTCTTTCCACGGGGTAATAATACCCCGTGTCATTGGGCTGCGGGCTGTTGGGCTGCAGGTTGTTCGGAAGAGATACCGCGGCCCCGGAACTCATAGGGCTAAGAAGGATGGGTCTTAGTCAGTAGAAGTCCGACACTCCCTTCCGCTCCTCCCAGAGCAGGAGGAGTCATTTGATGATTTCTCACCCATGATCAAAAGCGTTTGAATATTATTTATTAATATGTAGATTGTAGAATGTAGATGCTCAAAAGTTTTAAAATCACATAACGGTAACATACAAGGAAATGTCAGCAATCAGCGACAATAGCTAATACTAATCATTGCAGAACTTATTAAAGTTACAATTGTTACAACCGGTTACAGCGGAGATGATCGCAATAAAAAATCGATTCGATTCGATTTGAATCGGTTAGGATACGTCCCCATACCGATTGTTTTCTCACAATCCGATTACGATCGCTTTTTTATGATTACGAGTTTATCGTGATACTTTTCGTTACTAAAAATAAGAAGTTACGGTAACTTATTTTTGGAAGTATATGAGTGGTGCTTGTTTTTTAATTCCGTCCATAATTTTAGCATCAATTTTCCTGATTCATCTTAAAATGATCACAATGTATGCTAATATTATTTATTTTTTCTGTTCCATAAAAAATAAATTGACAGGAATTAAAATGTATCCCGACATTTTTTAAATGAGTTTCCTTCCAAAACGACCAAACAAGATTCATATTGTACAGGTCTTTTTTCATCATAATTATTACATGGTCTAGTAGTGGTTTTTATTGCAAAATGAGGCTGCTCTTGATCCCGGTTACACCTGACGGAAAGCGAAGGTTGAGATCTATGACGGAACCAGCATGCCCAGAAGATACCTGTTCACTCTTGCTTTGAAGGCAGATGATGGGTTACATGTGGTTTTTAACACGGAACCCTATTTTCTGCTGATAAACGATTCACTAATCACCACCTTCACCGGATATTCGATCTACTTTGACGTAATTAAGATCGATTTAATCAACATGCATCAAGTTTTATGCAACTTTTTCGCAATAAACGTCTCATTTTGAACTAAAATCTTAATTTACGAGACTTTTTAGTCATTAATAAGTTTTATAAATGACTGCGAAAGTGATTTTGTTGACATAATTTAATAAATCGAGTTCGTTGTTGAACAAATTAATCAAATCAACTTTGTGAATTGATTTATAAACGTAGAAGTAGATTGCTTTGTTATTTATTTGCTGTCAGTTCAGATTTATGTGTTTTTGGGACCTAGATTTTGAAGATTTATTATTGTGAACCTGCCATTTGTTGTCCCCATGTCCTAATATAAGCGATGCTTACGCGAATACACGATCGGCATACGATTATTCGATCATTGCTTTAATTTCTATTGGCGAAAACGAACGTGACATCACGTGCCTAACCTTGTGTCCGAGTTTTTATGCCATCCACGGATCGCGTCACGCTATCAAAGTGCATTCGAAATACAAAAAAAAAGTGACAATCGAACGTAATTATCGCGTACATTCGCACGACGTTCATTTATTTTAGGACTCGGCCTCAACCAGTACAATTTATACCAACCAACTGTATTAAACACTAGCGCATACTCCAGCCACCGCAACACTTAAGCCACGTAAACGTTCACAAAAGAAAGAAAGAAAGAAACACGCAAGAAAACATCGTCTTGGCCGCAACGAGAGACACTAAGTACCCAGACGTGTCTGCAATCAGCTCAGGATATCAGTCATGGTGATCGTAATCTTTACAACACTTCAACCTGTCCGACAAAACGTGACGGCACGAAAATTCAATCTGAATCAGGTGCGTTTTTCCGTTCGCGAAAAAAACGGACGCGCCTGCTGAATATTTATGCACAGTGGTAGCACAGTGCGTGATTGAACAGTAGTATAACTATGAACAAGTGTTCAATTTAATGCAACACAGAAACTTGCAACTTCAGGACTAGCAGGTAACTTACGTTAGTTCAGGAACGCAGTTACCATATTATAAGGTTTTTTATACTAGCTATCGTTTATTATAGATATTTAGCTAAGTTATAGCTGAACAATCCTAACGCTGCCTGCCATGGAACGGTGGTCATCATTATCACCTTCCTGCCCTTGTCTCATGTTACTACCGTCATAATTACTATCATTTTTAATGACGAAAAATATTAAAAAAGCGTTTATTCGTGGTGACATCCTAATATTACAAAAAATGTTACTTTTGCCAAACCGTAAAGCAGTTCTTTGTCAGATGTAGCTCTCATATACAATTTTCTATTTTTATGTAGCTACGAGTACACCAATCCATCCATCTTTTCTTTGGCGATTAACACGAAATGATTTAGTTGCATTACTGTTTTTTTTACACTTCTTCTGTCCCAGCGTCCCAAACTACTCGAGCAAACACGTTACACCCAAATTCATCGCGACAATTCAGCCCATTCTCTCTTGCGGCTTACCCATTATCAGCCAATTTTCCCGCAACGAAATTAAGAAAGAAATAATGGTAAAGAAAAAAGTGTTTATACACCGTCAGTCCACTTTCTATAGTCTTATTGTGTCGGGATATTGTTTGTTTTTTGTCAACTAAAACCAGACGGTACCTACGTCTGTTTGTACACGTTTTAAGGTCATTTTCACTTTCGTTCGTATTGTCGGGCACACAAGTATTTACAATTTAAATGCGCTGGATGTTACTGTACTGCGAGTGCCCAGGATTTTGTTTCAGCCTTTTTTTGGGATTGTGTATATTTTATTAACACTGGCACTCTGCCTCGCAGAAGGAATTCGTATGCCCGTGTTTTTGTGCCATATGCAAATGTTTGCGAGTAAAAACAAATAAAAATGGCTTGTTTTTGCTTTTTGGAACGACGTTTTTTGTAAAAGTTTTCAGGGAAATTGTGACTGATTGATATGCCTTTTTTACTTTAAACCGGTTTAAGTAGATCTATATAAGCATCTTACATTAATTATCTTAATTAAAATGTTCTCAGGCATTTTGTAACAGATCGCAATTAAAGATAGCACAACCCGCCCGTTCATAATCATCATCATCATCATCATTTCAGCCAAAAGACGTCCACTGCTGAACATAGGCCTCCCCCAGGCGTCGCCACATTGACCGGTCCCGTGCGTCTCTCATCCAGCGGTTTCCTGCAACCTTGACCAGGTCATCGGTCCACCTAGTGGGAGGCCTTCCAGCGCAACGTCTTCCGGTTCGCGGTCGCCATTCCAGAACTTTTCGGCCCCATCGGCCATCCGTTCTGCGAGCAATGTGCCCTGCCCATTGCCACTTAAGTCTGGCGATTCTTCGGGCTACGTCGGTAACCTTGGTTCTCAAGCGGATGTCCTCATTTCTGATTCGATCACGCAAGGAAACTCCGAGCATAGCCCTCTCCATTGCCCTTTGGGTGACTTTGAGCTTTCTGATGAGGGCCATTGTGAGCCGTTCACAATATCAAGTAAAATTACGAACAATCTGAAATTCATTATCTAATTGATGTATTTTAAAGTTAATTATATTCTATTGCTGTTTGTTATCTCATTGTTGAGTTATGGAGCGAGGAAATTAAAGCTCGTTCATTCGCCAATTTCGACTCAACAAAGTATATCTATTTCGTTTGCAGGGGGTGCCCTTAGCGATTTGTCACTTAGTCTATAAGTTATTTGCCCCTGGCTGGAGGCCTTAAACTCAAGGCATCCACAGGGATTTGTCCGGTTAAGCAGAAGCCAGTCTCAGAGACTGAACTGCGAGATGCCATTACAAAAAAAAAAAAAAAAAAAAAAGAAAAGCGTTACGGCAAAAAGAGATAGACATACTAATTGTCGAATCGAAGCGTTGGTGAATACGAGGTTTATCCGTTCATGTCGGTGCTGCGGGTTTTTCGAAAGAGATACCGCGGCCTCGGACACAAAGGGCTAAGAAGGACAATGGGTGGTGTTTAGTCAGTAGAAGTCTGACACTATACCGCTCCGCCCAGAGCGGGAGGAGTCATTTGATGAATTCCCACACTCCAAAAAAAAGGGTTTATCGGTTGAAGCTGATTTTGTATCAATAGTGTAGGAACTTCCTAAAAGTAGATATAAATTAAAAACTGAATCGAATTCGTCATCGATTGTACCGTGTCCCAAAAAAACGGCCGTGGTAAATTGAGTATATCTTTTTTTTGTATTTGATTTGCCCTTAAATGTGCCGATGATAATGGCCTTTTTATTTCGTAGTAGTGAGTAAATAAGTCGCTTCATGGTACGCACGACCGATCAAGTTATACAAAACCAGTTTATGCGGATCTCTCGTTCTACGGGAAATCTATACAAAGCCAGGCCATATTATACTGGAAATGATAGCCTGATGTGTCACTGTGTATACTTTGGCCAGTTTTCCTCAATTTCGATCTTGTTCTTTACTGGTAATGCCGTAAGAAGTAATGAAATGGAACGGACATGTGAGAAGCTAAGGAATTAATGATCGTAAATCAGGTTTTTTATTCTTCACCAGGAAACCGGTTTTCCAGAATATAACATCTGTGTAAAACCAGTTTTCTAATAAATCCCAAATGAATAATGGCTTTTGTCTACTTAATACCTTATTATCATCAGTCATCTATCACGCTCACGGTTACCTAACTTTAAAAATCCGTTCAGTTCTAAATGGTTCCTAAATTGAACGGTTTGATAGATTCTTTGACAGTTTCTAGGTACTACCGAGTTTACCTACGGTAGACATTCAACCTTGGTCTTAGAGCATAAGGGTCAAAAGTGGTCCACTCAGATCCAGCCTGTCCCCTTGCTGTCCTCTAAGCTGAAACTCGTACCCCACAGGGGGTGCCCTTAGCATGTAGTAGCTAAGGTTGTAAGTTTTGTTTGCTCTGGCTGCCGGCTTAGCATGGCCACCGAAGAAACGGGTTTTGTCGACAGAAGAATCGACAAAATGACAGATTGTAGCGAGGTTTCATGTCAAATTCTATGGAAAAAACTTTGTCTATTCTTGGTAGAATAGAGATAGAATCGCCATGCTACGGGGGCTGGAGGTCTTACAATCTAGGCACCCACAGGATAGTCCGGTTAAGTAGTCGATAACTTCATATAGAACTGCGAAGTAACTTTCATAGAAAAAAAAACTTCTTTTCAACCTTATTACTTATAGCATAAGAGTGAAAAATGGTATACCGTCAGTGAATTCGGTAGTAACTTCGAAGTTTCTTCACGCAGTCATTACAAAAGAATAGGCTAACACAATAGAATTTCATTACCGATAGAAGCTTTGTCCGATTTATTAATTGAATGTTATCACTAAATCGGTATCGATACAGATGGTTTTAAGAATCGATTGTGATCATGGGAATTACTTTTATTAGGTTCATTAGACATTGTGGAATGAGAACTATTTATCAGTGACAAGTGACGTATTAGGGGAGTAAGGGGGGAACGGTTTATAACACCTTAACCGGCCCTACTGTCAACCTCACCTGCCCGCACCGGATGGTGGCAGCGGCCAATTGGCTGCTGTGGTGCTCCCTGCTAGATAACGGACGAGGCTCTGGCGACCGAGCAATGGCGGTATAACCATACACCTAGGTAGGCAACTGTCTAGAAGAGGCTACAGCAAGCCTTGGGACCCAAGTAGTTCCTAAAAAGTCTGGAGTTGTTGGGAGAATTATATCATGGACGTAGTATTAAAAGAGAAACTACCCCAGGAGGGTACCAGCAATGCTGGAGAATCCCTCCCTGAGCCCGCCGGCTCAGGCTGCCCCACGTATTCTGGGGGGGGCACAATCCTACTCAGTGATAGTGAAGAAACAGAAGAAAGACCGAAAAAAACAACTAACAAGCAAATACTGGTACAACAAACATTCCATCCAAGCATGTTCATAACAAAACCTAAAAGCTCCTCACCTGCGATACAACAGGAAGAACAGATTCAACAAGAAAATACCAAGACCGGACCTCATACACCCAATGAAAGGGTGGAATCCTGCCCACCATCATGGCAGAGAGTTCCCCAAACTAGAAACCCCAAAAGAAGGAAATTCAATAGCCCATCCCCAACCAAACTTACAAACAGATTTAGCACTTTGCCCATCAATCAAACAGATGAAAGTGCCACTCAACCAATAAAAAAGCAGTACACACCCCCACCAATAATTCTATATGGTATAGAAAATGTAGCCAGATTAACAGAATTACTAGTAACAGTAGTCAACAAAGACCAATTTACATACAAGACCATAAGCAAAAACCAGTTACGAATTAATTGCCCGAATATTGATAACTATAAGAAGCTTATAAAGACTGTCAGGGAAAACAATCTCATTGGGCACACATTTAACAATAAACAGGAAAGATGTTTCAGAATCGTTATAAGAAATCTGCACCATAGTACCCCTATATCTGCAATCAAAGAAGATATAGAGAGGACTGGTAATCTAGTTTCGGGTGAAATAATCAATGCCAAGTATGGCCCAGAGAAGAAACCCACATCAACCTTCTTTGTAAATCTCTTACCAGATTCCAAGAACAAGCTTGTTAAAGATCTGAAATACATCTACCACCAATCAGTAATCATTGAAGACCCTAAAAAGAGGAGATCAATAGTACAGTGTCAACGGTGCCAACAATATGGACACAGTAAAAATTATTGCATGAGACCATTTAGATGTGTGAAGTGTGCTGAATCTCACAAAACATCAGAGTGTCCTAAAACCACTCGCGATACTCCAGCCAAGTGTGCACTCTGTTTAGGAGCTCATCCAGCAAATTTCAAAGGATGTGACGCATATATAGAAATCTTAGCACGAAAATATCCTACACACAACCCCTCCTTGAAAACTAAAAACATAGTACCACAAGAAACCATTACAAAAACACAACCGATACCACCTCCTAATAAAACAGATACCCCTGAGAACAAAACATATGCAGATAAACTTAAACAAAATGAAAGCAATAACTTTAATAATACAACAGAGAGCTATGCTATGAGTTCTATTGAGCGAATGCTAATTAAACAAAATGAAAAATTTGACATGATCTTACAACAAATGAGCAATCTAATGAATATCATAACATTACTTGTCACTAAACTTTCAAAATGACTGGCCTACGTGTAGCAACGTGGAACATAAATGGTCTGGCTCCAAACAAGGAAGAACTCCAAATGCTAATAAGTGACCACAACCTTGACGCAGTACTTGTATCAGAAGCGCACTGTACAGATAAAAGTAGTATTAAGATACAAGGATTTATGACATACACTACCAACCATCCTGATGGAACTGGACATGCTGGAACTGCCATAATCATACGCAGAACTATTGAACATCACCTATTGACCCCAGTTAGAACTAACCACACCCAGGCTACAATTGTCGCTGTGAAAGATAAGGGTGGATATCTCACTCTGGCATCAGTCTACTGCCCTCCAAAGTATCAAATAACTGAAGAGATGTACACTGACTTATTCTCACATTTTGGAGTACGCTTTATCGCAGGAGGAGACTGGAATGCGAAACATACCTATTGGGGATCACGACTAATTACGACCAGAGGAAGGCAACTAAAGAGAAGTGTTGATAGTAATCACCTGGTAACAATTACTACATCTGAACCCACTTACTGGCCCACAGACAACAATAAAACCCCTGACTTGCTGGATTTCTTCATAGTGGGAGGTTTATCACGACACTATTTCAAAGCAGAATCATGTTTGGATGGAACTTCAGACCACACCCCAGTCCTTCTTACTGTTAGTACCACCATTATAAACTGTGAAAAACCACAAACTCTATATAATAAACATACTGACTGGGAATCATTTCGTGATTATATTGATGACAATATCACATTATGTATAGCTCTAAAGACCCCTGACGACGTGGAATATGCTACTAAATATTTCACGAACCTAGTCCAAGTAGCTTGTTGGATAAACACACCCCCCCCCCTCTGACTGAGAAAGAAGTGACGAATAGTAACATGCCACTGAATATTAAAAATAAACTAAAAGAAAAGCGTAGATTAAGAGGTGTGTGGCATACTAGTAGGCACCCAGAAGACAAAACTGCTTTTAATAAGGCGTCACGGGAACTCAAAGAAATGATTATGGAAGCTGATGAAACAACCTTAGAAACAAGACTAAGTTCACTGACAGCTACTAGAGCAACAAATTACTCACTCTGGAAATTGACAAAATCATTTAAGAGGCCGCAAACGATGAAACCACCCCTGAGACTAAATCAAGGTGGGTGGGCTAGGACAGGCCAAGAGAAAGCAAATGCTTTTGCTAAACATCTCTCAGAAGTATTCACTCCAAATGCAACCAATGACAGAGAATCTGAAAAGCATGTCCAAACTGTTGTCAACCAGGATTTTCAACTTGATGTTCCTCCTAAACCAATTACTCCACGGGAAGTGTCAAGATTAATAAACAACCTTGAAGACAAAAAGGCACCAGGGTATGATCTCCTTACTAAAGAGATCCTAAGAAAGCTCCCAAGGAAAGCGCTATTGTTCTTGACTTACCTATTTAATGGCATCCTGCGAACCCAATACTTTCCAAAACAGTGGAAAGTTTCACAAATCTTGATGATCCACAAACCTGGTAAACCTCAGAATGACATTAAGTCATATAGGCCTATAAGCCTACTACCTGTATTGTCCAAACTGTTTGAAAAAGCGCTGCTGTACAGAATCACACCTATCTTGAAACAAAACAATGCAATTCCTGATCACCAGTTTGGATTCAGACAGCGACACTCAACGATAGAACAAGTCCATAGAGTATATGAGAAAATAAGAGAGTCTTTGGAACAAAAGGAGTATTGCTCTTCGGCCTTTATTGACATCCAGCAGGCGTTTGACAAAGTATGGCACCAAGGTCTAATTCTAAAGCTCAAAAAAGCCCTACCTCACAGCTATCTTCCTTTACTTATTTCTTATTTATCAGAAAGAGTTTTCCAAGTAAAAGAAGGTGAAGAGACATCAGAACTACTTGATATTAGAGCAGGAGTCCCACAGGGGTCAGTGCTGGGCCCTATACTCTATGTAATATATACAGCAGACTTACCCCTACAACCTAACATCACTACTGCAACATTTGCTGATGATACCGCTGTCTTAACCAGCAGTCCAGATCCAAAGAAGGCATCAGCAACTTTGCAAGAAGGACTCAATCAAATAAATAAATGGTTGAAAAAGTGGAGAATCAAAGCAAGTGCAAGCAAGTCTGTCCAAGTGACATTTACTCTCAGAAAAGGGAATTGCCCTCCAGTTCGCCTTGATGACTACACTCTACCACACAGTGACAATGTCCGATACCTGGGAATGCACCTTGATAGGCAACTCACTTGGAAACGACACATTAAAGCCAAAAGAGACGAAACGAACATTCGCTTCCGAGAATTGTACTGGTTGCTAAACAGACACTCAAAACTATCAATGGAGAACAAGCTTCTCATCTACAAGACTGTCCTAAAGCCGGTTTGGACATATGGGATACAACTGTGGAGTAGCTCTTGCAATAGCAACATCAGCATGTTGCAGCGACTTCAAAATGTCATATTGAGATCGGTGGCAGGAGTACCATGGTTCATAACTAATGCTGAAATCCATGAGGCATGTAACATCAACACGGTTAAAGACGAAATAAGTACAAAGCACAAAGTACAAAAAAAAGCTATTGACACACCCTAATAAGCTGGCAAGTGAATTAGTAAATCGGAAGTACACAAGACGCCTCAAGAGGAAAGTAATATTAGACCTAAGCCAAGAGGATCGGCTCTAAGTATTAACATTTAATGGTAGCGGACTTTACTGGAAGACGCATACTACACAACAAGCCTCACAGATCACATCCGCTTATAGTTGAGGACTGATTGCGGATTCACCAGGAAAAAAAAAAAAAAAAAAAGTGACGTATGAAACGACCATCCATTTTTTTTCACCTATTTATATATTTTGGGGTTATTGTCTAAACAGATATGCCAAACCACATCGTGCCTTTTGTATGCTAGTAATTGCCTACAGTATTACTACTTCTACCTAAGTACTTAAATCATTTACAAGATTCAATAACACCAAGAGCTAAAAAATATGCACCTTGAAACTTTTTGTGTATCTGGTGAACCAAAACCTGTTCATCATCATCATTATCCATAGCCTGAATTAGCCAACTGGCCAATCCCCGAAGGATTAGGCAAAGGAGTACCTAAATGCTCTTTCTACCCTATTTTTTCATAATTCCTCTAGTAGTTCAAGACAACCACTGAGCAAGTGAGCATTATCAATCGCATAACATAAGACAGAGTTCTCATCATCATCATCATTTCAGCCGAAAGACGTCTACTCATTTATAGTACACCCACATATCGCAAGTTATGTTTTAAGTCCCATGTAATAGGGGACGAGTCTGTTGCCATCAACCGTACCAATCCAGACTCTATGACTATAAGAAAAGAAAGAAAACATATTTATTTAGTACATGCCACAAGTGCACACAACAAACAATAAAGAAAATGAAAAAAAAAAAGTAACAGTAAAAAATAAAAGAGTGTGTGCGAGTGTGTGTGTGTGTGAGTGTGTGTGTGTGTGAGTGTGTGTGTGTGTGTGTGTGAGAGTGTGTGTGTGTGAGACTGCTAATAAGGTATTCCTGATGAAAAAACCCAATAACACTTTGCCCGATCTGGGAATAGGACCCAGCACTTCATGAACCGCAGTCGCGGTTAAGAGTAGTTGGACATACAAGGATATTAAAAACCGGCCAAGTGCGAGTCGGACTCGCGCACCGAGGGTTCCGTAAAAAAAAAATATTATGTGATGTAACTAAAAATTTATGGTTTTCGTAATTATTCCTTTATCTATGCTATAAGACGTTGCTTCGTACCAAATTTCAAGATTCTGAGTTCACGGGAAGTACCCTGTAGGTTTTGATTCC
The DNA here is from genome assembly GCA_949316265.1 of Diarsia mendica. Classification (NCBI taxonomy): domain Eukaryota; kingdom Metazoa; phylum Arthropoda; class Insecta; order Lepidoptera; family Noctuidae; genus Diarsia; species Diarsia mendica. The sequence continues at coordinate 19,839,234 of OX438900.1, read as the reverse complement.
CTTGCGAGTGTCGAAAATTTGCGGCATAAACGGGAGTATCTTGATGTAACTAAAAATTTATGGTTTTCGTAATTATTCCTTTATCTATGCTATAAGACGTTGCTTCGTACCAAATTTCAAGATTCTGAGTTCACGGGAAGTACCCTGTAGGTTTTGATTCCCTTGCGAGTGTCGAAAATTTGCGGCATAAACGGGAGTATCTTTTGATCGCGTTGACTTAGAAGTTTGATTTTTTCACAGCTCCAAGAGACCATAGACTTGAGTATTTGATATGAATTTCAGCTTGATACCTCCACGCGTTCCTGAGAAAAAAGGTCTTGACAGACAGACGGACAACAAAGTGATCCTATAAGGGTTCCGTTTTTTCCTTTTGAGGTACGGAACCCTAAAAAAATATCGACAGATGAAAAACCAAAATCAAAACTCATTAATTCAAACTAGGCTGATAATCAGCACTTTTCGAACGTCAAAATTTACTTTAGTTTACATAATTACAAGAGACAGTTCCCCAAAACGCCCACCCTTCGACACTTCCTATGTTTTAGATGGAAAGAAGATGTGGCGGAACAAACTCCACACCAACACATCTGTCTGTTAGGTTGGTTAGTAGAACCAGACTCGATACAATAATAAGGTGCAAGTTAATGACTACAGACACAAATCAATAATTAAAACGTATATAAAAAAAAGATATAACATAATTATCAGTTAGTAAACTAATCTTGGAGAAAGAACATAAACAACAAAGAACATTTCTTTCCATTAATAAACCGACTAACCAGTTCTTCACACATTGATAGACCAACTCGTATCAAAAACGGTCAAATAATTCACCTTTGACACTGTTAGTCGTTATTTTATTCAATTGAGAACATGTTGTCACCGTGTCTATACTTATTATTTTATTATTCATATAACTTTCCTGAATAATAATTTATCAATCTTTTTTTTCCACTCGGACCGCGGTAGCGAACAGTCGTGCGAAACATCGTTTTGTACCATTTTACTCAACAAATAAAACAAAGTTACAAACACAAATTAAAATCACAGTAAAGTACTAGGAGCTCACGTCAATAACGAGCTGTGGAGTGTTAAGCCGCACATCGTGCACCGTGCGAAATAATTTAAGGACAGAAACAAGGTGAGAAATACTGATATCTCACTCACTTCATGTGCTTACGCTAACCGGTTTGCCCGAACCCACGTTCACTACCTAAACTGCGGACCTAAGTATATTAATAACATGTCGATTCATAGGTCTCCTGTTGGTAATAATGTTCAACATGTGCAGTCAGAAAACGACCTATGCAATCTTAACCCTGATAGTCCAGCTAATTATACTGGGAGGGCACAGAAGCGTATCCGCATTGACGGTCAAGAACAGTCAGGCTATGAAGTTCTTAAAGATGAATTATCCGCCATGCTCACCACTATGTTATCCAATTGGAAAAAGGACCAGGATATAGTCCTAAACAAACTGCTCAATGATTTGGCTGAGCTCAAGTCTCAAAACTCAAGCATTAAATCAACTAACGACGCCTTGGAAAAATCACTACAATTCATGTCTTCGCAATATGAAGAAATAAAGCAAAAACTGGTCGGCATGGAAGGCGAACGAAAAGAAAACATGAATTACATATCAACCTTAGAAAACAACATCAACGAGTTGCAAAAAAGAGCCAAGTCCACAGTTATCGAGTTCAAAAACTTAACTTCGCCACTAGAACAGATAAAGTCCGAGTCACAGCAAGACCTCTGTGAACTCGTTAAAAAAACGTGTAATGCGGTTAAAACCCAAATACAGACATCTGAGATAAAAGATATCTACAGGATTAAAACTAAAACTGGCGTATCCACCATTATAACAGAGCTATCCTCAGTTATAACCAAAAATAGAATCCTAAATGGAGTGAAGGAATTCAACAAGCTGAATCCAGTTAATAAGCTCTCCTCCTCAACTATTGGGCACCCGGGACCTAAAATACCCATTTATGTAGCTGAAAGCCTCACAAGCAAGGACAGGAAACTGTATGCAATTACTCGTGAAAAAGCTAAATTTCTGGAATATAAATACTGTTGGATTAATAATGGCCGCATATTTGTGAAGAAAGCGGATGGCGACACTCGTATTCAAATTAAAAATGAGGCGGATTTGGAAACCCTTAAGAAAATTACGTGACTAGGTACTTTATTTACGTTTTATATAATATTATTTTTTGTTAAAAGAATGACTAGTTTTGTCATCAAACTTACTGTTTGTACTCTTTGTGTCACTTGCCTAATAATGTATATTTTAAGTCTACCCACTTACCTTAATTATAACTCTCATCCATATCGTAAGAACAAAACATTATACCCATCTACCTTACACTTACAACAATTATTATTCTATTGTATTAACACAAAAGTTTTATTAAGAACTTTCGCATATCTACATAACAAACACATCACACTCAGCACATCTTCTCACACAAACAACTGGAAGTCTAGCCTACTAACAAAACTGTATTTACATATGTATTTGAATGATCATCATTTATTGTTTTATGTGCATTACGTCGGGGGCATTATAGTAGAACGTAGAGGAGCCTATCCTGAATCGAGGAACTGCCCCGTTATATTATGTCAATATTGTCATTACAATAATACCGTAGTTACTTCCAAAACGCTGATTGCATTGTCCCACCTATCTATGAGATCAGAAGTCTGCCAACTTAGACTATTGTTAATTATAATTCGCAGCCCTCAATGACGTGTTATCCGACTTGGATAATATTTCTTTTTGTGACTCAGTTTTATGTGACCCGCATGAATGTGTCTCACTGCTACCTGCAAAATATAATATTAGTGTTTTATGTCAGAATATTCGTAGTATAGGGGCTAATTTCTCCGGGTTATTAACACTACTAGAACGGATCAACACAGATTGCGACATATTAGTTCTCTCTGAGTGCTGGCTTTCCTGTAACCCTATTATACCAACTCTAAACGGTTACAACTCCTTTGCCACTCTAAACAACCATAACCAAAATGATGGAGTAATTGTGTTTATTAAATCAACCTTAACCAATATAAAAATAAAGGAACCCGTGATTTCGGACTCAAGTTGCTTAGTGATCACCATAGGTTCTGACTTGGCCATAATAGCAATTTATAGACCTTATGCATTTAGAGACCCATCCAACTTTATACAATCCCTAGACAGAGTATTTAAGCGAACTTAAATCTTATAAAAATATTTTCCTGGTGGGGGATATTAATATAGATATTGGTCAAAATAACAAATCGACTTATACACTGGATTATCTAGATCTTTTGTTGCACCATGGGTTATATCCAGGGCATACCCTCCCAACACACGGGTCTACATGTTTGGATCACGTTAACATTAAGACTTCTGTGCCTACGAAGGTTTTGGTATTGGAGACTACTATCACAGACCACTTTGCAGTTATGGTGGCTATCTCAATGAAAAAATCCATTGCTGCTCAGCACTCTTTTATTACCAGGGTTGACGAAGACAACTTAAAAATTGACATGGAAAAATTGAACTTTGATCATGTTTTAACAGCGCAGGATCCAAATACTGCTGCTGCCTTGTTAATTGAGCCAATTATTTTAGCTTTATCTGCGAATACCTCTACTATCGCATTATCACGTAGACGTAGGCCTATTAAAGCATGGATCACCCAGGGGTTACTTAAATGTATGCGCCATAGAGATAATCTTTATAAGTTATTCACAAAAAATCCTAAAAATGATGTCATCAAGGTCTCTTATAAACGATATAATAACTACTGCATCTCTCGTCTGCGAAAGGCCAAAAAGGATTATGAAAGAGAGGAATTTGAAAAGGCAGGCAAAAACTCCAAACGGTTATGGAAGGTCATTAAATCTGTTGCAAACACTAATAAACCAAAGGACAGTGCGTCTGCCTTATTAGAATCCAATCTGGATAAAAAAGACGCGATAAATGACATTAACTCGTACTTTGCCAATGTAGGAAAACAGCTAGCGGAAAACATTAATAATACTCCCTGTTCCCATGCTTCAGTGGATTCTGTGACGGATTCTTTTGTAATGCTGGACACAGATGACACAGAGGTACATGCGCTGTTGATGTCATTGAAAAACGATTGTGCGGTTGGTTATGACGGCATCTCCTCAGGGTTCCTCAAGAAGTATAGTTCTATTATAGTGCCTCCACTCACCTACGTATGTAATTTAAGTTTAAAGACTGGCATCTTTCCCGATGCATTTAAAAGAGCCCTCCTTCACCCTATTTTTAAATCAGGGGATCGAAGCCGTGTTGAAAATTACAGGCCTATTTCAGTTTTACCAGCTTTGTCAAAAATTCTTGAAAAAATTATAAATATTAGACTTGTAGATTATTTAGAATCACGTAAACTCCTCTCAAATAACCAATTTGGCTTCCGTAAAAAAACATCAACGGCTGATGCAGTACATAACCTGGTTGACCACATAATAAGAAAGCTTGATAAAAACCAAAAATGTGTCGCCCTATTCCTGGATCTTGCAAAGGCCTTCGACACGGTTTCGATTCCAATCCTGTTAAAAAAGTTGGAGAATATGGGGATTAGAGGCACTCAGTTGTCCCTATTCGAGAGCTATCTCAGTGAAAGAACGCAATGTGTAAAGATAGGACCACACATTAGTTCGGAGATACCAATTATTTACGGGGTACCCCAAGGCAGCATCCTTGGACCGAGCCTTTTCTTATGTTATATGAATGATTTGTGTAATCTTGTAATGGAAAACGGGACGATAGTTTCTTATGCGGATGATACAGCGCTTGTATTTTCCTCGAACAATTGGGCTGAAACGTATCGACTTGCACAGAGAGGCTTTAATGCTGTTAATGACTGGCTGAGAAACAATTTACTTACCCTGAACGTTTCCAAAACAAAGTTGATAAACTTTACCATTCGCAGTGCCGCAATTCAATCTGATGCACTTCTTCAAGTTACTGCTACTGATAACGCTTCTAGTATAGAGAAAGTCACACACATCAAGTACCTCGGCGTCGTGATAGACAATCATCTGTCATTCAAAAATTATATAGATCACCTCTCTAACCGCGTACGGAAGCTCATTTATATATTCAAGCAATTGCGAGAATCCGCCGGTGCAGATATTATGAAGATGGTCTATCAAGCGCTGTGTCAATCGATCTTGAGCTATTGCAACACGACTTGGGGAGGTGCCGCCAAATCTAACCTGATAAAGGTCGAGCGCGCCCAAAGAGCGGTCCTTAAAGTTTGTTGTTTCAAACCCCGCCTATTTCCCACAGTTGAACTTTACGAATACTGTCAAGTACTGACTGTAAGGCAATTATTTATTCTGGCCACAGTCATCAAACAGCACTCCCTGTCACAGTACACACCAGGACCAGTGCGTCGAAGCCGCCTTGTTGCCGCATCTTTCCCAACCAAAACATCATTTAGCCGTCACTTCTTTGTTTACCTGGGACCATACCTCTATAATAAAATTCACAAAATTCTATCGGTGCACCAACTAAACAAATACGACCTTAAAATAACTGTTCAGGATTGGCTACTACAGCAGTCATATACCGCAACAGAGGGTCTGTTGCAGGTTTTGGCCTGATTAACCTACAACTTACAGGCACAACTTACACATATACACTTACACACACTCATGCACAAACACACACGCGCAATCACACTCACACTTTCACATACACACACTCCTACACACCTTAAGTAATTGTTCTACATTGTTTTGTTCTTATATTAACTTCTTGCTTTTGTTTCATAGTTTTAGTATTTTTATTTTTGTTATTTGGTACTTACCTAGCAATGATATTGTAAATGCTTTCTGAGTGGAAACCTGGTGACCTGTAATACAGGTGTTTCACTACCTACCACAGGCACCAGTGATTCACGACCATGTAATTTACTTGTTTTGCCAATAAATAAATTTATTATTATTATTATTATTATTATTATTATTGAAATTATTAATGGTATTCGATACCTTCTTTATTTTGTATTGGATTTATGACTTTTAGGAAGCTCGAATATTTTGTACGACAAGTTAATAAAATTTTATAGCTACTTTTAAAAGCTTTTTCGTGTGTGATAGGGAACAGTTCGAAATATTAAAACCCTGTCTTACGAATTAATCGGACCTTGGACTGAAAATTTGAAGACATAGACATTGACCAAGTGGCAGACTGCATGGGTCCGCGTGATGGATTAATGGCCCACTGTTTGTCAGAAGCAAATAGCCAGAGTTCCAGCCAGCAGTGGAAACGGGTGATATGTTTTTTTTCCTCTTGTCAAAAAAAAATATAACAATTTACAGAACTAAAATTATAATAAAATACATACAAGTATCAAAAAGGGAAGAATTACAGGGCGTCAAAATTCGTCCACAGCGCTGTCAACAGCATTCCCACGTTGGATGGCAATCTTTGGTCAAAAAATAAGCCAGGTCACGTGAAGAGTCAAATGGATTATATTAATGGGTGTATGTTGTGGGCTTTGATCAACACACCAGTGTAGAAAAACTCGTTTAAAACTTTGCAATTAATTTTCCACCAACAGAGAATCCACCAGCGTGCAAAATCGCTAAAAACAATACGTATGCAAACCCATCTCTGTGTGAAAAAAGGTTTACCCTCTCTAAAACACAATAAAGCTTAATCAACAGCCTTCTATTAACTTTAACGATACATATTGAAAGCATAACCCACATAATAAACGATCGTTCTAAAATAATAACACAAAACCTTTTGTTTTGAAACACAAAAGCTAACCCTTCTCCCGAACAAAAGATAAACATTGAACGATACACGGTATTAATCGGGCAAGTTATTAATAGGGCACATTATTCACTGGGCACATTAATAATAGGGCATATTTCTGTAACGCATTGTGCCCAGTTAATTAAGCGACAGAGCTGCGTGGCCGCGGTTTTGTGCCCGCTCAAAAATGTATAGAATGTGGGTCAGGGCTCCTGTGTTAAGGGTAGCCATGTAGCTTTGCCATTTGTGTTTGTTTAAAGGTGGTATGTTGTTCAGAACGTTAATGTGGTTCCTGTTATGTAGTTATGGAAACAATTTTGGTTATGAATGTTGATACAAAATGATGTCTAAAAGACACCTGATAAGGTGAGGTTAACTCAGCATTATCTGCCTTTTCCAACTTTTTGAGGTCAGCTTCCAGTCCGACCGTTTGCAGTTGAACAGGTTCCGATATCATAATAAGAGTGACTGCCTATCTAACGTTTCAATCCAGTAACTATAATATATTTCAATATTTATATGTAGATTCATATAGCCTAGTAGCTTGTACATTTATGTAAACGTAATGAAGCCAGCAAATGAAGCTATTCCAATCTGTCAAACGTTTACAGTTTCCAACTTTATCACCAAATCATTAGGCTGAAGTTTGGGAAAATTTTACAGTTTCGGTTAGCCTAATATGCTGGCGTCCGTACCTCAAGACTTAAGATGGCAACATATTATACTGGTGGCATGATGGCATTATTATACTATTTGCAACATAAAACGGAATAAGTTGGTAATATTTAAAGCTGCTCAACTTATAATATTTTCTATTTCGATCAGCTGTTAAAAATACATCAAATTTTCCGTTTATAGTAGGAACGGGTGGCCAACTATAAAAGCCTTCGCGAACGCCAGCAGAACAGTTTCGTTTTAAACCGAATGAGACATTTTATAGAGCATAGTTTACTTTATACATACCTATATTCATAATTTACGTTTCATGATATTACTAACGGTAAACTGTGATGACACGCGATGCTGCGTGTATTTTTCGACTACTGTTATTCCGGTATTTGTATTAGCGTATGTTTTTAGGGTTCCGTACCTCAAAAGGAAAAAACGGAACCCTTATAGGATCACTTTGTTGTCCGTCTGTCCGTCCGTCCGTCCGTCTGTCAAGACCCTTTTTCTCAGGAACGCGTGGAGGTATGAAGCTGAAATTCTAAATATATCAATTACTCAGGTCTACTGTCCCTTAAAGCTGTGAAAAAATCAAACTTCTAAGCCAACGCAATCAAAAGATACAGCCGTTTATGCCGCAAATTTTCGACACTTGCAAGGGAATCAAAACCTACAGGGTGCTTCCCGTGAACTCAGAATCTTGAAATTTGGTACGAAGCAACGTCTTATAGCATAGATAAAGGAAAAATTACGAAAACCATAAATTTTTAGCTACATCACAAAATATATTTTTTTTACGGAACCCTCGGTGCGCGAGTCCGACTCGCACTTGGCCGGTTTTTTTTTATATGGGATGACTTTGTACTTCATACTTTTGGGTTTTCCGGCGACCATTGATGTTCAACAGAGCCTCTGAGTTGGGATCATTTCATTATCAATTGTAATAAACAAAAACAGGTGAACTAAATGGCTTGCAAGAAGCTGCACTTAAAAGAAAGACCCAAAGAAGCTATTAAACGAAAGTTCCCGTGCCACGGAAGTAGCCAGAAACCAGTCTTAACGCGGCGTCGTATAAACCACTACTAACTGAGTTCTGGAGGGTAGATAGGCAGTCCGGTTGGCCTGGAAGCTGGCCCCCACATCGTTGAGAAAAACTAGGCGGATGATGATATAAGTAGCCAGAAACTATTTGCAGAATATCGCATCTTCACTTGCAAGCTGTATAAATGTAAAATTACCTTACCACATAATATATACACACAATACATTAAAATACCTTTATTAACAAACGATTATATTTATCATTGAAGCCCATTCATTCGTTTGAAATAATCCCGTAACATATTTAAAGCTGTTTCTCGTCCCGCGCTCTTAAGCGCTATTTCCATTACGCGCATAGACAATATAATCACAATTAATTCACGTTAGAATGGGGCTTATTAAAGTTAAATGTTAAATTGAGCCGCCTTTTAATGTTATTAAATTCTAATTAATGATAAGCTGTGTTTAGAGAAATGAAATTTTGGTTTCAGATCATCATCATCATCAGCCTTTTAATGTGCCCACTGCAGGGACTCAGGCCTTCTCTCTAGGAGAGGGGTGAACTCCAGATGATGGGTAGATGGGTTTCAGATCACTAAAATGTTATGATCTTTTTGGTTGATCTTGTTTACTATTTCGACAGATACAAAGATGATCACGTCAACCACATGCACGATTAGGTATAGCTCCTCATGTGCCTACCATTTCCCAACTATGTTGGAGTCAGCTTCCAGCCCAACCGAATGCAGCCAAATACCAATATTTTATACGTAGCGACTGCCTATCTGACCTCCACAATCCAGTTAGTACTGGGTAATACGATACCCGTTGGTAAGTGGTTGTCAGACTTTTGGCCCACTGACTACCTGTAACGACTGTCAAAGATGTACAAATTATACAGACAGACGTTAGCAACGGCTTAACGCACACTCCGAGGCACGGACGAAACTCAGCTTAAGACTAAACACAGAAAAACACGAAGAAACATAATCCTCTGCAATTGATACAAAAAAATATTAAAACTGCACAGACTTACTGACCTAAATGCACCAACATTACATTTTACGGATCTTACGGAATTCCCAGAGTTCATTCACGGACTCAAGATGGTGAGGCTGACCTACAGCAGCGCGTCTTATGTAAATTTTATAATTCTCTGACTCATTAGATGGCATGGTTCAATCGTAAGAGACGGTATGTTGCGGTAGTTTTAGCATTGTGAAACCAGAAATATATACAAGTTTGTTTAATGGAGACGAACATGTTATTGGAACTGTAGGATCTGGAATATTATTGAATAACATGAAGAAGAAGAGAAGGTCTATATTCCCGTGTAATAAGGAAGCGAGTCATCAAACGGTTTTGTCCGTTTTGGCATCTTAACTCCGAGATGGTAACTGAGGAATTCCTAATGAAAAAATCCAAATTTTTCCCGATCAGGGAATCGAATTCAGAACCTCATACTCAGCAATATATACATGTGCTTGCGACCACTAGACTACCGAGGCGGTAATAATGTATCGTAGACTGAGACTTAAAGGTATACATTTCCAGTATAAATTGGCCTCGGTTCATATAAAATACCAAAACAATGAAAGATCCGCATTAAATGGTATTTAATAGCTTTATTGATTACCGTGGTTACAAAATTGCCCCCAACGGTACAACTTGTCTCGCCCTCAAAAACTAATTGACAAGACCTTATACAGAGAAAAACCCGGAAAGCCGAAAAATTCGAAGAAAAGAGCCTAGCCTAACCTAGCGACATCTAGCTAACTAAAACCTCTGAATGGGCTGAAAGTAATAGACTGATTATTCCACGAAAAGGAAGTCTGTGAAGATTGTAAATCTCCCGCAAATTGGTTGGACGGTACTTTTGAGTGATAATAACGTGAATGGTAAATGGCGTTAACTTTCATTCAAAGAAATCACTATGTAACGGTTGATTAAAATTAATGATAAACTTTTATTATAGGGAATAATATTTCCTTTATTATCGGGAAATGAAATTTAAAGTTTTTGGAACGGAGTTCCTTATCGCATATTATCGTAATTTAAGGACCAAAATAATCTAATTCTGGAAGCTTTCCAAGGCCTAGTAACTACCCGTCGGGGCTGTGGCTTGTCGAAAGGATAACGCGGCTCCGAAACAAGGGCGAAGAAGGAACATGGGTTTGGTTTTTAGTCAGTAGAAGTCTGACACTCCCCTTCGCTCTGCCCAAGAGCGGGGGGGGTCATTCGATGATTTTCCACCCACCAAAAAAAAAAAAAAAAAAAAGGCCTAGTAACTAATTATACTGGATGAACTTGACTGGTTGGCTTGGAAAAAACAACTGCCCGACTACTTGGGCCGAGGAATACATTTAAGTTTCGTTTGGCACAACAGCTGACTATTTTTCGCGATTACGATGCCCCATGGAGAAAGTCTGAATATTACCCTGAAATATGACCACACCTCTCTGATCCGTGCTACAGATATAAACTGAGATGTCCCAAATAATTTTCTCACAATGGTACTCATGTAGTGAGTCTATATGGTTACACAATGGTATAATAAGCATACATGACCTAAAATGAAGTAAGTAGGTAGATAATCTTCAATAACAGTATTCCAAGTATTCGATATAAGATACGATACGTGTATTCAGACACGGCAGACATACTAAACCTTCAGAAATTCAAATAATGTGGGACAATGAACGGCAGATATTCAGAATTATACGCATTCTATACACTGCGACTATTCTCCGAAGAATATTATTAGCTTCATGTAATAGGAAGATATTTCATTTATTCCGTTCTTATACTCAATTTCACATAGCTAACACAAAAAATAAAAAAAATTACACATTAAAAAATTGTTACTAACACTTATATGGATTCTGTCCGAAATAAATGGTTAATAATAGCTGTATTTTTAGCTTTTGCACCTTGAAGTATACAAGTTGTGACAATTACAGAAAAGTTAAAAGGGAATTGGCTGGCATGGTATGGGCATGTGAGGAGGGACGAATCGCATGTGACTAAAATAGTAATGAATATAAATGTGGATGGATGGAGAGGGAGAGGAGGACCAAAGAAAAGATGGATGGAGTGTGTGAGGAGTGATATGAAGGAAAAAGGAATAAATGAAAACGTGACAACTGACAGGGCAGAATGGAAGATAATAACGTGTTGCGCCGACCCCAAATGACATAGAATAAGTGCAGGAAGATGATTATAACTTTGAAGGATACAATAGGATGATGACTGACTTTCTCATCGATAATGCTAATTTATTATTACTTTTAATAACAAAGTCAACCACCTGCTTAGGAATATCTCCTACTTAAATCCTCAACAAAAATAAATAAATACTAGCTTGACACTTGACTCGTAAGATCGCGTTGGAGATGTGTGTGTGTAATACTATAAAAAAAAACTTGCATCTTAGAGCATTTTATTAACTCTTATTATAATTTCCTTTTAAGATCTAATGTGTCAAGTTCAACTTTCGAACTTGTTGACTGATTCAAATGTGGGTAGGTACTGAAGATTCTAAAATTTCACCGAGCATGAAGCAATAGATCTGGATGTCCTTTCTATTTCTGAAGTGGAAGCGTTGTCACAAGAACGAGTTAGGGTTGATACACATAATAGCAAAGATTCATTCTTACATGCCAATTTTGAAACAGTAGAAAAAATCATCATTTGCATAATGGGTGTGTCGATAAAGTCGAATGAGTACCCGAATTCTGAAGCTGTGTTCTAGGATAATTTAGTTGGACAGCTTAATAATCAGGTGATTGGTAGACCACTTCCTTATACTCAAGCTTATCAAATTAACTGCGTAGTTAATGATCAAGACAATATTATGACTAATACCTACTAATTATGTATAGAATTATATATAGAAAAATACAATACTGTTCCTCGTAAATACCTAGCAATATATTTTGTTAGCCACTTCTTAGTAGGTACAACTTGAATAAAAAGAACACGTTATAACAAATGAATAAAGTATAAAGTAATAGAAATTAATTTATGATAATGTAGCAGCATAATATTTATCGCACCTATTAACAATAAAAATACGAGCAACAACGACTTAAATATTAATAGCGCACTAATTATAAATCTAATCACTCCCTGTTATATTGCCAATTGAAAAGGACTGGCTTCGTTTAATTGCAAAGCTAAATAACTAGTTGCATATATATTTTAATACCATTTTAATCTGACAATCCTTAGATTTAAAATGGAGGACATAAATCATCTTAAGTGCCTATCTAATCTATAAGACATCGGTACATACTCAGACAGAAAGTCCACTTCGTGAGTAGTGATTTTCTGTCATCCTATATTATTTAGCCATAATTATTGTCCTTCTCCTGGACAACCTCCTGACTTCTGACGATGGAAATTAATGCCACTACAAACTGACCCCGAGACAACTAGATCTCAACAACTCGACCACGATGAAACGCAAACCGAGGAGAAATCAGAGCCGAAATGAAAAAAAAAGAAATCGAAAATGCTCCGCGTAGTGCCAGAAATTTTTGGAACTAATGAGAAAATATAATATTTTCTATAATAATATAATAATTACTGTTAGCCTGTGTCATCCCACTGCAATGCAAAGTCCCCCCACGACTTCCAAATTTTGCGATCCAGGGCCAATGTGGACCACTGGTCGTTGGCTCCGTCAAGCTCGTCCCGCCATCTCCTTCGAGGTCTACCACGTCGCCTTCTGGCATCGTCAGGGGTCCACAACGTGGTTGTTTTGGCCCACAGGTCGTGGGGCATACGGCAGACATGGCCAGCCCAGTCCCACTTCAGCTTAGCGGCTTTTTGAGCAACGTCAGTGATTTGTGTTTTGGAGCGCAGTGTGGTGTTGCTTAGACGGTCGATTAGTTTAACGCCTAGGATACTACGCTCCATTGCACGTTGGAAAACCTTGTTGAAAAACCAAATATAATAATAAATAGAAAATATCTATAAGCATTTTCCACTCGTAAACCTTCTCCACTCATCCTCTTAGTACAAAACTCAACTTTTTATTATTCTATACCCGTAAGCAATAAAAGACAAATCATACATACATGTGTACCGGCCTTACAGCCGTAATATCACAGATGTCATATTCAAATTTATTACAGCCCACTTAGCAAGCAAGTACTGTCAACCACACTTGCACTACGAAAATCACCCTTACTACTGAGACACAAAGACGATCATCATTAGCCTAATCTTTTACTAACAAGGTATGTTAGAGTTGGCTTACAGTCATTCATTCATTTATTTATTCATTAACAATTTACATTGTGTTAACTGGATGCAGCTGAATTTAGTATTTTACATCAAGCTACTTCTGATCGGACCTTCAAAACCCAATTAATTGTTTAGTAGTCATCATCGCCATAGCCTGCCAAGATTCCCAACAACATTGGGGTTGGCTTCCAGTCTGACCTGAACTCAAAACTCAAACTCAAATCATTTATTTCAATTATGCCATTACAGGCATTGAGAGCAGCGGTGGCCCAGTGGTGTCGGCCCCGACTTACGAACAGTAGGTCGTGGGTTCGAACCCAGGCAGGCACATTACTTTGTGTAATTTATTTCATCACCGCTGCTCTCAAAACGGTGAAGGAAAACATCGTGAGGAAACCGGCATGTCTGAGAACCAAAAAATTCGAAGACATGTGACATCTACCAATCCGCATTGGGCCCGCGTGGTAGATGATGGCCCATTCTCTCTCAAAGAGAGGAGGCCTGAGTCCCGGCAGTGGAAACATTATAGGCTAATGATAATGATGATGATCGCCATAGCCTGCCAGGATTCTCAACAACATTGGGGTCGGCTATCCAGTCTAACCTGATGCAGCTGAATACCAGTATTTTACATGGAGCGACATAATAATTGGTTTCACTAGTTATCAGACTTTAGGCCAACGGACTACGTGTAACAACTGTCCGAGACATAAAAAAATCAAGAAATCAAAACATCAAAATATTTATTTCAAGTAGGCCAGTTACAGGCACTTTTGAATAGTTGAATTAAACTAACTGCGGCACTCAGAGATATCCAACGATTACTCAAGCCGCCACCCAGCAAAGGCCTGATATACTTTTGTATGACAAAACTGCCAAAAACCTTTACCAAGCGACGGCCCAAGCAACCACTGAAGCTCTCCGAGTGCGGCAGCAAACTACTACACTAATAACCCTCCTTTTGGGCTTCGCCGCAGTCGGGTAATGAAGTTAAATAAACTAAGCTACAGTCCCAGTCACAAGGCATAATAACTCATGAGTGTACTGTAGTTGCCCATTCCAAAGCGTTGGTCTCATGCGAAGAATGGCAAGAAACTCTTTTTTAAGGACACTCTTTTTTAACAAATGTCAGCCTAAACCAATTGCTTTACGTGCTTTCCGAGGAAAATCGGTATGTTATGATGGTCACCCATCCATTGGCAAGCGTTGCTTAAGTTTTAAGATCGAGCTATGCAGCTATTATCATTTACCCACGAGTCCCGTCACACAAAGACATGATAAATGGTTACCAACCAGTGCATTTCACAGTACTATCACTTTCACTTTAAAATGTATGGAGGCGGCTCAAAAACTAAAGTAATGTATTCGTTGTTATTTCGTATGCGGGACGTGTATTGTGTGATGTATGAGTTGTACCTATGACAGTTTAGATATTCGTGACGACATTGTTTGAGTTGAGGGTTACGCAAAATTGAATTGGAGCAGTTTTATATGATTTCGTGGGTTTTGGCTGTATGTGGGCCGTGTATTTCAGTCAATATTATTAGAAATTTCCAAAATTTGCTTTGGCAAGCTTTTTATGTTAAAAAGTATTAGACTACTGGCCCGTGTTGAAAAAATTATGGGTCATGTGAACCACCAGGTTACCTATCTAGAACGATATAGGAGCATAAAATAATAAGATTCAGCACTATGCCGTCACTTGTAAGCTGTCCAACCGAGTGCAGGTGAGAATTCAAAAGTACAGGTAGACTGGGTACATTTTGGTCATATATTTTTGTACGGCATTCTTACCATCGATAGATCCATGAAAAATAATAAGAAAACGCGTAGTGCCGTAAAAAAATGTTGCGCCACAAAGTCGAAATTTTTATTTTATTTTCCGACAATTTCGAGGGTAAATTTGGTCATTTGATTTTGTACGGCATCAGTTTCATACTATTTCAATACTGCTTCTAATCCATTATTCCGCAACGCCGTACAAAAATCATGAGACAAGGGGAAATAATCGAGGGTTGTAACCCCCTCTCTTTCCGCTGGTCCAGGGGGTGATTTGACACAACATAAAATTATTTTATTTTGAAAGTATTTTATGCATAGATAATATTTTTTAATATGCCGTACATTTTCGTTGGTCCAAAGGGGAAAAAAACTGAAAATAAAAAAATTAAAAAGAAAAAATCCATATAACGAAATGTAAGGTGAAATTCATCACGATATTTTTTTATACGGCATTTAGATAGTTTATTTGTACTAATTTTCATACTCTTTTCGTGATTCTAGGTTCCTAGTTAGAAACTATGTTAAATATGGGTTTGTATACTATCGATTTATACCAAAAAAACAACCGACTTCAAAAACACCAAAAAGAGAAAAATAAACTTCAGAAGAAAAATCAGCTTCTGAAGTCGGTGACATTTGTTTGTTTGATTTCATTTTTTTGCCACCGACTTCAGAAGCTGATTTTTCTTCTGAAGTTTATTTTTCTCTTTTTGGTGTTTTTGAAGTCGGTTGTTTTTTTTTGCAAAAAAGTTTTTTTTATTTTTTCATTTTTAGTTGTAATAAGTACCTATATTATATCCTATACAAATATTTACTATGCATTTAACATTCAACCAAGAAACCTAACCCTTAACCTTCAAGATTCCCCTATTTTTGCTTTCAACTCTTAACCGTTGAGGAGTAGTATACCTTCCATTATCAGCTCATCAACATGAATACAAGTGATGACTGCTAGATGCGAATACTTGAATAGCGCCAGAAAAAGCACGAAAATTCATAAAACAACAAAAAAAATGTGTATTGTACACATCTGCATACCCCCTCAGAGCATACAGGCGTGATGTTACGTCATGATAATGTATACTCAATAAACATCCAAGCGATTCCAGCAATTACGACACATTTGCCGTCTATTTTTGAAGAGTTCCATTGTAACTCTTTCAAATAAAAAAAGAATTTTGATAATCGGTCTACAAATGGGGGAGAAATCAGGTAACATACATAAAAAAAAAAATAAAAAAAAAAATACATACACACGAACATAGTAACCTCCTTTTTTGAAGTCGGTTAAAAATAAATAGACATGTTGTCACTGATAAATCCAAAATACAACATATTTTTGAGAAGTACTCGCACATTTTCGGTTGAGGCAACTATAAGTCTGTAAGTCTTAAAATAATTAACAAGGAACAGTTGACGTCAACTGTTCCTTGTTAATTATTTTAAGACTTCTCTTAGTCGTCTAGCTCATTTCAATCCCTAGGTAGATCAGTAATTGTTTCGAAAGTAAATCTTATGTGGAGCTGTAAAATTGAATTTTCTACAAGTCATATGTATCATATTCGAAAGGATTTATACGCCGAAAAGCAGAAATGAAGCTTTCAAAAAGACAACTATGAAATTGGAAGCAACGGAGTCAATTGGAGTTAAAACAACATATGAAGAGAAGTACCTACATAGCACAGATTTGGTGTAATGCCTACAAACAAATACCGTCGACCTTGTTACCAATAAGCTATGGATGGATTCTCAATGACGGTCGGTACGATTTCGACTGGTTCCACGGCGAGGAATGCCCCCAAAAAGTCTTCGACATAACGGAACCGGATGAGGAATCAGGCGAAGAAGATGATGACGTCATTTGTAAATAAATAAATCTTTACATCTTTAATCTGTACGTAAGACTTTGATTTTGACAAAAACATATTTATGTTTCAGAAAATGATAGAGAAGATAATTCGGACGTCGATGAAGACGTTGATTCCGATAACAACTCAGCAGCTGATTCCGATACTGAATAATTTAAAGAAAAACCATGTTTTTTATTATCATCATTAAAATATATCGATTTTTTTCTAAAAAATGATTGTTTTATTTATTCACATCATTACAATGAAACAAATCAATTATATATATGTATCAATAATGTTTGAAGTATATATTAAACCAAAAAGTATACAAAACTGTTGATACTGGGATTGGCAGTTTCAATTCTTGGATATAATATACACACCGTTTCAGTTCAGTTAGACGTCATAGTGATTTTTTCATATTATCAATTGTTTTCTTCAAAAATATTTTAATGCCGTACTGTATCAGTTTGATAATATCAGGAGTAATCACCATACTACGTTTGTATGGAAGAATGACTGGCTTGTGCAACCTTAAAATGGTAGCGTCATTTTCATCAGCCTAAAAGATAATGGTCTGCATTAAAATGTACGGCATAATTTTTTCCTAATTTATTAATGTTAATACTATTTAAAACAAGGGATAAAATTTAGAAAACTGCTATATTTCATTAATCTATGATATTTAAACTTTTGCAATAATTTTCAAAATTTCAGTTTTTGTATTTCTCTATAACTTTTTTTTTAACAGTTTCTTTTGAACGGCAATACTATATAACAATTGTATTTTACAATATCATGTTAAAAAAAAAGTTCCCGTACAGGATCAAATGACTTTACAGCTTTAAAAATCAAGGATACGATGAAATTAAGATAATTATTGATATACATTTAAAATGAACAATATTTTTTGACGGCATTATTTTTTACAGTACTTTTGAGTGCTAGATAATGTTTTGGAACCGAAGCCGTACTTTTTCAAATCACCCCCTAGACCAGCGGAAAGAGAGGGAGTTACAACCCTCGATTATTTCCCCTTGTCGCATGATTTTTGTACGGCGTTGCGGAATAATGGATTAGAAGCAGTATTGAAATAGTATGAAACTGATGCCGTACAAAATCAAATGACTAAATTTACCCTCGAAATTGTCGGAAAATAAAATAAAAATTCCGACTTTGTGGCGCAATATTTTTTACGGCACTACGCGTTTTCTTATTATTTTTCATGGATCTATCGATGGTAAGAATGCCGTACAAAAATATATGACCAAAATGTACCCAGTCTACCTGTACTTTTGAATTCTCACCTGCACTCGGTTGGACAGCTTACAAGTGACGGCATAGTGCTGAATCTTATTATTTTATGCTCCTATATCGTTCTAGTTAGGTCACCTGGTGGATCACATGACCCATAATTTTTTCAACACGGGCCAGTAGTCTATATGGACTTCAAGCAAGTTTTTTATTATCTCCATCTCCGTATAAAGATAATTATGAGGGACTGGTGTAAGTGTATAAGTCCTATAGAGATATGATATGATGCAGAATTAATGTTTGATTTTAAATAATTTATTGTGGAAAAAAACGAAGTTAGCTCTAAAATTCAATTAGTCTCCACTACAATAGAAGATGAAATAACCCTTTGAGATTTACCGCAGTCGGGTTAAAAGAAAGAACTATCTAAACTTTTACATTGAATAAATGCTAAAAACTTAACCTACACCAAGGAGAGTTATTCCGGTCTGATCCCCTAAAACTGATACCCTAGGGGATCCGTTTTATTATGAATTATTTTCTATTCCGGTCTGATCCCCCGTAAAAGAATCGGATACCCTGACACATTTTTAGGACAGTCAGCAACAAAATATTTGTACAGCTTCTATTAGATTATGTTTTTATTATATAAATTAATTGTAAATTCGTTTGTTTGTTTTTTTTTTGTTTTTTTTCCTGAAAATAAAGAATAGGTAGTAAAGTCCCACAAACTACCAGGAGAACAGAAGTAGGAAGGAGGTATTGGAAATAAGATTCTTCAAATCAAATCTATATTATGCCTTTATAGTAAAGTCCCACAAACTACCAGGAGAACAGAAGTAGGAAAGAGGTATTGGAAATTGGAATCTTCAAATCAAATCTATATTATGCCTTTATAGTAAAGTCCCACAAACTACCAGGAGAACAGAAGTCGGAAGGAGGTATTGGAAATTGAAATCATCAAATCAATAATAAGCCTTTCTAATACCATACATTTCATTGTTGGAGATGTGATATGACACTTATGTATGTGTGTCTTAAAAATTCACCATTCTGACCTCCTGGTAGTTTGTGGGACTTTACTATCCTGGTTTCCTATCTCCAACAAAAAAAGTGCATGGTTTTAGAAAGAAATAATATAGATTTGATATAAAGATTCCAATACCTCCTTCCTACTTCTGTTCTCCTGGTAGTTTGTGGGATGATCGTACGATTGTAAGTTATAGAAATAAAAACTGATTATTTTTTCATTAACAACTGTTTTTCGGTTGACTGTACTTCACTTGTACTTGTGTCAAAAAGGGGATCAGAACGGAATGATAAATTACAGGGGATCAGAAAGGAATAAACAAAAGAAAAATATTGGCAGTGGATCGGTTTGGGGGATCAGACCGGAACAACTCACCAAGGAACATACTGTACCCATAGGTGCCGTATGTGGAATACCTCAGGTGCCATTACCTCAGGTGCCGTTAAAGCGGGTGCCCAATGTGGAATACTCCATTTAAATACACCATTTGCATCTATTCCTCATATTTTCCGACGTACAGTATACAATTCATATAAATCTAGATTTAAAGCAAACCTACATCTATAGTCATTTCGAATTCCATGCCTACATTTAACAGAAAGTCTAGTTAACTATGGTCAATAATTAAATGGAATAGTAGTATGAATAACTAATCGACATCACACTAGGGTCATACCATTTTGAAACTTGATTAGGTCTGACATAAAGCCGGGCTTTTGCAAAGTTTTATTTTTCGTTGTTCGGTATTCGTAAAAAAAAATCTAACGTGAAAAATCTATAAAATTGATACGAGCAAATGGCGGCTAAACACGGACACCTCCTCCTAATTGAAATTGAAAAATACTGGATAAAAGTGATAAAGCTGGTCTAAGTCCAGATGTAGGGCCAAAAGGCTGGACAAATCCGGATGGATGAAAACCCTACATTCAACTTAAAGATTTAAAGTCAGTTGATGGACTCAAAACAGTTGTATGAATAGACGATATTAATATATTTCATTTAGAGACGGAATGGATGCCATCAATATTCATAAAATACTGCATTTTAAGTTTATTGCCATATCGGATGCTGGCTATTTCAATATTCCATTGGTGGTAGCAGCAGAATTTATGCACATTTGAATGATTGAAATCGAGACATTCTTTTACGCAACGATTAAATATATATTCTTATTTTTTTATTGTAATCATATTCTATTATTACACAATGAAATAAAACGAGACATGGTAAACAGTGATTGCAGTGGATTCGACAAAAATAATTAAAAAAAGAAGAAATTTACTCCAAAACAAAAATAGAACAGAAGTACCTCTACCTACAAATAAAACCTGAAACTGAAGTGTAAACAAAAAAAAAACAAAACATATGACCCTTTTTTTTTTGGGGGGGTGGAAAATCATCAAATGACCCCCCCTCCCCCCCGCTCTTGGGCAGAGCGAAGGGGAGTGTCAGACTTCTACTGACTAAAAACCGAACCCATGTTCCTTCTTGGCCCTTGCGCCGAGGTCACGTTATCTAGTACAAAAATCCGCGACGGGCAAAACAAATGACCCTTGAAAACAAATAAGAAGAGCGTCCGTGACATCAAAAACAAAACATCAGCAAAACATATTATAACCCAAGAAAAAACATCAAGAAAAGCTGCCGAAGAAGACAGTAGTCTAGAAATCGATAGCTACCCTAATCTATCACCTACCACAACATATAATTATATGTATAGATAGCATATAATATATATACTGAAACTGGTTAGGCTACTCACTACTAGCGAAATATCGCTGATAGACGATATTGTTTATCGACCTAAACTTGAACCTAAATTTGTTAAGTTAGGCTGGGGTCTGTAGAGTATTAATTTGTTTTGGTGTTGTAGTGGTTATGAGATGAGGGCTAATTTCGGGGGCTGATACTTTAAGTTGATGATTGTGGTCGGTTGTCAGGCTGTATTTGTTCACAATTGTAACCAAAGGAATTGCTATTTCACTAACATTGCTTAGCTTAGCTAGCGACCCTATCTAGCACTTAATATTATGACAGTTTTGCGATGGTGAATGGAATAAATCTTATTCAAAGTACGTGTTAGGTTTAATCTTTGTAGATGTCACTATTTTGAAGAAAATCGAGGCAAAAAAATCCTTGTAACTACAAACATTCCAATCTTTCTAGTAATTTATGCGTAAAAATGTTTATTTTATACTCATTATAGTTTTGAGTTTTTCTCAAAAGACAATATTGACAGGGCTATTAGCGGTAATTATACTTAAATTATTTGAGGCCATTATTGAAAACGAAGGTGTCACGGTACCATACAAATCAAATAAATTTTGTATGACTACTTAGTCAAGGCCTCTTGAGAACAATACTCGTTTTCCCTAACCCTAAACGAAATGAGGAAAATTAAACTCTCAGCACTGAGCTGAGTGACGAAAATCAAACATTAAACTTTTTATTGACACTTTGTATAGTTATTGCCTGGTGTTCGTGAAAATTATCATAAAAAGATTATGTAGGCAGGAAGGTAAGCCTCTGTTTACTTTTAAATAAAATTCGAAAATAAATTACAAAACTAACTTATATCATTAACTTTGAAACTTCATTAAAGACAAGATTTTTTCTCCTTAATTTATCTTCCGTTAAGTTTTAATAAAAGTCTGTCACCGTTGCTTATTAAATTCGTAAAGTTTTACTCGGAACAAAGGGGTGTTGCGTATAGGCTTGTACATAGTTTCAATGATGTTTAGTTGTCTCCAGAAATGTTATGAATACCAGTTGGTTTGTTTTATTATGCAATATGTGAGCACCTGTTTTAAAGATAGGTATCGCTGAACATACACACAAGAAAAAAACAGAGCAATTGCTAACCTGCTCCTTATAGGAGTCGGTTCAGAAGAGAAATATTATTATTATTATTATAGCTAGCCTACGGTCCCACTGCTGAGCAAAGGCCTCCCGCCATTCCTTCCAACGGTCACGATTCTGTGCAATTTCTATCCAATTCTCAAGGAAGACATCCAGTTCGTCTAGAGATGTATTCATACGTAATGATATTCTAGCGGTCAACCAGATAATAACAACGGGCTACCCCAGAGAAATTCCAAAAAGGAAAATCCATAAGCACTTTCCACGCTAGAACCAAAAAACGCTCTATAATCGTGTTTTACAATTTCAAGAAAATCATACGAACTGTCATACTTTTAACGTTTCAATAATAACAAATAACGACAAAATCAACTCGAAAACCGTAAAACACGAAACCAGAGACGCACAACTAGTGTTCCCTTCGAGTGAACCTAGTCTGTGTAAAATTAGTCTAATTAGTAAACTTTCAAAGGGTTCAAAGACAGAAATTTCCACTCGGAGATTTTGCGTAATTGCTCCTTGTTTGTTTGAAATGCTCCGGTAAACTGGTTCCGTGCCATTATCTATCATTAGGATCTTTCATTCAATTGTGCGAGTAAGCAATTGGACTTGGATGGCCCACTATTTCATTTGGAAACTTTAAGTAATTAGAAAATGTCTTGCTGGATTGGATGAGTCCAGAAAAGACTTTGAGGTTAGAAGGGAGGTGAAAAAAATCATAACATTGTTTACTAGTTACAGAAAGAATCTAGGTGGATTATGCAATAGGGATGTTAACTAAAAGAATCTAATTAGTCCGTCAGATAGATTTCCAAAAAATATTGGGCACAATTTTTTTCGTTTTCACGTAAACAAACAATGAAGACGATACAGTGCTTTGAAAACTCGTGTGACGTCATATTCTAAGACATTAGTATGGCATTTCTTAGCGAGCAGTAACGTCACAACCTCCCACTCAAATCTTTGACGCGTTTCCAATATTTTTCTATAATTAACAGACGGACTAATTAGAATCATATTTTTTTTAGTCAGTAAACATCCCTATTTTAAATGAAGGAGTAAATGACAAAGTGACTGCTTCCAGGAGAAAATGAGGCAAAAACACGTATTGCTAACTACTTTTTAACCGACTTCAAAAAAAGGAGGAGGTTATCAATTCGACTGTATTTTTTTTTTTTTTTTTTTTTTTTTTTTATAAATTATATTTATTCATAGAAATTTTACAATTATAGCAGCAAGAAATTTCAGCCAAACTGCAGAACAGTTTGGCACCGACACTCACATGGGTACATATAGAAAATCTACCAGAACCACTTTGAAAAGCAATACCTACCATACATCGCTTCTTTTGCCAGCAAATCATAAAACGGTCTGCTATGTTAAGATCACGACGCTTCAAGACGATAAAAGATATAATTTCTATACACTTCGCAAAAATATTGTTTTCTATATAAGTAAAAACCTCGAAAGTGCCCATGACTTGATCACTACACAGTACGTTATAACAATGGGTGACTTCAACGCACAAATTGGGAAACCGAAATCTTTCGAGTACAATGTGATGGGTAAATACGGTTTCGGTAATAGAAGCAAGAGAGGAGAGAAACTTATTCAATATGTACATCAACATAACCTAAAAATAATAAATACTATGTTTAAAACAAAACAAGAGAACAGATGGACATGGATTTCTCCCGACAAAAAGACAAGAAATGAAATCGATTTTATAACATCTACCAAACCGCATTTATTTTCAAAATATGAGGTGTTGAATTCATTATCCTTTGGAACAGATCACAGACTGCTTCGAGCGACTCTTATCCTGACACCAATAAGAAAGAGTAGACGTAACTTCACTGGCAGCACAAACACACTTCAAAATTTAGAAGATCGCGAACAATACTTGAAAAGCCTTAGCGAACAATTACCAAAATTACTAGAGACACATGAACACCTTACAGCCAAAGTTTACTACCAGATGTTAGAAACTGCAATAAAAACAAGCCTGAAAAACAAATCTAGATCCAAGAAATCAGCTATTCTAACAAACAAGGCATTAGAACTAATGAAGAAAAGAGGCGCTTTACAAAACAAACCTAATCTGAACAAAACAGAGAGAGAAGACCTGAAAACCCTATATAAACAAACAAACAAGGAAATAAAGCAATGTTATGAATCACACAGAATGGACACTATAAAAAAACATATAGAAAACACAAGATCGGCTAAGAAAGCATTCAAAGAACTAGACAGAACAAAATCTTGGATTCCATCTCTACAACATGGTACAACAAATAGCAAATCACGTAATGAGATTATAAAAATAGCTACACATTTCTACAAAAGCTTATATAGTGAGCCAAACTCGATACAAAACATAGAGACGCCAAACAATCCAAAGAATACGTCGACTGTGGAAATGTTTTGCGAATCGGAAATCTTTTCACAAATACTGAAATTAAAATCAGAAAAAAGTCCGGGACCAGACGGTATTGCAAACGAGTGTGTTAAACACGCCAGAGCCCTTCTAGTCACACCTCTTACTCTATTGTTTAACAAGATCCTAGATAAGGAAGTGGTGCCTGAGCAGTGGACTGAATCAGAAATAATCCTTCTTTACAAAAAAGGTGACCCAGCAGATATAGGTAATTACCGTCCGATAAGTCTGATGTCCTGCTTTTACAAGTTATTTTCATCATGTCTACTAAACAGAATATCGTCGGATTTAGACACATTCCAACCTACGGAACAGGCAGGTTTCAGAAAAGGGTTCAGCACTACAGACCATATACACGTACTAGACCAAGTCATCGAAAAATATCAGGAATTTCGAAAGCCGCTCTACATAGCTTTTATTGACTACAAAAAAGCTTTTGACTCTATCTCGCACTGCAGTATATGGGAAGCACTAAATAACCAATCGGTAAATCCTAAGTACATAAATATTATAAAAAATATCTACTCCCAAAGCACAAGTCGAGTCAAGTTGGATAGAGCCGGGCCCGTAATCAATATCGAAAGAGGAGTCAGGCAAGGCGATCCTATCTCACCGAAATTGTTCATAGCTGTCTTACAAAACATAATGGCAAACCTCCCATGGTCGAGGAGAGGCATAAATGTAAATGGAAAACATCTGAGCCATTTACGTTTTGCTGATGATATTGTTCTGCTATCGGAAAACCCTTTAGAACTTAATATTATGGTGAAACAATTACAAGCAGCGAGTGAATATGTAGGTCTGGAGATGAACCTCAGCAAAACCAAAGTCATGACCAACAACGAAATGACGCCTATCTTGGTCAACGACATGCCGCTAGAATACGTCGAAGACTACATATACCTGGGAAAGCAAATGTCGTTCGGGAAAAATAGGAATATTGAAGAAATAGATCGTAGGGCAGCTATTACCTGGAAAAAGTATTGGGCTCACAAAGAGATATTTAAATCAACCCTCCCGATTAGATATAAAAAGACTATACTAGACGCTACAATTTTACCTTGCCTCACTTACGGCTGTCAAACTTGGACATATGATACCAAGGCGAGGACCAAAATTCAAACCACACAAAGAGCTATGGAGAGAAGCTGTTTAAACATCAAATTAAGTGATAAAATAAGAAACACAGTCATTCGCAATAGGACTAAAGTGACAGACGCTCTCAAGTTTTCGCAAAGCCAGAAATGGAGGTGGGCCGGGCACGTTGCAAGATATTCTGATGATCGTTGGACCATCAGAGCAACTAAATGGGAAGGCCCACACGGTACCAGAAAAAGAGGCCGGCCCTGCGCCCGCTGGCAGGACGAAATAATAGCGAATGCTGGACGAGACTGGTTAGACACCGCTTCAGATAGAGATAGGTGGAATTCTTTGGAGGAGGCTTTTACCCTAAGGGGGTCCACACATTAATTATATTTTATATTTTTTTGCAATCATACTGTAGAATCACTTTGACATAATTATTACTCATATTTTAATTTACAATTCTGCCCTGCTAAGCCGAAAGGCGCTATCTCTGAGATACGCCCTTTTAGTTTTTTTTATACCATTCAATAGCTAGAAGAATTTCGCATCTAATGGTATAAGCCAAATAGCGATATCTATTTAAAAACATTAAAATAAACCACTAAGAAGTTTTTTTATATCTCAATTTTTCCTTAAATTACTAAGAGATTTGACGGCATGTCGTATAAATGAAGCCAAATAGCCTTATATTGACATAGGCTAGAAACGCTTAAAAAATGCGCGTAAATGTGGGTATTATTAGTTCGCTAAGGTTTGAGATACTGCTATACCTAAGTATAGTAGGTAATTAAAATTGACTTTAATATCTTTAGTAATAAGGATTACACTCGCTTACATTTTACAATAGAGCGTGTCGTGACATGAAGATAAACATTAGTAACGATCATTTCTTAGTTTGTTTTGTTGGCGGAAGGAAGCAAAAATTCGTTTTATGCTGTGTTAAAAATAAGGAAAACTTTATTAAATACAGTATTTTTCTAATTACGCAGAGATAAGCTTTTGTGTATTAATATTAAGGTAATTTTTTTAAAGTTAATTCTCTAGTTTCTCACTTTCTTTGAGGTTAAATTAATTTCAAACTTGAAGTTTCGAGAACAACACTTCGAAATTACAAGTGTTCATCTCAGTTGTTAATTATACACTCAATTGCACATGAATTGTGATAATGTTAACCTTTAGAGAAGCTCTGAGAACAGAGGCAGTTTTAACATTAGGTACAGAACTGGTTTCGATAATGAACCGCATTATAGGATGCATTATAGATACAAAGTTCTTAAAATTAGACAAACTTCCATCTCCAACTTAAAAAACAGTACCAGCAGGAATATCTCAAACAAAAAAAAATTAAAATCTCTTTCCAGTAACCTGCTAATAGAATGTCTTTTTGGCGGGAACTGCCAACTTTTGATTAATTTTATTTCATAGAAAGCAAATAACTTGCTTTAACTTTTTTTTTTGTAATTTGCTGCTACATTTAAAAAAGTTGTTAAAAAAAATATTAAATGAAGTTTTATTACAAATTTATTCGGTATTTTCATCAAATATGAAAAAAAAACATTTTGTATGGAACTTTCTATGAGCAGAATAAGACTAAAAGCATTAACTCAATTTTTGAAGCCTTTCTTTTTAATCAAAATAGCGGTATCTCACGAAATAGGTATAATGGTGCCATTTATGGATAATTTAGGTATGTCAGCTATATCTAGGGACAAAAATACGTTTATATAAGTTTTAACAGTTTTAAAAATATTAGTTTTAACCCCCGTTTGAAGGAGGGAAAAATCCATTCACAAAAAGTCGTTTTTCTCAAAACTTACTCTGATTGAGTTAGCGCTTTTCGGCTTATCAGGGCAGAATTTCTTCAATCTTAATTCAATTTTTTAATCGAAATGTTAATGTTTTTTAACTTAAGGATTATTTGTTGATTTTATAATTTATAAGGTTATTTTACTATTTTTATTTGATCCTTATTGGTTCTAATTGTTATTGTTTATTATTTGATTGTGATTTAATTGTTTAGTGTTTGTAAATTGTAATGTATAGAATTAATAGTTTTGAATCGGAATAATAAATGAGTGATTTTTGTTTTAGTGTAGGTAATCTTATTTGGTGATTTTATAATTAATGCTATTTATTGTTTAATTTGATTATTATTGGTACTAATTGTTATTGATTATTGATTGTATAAAAAAAAAAAATATATATATTTTAAAAAATCAAAATAATGATTGTCTTTTTGCTTTAATGTCTGAGTTTAATGTAATCTAATTTGATGAGACAATGTAATTTATTGTTTTTGATTTGATTATTATTATTAGTACTAATTGTGATTGTTGTTATCCAATATTTGAGTGTGTGGAATTAATAAAGCTTTATTATTATTATTATTATATAAGTACTCATAGCTCAAAACTTTAAAACTTTTGTATTGTTTCATGTGTGTACCTTTTTCTGATTTGTTTGTAACGTTAGTATTAAGATACATGTTTGTTTTTAGCTACGCTTGCTGGCAGATAACATTGCTTATACCTAATCTAATTATGTTTTCTCTTTATGTGAATTTAAATTCTTTTGACAAAATAAACATCTTTACAAGTAGTACACCCGAAACTGCATCCTCACGCGAAAACACGAACAACTCACACATACTCGTACATAAAGAGAGAACACAAAGCGACCAGTTACAGTACTTATCAGCACAATAAGTAAAACAATCGGACTGGTCCGACGCGCTTTCCACGCGCCGCTGTCCGTCGGTACTCGAAGTCGATGCATATTTCATGAATGCTTGGCCCTAGCACGAGCGGGAGGCGTAAACGTTAATTCACTTCGTAGATTTTTAATTTTTTAATCGAAAATACACATAACATAAGGCACGTCCTGTGATCCCCAAAGGGTTAGGCAGACGTGTACCTAATAGTTCACCCACATTTCGCCAGCTATTTAATAGGGTGGCGAGCCTCCGTGGTCGTACTGAAAAAAATCGTAAAAAATCTGTTGGTAAAAGTTTGATGTGCAGACGTCTTGTACAGGAGTATCTAGTAAAGTTATGACATTTAAAACCTGCGTTAAATTTAGGCAAGCGTAACTAGAAGGTTCCAAGATAATAGCTTAGACCAAAAAAGTCAAGGTTCAAGTGTCTAACCACCCCTATTCTTCTTCTTAACGTGTCGATGACAATTTAAATTGAGTCGGCCCGAAATTTGGCGACGAGTTCGGCACTTTCAGTAGCCTCCATCAACTCCTGTGATGTGCAAGTAGCAGGACAGGCTGGACACGATATCAAGTGCTCCATAGTCTGTGGGGCAAGACCACATTTACACTCCAGGGCAGAGTCGTCTATGAGTCTCCACCTGAACAGGTTTTCCTTGCTTCGGCCTACCTGTGTCCGGAGTCTGTTAAGAGACTGGTTAGCCATGGCAACTCGTGTCCAGGTGGAAGACGAGACGAGACTAACGACGACCACGAGACGACGACGACGACGACGACGGAGACGAGTATTTTCAATTTAAAAATCGTTGTTTCCACCACCACGTTGCGTTTACACCGCACATTCGTACTAGTTACCGTCGATGCATATTTCATGAGGCCATTGAGTGGCGGCCACGTGGGAAACTTTAATGTAGATTATTTAGTGATACGCGGTTTTTATCATAAAAGTGTGGTATGGTCAGATGGATTAAAACGAGGTTGGATCATGTTATGATAAAATAAGTTTCATATTTAACATAACATCACGAATGTCATGAACGAACGTTTCTGCAGAGGTGAATCTAAAATTACCGCCCACATTTTTCGCTAGTTATATGTAATAGAGAGTGTGCCAATTGTTATCAAGTAGGATAAAATCTAGAATCCAAAATGCACAACCAATTGAAGGGGACTTTATTGCAAAGTTTCATTTGATGAAACCTCTACTAGATCCTTAATAGAGGTTGCTCATCAATTTTCAGTACTTTTTACTCTCTCAAGCTAAAACGAGAGAGATTTCCTGTCTATTTGTTGCTAATGGAAACAATTCTTCCACATTATTTTGGTCACGGATATAAAAGAAGCAAAAATCTTCAATAGACCACTGTGCTTTATTGACAACCTTATCAAAGATTTTTTTCAACTCACGACTCGATGACTAAACTAAAAGGATTCGTGATTCAATATTATCCTCATTGCCAAAAAACCTTTAAAATTATATTAAGGTCATCAATAAACTAATGTTATCTATAGACTCTTCAGTCTAGTCTAGCCAGCCACTTCGTGACTAAAACTAAAAACCTTTAGTTCAGCACTTAGCACTCAAATTTAGTGACACGAACAAGGCCACACAAATTCGTCTATTATTACAGTCGCCGCCATTTTATTTAGCATTTTACTAATGAACACATAAAAATGAAAGCCTTAGAATACAACCTAATTACGTATAAACTAGTTTATTTCGTTATTTTTGTACTAAAATGGGGATGTCGTGAGTTGGATTATTAGTTTGTTTAAATTTAGGTGTGACTAATTATGCGGTTGACTGTGAAAAGATGATAAATGTAGGTAATAGTGTTTTGGAATTAATGGTGTTTCGACATGAGATTTTTACATATTAAAAGCTGTGTTTTTTGTACTTTATTCTAAATTAAATGTAGGTTATATCTTGAGTGTTTAACAGTTTAAGCTAAAAGCTGGTAGTACAACAAGCAACAAGCTATACTTTTCCAGTATAAGGGCGCGTACACATATAGGTCCGTTTTTACTGGATCCGTTTTAACGGATCAGAATTGGACCGGAGCGACATGATTACTGAATCCGGAATACTGTTTTGTGTGTGAACTCGCTCATGCAACTCCATACGCCATCAAATAACGGACCTGTAAAACGGATCGCTATGTGTACGAGCCCTTACATGGCTTCACTTTCTATATAATATTATTTATCGTAGCATGGGATATCCGAATTCTATACCTTAATTGTTGCGTACGGACTAGGCGTTCTGATCAAGAGTGTAAGTTAGTCAAATTTTTTCTTGATCCAAAAGTACCTTTTTAGTCTAGTCAACAAGTGCTTTTTTGATCAACTTTTTTCAGCAGTCTCCGAAAATTATGATTGAGGTGTCATTCGATTCGGAATGGCATCCCGATGATTTTTGAAAAAATTGAAGTTCCGCTTGCAAAAATTGCAAAAGTTATTAACAATTAACTAAAAAATTTAAAATGGTTTTAGTTTTTTGCAAATATCTCAAAACCTAATTATTATTTTTTTAAATTTGAAATAAGATTCAAAAAGGGGAGGAAATTTCCTAAAGAATATTCTAACTTTCGGAATTGTAGGACCAATATTAATAACTTTCCGATCGGGTTGAAAATACGCCCGAAAACTGGTACTCCGTCTTGCGCAAGCTACGCTCCATTCGGACCTTTAATGAATAAATGTTATTTAAACTTATTAAATATGAAAATTAAAAATTGAAAAAATTCAGGCGCCTGCAGGATAGATCAATACATAATAATCTGTGATCTAAAAATTTTTATCGCGAATTTTCAATAAGTTATCCATTAATTAATTAACAAATTTTTTGTAGCACGAACACTGACATTGCAAGTGCGATAATTATAACACTATTCATCTGAGATTTTTTTCCTTTCGTGGAGCTATTTTTCAAAGGTCTTAGAATAGGCTCTCTTTGGAAAAATTAAAAAAATGTTAATTTTCGTTTTTTTATTAGCAATTTACTGAAATGAAAAATTTCAAACCTTCATTAGACATTAAAAAAATCTTTTTTTTTATTATACTATTATTGAACCGTTTTTGTATGATCAGAAGCTACTTAAAAATGATTTTTTATATTTTTTATATCCTGTTTTTTAAAATATTTTTATAAACAAATGCGTTGTTTATGAGATAATTTAATGTTTTTTTTTTAATATCGTAATCTTTGATAATAATCATGTTTTTTTTTTAAAAACCGTTTCTTAAAAAAAAATGTTTTATTGCTTAAAAACGCATTTGTTGATTAACAATTATTTTCTCCCACTTCTAATTAATATTAAGGTATCATTTTTTTTAAATCACCATTATTTGGTTTTTCTTTTCGTTACATAAAAAAAAAATATTGTTTTAGTAAAACTTTCATTGTTTATGTAATAAACAATTTGTTAAAAACAAATAAATTTTTACTTTATATTTTTTTTCTTGTTTTACTTATTGTCACAAAAACAGATATGATTTTTTTTTCAAATTAAAAAAAAAGTTGAAAAAAAATTTAATGAAAAAAAAAACAAAATCATATCTGTTTTTGTGACAGTAAGTAAATATTGTCACAAAAACAGATATGATTTTGTTTTTTTCAAATAAAAAAAAAAACTGTAAAAAAAATTAAATGAAAAAAAAAGAATCATTCTGTTTTTGTGACAATAAGTAAAACAAGAAAAAAAATATAAATTAAAAATTTATTTGTTTTTTACAAATTGTTTATTACATAAACAATGAAAGTTTTAATAAAACAATATTTTTTTTTATATATCGAAAAGAAAAAACAAATAATGGTGATTTAAAAAAAATGATACTTTAATATTAATTAGAAGTGGGAGAAAATAATTTTTAATCAACAAATGCGTTTTTAAGCAATAAAACATTTTTTTTAAGCAACGGTTTTTAAAAAAAATATCATGATTATTATCAAAGATTACGATATTAAAAAAAAACATTAAATTATCTCATAAACAACGCATTTGTTTATAAAAATATTTTAAAAAACAGGATATAAAAAATATAAAAAATCATTTTTAAGTAGCTTCTGATCATACAAAAACGGTTCAATAATAATATAATAAAAAAAAAGATTTTTTTAATGTCTAATGAAGGTTTGAAATTTTTCATTTCAGTAAATTGCTAATAAAAAAACGAAAATTAAAATTTTTTTAATTTTTCCAAAGAGAGCCTATTCTAAGACCTTTGAAAAATAGCTCCACGAAAGGAAAAAAATCTCAGATGAATAGTGTTATAATTATCGCACTTGCAATGTCAGTGTTCGTGCTACAAAAAATTGTTAATTAATTAATGGATAACTTATTGAAAATTCGCGATAAAAATTTTTAGATCACAGATTATTGTGTATTGATCTATCCTGCAGGCGCCTGAATTTTTTCAATTTTTAATTTTCATATTTAATAAGTTTAAATAACATTTATTCATTAAAGGTCCGAATGGAGCGTAGCTTGCGCAAGACGGAGTACCAGTTTTCGGGCGTATTTTCAACCCGATTGGAAAGTTATTAATATTAGTCCTACAATTCCGAAAGTTAGAACATTCTTTAGGAAATTTCCTCCCCTTTTTGAATCTTATTTCAAATTTGAAAAAATTTAATTAGGTTTTGAGATATTTGCAAAAAACTAAAACCATTTTAATTTTTTTAGTTAATTGTTAATAACTTTTGCAATTTTTGCAAGCGGAACTTCAATTTTTTCAAAAATCATCGGGATGCCATTCCGAATCGAATGACACCTCAATCATAATTTTCGGAGACTGCTGAAAAAAGTTCATCAAAAAGGCACTTGTTGCCTAGACTATTTTCCCAAAGATATGGGCGAAAAGGCAGAAGTTACAGAACGCTAAGCTCCCTACATACTCATTTTGCTTCGAATCATTCATACACGCTGTTTGCGGGCACTACCACGCTAAAAAAAAATGAAGAATGACCTGTACATTAAAATATTAAAGTACTCAAATACAACCTGTTCGCAAATTCTTTTCCCCGAGAGAAATCAGAAAAGGCGCAGTTGTTGGAAGTTAATATTTGCACACCTTCCATTACTGAAATTTGGTAAGAATGAAAAGAACAGCAAATTATTTCACATCTCAATGTTTGAGTTACTGAGAAAAAATAAATGTACTTTTAAAAAGCCACAGTTGGAAAAGAAAAACCTGAAATGAATCCTCAGAAAACGTACGGCTAAGGGCTCGTACACATAGCGATCCGTTTTTACTGGATCCGTTTTAACGGATCAGAATTGGACCGGAGCGACATGATTACTGAATCCGGAATACTGTTTTGTGTGTGAACTCGCTCATGCAACTCCATACGCCATCAAATAACGGACCTGTAAAACGGATCGCTATGTGTACGAGCCCTAACAAGTTGACTTGTCTTACGAAAACAGCAATAAAACTGATGTTATATTTACCACCAGAACAAATATTTGGAATCTAACAAGAGCTGATAAAAGACTGACCCCAGGCTTAGTTCGCTAGGAAAAATCTACCAACATTTTTGCCTTCAAAGATCTACTTACAGAAATAAGACCGTTAATGTGTGTTATTATTGTGGTGACTTTAATGATCATTTGAGATCAAACACTGTTTTAATACTGGTATACACCACGAACATACACTGGCACCATGCCGCTTGTTTCGAAAAATATTACGCTTGACTTCTTAACTCTACGCGGGATCCGTTTCTACATTTTTATTTTTTTATTTCTTGTAGCCACGGATCCGTGGACAATTTTTTATTTTTTTATTTTTGTAGAAACGGATCCCGGGATCCGTGGAGACAAATCGCCGGGATCCGTGTTAGGTCAAATCGGATCCCGGGATCGGTGGAGACAAACCCCTTAATACTCAGGGTGCTTCCAATAGCGTCGAAATATCGGGAGCTCATAATAAAGGATAATCACGGAAGATATCCCGTATAACACTATAAGTTTATTATTTCAACCCACTATTGTAACAAATCTACTGGATTTAGAGGAATAAAAAGAGTTTAGACAGTAGACTTGAACATTATATTTTAAGGGAAAAGTAAAAAATACAAAACAAGTTATAAAAGAGGCACACTCTCAGAAGGGAGGAGGGAGGAAGGTTTTGAAGAACTTTACGGTTTTGGTTATCCTTGGCTTATATGGTTCCACGGCAGTGCAGGTCACTCTGGTTGTGATTAAGAATGGTCCTCTTCAGCGTCAGCGTCACCTTTGAGTAGGAGGACCAGCAGCAACAATGAACCTCCTCTTCAGCGTCAGCGTCACCATGAGTAGGAGGACCAGCAGCAACAATGAACCAGTGGATAGCTTAGAGTCCTTGGAGATGTTTCTTCGATCAGATTCAGATTAGAAGTCCGCGCGTGTGAAATCATTTCAGTTTTTATAGATCCACAGCTTGTCATTTTCTTTTTCTTTTTCAGAAGTTTAAATTCGTGACTTCATATTGTCATAAAAATGCAACTTGCCAGTATTCAAAACAGCCAGTAATATTTAATCCAAAACCTTTACGTAGAATTCTGAGAGCGTGTTAATTAATTATATGTAAGTTATAAAATACAATATATCTGAGCTATGTAAGGTTTAAAATATAATATTTGGGCTAACATATTGATAAAAAGAATTTAAATTACATAAATCAAAAGTAACCTTCATAGACTAAGCCAGTAAGAAACTATGACAGAAAATTAAAAGAAAAAGTATTGATAGTTTGACAGCCTGACGTAAAGTGTCATAACAATGAAAAATATGAAAATTATTTATTTTATTTTAGATATTTTAGAAGGAAACGAATCGTTATAGACCGATTCACAGAATAGTAATGTAAAAACCAATAAAACGTATGATAGATGCGAAGTGTAAGTATATGATGTAAAATGTAAATAAGTAAGTATTATATGAGAACACTACAGCCTCACTCAGTGAAATAAATAAAATACGTGGTTTAGAATAGCGAAATACCACACTATACAATATTGGAAATAACCTTTTCACGACAATATTCAATTACAAAAACACCTACTATAATAACTATATCAATCCAACTTTTAATGAGTAAATTGATCAGTAGGTACACATAACGACCCAACCAATCAATTATTATGTCCTCCACACGAACAAACTATCGTCACAGTAACGTGTAAGTATAAAGATAACTACAGTATTTCAACTAGGAACAAATGCTTGGTATCAGCTCACGCAACGCATAGAGCCTGGTTGAGTCTCTCGGGACATTATAATTATGGTGACAAAGGTGGGATGTCTATTCTAGCAGTGGATGGAACGAGGCTGTCACTGCTTCTGAACACCAGAATTTTACATAGACCGACTGCCTATCTCTAGTACCTACTGGCAAATACAGTACCCCATGCTAAGCATGCCATCGACTATCAAATATCTATATATGACAGCCGGGACCAACAACGGATTAACGTTTTCGTAGCAAGGAGGAAACTCATTACGTAATAGAAGATCACCAGTCCACGTACCAATCTAAGCAAATGCG
This sequence comes from Diarsia mendica, assembly GCA_949316265.1. Classification (NCBI taxonomy): domain Eukaryota; kingdom Metazoa; phylum Arthropoda; class Insecta; order Lepidoptera; family Noctuidae; genus Diarsia; species Diarsia mendica. The sequence goes on along the minus strand of OX438900.1, from coordinate 19,802,947 downwards.
GCTTAATCTGATCATTGACCCGAGCAGCCGTTATTATTTAGCCGTGGCGAAGTTGAGTGCAACATACCAAAAAGTGGTGTCTACATTATCGCCACCGTTTGGTCTTACAAAAAGGTTCTAGTTAGTTTACTGGTTATTCTTTATACTGGCTACCGTACAACCTACGTCCGCCGACACACCACAATAATTTATCATTCGAGTTGTTAATTAAACGGTCAGTTTCATTACTGGGCGACGCCATTTTGTGCTTTCATTAATTATATTACTGTACTGTCTCTTTTACGCTGAGCATGTGCGAAAACGTTTGAGCTTTCAATGACTTGATTTATGATGGTGCTGGTCTTTAGCACCATAGGTTAAATACCACCTTTAAGTTCGAAAAGAAGGTGTGCAGCCGATACGTTTGTTGGGGAAAACTAGTCTACTATACTACGCAGCAACTATACTTTTAACTTTTTGATTTTGATGCTAGATTTTAAAGATGGTGAAATGACTGCACTCTGCCTTTCTCACCTTACAAAGGAAAGCTCCCAATCACTGGATGCTTCGCTATGAATACGTAGTTTAAGATTTATAGTCAAACGTAAAAAAAAACAACCGACTTCAAAAACACCAAAAAGAGAAAAATAAACTTCAGAAGAAAAATCAGCTTCTGAAGTCGGTGACATTTGTTTGTTTGATTTCATTTTTTTGCCACCGACTTTATTTTATTTTTCTCTTTTTGGTGTTTTTGAAGTCGGTTGTTTTTTTTGCAAAAAAGTTTTTTTTTTATTTTTTCATTTTTAGTTGTAATAAGTACCTATATTATATCCTATACAAATATTTACTATGCATTTAACATTCAACCAAGAAACCTAATCAACATGAATACAAGTGATGACTGCTAGATGCGAATACTTGAATAGCGCCAGCAAAAGCACGAAAATTCATAAAACAACAAAAAAAAATGTGTATTGTACACATCTGCATACCCCCTCAGAGCATACAGGCGTGATGTTACGTCATGATAATGTATATTCAATAAACATCCAAGCGATTCCAGCAATTACGACAGATTTGCCGTTTATTTTTGAAGAGTTCCATTGTATATCTCCGAAGATCAGCACCAGATCTTCACCAAAAAGTATACTCTTTTAAATAAAAAAAGAATTTTGATAATCGGTCCACAAATGGGGGAGAAATCAGGTAACATACATAAAAAAAAAAAAAAAACATACACACGAACATAGTAACCTCCTTTTTTGAAGTCGGTTAAAAACAACAGTACCGCTTTTCCCTTACGAAGCTTTCCACAGTGTGACTCTTATTAGTCCATCTGTCATCTACTATTTAGATTTTTAGGACAACAAGCATAAAGGGAGGTATATTACTGGGATAAACCCTTTGTAAGTTTGTATTTCAAGACCAAAACACTTCTACCTCCCCGGTATTTTCACTAACCATTTATGTAACCATCTATCACGCATATCCATTCCAATATCTCAACCCATGAATCCAACCAAACACATACCACGACATATCGTAAACATATCAGCTTCAGTTACAGGTGGCTACGGCCGTGAGATCGTATAAATCTCAATTGGGCATAATTATTAATTACCAACGGGTAGCCATATAGTTTACTGCTAGTCTGCTAGCCTAGTGACCTGTGGAATGACTAATGTGTGCGTGGGAAGATGATGATATGCTGGGTATATTTGGATGATAGAAATGGATACTGAACTGAAGATTCAAGGTACATATTACTTCCCGTCGGGGCTGTGGATATCGAAAGGTTACCGCGGCTCCGACACAAGGGCGAAGAAGAAGGAACATGGGTTTGGTTTTTATTCCGTAGAAGTCTGACACTCCCCTTCGCTCTGCCCAAGAGCGGGGGGGGTTATTGGATGATTTTCCACCCACCAAAAAAAAAAAAAAAAGGTACATATTACTTAGGTACAGTATTAAACTGACATGAATAGGGATGTGTCCTGGGTTAAAAAATATAATGATTCAGTCTGTCAGTTAGATTATCGAAAAATATTGGATACGTGTTTTTTCTTTTATCAAATTAATAAAAAATAGACGAAGATAAAACGCGTCAAAGAGCAGGAGAGGGGGCTTTTGACGGCACGACGCGACGTGGTAAAAAATGTAGTGCGATGTGACGTTACACAAGTTTTCGAAGCACTGTATCGGCTTCATTTTTGGTTTACGTGCAAAAAGAAAAAATACGTGTCCAATATTTTTTGGTAATCAATGTGACGGACTAATTAGATTTTTTTTGTCAACTACCCTATTATGGTTTTTGTTTGCAGAGGTGTGTCACTATAAGTCTTCAAACAAAGCTATTGGTCCTGGTTGTCATTTTAAGATCTTTAACAGTTGTTACAGTTGCCTGAATATGTGACAACCAGTCTTACCAAAGCTTGTCACATTATCCAATACAAATTGGGTTGTGGAGGTCAGATAAGCAGTCACTCCATGTAAAATAATGGTATTCTGTAGACTGTAGGCCGACCCAAATAAAGTTGGGAAAAAGAGATTCGGATATTAGAAATAGGTGCTAAACGGTAATTTGTAATCTGAATATTAAATTATCTAGACAGTAGAAAATATCCCGCCTGCGGTTCTATTAGGCTGAAATAAATAATCTTGAGCTTTTCATGGTACGTATACTGAATTTTCATAATTATTTTAACAATGTTTACTTTCAATCCATCAAACTTTAACTCCCAGTAGTCAAAAACCCTGAACCTACTTTAAAACCGGATGACCAAATATTTACATCAAGCTGTCAAATAAAATAATTAACAAAAAACAAGTACACAAAAGAATTCCCCCGGCTGTCACTTTGTTGCCTATTTCCATTACAAAGGCGAACATTAAAATATTTGTATAATAACTCTAACATTAATATTAATACAGAGAAAGTGTTTTTGTTCGAGCAATTAGGGTAATAGCAGCAATCTAACTTTAAAGTGTCAAGCTTGTGTTGGACCAAGCGTTAAAGGGTTCTGCAGCTACCGCAGCTTCATTTTAGTATTCAAATCGGGATTACTCTTTTATGATCGCAGTTTCCGATATTTACATCTAATATGAGATTAATTTTTAGGAAGAGACAAAAATGACAAGGTGTTTAAAAGCCGCCTGTTCTGAAAAACGTGACTTGAATAGCCATAATACTGGGAAAATAACGGTAACAACTTTGGATCATGTTTATCATGACCTCGATTTTTGTTTCAAAAAAAAATTTCAAACAACGCAACGCGTGCGCTGATGTCACAAGGAGCGACTGCTTATCTGACCTCCACAGCTGAATTAGTTATGGGTCATGTGGTAAGACCTTGGTAAGACTGGTTATCAGACTTTCGGGCCACTGATTACCTATAACAGCTGTCAAAATGTTTGTTATTCATGTTCTTTCTCCAAAATTAGTTTTTACTGTTATGTTATGTATTTATTATTTTATTTTTACATTGTTTATTGTTACATACTTTTGTTTATACCTAATTGTGTCTATAGTAAATCTTAAATTTAACGGAAACCTTGCTATTGTATCGAGTCTGGTTCTTCTAACCAACTTAACAGACAGATGTGTGCTGGGAAGTTCGTTCCGCCACTTCTTCTTTCCAGCTAAACACTAGGAAGTGTCGATGGGTGGGCGTTTTGGGGGAATGTCTTAAAAAAATGTAAATAGTAAAGTAAAGTAAATTTTGACCTTAGAAAAGCCACCCATACACGGACTTACCTACGCGCGGTTTAACCTGACAATCGACCCAAGCGGCTGCAATAATTTAGCCACGAGTCTTGCGTCAATGGACCCCTAAAAACTAACCTTTTTAATGCAACTTTTATGTCTGTATTATTCTCTGGGAACATCGCTAATGACCGCCCAGAATTATTTCGTTCCCATGTTACATTCTTAATTCATCATTGCGTTGAGAACACAACGTTTATGTACTTTTGTCAGTAATAATTGAGTTTTAGCAAACTGTTTGATGTTTCAGTTTCCAGATTGTTAGGGGATTAAATGAAAGTGGAGTATGTCAGCTTGATTGCCTTGTTTTTTTTTTTGTTGTATGTAAAAGTTGGTTACTAGTCTACTTGTTATTATAATGAAGTGTATGGTGGACCTAAAATTAGTGTATTGTGTTCATTAAACTAATCTAAAAAAAAATCTTAATTCATGTGAACGCAAACAGCTCACGTAAACCTGTGACCTGGACACTGACCGTATTCCATATAAATGACGAAAAAAATATTAAAAAAGTGTTTATTTGGAACATAAATCCAATTCGGTACATTTTACTTCTGCCAAACTACAGAGCAGTTCGTGGGCAGACGTAGCTCCCACGATACTCTCAATATTAACGTATACGTACAGACGGCTACACATCAAGCTATACATTTCCAGTATAAGGTGGTCTCGCACTGTATAGGATTTCCGTAAAATGCGAGATCAGCGTAAACTGGAAAAGTATAGCTTGATGTGTAGCCGTCGTCGTCTCGGATGTTCGTTCACTCGTGATGAATTGATGACTGAGATCTTAAACATAGGGAAGGTGTACTGACTCAGTAGATCAAAAGCCCTGAACACCACGATGCTGATAGTTTTGTTTCCTATAAAGAGGAGTAAAAACCTCCTCCATTGACAACAGAGGGGGTTTCGCAACTATAATATACAATTACGTAGGCACAGTGCTTGATAATTTAAATCATTTTAATGGTACCTAGTACCTACACACAGTGACACTTCGAGTTAGGCCTTTCCAGTATAACATGACCACGCTTTGGATACATTTTCTGTACAATGAGGGATCCACTTTGTTTTATATAGCTTGATTGCTCGTCGTGCGTACTGCAAAAGGGATTAAAAGCTTCATAATCAAGCGAAATGAGCGTTATTTAAATTCAGCAGCAGTTGGCTTGTTAGCTCGTTCACACGAAACAAAATGTCCGCTACCCAAATGCACCCAAATGTAACTGAAATAACAAAACCACAGCAACCACACAATCTCATTAGAGTCCTATTAATTAAAAATAGCCTGCTGTTGCAGACAATTAATTAATTTTCCACGCAATTTGGTTCTGCAAGGTCGGAAAATTGTTATTGAAAACTATTCCTTTAAATTATATATTTTTACAACGTGGTCACAACGTGCCTAATTGATGGCAATAGGCTCGCCCCCTCTTAATAGGACTTAAACATAACTGGTGAAATGTGGGTGTCCTATTACAACTCTGCCTAACCATTCGGAGATAACAGGCGTAATGTTATGATGTTATATTGGGCCAAAAATAATTGATAAGGTGCATCATCCATACGAACTTAACCTAACTATCACAAACGTCCCTTCTGCTGTACCTCAGCCTCAGAATGCAGAAGACGTTACTATAATTTGTTGGTTGACGAATCGCTGATCGCTGAAAACAAGAGCTGAAGTTCTTGCCAAACCCTTTCCTACGATAGGCTAAACCTTGAAACACAGATACGCTCAGGCATCTTCGTCTCTCAGTACAGAAATATGACGTAACCTTTATCAATTAAAGCGTGCCTGTACTCCATTCCACCCAAAATTCACAGAATAGGTGTAACATGTTTATCTATTTTCCCCAACGCAACGTTACACCTTATTTTCCATGAAAATAGAACCCATGCATGGAAGAGTTAGCACATAGACCATATAATAAACAGGTACAGAAGGTCTATAACGACGCTCACACACACACGTGTCACGTAGACCATTGCTTGCGACCGGCATTTGTTTGAGATCCTCATGCACACAGAGACAAGCTCGAAGTGCATCGAGTGCAAGCGCACTTGCTATTGCATTTTGCCAGTAAAGTTTTAATCTCATGTAATAGGGGCGAGCCTAATGACATCAACCGGGCATAGATTCAGACTGCGTGATCTGGACTGAGAAATTCCTGATTGAAAAAAACTCAATTACGCTTTTCCCTACCCTCCGCAGGTCCGAGCAGTCACGCTTGCGACCACAAATACTAACGAGGCTGTCTCCAACTAAATAACTATCGGTAAATCACACTAATATTATAAAGGCGAAAGTTTGCGAGTGTGTATGTTTGTTACTTCTTCACGCAAAAACTATTGAACGGATTTGGCTAAAATTTGGTACACAGATAGTTTATAACCTGTATTAACACATAGGATAGTTTTTATTCCGATTTTATCTTCCCGTGGGATAATTTTCGGGTGAAGCCGCTGGCAACAACACCTAGTAAACTATACAAGAACAATATGTACTATCAGCTACACAAACTAGATCTTCTGTGTAATTCTATGCATAGTGTACCGAAAACGATATATTTCCGACGCGCCCCGCCAATTAATGGCAGTATTGGATTCCAATCGAGCGCTGCATGCATCCAATGACTCGTTTTTCCTTGGTACATTCATTTCAGCATGTTGTGGCTGTGTTATTCGCTTTCTACGGATTTTTCTTTTAAAAACACTTTCTCGTTTAGTTAATAAATAACATTATTTCTGGATGCTCGTAAAAGTCTTTATGGCATAATGATACAATAGCAAGAAAGCACTTGTCTATCTAGAAAATGTTTTTAGTGATAAAACATAGAAATATAAAAAAATTATTAGCTCCATTGATAAAAATCACGAATAGAAATGTATGGTCAGAAAAGCAACTGTAGTCATCAATGTGAATTGTCACTAAGTATTTCTACATTCAGCTAGTCTATTTGTCCAATTCAATTGTTAGAAAAACCACAATCTCAGACACCTCTTACCTCCCGCAGTTACTGTCTTTCCCTCTTCCTATTGCTTTTAGCGATGAGATCGCACATTGTGTCACCGTATGTGAAATATCTTCTTTTTTAACAAACGTCAATTGTATCTACATAATAAATAATGTTCTATTCTATTTTATTCCGATGATGATGCAATGATGCATCATTGGACAACTTTCTTGGCTGGTTGTCGAGAGTTTTGTGTGCTGTTCTTTCATGAGCTCTCAAGTGGCTAGCATATTCAACTTTGGCCAAAAAAATCTCAGTACCTTGCGGCAGGCCCAGAAGGAGATAGCGGGATGAGCTGGACTTCTTCTCAAAGGATTGCCTATAAACGCATTCGATCGCGAAAAGTGGAAGCAGGCAAGCGAGGCTTTTCCCCTGTATGTGTGTGACAATAAGGGCTTTTAGTAAAAATAATAACATGGCCATCTCAGTATCTCTACACTACAAATGCGTCGTTTGAGATGTAACACAATTTGCACTGTGCTCAAGAACAAGTTGTTATAAATGTCAATATAGTCGTGAAATGTAGAACTAGCACTGTTCGTTGTTGACTGTGTTCATATTGGATTTCAATCCGACTCCCTACATCGCGCTACTATACAGTTTTCTTTTAGGTATTCATTTATTCATGAAAGCACCATGTTTTGTGACTTTTGTAGACTTATTATTTCTTCTTGATATTTTATTTAGTGTTAGTTTTCTTATTTATGTGAATGAAGTTCGTCGAAAACAAAATACTTTTGAAAAAACTGACAGTATAGAACAAAATGAACTATTTTTTTTCTTTGGACACCAACATTGCCATAAAATAAATATTCTGCTATAACGCTCACTGCACCCTGTTAGAATTTTCTTCTCTTGTAGTACATATAGGTATTTTAAGCACCAAAGCAGCTAAACCTGATTATGATTAATCAAAGTAAATAAAGTCAGACTATATAAGCCAACACATTGCTAACTTTTTCCAGACATTGTATGACTGAGCTTGTTGCAAAATGCCGGATTCTGTTTACGTTATTCACCCTTTAGTCACGCATGCGCTGTGCAAGTCAGTGCAAGTGACTCAAGCTGTGTTTATATGTTAGGTCCTGCTTTTTTACGTAACGGTCTTTCATGTTTTATTTATTGATGTGTTACAAGGTTGTAAATTTAATGGTGTCAGTGACCAGGACACAAGGTAAGCATGACTAAGAAACAAAACAAAAACTTTTAGATTTTGCATTTGACCTCAATCCTTACCCATTTGAAAACTTTAGGCGATGTCCTTCCCTCATACGGTAATTTTATGTTTTGAAAATAGAACGTTACTTAAAAAAGTAAAGCTAAAAAGAACAAGTTTTTCTTAAATCAAAATAAAATCTTAATAGTTTTTTTTTTTTATATAATTCCACTTTTTTTATGTAAGTACATTAGAATTTGTTTTTGTTCTTACAAGTACACACTGGTATATATTATTTTTATAATATGTACCAGTGTGTAACCAAAATAAATTACCTTAGCAAATAAAATCACAATCAACCAATTGTCCCTGTAAACACGAACTGATGGTCACCCCACACTATGTATCTAACCCAGTTCGCGTCCAATTGGAGCTTGAGAGTAAATTCAAACAACTGTTACTGTAATAATAATTACGACACATTATCGTAATAATGATAATATAAATTATTGTTGTAATTATGGTAATAATAATATTAGCGGGATTGGGTTTAGTAAGTTTTGTTATGATTTAATGCCTATTAGAGGTTTTATTGGTTTAGGTGTTATTTGTTACAGATTAAGTAGAGAAGAGTTTTATACGTTCTACGAGTGAATGTATACCTAAATTTAACACGAATGGATACTATGCCATACAAAATTAATATGATTAACTCGCTTTTGCATAAAACATTCTTTGTTTTATTTTAAACTGATAACAAAATACTTTTCAGCAGTAAGCTGTGACTATTCATATCGGTTTATTTCATCACCGTTGCTCTCAGAACGGTGAAGGAAAACATCGTAAAGAAACCGGCATAGGTTGTAGGCATGTGACATATACCAATCCGCACTGGGCCCGCGTGGTAGATTATAGCCCATTCCCTCTCAAAAGAGAGGAGGCCTGAGTCCCAGCAGTGGGAACATTAATAGGCTGTTGATGATGATGATTCATATCGACGGGGAATCATCTTGAGCAGATCAGAAGCTCTAGCAAAGAAAGTGACAAAGACATCAATCGTCTCTTTTCGGTTCAGACGACGCGACAGATACTGCTCATAGCTACTAATGTATATCATGTGATCGGCTCAACAAGATCCCGCGTAGATAATTATGGTGGCAACTCCCTTAAGTTGTTAACTGTTGATTTTGTCCTGTTGTTTTATCAATATTTGTTAAATGTCGTATTGTATTGTTTTTTTGGCATTTTTTATGCACATCACGTATTTGCGCCAATTTTTTTTTTGTCTCTCTTTCCCTGAACAATCTAATATGCAAAACAGTAAAAGGTACAAGGGCTCACCGGGTGCGCGGGCGGCATGCATGTGTCGATCGCCGGCGCTCGCGGCGCATCACCGCTTCGCAGCTGATGCACTACACACACACCCTGGAAACAAACAATATAACATTATTATTACATTATTAAATTATTAGCATAATCAGAAAGAAACGATGGATGGACTGTGTCAAGAATAATTAGCCAGAAAAGAAGCTATCAGATAAGATGACAAGTTATAGCAAAGTACCTATGGAAGAAGAATAAATGCTGCGCTTATCCCAAATGTATTGGGATAAGGGCAAGAGAATGAGCCAGTCCACAACTTTCCCGATGTCACAGCTGGGCTTCTGACAGTCCCCTTGTAAGATGAGTGAGCGATTATCCCCGCCAATCTATTTTTAAAAAGTTTCGATTCACCGATAAAAGAGCAAAATAGATTGGCAAGTTGCGTTTTAGGCGTCACTCACTGTTAGTCTGTTACTTAATGAAAAGGTTTGGTTTTCTACGATTAAGAATCAAAGTAACGCCTAAAGTATTACAAAACAAAACGGTTCTATAAAGAATAGGTATCAACGACCAGCTGAAAGTTCCACGTAACGAGCTTTCATTTAAACTAAACCTAGGTTCTGTAAGTCGAATTAGAAGTTCCACAAATTCTAATGCGAAATCCTACAAACGGTGACAATTAGATGAGTTTCAGGAATCAATACTCTCTCTGTCTTTAACGAAGAGAAAAGGATTTAAACGTTATAATTAGGTGCATATCTTTATATCAATAGGTACGCAATTAGACTACTTACGAGATATTTTCAGGTTCGTATTTCGTCATATCAAGAAGCGATGCATTGGTGTAAAAATAAAGGAAGACCAATGAAACGATATAATTATAGTCTATATAAAATATATATTCAATAGTTATATAAATAAACAGTCTGTATAAAATGTATAGTGATATATAGTCGATATAAAGTCATGCTTCGACGCCCCGAAATAAATTCGGATAAGGAAAGGTTAAGAATGATGAAGATGACGATTCGTGACTGATTCAGCAAACCCAATAAACAGAACAGCTTTTAAAATTGCGAATTAATATTTTAAAGGCACTGAATATATGTATAAAGGCTGACTGCAGTTTAGAATAGAATAGAATAATATAACCTAACCTATGTTTACGTCACATAAACACATTAATACATTAAACCGCGATGGATTGCACTTGCTTATATCAATCCATCAGGGATTAAACTAAATTGGAGTAATAGCCAGCTGTGATACTAATACTGTGACATGATTGACTTGACACTAATCTCGATCAACGGATTAGTAGCTGAAGACAGTATATATCGATGCTATATCATTATTGTACAAGTATAAACAGCCTAATACTGATCCCTATGCTGGAAAAAGACCTTTTGTCTATGAGAGGGAGAATATTGATCCCCTACTAAACCCCTAAAGTTTACTTTATTATTATAGCTAGTCCGTATTGACCCACTCCTGGGCAAAGGCCTTCCTCCATTCCTTCCAACGGTCATGATTATAGTGCTATAAGTAGATATTTCCAAAGCGTAGATTTCTAAGGAAAAGAATGGACAAGAAACTTCATGGATACTGTTTTGATTTCAAATGTTGTTACAAAATCTTGGTTACATCATTCAAGTTGAGATTATACTATGTGAGAACGATATATAAAAATGTACAAACAAAGAGCGTCTAGAGAAAAAATATATTTATAACAGCATTTCAAAACATAAATTAAGCCATATTATAATGTAAGCACATAATTTCCCTAAGCCGCCTTTCATTTAAAAACAAATAAATCAAAAAGAAACTCCACTAATGAATACGGTTCGCTAAGTGGCTAATTACATAATAAACACAGGCTTTTCCCCAAGATTTTCTTTGAACGTCAGGAAAATAACCTCCTTTATACGTAAGCCAGGGTGTCTAAAATGGCCCCTTTAGCAGATCATATTATGAATTGCGTTAAAAAGCGTAAAATGGACCTTTAATAGTAGTAACTGCGTCTGTGACTATTTAGGAAAATAAGTCACAGTTGTTGCCAGCGGCTTCACTCGCTACAACTCGAAAATCATCCCACGAGAAGATAAAATCGGGATAAAATGTGTTAATCCAGGTTATAAACTATCTGTGTATCATGTATGAATTGCATTAAAATTCGTAAAATTATCACAAACGCAGTTACTATTATGAAAGGTCCATTTTTCGCCTTTAAAGTGGTAATTTTAGATACCCTGAAATAAGTACTTATTTAGCTTAACTGAACCGTAAAACCGGAGAAAATGATCGTATATGAACGTTAATGAAAGCCCAGCGCTGGGCTCAAGCTGGGATAAGTATTCGTTATTAAAGTTTTATGGGCTAAAGTAGTGGCCAGTACCTTACCGTGTTTTAATGGTCTTTTTACGGTTTTAACAATTTCGAGCAAGCAATTCGTAATTATGGAGCAGTAGTCTTGCTTTTTCTCGTTTCTTGCAGTTTAGTTGAAGAAAGTGCTTCAGTTTTAATATGGAATTTGCTGTTTAATATTTTCGTTTTGCTGACTGTAAATGATGCAGTTAGAGTATATATTTGAATAACTCTGGACGCAAAGATATAAAAGGATCGTAATTCATCATCATCATCATCTGCCTACCATTTTTGGGTCTGCTTGCAGTCTTACTGGATCCAGCTGAATACCAGTGTTTTACATGGCGCGACAGTCCACCGAATGACCTACATAACCCAGTTAGTACTGGTAAATTCGATAGCCATTGGTAAGACTGGTTGTCAGATTTTTGAGCCACTATAAACTAAGCTGTAACGCCACGATACAAACACCTTACACTTGTTGTATTTTTTAAATATTTGCTATGTGTTTTATGTTGTGTTGCTTTTTTATTGTCTCATTGTATGCTCGTCATGTTTCTGCGATAAATAAATATTTTTTCTTTATTTCTTTTACCTTTCAGAGCATTAACATCTTCTAATAACTCCACAATACTTCTACTTCCACTCAAACGCTTTTTTTCTCAAACAGTGGCGCGTGCGCGTAACTGTACGTGCGACTCATTAGCCTAGCGCTCTAGCGGTCGCACGCAGCGATTACTGCGCGATATAATCGGCCGGTAAACATTTGAAAATATTTGCTGCGGATAAAAAACGGAATGAATCAGCTGTTTGTGGGTCGAAAGCCTGTTTGTTACGGTAGTAAGAGTAGAATTAGATTGTTACGGGTTTATGTTGTTTTAATTTTTAGATGCGATTTTTGTAGGCCAAAATAGGGAACAGAATTTGAAGATAAACCATTTTCTAGGGATAGTACATCACATTTCTAGTCTTTAGGCCCCAACAAGGTCCCGTCGGGGCCGCGGATTTTTGTACTAGATGACGTGGCCTCGGCGCAAGGGCAAAAAAGGAATATGGGTTCGGTTTTTAGTCAGTAGAAGTCTGACACTCCCCTTCGCTCTGCCCAAGAGCGGGGGGGTGATTTGATGATTTTCCAAAAAAAAAAAAACGCCCCAACAAGGTTAAGTTCACAAAAATTCTTAAAGTCCTATCGATTTTTTTTATCCGTCGGATAAACGGACGGTTAAACTGTGGCGATTACTTGTTACTTAATTCATAACATCACGCCTGTAATCCCCGAAGGCTTAGGCAAAGGCATACCCATTAGTACACCCACATTACGGCTGTTATATTTAAATTCCATGTAAAAGGATGCAAGCCTATTTCCATCAGCCGAAATCCAGACTCCCTGACTGCTACGATGAAATTCCTGATGGAATAATCTTCGTATTTATATCAAACCCGGAGCTTCTTCTCAAACCTCATCTTAACACAGGAAAAAGAATAAGTTCTTATACAGGAGTCTAAACTGGTCACCAGCGAACACCTATCTAATAGCTACGCTACAGACATAATAATCTTTACAGATAAAGATATCTATTACACACCATAACAAAAAACAAACCAGATAGAAGTATTAAGTAATCATAACTTAATGACCATAGTTATAATTCCGTTAGTTCTGCGAAGGCTGTTTATTACTGGACGTAAAAACTTTTGATTGTTTGTTTGTAAGTTTGTACTTTGTCATTTTTTTAATGTGTGATTGCTGTAAAGTATGACATTACTACATGAAATCATAGGTCATCATCTGGGTACTCCCTTACTTCTCCTAAAATTGTTTGTCCGAAAATCATTATCCATAACACGTTTTCCATAAACTTCATTAACCATAATGTTCAAATTGCCGAAATTTTGTTTAACATAATTATCTTTAGTTCTAAAAGTATTCTGTCATAATATCGATTACTATAATAATTGAATCTCCTAATTTTACATGACCTAAATTAATATGTCCTAACTATTGCTTTACCTAATGTGTATTATTCCGAATGTTCGTTTATAATAAATTTTATAGTCCTAAAAAAAATTCGGAGTGTCTAGTCGTCCGATTAGCGGATGAATAAAATTAATTAGTCGTCCGATTAGCCGGATGAATAACCAAAATTATAGGCTGTTGCTAGTCGTCCGCTAAGTGGATGAATCACCGTCTCGCGACAGTATCCTTTATGGGCGGCATGGGCACCGGGCCGTAGGCCGACGAAGGAGGCCGGCGGAGGCCCGGCACTTCGGGGACAGAAGACAATAGTGTTATGTAATATGCGAGCGAAGCGAGCGCGCGTCATGGAGTACAACATGCGTTGCATGTATGAGTGACGTGACCAAAAGCTTTGCACTTTGTTCTAATAATATTATTATGATAAATAAACATTATGTTATTTTAATTTAGGACTTAAAACTTTTATGGAAAACGATTTTATGTCTTTCGTATATTATTGATTGTAATATTTATGACAAATGGATTTAGGACATATTATATTTAGGGATTTCAATTTTATAGCATGTGATATTATGTGATATTTAGTTCGGGTAAGTTATCATTCGGACAAATGATGATTAGGACAAAAAAAGTTATGGCATTTTAAATTATGGATAAAAAAGTTAGGTGACACAATAGAGAACCCATCATCTGCCTAACCTTTCCCCAATTATAATGGAGCCGTCTTTCAGTCTTACCGGATTCAGCTGAATTACTAGTATTTTACATGGAGCGACTGTATAACTGACCTCCACAACCCAATTAGTACATTATTACATCGTCGTTGTGCTAACATTCTGTCCGGTTACGATGAAGTCCCATGGCGAATTTTCCATCAGTTCTTTTTTTTTGATTTGTTTATATAGCAAAACAATAAACCGTTTGTATTTTGCCAATCTTAAATAAAGCATTAAATTAAACATTCGACTCTTTCGCACCCATCAGAAACGTAACACCAGCCAGTACCGATTCACACCGACCTGATCACCTGAACTGGATTCATATTGGATGTAAACCTCTGCCAAAAACTCGCAATTGAAAACGATTCTTATTGCTAACCGTTTCAGTGTTAATAATGATAATGTTAATGACCATGTCAGTTAAAAACCTAATTCAAAACTAGCTAGATGACTATAGTCACGTTCACGCTCTACTCTTACTTAGGTAAAAGTAACTTGAAGTATTGAGATATTTAGCTTCGTCTGTTCAGATGCCATGTCAAAAGCAGGTTGGGAAAAGGCACTTAAGATATCCACAATCACATGTAGTGTACGCATGACCCAAAAGCGAGTGCGTCACTTGAGTGAAATTCCACAAATATTTGCGCGAATACACAGCTGTAGGCAAAGAGGTGAATACAAGCAGCTACACTGATGATTGGGCTAAGGGTTTCATAATTATATTAAAATTCATTCCCAAAATTAAACTCCAAACTCTTTTCTTGAAGTCTGTTGAGCCGTACCATCTACTCCAACTAAGTTCACCGGACTTACTGACTGATTTGAAACTACCGTAAAATGTTTTGTCAAAATAATTACCGCAATAGCTATATATAGAACCAAACAATCGTCACACACATTAGAAAGTACCAACAAATGCGCAAAAAATAACAACTGAAAGATGCATAATCGATGACAATACGGTATGAGTCAATTTGCGAACGAAACGAAACGTCAAAATCGTTGGCAGGAAAAAGTTCCGCCATGACAGTTTCGACCAGAGACAATACGTGGAACCACTTAGCCGTAATAAGGCTGCGGTGTGCAAATTACACTCAATTTAGACCCAAGACGTACAGACAGATGTATCTATCTAGATTTATGAAGATATTTACCGAAAAAGTCGTGTGTCATCTGTTTTTGGACAAGTCATTGCCAATTATGTAAGAGGGTTATTCACTTTATCGCTACTGGGGAATGGACGTCGTGTGTTATTGCCTAATTCGCTATATTTCATAGTACATAGGTTCTAACCTTTTGACCGCCACAGTTATGTATAGACGACAAGTCAAAAAGTACCCAGCACCCCACTGTCACGACCACACGTCAGACTTTAGGTACTATTTGGCTTGTCGTCTATACGTGACTGTGGCGGTCAAAAGGTTAATCAAGAACATAAGGAAAGAACTTATTTCATTTATGTTGGCCAGCTGGTAGCCAGTAGGAGTTTTATGAAATATTTTTTTTATATCCTGGAAACTACAAACTCTGATATAACATTATTATGGTTGTTCAAATCCTTACTAGATCAGGTTGTACACGTGTACAATTTCTGCCCGCGATCCTGACGAATTCGTCAACCCAACGCGCTTTCGGAGGACCCTGGTTTCTTGGCTACCATTCGGTCAGAACATGACATAGGTATACCAAACACAAATAGATCATCAGACAGACAAGTTCTATTCAAAATAAATCGAGTATTATTTACTTGAAGTTGTCGCGTGTTCCACATACTTCATGCTGTCGCAAACTATAATTCAGCAGCGCTCAATTTGCAAATGTAGTCGACTGACAATTTTGTCCGGTGCATCATACGAACAAGAACATACTTTAAAACTGACACACAAAGTTTTGTTCTTATTGCAAAGAGCTTGCATTGAATATGAAATTACAGCACTTTCGAAAATGTCTTGATACTGCTGTGTTCATATTTTAAAGAGTATTTTCTTGCCTTTGAAGAAGTTACTTCTTTCATTTTTGTCGTCAAAATTGTCAATTTCTGAGCAGTCTTTGTGATAATTGATGCACATGCTTACTTTCAGGAATCTAAATTCATAGAAATACTCTAAACACAAATCGATTATGTTAAAGTACCTATATCCTGCACACGCTCGTATCATCATATAGCTGGTACCTCATCCATCGCTATCCATCAGGCCTGATCGAGGTCAAGAGCAGAACCAATTAGCAATAGAATTAAAAGCAAGTCCACGGCATTCCAAAATCTTGAATTTATTATTACTCATCTTTCACCTTAATTTTATCAGAATTCGGCTCAATCATTAAATCGCTCCACTACAAAAATTAAAGTAAGTACCTACTTACTTACCATTGTTCTATAAATGACTGCATCCGTCTCACCCAGATTTTGAAAGCTAGATAAAAGCAACAAGTACTTAAAACTATCGAAATAAAATCAGCAATTCATTTAAGTAGCGGTAAAAGGAAAACCAACAAAAATTCACCATTACAATCGATCATAACGCGGTATCTGCAAATTGCTTTGATGAATATGCACAGTGAAATAATATGCCGGTTACGAATAGCTTTTGATACAGTGTAGGGCTGTCTACTGCTAATTACGAACGATTTTATGTTAATTTTTAGCAGTGAAATGATTTTGTTGGTTTCGTTTTAACATGTTTGAATGATTTATAAATGATTTATAACATCATGTACATATTATAAAATAATTAAGCAACTTTATATTGTACTGTTAAAATAAGTTCATGAAAGTTAATAAGTTTATTAAAAACGTATATATAAAGCTAGATTCTTTTTCTTCTTTTTTTTAGGTGTCTAGAATGTCAAAACTCATAATTATTGCGTATGTGGGAAAATTAATTAAAAAGGTAAAACTAACACATTAAACAAAGGGCAGACAAAAAGTAAGCAAACTGGAAAACATATTTTAACAAAGTTAATTTAAAACTTCGTTAAAACATAATTTTAATGATGTTACTTTAAATTTGAATAATAAGTACCCATTTCATATCGTTTCGTTTTCATTTAAAAGGAGACTTTAATAAATTAGCGTTAGGTGGTTGCCACCCCTCCCTCCCTAAGGGTGAAGTGGGATTAAACGCCCACGTTTTAATATGTAATTATATGTAAACGTAATTAGAATGTGGCTTTCTGAAGTTTTCTTTTAATTTTATCCTGGAATATTAATTTTGAAGCGAAATAACGTAAGGTTTTCATTTAATTCACATGTAGAATAGTATACTCACTTGACGTTTTGTCCATGAACCAATATGCTCGAAAAATCTGGTACTATCTCCTGCTTAGCGTGTCTATTTTCTGTTTTCTTTTTCCCGATTCTGTTCCCGACAACCGAAACTCAATGTATCTAAAGCTAAGCTAAGCTAGCAAACCATTTTGAAAAGAGTGACCATGAAGTTTCTTATCGGTTCTTCTTCGTAGGAAACGATATACCCGAACCGTGCACCTTTTTGCGACGTTTCGCAAGTGCCCATTTAGCCCTAGGTGAAATGAAATATTTTGTTTTATTTTCGGTTCCTCTAAAATTAACATAAAATATGTAATCGTTAATAATGCGAAAGCCCTGAACACGGCATGCGCGCGGCGTGATGCGCTCTGCCGGTACCGTTGCGAGTCGCGTCGTGTATCAATAACGCATCAGTGCAACCATTAGCTGGATTCTTGCTCCCGCTCTCTGCAGATACACTATTCTGATTTATAACAAACAGCTCTGTGAAATTATAAGGAAAATTTAGAAATTAAATTCCAAATTATACGTACTAACTATTGCACTTAAATTAAAGTACTATTTGGTACTTCCAAATTTACTAAAGAAAACGAACTTTTTCCGTTTATTCTAATTAAGATGGATAGATTGTATGAAGAATGATATGAAAGAGAAAGAAGTAAATTTTTTGTTTTTTGTCTTTTTTCATTCTTGTTGTTGTTATTTCTCCATTGTTTCTGTTATCAAGTTATTTACATTTTTATTGTAATTTCTACTCATTGTTATTGGCATTTTGTTATTTTTTATTAATGTTCACATAAACTCTTGTTGTTTGATTAAGAGTTGCACCATTTTATATTCCTAGGTTTTATTTTTTGCAAAATATTTAAGACTTTTTTATAATATGTTTGTTTATATTTTCGAGCGTATGGCACTCGTGGGCAGCAGCTGAAAATCAGCGTCAGGTGGTGCACTTTGTGTTGCCATCTGGCATTATGCTGAGCTGGGGCCCTTTTGGCATTATTAGTTTTAATAATTTTAAATTTATTTTTGTTAACTTTTAAGGTATTTTTGCCAAATAAACACAATTTTCTTTCTTTCTTTCTAAATGAGGCCGTGACGTCTGCCAGGGATGAACGGAAGAAGAAAACTTGTTTCGCCGACACCAAATAAAATGGGACGAGAGCAGGAAGATTATGATGAAGCTGACAGACTATAAGGCAGCCCGCCTATTATACTACTACACTTTTTGATCTTCAATTAGGGATGTTTACTGAATAAAAAAAATAAGATTCTAATTATTCCGTCTGTTAGATTATCGAAAAATATTAGATACGTATTTTTTGTTTTATCAAATCAATAAAAATTGACGAAGATAAAACGCGTCAAAGATTTGAGTGGGAGGTTGTGACGTCACTGCTCGCTAAGAAATGTCATACTAATGTCTTAGAATATGACGTAACACGAGTTTTCAAAGCACAGAATCTTCTTCATTGTTTGTTTACGTGAAAAAATAAAAAATATGTGTCCAATATTTTTTGGAAATCTATCTGACGGACTAATTATATTTTTTTTGTTAACATCCCTATTACCTTATTAAATTTTCAGGAATTATGAATATTCGAGCATTACAATAAACAAAACTAAATACAAAGATATGATAACACAAATGTTTAAGAGAATATCTACACACAAACACACAGACACGTGAAACTCATAATCATTCCGTTTAGCTCCGTAGTCGGGTAATAAAATGAATGTAACGGTTATTTCGCTGATTTCAGATTCGAAATTTGAATTTCAAATGTTATGTTAATTTTCAGTCGTTACGTTAAATGATTATGTGAAAATTTATTTTTTCTTTGCTACGGTTCGTTTAGTTAGACCGTCTGACAAATTTACTGGAATTTAATACTGAAGATAAAGCTTAGCTTTGATTTTAGCCGATTTTTTTTCTTTATTTTACCGAAAAGGTTTATTTCGCTGTGGATCATTAGTCAAATTAGGCGAAAAGAGCAGTCTTTTGGCTTATGTTTGAGCAAGAAAATGCTTTCTATTTATTGTTTCAGTTTAATAGCCTACTTTATTCTACCGTTAAAAAGGTAGTTCATGTTCAAATAAATCCACAAAAGTAAAACTAAATTCTCACCCTCAAAAGAATATCTGAGACACTAATTTGCATAATGGTCCTCATGTGAGATGACTAAGACTATGTCTGGAGTTTAAAAGATAATAAAAAAAGAGATTTAAAATATATATAATCTATGTAAAAAACTGACAAATAAAAGTGCTTGTAAAAACTTATTTAAGGTGGTACCCTGAGCAAATAACCTTGAGCATTTGCTCCCTCTTTGCCGCACCCCACCTCTACAATACTTCGTAAACTATTACTTGCGCCACCTGGCGAACTTCTTACGAATACAAGTAAAATTCACAGATCTAAGAAGTAATAGATATGGCATTCAAAGAAATATTTTTTTATGAAATGTTATTATGAATTCAGTTACTATGCTCACGTCGATAAATAGGTAGGTACTTTTACAGTGATACAAATATTACGATTACGAAAATGAGCTCAAAATTAAAATCCAAGATGGCGCCGACGAAAATTTTTGGTTTTTTCGTCATGGGTGTCGTTTTCATGGTTTTTGGGGTCACTGATTACGAAAATGAGGTCAAAAGGAAAATCCAAGATGGCGCCGACGGAAATTTTTGGATATTCCGTCATGGGTGTCGTTTTCATGGTTTTTGGGGTCGGTGATTACGAAAATGAGGTCAAAACGAAAATTCAAGATGGCGCCGACGAAAATTTTTGGTTTTTCCGTCATGGGTGTCGTTTCCATGGTTTTTGGGGTCGCTGATTACGAAAATGAGGTCAAAATGAAAATCAAAGATGGCGCCGACGAAAATTTTTGGTTTTTCCGTCATGGGTGTCGTTTTCATAGTTTTAGGGGTCGCTGATTACGAAAATAAGCTCAAAATCAAAATCCAAGATGGCGCCGTCGAAAATTTTGGTTTTTCGACTATATATATATATATATATATAGAAAACGACAGCCATAACGGAAAAATCAAAAATTTACCTGGCCGCCATCTTGGATTTTCATTTTGACCTCAAAAACCATGAAAACGAAACCCGTGAAAGAAAAACCAAACATTTTCCTAGCCGCCATCTTGGATTTTCATTTTGACCTCTATTTCGTAATCAGCGACCGCTAAAATCATGAAAACGACACCCATGACGGAAAAACCAAAAATTTATGTCGGCGCCAACTTGGATTTTCATTTTGACCTCATTTTCGTAATCAGCGACCCCAAAAACCATGAAAACGATACCCATGACGGACAATCCAAAAATTTTCGTCGGCGCCATCTTGGATTTTCATTTTGATCTCATTTTCGTAATCAGCGATAACAAAAACCATGAAAACGACACCCATGACGGAAAAACCTAAAAAATCTTTACCGCCATCTTGGATTTTCATTTTGACCTCATTTTCGTAATCAGCGACCCCAAAAACCATGAAAACGACACCCATGACGGAAAAATCAATAATTTTCGTCGGCGCCATCTTGGATTTTCATTTTGACCTCATTTTCGTAATCAGCGACCCCAAAAACCACGAAAACGACACCCATGACGGAAAATCCAAAAATTTTCGTCGGCGCCATCTTGGATTTTCATTTTGACCTTATTTTCGTAATCAGCGACCCCAAAAACCATGAAAACGACACCCATGACGGACAATCGTTACCGACGAGAACCAAGGTTACCGACGTAGCCCGAAGAATCGCCAGACTTAAGTGGCAATGGGCAGGGCACATTGCTCGCAGAACGGATGGCCGATGGGGCCGAAAAGTTCTGGAATGGCGACCGCGAGCCGGAAGACGTTGCGCTGGAAGGCCTCCCACTAGGTGGACCGATGACCTGGTCAAGGTTGCAGGAAACCGCTGGATGAGAGACGCACGGGACCGGTCAATGTGGCGACGCCTGGGGGAGGCCTATGTTCAGCAGTGGACGTCTTTTGGCTGAAATGATGACGGACAATCCAAAAGTTTTCGTCGGCGCCATCTTGGATTTTCATTTTGATCTCATTTTCGTAATCAGCGATCCCAAAAACCATGAAAACGACACCCATGACGGAAAAACCTAAAAAATCTTTACCGCCATCTTGGATTTTCATTTTGATCTCATTTTCGTAATCAGCGACCCCAAAAACCATGAAAACGACACCCATGACGGAAAAACCTAAAATTTTCCTAGCCGCCATCTTGGATTTTCATTTTGACCTCATTTTCGTAATCAGCGTCCCCAAAAACCATGAAAACGACACCCATGACGGAAAAACCAAAAATCTTCGTCGGCGCCATCTTGGATTTTCATTTTGACCTCATTTTCGTAATCAGCGACCATAAAAACCATGAAAACGACACCCATGACGGAAAAACCAAAATTTATCGTCGGCGCCATCTTGGATTTTCATTTTGACCTCATTTTCGTAATCAGCGACCCCAAAAACCATGAAAACGACACCCATGACGGAAAAACCTAAAATTTTCCTAGCCGCCATCTTGGATTTTCATTTTGACCTCATTTTCGTAATCAGCGTCCCCAAAAACCATGAAAACGACACCCATGACGGAAAAACCAAAAATCTTCGTCGGCGCCATCTTGGATTATTATTTTGACCTCATTTTCGTAATCAGCGACCATAAAAACCATGAAAACGACACCCATGACGGAAAAACCAAAATTTATCGTCGGCGCCATCTTGGATTTTCATTTTGACCTCATTTTCGTAATCAGCGACCCCAAAAACCATGAAAACGACACCCATGACGGAAAAACCTAAAATTTTCCTAGCCGCCATCTTGGATTTTAATTTTGAGCTAATTTTCGTAATCGTGCCAATATTATTTTGTATCACAGTAAAAGTTGAAAGTACCTACCTATTTATCGACGTGAGTATAATAACTGAATTCATAATGACCAAAAGTATTTGGACGCACCAATAAATATTTCATAAAAAAATATTTCATTGAATGCCATATCTATTACTTGAAATTACTTCTTAGATCTGTTGATAATGTGACGTAAGCGAGCGAGCGCATGAGCCGACGCGGCGCGGTGACGAGCGACACGGGTTCCCCCTTCGAGGCCTGGCGGCATACTGAATGTCAATAGATACGGTTGCGAATACGCTCAGAATTTTGCATAAAAATCTTTATAAAATCAAATTTTGGGTTTTTGAAAAAAAAAATCGTACCATAATGTTCATTATGAAATTGCTTATCCATTAGTGTAAAAACAAAATAAAAACAATTGTTAGTTTTGGAGAAGTAGCATGTTTTCAATAATTATTTCTCATTTCTGTGGTTTCGTTGTGAGGGGATTAATTAAATATTTTACTTAAAAAAGAAAAAAACAAAACGTACCATTTTGAAGGTAAGAGTATGTAGAAATTTAATGTATTTTTTGTTGGTTGATATATCTTTTTTTTAAAGAGTAATAAGCTCCAGAAAACTGCACAAAAAACGGCTAGAGCTACGTTTTGCTGGGGGACGCGCCTTAAAAGCGGACATCATTTATTTATGCCTTTTAAAAAACCCGTATTCCTCGAAAGTTTCAGTTCATTCCTCTAAAATGACAGTTCTAGTACAGCATCCAGAATAGCTCCCCGCATTATAGAACGTATGCTTGAGCTAATATTGCCGGCGAGCGGATCACCGTGTGAGGCGAGCCGGTAATGTTTCCACATTTGATGCTAAAACCTTTGATAGTCTTGTAGTAAGGTATTTATCTTTCAATATGCACTTGCGCAATGGTAAATATTCTGAAAGGAGTTCCACGTGAGTGATGTTCTATTGTAGGATTTGGACATAGATTTGGAATACTGACGTTGCGAAGAATGTCTCAAACGTTGAGATTTTAAACCCTATAAATAAAAAACAAACATTAAAATCATATTTATTTCTAGTTATTTGTTTTTAGAAACAACCGAAAAAAGTCATGGATTACTTGTCTTTTAAAGTCAAGTCATATAAGGACCATGCTGAATGATGCTTGAGATGGTCATTCGAAGAAAGCACCGCGCAGATTTGAGATGAACTGATCGGTCAGGTGAATTCAATTTTCCAAATGTAACCATTTACGCAAGTATTATTATCAAATGCCATTTTACGAATGGTTACATAATTCATATCCTAAAACGATCATTTTGCCCCCTTATCACTGTGACTGATTGATTGCATTACAACTCGCAAGTCATCCCACGACACAAAGAAAACCCAAAAACCACAAGATAAAAATAAAAGGGACCAGCTAACATGAACCCTAATAACGTCATTAGGAAGAAACCTATCAGCAAATGTTATAGCAATCGTGAAATAAATTGGCAGCCGAATACTGTGAAATGATATCACAGTTCACCCGACAGACTTCGCTATCAATCTTGGGCTGTGGTCCTACTGCTGACGATGCGGGAGCGATTAGCTATTATCCCGCTCAATAAACGTAGGCACTCTGACAACTAAACGTTTAGCTTTATGGATTTTTGTTACTCTTTCACGCAATAAGTACTGAATTAGTCGAAATTTGGCACATGTAATGTCTTTTTTATCCGGATAATACAATCTCGTGGGATAATTACCATACTTCACATTGGCAAAGTCACGGACATAAGCTAGTCTAGTATATTAATGGTTTGTCCTTTAACGCTCTTAAAGAAACATCAAAGTTCTACCTTTACTCGCTAATCGCTTATCGCTGGTAGCGAGACAACAGCCTTAGCTATCAATCTCACGGTTCAAAGCATAAAAATCTGCTCCCAGGCGAATATCCGAGATAGAAACGAAGCTTCGAACTTTTAACATCGATTTACGTACCAACGTTGAGTTTGTATAAGTTTTATCAAAGTCTAAGTTTTAGGAAGAAACCTAATGGTACAGAAGGGTTGATAAAAGCAATCGCGAATTGGACCAACCGCGAATTGGACCATCTGCGAATAAAACTTTTTTTGAACATTGAACCAATTGCGAATTGGACCAATCGCGCCTAAACGAATATAATACTAGCTCATGAAAGAGCAGCCTATTTCATGTGCTAGCAATTATATGAAAGAAACGAAACACGATTTGAGAGCTTTGATGAGCTCCTAATATAGCCAAGAAACCCATCTAATACACGACTCATACAGTATTTTTTTTTTTTTTTGTTGGGTGGAAAATCATCGAATAACCCCACAGCCATAGCCGATAACGGCCACATATACTGTTTGACCCGTCGGGGCTGTGGCTTGTCGAAAGGATAACGCGGCTTCGACACAAGGGTGAAGAAGGAACATGGGTGGTTTTTAGTCAGTAGAAGTCTGACACTCCCATTCGCTCTCCCCAAGAGCGGGATGGGTTATTTGATGATTTTCCACCCGCCCAAAAACAAGAAAAAAGGTCTTTGTGCTCAGCAGTTGCTCTTGGGACAGCTAGACGAAGCAGTTAGCTTCAAAACGAATCAACGTCCATATTTATTGCCAGTCTATTTTACGGTTTTACGATTTCTTTATTATTGTTCTGTTACTAAGAAATAGAACATTTTACGGTCAGTTAGGCCAATATGGCGGACCGTAAACCATTGTTTGGACATAACCGCAATATGTGGCAGACACTTACGGTTAATGAAGCAACCACTTTCGGTTGCTATAAAGTAACGGTCATAAACTCATAAAATATATGGCTTAGGTCTAATTCCTAAACGTAGCCTATGGGAATTAGAAGGAATGAGAAAGCTTATGTGACGAAAGTTTGAGTATGAATGTATGTGTGTGTATGTCTATAAGAGTAGAGGAAGACCAGGGCATCTAAAACGGCCACTTTAACAGATCATAATATGAATTGCGTTAAAAATCGTAAAATGGATCTTTCATAATAGTAATTGCGTCTGTGACTATTTTACGATTTTTTACGCAATTCATATTATTTTCCAATTATGATCTATTTTTCTAAATGGTCACAGAAGCAGTTACTATTATGAAAGGTCCATTTTACGATTTTTAACGCAATTCATATTATGATCTGCCAAAGTGGCCGTTTTAGACCCCCAGATAAACGATGGGTGGACTGTTCGAAGGAACTGAAGTATGATATGGCAAGAATGAAGATGACTAGTAAAAGAAGAGTATGAAAGAAGAACGGCCTCTGTGTTTGAAGGCTTGCATTTTCGTTCAGTGCTGCTTTATTCTTCTATGCGCAGAAAAGTCGATAAGTTCGACTTTTGCTTATAGTCGTAGAATAGGTGGTCCGTAATACAATCCTCAAACAGTTCTTAAAGCTTACTCACAAAAATAAAATAAAAATCCGCTCAACACGCAACCTGTCCACAACATCATTACCACGGATCAATATAAAACATCGAATAAAAGCTCAACCAGGCCGTATTCACTCATTCGATTCGACAACTTGTATGTCTATCTTTTTTTGTCAATACAAGAGCGAGCGAGATAGACCATACAACTTCGCAAATCGAAATCGAATCGTGAGTGGGGCTACTATGTACATTTAATGCCAATCAAATACTTGATACAGAAAACGCAAATACGAGTCCGACTCTCGAACGAGACCTTTAGATATAAATCATTTGAACACGCAACGTCTGTGCAGCTTAATAAGCTCTTATTAAGACTGCTTAACTGGCGCGGATGGCGTGGGAATATAGGAGCTAGGTACCTTTGCTGGGATTAAGGGTACAGTCGCGGAATCAAAGGGTTAAGTGCGTTTGAGGAGTTTGATTGAATGTGCTTTTCTTTTTCCATAATTTACAGATAGCTTATCTCAGCATTGAATTATTTTTGCTAAGCCTTAAAAATGCTGGTTCAAAAACTAGTAAGAAGCTATTCATAAATAACATCACACGTCAAGGAGGGTGTCGATGAAAGTTGATATTGTGTGGCTAAGAGTGGGAGGGTCAAACACATTTGAACTTCTAATGAAAAACTTAAAAATATTTAACAAAAGGAAAGAATGTAAAATGGTAAATATGTGACATCACATTTTGAGGGGGTAATGTAACAAAGATTTTATAGTGCGTAGAAACCAGTTTCTGTGAACCTAATAATAATGATTTAACAATAAAATAAATAGATAACATCGGAAGAATCTCAATACTATGCAACAAATGTACTTATTTGAAAATTGTATTATTGTTTCGTTCCCCGAGTGTACGTAGCAGCTAAGTATGTTTATGCAAAAAAGATGACTAGGTTTCGCGGCTTTATCTGTGCCTAGCATCATTTCTGCGAATTTCTCACAGAAGCAAGTCTGAATTAATGTTATTTAATCAATTTCTAGCTATTTCGTTTATACTAGGCTAATAAATAAACAGAATACGTAATTATACAAGATTATGTTAACGGTATGCGGCGTTTAGCACAATATTTTGAAGTCTTGATAAATTACCTAAATGAATACTTTTGAGAGCTTGAATAAAAAAAATTAGGAAAACTTTTTTATTTTTTTTACTTCTGTAAATAAAACAGAGATAGGTACAAGAGATTACGAAAAAGGGGTAGATTTTCTTTTTCTTGAATTACTTAATCAAACTTTATGAACGTGTCTGTACCTACTCGTATGTAACTTAAGTAATCATCAGTAATACAAAGTTACTTTGACAGCTAAACTTAGCTACTTACTTTGACTTTGTGTCAGCAACAAGCTTTACACTATAGTTGTACATGTATTTTTATTCATTAGCTCTTTGTTATAGTAGCAGAAAGCCCTACTGTTGAAGACCTTTTTTTTTGGAGGGTGGAAAATCATCAAATGACTCATCCCGCTGACGGGCACAGCGGTATTGTCAGACTTCTACTGACTAAAATCCACCCATGTTTCTTCTTAGCCCTTTGTGTCGAGGCCGCGGTATCTTTTTCGAACAACCCGCAGCCCCGACAGGGAACATGATAATTTTAACCTGGGTTCTATTCGCAAATCGGGCCAAGTAAACTATGAACTCACAATTTAAACAACTTGATTATTTTGAACCATGTTTAAAATAGGCGAGATAATTACTATCTGGGATTTATTGAGAAAAAGATAGTTAATTATTCTGTCGGATAAAAAAAAAGAATATTATAGATGAGAACGAAAACAAACAAAATTAATTATTTATTTACTTAAAATTCGACGCACCTTTCGACGAAACGCGATATTATAGTTATATAAAACTACAAGACCACTCACTCACTGACTCATTGACATGTCGTTTCTCGGAATGGGTGAGAGATGAGTTAGGGGTATGTTTTGCAAAAATGTGTAATCTGACCAATCGAGTAGAGGAAAATTATAGGGAAAGTTCAAATCCAAGATGGAGGGCGAGTCCATTTCCGGTTTCGGTGGGGGAAAGATTTGGATGAATTTCGACTCAGAGGTCCTATACGAAATGTAAAAGCATTTGAAAAAAAAGTAAAAAAAAAAAAAAAAACAAGATGGCGGCCGCGCCAGGACGTTATGAAATTGTCGACTTTTTTCAATCGACTTTGACGAATTGTTTTCTTCTACCAAATTCTAGAACCGCCAACATAGAGTTTGCCAATTTGTTGGTCATTTCAATGGCGATTAGGAAAAATTATGACATTTTGAAAATCCAAGATGGAGGACGCTGCGGCGGCCATTTTGTAAAAAGTTGGATATTTCGATTTTTTTCAAATCCATTTTTCGGGTAGTTGGCAACATCAGACGGGTTCGAGTTGTACCGAGCGGTTGTGTGTATTGTTGACGAGTGTTGCCTGGTGCAAAAACTTTCCCCATTTTTAGGGTATTTTCCCAGATTTTCCCCAAAAACATGAAAAGTAGAAATAATGACATTTTAAATAGAGACTTTGACTAGCCGGCAACATTGGGGTCCCCCAAATGACATTTGACCATTTTGGTTCGTTTTAATTGGCCACCCCAAAAAATAATGAAATTTTTCATTTTTGGGACTTTTTGACTTTGGCGAATTAGTTTGTTCTACCAAACTCAAAAGTTGGAAACACCAAGTACACCGGTCGGTGGCCTATATTCTTGACATTTAAGGAAAATTATGACTTTTCAGAAAAACAACATGGCGGATGCTATGGCGGCCATCTTGTAAAAAGGCCGAAAAATCCCAATTTTCGACACGATAATTGGGACAGCTGGCGTCCCCCGACCGGATTGTGTTGTATGGACCGGTTGTGTGATTCGTCAAGGAGTGTTGCCTGGTGCAAAAAAAAACCCCATTTTAAGGAAATTTTCCCAGATTTTCCCCGAAAACATGAAAAGTAGAAATAACGACATTTTAATTGAAAATTTTACATAAACACCGAGAATGGGGTCCTCCGAATGACATTTGACCATTTTTATCACTTTCAGCTGGCAACCCCGAGAGCCATTGGCACTTGAATTTTCGGGTCAGACCCGACTTTGGCGAATTAGTTTGTTCTACCAAACTCAAAAGTTGGCAACACCAAGTACACCAGTTGGTGGCCTATATCCTTGAGATTTCAGGAAAATTATGACTTTTCAAAAAAAAAGATGGCGGACAGTGTGGCGGCCATCTTGTAAAAATGATGAAAAATCCCAATTTTCGACAAGATAATTGGGACAGCTGGCATCTCCCGACCGGATTGTGTTGTATGGACCGGTTGTGTGATTCGTCAAGGAGTGTTGCCTGGTGCAAAAAAATCCTCATTTTTAGGAAATTTTCCCAGATTTTCCCCGAAAACATGAAAAGTAGAAATAACGACATTTTAATTGAAAATTTTACATAAACACCGAGAATGGGGTCCTCCGAATGACATTTGACCATTTTTATCACTTTCAGCTGGCAACCCCGAGAGCCATTGGCACTTGAATTTTCGGGTCAGACCCGACTTTGGCGAATTAGTTTGTTCTACCAAACTCAAAAGTTGGCAACACCAAGTACACCAGCTGGTGGCCTATATCCCTGAGATTTCAGGAAAATTATGACTTTACAGAAAAAAAAGATGGCGGACAGTGTGGCGGCCATCTTGTAAAAATGATGAAAAATTCTACTTTTCGACACGATAAATGGGACAGCCGGCATCCCCCGACCGGATTGTGTTGTATGAAGCGATTGTGTACTTTGTTGTGAAGTGTTACCTTACGCAAAATTTTCTCCCATTTTTGGGGTATTTTCCCAGATTTTTCCCAAAAACATGAATAGTGGAAATAACGACATTTTGTATAGAAATTTTACATTAACACCAAGAATGAGGGGCCTGAAATAACATTTCACCATTTTCATTATTTTCAGCTGACAACCCCGAGAGTCATTGGGGCTTGAATTTTCGGATCAGAACCGACTTTGGCGAATTCTTTTGTTCTACCAAACTTAAAACTTGGCAACACCAAGTACACCAGTCGGTAGCCTGTATCCTCGATATTTTAGAAAAATTGTGACTTTTCAGAAAAACAAGATGGCGGACAGTGTGGTGGCCATCTTGGAAAAATGATGAAAAATCACAATTTTCGACACGATAAATGGGACAGCCGGCACCTTCTGACCGGATTGTGTTGTCCCGATCATTGTGTATTTCGTTAAGTAATGTTGCCTGTTGCAAAAAAATCCCCATTTTTAGAGTATTTTCCCAGATTTTAGTGATATAAAGCTAAACTACCACTCACTCACTGACTGACTCACTGACATCATTGTTCTCCCAGATGTTGGATGGGGAGGTGGGTATATTTTGACAGATTCGTAAACAAGTAACTCTGGTGAGTATGGGAAAAGTCCGAAACCCCCCCTTTTTGCCCCCCCTCCCCCCCCTCTCTATCGTATCTCGGAAACTAAGAGACCGGTATTTTTTTTTAATTACGGATTCGTATAGAGGAGGCTCGGTAAAGTAAAAATCATTTTTCAAAGTGGCCCCCCTTGCCCCCCTTCTCCCCCCCTTTAGGCGAATCTCGAAAATAAAGAGAATTTTCGTGTTTTTTTTTAGGGATTCGTATAGAGGAGGCTTGGGGAAGTAAAAACTATTTTGAAAATTTGACCCCCTTGCCCCCCTCCACCCCCCCCCTTCGGATCTCGGAAGTTAAGAGACTTGGAACATTTTTTTTTTCAGATTCATATAGAGGGGCATTGCGTTAGTCGAAATCATTTTTAGAAACTCCCCCCTCTCCCTCCCTTCACCCCTTTTTTTCTGTTTTGTTTACAGATTCGTATAGGATAGGAGGCTCGGGGAAGTAAAATGGTGGTACCGGTAAAGCGAAGGGGGGAGCGGGCGAGCGAAGCGAGCCGGCGACCCCCGTAGCGTAGGGATAATGTCATGATAGCTTTTCGGTGGTAGGTAGGTCCTGAGTGGAGCGAACCTGCGAGACCGAGTGGAGCGAAGGGGGGAGGTGGCGAGCGAAGCGAGCCGGCGACCTCCTTAGCGTAACGAAGGTTGAGTGGGTGAAGCGTAACTCAGGGGCGACGACAAGCAAACTTTAGGGTAATGTTTTTTTAGTGGTAGTAGGAGGTAGTAGGTAGGTAGTAGGTAGGTGTAGGTAGGTGTAGGTAGGTAGTAGGTAGGTGTAGGTAGGTGTAGGTAGGTGTAGGTAGGTGTAGGTAGGTGTAGGTAGGTGTAGGTAGGTGTAGGTAGGTGTAGGTAGGTGTAGGTAGGTGTAGGTAGGTGTAGGTAGGAGTAGGTAGGAGTAGGTAGGAGTAGGTAGGTGTAGGTAGGTAGTAAGTAGGTGTAGGTAGGTAGTAAGGCGGATCTCGGAAGTTAAGAGACTTGAAACATTTTTTTTTCAGATTTATTGAAAGGAGCAATGCGTTAGTCGAAATTTTTTTTCAAAGCTGCCCTTCTCCCCCTCTTCACGCCCCGCGAGCTGCGCGCAGCTCGCGCACCCACGCAAATACTAGTTATAGTTATATAAAACTACAAGACCACTGACTCACTGACTCATTGACATGTCGTTTCTCGGAATGGGTGAGAGATGGGTTAGGGGTATGTTTTGCAAAAATGTGCCATCTGACCAATCGAGTAGAGGAAAATTATAGGGAAAGTTCAAATCCAAGATGGTGGGCGAGTCCATTTCCGGTTTCGATGGGGGAAAGACTTGGATGGATTTCGACTCAGAGGTCCTATACGAAATCTTAAACCATTTAAAAAAAAAGTAAAAAAAAAAAAAAAAAACAAGATGGCGGCCGCGCCAGGACGTTTTGAAATTGTCGACTTTTTTCACTCGACTTTGACGAATTGTTTTCTTCTACAAAATTCTAAAACCGCCAACAAAGAGTTTGCCAATTTGTTGGTGATTTCAATGGCAGTTAGGAAAAATTATGACATTGTAAAAATCCAAGATGGAGGACGCTGCGGCGGCCATTTTGTAAAAAGTTGGATTTTTCGATTTTTTTCAAAGCCATTTTTCGGGTAGTTGGCAACATCGGACGGATTCGAGTTGTACCGAGCGGTTGTGTGTTTTGTTGACGAGTGTTGCCTGGTGCAAAAAAATTCCCCATTTTTAGGGTATTTTCCCAGATTTTCCCCGAAAACATGAAAAGTAGAAATAATAACATTTTAAATAGAGACTTTGACTAGCCGGCAACATTGGGGTCCCCCAAATGACATTTGACCATTTTGGTTCGTTTTAATTGGCAACCCCGAAAAATATTGAACTTTTTCATTTTTGGGACTTTTTGACTTTGGCGAATTAGTTTGTTTTAACAAACTCAAAAGTTGGCAACACCAAGTACACCGGTCGGTGGCCTATATTCTTGACATTTCAGGAAAATTATGACTTTTCAGAAAAACAAGATGGCGGGCAGTGTGGCGGCCATCTTGTAAAAAGGCCGAAAAATCCCAATTTTTGACACGATAAACGGGACAGCTGGCATCCCCCGACCGGATTGTGTTGTATGGACCGGTTATGTGATTCGTCAAGGAGTGTGGCCCGGTTTAAAAAAATTCCCCATTTTTAGGGAAATTTCCCAGATTTTCCCCGAAAACATGAAAAGTAGAAATAACGACATTTTGAATGAAAATTTTACATAAGCACCAAGAATTTAGTCCCCCTAATGACATTTGATCATTTTCATCACTTTCAGCTGGCAACCCCGAGGGCCATTGGCGCTTGAATTTTTGGGTCAGACTCGACTTTGGCGAATTAGTTTGTTCTACTAAACTCAAAAGTTGGCAACACCAAGTACACCAGCTGGTGGTTTATATCCCTGAGATTTCAGGAAAATTATGACTTTTCAGAAAAACAAGATGGCGGATGCTATGGCGGCCATCTTGTAAAAAGGCCGAAAAATCCCAATTTTTGACACGATAATTGGGACAGCTGGCATCCTCCGACCGGATTGTGTTGTTTAGAGCGATTGTGTACTTTGTTGTGGAGTGTTACCTTACGCAAAATTTTCTCCCATTTTCGGGGTATTTTCTAAGATTTTTTCAAAAAACATGAATAGTGGAAATAACGACATTTTGAATGGAAATTTTATACATATACACCGAGAATAGGGTGCCTCAAATTACATTTGACCATTTTCATTCTTTTCAGCTGGCAACCCCGAGAGTCATTGGGGCTTGAATTTTCGGATCTGAACCGACTTTGGCGAATTCTTTTGTTCTACGAAACTTAAAACTTGGCAACACCAAGTACACCAGTCGGTAGCTTGTATCCTCGATATTTTAGAAAAATCGTGGCTTTTCAGAAAAACAAGATGGCGGACAGTGTGGTGGCCATCTTGGAAAACTGATGAAAAATCCCAATTTTCGACACAATAAATGGAACAGCCGGCACCTTCTGACCGGATTGTGTTGTCCCGGTTGTGTATTTCGTTAGGTAATGTTGCCTTTTGCAAAAAAAAAACCCCATTTTTAGGGTATTTTCCCAGGTTTAGCCCAAAAACATGAAAGTAGAAATAAAGACTTTTAGAATGAAGACTTTGACTAGCTGGCAACATAGGGGAGGTGGCGAGCAAAGCGAGCCGGCGACCCCCGTAGCGTAGGGATAATGTCATGATAGCTTTCCGGTGGTAGGTAGGTCCTGAGTGGAGCGAACCTACGAGACCGAGTGGAGCCAAGGGGGGAGGTGGCGAGCGAAGCGAGCCGGCGACCTCCTTAGCGTAACGAAGGTTGAGTGGGTGAAGCGTAACTCAGGGGCGACGACAAGCAAACTTTAGGGTAATGTTTTTTTAGTGGTAGTAGTAGGTAGGTAGGTAGTAGGTAGGTAGTAGGTAGGTGTAGGTAGGTGTAGGTAGGTGTAGGTAGGTGTAGGTAGGTAGTACCGCGAGCTGCATTGGAACATTTTTTTTTTTAGATTCATTGAGAGGTGCAATGCGTTAATCGAAATCATTTTTCAAAGCTCCCCCTCTCCCCCGCTTCACGACCCGCGAGCTGCGCGCAGCTCGCGCAGCCACGCAAATACTAGTTATACTATATAAAGCTAAACTACCACTCACTCACTGACTGACTCACTGACATCATTGTTCTCCCAGATGTTGGATGGGGAGGTGGGTATATTTTGACAGATTCGTAAACAAGTAACTCTGGTGAGTATGGGAAAAGTCCGAAACCCCCCCTTTTTGCCCCCCCTCCCCCCCCTCTCTATCGTATCTCGGAAACTAAGAGACCGGTATTTTTTTTTTATTACGGATTCGTATAGAGGAGGCTCGGTAAAGTAAAAATCATTTTTCAAAGTGGCCCCCCTTGCCCCCCTTCTCCCCCCCTTTTAGGCGGATCTCGAAAGTTAAGAGACTTGGAACGATTTTTTTTCAGATTCATTTAGAGGGGCCTTTGCGTTTATCGAAATCATTTTTCGAGACTCCCCCCCTCACCCCCCTTCAACCCCCCCCCCCTTTTCAGCTTTTTTTTTTTTCTTACATAAAACTATTGAGGGGCGTTGAAAACGGTGGTGGTACAGCGGCAAAGCGAAGGGGGGAGCGGGCGAGCGAAGCGAGCCGGCGACCCCCGTAGCGTAGGGATAATGTCATGATAGCTTTCCGGTGGTAGGTAGGTCCTGAGTGGAGCGAACCTGCGAGACCGAGTGGAGCGAAGGGGGGAGGTGGCGAGCGAAGCGAGCCGGCGACCTCCTTAGCGTAACGAAGGTTGAGTGGGTGAAGCGTAACTCAGGGGCGACGACAAGCAAACTTTAGGTTAATGTTTTTTAGTAGTAGCAGGAGGTAGTAGGTAGGTGGTAGGGGTAGTAGGTAGGTGGTAGGTAGTAGGTAGGTGTAGGTAGGTAGTAGGTAGGTGTAGGTAGGTGGTAGGTAGGTAGTAGGTAGGTGTAGGTAGGTGGTAAGTAGGTGTGGGTAGGTGGTGTCATTCGTGAGATTCATATAGAGGAGGCTCGGGGAAGTATAATCCGTTTTTCAAATTTGAACCCCTTCGACCCCCCCCCCCCCCTTTTTCACCTATTTTTTTTTTTTTTGTTACATAAAACTATTGAGGGGCGTTGAAACCTGTCCAGTGGTGATACAGCGGCAAAGCGAAGGAGGGAGCGGGCGAGCGAAGCGAGCCGGCGACCCCCGTAGCGTAGGGATAATGTCATGATAGCTTTCCGGTGGTAGGTAGGTCCTGAGTGGAGCGAACCTGCGAGACCGAGTGGAGCGAAGGGGGGAGGTGGCGAGCGAAGCGAGCCGGCGACCTCCTTAGCGTAACGAAGGTTGAGTGGGTGAAGCGTAACTCAGGGGCGACGACAAGCAAACTTTAGGGTAATGTTTTTTTAGTGGTAGTAGGAGGTAGTAGGTAGGTAGTAAGTAGGTGGTGGGTAGGTGATAGGTAGGTGATAGGTAGGTAGTAGGTAGGTGTAGGTAGGTAGTAGGTAGGTAGTAGGTAGGTAGTAGGTAGGTGTAGGTATGTAGTAGGTAGGTGTAGGTAGGTAGTAGGTAGGTGTAGGTAGGTGTAGGTAGGTGTAGGTAGGTGTAGGTAGGTGTAGGTAGGTGTAGGTAGGTGTAGGTAGGTGTAGGTAGGTGTAGGTAGGTGTAGGTAGGTGTAGGTAGGTGTAGGTAGGTGTAGGTAGGTGTAGGTAGGTGTAGGTAGGTAGGTGTAGGTAGGTAGGTGTAGGTAGGTAGGTGTAGGTAGGTAGTAG
Organism: Diarsia mendica; assembly: GCA_949316265.1. Classification (NCBI taxonomy): domain Eukaryota; kingdom Metazoa; phylum Arthropoda; class Insecta; order Lepidoptera; family Noctuidae; genus Diarsia; species Diarsia mendica. The sequence goes on along the minus strand of OX438900.1, from coordinate 19,767,359 downwards.
GTAGGTGTAGGTAGGTAGTAGGTAGGTGTAGGTAGGCAGACCCGCGAGCTGCGCGCAGCGAGCGCAGCCACGCAAATACTAGTTCTATTATATAAAGCTAAACTACCACTCACTCACTGACTCACTCACTGACATCATTGTTCTCCCAGATGTTGGATGGGGAGGTGGGTATATTTTGACAGATTCGTAAACAAGTAACTCTGGTGAGTATGGGAAAAGTCCGAAACCCCCCCTTTTTGCCCCCCCTCCCCCCCCTCTCTATCGTATCTCGGAAACTAAGAGACCGGTATTTTTTTTTTATTACGGATTCGTATAGAGGAGGCTCGGTAAAGTAAAAATCATTTTTCAAAATGCCCCCCCTTGCCCCCCTTCTCCCCCCCTTTAGGCGGATCTCGGAAATAAAGAGAATTACGTGTTTTTTTTTTAGGGATTCGTATAGAGGAGGCTTGAGGAAGTAAAAACCATTTTGAAAATTTGACCCCCTTGCCCCCCTCCATCCCCCCCCTTTCGGATCTCGGAAGTTAAGAGACTTGGAACGATTTTTTTTTCAGATTCATATAGAGGGGCATTGCGGTAGTCGAAATCATTTTTAGAAACTCCCCCCCTCTCCCCCCCCTTCAACACCCCCTCCCCCCTCTTCACCTCTTTTTTTCTATTTTGTTTACGGATTCGTATAGAGGAGGCTCGGGGAAGTAAAATGGTGGTACCGGTAAAGCGAAGGGGGGAGCGGGCGAGCGAAGCGAGCCGGCGACCCCCGTAGCGTAGGGATAAAGTCATGATAGCTTTCCGGTGGTAGGTAGGTCCTGAGTGGAGCGAACCTGCGAGACCGAGTGGAGCGAAGGGGGGAGGTGGCGAGCGAAGCGAGCCGGCGACCTCCTTAGCGTAACGAAGGTTGAGTGGGTGAAGCGTAACTCAGGGGCGACGACAAGCAAACTTTAGGGTAATGTTTTTTGGTAGTAGGAGGTAGTAGGTAGGTAGGTGGTAGGTAGGTAGTAGGTAGGTGTAGGTAGGTAGGTAGGTGTAGGTAGGTGGTGGCACATGTGAGATTCATATAGAGGAGGCTCGGGAAAGTAAAAACCATTTTTTTTAATTGACCCCTTTGCCCCCCTTTTCTCCCCCTTTAGGCGGATCTCGGAAGTTATGAGACTTGGAACATTTTTTTTTTCAGATTCATTGAGAGGTGCAATGCGTCAGTCGAAATCATTTTTCTAAGCTGCCCCTCTCCCCCTCTTCACGCCTCGCGAGCTGCGCGCAGCTCGCGCACCCACGCAAATACTAGTTATACTATATAAAGCTAAACTACCACTGACTCACTGACTGATCTATTGACAGAATTGTTCTCCCAGATGGTGGATGGGGAGGTGGGTATATTTTGACAGATTCGTAAACAATCAACTCTCAATCCTATGGGAAAAGTCCGAAACCCCCCCTTTTCCCCCCCCTTCTCCCCCTCCCTATCGTATCTCGGAAACTAGGAGACCCGTATTTTTTTTTTTTTACTGATTCGTATAGAGGAGGCTCGGTTAAGTAAAAATCATTTTTCAAAGTGGCCCCCCTTGCCCCCCTTCTCCCCCCCATTAGGCGAATCTCGAAAGTTAAGAGACTTGGAACGATTTTTTTTTCAGATTCATATAGAGGGGCATTGCGTTAGTCGAAATCATTTTTAGAAACTCCCCCCCTCTCCCCCCCTTCACCCCCCCCCCCTTTTCACCCCTTTTTTCTGTTTTGTTTACAGATTCTTATAGGATTGGAGGCTCGGGGAAGTAAAATGGTGGTACCGGTAAAGCGAAGGGGGGAGCGGGCGAGCGAAGCGAGCCGGCGACCCCCGTAGCGTAGGGATAATGTCATGATAGCTTTCCGGTGGTAGGTAGGTCCTGAGTGGAGCGAACCTGCGAGACCGAGTGGAGCGAAGGGGGGAGGTGGCGAGCGAAGCGAGCCGGCGACCTCCTTAGCGTAACGAAGGTTGAGTGGGTGAAGCGTAACTCAGGGGCGACGACAAGCAAACTTTAGGGTAATGTTTTTTTAATGGTAGTAGGAGGTAGTAGGTACGTAGTAGGTAGGTAGGTGTAGGTAGGTGTAGGTAGGTGTAGGTAGGTTTAGGTAGGTGTAGGTATTTTTCCCCTCTTCACGACCCGCGAGCTGCGCGCAGCGAGCGCAGCCACGCAAATACTAGTTATACTATATAAAGCTAAACTACCACTGACTGACTCACTGACTCACTGACATAATTGTTCTCCCAGATGGTGGATGGGGAGGTGGGTATATTTTGACAGATTCGTAAACAAGTAACTCTGGTGAGTATGGGAAAAGTCCGAAACCCCCCCTTTTCCCCCCCTTTCTCCCCCCTCCCTATCGTATCTCGGAAACTAAAAGACCCGTATTTTTTTTTTTTTACGGATTCGTATAGAGGAGGCTCGGTAAAGTAAAAATCATTTTTCAAAGTGGCCCCCCTTTTCCCCCTTCTCCCCCCCTTTAGGCGAATCTCGAAAGTTAAGAGACTTGGAACGATTTTTTTTTCAGATTCATTTAGAGGGGCCTTTGCGTTAATCGAAATCATTTTTCGAGACTCCCCCCCTCACCCCCCCTTCAACCCCCCCCCCCCCATTTTCACCTTTTTTTTATTATTTTTTTCTTACATAAAACTATTGAGGGGAGTTGAAACCTGTCCGGTGGTGGTACAGCGGCAAAGCGAAGGGGGGAGCGGGCGAGCGAAGCGAGCCGGCGACCCCCGTAGCGTAGGGATAATGTCATGATAGCTTTCCGGTGGTAGGTAGGTCCTGAGTGGAGCGAACCTGCGAGACCGAGTGGAGCGAAGGGGGGAGGTGGCGAGCGAAGCGAGCCGGCGACCTCCTTAGCGTAACGAAGGTTGAGTGGGTGAAGCGTAACTCAGGGGCGACGACAAGCAAACTTTAGGGTAATGTTCTTTTAGTGGTAGTAGGAGGTAGTAGGTAGGTAGTAGGTATGTGTAGGTAGGTAGTAGGTAGGTGTAGGTAGGTAGTAGGTAGGTGTAGGTAGGTGTAGGTAGGTGTAGGTAGGTGTAGGTAGGTGTAGGTAGGTGTAGGTAGGTGTAGGTAGGTGTAGGTAGGTGTAGGTAGGTGTAGGTAGGTGTAGGTAGGTGTAGGTAGGTGTAGGTAGGTGTAGGTAGGTGTAGGTAGGTAGTAGGTAGGTGTAGGTAGGTAGTACCGCGAACTGCATTGAAAAATTTTTTTTTTTCTTATTCATTGAGAGGTGCAATGCGTTAGTCGAAATCATTTTTCAAAGCGCCTCCTCTCCCCCTCTTCACGCCCCGCGAGCTGCGCGCAGCTCGCGCACCCACGCAAATACTAGTCGATTATATAAAACCAGAGGCAGATATTTTATACAATCCTTAATTATTACGTGATTTAAAATTCATGCATGATGAATCGAATATTCAGATGATACTTGAATACGAATTTACGGTAAAAAGTTGTGATTTATGTAGGTATTTATGAAAAAATTTCTTATTCAATTCATGTATGATATTCTTTTTTATTTTATTATTCCCATCTCGGCACCTTCCCATTCGGAGTTTTTCGTAGACATGATAAATAAATTCATGGGTGCCGAGATGGGACTAAACCAATTCTGGGTAAAAATAATTGAACGCCAATATTACAATTCAATCATTGGTCATAAAATTCCCATGACCGAATATTTAATTTCAGTCTTTCTGTATACACATACAATTACGTCCATAACTAAAAATATCAAATAAGTTAATAAAATAAGTAATTAAGAACGCCAAGCTTAAAATCAATTCCCTCTTCATCAATTAAAAATAACAAGAAAGCCAAAAGCAATCAAACAAAATCTAAAACAATCACCCTAATTAGATTAACGAACGCCGAAAAACAAGCTTGATAACGTTACTGTTATTTACTTTCATTTCGACAACAAAAACTTAAGCCGAAAGTCGAAAAGACTGTCGACGAACCGTGCATTTGAACGCGTCATAGATTATAATGAATCTGCAAAAGATTTAAAAAAAAACACTACCGTATGTCAACCTTTTTGCTTCATCATTATGTTGGCAACAAAAAAAATAATGACAGAAAGAAAAAAGAGTGAGTGAATGAATGAATGACCCTTGAACTTCATGCAGCCGGGTCGATGAACTTTATAATTAAAACATTATGCATTCTATGAGATAATCAGATATTGGACAACTATTGTTTGTTCTAAATTATGTTATAAAAAGTTCTCTGGATTGTTTCTATGCTAATCTTATGTAAAAGAGAATGTAGCTTGTTTCTTCCTGTGAAATTTTGTGTTGAAAACGTGTTTTCCTGTTTTTAATAAGAGGTTCTAACAAAGAGGTGAGTTATTGCGTAATTGCTGGGTTAAGATTAACGAAGCTTAGCATTATAAATTGGCTCGGTTTTTAGGAAACCTTATAGACTCGTTCGTGATCTCTTTAAAGATTTAAAATGAAAGATATTTCAGTCTGAAATTAAAACGTACAACGGCATATTATGTCCCAGAACCAAAATTCAAAGAAGAAATTATGACATCCTACTAACCCGCGCTGGTCCCTTTCATAAGATAGAGGACGCTTGCGTCCCACAAGTGGGATTAAAATTAAAAGCTGATTATGAAAAGGTAAAGCCGTGATCCCGAAAGAACATAATTTAATTATGAACAAAATTAATTTTAAATCTGCAAGCTTTCGGTAATAACTTCTTCAAAGGGAACTCATTCATTCGAACCAATTTAATTAGTTCTCAATGAACTTGTTCGGTGGTCCGCAGTGAAAGTATTTCAACTTTCAATTATCATAACTTCATTACTCGTCCATGTTTACGTGATTATTCCATTAACCGGTTTTAACGACATTTCGGCTAATAATGTGCACTGTCTTATTCAGTGAACGGTTGGTTGTCATATTTTTATGTTACTCGTACAATCAATGCACTAATATTATTATTCTATTTAATTAAAAATGAATTTAAATGCAGTGTGTTTATGGGCACGTGGACAAAGCAAAATTTAAGACATTCGGTAGTTGGAGTTGCGGGTTATTCGAAAAACATACCGCGACCACAAAGGGCTGAGAAGGAACATTATAAACCCCATGGTAACCCTAAGGTAGATTGGTAGAAAATGCCCAAGGCATTAAGTCCGCCTTTGTACGATTTTGTTGTGCATAAAGTTTTAATAAATAAATAAATAAACATGGGTAGTTTTGAGTCAGTAAAAGTCTGACCTTCCGGTCCGCCCAGAGTTATTCATTCAAAAGTCATTTGATGATTTCACACACCCCAAAAAAAGGCTTTCTATAGTTTCTGCTCATGGGAGTTAGGCGCGAATGTTTGTATGAATTAAAATAAAATATGTAGGATGTCATTACATCAAAAAGCTTTTTATCGAACAAACGACGACACATCAAACTATACATTTCTAAAATAATATGACCTCGCCTTGTATAGATTTCACGTACAATGAGAGATCTGCATAAACTTGCTTTTAATAGCTTGAATGGCCACCGTGCGATCCTTAAAAAAAACTTACTTCTAATTATAAAGTAAGTAGCTGTGCTTTTTCGTTTAAACTCAACATAAACCTAGTATAAAATTATCATCATACTAAACAGGCATAACAAATAAAGTGGAATATTATTCTCAAAAGAATAACTCTAAAAAATAACACTAACTGTCATTTCGCGCAAATTTCACGCATTTTAATGGTCATTGCGAAATTTAATTAACCCGTATTTTAACAAAAACACTTTTTACTTTTAACAAAAATTTTCTTAATGAATTTTAATGGAAATTAACCGAGCACCCTAATAAAATTAACAATGAATAATTATGAAAGGCTTACACAATAGCTTTCTCTTTTAAAAGAAATAAAAGACTTTCATTGGGAACGTTTTTCTCTTGTTCAAAGTGGATAATTAGGAAAAAATATAGAAAAGTTTAATGCATTTTACATATGTATATAATGGCAATCTTTTCCCATGGGGGCAGGCAGAAATCATATAACGCTACCTGCTGCGTTCCTTACATACTTATTTTGCCCCGTTCACGTTCATACATTTGGTCACACACGCAGCCATTTTACCATATAATTATTTATTTTTATTTTCATTATTTTATGTTACGTTTAAATGAGAAGAAAGCGAATTACATAATAATAGGTGATTGAATTAAAATTCATTGTTTTTGCATCGTATAACTGGTTAAGTTTTAATATTTATTAAGGTATCGGTTTCTAGATAATAAGGTGTGGCTAAAATAAAAATTAAGCCTATAATTTACATTCACAGTCTAATGACTTTTCACTAACACTAAGCCTACACCTAAATGAATACCTAAATATTATGGCTTTGTTGGATTATAAACCGTCGATGCTGGGTTGAGCGTTCGAAATCTATGAAATACAAATTTATTTAGAATCTGAATTAAAAATACATATAAATAACAAAAAAATAAAACCTATAATTATTAAAGTGTCATGTTACCTCCCATGGTGATGTCAATAGTTATAAATCTATGTCCTATAAAATATCATAAAAAATTACATCATCAACAAAAAAAAAACACTTTACTCCTTTGTCAAAGAATGTTTGCAAATATTAATAATTTGCATATTATGACAACCGTGCAAATTAATAAAATCGCCTGATTTGCATATTAATGGTCTTTCAATATTTAGATAAATCGGTAAGCATTAAGATAAAGAAAGATTTAATTATTTACATAAAGATATGGCTGGTATTTAGCGATATTATAAAAAATATGAGAGGGGAAATGAACGTAGTAAAATGCTACAAATTTTTTATTAAATATTTTGTTATCTTATCGGAAAATTAAGAAGACCTAATTGCCTTTACGGTTTTATATATGATCAACAGAATCTTAAAACCTAAGCTAACTTTTGATGAGTTAAATACTACTAAAGAAAAACAAAAACTGGTGTGAATTGGTGGTGGAATAAAAAAGTGGTGAAATTTTGCATCATCGGTAATTTTCCTAGCACTAGAATGAATGGAATGGCATGCAGTAGTTGTGTAAATTTAAACATTTTGTCATGACAAAATTGTTATGCAGGTATATTTACGTAGTCAGAATTATTTTCTGATAACATTATTTTCGTATTGCACAAACACTCTTAACCGGAAAAGTGTATCTGTCAGACTTGCTTATGTAAGTCATTCATCATCATAATTATGTCTATAATATATATTTTTTTTTTTGGTTCTAGGACACATCCTCCCGATGCATTCCTTCACCGTTTTTTATAACACAAAGTAATACGGCCTGGGTTGACCCATGAAGTCGGGGCTGCCACCACTGCTCTTAAGTAATTACTATTTCATAATATTATATTAATTTATTATATGATGCCAGAGCTGTAGCAATTGAGTCTATGGTTTCGTCGTTGGTGCCTACAAGTCTAAAAAAGTATACTACCTTTTGACACGTAAGTGAGTGCAAACAATTTCAACATAATCATAAATGAACGAGTGATTGAGTGAGTGAGTATTGCAACAAACCAGAGCATCATACAAAAAGAAGCGCATTTGATTTCCTCGTGCAGCACTCAGCACTGCACACTAGGTCGTCGCAACACATTCTAACTCTCACTGAGCGGGCTACTAACACAGTCGGATCTAGGGTTACCAGTCTGTAAAATATACGTGTCTGTTTGTAATTTCAAAATAAAAAGTTTTTAATGAATGTCCATGAAAGTATGTATGGTTCTAATAACAAAATAAATTTATTTTAATTTTGTCTGGCTTTTTGTTCTGGCTTATCTCCGAAACGATTATACCAAGCCAAGAAAAAATATGCTGAACACTGAAAAAACTGAAAGAAAAGAAGAATAAAATCTAGTAGACGTTCTAAAATGAAGTAGTGAGTGTGCGCAAGAGCTCCACGAGCTTATTCCACCATCTCCCTTCTTCCATCGAGAGACTAGGCGTACTGCAGGTTAACCCATACCTTGTCGATGTTCCACACATTCGTACGAAGCGTTTTGCTAAGTCTTTCATTATTCGTACAGCCAAAGAGTGGAACACCCTGCCTGCGTCGGTTTTCCCGAGTTCATATAACCCCAATCTATTTAAGTCGCGAGTAAATAGGCTTCTTCTGGGTAAGCTCGTTCCATCGTCGACCTCATCTCTGCCCTTTTTTTTTTTTTTTTTTTTTTTTTTTTTTTTTTTTTTTTTTTTTGGTGGGTGGAAAATCATCGAATAACCCCCCCCGCTCTTGGGCAGAGCGAAGGGGAGTGTCAGACTTCTACTGACTAAAAACCAACCCATGTTCCCTCTTCCTCGCCCTTGTGTCGGAGCCGCGGTAACTTTTCGATATCCGCAGCCCCGACGGGCGTCGGCCCTTGCGGGCCCCTCCTTGCTGACATCTCTTTGAGGCGCGCGTGGAACACGTACGCGCCGCCGACACGGTCTGTTGCCGTCATGACGACGGCCGGACGGCGAGCTAGCCCGTTACTCACCGTCCACAGGCCCGCGTCTACGGTGGCCGGAGGTCATCGCGTGACCCCCGACGCCCGGAGCGCCTTCCGCGGCGGCTGGGACGTTGAGAGGTTCTCTCCTCATCTCTGCCCTTAGGGCAAGATTGAGGTTAAGAGTAAGCCCATATAAAAAAAAAAAAAAAACAAAAAGTAATGAACCTCGACGACCTATATTATGTAGGACATAAATATGACTGTTGAAATACGAGTCTTTTACAATAAGGTCTGTATCTAATCCTTTTTAGTTTACCGTCATAATATTTTGTAATGTCTGGCTTTTTCATTTATTTCTGTAAATGATAACCCTGCATGTGCCGCCTGCCTAGATATGGCCAAAGATTTGCATGAGCGCATTACTATGCGTGAAAATCTAGTAATTAATGTATGGCGGCAAATACCGGAGCGCAACACTTTCCTGAATTATGATCTTATATTGTTTTAACATTGAATGATTTATGACGGCTTTATGAGTAAGTAACGGAATAATAAAAGAAACAAGTACATTCTTAATCATAATAAGAATCAACTTAATTATAAATTAACTAAACAAAGTTTTACGGGACCAACAAAAAAAGTTTGATCAGTAGGCACAGTTCCTTGAAAATTGCACATAAGTAATGTCGATAACTCGATATATCAAACTTAAAGTAAACTAAAAATTCAAAAGTTCTGATTGATTATAGTCATATTCAAACTTACACCGCCTAAATAAAGTTGTTTCTTAAACCAACCACAATGCACGTTATGTCACGGTTCTAATGGAATTCCCAAAAACAATACAATGGCTAGCAAAAGCTGTGAAAGTGCACACAATTGAAATGTACTCACACTTTTCCTACGGCCGTTTTTGAGATGCTGAGTGTGCATTTTGGGTTTTTTAAGTCAATTGGTTCCAGAAAAAATTAGCGAGTTAAATTGTAATATTATGTAATAATTGACAAAATGACAACACAAAATCTGCAAGCATTTCAATTTACAAAATACTAAAAACAATGTCCATATCACATTGTATATCAATTTGTCACACAAATTGTCTACACGTCAATCGAAACTATTAAACCGAGTATACCATGCAAAGATTTATTAGATAATAAACTTTCACATTTACGAAGATATAATTATATTACCACGTAAAGATTATCGCGAATCTGATCTTGCAAATAAACACGACGTTTTATGAACGATGTAATGGCCACTCATTAAGAAAGAAAGATAATAAGAAAAGATGAGTGAAAATGTTTAGCGGTTACAATATATATACGGAGATATTATGTTTGATTGATTGTTCATGTTTCTGCATCGAGATTACTTTTCTTCTCTCTTATAGGAATGAATAATAAAAAAAAACCGGCCAAGTGCGAGTCGGACTCGCGCACCGAGGGTTCCGTAAAAAAAATATATTTTGTGATGTAACTAAAAATTTATGGTTTTCGTAATTTTTCCTTTATCTATGCTATAAGACGTTGCTTCGTACCAAATTTCAAGATTCTGAGTTCACGGGAAGCACCCTGTAGGTTTTGATTCCCTTGCAAGTGTCGAAAATTTGCGGCATAAACGGCTGTATCTTTTGATTGCATTGGCTTAGAAGTTTGATTTTTTCACAGCTTCAAGGGACAGTAGACCTGAGTAATTGATATAAATTTCAGCTTCATACCTCCACGCGTTCCTGAGAAAAAGGGTCTTGACAGACGGACGGACGGACGGACAGACGGACAACAAAGTGATCCTATAAGGGTTCCGTTTTTTCCTTTTGAGGTACGGAACCCTAAAAACGCGCATGGTTTATTAAGATTTACTTATACAAACTCATTCGCTCTTGCTTGACAGAGGAACCATTGTCCCAGCAGTGGGAATTTTAGTTTTTTGATTTTTTTAGTACCCTTTGTTCGTACGTACTTACAGTCTGTGCATACAATAATAGTACACTAAGTAAAGTTTGAACGCGAATTTCTGGTCAAATAACGATTGCAACTTTCAGTTAAGATCTATTTCGTGACAATATGGGTTCCAAAATATCAGTTTCGTTGCGAGACATGAAAACGAAATCAATATAGACAAAAAATGCTTCTGAACGTTGATAACTGATAAGTGAACACATATTGAAGCCCGTGACTGTACATTAGACGGTTGATGCCAAGTACATTTTATGCACGATAGATAAAATCACAACAACCAAGATAAATACAGTAATTTCACATTGATGTCATACTTTAAATAACTTTATGATCATATTTTTCATACATGTGATTTATACACACATCATTACTACATAAAAAATATTAATGCTTGCATTCACGCCAAAAAGTTTGCAAAACAAGTAACGGTGCTCAAATTATCACACCTTTGTTGTGAATGTACAATGTACACAATTATGAAACGTTGTAACTGTCCATTTAGATCGTCGAACCCATTTTTAAACATGATTTATCGATTTTTCTGATTGCGAATGAGAGGGTAGGGTTGGTGATTAGGCTCATTAGAGTCGTAACGTGTTCAGTGACTCATAATTAGGATAAATACAAGGTTTCATTGTCATTAGAGTATAAGTCTTCGAGTTATTGTCAATCAAGCAACTTAATCGGGATTGAAAAGTGCAGTAGAGAAAAAATCGAATATCGTTCCGTTATAAAGTTCCTTACCAAGCAAAGAAAATCAGTTGCGACCATAATGAATGAGATGTCATTGGTTGACGGCGACTCTTGTCCAGGGTGTGCAAGTGGCACAGTTTATTTAAACAAGGAAGGGAATACCTTGAAAACGATCCGAGGCCGGGCAGGAGCATCGAGGTGACCACGCCAGAACTTATCCAAAAAAGTGAAAAAAATATACTAGACGATGCTCGACTAAAGAAGAAACAACTTGCAGAAATGGTTGGAGTATCCGAGACAACCATTTTTAAAATCCTTCACGACTATCTTGGCATGACTAAGGTCAGCGCAAGATGGGTGCCGAGAATGCTCACGCCGCCGCAAAAACAACAGCGCGTGGAGTGTTCATGTGCATTTTTGGACCTCTGTAATGAAGACAAGGATGCTGTTTTGAGTCGAATTGTTACTGGAGACGAAACTTGGGTTCATCATTATGAACCTGAGTCGAAACAAGACTCCATGCAGTGGCATAAAAAGGGCACAGCACCTCCGAAGAAGTTTAAAGTGTCACAGTCAGCTGGGAAAATCATGGCAACGGTCTTTTGGGACTCGGAAGGAATATTATTCTCTCTCTCTTCAGGTGCCTCTCCAACTAGTGAAGGTTGGCAGTCAGCTCCGCATATCCTATTCGGTCCTTTGCCAGTCTAAAAAGTTCCGCGGCGCTCTTAACTCCCGTCCATTCCCGGATATTGCGCAGCCAGGATTTCTTCCTACGTCCCACTGCTCTTTTGCCTGCCACTTTGCCCATCATTATTAGTTGCAAGAGTTCGTATCTGTCGTGTCTTAATACGTGACCCAGATAGATTGAAATATTATTAATTATAAAGATAACTAAAGGTGTTTCTATAACCAGAGAATACTACGCTTCAATATTAGAGCGACTTAAAGAAGCCAAAAGAGAAAAGACGTGGAAAATTGACGAAAGGTGTGTTGCTTTGCACGACAACGCGCCCGTCCACAAGTGCCGCGTTGTGATGGCTACCCTGCATAAGGTGGGCTTCGATATTTTGAATCACCCACCCTACAGCCCAGACCTGGCCCGAGTGATTATTACCTGTTTCCAAAAATGAAAAAAGATCTGCGGGGTAAAAAATTTACCACCAATGATGAAGTTAAGGAGGCAGTTTCGGCGTATTTTGAAGATAAAGAGAAAACATTTTTTTATGAGGGTATAAATTAATTAATTCAAAGATCAGAAAAATGTATTCCGTCTTGCAGGTGAATATATTGAAAAGGAAAAATAATTTGGTTTTTTTTTATTTTCACCCCATATTCCGCGAATATAAAAACACTTCCTCGTACATACGGTAAGTTTTTGAAGAATAGAACCTAGCATCTGTGACGTTCAAAAATGCCTGTAATGGTCTGAATTTTAATGAAATAAATGTTTCGAATTTGTGACAGTCTGCCTTACCCTTCAGGGGTAAGGCAGCCCAACATGTTTTTTCGTTTAAGATCTTTAGTAGGAACTGATTTATATCATTTGCATAGTATTTTAAAATGGGAAGAATGTGATAGAGAAATTATCATAAGCCAGTACAATAACGCGAAAATCGAATCATGAGCAGTTACGTCGTTTTTCACACGAGGACTACAAGAAACAATCATTGATTTTAATCATCGCAGTTTTAGCTATATAAACAAACAATTTAAGTTTTTGGCTAACGAAGTATTATTTGCATATTTGGTAATCAAGAAACATCCAAAAGTGTTGTTAACAAAATTTGATGCAGGATATAACACAAAATTTTATGATAACCGTGTGAATTTCCTCACACAATATTCTTCAACAGTTAAAATTACTGCTACATTACCGTTGCCAACACAAAACAGAATATATAGCAGATAATTTGTTTTGATGAATTTGTCGTTTTTTTTTCATATGATATATTAATTATTTATCACTGAGAAGAGGAGAAAGATGACATGATGCGATGAAATTTAAACAGATGGGATAATATACGTTTTTAAACTGACATGGTCACTGACATTACTGTTCTACTATAAACGGGATATTTGCAGCTGTGTAAAAATCGAAAAAGTGCCGAAAATTGTTCGCAAGTGGACACAGTGAGTTTTGTGTGTCGGGAACAGAATCATGTAGTGAGTGACAATGGTAGTGGTACCGAGCGCAAAAAACGAACGAGAAAGAGGGTAGACCGATTTGTCTGCTCATAAACATCCACCCGCAATGACTTCAGTTTATCCGTGATCATGGTGCTTGTAACAGCGCCGAAATATCGGGAACTCGAAACAATAAGTAAACATGGCAAATATCCCGTTTATAGTATTAATAGAGATGGGATAATATCAGAAGAATACTTCGACCATCATCCTTCAACCTTTCCTTTCCTTTGCCCAAACTAAGTTGGGGTCGGCTTCCGGTATAACTGGATACAACTGAATACCAGTATTTTAAACTCAAACTCAAATATTTTATTTCAATTAAGCCATTACAGGCACTTTTGAATGTCAGAAGGACGGAAGAAAAACGAAACTACGAGTGCAATACGTCATTCCGAAAGCCACCACGCCGAACCACACGCCACCGAATGCCCGCAACAACGAACACTGCGAGCACGAAAGCACGCAGCGACGCAAACCGCAACAACGAATGCTCGAGACCCCGAAACACGGAACAACGAATGCACGCCGCAACGTGCAACCGCCGCCCCGCGACCCGAAGCCCCGCACATCCGCCGCCACGGCACGCGCCGCCGCGCGCCCCCGCACCCACAGCAATCGCCGCCGGTAACATCCGGCGCCGCGCAGCCCGACGCAGCAACTCCCGAAACGACGCATTGCACTCCTACGCTACAGTCACAATCACAAGGCATAATAACTTGTGAAAGTACTGCAGTTGCCAGTTCCCTAACGTAGATCTCATGAAGAAGAACGGGCAAGAAACTCCATGGACACTCTTTTAAATCAGTATTTGTTACAAAATCTTGGTACATTACATCATTCATGTTAAGATGGTATATTATGTGAGAACTATGTAGCAAGACGTGCAAGTTAAGAGCGTCCAGAGTAAAAAGATATAAAAAACAAATCAAAGAAAAATATCTAAACCATGGCAGCTAAGAAATGACCAGTCTCCACTGACAGCGCCCGTTCACGAACATGACGCATGGATCAGCACCATCTAACTCAACCATTTTGAAGGGAATCAAATGATCCGACACACCCGCCACCATCAGCGAGACATTTGAGTGAGCATGACATTCTCCCAGCCACCAGGGCAACGTCACTAAAATATAACTAAATGTAAAATGTAAAAAGTGGCTTTATAGTACATAGTACTCACACATGTGCCATGCAATTATACAATATTAAGACATTGAATCTATACAATGTAAAGATATTTTTACAATCTTCTGCAGCCTCTACAATAACTTCACATGATCGATGTATTTTCCCCTAAGGTTGTGGAGCAGGACCAGCATTGAGCCAAGCATTTTTAACATCAATGTAATCCCCCAACTTATAGTATGCTTGCCTACATAGTGTGCGTTTTACACAAGTTTTAAATTTCGTCTCACTCAGTTGAAGAATGTGAGGGGGTATTTTATTGTAACATTTTAAACAGTACCCCATGAAAGATGAGTCTACTTTAGCTAACCTGAAACCTGGCTGAACTAGTTGGTCCCTATTCCTCGTATTATAGTGGTGTCTATCACCTCTTTTGCTAAACAAATGCAGATTTTTCCTAACGTACATGATGTTTTCATAGATGTATTGACAAGGTACTGTCATGATGTTAATTTCCTTAAACAGCTCTCTCAGAGAATCGCGCCTTCGTAGACCATATATGGCTCTAATGGCTCTTTTCTGCAGAATAAATATAGACTCGATGTCTGCAGCCCGTCCCCATAGTAAAATACCGTATGACATAACACTATGAAAATAGCTAAAATAGACTAGTCTCGCGGTATCTACGTCAGTAAATTGGCGGATTTTCCTAACAGCATATGCTGCTGAACTCAGCCGACCTGCAAGAGATGTTAAATGCGGACCCCACTGTAGCCTCGAGTCAATCGTTATCCCCAAGAAAACAGTTTCATCGACAAATTCTAGTGTCTCTTGATTCAATACTATGTCACAATCAGTACTTTTGACATTTGGTAGAGCAAATCTTATGCACTTAGTTTTTTTCCCATTCAAGACTAAATTATTGACGGTGAACCAATTATGAACCTGCAGTAGGGCGTTATTTACGTCATCAAGATTTGTGGCACGTCTGTTTACCTTAAATATTAAAGAAGTATCGTCGGCAAACAATACCATTTCAGGTTGGTTTTTAAATAAATGGGGTAGATCATTAATATAGACCAAAAAGAGAAAGGGACCTAATATCGAACCTTGTGGTACACCCATACTTACTTTTAAGCCCGTTGAATTGACACCATTTATTTGTACTTGCTGATGTCTATCGTTTAAATACGATTTCATTAAACTGAGCGCAAGTTTCCCTAAACCGTAATGTTCAAGCTTTCTGAGAAGGGTTTCGTGGTTGACGCAATCAAATGCTTTCGAGAGGTCACAGAAAATCCCTATGGCATCTTGTGACTCTTCCCACGCAGTAAATATATGTTTTAATAAGGTGACACCGGCGTCAGTCGTACAACGTCCTTTGGTGAAACCATACTGTTTCTCATGTAAGATTTTATTTGTGTTAAAGTGAATGAGCATTTGATTAAGCATAACCTTTTCAAACACCTTGCTGAAAACAGGCAAAACGGATACGGGTCTATAGTTATTAGTGTCTTTACTGTCACCGGATTTGAAAAGTGGTATTACCTTGCTGTATTTCATAAGGTCCGGGAAGACTCCCTGGTCCACACACAAATTAAATATTAAGGCTAAATACGGAGCTACAGTCTCAATAATAGCTTGACAAACTTTAATCGACAGTCCCCATAGATCTTCGGTTAATTTGACTTTAATTTCCTTAAAAGCTTTAATGACTGCTATGGGGTTTATATGTTTAAATTGAAACTCAACCGGGCAGGCTGAAACGTTCGCTCTTAGTAACTCAATAGAAAGCAAGGGTGATGAATTTAAGGTTTCAGTAGTTTTAAGTGGGATACTAGTAAAGAAATCTACAAATTCTTGAGCAACTTCGTTTTTAGAATTTAAAAGGCCACGTGAAGTCTCTAGAGTGATATCATTATTATTTTTTTTATTTCTATTCGTTTCACTATTGATAATTTTCCAAACCGTCTTTATTTTATTATCGGCGGATTTAATCTTGTTGCTAATGAATAAGGCTTTAGCTACTTTGCAAGCGTTTTTGAAGATTTTAGAGTAAGTTGCAACATATTTATTAAAAGTTTCAGAGTTAATGTAAGGCTTAAGACCGTACAGCTCAAACAATCGCTCCCTACTTTTCCTAATGCCCTTTGTTGCCCAGTCACTGAACATAAACTTAGGGCAAATAGATTTAGTTTTCGTTTTTATTGTATTATTGAACTCCGTGTGAATCACCGAAAAGAATTCCTCATAAAATAGATTTACGTTGTCAATAATCTGGCTTGGAATGCCTAAATTAATAATTAAATTATCATTAAACTTATTTAAATTGCTGGGTGTTATCTGTCTAGATTTTATTTCG
This sequence comes from Diarsia mendica, assembly GCA_949316265.1. Lineage (NCBI taxonomy): Eukaryota > Metazoa > Arthropoda > Insecta > Lepidoptera > Noctuidae > Diarsia > Diarsia mendica. The sequence continues at coordinate 19,750,604 of OX438900.1, read as the reverse complement.
ATTTTTTGCACTGGTGTGTAGGATTCGAACACAACGATTTGACCGCTGTGATCTGAAGGAAGGTAATTTACAATGAATTTATCCAAGTAGTCGCAGCAACAAAAAACATTATCCAGACATGTAGCAGTATTTGTAGTAATTCGGGTTGGTTCCGAAAACACGTTTAATAAATTAAATGATTTAAAAAGGTGCAAAAATCTACTACTATTCGAATTTTTGTCTAAAATATTAACATTAAAGTCCCCACATACAACTACTGATTTATTACCAGTTACAAGTTTTGCTAAAACATCTTCCATTACTGACTCAAATGTAGAGTAGTTTTGATAATTAGGGGGCCTGTAAACGCACACTATTACATGCCTATCCAGCTCAACACAAGATAGCTCAATAATATGTTCCACCGATAGTTTAACAATGTCAGCACGGGTCTTAAATTTAATAGAATTTTTAATTAAGATTAATGATCCCCCACGAATCTTACATTTTCGGTTAAAGCAACTGCCCACGCTGTAGTTTGCATAACTTATTAACATTTCATAGTTTCTCAACCAATGTTCAGTGAAACAGACAATTTCAAATTTTGTTTTCTCTAAAAATAATTCAATTTCAAGTTGCTTTGAGGAGAGGCCTTGAATATTCTGATGAAATAATTGCAACGAATTCTGCTTAGCCCCTTTTTTACATCTAGCTTGTCGAGAGCCAGAAGGTACAATATTATTGTTTAAAGTGACATTAATTTTACTGGTACCTTCTGTTGTCTTACTAACTAGTTTAAATGAGCATCTGGAGTGAGATCCAAGATGCCCATGCTGTCACTATGCAATGTCATCCTACCATCAGTGGACCCCACTGAAGTATCCTCTGTATTTAAAAATTTATAAAAAGAATTATTAGTAAAATTACTAATATTGGTAGTGGCAATTATAGTACTAAACAACGACATACTATTTATGTCTGAGTGAATATTATAAACTAATAGCCTAGCTATTTTGTGTCTACAACTAATAGGTAGACACACATTACTTGGTGTCGAAACAAAACTGTTGATGTCAAAGTATATAAGCCTGTCACTATAGTGACCTACTAAGAACTGAACATGGCTATTCAGCCTGTGAATATAATTGTTTTTCTTGGCTGACAATTTCGCAAGGTATGGAAAGGCACACAATATTATTTTACGACAATTTAACTCTAACAATTCAGTAACACAGTTTGTGATGTCTTTTATTTTAACTTTTGAACTATTCCCTACAAATATAGTGATGTCAGTATTTTTATTATAAACATTTCTAGTAACTGATGCCATAATCTGTTTGTATGTAGCCCCTGGCATACAATGGTTTTGATTTGAAAAACTCAGGTTACTCAGGACACTTATTAATTTACCTACACCTCTTCCCATGCTATCTGAGAACATTATTGATTTAAAACAATCCTGACTGTGATATTTCTCAGGCTGAACCACTTGTAAATAATTTTGTGTAATATCAGCTGTTACTTGTTTAAGTGTATTGTCCTGAAATAAATTCACGGCCTGGGATGGGTCCTCCATTACCTCAGGCTGGACGGTATCATTTATAGGATCTGACATGGAGCGAGTGCCTATCGGACCTTTAAAACCAAGTTAGTACTTGGTAATATATGTTACACCCCTTGGTATGACTGGTTGTCAGATTTTCATGACCATTTAGGAACTACCATTTAGGAACTAAAAAACTATGATAAGAAAGTATTTTACAATACTGAGTGAAAGTGATCAGGAGCAACTGGCAACATATAATAACATAGGTAAGAGAATTTGTACATTGAATAAACCATGAAGAAGTAGATTTATTTGAGGAAACAATGTACTGTAGGATGAAAACGATTTCCTCGCAATTTCCTAAACAAAGTAATCACTTTTTATAGTATACAATTTCCACATTAAGTTACTTCATATGAGGTAATAGGAAAAGCTTTTTCAATATTATATTAAACTAGTACTGCACCCGTGCCTTTGTCCGCGAAAATTGTAATAGCTCAGCTAAAATGCATGATTTTTAATATATTAAACTTATAGCGCCCACGAATAATTGTAAAGTATCTTTCTGTCAGTAATTTTTTTTTTAATTTTATCATTCGTTCCAGATATCACCCTAGGGGTTAAAAGCATACAAACAAATTTTACCTCATAAAATATTATTAAAGTCTAGCGAACAGTCCCGGCTTTGCATGGGTACGAACGAATCCGACTAACTAGGTGGAATTTCCAAAACAAAAAACTCAGAAGTAAGAAGCATCGATTTCAAAAGGCCGAAATAAAATTAAAGAAAGTAATAATAAGACTTCGAAAGGTAGTAATTTGAACAAGGAAACGGTGAAGGTCAACTCGATTGCGAATCAAATGAATCACCTCTCATCTTACATAACATAAGAGTAAACGGACACGCACTTATGTGTCATTCGTTATACCCGAAAAGAGTAAATCCTCCTCTAAAGAGATTGTGTAATGAGAAAGTCGAACTTTAAATATCATTTGGGTTTATCCTTCTCTCCATTATAGGTTTTTTTGGCGATATCATACGCATCGATTAGGAAAATCCCATTGATATATTATAACACAATAAAACATCACGCCTGTAATACTGAAGGTTTAGGCACTGATGTACCTATTAGTAGACCCAGATTTCGTCAGATATGTTCAAGTTCTTTGTAATAAGGGGCGAAGCTATTGACATCAACTGAGCAAATATCCAAGCTCCGAACTCCGTGGCTGCTAATGAGAAATTCCTGATTGAAAAACCCAATAGCACATTGCCCGAGCTGGGAATAGAACCTAGGGCCTCATGCACAGCAGTCGCTCTTGCGACCAGTTAACCAACTAGGTTTTTTACCATTCGTTAAACATAATCCATTCTAACAACGCGGCGTAATGAAGCATATACAGTTGATTGACTAAAAACAATATGATTCTGTTTATTCCATCAGTTAGATTATCGAAAAATATTGGATACGTGTTTTTTGTTTTATCTAATTAATAAAAAATTACGAAAATAAAGCTTGTCAAAGAACATGGAGAGGGGGCTTTTGACGTCATAGGCTGGTAAAAATGGACCAACCTGTGACGTTTCACGACTTTTCGAAGCACTGTATCGTCTTAATTTTTTGTTTACGTGAAAAAAGAAAAAATACGTGTTCAATATTTTTTGGAAATCTATCTGACGGACTAATTAGTTTTTTTTAATCAACTACCCTATTAACACCACAGTCTCAGGTCACTGACCCGTAGGTAGTAATCACCTAGACTAGAGCTTAAATAGATTTTAGTAAATGAACGTATTATTTGGTCGTGAGAACTTAGGATTCATTGAACCCGGTTTTGTTCTAACTGTTAGGATAGTGAATACTTTTGTAAGTGCACTTAGCTGTATTGATGAAAGCTTTTTAGCAGAACAGGATATGTGTGCTTCTGTGAGTAACATGGCATTAGTCATTTCGATATATCATTGGGGTTTTCCTAATCGATGCGTATGATATATCGGAAAATGATACCTTAGCTGCCTCGTTAGTGCATGAGGTCGTGCGTTCGATTCCCAGGTCGGGAGAAGTGTTTTTGGGTTTTTCCATTAAGATGTACTCAGTAACAGCCACGGTGTCTGCAATAGGGGATCGGACAAAAAAAAACTAATTAGTCCGTCAGATAGATTTCCAAAAATTATTGGACACGTATTTTTTCACGTAAACTTAAAATGAAGACGATACAGTGCTTCGAAAACTCGTGTGACGTCATATGATAGTACATTTTGACGACACAAGTGACGTTTCAAGCCCCACTCCAAGATCTTTGACACGTTTTATCTTCGTAATTTTTTATTGTTTTGATAAAACAAAAAACACGTACTTATTCAATATTTTTCGTAATCTAACTTACGGACTAAACAGAATCATATTATTTTGACCCAGTCCGATCCCCTTTTCTGCTAGGTTTATGGCAATAGGTTACCCTACTGTTACAAGGGACTTAAAGATAACTGGCAAAATGTGTGTGTACTAAGGTCTTTCCCTTCTGGAGTAATCCATAAAGGGTAAGACGTGATTTTATGTTATGAATGGTGGAAAGTTAAACCTAAGTTAGCGTGACGTGGGTTTTACTAAGCGAAAGGATTAATTATATTTACAGATGTTCCTGTCTACATAAAGTAGCAGTGGTTATTTCTGTTTTTAACTGGGGAACTTTAAAATAGCTAATCACCAGTTATAGACATTATTTTTGTTTATAAAGGTTTACCAACAGCTTCTTTTGGACTAACAGTTGTCAATTATAAATTATTGGTTAAACAGCATAAAATTATAAAGCTGGTTAAAAACAAATCAATTGTAATTAAGAAAACACAAAGCACAAGACATAATTTCAATCGATATTTCTCACCTAAATCCCTTAACAAAATAACTACCACGTATTTACCGAGCATTCTAGCTCACTATAAAGTAAGTAACATGAAATAGGTCGAACTGAATTGCCTCGTTACCAGCGATATAACTACCGTATCTGCTATCTCCAATATTGCAAACTGGTAACTTAGCAACTTCCCAACTTATCACTTGATCGAAATTTGGCACGTTTAAGGCCTGTGCAGACGAGGTACTTTTGTCTGTCAATGACGAAAATCCCCTAATTACACTACAGAATTAAAACCCTTCGGTTAGGTAGATATAAATAGATTTCTTAGATGAATATGTAGATTTGTTTTTTCATAAAATGTGTAGTTAATAGTACTCAGGTACAACATTTTGCCTTTTTAATTTATAATACGAGGCGACCTTATTACCATCAATACACAATCAAAGACAGTAGCTACTAAGAAATTTACAACTGACGAAACATGTCAAAAGTTTTGACATGTTTCGTCAAAACTTTTGACATGTTTTGGCCTGTTGGGCTAAGTGATATTGGGTTTTGACTCAAATCCAATATCACTTAGCCCATCTGGCCAACACCTAAAAAACAATTTTGCACACGCATTCTGCGCACTTCAATAGCAGATTACTAAGTGAAATTGAACGCGATCAGCTCTTCTAAACAGCTGCTAAAGAGCTATAGCGATTATAACAATGACAGCCGTAGAACGCGACTTAGATGTGCTGATCGCATTTAATTTTATTGGTGACGTTAGGTATAAGACCGACTTGTACTCATATGACCCTTGTCTGCGTAGACCTTTTGTTGTTAGTAGTAATCAAGTTACGTTAATTCTCGGCCAGACGTTTGCCCAGACTGTTAATTACTTTGGTGTTTAAATATACACTGATATAATATTTAATAAGGTTTTGAGCGACAAGAATAATGTTAGCACTTGTTACACAAATATTTTGACAGTCTCAATGAGTAGTCGTATCTGCACATTTCTACATGTCAGAAACTTTATAAAAGAAAAAAATAATTAAAAGGTAAAAAAAAACAATTAACATCGAAAAAGTATAGTATAAAATACCAAACAATACACGCGTGCTCCAAAGACCCATATATCGCAGACTTTATTAAAAGAGCACAATTTGACAGCTGAATGAATATTCCAATGAATAAAATCACGCACGATGTAAAAAACACGTATCTTTCGTATTTTCCGTAAAACACGAATATGAATTTCATGTACTGTCCGATAGGATTGCATTTTCAATAAAGAAATGATTTCGAAATATAGATCAGTGTATCGGAACTTTAGTCACACATTGAGTCTGAGAATACGATCTAGTTCAACTAAGTGAAGTATGTGAGAGTTGCAGGCACTTGAAGATCGGTTTCAATCGCTCATGTAAAAGGCATGACTCACGTTTTCACCAAAAACATGTATTCCGTGTGTGGGGATTTTTTCACAGACATTCAAAGTAGCTTCGTTTTTGTTTTTTCGGCATTGTGAAAAAGACACATATTCAGTGTCCATTTTCTCGTAGGTTTTTTAATTGCTCAGTTTTGTACGTAGTGATATACATTCAGTGGTATATGTACAAAAATATCGATACATGACCAAAAAGTTAAGTAACATAGAATTATTTTATTTAACAACGGTACGTACGGTCAGTAAAATTAGGGCTAGAATCGCCAAAATGATAAGAGACGAAACAATGCATTTAAACAGACTTGAGCTTTTAATCGTACAGCATAAACGATTTTCTCTAATCTTGTGAAAATGCTCATTCCGGGTGAAGAGTTTCCCATTTGACTTTTTCTACACTAGTTACCACAACAAATCTTACTTAAAATAATTGTAATTTTAAGAGCAGTTCGTGAAGGCACTGCACTTATTACAATTTTGCGTATTTACATTTTATTCACTTCTTTCGAATATCTGTCGTATCTTTAATTTAAATTGACACCAACATTCTTTATAAATACTTTTAACTGTGTCCTTTCAGAAAATTTATCGGAAGACCAAAAAAATATTCGACAACTGATTAAAATCGATGCATAAAATTGCGCTCGATAAGTACAACGGTGTAGCTGCACAAGTCGCATCTTTAACTTTTTCTGCAGAATTTACTTTTCAATGGCAAAATAACTGAGAAATACCAGCAGCATCTTAAAATACAGATCAGAACAGTATGTTGGCTCGGCCACATATCGTGTACGTCGCCGGCGCCGACGCGACGCTCCGCCGATTTCGTGCATTTTTTTGCAAGTGACGACTTGGATTTCTAAATAATTTAAATACGTGCACGAAGTCAGAAGCGCACTAACGCAGATCGCGTATTAATTGCTATTCAATGAATTGGGTTTGTGTGTACCGAGTCGCGTGCTAATTTGTTGCTTAGTTTTATTTATGACGTGAGCTGCACGAACTCGATTGAATCGATCAACATCTTATAATATTAAGTAAAAGTTGAATGAGAAACTTACGGTTCTAATGACACCGTCACAGAATCCAATTAAAGCACAAAACCATGTCACTGTCACAGATGTATTTAGTTTACGGTAGCACTTGATGCGCGACGAGTGTTCGCGATGTGTTGCGCGGGAGAGAGTGCGAGAGCATTCGACGCGTGCGTGCGGGGCAGCTGCGCGGGCGCGACTGAGCGGCTGAGCGGCCGTGCGACGCGCCGGAGAAATGATCAGACGCGACTCGAAATCGCATAAGTAAAATTGTTGCAGTTTTATTAAGGACAGGTTGTTGTAAACGTAAAAGTGGTACTAATCGTGTGTAAATAATTACACCGCACGGATTATGCGCAGCTACGTAATAAATCGCACGGTATTCTAGTTAGTCTTGTTGAGTCAGCGGCTTAAGTAATAAATAAGGATTTTTCAAAGAGTAATTGCTATGAGATACGGTTAGCCTCGATACATAATATATCGTAAAATTTCAAAACCTCGCTGTGTTTTCTGAATGGATTGCTGTTATTAATGCTAGCGAATAATTTATGAAAAAATAAATAGAATAGATATTAATCTATTAAATCTCCGAGCTAAGATAAGTTAGATAAATAAAATTAATAGCTACACCGAAGCTAAGTAAGTATTTTAATGGGTAAGCCATAAATCACGTGTTCCCATTAAATTAACATTTTGCAAAAACACACGTATGACTAGCAAACGTTGGTGAATGCTTTAGTAATTATTGGCAGCTAAAGCTTACACAGAAATGGTTCATAATTAGCATTTACACATTTTTTACGATGCAGAAAGTAGTGTGTTTATATCTTTAACTCAATCTTGTACAGGAACAGTTATCCTTTTATGGTTATGACTTTCATAAGTGGCAATTATGACCTATTCTGAAGTTACTACATAATAAACGGAACTAAGAAATTAAAACGAAGCGTTTAAAAAAGAACGTTGTCGTTTGTTAGTTTCACGTATAAAAGACATCAACGCGCGAATCGGCGCGTGCGCACGTTTAATTCTATTTGTTGGATATAAAAATACTTATTACTTACTGTTATTTTTATTTTACGTGCACCTATTGGTGCACGTGAAGGAGTAACTCGCATACACACACACAAACTTTATAATATTGCTGTGATTATTTCATAAAATATTCTTCCCATAAGCGCCATTGATTAGATAATAATCTATTCACATGGTTTTTTTTACAAATTTTGCTTAAAAGATCTCAAGTAGAAAGGCTATTAAAAAAGAAAACACTTCCCAGAAAAGTTTTTACTGCATCATAAATGGTAACTTGAATAAAGCATGAACATAGTTGATCAATATGAAGCCAAGATCTTATAGGTACTCAATAAGATATCGTGAGCTCGACCTTAACCACTGTTGACCTGAACCACACTAACCACAAGCATCCTTAGATAAGACTCGATCCAGAACGTACTAGGGCTATGGAGAAGCCGCCGGGAAAGTGTCACGAAAATCTGTACTGCATAGAATTAACTTTACGTTTCTTTAAATTTACTTTTATTTTTAAATTTTGTTTTATTGTTTTTCTTACCCTGTGCGAGACTAATAAATACTGTTTATTTTCTCTTCTTTTCTAATGTGTATCAGTTTGAAATAGAGGATACCGATAGGCCAGTATTTCAGCTTATCTTTATGTTAACTGACACTGTGTCTACAGATCTACCTGATTCCTCTCCCTGGTTTTTTCCGATTCCTATTTATCATAACAACCTGAAACGTTCTCACAGGTGAGTCATAGGCTCCCTCTTTGACAGCAAGTAGTTTTTTAATGTACTTTTAATACTAAACAAGCTGATGCCCGCGGCTTCGCCCGCGTGTATGTCAGTCCACCTTTCTCGAAAACCACTCTATCCGTTGGTGAAAACAGCATGAAAATCGGTTTAAAGATCGATCGGTTTATCGGTTTTCGGTTAGAAGTTTTTGAGTTGATCGCAAATAGACAGACAGACAGACGCTGCGAGGCGAGGACTTTGTTTTATAATTTATAGTTAACATTTGTAGTGATGATAGGCTTGTGTTTGATTACAACTCGCCTGACGTGCAACGATGACCCTGATGTGGCCTATAAAAACCGATTCACTCGAACTTTGAAGAGATCTAGATAAAAATGATTGAGAAACAGAAAACAGTGAATTCCACAGACAGTGAGTTCGCACATTAAAAGTGGAAGCAAAGGTCTTTGTTCAGGTTCGTGGAACTTCACCTATACAACTGTGACATGTAATGTTTGTGTGTGTTGTGTGTTGTATGTGTTTCGAAATGTAATCGATACAAAACCTATAACGCGGGCCATCTTTGCAAATCCATCAAACAAGCCCAGAGTTAGTTAGACACCTGCTTTATACCATCAATAAAAATAACATAACACAACATCACGCCTGTAATCCCCGAAGGGTTGGGCAGACGTGTACCCATTAGGCATACCCACATTTCGCCGGTAATTTATGTTTATGTCCCATAAAAACTTTTGAACAAAAAATTAAACCCACTTAAAAAAAAAATACACATAAAAGTGAAAAATAAACTTTAGAAGAAAAATCAGTTTCTAAAGTCGATGACGTTTGTTTCTTTGATTTCATTTTTTGCCACCGACTTCAGAAACTGATTTTTCTTCCAAAGTTTTTTTTTCACACTTTTGTGTATTTTTTTTTTGAAGTCGGTTTTATTTTTTGTTAAAAAGTTTTTATTTTTCACTTTTTAGTGGTTCACATGTTCATGGGTCATAATGTGGACAATGTAGGTTTTTTTATAGTTTTGTTGATTTTTCAAAAAACCGCTTTTCCGATTTTGATAAAAAAAATATGGAACCATTTGGAAAGTATAGGTACCCTTTCCAACAAAAAAATATTTTTTGAAATCGATTAAGCAAGCGACGGAGTTTTTACCACCGAATAACACTTTGCCTGATCTGGTAATCGTAAACCCAGAACCTCATCTACAGCAGTCGCGCATCCAAGATCAACAAGACAGTCTATAAAAAGAAATAACAAAATTACATACTTATCTCAGACCCATTTATGTCACGAAGGATTATAAACAACTGCTGAACAAGTGAAGATATCTTGTCTTCCGACTTAAAAACTAAGATAGGAAAGTAAACTTCTGTCATGATTCAAGTCGACAAAACCCGTAAATTATATTGAACCAGTTTAAGATTTCGAATGTGGTGTGGTTATAAAACAATAAATCAATCGCGTAACTTTCTTAGCTCGTATGTCACAAATCACGAGCGACGAGGACTTGCCTGTTCGATGTGCAGGGTTGTCAGGCTTAAGTTGTCTATACAAGTAAATGAAATTGAAGTGTCTGTTTGTCATTTCAAACAACAGGATTTTACGGAACTTATAATCAAAAAAATCATTTATCTGCAGAACTGCCGATTTTGACGGGACTTTTACTGGCAGATGGAGATGAGATGGACGACGGATCGGGAGATGTTATATCTATTTTTTGTATTCCTGGGCATTCCTCATTCTTCCCCATTCCTTTAATTCTCGCGGATTTTGTTCCTTTTCTTCTTGCTAATTTATGATAATCTTATTACAAAACAAGAAAAAATAACGAAACGCTACTACTAAGATACCAAACGATAGTAATAAATTAGTATCGACATTGCAGTTTCCAGTAACTATCAAAAAGGGTATTGTATTACCTAGTATTAACTGGGTTGTGGAGGTCAGATAGGCAGTCGCTCCATGTAAAATACTGGTATTGTAAATAACAGCTTAGATATAAGGCTAGATACATGTAAAATATAGCCATGATAACATGTTATTTTTGTTATTAGTCCTTGTTAGAATAGTTTTATTCACTTATAAGGCATTTGTGAGCCTTTTTCCTTATGTATTAACGTAAAGAACCACTTTTGTGTACCTTTTGTTTACTGTTTAGTGCCTTTTAGTGCCTAACACATAAGATTTCATTGTTTAACTTGCTATGTACAACTAAAACATAGATAATCTATACATGTAACCTAGATATATAAAGTTTTTGCATTGTATGTCCAACTTTAACCTAATATGTACTAGATTTTACTATTTCCAAGTATGTAACTCTTTATTTCAATTTGTGTCTTATGTACAATAAATAACAGTTGCTTGCACACATATACAGACATGCGTTTACAGCTCACTCACACATATACATCATAAATAGTCGCCTCTCATTGGCCAGTCATAAGTTGCCACATTTGCTCACGGGCGCACCTAGCGCTAAGATGTAAAAGCTATAAATAGGGCCCGCCCAAAAATTCTGATTCACTATTCGCTCGACCGCTGCTTGAAGACAATACTAGAAGATCACCCGTCACCTCTACACTACACACGCACTACACTCCACATCGCAGCATCTTGTTTCTCTGAAGAAATCGTCTTTTATTTAATCTACCTGAAGTTCCTGAGCATCCTGAGACTACAACCCTATCAGCTACAGTCCACTGCAAGTTGGGCGCATCACTCTGCTGAAAAAGTCTGCGCCTTTCAGGTATTCAGCTGCATCCGGTTAGACTGGAAGCCGACCCCAATATAGTTGGGAAAAGGCTAGGCAGATGATGAGTTTCCAATAACTATCAGAAAACTAACCTAGCCATTTCTTCCTAGACACCTTCCTCATTAACCCACACTTAACTTGACAAACTAATTAAACTTTAACTAGACTGCCCCTTAGCCGTTACCATGGCAACCCTAGAGATGAGTGAAAGTGATAGCAACGCTATAACGATTAGCCGCATCTCTTATGCGTCCGCGCCGCTTCGCCATAGAATTGAGTCAGAAGGTTAACTCCTTAACAAATATAAGTATGTTTATGTTAGAACCATAGATAAGGTTAGAACTAAGAGTAAGTCTGAAAGGGGCAGTGATGACTGAACATTTCTGTGGAAAACTGTTGTGATGGTACAGCCATGTAATATTAAAAATAAATAAAGAAGAAATGGAAGTGTAAATGGGAGAAAAGACCTTAAGAAAATATTGGGAATCACAAAAGTTTCCTTTATTACTGTAAGTAAGGGGACCAAGGATACGATGACCGGGGAAATGATGTTTTTTTATCGCCTGGGAGGTTTTCGACTCGGTTTCCGAACTATCTATATCTATACACAATTCAACCAAAATTGAAAGTTGTTCAACATAGTCCTAGATACCAATCAGTATGGTTATACAACAAGTTGCCAATAGAATTTAAAAGCATTACAAGTGTAAATTTATTTAAAAACAAATTAAGGAGATATTTATTGAGGAAGGGCTACTACAGTATAGAAGAGTTCATTGACAATTAAAGTTGACAAATTTACTATAATTATGCGACATTTACTTATTATTCTCATTTTAAATTGTTATTATTGCTCTTTATTTTTATTTCATGTTTTTGTTTATGTAGCCAGTATGATCTTATAATTGTTTGACATGTATTTATTTTTTATTTAATTTTTTATTTTTTTTTATTCTATCTATTCCATTAATATAATTTTAAGTTTTTCTACACAATGTATTTTGTTATGAAATAAATGACTATGACTATGACTATGACTATCCGGTGGGTGCGTTGAGTGTAAGGTCTCTCACCAGCCAGAGGTATAAATGTTTCAGATCAGTGTACATAACGCGACACAACCAACTATACATATCCAGTACAACTTGACCTCTCATACAAAGTCAGGTCCTGTAAAATTGGCTTGATTGGTTATCGTGCGTACACATACGCATCTAAGTATAAACTCAAACTCAAAGCATTTATTTCAATTAAGCCATTACAGGCACTTTTGAATGTCAGAAGAACAATTCACAAAACAAAACTACTAGTGCAATACGTCATTCCAGAAGCCACCACTGTCGTGGATTTATTATTAATCTGTGGTCATTTGTCTATTAATTGTCCCCTTTTTAAAACCAGCAGCACTGACTATGGCTGACCCGCTGAGCTGACATGGCTTCTTTAAAGTTTATAAATCTCTTGTTACGATGTAGTATTTACTGTGGATCCTAGAAAACAATTATAGAAGATGGAACGGTCATAGAAGTTGTTTTACTCGGAGTTTACCCAATCCAGGACAAAGTGGCGACCGTGACGAAAAAGAAGTTCCCCGGACTATTACATGACAGTCTGCGGCATCGTGTGAAAAACCAACCTCAAATAAATTCTCGAGTTTGGAAACGCTACACAACGCGTTTACGATCACACGATAATCGATATGGAGGCTGCAGCTGCGTTACGAGAAGTTCGAGAGCGCGATCAACTACGAAGACTTTTCAACAGAAGCGTTTTAGCTATGGAAAAGCACATAGAAAATAAAGATTTCTCGTCGGCTGAAATAGACCTGGATTACCTTCGAGAAAAAGTTGCAAGATTAGAGATTTTAGACAAACAGATTCAGGACCGGATGCTCAATGAAGAAGACTTCAAGGAAGAGAAATACACAGCTGAGATAGATAAGGCTGAAGAAATCAGGTACAAATGGTGCACTTTACGTAGAAGTGCACAGCTGAGCGTCTCTTCAAAATCAGAACCGTCGTCCCTGGAGAAGAAGCAAACAAGAAATTTCAAATTACCACGTATTGAATTCAAAAAGTTTGATGATGATGTTAGGAATTGGCTCGGATTTTGGGCTCAATTCAGGAAGATTCACGAGGACACAAGTATGGACGAGGAGGACAAGTTCCAGTATTTACTACAATCATTGAAAGAAAACAGTAACGCGTTGGCTTTGGTGGAAAGTTTTCCCCCGTCTGCAGACAACTATTTGAAGGCCGTTCAACAGCTACAGGCAAGGTTTGGGAGGGAAGATCTTCTAATACAGGTTTATGTCAGGCAGTTACTTAGTTTAGTCCTAAATCAAAATAAGAACAATGCTTCACTGAGGACATTATATGACAAATTGTCAACTTACCTGTTGTCCTTAGAAACATTAGGCATAGTTAAGCAGAAATATGAGACTATACTTTTTCCTCTAGTAGAATCTTCTATACCTGAATCAATTTTGGTAGCATGGAATAGGTCACATACTGATCACTCTTCTGACCAGCTAGCAAAATTATTAGACTTTTTAAGATCAGAGGTTGAAGCAGAAGAACGTATTAAACTTGCTAGGTCTGAATTTGGGTGTCCCGATCTTGACTCTTCTTCCCACAAACGGGCAAACAGCTTGCCTACAGCGGCAGCACTGGTGTCCAACACCAATACAAAGGCATCATCAACGGGTAAGTTTTTGAGTACTAAAATACATTGTTGGTTTTGTGATAAAGATGGCCATAACACCTTTGAGTGCAACAATGCTAATAAGATGTCATTAGATGAAAGGAAGGAGGCAATAAAGAAAAAGGGTTGTTGTTACATATGTCTGAAAAAGGGCCATATGGCTAACAAATGTAGGATGTTTATAAAGTGTACTTCTTGCTCAAAACGACATTACACTGTCTTGTGCCCTGAAGTCCATAGTCATAGCAGTAAGGGAATGTCACAGAATGTACTTTTTTGTGCCAGAAATAACACAGTGACTCTTTTACAGACCGTAGTAGTCAATATCACACATAATGGATGTGTAAAGAAGGTAAGGCTACTACTGGATTCCGGATCGCAGAGGTCATATGTGAAAGCTGCAGTGGTTCAAGACCTGGGCATGCAGCCGACTGACACGGAGAAAATCGGACACACACTTTTTGGTGGAGTGAGGCAGCCTGCTGAGGTATTTGAATGTTTTGAATTGGTGGTGAGTAGTTTGGACAACTCATTTAGTATAAAGATCAAAGCATTACAGCAGACTGATTTGTGTGGACACCTGCCAAAAGTTCGGAATGTGTCAATATTGAAGAAATTAAGAGACTTAAATATTAAGATCAGTGATTTAGAATTTGCAGACACTGAAATAAGTCTCCTGATTGGGTCTGATCACCTAGGGTCCATTTTTAAAGATGAATTGGTTCATTTAGATGACAACTTGCTAGCTGTCAATACCAATTTAGGATGGGCATTACAAGGCCCAATAGAAGTTCAAAGTACAGCCAACACTACTAGTGTTTCTTGTTTTTCAAAAGCAAATCTTGAAGATTTGTGGAGTGTAGAGTTACTAGGTATTAAAGACCCCTATGAAAAGCAGAAAAAAGACATTAAAGAAACAGATATTTTAAAAGTGTTCAACAATAACATTTCAGTGACTGCACATGGACGTTATGAAGTCTCACTGCTGTGGAAGGAAGGGTGTCCGAGGCTCGGCACTAATTATGAAATTGCACGTAGGAGGCTGGAATCGACAACAAAGAAGTTGCAGTTAACAGGTAACCTAGAAAGTTATGATGAGGTCCTAAACAATTGGAAGAAGGATGATGTTATTGAAAAGGTTGCAGATGATGAGATAGAGGGTCACTACTTGCCACATCACGGTGTCATAAAACCATCAAGCACATCAACCCGGGTGCGCCCAGTATTTGATGCGTCCAATAAGGACAAAAATGGGTGGTCACTTAATGACTGCATGGATAAAGGTATTAATATGATAGAAGCTTTACCAAGATTATTAATACAGTTTAGAAAAGGTGCTTATGGAGTCATCTCTGATATAAAACAGGCTTTTTTACAAATATCTGTTAAGGAAACGGACAGAGACTTTCTCAAATTTCTATGGTGGGAGAATGCAGAGACACGTGATAAGATAGTGACATATAGACATAAGAGAGTAGTTTTTGGAATAACATGTAGTCCATTTTTATTGAATGCAACAATAAATTATCACTTAGCTAAGTGTACAGAGGACCAAAAAACTACTGCTGCTATATTGAAACAGTCCCTTTATGTGGACAACTGTGTAACAAGCATGAACACTGTTGATGATCTGAATACCTTTATAACAGAATCTAAGAGCATAATGGCAGAAGGTATGTTTGACCTACGTGGATGGGTGACAGCTCCTCACAGAATGGACAACACAGTTGCGGTTTCGGTATTGGGAATGACCTGGAACACATTACAAGATGATCTCCGATGTAATGTGAACATAGATGAGACTAGACCAGAGAAGATAACAAAGAGGTATGTAATCTCTGTGGCTCAAGCTGTGTTTGACCCACTAGGATTTGTTTGCCCTGCAACATTGATACCTAAACTTGTTATGCAAAAGATCTGCGAACACAAAATTGATTGGGACCAAGAAATACCTGCGGATTTGGCCCATGAATTTATGAATTGGTTGAAAACAGTTCATTGGATCAATCAATGTCATTTTCCGAGAAGAATATCAAATGTACCTATAGAAATAGAAGAATGTAGCACAGGCCTGCACATATTCTGTGATGCAAGTCAGGTTGCTTATGCTGGCTGTGTATTCTTGAGGACACAGACAAAGGATATGGTACAGGTTCAGCTCATTTTGGCAAAGAGTAGAGTAGCTCCTGCTAATAAGAAAATGTCGCTACCTAGACTGGAACTCATGGGCGCGCTGATAGCGTCGCGACTTTACAAAGAGGTTTTAGACTCTGGATTACTAGCTCATTGCAAAGACTACGAAGTCTATTTTTGGACTGATTCAGCGGTTGTTTTATCATGGATAAGAAGACAGACAGAATGGAAACAATTTGTCTCCAACAGAGTCAAGGAAATATGCACAACGACAAACCGTGACGACTGGCATCATCTACCTGGCGAACGCAACCCTGCCGACCTACCATCACGCGGATGTAACGCTAAAAAGTTATTTGAAAGTCGCTGGTGGGAGGGGCCTACTTGGTTGAAACAGGCTATGAAAGAATGGCCGAAATCGAATGTCAGCGACACTAATGAAGAAGATGAAGAAATAGTACGTGCAGAAGCAAGACAAAACGCCGTAATATGCTTAGGTACAACGGAAGAGCCTTTCAGTGAAAGGTTGATGTATTTTTCAAAATACAATCGCATAGTTAGAGTTGTAGCTTGGATTTTGCGAATGAGTAGTAAAATAAGGAAGAAGTTCAACATACATAAATCAGATATAACCAATGATGAGTATATAAACGCAGAGAAGTCATTGCTGAAACTACTGCAGAAGGAGAACTTTACATGTGAGAAGGTACCAATAAATTTAAATACCATTAAAGACGACGAAGGCATACTTCGAGTAAGAACAAGATTAGAGCTGAGTCAAGAAGATAAGAATTTCGTGAATCCAGTACTGTTGCCTGGTAAGAATGAAATTATACAACGGCTAGTACGACAAAGACACAAAATACTAAGTCACGCAGGGACACAGCTCTTATTGTCAAATCTCAGAAATGATTTCTGGATTTTGAACATAAGACGTCTTGCAAAAAGTATTGTGTCGAGATGCATTATATGCAAAAGGGACAAGGCTAAACATTATGATGTGCCCGAAGCGCCGTTGCCGGCAGACAGAATCGAAGCAGCTGCCGCCTTTCAGGTAACTGGAATAGACTTAGCTGGACCACTATATCTTCGAAACCAAGATAAATGCTGGATAGTACTATTTACATGCGCCACTTATAGAGCAGTCCATTTGGAGTTGGTGGAGTCTCTGTCAACTAACAGCTTTCTGATGGCACTACGTCGTTTTGTGGCTCGAAGAGGTCGTATGAAAATCATTTATACTGATTGTGGTAGTAATTTTCAGGGTTCAGATAACTTGTTAAAACAGGTAAACTGGACGGAAGTCGAAGCTGCAACCGCCGCTGCTCCTCCACCAATAAGATGGCGTTTTTCACCACCAAGAGCTGCGTGGTGGGGAGGATGGTGGGAGCGACTTATAAAGGTGGTGAAGGAGATGTTACGAAGGATTTTGGGTAAGACATCCGTTAATTGGATAGAGCTGTCTACTCTTCTGTGTGACTGTGAAGCAGTCATTAATAGCCGCCCTTTGACATATGTAGCAACTGATGATGATTCACTGAGACCCCTCACCCCAATGATGTTTTTACATGCTTTACCTTCTTCTGAAACACCGGATTTAGACCAAATAGATGCGACAAATATTAATATTCGGTTTCAGTATCTGAACAAGTTACGAGCTGACTTCCGCCAACGTTTTAGAAACGAATATTTAGGTTTAATTTGTAGTAAAGGCAGGTGTAAGCCCAACTTTCCTAAGGTTAATGACATAGTACTCATTGAAAATGATGGTAAGAGATTATACTGGCCATTAGGAATTGTAAAAGAATTGTTGACAGGTGCTGATGGACACCAGAGAGCCGTGAGAGTGCAGACTGCGACTGGCGAGTTGGTAAGAGCTTGTCAAAGTCTTTATCCTCTAGAATTGACGGCGGTCACTGATGAGTGGCGTAGAGACATAACAGATGGAGGTTGTCATTTACCAGAGCCCGTCTTTGGAGGTGGGGTTTTGGATCCGGACACCCGTTCAGACTCGGACATAATTGATGGCACTCAGCCGCCTTCAGCAACTACTAGACATGGTAGAGCAGTCAAAATACCTCGACGCTTTTTGGATTAGGAGTATTGTAATTTGCTGGGTACAATGGGGCAGAAGTGTAGTATTTATGTTTTACGACAGATTGTACTAGGTATTCCTGATTGTAATAAGTTGTTTAAAGAACTACGAGGACTATTGTACATGCACGATAGTTGATAGTCTGAATTTGATCTGGTATTAGAATTATTAAGACAAAGTTTTAGACAGCTATAATTTTATGTTGATAGTCTGAATTTGATCTGGTATTAGAATTATTATGACAAAGTTTTAGACAGCTATAATTTTATGTTGATAAGTACTGGAATTTGTGTACATTGTATTTATATCAATTTGATAGTTTTTTTTGTTTTTTGGATTACAAATAATGTATAATGATAAACAATAATGTAATAGATTTATAACTATGACTGAGAGAGCATTTTTGTATTTTTGACATGATAATTTGAAATGTATCGAGATATGTGTAATTGTGTATAAGACCTTTCTGTAAAGTTATCAGAATAGCTTATCAATTAATTTGAAAATAATATTATGTAGGACCATTCTGTTAGTGATCGGTATTTAAATGTATGTAAACCTCTCTCAGCTCTCTGTGTGGGGAGGATGTCGTGGATTTATTATTAATCTGTGGTCATTTGTCTATTAATTGTCCCCTTTTTAAAACCAGCAACACTGACTATGGCTGACCCGCTGAGCTGACATGGCTTCTTTAAAGTTTATAAATCTCTTGTTACGATGTAGTATTTACTGTGGATCCTAGAAAACAATTATAGAAGATGGAACGGTCATAGAAGTTGTTTTACTCGGAGTTTACCCAATCCAGGACAACCACACCGAACCACGTGCCACCGAATGCACGAGACTCCGAATCACGGAACAACGAATGCACGCCGCAACGCGCAACCTCCGCCCCGCGGCCCGGAGGTATATGTGCTCCAGATTTCAACCGTTGCACTGAACTTGTCTTCTGTAACTATCTATCGATTGTCTTCGGGAAAGCAGGCGACTGTCAAATTTACCTGTCAAGAGTTGTTATACAGAAGTGTTGCAAACGTTATGTATGGGGACGTGAATGAAGTGTTACAGTGTGTCTTTAGCTTTAGTTGTAGGAGAAAACTTCTTAAAGTAATCTATATTGCCTTTTGCAGTACAATGTACAAGGTTTTAAGGCCTTGCTCTGGGGGTCTTTGATACAGGGTCGTTTTTTTTACTTTTATTTTATATTAAATTGTACTCTTGACCCCAATGTTGTCCTGAAGGCAGAAATGAGGTCAACGATGGAACGACTTAACACAAAATAAGTCTATTAACTTATATAAATACTGATAATAATACTTATTGACTTATATAAATTGGGGTCATATGAACTTGCGAACACCGACTTTGACTGAATATAATAGAGAACTTTTTGTCAATGTGCAATTATGTTTTATATCAAGTTTAAAAAAGATTATGCATGAACAGTAAGTTGACATGATACAATAAGCACTACGTATCCATGCGTATTTCTTGCACAAAATCCAAGTTGCAAGCAAGCCATTGTAACATTCACCAATCAGAAGACATGCTAGCTTGCATTCTTTTATGCAAGTTTTTGGAACACACGAACCTGGTGAAGGTTGCGGAGATCCGCTGGATGGGAGACGTAAGGGACCCGTCAATGTGGCAATACTTGGGGGAGAACTACACGAACCTTAAAAAATTCAAGTCAAACGCCTATTGCAGTCATTTCTTACATTAGATTAACCTAAAATCCTTCTGAATCCTAATCTAAGGAGTTCCTATTCAACACATGCCCTTGTAATTAGTATTTGTAATGGCAACCACGACATTGCATCACTAGGACTCGTAATGTGGGAGCATGTGTCACCCGGCGCTAACACAACACAATATGCTAATTAATTTGTTAGTAAAGTTAATTAAAAGCGTTGATGAGTAAGTAACTAAGCAAGCTTGCATTCTTTTCTTTTATGTCAATCGGACATATTTCTGTCGCCAACACGTTTATAAAAATCAAAATGGCGGCTTATTGCTTTGATAATAGTTAAAAAGAAAAAGGATTGTCATGACCTTTTCATGCATTTTTTGTGTGTATTTTTTGTCACAAGTTTACTATAATATTTTTTTAGAAAGAAATCACTTAAAAATCCAACAACGTCATCTGCCTAAGTCTTTTCCTAACTTTGTTGTTATTGGCTTCTATTCTAAACAAATGCAGCTGAATACCAGTATTTTGCCAATCCGCACTGGGCCCGCGTGGTGGATTATAGCCCATCTCTCTCCTAGAGAGGAGGCCTGAGTCCCTGCAGTGGGAACATTATAGGCTGATGATGATGACCACTTTGCCTGACCTGGGAATTAAGTCCAAGACCTCTCTAGGAGAGGGGATCTCTCCTAGAGAGGAGGCCTGAGTCCCTGCAGTGGGAACAATTATAGGCTGATGATGACCAGTATTTTGTACAAAGCGAGTGTCCAACTGACCTCAACCACACAGTAACTAGGCGATTACCCTTTCATCATTTACCTAGCACGAAACAAAAAATAAAAAGTTTCTAACAAAAAAATCACCCCGTAAACGACAGTCGAAAACACAACTCAAAACATTACACGTCGGTGTAACAGCCATCCATTTTACCGTCTCCAATAAAAACCGTAATTGGCGACACCGTCTATCGTAAATCCGTCTACGTTTATATCCTCAACTTCTGTCTACCCTTTATAGCGTGTTGATGTGTTAACAAAGTGCTGACGAGAACAGGTGTCGGGTAAATTATTGCGCGTGTATGTGGGCCCTTTTTTGCTGGGTTTACCTAGTTTTACAGTGGGAAATCTGTTGTTTACGTAGCTTAAGTGATAGGTTTAGTGTCTGTGTTTCTGTGACTCTCTGTGAATAGGGTTATGTCTAAGATTCTTCTTCTTAGCGTGTCGATAATAATTAAAATTGGGTCGGGCTATAATGTAGCGACGAGTTTGCCAATATCAGTAGCTCCTATGGTGAGCAAGCAACAGGGCAAACAGGACACAATGTCAAAGTGTCCCATCCTTTGTAGGGCAACAACACATTTACACTCTATTACAAAATAATCTTTAAATCCTGTGCCCGAAGGCTTTAGAAGATGTCTAAGCTGATAACTGTTTATGTTAATTTTATCAATATACCTAAATCAAAATCTTTTAAAGACCAGATTATTCTGGACTTCAAAGGAGGCCTGGATTTGTTTCGCCATTTTATTACTCAGGAAAGTCAGTAAGGATATGTCGACTTCACTTAGCACAAAAACACATGACTTTAACAGTGATATATTTATAGAATACAAAAATGTTTTTTTTAATTCTTATTTTCAGATAAATTAAGATCTAACATATTTCATAATTATGCCAATCTCTCAATTATTAGACCAATCAAGTGACTTAATTGAATGGTGTAATTAATATTCCGTGTACGTGCCGGAAGAAGTTACTTCAGTATTATATCAAAAAAGTGGACATCATTCGGTAGCCTATCAATAACAAATGCTTTATAAACAATTCTTCAAACGTGATGATTATGACAGATAGATCTGTAGATCTGTCATTTGACAGTAAGTTCTAGGTGAAAATGATCGATCATAAGAAAATTGCTCGCTGATTAGAAAACGTTTACCAGTTAACGTTTTCCTAACAGTTTAATTATCGATATAATGTCGACTCGTTGAGAGAACATATTGCCTTTTCATCTCCTAAATCAATTCACAGTTAATTACAACTCGAGCCAATATTAATTAACTCCTAAAACATTAATTTCGAAACACAACACCTTGTTTAAAACCAAATATTTGCTGCAAACAATATTAACGCCAATCAATCTAAAGCTAACAAACCGAGTTAATTTTCAGTTGTTTGTTAATCACAAACCGTTAACTAACTACTGTGGATATGAGTATGGTAGAACATGTGCGTTAGGGATACCATGAGTCCGGATTTGTCCGGTAATGTTCCGGACATTACACATTGAATCATTTTTTCGGATTTTGTGAATCAGCACACGTCATGTCATTCCGGAAGGGTTAGGCCGAGGTCATCATCATCATCATTTCAGCCAAAAGACGTCCACTGCTGGACATAGGCCGAGGTAACTAATAATAAACCCACATTTCGCCAGTTATGTTTTTTTTTAAGTCCCATATTATAGGGGGTGATCCTATTGCCATCAAGCAGGCACATATCCAGACTCCGTAGCTGTTACTGATAAACTCTAATGGAAAAACCCAAAAACACTTTGCCCGACCCGGGAATCGAACCCAGGACCTCATGCTCAGCAGTCGCGCTTGCGACCACTAGACCAGCCGGGCAGTTATGTTGAAAGAAAATGTTTAAAGGATGGTAATTATGGCAAGAAAAGGAGGTGCGTGATGAGATGACGAGTAATAGAAAAATATGAATAACTAATAATAATGTATTATGTACATTTTCAGAAGTTTTAGGCATAAGGTACATATTTTTTTAATTTTATTGTTCAGCTGCAGCAGAAATGGCTTGGCTTCGTCTGCATTATGCCCAATGAGATGCGAGCCAAAAAGGCACTTTGGGGCACATCCAGAAGGCGTCGCAGACTCACAGCAGACAGCGTACTAGAGACAGGCTTTACCCCAGCAGTGACATGACACAGACTAACAATTACAATTATATTGACAAAAATAAAGACATGAAAGCCAAATATCCTTATAATGTTTTCTATCACGACTTTTCTAATTTCTAAATGGTAACCCTACTTGCGTATCGACTAGAATCGTGTTATTATCACTGACGGACTGCTCATAACACAGTGGACCAGTGGTTTTGATTAGTTAATTAGATAAGTACTTACTGACAGTAGCAAATGATTTAATTTTACCTTTTCATTTGTGTAGTGATTATTCTATGACCATCAGCCTTTCTATGATAATTCAGGCATGTAATTCAGGGTGATCTACCTTTTGATATCGACAATTAAGTTCTATATTTTTTTCCTATTCTTGACTTTCTGTTAAGTATGCTTCAAATTCAAATTGTTTATTGCAATCCATAATGTACATTTTTACAGGTGGTATAAAATAATTTCAAACACAATTATGGACCTGTCGGGCACAGCAATTTTCTATATAAAATAATAAGATAATTAGAGAGAGGAAGAGCGCTTTGCTTCTTTTAATATAAAGTTGGTATTATTTCTATACCTATCTTTTTTTTTTCGTAGTTGTCTTGACGATATTAGTTGAATCAAGTAGGTAGGTACTCTAGCGGTGGATGCTTTTCGGCTGAAATGATGATAATGATGAAGCCGAATGCGGTGAAGAGAGAATTAAGAGACAGTGAGTTGACCTGGACGCGCATCATGAAAACTGGCTTGAAGTGGCGCAGGAGCAAAGAGTATTAGTAAAAATATGGGGGAAGCCTTTGCGAGACAATCAAGGCTAATAAAACAACGCGATCTGCACAATATCGAAAAGAAGCTCATGAGTTACCAGAATCCATCAATATAATTAAACGTGGTTTAGATGACGACCTGATTCTGTTTCCGTGCGAATCTTTGGCTTTGACCACCTTTGAAAAAAAAATGAAAATCAAAGAAAATGAAATGTAATGAAATGTAATGTAATTGAATGTGCATCAAAGATGATGACCGCCGAGAACCGTGTGACCACGGTTCTCGGCGGTCATCATCTTTTAATTTAAAAGTTCAAAAAATCACAAATCACTTGTTGCCAATCTTAGACTCATTTTCTTAGGGTTGGTTTTCACTTCCAGGGTTGTAGCGGTTCCCGATTAATCGGCATCTAATAAAACCAGGATGAAGACTGCCTACAAGGTGACACATCATCCGTGACGCAACGTAACGTCAACATACACAAACACACGTAGCCCCTACATGTCCATTGCTCTTACCACGGCCCGGCACGCAACCTAATTATGCAGCGGTTTAATTAGAGCTGCCCACAAAACCGCTGAGTTTTCCCGTTGCCTCGCCGGATGACGCATTCCTGTCGTATTGCCCGCAACGATGTGCAGTGTGCATGTTGCTTTATTTTATGGTAGGTAGGGAAATTATTCTTGATAATTTGTGATGTATTCGTGGTAAAAGTTCCTTACATTTTAGGTGACATTGAGCTCCAACATAGGAAAACAAAGAGACTAAAAGTAACTTGTCCAAACTGGGAACTATTGGGGAAACTTGTTGAGGCATCCTAGTCTATGTAAAATTGACTTTCTTCAAAACAATTTTAGAACAATAAAAACCCGGTTAATCATTCATTGAGTTAACATGCATGTATAATCACAAAAATCTAATTAAACAAACTCATAAGTTTGTAATAAATTCAGAATTTTTATGTGACCAGAGAAAACCCTGTATAATTAATGACCTTTATATAAACACACTTAAGTAACCAACCTTCTACAAAATTACATAACCACCCTTGAGGTAACATAAATTAAACATAACCTAAATAAAAACACAAAATTAATTAATTCACCAGTGTGAAAACTTTAAAACAACTCCCTCATTATTATACTAAAAACCGCGTACAACCTAAAACAAACAATTTCTTAGGTGTTTAATAATATACGGTTTAGCGCAGTAATTAAGGTAATTAGGTTGTATAAGTAAATATTTCAGCGGTAAGTGAAATATGGCGCCGGTTCGCACAGAAGACAGCCGTAAAGTATTACCGACCTACATGTGGCGCGATCCCTGAATACTTTAGAAGGTACGGGTGCGGGTTATAATGGGAGCGATTTTTTCAGCTTAAGTTTTGAGAGAAGTAGTCAAGCTAAGAAAGGGATAAATTTAGGTTGCTGTGAAGGAATTATAGCTTCCTCAGGGTAGACCTACGAAACACTAGATGAATTATGATTAATGAAAATTCGGATGAAGTAATAACTTCTTGTGGTAGAGATAATTAAATTGATATTCAGTACTCTTCTAGTTAAAGTATTACTTATTAGCTTTTGCCAGCAGCGGCTTCGCCCGCGTGAAAATGACGATTTTCCATACAAACTTTCATCCCCTATTTAAATCCCTTAGGAGTTGAATTTCGAAAAATCCTTCCTTATTCCTTGTCTACATTATAAAGGGAACCTCTGTGCAATATTTCAGCTTTCTAGGTCCAAGGGTTTGGGCTGGGCGTTGATGAGTCAGTCAGTCAGTCAGTCAGTCAGGACTTCTCTTTTTATTTATATAATAATAGATATATAGATAGATAAAACAAGGTTTTCCTGAAATGCTGTAATTAGTACCCGTTTTTCATTTAACTTAGCAAAATTATGCGTGTAAGCGTAAATTCCGACCATATGAGTTATAAGTGATACTCATGTGGTCGGAATTACTAAAAATTAAATCCATTGCTGGTAAATACAGGAAAAGCTACCCATAATATGATTTCGGCAAATATGCTACAACTATTCCCCGTAATCCAACGAAACCGCTATCGCTACCGCTCATGCCAGTCCGCCAACAGTCGCACCTAGCATATCAACACGTTAATACCATGATTCGACTTAGGATTGGAAAGCGGGAATTACAAGTAAATTATTAATGGAGTCAGGAATCATTGCGAGCCTTGCGTTCAGCTATTTTGATAAAGGTAAAGATTATGGAGGTATGAAGGGTATTTGCCAACAGTGGGATAGGTAGGAAGGGTCGTGGTGTCTGTATAATGAATGAAGTGAGATCATTTGATGTTTGAATTTTGTATCGAGTAATACATCACATTAATAAGTTCAATTTTAGGATTGAATAAGTCAATCCATCTCGTGTTCCTCTTAACTGTATATTCTACGTGTACCGTCTTTGGTAATATGAAACGAGTCTTGGAGCAATGCGCTCTTTTGGATTTTATATAAGTCACTAGTAATCTTATTGTATAGCCTTTACCAAAGTCATTATTTACTTCAATCTTGGTAACCCCTTACTCATCATCTACCTTGCCTTTTCCCAATTATGTTGGGGTCGGCTTCGAGTCTAACTGGATGCAGCTAAATAGGTACCAGTATTTTACATGGAGAGGCTACTTATCTCACCTCTACAACCAAGTTAGTTCCTACTGAATTTATACGATAGCCCATGATAAAACCTGATTGTCAGACTTTCAGGCCACTGACTGCCTATAGCGAGTGGTACCCATTAACTTTCGTATGGGTAACCGTTGTACCTTTACACATTTCGACTTTCAAAACTAGTAAGTGCAACAGATATCTATTGAAACTTACATTTTATGTACAAATAAGTAACTCTATTCTCAAACCCTATATCATCATAAAAATGATTACTCCTGAAGATGCTTCAATAACTTATATAAATTACGATTCGAGAGCATCATTGTAAGGGTAGGTAATTTCACTCTAATGACTCATTAAGCCACCAAGTCCCCATTTGCTCAGTACCTAACCGTAGCGTGGGTATTTTTATAGCGCATAAATACAGTTAATTAGTACTTACATTAATTTCAAATCTAAATTCTAGTCAACCTGGATTCGGTTTTGTGGTAGAATTGGTTCAATCAATACGTATTTGAAATAAATAAATAGCTGCAACGGATATCATGTTTGGCAGAGTGAACCTAACTGTAGACCTAATATAATTTATTTTTTTATTCTTCTGCCCTAACCAAATTTTTTTTAAACGTTGCCCCACACTAAGAATTTCTCCTGTTTGCACACCCACCATCTCCGGGCTCGTCGCTGAACTCCGCCTCGCAGCCACCGCGTCGGCCGTGTCTCCGGTAGCTGTAGCTGCGTCGAGTTCCAGCGACACTCACATACACAAATACCCAGACCCAGAACAACTATCTGTAGGCCATACAAATATTTGTTCCGTGCGGGTATCTAACCCGCGACACGCAGCGCAGCAGTTCAATCACTCAGCCACTGCGCCAACCGTGCCGTCATTTATTAGGGGTCGGCACAGAACGTATTATTCAATAGTTCTTATTTACTGGTCATCTCAGTAGTCCTCTCCTTTCTAGCCATAACACCCTTCACACAGTCCATCCAACTTTACAACACAAAAGGGGTGGATCCTAGCATATCAATGGGAAGCAGGTTATCAATAATAATGATGATGATATGAGATAATAGTTCTTCGGTTCAATCTAAATACGTTTCATAGAAACAGCAAAAGAACCTTTGACCACAAGTTATGCACTCCAATGTAGTATCACATAAGGAAAAATCCTAAAATTCTCAGACAAGCGTCGTCTTCATAGGAATTAGTATCCCAAGAATTCTGCCAACGATCCTAAGATTTACTTCACCGCTTAACCTTCACAATCAAAGTCCAGAATGCCTTAGTAATTGCCTCTAGCGCTACTTAAATTAACCAACGGAATCACCTTTCGTAGGCAACAACACCAGGTTTCTACAAGATCTTAAACAAGGCATTAAATTCAGTAGCGGTACTAGAGTGTTAACTTGACGGCAGTACTGGCTTCAAGTTGCTAGCATTGTGGGCTTGTGGGCAAGTCTAGTCGTCTACTTAGTAATTAATCTAGCGGGCATTGGTTAGTCGTGTGTTTATGGACGTTTGTCAATGGTTTAAATTGGAAGTTAATAACGGTTAATAACACGGACATGAAACTTTTCTTCTTATCATTTTAATAAAACTTTGTTTTTTTTTAATTCTATTCATTTATGATCGTTATTGCTAATATTTTGTCGCTTTGGAAAACGTCACCTTTCATCATCATATCATCCACAGTATGTCTTCACCCACCGCTGGTAATATACCTCTTTTTCCTTGTCCAAGCTCCACCTACAAGGCTTACCTTTGCTTATCTTTAATTACAATAGAACAAGTATTCACACCAGCACCCACCATAGATTTAACACTTTAACAGCTTCGCACACACTCCAAGCCTGCTAAATATTGCCCACAGATAGCATCTTAATTATCCATAATATCACAGCGGGAACTAAAGAATGCTAAGTAATATCCTTTTAATCAAAATTAACTAGTTCTAAACTAGGAATCTTAAGGGATAGTAATCACTGGTTCATTTGCTAACGGACCGTATAATAAGACTTAACAGATCACTTGTGGATTTGTGGCGTAAGCTATGAGCTGAGGCGGGGGGCGTTTGAAAAGTCGTTAAAATCAAAAGTCATTTATTCAAATTAGGTTGAAATTAGTACTTTTTGAAAGGCGTTTTGGGGGACTGCCTCTTACAAACTTTAATAAGAGATAATCCTCCAAAACGCCGACAAATAATCTCAGATACCTCCTTATTGAGAACTATAAATACTACATAAGTACTGACTCACGCGCATCCCCTATGATGTACATTAATCGGCTTATCTGCAACGAGTCACTACTCCCAATCTGTCTCGCAGTTTCTGAAGGAACTTCAAAGGCGTTTAAAAGAAGTACCTCTAGATTGTGCTAAAATAGCCGGTGGATTTCTAAGACAAATTGCCGAAGCAATTTAAATTACGTTTGTAGTTGACAAATGGATTGATCTAAAGGACACTTTGACCGTCGCGGGAATCAAACCAGAGTGGCAGTACGAGGTACCTTGCTTAAAATGAAGTTAATAAAAAAGTACCTGACAGAACAAGACAAGAGACAGAGAACAGTTACAAACAAAAACTACTTAAGTAGTAGGGGACAAACACAAGCGATGCGTTTTCAAGCTCATCACGAGGGCACAAAGCAAGCCGAAGTCTAGGTTTTAATTACAGTTAATCTAGAACACTATCTAGATTCTTTCGTCGCTCGTTAGTGTTAGAAACACGAGATAAAATCGAGATTCATTTAATTACGTAACAGTAGTACGGGAACCACAAGGGATTGACACTGAGTTCGTTGAAACTTAAATTAATAACATTAAACACGCTTGTAATCCTCGAAGGGATACGCAGAGGTGTACTTAATAGTTAATGCAGCTACTTTTCGCTAGTTATTTTTTTTAAATCTCGTGCTGGGGTCACGGCAGATCACGAAGGAGATGACTGGAAGGAATGTATTTCTCGAGAAATGGAAAGGAGTAGTGCAGAATCTTGACCGTTGGAAGGAATGGAGGAAGGCCTATTCCCAGCAGTGGGACAATCTGGGCAAAAGTATAATACAATGTAATACAGAGGCAAGGCTACTGCCATCCCGTCGGGGCTGCGGAGAAAGAGATACCGCGGTCTCGGCACAAGGGCTAAGAAGGAACATAGGTGATTTTTAGTCAATCGAAGTCTGACACATCCTTTCGCTCTGCGGGAAGGGTTATTTGATGATTTCCCTCACCCAAAAAAAAAAAAAAAACTACTGTCATCAACCGGGCACAAATGCAGAGTCAACGGCTGCTACTAAGAATTAAAATCCAATACCACTTTTGTCAGCAGTGGTGGCCCAGTGGTGGCGGCCCCGAATTACGAACAGTGAGTCGTGGGTTCGAACCCCGTCAGGCGCATTATTTTGTGTAATTTATTTCATCACCACTGCTCTCAAAACGGTGAAGGAAAACATCGTGAGGAAACCGGCAAGTGTTAGAACCAAAATATTCGAAGATATGTGATCTACCAATCCGCACTGGGCCCGCGTGGTAGATTATAGCCCATTCCTCTCCTAGAGAGGAGGCCTGAGTCCTTGCAGTGGGAACATTAAAGGCTGATGATGATGACCACTTTGCCTGACCTGGGAATTAAGCCCAAGACCTCATACTCAGCAGCATCACTTGCTAACACTAAACTAACGAGGCCAGTAGTCGAGGGTACTAGTTCAAATATGTTGGTAAAGTTATGTTCTTGACCGGAACGGATTATAATCTGGAGCAGAACGGCTAAGTGGCAGATAAAGAGAGGATTGTTTTGGACGATTATTATTTTTGTTGTGTGTTATTATTAATATTGTGTTGTATAGCTATAATAATAATAATAATAATATTCCACAACTATCACACAACGCCATCTAGTCCCAAGCTAAGCAGAGCTTGTGTTATGGGTACTAGACAACTGATAAACATACTTATATATTTCTAAATACATACATATTATAGATAAATTACACCCAGACACAGAACAAATGATCGTGCTCATCACACAAACATTTGTCCTGGGTGGGAATCGAACCCACGACCTCCGGCATAGCAGTTAGGGTCACTAACCACTAGACCAACAGGCCAGTAATAACGAGAATTTGCATACTGTGTAGGTCAAAGTTTGTTGATATGCAAAGTAAGACTACAACTGCACAATTAGATATGTGAAGAAAAAAAAATACTTATGTAGTTTCCAAACCCATTGTGAGAATGTCAGAGATTTCCCCAAAGGACCCCGGGGTTCGGAAGCAGGTGATATGATACCCCCGTGCCTCGGAAAACACGTTGAGTCATTGGTCCTTCACCTGATCTCTCTGTGGTCATGTCGGATTGCCATCCCATTGGACTATAAGAGTGAGATAACAGAGAGTGCACCTGTGCCACCGCATACGCTTGTACACTATACTATCTCCTGCGTTGATGGCTAATCTCCGTTGAAAACGGTCACGAATACTATATGAC
This sequence comes from Diarsia mendica, assembly GCA_949316265.1. Lineage (NCBI taxonomy): Eukaryota > Metazoa > Arthropoda > Insecta > Lepidoptera > Noctuidae > Diarsia > Diarsia mendica. Next base: position 19,719,811 of record OX438900.1, on the reverse strand, counting down.
TCTAAAACCTCTGACTAATCAAAGTCGGTTAATTCTAGGTAGCTAGATTTCTACTCACATAGCGTTGGTTGTACACATCCAGCCTTCCTTTACAGCACTTACCTATAAATATGTCTCAAACTATTTCCCGCTTCACTCAAAGGAACTGTTCGAATCCTTAAGGGATTCAGTTCAGTGAGCCGACTGAATCCAGTGGGTCCTATTGACCCCTCAAACCATTGAGGTGAAAGAAACATTTACTTAAGTAAACTTCCTGGAAGCTTTGTCATAAAAAGGTCGATGTGCTTATTCCAGTTGAAAACTCCTCAATGTGATAAAGGTATTTTGATTTAAGGATTTGCACTTTCAGCCCATTACATATCCACCGAGTTTCCTCCGTGCCTTCGAAAGGACGGTAAACTGTTGGTCCCGGCTGTCATTTTGTCAACAGTCGTAACAGGTAATTAGTGATCCGAAAGTCTGTCAACGAGTCTTACCAATGAGTATCATACTACCCAGTACTAACTGCGTTGTGGAGGTCAGATAGGCAGTTGCTCCATGTAAAATACTGTACTCAGCTGCATCCGGTTAGACTGGAAGCCGTCCCCAACATAGCTGGGAAAAGGCTAGGCAGATGATGTTTGTAGATAGAACGCCTTTTTGTCAGAAGTCACAAAAAACACAATAAACAAGCAAGCGATCAATGAGGGTTTCGAAAGAAGTATGTAGTCACATATAAATAAATTACGAGTCACTCGTACTACTCGTACTACGAGTGATTTTATAGATTTTAGTCCATGTACCGATATCATGACCCTTCACAATACCTAAACACATACTCCAACTACTAACAAATCTATGTACATAAAATAATCGCAACAGCATCTAACAACAACGAGTTGCCAGCCAAGATAACTATAATCAGCCGTCACCCTCAGTTAAACCAAACAGCTATCCACAACACAAACAAACTTAATATTGCACTCCTCATAAAATTAATTAGGTAACAATTTTAATGAGCAAACTTATCTCGGACGACATAAACTAATACCATTTCTTCTGCTGCCTTTATCTCTGTTACACATTGTTAATTTAAAACCACGCTTTCTGATCACGTCTTGGTGAAAGTGACTACCTTCCATTTTAAAATTTTTAGTGTTCCGTGGATTAATTGACAATGGTGGACCTAATTGATGAAAATTTGTGTTTCGGATGGTGGGACATTAGGGGGTCTAGACTTGACAAAGTGAAAGTGACAGCCAGCCATCGATAATGATGGTGAACAATTGATTATTTGAGTTGACACACACAACTATCGAGAAATGCATGACGGTGCTATTGAACGCTGTTGTACAAATACTTTGAAAGCAGCTGTCATTCGTCTATCCGCTATCGGCTCTTTTTCTGTGGATAGGAAATTATCAAATGACCCCTCTTGCTCTGGGCGAAGTGGAAGGGAGTGTCACTTCTACTGACTAAAAACCACCCATGTTCCTTTTTAGCTCTTTGTGTTCTGAGGCTGCAGTAACTCTTTCGAACAACCTGCAGCCCTGGCAGTTGTTAAATTTAATAAATAACAATCCTTGAAAGTTATGTTAGTTTCCGAGGGTCACCGAAACTTGGAGACCTTTGTGAACAATAACCAAGCCAATTCATCTATGATGTCTACTATAAGCATTATACCTCCTAATAGAAGAAACTTCCTCCTTTCTTTTCCTACTCCTTTCTTTTTGGCTTTCCCTATAGTTGAGTAACATGTTTTAGTATTTCATTCAACCATCGTCATCATTCTTTCTTGCCCTTATACCAATACATTTGGTGTCGGAAACAACCAAAATCAAATGTAGAGATGAGAGATTCTTTTACAAAAATACCGAATTCAGCACACATTCGCTAAAAGTCCCGGTAAATATTTGCTTTACCAATAAATTTCTTCTTTGTGGTCTCGAAGAAAAGGGTCATATAGATAACGATCCTTACATGGCCCGCATGCTATTGTACGGCATTCTTTCATAAAAGGAGCACGGAGTAGTAAAAATGGAGTGTTCATGTCGTACTATCTTCATCATCAATTATAATTACGAGCTTTTAGATTCCCTAAGTACCAAGTCCATAACATAAGTCTCCCCAAAGATTCTTGTGATTTTTATAAGGTCTTTGATTCGCCCATATGCAGAAGAACCTTGAATTTCAAATCAACATTTAACTACCACAATTATTAAGTAGATGATATCAAAGGAGCAGGTTTAAAAAATCTTCAGTATTGTCATCCACTGTCGAGAAAGTGCACGAAACGATCGCTTGTTCTGTTGTTTGCACATCACATTAGCCCTGAAGGACGGTACTGAAAGTGCAAAACTTTTCGATTATGCTTATGCTAAGAGGTAGCTTATACTGGTTTTGGTAACTGACGCTGACAGACTAATATGCGGAATAAAATACCTGCGCACCACGTCTCTGTTTTGATGAAAACGTATCCCGACACGCAGGCATTAGCACTCCATTCTACTTCATACTCCAAGTCCCTGACCCATATTTTACGGAATTAGAATCCCATTTATTTAAAAAACTCTCCATTATTTATTGTTCTGGTTTAATAGAAAACCGATTTGAAAGTATCTGATTAAATAAGTTTGGAACTGAAATATGTTCTAGTAGTACATTTTTACATAAGTGAGGAAATATAGGTATATAGGTGACCTCCAAACCGTGTTTGTCAAAACTCTATGTGATTGAAATAAAACAGTTTATTTATTTATTGAGATACGGAATTTTCACCCAAGCTGATTAAATGTATACTTGCCTGCGGCTCGGGTCCTAATTCCGCCTCGAATGCAATAACAAAATTTCGGCTCACTTGTACCGAAATATACTACTTCCTGATAAGACGGTGTAAAAATTAAGTTCATAACTTTTGACATGACATTACCTCTGTATTCCTCACTTAAAGTGCATACCACATTTCACTAGTTAGATTTAAAACATGAATTCCTTACAATGTGAGTGTTATATGGGCTTTTTCTATTATAACACGCAACCATCAAAGTTTATTAATGAAAAAGTGTCACAACGTTGGAATAATTAATAAGTTCTATGGTGTTAATGCTATTGTTACACTGTTTTAGTATTATTTTCTTAATAAGCGTGGTACGAAGCAATTAGCTAAATTACCTTTCGTGCTTCTCTTATCTTTTTTATTAGAATGTTATTGTTCCAACAGCCTCTGTTACCTCTACACTGTAATAGTACATTATGATATAAGTGCGGTAAGTTGAAAATTACAGCCGAGGCGATATTGCTAGCCCGAGCCGTAGGCGAGGGCTACAAGAGAGCAGAGGCTGTAATTATCAAAGCGCACGTATGTCATACGACGTTTTATAACACATTTGCGAGGAAATAAATAAAACACGGACTTTCTTAAACGAATAAATCTTTTATTTGTTCACAAATTAGCGATGCGCGGGCATCAGTGCTTTTTTTTTAAGGCAACGGTACATAAACAGCCAGTATTACTAATAAAGTAAATTAATATTTTTTTGTTTCTGTTACAGATGTAATTTACTGTCAAAATGAATTAAATTAAAGAATTAAATGTTTATTTTTTATATTTTATCTCCCAAAGTTAATTTTATTCATAAAATATTGACCACTTTTCTGACATAAAAACTTTTTGATTTGCTTTCTTTGCTTTTTTTTTCTTAAGATTTAAAAAAGTACCGTTGGTTTTAGAAGGAGCATGATAAACCGTACGTGTTACCTTATTAGAAAGAAACTCGTGCGTTTTACTTTACGATTACGCACAAGTACGTAATGACATACATTACGATATTGAAATTGGTGAAATAAGAGGCCCTTTACGAGCAAATGTGTTATAAAAATAGAAACACACATTATTTGTCTTTTTCTATCGTATTACGACCTCTTTGAGTTCAGACAATAGAATAAAGAGGTTGCGTAAGTATTGTCTGTGGTCTTATGAGATTTTAAATGAGGAATTAGACGAAAGTATTGTGATTCTCTTTTTTTATTTTCAGCCATTATGGTACTTATGCAAATAGTTTACTATACAGTTTTTACTAAATCTTGAAAGTGTTTATTCGCAAGTTTGGAGAGACGAATAGAAATCTGTGTAATTGGGTTTTGTTATTTCTTTAAAAGAACTGTTGTAAAAGCATGGTTTCTCTATTGATTGTTTCTTTGTTTTTTATAGAAATGATCATACCTTTTCATTATGTAAGAACTAACTTGATGTCTAAAATTATCCCGCGATATAAAAAGTAACCTATATCCTAAGCTAGGTCATGTGTGCCCTACTAAAATTCATTCAGCCGACATGATCAAACTATAGTAAATTAGATGAACTAAATAGCCATTCCTATAACTATTCTCTCAGCCCTACGCCCAAATGATTAGTTACAGTATTAAACATAATGGCAAGACCACACACAATCATAAATTAACATCAGCAATAAAATAAGGTTATATCGAACAGTTCCGTAAAACTTTCATTAAGTGACTACACCATGGGCCATGTTATCCCATAGAAATGGCGGCGCAATTATTCGTTAGGTACAGTACAAATTACATATTTAATTACAATCTTACATCTAGCGAAACAATGAAAGTTCAGGAGAATTGCTAATTGGTCGTGATTATGGGTAAAGAGTTAGGAGGACTGGATGAGACTTCTTATATATTATAATCGGCATTGTTTTTTTTTCAGTGTTGAGACGCAGTAAGTAACAGAACAGGCCATTGTCCAGTTTTTTTAAGTGGTGGTTAGATCTATTCTAAATATATTTTTCGATATAAAACAAACATCTAAACATCTTTATATTAAATATTGTTTTTATAAGTGTATATATTTTTTTAATTCTATATATTTATTTTATAGTGCCAAAAGAATTAGGTACATTTTTATAGGAAAAGATTGAGGTCAAGAGTGGGCCTTAAATTGGCCTACTTCACAAGCATCCTACGCAATTAGCTGCTGTCTCTGGTCATCTCAAACAACGACAATCCTCTCTTGGGTACATTTATCTTCCTTTGAGTAGGTCACAAGACATCTCGTCTTTTACTCCTTCTAGAGTTCGGAACCAATTTATTTTGCTCGTTAAACGATCCCCCTTTTTTGTATATTTCAGTCTGTTTATTGCGTTTTTATAATTGGAATATCGAACCGCTGGGGTTTCTTTGAAACCCGTTCAGTCAGAGTTGCAAATGTAGAAAATTTTAGAAGAAACTTTTTATTTTATTTTGAATTTTACTATTTCACTAAGTTTAGGCTTGATAACGATAAGTAAACCAGACAAAACACCAATTTTAAGTGCACATAAATAAATGACGCTTAATACTCTCTCTCTTGATTAAAATATTTAAACAACAAGCAAACAAAAGTAACTTTAGATTACAGTAGGCAAACAATATGTTTGCATGTAGCTCCCTTGTTACCCAATTTCAGTTGCATACAGTGTATATTTGTTCTCCACAGTGGGTGTACACTGGGGAGCACACAAACCGTACAAAGTTACAGAATCACTTAGCCCCTGCAATCAACACTTGTATCGTTGCCAAGTTAATCTGCACTGAAGTGTAGCAAAATCTTGGGAACACTAGTGAAAGATGTTTTTGTGTAATCATTTTAGTAGCTGTTCGTGAAAGGCTAGATCTAGGCAGACACAATGATATTATGTTTTCTTTTTTGGGAGAAAAGCTAAAGGAATATTATGTTGGTAGAATGGGTCGAGTGTTTCTACACATTGCTAAGTATGAAGCATTGGTATTGTCAATATTGATGATAAAAGTTCTATAACAGGGAAATTTCAGTCGCATTTAATGCATCTATCCCACTGATGATCAAGGGCTTCACTATTTCCACTTCGCTTACCCGCACTTTTCCTTTGCAGTTCTGATAGAACGTATCCAGCTAATCCCATCATCTTTTTCGTGGCCTGTCGCGGATGGTCCACTCTCAAGGAGTAGGACAAAACAAGGTAAGAAAACCAAAAAAGGTAAACTTGCAATTAAGCACTATTGTGTAAATAAATCTTGCACTTATAAACCAGCTTTCAATTCAAAAACATAAAAAAGAATATTACATACCTCTTACCACATCCAGTCCCTCTACATCTGGTCCCCAGTTATCGTGCTCAGCGTGTGCTTGCGCGGCGCGTGCTCGCTATCAGTGCATCGGCGCCGGCGCAGCGCAGAAAGCGGAGCTCGCTCCTAACTTGATACATTGAGGCTCATGTGTTGCTGCTAATGGGAGAGGAGAGTGTGTTGGATGGATTTTGGATTTTAGGAGAGATAGAAATAGAAAAAAAACAAAACACATATTTGTGTATTTGAATCTTTTAAGCGGAGAGACAATTTTAGACTAGATAAACAAATACTAACAAAACACTCCCAACCTTGTTGGTCCAAAAAAAAAGATGCGAAAGGCCTTCTCGACCTTTCGTATCCTTTTCCGGGGAGTTGTAGCGCAATTTGGGAAAGGTAAATATCCCGCTGTAGACTGCAATAGACAGAATTTATTGATGGCAGCACAGATAGACTTTAATCTACATCGAAGCATTACACATCAATACCCTTCATAATGTTAATAATTATGTAGGTACATAATCAGACATGGATGGAATTTGAAGTGCGAAGATTTTGCAGTCAAAACGACAACAGCTAAAATTTTATTCTCAAATAATATGAGCAATTTATCACAAATTACCAAAAAGACTATCCCACAAATGAACAGGTCACCGTACACGTTACTATGGCATATGGGCCATAGTCCCATACTTAGTTCTTTAATTACCATTAGTACCTATGTTGGATTTATGGCTTTCGACCGTCATCGAGGGCAAATCGCTCGGTCGCTCCACAAGCTAGTGATTACCGTCATCGAACTGCAATCGACTCAATGTCAAGAGCATCGGAGCATTGTAGGGTTGCTGCATATCGATTTTTGTGGTCGGTAATGAGTAATCAATTTATATTTGACTAGCTGTTGCCCGCGATATTTGTCCGTGCGAATATATTAATACTTGTATCGAATTTTGTCAAAAATTCAAGGGTTTTCATTTTTTGCACGGAACTCTTACCTTTTCTACAATAAAATTTACCCCTTATGTATGACATCAGCTATTTGTCTGTCGGTAGGTATGTCTAACAAAAATAGTAATAATATTATAAAAACAGCTAGATAAAATTAAATTGACCTATTTGAATTTAGCCATAGCAACGGTGTTTAATTCAACAACAGTGCCATTTTTAGCAAAAGCAACGATTTTATAGCAATAGTGTCACGGTACTGTATAATAAGACGTAGGTTTTATAGGGCCTGTGGCCTTAATGTTGACCTTGAGCTGCAGATTATATTATTTGTCAATAAGTAATTAAAGATCTGAAGTATTGCGATTGGTGACTGCGGGTTGTTCACAAGAGAAACCGCGGCCTCGACATAAAGGGCTAAGAAGGAACGGGTGATTTTTAGTCGGTAAAAGTCTGCTCCCTTTCGCTCAGATTTATTGACGATAATATTTCACAATGCTCATACTGTAAGGCGACACAGGAATTCTGACATAATCATAATTTTAAAACTCGACATAACAGTGTGCAGCTAAGTGCCAACTGCCAACCCTGCGCATGAGTGCGCGTGCACACGCCATTTCCATCAACTAATTAAAGCATCCGCAACACTATTCATAAACGCAATGCTTTCTCTCACAAAACCACCTCCCATTCTAAAACCAACCATATTTAACTCTTTTTAAAGTTGGAAATTAGTTGTTACTAGGATATAAAGATTCAATTGAGATTTTAGGAAGCACCACTACCTCCCATTCCAAAACCAACCACATTGATTCCTTTTTAAAGTTGGATATAAGTTGTTGCTGGATTATAAAAATTCAATTGAGATTTAAGGAAATAAAGATTTAGTTGTCACGAATGTCTTTTATTTGTTTCTCTTAGTTAGAACGTGTATTTATGCGATCGGAGTAAAAGATAGACGTTTAATGTTCTTTTCAAACGTTTTTCATGATATCTTTTGAGCGGTATTGAAGTGAGTGACGTAATCAGTGATGGGGCATTGTTTTAGGATTGGTCTTTTAAATTATGCGTGCGTGTAATGTTACGTCGTTTTAGTGAAAATTTTAGTATAAGTAAGTAAGATAACTTTATGACGGTTAGTGATTTGGCAATAAAACAAGATTGTCAGAAGCTTTTCGGTTGCGTAAATCAGTCCACTTTGTACGGGCTAAGCGATTTTTTTTTTTTGAATTTTGGGAAATCATCAAATGACTCCTCTGAGTGCCAGACTTCTACTGACTAAACACGACAAGTGTTCCTTCTTAGCCCTTTGCGTCGAGGCCGCGGTATCTCTATCGAATAACCCGCAGCAGGCTTAATTAATGCCCTCAGATCGCAATTAATGAAGTAGATACGTTGTATCAAATTAATGATGGGCCGGTCTAACCCAGATCCAGAAAGCCACTTTAATTATACTTACTCAAATCTCCCAGTTCTGAATAAAATCAAAAATAATATCTAACAATAGGAGTCAAGATTTTATCTACATCGATTTTTTTTTAATTATACTTAACTTAACTTTAAGCTCCGAATAAGGGACTTTCTATTGGCAAAGTCGGTAATAAAAATACAATTAAACATACAACAATATCTATAATATATGTTTAATACTATATATACAAACACAAAAAACACCTCACAAATAAATATTTTTGTTTCCATATCAAAAGCGGCCCAGTTTACCCGCTTATTACGGTTTCCGTCAGACCCCGACCTCCCCCCCCCCCCCCCCCACTCCCTGCTGACAAGAGTGACAGGCAGGCTAAAGTCTGCTAATGACATGTGTCGGCTGATACCCTGCCAAGCGAAATATCAACCTTTTTCGACGTTGGCAACATACTGTTTTGTTGTGTTGTGTATTTTTTGAGGGTAATGAGGCAGGTGAACTGTTTTTTTTTGGTTATTAAAACTAAATTGTGTCAAAGAAGTAACCTAAACGAACGATTGTTGTATGAAGTCTTGTTTTTTAACCGACTTCTAAAAAAAGAAGGAGGTTCTCAATTCGGATGTTTGTTTTTTTTTTTTTTTTTTTTATGTTTGTTCGGGCATAACTCCGTCACTTGCTAACTGATTTCAAAAATTCTTTTTTTGTTGGAAATTTCCCCGAGTTAGCAAACAGACATATATTTTAAAGCCGAAAGCGCGAACTACCGCTCCGTACATTAACTAACATAACATTTAATGTAATAATAAAGGCAGGACAGGAATATTAATATGGCGGCCGTTAGATGCCATATCCTCGTTCTGCGAGTAATGTCACAGATTTGGAAGCAAATGGAGTGCTATTAACATACTTAAGGCTCCTTCCACAAAATCATCTCATTTTGATCAATTTTGATCGCTTGGTGTGGGAAATCTATGAAGAATTTGAAGCTTCCTTTTGGCTATTATAAGAGACAAGTTCTTTTTCAGGTGGATGGGTTTGAAGAATTTTCAAAATAATGTTTATATTAATGACAATCACCCGTATTCAAAAGCCCTTTTCCGCACAAATACCGATCGAGTTACGTTTGGCTTAGCCGAACATAACACTACAAACGATTTTAAACATTAAAAAAAATATAAATAACATCACCGTATGGTCTACTAGGGGACCAGTTTGCCACATTTTCGACTTCAATACAAAATATAGCAGAAAAAAAATGTTAAAACATCGCATTTTTTACAAAATGTCTCGACAAATAAGATTTTTTTTCTATACCTTAGAATCACGTTAAAGAAAATTTAAAAACTACGTATTAATTTTAAGGTAACCTTCTAATAGAATCGTATTTTTATTTTATCAATAAACTATAATTTCATTTCGTAAATTGAATCTAAAGTTAACTATATTATCGACCGCGCAAACTCTATCTCGCCAGTACAAATCGGCCACTGCCAGAGGACGGACGTATCGCTTTGTGTCACAAACGCTCCCGTGTTTTTCGTGCATATATTTTCGAGATTGTACACCGATTACCACAATTTGATACACTTATTTATTTTGATCAAACATGTTTATTTTGCTAGTTTGTAAAGATTGCTAAAAATTTTTTCATCTTCAGATCGAAGTCGAATTTCACGATCGTTTGTTGTTGTCGATTGTACTTCGATATATATTTTTAACCGACCTCCAAAAAAGAGGAGGTTCTCTATTCGTGTTTGTATGTCCGCGAATATCTCCGTCAATTGTGGACTGATTTTCAAAATTCTTTTTGTTTTGGAAAGGGTATACTCCCGAGGCGGTCCCATTGCACCAAGTCAGTTTCTGATGATGGGAACTCTGAGAAATTGAGGGCAACCCTCGAATATCATAGGCGCACATAACGTTTTCCATACATTTTCAGAAGCTGTTCAAGTATTTGCGTCTGATAATCATAATTTCAGGTGGCGGCGCTGCGCTGATGACGGAAGGTGCAACTCCTCAACGGTCAGGACTTGAAAGAAAATTCCTTCAAAATTATACGTACTTATGGATCGATAGTTGTATTCTTTCAGGCTATTAGGTTGAACTGATGATAGACGGTAAATCTCATTAACCGACTTAAAAAAAGGAGGTTCTCAATTCGTCTGCTAGAAAATTTTTAGTTCTTCCGTCATGGGTGTCGTTTTCAAGGTTTTCGGGGTCGCTGATTACGAAAATGAAGCCAAAATGAAAATCCATGATGGCGGCCAGGAAATTTTTTGGTTTTTCCGTCATGGGTGTCGTTTTCATGGTTATTGGGGTCGCTGATTACGAAAATGAGGTCAAAATGAAAATCCAAGATGGCAGGCAGGTTTTTTGGGTTTTCCGTCATGGGTGTCGTTTTGATGGTTTTTGGGGTCGCTGATTACGAAAATGAGGTCAAAATGAAAATCAAGATGGCGCCGACAAAAATTTTTGGTATTTCCGTCATGGGTGTCGTTTACATGGTTTTTGGGGTTGCTGATTACGAAAATGAAGCCAAAATGAAAATCCAAGATGGCGGCCAGAAAAATTTTTGGTGTTTCCGTCATGGGTGTCGTTTTCATGGTTTGTGGGGTCGCTGATTACGAAAATGAGTTCAAAATGAAAATCCAAGATGGCAGCCAGGAAATTTTTTTGGTTTTCCGTCATGGGTGTCGTTTTGATGGTTTTTGGGGTCGCTGATTACGAAAATGAGGTCAAAATGAAAATTCAAGATGGCGGCCAGGAAAATTTTTAGTTCTTCCGTCATGGGTGTCGTTTTCATGGTTTTCGGGGTCGCTGATTACGAAAATGAAGCCAAAATGAAAATCCAAGATGGCGGCCAGGAAAATTTTTGGTTTTTCCGTCATGGGTGTCGTTTTCATGGTTTTTGGTGTCGCTGATTACGAAAATGAAGCCAAAAGGAAAATCCAAGATGGCGGCCAGGAAATTTTTTGGGTTTGCCGTCATGGGTGTCGTTTTCATGGTTTTTGGTGTCGCTGATTACGAAAATGAGGTCAAAATAAAAAACAAGATGGCGCCGACAAAAATTTTGGTTATTCCGTCATGGGTGTCGTTTTCATGGTTTTCGGGGTAGCTGATTACGAAAATGAAGCCAAAAGGAAAATCCAAGATGGCGGCCAGGAATTTTTTTGGGTTTGCCGTCATGGGTGTCGTTTTCATGGTTTTTGGGGTCGCTAATTACGAAAATGAGTTCAAAATGAAAATCCAAGATGGCAGCCAGGATTTTTTTTGGTTTTTCCGTCATGGGTGTCGTTTTCATGGTTTTTGGGGTCGCTGATTACGAAAATTAAGCCAAAATAAAAATCCAAGATGGCGCCGACGATAATTTCTGATTTTTCCGTCATGGGTGTCGTTTTCATGGTTTTTGGGGTCGCTGATAACGAAAATGAGACCAATATGAAAATCCAAGATGGCGCCGATGAAAATTTTTGGTTTTTCCGTAATGGGTGTCGTTTTCATGGTTTTTGGGGTCGCTGATTACGAAAATGAGACTAAAATTAAAATCCAAGGTGGTGGCTAGGAAAATTTTAGGTTCGTCCGTCATGGGTGTCGTTTTCATGGTTTTTGGGTAAACTGAGTACACACTACACCCCTGATTTCGCATTGCATATTCGCCAATTGCAAAGTGCAAAGACTAAGGTAATTTTATTTAAAACAACTGCCCGAAATAATGACACTATGACAATACTACTAAATGATGGTAATATTGAACTCGTGAAAGAAACTAAATTCCTGGGAGTACACATAGATGACCCATTAAACTGGAAAAATAATTAGCCGCCATTGATGCATATCTATATCATCCACATGTTATGCTTTAAGAACCCTTATATAGAGACGAAATTGACATTGAACACTTAAAAATCGTAAACCACGCACTAATTGAATCCAAATTAAGATACAGTATACAATTCTGGGGAAACAGCTATAATTATAACTGTAAACGAGCTTTTGTCCTTCAGAAAAGAGCTATACGTACCATTGTCCGTATCTCACAAAGAGAGAGTTGTCGTCCGCATTTCTTAGACTTAAAAATTCTTACAGTTCCCAGTCTCTACATTCTTGTACTTCTGATTAATTTAAAAAAGTACATACATGAATATGAGACGCATGAGGAAAGACTAGTCAGGGAGAGTACACGTAGGAAAGATTTGAAAAATAAGATAAGTCCTCATTTTAACATTGTGAAACATAGTTCACAATATCAAGCAGTACAATTATTCAATAGGGTACCATTAGAATTAAAAAGCTTAATCTATACGTCTTCATTTAAATCAAAGCTTCAAGCATTCCTACTGGATAAATGTCTCTACTCCGTTGACGATATGTAATATTAAGGTATATAATACAATTATGTTATTGCGCCAACTGATATAATTTGTCCTTTGTGTTTGTCAGTTTTTAATTTTACAATTTTACAACAATCTAATAATTTAATTATTTTGTATTTTTGATTATTTTTTGTTTCAATTATGATTTAAATTTGTATTTTATGTGTAGGTATTGTAATTTTTGTTGTTAATGTTTAATTATGACTTATGAATGTGTTTTACTATTATTTTTTATTATTATTTTTATGATTTCAAATACAATGTGAATTGTTTGTGAATAAATTGAATTGAATTATCAGTTGAGTCAAATACATTCCCAACAGAATGGAAAACATCTAAAGTTATCCCGGTTCATAAGAGTGGCCCAAAAAGTGATATAAAAAATTACAGACCCATAGCTGTTTTATCCATATTTGGAAAAGTGTTTCAAGCGGTACTTTTAAAAAAAGTATTTTCCAAACTGCAACGGTGGTTTGCGGAGGAACAGCACGGATTTCTTCCAAATCGTTCAACCACGTCTAATTTACTCAACGTTACAACATTCTTAGCCAAAAATATTGACGACAGAAAGCAGGTGGATGTCACTTATTTTGATTTTCAGAAGGCTTTTGACCGGGTTGACAATGATATACTTTTGAGTAAATTGGCTTTGGCTGGTTTCTCTGCGGCAACACTTAAATTCTTCGCAAATTACCTATACAATCGCAAACAATATGTTATTTTTGAAAATGCCAATTCGGAATGCTTGGAGGTTAGTACCTTGGCCTAGTACTAACCTAAGTCCCCTGTATTTTCTTATTGTTGTAAATGACCTGCCCAAGTGTGTAAAGCACTCCACAGTTTTAATGTATGCCGATGATGTCAAAGTTGCGCTTCCCATATCTAATCTTAGCGATACAGTCACACTTCAACAAGACATAGACAGCATCCACCATTGGAGCACTATAAACAACCTCAACTTGAATATTAGCAAATGTGCGATCATGACCTTTTCTAAAGTCACACAACCTATCCTCAATATTTACACATTAAACAATGAGCCCCTGAAACGAGTTAATGCCGTACGCGATATTGGTACTAATTTTGACCCACACCTCACATTTAACCAACATAGTAATATAATACAAATATGCAACAAGTCCCGCAAAAACTTAGGTTTTGTTTTACGACAAGTTAATTTTTAAGCTATTGCATAGCTTCTATCGCGGGCCTTGAGCGTGGAGAGCGAATTCAGAAATTCCCTAACGAAAATATTCAAGATTCAGTATTCAACCAGGTTGCTATGGTTACGGAAAAAAACAAGGTTATCAACTGAGGTTGTCAAATTAAATAATTAATTATTTGCTGTTGTAAAAAAATATGCCATGCAATAGCTTTACCGCGGCAGTCTCCGAGTGTCACATTTAGTTTTTTTTTTTTAATAATTGACCAGCCATAACCCTCATCTACAACTCCTTCGTACGCAGTTTACTCGAAACCAATAGTGTAATCTGGAACCCTCATGAAAAAATCTATAAACTAGTAATTGAAAAGGTCCAGAAGTCTTTTATTCGCTACCTCTAACTCAAATTATTTGGCTTTTACCCATATAATTTACCCTACGCCATTCGTGCTAGGTATGGTGACATACCAGAGCTTAGAAGTCAGGAGAAATCTTGCTCTAGTTAAATATGTCATCTGCTTAGTTCGTGGTTCCCATTTTAATTCCCTGCTGTTACAGTACATCTCTTTTAACATCCCACTACCTATCCGGCACTCTCTTCGCCCACGCCAACGTCCTCTTTTTTCGATTCCTCAAACAAGCACCGTAACTCTTAAGACTAGCCCACTATTTCTAGCCCTTACCCACATAAACATTTTAATGTATGACGAGTCATTAGATATTTTTGCAAGTACGGAACTAAGTCTCCTTAACACTGCTTCTCGATACCTGGAGTCCATTGCCACTCCCAGTACTATCTCCTCGGGTTTAACAATTTTTTTGGTAATTTTTATTTGATTTCAACTTTTGCCACTAGAATGTTTTGTTAATTTTTATTGTAATAATGTTTTTTTTTCTTAGTTTTGTTATTATTATTTTTTATTTCTAAGTTTTTTGTTTTTTGTTCAACCTATAACTTGTATGTGTGGTGTCACTGTAAATATAAGTTGGTTATTAATAAATAAATAAATTATGTGCTTTAGCGTATGTTCCATCAGAACCAGTTATCAACGCTTTTGACGAACTGCTCGAATCTGTTTTATATTGTGCATTCTGGCCTCCTCCGACAAGGCATTGATTATTTTGAAGATAACTGGATCGGAAGGTTGGAAAGACGGGGCAGGCGAGCTCCTAGATTTCCTATTGATCTGTGGAATACTTTTGATGCAGTTCTTCAGGAAATTCCCCGAACGAACAACTCCGTTGAAGGCTTTCACAGGGGATTCTAGTCACTTCTATCGGCTCATCTCATCACCCATCTATATGGAAGTTTTTGGATGAACTTCGTCGGCAGCAAAGCCTGACAGAACTGAAACTGGAGCAAATTTTGTCTCGTGGATCACACACAACTAGTCGGCCAAGATATAGGCAAACATCGGCAAGATTGAAAGATTTAGTTGAATCATTTGGGGAGAGACCACTCCCAGATATGAGATAACTTACGGGCCAATGCTCATAATTTTGAATTTCAACAAATATGATTAAAAAAATACATAAAAAAAACGAAACACAAAATGATTAAACCTAAAAAGCATACAAATTTAAAATAAATAATTATATCTATCTAGGGTCAAAGTCTACATACTGCATACGGCCAATGACCTTTTTTTTTACAAAATAAGCCAGCCTTTTACCGGCTCATACTTTGATTACTCGTAGTAAAAGTGACACTTGTCTGGATCACGCACTAGTAAAAACAAACTATTCTTGCACCACCATTGTACCTGAAACTACCTTAACTGACCATTACCCCGTTTTGTTAAACATTAATTTGGAGAAGACAAGACATTACGCTTTTTCGAAAGCATTTAAAACAAACAAAGCTGGTCTGCTACAAGATCTAAAAAACTCGGACTTCGAACCAATTAATTATTTATTAGATCCAAATGCCTCCCTTGACTACTTCACGCAATCTATACAACAAGCAATTCATAAGAACACAATAGAGATAACTATACCTAAACGAAACAAGATTATAAAACCGTGGATGACAGAAGGGTTGCTTCGTTGTGTTAGGCATAGGGATAGATTGCACAAAAAGTTAAAACAGGATCCGGACAATGATATTATAAAAATTACATATAGTCGATATAGAAACTTTTGCACTAGCATATTAAGGAAAGTAAAAAGAGCATATGAGAAAGACCAACTTCGATCTGCAAAAGGGGATAACAAAAAACTGTGGAAAGCAATCAAATATATCACAAACACATCAAAAAAGTCTGATACTGCGAAGGAGCTACTCACCATATCAGCAAATCCTGAAAATTCACTCAATGAGGTTAACAGCTACTTTGTTAACGTGGGAAGTACATTGGCAGACAAAATCTACGAAAAAAATAAAAAAACGTCAAACAGTATTGCACCAACTACAAGTACTGACACAGATCCAGTCAATTCATTTGTATTGATGGACACCACTGAAGCGGAGGTTGAGCGCCTCATCCTTGGACTAAAATCAAACTGTGCCAGTGGGTCTGATAATATTAGTGCTGAAATTTTAAAAACTCATAAAAACATTCTTGTACCTCCCTTAACTAAAATATTCAACAGATGTCTTCAGTCGGGAGTGTTCCCTGATTGTCTGAAGAAGGCAGAGATTGTTCCCATTCATAAGAGTGGAGATAGAGATCGTATCAATAACTATAGGCCAATATCTATCTTGCCAGCACTGTCAAAGATTCTTGAAAGAGTGATTAATTCAAGACTGGTAGACTACTTGGAAAAAAATAATTTCTTATCTTCCAATCAATTCGGTTTTCGGCAGGGTAAGTCGACTGAGCAAGCTGTCAATAAACTGACAAACTACATAAGCTCTAACTTAGATAACAGAAAAAAATGTCTCACTATCTTCCTCGACCTGGCAAAGGCTTTTGATACGATTTCTGTCTCCATCCTCCTGAGTAAGCTGGAAAGGTTGGGGATTAGAGGCGTTCAGCATGAGCTTTTCAAAAGCTATCTGTCTGGGCGATCTCAATGTGTTCGTCTTGATACTCATAGGAGTGATGACCTCCCAATCACACACGGAGTACCGCAGGGCAGCATCTTGGGCCCTACATTATTTCTGGTATATATCAACCAGCTCACAGATCTCAAACTATCCCATGGCGAAATAATCTCCTTCGCAGATGATACTGCCCTCTGTTTTGCTGCCGATACCTGGGGAGAGGTTTTCGGTGCTGCCCAGCTTGGTTTTAACATGGTTCAGGGGTGGCTGCAGAGTAACATTCTTACTTTAAATGTGGATAAGACTAAATGTGTCTGTTTCGGCATTAGGAATGTAAGTGGAGTGGCTAGTACCTTGAAAATCGTCTCACACGAATGTCAATCAAAATCAACATGCACTTGTCCTTCCCTTGAGCGTGTGCAGGCGATTAAATACCTAGGCGTAATAATTGACAGCAACCTTAATTTCAAGGAACATATTAAACTTGTATGTGGAAGAATACGTAAATTAATATTTGTTTTTAAAAATTTACGCCATGTCGCTGATCCACAACTGCTGAAACAGATATATTATGCTCTCTGTCAGTCGCTCTTGACATACTGTATATCCTCCTGGGGTGGCTCCTTTAAGACAACGATGAAGCGTCTTGAGATCGCCCAACGTGCAGTGCTAAAAGTTAGTACTTTTAAACGCATTTTCTTCCCTACCACTCAATTGTACAAGAACTGTGAGGTCCTGACCGTAAGGCAGCTTTATTTGTTGAGTATTACTCTTCTACAACATAGCAAACAAATATTTAATCCCCTAACCCTACAAAAGCGAAGAAAAGATAGGGTCTGTGTCAGGAAAGATGCCACAAATACTAGTTTCAGCACTAGATTTGCTAACTTCACTGGCCCCTACATCTATAACAAGATAAACAAAGCTGTTAACATCTATCCCTTGACAAAAACGCAATGTAAGAAAAAGGTAACTGAATACTTACAAAAACTTACTTACGATGAGACTGAACTGCTTCTACATATACCAAAGTGATTGACTGCTTGCCACAGATACACACCCTCTCACACTCACTCACTTACATAATCATATCACACAAAGAGAGGACTACCTACATACTTACACACACCACCCAAATTCTTTTATTTTTATTTATTGGCTAACTCTAAAATCTGTTTTTATCGTAGGAAATGTACTATTGAATCTAAATGATGTTAATGTAATGGTTTTATTATTATTTATTTCAAAGATTTTATTTATTGATTTGCTTTATTTTTAGTGTTTTAATATTATGGAATGATTAAGATGACCTTCCGATTTTATTCTTTATTAAACTTCTTTAATTTTTGTTTAATTAATTATCTAATTTATTTTATGTAGAGAAAAATTGTTAATGAATTATATTTTTTTTTTGTTTCTATGATTTTAGAATTAATTTAAATTTTGTACTACTTTAACGATATCAATTTATTATCAAACTATAATTTGTTTTGCTGAATTTTTGTTGTAAACCTACTGGAGGTTAACATGTCTATTTGATGGCTACCATTAATTATTAATATTTGAGGGGATTGGCGCTGATAGCCGAAATACAGGCTCTTGCCTAGTTCGGTTACAGATGGTAAATTCTTTTGTAAAAGTATAAAATTAGCCCTAAGGATATATTATGTAACATTGCAAAACTTTTTTATTGAATAAATTATAAATTATTATTATAAATTATTATTATTATTCCTTCAGGCGTTATCGACATTCTTGACCTCGAAAGCACAAAACCTAACAAAAAATCAAATGTTTTTTTTTTCCTTCATCACGTATAATACTTCAAATCTGATTTGAACATTGTGTATAAAATCAATGAAAATAAACAACCAAAAAAAAAACGCTAGGTGTCGGTCCACCTCCACGTGGTGCCCGTTGGAAACGTGATAACGGCTAACGGACTATTTGAATGACAATGACTATAATTCCATTTTTTTCCTGTTCATGTTATTTTACATTTTGTCTAGTATAACTTATTAATATTTATTTCGATTTCATGTTTAACAAACCCATTTTATGTATTTCTAAATTTTGACCCCCGAAAACCATGAAAACGACACCCATGACGGAAAAACCTAAAATTTTGCTAGCCGCCATCTTGGATTTTAATTTTGGTCTCATTTTCGTAATCAGCGACCATAAAAACCATGAAAACGACACCCATGACGGAAAAACCAAAAATTTTCGTTGGCGCCATCTTGATTTTCATTTTGACCTCATATTCGTAATCAGCGACCCCAAAAACCATCAAAACGACACCCATGACGGAAAAACCAAAAAAAATCCAGGCTGCCATCTTGGATTTTCATTTTGACCTCATTTTCGTAATCAGCGACCCCAAAAACCATGAAAACGACACCCATGACGGAAAAAATTAAAAATTTTCTGACTTTGAGGTGATTTCTGAGGTGGCGGACCTTGGATTTTCATTTTGACCTCATTTTCGTAATCAGCGACCCCAAAAACCATGAAAACGACACCCATGACGGAAAAACCTAAAATTTTCCTAGCCGACGAATTGAGAACCTCCTTTTTATTAAGTCGGTTAATGAGATTTACCGATTTTTTATTTTATTTTTTTATTTATAATCAGTTCAACCTAATAGCCTGAAAGAATACAACTATCGATCCATAAGTACGTATAATTTTGAAGGAATTTTCTTTCAAGTCCTGACCGTTGAGGAGTTGCACCTTCCGTCATCAGCGCAGCGCCGCCACATGAAATTATGATTATCAGACGCAAATACTTGAACAGCTTCTGAAAATGTATGGAAAACGTTATGTGCACCTATGATATTCGAGGGTTGCCCTCAATTTCTCAGAGTTCCCATCATCAGTAACTGACTTGGTGACAATGGGACCACCTTGGGAGTATACCTTTTCAAACAAAAAAATAATTTTGAAAATCGGTCCACAATTGTCGGAGATATGCGCGGACCACATAAAAAAAACATACGAATAGAGAACCTACTTCCTTTTTAGGAGTCGGTTAAAAAGAGACGGAAACATTATTTATTTTTGACGTGTTGTAGTGCTTTTGCAACCAATTTACAACAAAATTTAAATCTGTGATTAAAATAGATATCATAATTTTTGATTTATTAAATGAATATTATTTCATCTAACACCAAATTGAACCATTTTTATGTTGATTGATATACTGTACCTATACACAACACACATTCCAGACTATTTTTCAAAGTGTACTTACTTACTATAAAATTATGTCACTTAAAATAATAATCGTCTAAATGATCAAATTTTTCAACCGTAGTTCAACGCTCGAAATGCCCGTGTGTGCGTTCGTCGGTGTTATCGCTGCACACAAACATAGCATCGCACCGAAATTGCCTAAAGTTCCGCAAGTCTTGTCTGTACAAGGCCTCTTAATCTCGACCCATAATCTACAAACAACAAATTGAGGAGATGTGAAGGGATATGGCTGAAGACATAAACTTTTCAATGATATAATTTTATGGATTTCGTTTTGGAAACATTGAATGTTAAGATACAAAGTACAACGTATTTTTTCATGGTTAGGATTTACGTAAACAGATTTCTGATTACGTGTCTTAGCTGTGAACTCAGAATAGGACTTTAAACATGGACTGTGGATGTGCCAACACATTTCATGATCTCAGAGAGCTAACATTAATATTACGACCTCCAGCCACATCTTTTTACACGCAAACCCAGTCATCGGCCTCATTTGTCCCTCATTTTCATTCCATATGCTGTGAAGAATTTTGTATTAGCATATAGAAGAAAAGAAAAGTTCTGGAATGGCGACCGCAAACCGGAAGACGTTGCGTTGGAAGGCCTCCCACTAGGTGGACCGACGACCTGGTCAAGGTTGCGGGGACCCGCTGGATGAGAGACGCACGGGACCGGTCAATGTGGCGACACCTGGGGGAGGCCTATGTCTAGCAGTGGACGTCTTTTGGCTGAAATGATGATGATGATAGAGAAGAAGACTTTTTGCAACGATCCCAAATAAATTGGGATAAGGGTAAGAGAACAATGATAATTATTTGATGATGTGCTATGAAGAAGCCTGCACATTTTGCAAAGATTAGTTCACGGAACCAGCATTCAATATCCACGTAGTCACTTACCTGAAAGTCTTACAACCAATCTTACCAACGGGTATCGTATTACATAGTAGTAACTGAGCTATGGAGGTCTGATAGGCAGTCATTCCATGTAAAATACTGGTGTTCAGCTACATCCGGTTAGACTGGAAGCGATAGTAACTCCACGGGCTATTTATTCAGTGTGAAAAGTTAACGAACAAGATGTGTTTTACCTGAACATTTGTCACAGAACATGTGTATAATTTAGGGATGATATTATAATGAAATGCGGTATTCACCAGGAATGCGACGGTACGGGGTCTGACGCTAGTTATGTGAATACTATGTTGTAAGTTACTAAGGTTAGTGAGGAGTTTTAGTTTAATATTAGGCGATTAAAGTGTGGTTAGCGGCTTAGTCATTTGAGGTACGGGACGGGTCGGTTTGTGCTGCTTAAAATGTTGACAGTAGGTTAGTTTAAGTTAAGTTTAAATACCTGTAACAGTTTGTCTGTAAGAGTAGTAAAATAGCCTGAAAGTGTCGGTCTATCTCTAAGATCTTGATTTTAGTACTTATGACTGACTGAATGTTGAAGCCGGGCAGCAAGGGCCGGGAGTTGTGGACTGTGAAAAGCTGCGAAATTGATTGATTTAGTTAAGTCATTTTGTGAAGTATAAAGGGAAACTCAGTTTCAACTTTCATTTGTTTTAATGGAACTCGGGTTGAGTTCTGAGATGTTTGCTGGAAGAAGATGCAGCTCCCAAGTAATGACTTCCAGCTCTTGCGATCCAGAGGTTATGGTGTATCACTAGTCGTCTAGTTCATCCCATACACGCCTTCACACAGTCCATCCATAGATTCTTACTCTATCCACAATCATACTCAACATTTTTCTCACTACATTTTCCTCACATCATTTTATATATTTTTTAAATATTTACACTAATATTTAAACTTTCTAGGTTGATCTATTTACATGCCATCTAGGGCGCCATTGCTTATTTTAAAGCGTTTCTCGCTCGTCAGTCTCCAGTGAACCAAGCAAAAGCCATCCGCATTCAAGTGGAAATACCGACAGAAAAAAAGAAAATGCCGTCCGTCGTTCACCCTTGTGTATGGGGACCATAACATCAAACAGTTTCACGGGCTCGATTCCCGGCTCGAGCATTTTTTATTCAGTTTATCCATCAAGTATTTGCTAGTAGCAGCCACGGAGTCTGGATTTGTGACTGATTGATGGCAATAGGCTCGCCCCCTATTACATGGGACGTAAACATAACTGAGTCCCGTACTGTAAACAGAATTAAATATTTTTTTCGGGGTTGGCAAATCATTAAATAACTCCTCCCACTCTTGGGCAGAGTGGAAGGGAGTGTCAGACTTCTACTGACTAAAAACCACCCATGTTCCTTTTTCGCCCTTGTGCCGAGGCCGCGGTATCTCTTTCCACATCCCGCAGCCAACAGAATTACCCTTGAGCGATCTAATTATCTACAGAAAGCATGGTTCGCCGTTGATCGGTAATACGAAAAATCGATTAGCCGAAACATTATTCAGTGAAAGCACGTTTTACTATTAGGTATACCTCTGCCTAACTCTTCAGGGATTACCGGTGTAATGTTAAGTTTTATATACAACACCGAGGTAGGCAGAGGCCTACCTCTCAGTTCCACCTTCTCACAATTTCATTAACAAACCACCCATTTACCATATTGACCCAATTTCCATTTAATCACTTAATGCAGCAATGTGTCAACTTACAACGTCCTATGATTGATGGCTGCCAGCTCTCGGCCATACCCGACCAAGCCATGTAATGGAGACTCCAATTATACCCATATACGACGCTAAAACCAGTTTGAAATCAATATGGCTACCTATTACCATCTGGGAGAAACGGCCTTTTAAAAATACGAGGGAAATACACTTTATTTTTGCTGTAATTATACGTGATTTATCAGTACTTTGTGCGAGATTGGGTCGAAGTGATAATTTTGTGTAATAATTTGGTCGGAAATTAATTTCTGAAATGAAATGTTTAACTTGATATTGCACCCTTTGTTGAATATTAAAGTACAACAGTTATCTTACCAAAATTAGTTTTGTACATTTTCGTGTTATAAGAGGAGTAATATTAACCGCTCGAGTCGGTCAGGTTTTAAGCCGCGCTTGCTCATACTTACCAAGTTTTTCCGTACCTCGGAAAGCTCAATAAGCCGTTGGTTCTGGCTGTCAATTGCAGATCATTGACAGTCGTTACCGTAAGTATCTGACTAACTCAGAAGTGCCTTTTCGTCTTCGAACTCGAGATCTATGATTTAGCAGTCCGACGGCCATAATTGTGGTATCACGCTCACGTGATGAGACCCACGGCTATCACAAGCTTAGCTTTTGAGCTGAAAAAGGTTAAGAAATCAAGATACCTTGATTTCTTCTTCTACATGAGCGTGATACCACAATTATGGCCGTCGGACTGCCAAGTCATAGATATCGAGTTCGAAACCTAAACAGGCACCTCTGTCTGAGTTAGTCAGATACTTAGTTTCAACATCGTGATGAAATCAAAACCAACATGCCCGAGAGAATATTCTCGACAACATGTAAAGGCAAATCAAGGGCCTGGCATTAAACTCCAACATCAGTAGGCACTAACTACACAAAAGAAGAAGCCTACAAAAGCTTTTTCAGCCTCAAATAAGCTAGGCTATACAAAAATAGTACCTAACTTCGCTTTTCAAAAGTACTTTATTTTCAACTAAATTGACCTTGACATTCGCCTTTACAAATAAAACCTAGGATTTGTTGTTTACGCCGACTATAAATGGAGGAATCGACCCTTTTGGCACTTTAGTATTGTCTGAAATTAGGTGTAGGCGGATCTTTTGAACTAGGGTCTGCGCTTTCTATGTCTAAAATTATTAAAGTGTCTGTTTGTAATTTCAAAATTTTTAGTCAAGAAAGTTTAAGTATTTATTACGGGACCTTTAACAAAAAACTGTATTATTCTGTTTTTACCTGACTACGGCGAAGCCAAAAGGAAGGGTAATGATTTTGGCATCTATGTTTTCTGTATTATGTGTGTACTGTTTTTTTTTCTCCTGTCTGTTTGTTTCGGCTAATCTCAGAAATGGTTGAACCGATTTTGACAGGAGTTTTTGGCAGATAGCTGATGTAATATGAAGTAACTAAGGCTTTCATTAAAAAAAAAGTTTTAGGGTTCTGTGCACAATATACAACCCATAATATTGTTAACAACATTTGATTACAATAGGAAAGTAATATTTTTATAATAATATCACGGGGACGAAAGTCACAGAGCACAGCTAGCTGCTAAATAGTCGTAAATATAATTCTAGGTAACTTTGAAAAGAGATGGAACTTTTGTTAGCTGAAAACTTATATCCAGCAGTGCAAGTACGAACTTTGCATCGATAAGACATCGAGATCGTTATCGTTGTCAGTTTTATCGAGCTTGTTATCGAATTTGGAAGTACGTAACACGCGTCGACAAGATTTATCGTGGGCGGAATGTCAAACTGTCAAAATGTCGTTTCGTACTTGCATTTTCGATAAAATCGTTTAAATTTTAGAGTTATCTACCGACCGTTAAAATATTATTTACGTACTTGCGACTTCGATTCGATAAAAGCTCATTTTATCGAGAATAACTGTCAGATTTATCGAATCGAAGCGAATCGAGTGCTACGTACTTGCACTGGTTTCGACTTTAGACCGGATCCCTTTTGTACGTTCTGAAGTTTTAGCCCGACTATAAGTCAAGTCAAGGTGGATTATTTAGGGAGACAGATGGTAGGTACAAACTGTAAAGTACCTGGATTTACAGTGGGTCACCTATACGAGTATAGAAAGAAATAGGCTATGCTTTTAACTTTATACAGGCCGTCGTTTTGCATGCTCTTCAAACTCAAAGAGGTAACTGTGCTAACGATACTTTACCTAATTTTCTTTTTTAAATGGGTAGAGCTTTTTCTTTTCTTATAAATACAGCTGTTAATTTTTAAAAATTATAAAAGCTCTATAAAATAATTATTGACCAGGTACAGTAATTTTAATTGTTTATATTTAATGTCTTTTACGAAAGAAGAATGAAGAGGAAGACGTTGCGTTGGAAGGCCTCTCACTAGGTGACTTGGACCAAAGACCTGGTGAAAGTTGCCGGGATCCGCTGGATGCGAGACGCACGGGACCAGTCAATGTGGCGACACTTAGGGGAGGCCTGTAACTAGCAGTGGACGACTTTCGGCTGAAATGATGATTTTTCTGGCATTCTCCTGAATTTTGATGAGTATGCGTAACTGCACCTTGTAGAAACCAGGATTGCTCCAAGCAATGTTCATTAAACTCGATAGTGCCTATAAAATAATAAAACGAGATGTGTATTAACTAATTTTCTAAGAGATCTTTCATCTAAGCGTTTCCAATGACAAGACATTATTCAAAAATTACAAATTAATCAATTGCAACTATGTAATGACCTCAAGTTTATAACTCTCCTCTCGCGATAATAATGATTGCTATAATAAGCATACGTATAGCAAAATAATAAATACGAAAGTTTGATTGTTAATTAAAGTATGAATGGCTGAACTTTTATGGTGAAAGCTGAATTATACGGAAAAGTATTAAGATGCAAGCCATTAAAGTTGATTGCCATCGGGAATTTAAAACGATGCGCATAGGTAAGGTAAATAATCACAATTTTGTGTCGACTCATCAAGTAAAAGTAGATTCTAATAGTCCATAATTTTGAAATAGAAGAAATATTTCCTAATTTGGCTAAAATTGGCTGTAATTATGACTAACCAAATACAGCGTATATCAGAGAGGTGTAGACGTACTTAAGGGTGTGGTATAGATTTCCAAAATGACCAACTTTCTCCATGGGATCGTCATCGTAATCATGAAAAAATAGCCTATGCATTATGGTCGAGAAAAAAATTAAGTTCCTTGTAGGTTTTGAGCCCTTAAATATGACCACATACATAGTATGCATACCACACACAAACACAAAATGTTATCACAATAATTCTAACGCATTATTATTAACTGCGAGTGCTGAGGCCCTAGCACGAGCGCTCGATGAAAACGTAAGGTAAATTAAATGTACACAAGATAAATTGTAATGTGATTCAATTATTCTGAAATGATTCTGCTAAAGCAGCCGTTTTAGGCCCCCTGAACAAAATTACCAATGCACTATCACAAAAGTACCCATCTATACCTACCTTCTAGTACTTTAACCGTGACCATCCAGCCAGTATTTAACCAAGAGTCTGGATAGCCTAACTCTCATGCAATATTCATAGCCCGCGTCTCACTTTCCATCGTTCCCCACATTTTCGCCGTAAAATGGCGCTGCTCGTGAATTCTCAAGCCAATAGAATTGCACGCTTATAATTCTAAGATATTTTTACTGCTTTACCACGATTCTGTTTTCCCGTAACTATTAAATAAAAGAAAAAATGGTTTCACGTGATTGTGGAGCGTAGATATGTGAAATTGTCGTGAGTGAATCTTAGCTGTGTTTTGAAAGGAAGTGGATGTTGTTTCTATTTTTGCTTTGATAAAATTGGTGTTTTACTGTACGCGGCTATGAACATAGCTCGTCGAGTTTCGGAAAATGCTTGAATTTGTAAAGCGCTGCTGTCATTCACACTTGAGCTAAGATTAAAATCCTTTGATTCACCTTCGTTGCATGGAACTTACGTCACGTGAAGCAAGTTAATATTTAGACGACACCAAATACTTTTAGCTCTTATATCCCTTTTAACACATTTCCATGAAAGTTAGTCCAAGTCATCACGACAGTTTCTGTCAAAGATGTCACAACGAAACTGAAACGTGAACATCTTTCGATTTCAATCTGCCGATTTAATTCTTTGTTTCTAAGTCCGCTTATTATGAATCTAATGGTCAACGTTTTCTCACTTCCTGTTTGTTATAACCACAAAACATACATCTATACTTTACTTATCTTAGATATCCATCATTACATTATAATGAGGTAAAAAAGGATCGTAAGTTTTTTTTATACGTATGCAGAGGGTAATCATCTGATCCGATTTCGAAAATTCTTTCACTTGCGGGAACCTTGCGTAAATTTTTGTACTTAGAGGGAACGAAGAGAAACGAAGCTGCGAGCAAAAACTAGTCTCTTATATTTTTAGGAGGTACATTCCAAATTCATGAAATCAGAAACGAAATCTAAAAATCAGCTTAGTTATATCGAAAATTGAACACATATTTGTAACGTACATCAAATTATCGAAATAAGCCTACAAGAAACAACTCAATATATCTATCTAATTGAGTGAGAAATTGCTTTTCGTATGTTCGGCTTATTTTCCTGTTACAGACAGACTCTGACAGTCGTAATGGGCAATCTAAATAAAAATCCAATGATCATCGAAATGTATCTCTTCGGTAAATATCTAGGTAAATATTTCTGAGAAAAATAAGTAAAACATTGAGTATTGGAATAACATGTCTAATTTATCGTGTCATTAGTTTTCGTATTTGCTTGTAGAAATAAGGGATTCAGTATGCCAAAGTAATCAATAAAATACTGGCGGTATGGCTACTGGATTCACAGTGAGATTAGCTATATAGCGTGCTTAAGCTTTTAATAGAAATTAAATTGTATACATAATTATTTTCGATAGTAGATTATAGATACTAACGTTTTGGTCTATCTAATAAAACTAAACTTCAGATCATCAATCTGTTTTGTAATTAAAATCATCAATTGCTCTCCATTTCAACACAAGAATTTAGAGTCAAAGATTTATGAAACGATGCTTAGACCTGCTGTCTTGTATAGATCAGAATGTGGACCACAAACAAGTGAATGAAAAGCAATTGTCTGTGGCTGGGATGAGAATGCTAAGAGGGATATGTGGTGTAACGCGAATGGATAAATAAGGAATGAGTACATGAGAGGAAGTCTGAAAGTGGCGCCGGTGACTGAAAAGTTGTGTGGTTATCGTGGTATGAACATAATTATAATGGAAGTTTTGAGTATTTATGTGAATTGCTATAAGAGTAGAGGAAGACCAAAGAAATGGTGTATGGACTGTGTGAAGTATTATATTATTATGACTAGAGAGAAGGGAACTGCTGAGATGACGAATATTATAGTATTGAAGAAGTCATGCTGAGCCTACACTAAAAGAATTGGGATAAGGACAGGGAAATGGTGATGATAGTTCCCGTATCGCCAACTGTCACAGATTCCATAATGAAACCTATAATTTCCGTTCTACATAAACACTAGAAAGGCTGACCTTTCTAATTACTGTGTTTGAACCACTAACCAGACATTAAGCCGAACAATAAGCAATAAACTAACAACGTTGATTACATTACCTATCTGGGACGTTGATTATTTTGTAATCTAACTAAGTAACTCATAAACAAAAGTTATTAACTTTTGCTGTAAAAGTTGTATCTATCCTAGAAACGGGCGCGAGTTATTATTTTGCTCTGGTACCTAAAATTATCTATTTTAGAAGCTTTTATTTAATGCGCAATATATCATAATACCCAGTTACTAGCTGGGTTGTGGGCATTTGTGGAGGTCAGATAGGCAGTCGCTCCGTTTAAAACACTGATGGTATTCAGCTACATCCGGATAGGCTAGAATAGAGGCTAGGCAGACGACACGCCATTGACAATGTTTTCGAAATGTACACTAGTTCTATCGTAGGACTGTGCAGTAGAACTAGTGGGTATGATCCATATTACACGCCATGCTTAAAACTAGTGATAACATGACCCTGATATTATGACGCAGCCAGATAACTTTAAAACGTATAATTTAGTTTATGGTACGTAAGACCCCTACGTAGGAAGGCGCCTTATAGCAGTCAGCCCCGTGACCATTATGGCTGCATTGGCTGGATGATTTTACCGTGGCTTGGGCTATTCTTTACTCGATTAAAATATATGAAAAAACTGTATTTTTGCGTTTGAAGGAACCCCATAACTTGTTCGAATTCATGAATGGTATGTACGGCAGTACGACACAAGTAGAAGCTTTGTCCAGGTATTTTGTTTGGGGTCATGAATTTATAGTAGTTTCTTTTCCACAAAACGGCACGGAAATGATGAACACCGAGGGAGGGAGTAGAAAGTTTCTACTCCCTCCTTCGGTTTGAAGAAAGGATTTCAACTAGAAAGCCCTTCTTCAGAGGAGACACCATGGCTTGTCTCATTAGTGGAGTTGCGCTATAGCTCTGTGCCACTAGCAAATCTTCGTACAGCAGGTATAAATAGTGATGCAAGGGTAGCATAGCATCCACCGCAGCAGTCACCGCAACATCCGCAGCCTCCACACATGAAGCCCAAAAGGAGGCTTATTTAGTGTCTTCTACAAAATCAAAATCAAAACATTTATTTCAAGTGGGCCAGTTACAGGCACTTTTGAATAGTCGAATTAAACTAACTGCGGCACTCAGAGATATCCAACGATTACTCAAACCGCCACCCAGCAAATGCCTGACATACTTTTGTATGACAAAACAAAAACCACTGAACCTCTCCGAGTGCGACAGTAAACTATTAAACTAATGAAGCTAAATAAACAAACCTACAGTCCCAGTCACAAGGCATAATAACTCGTGAGTGTACTGTAGTTGCCCATTCCAAAGCGTTGGTCTCATGAGAAGAATGGCAAGAAACTTCATGGACACTCTTTTAAAAACGCTTGGGTTTACAATATGTTCAAGGTACAGACATAATCTTGGTATAATACACACATGAAGACTATGCAGATTAGTGTCTGAGATGATCTTTTGACAAAAGCACCACACAGATTTGAGTGGACCCGTCCAGTCAGTGCAAGCATTTGTCAGTCTACACTAAATAACCTTCATTTTGGGCTTCGCCGCAGTTGGGTAAATATTGGTTTGTCATGAAATCAAAGACTGAAAAGGTGGTCTGGAAGACGGTTTAAATCTATTAAATCTTTATTTTATTCTAGTAACTTTTCAGTTTTTATCTCAATTATTTTACAATTTGTCTCTTTACAATTCGATAGTGTCCATTGGTCATTTAATAATAGAGAAAGCTGTCGATTATTTTTCGGTACTCATTGTGATTGATAGAAAGAAAGTGCACGATTGATTTAAGATTAGGTAATAGCTGTTCACAAAACTATTCTTCACTTAAACATTACAATTAACTTCAAAGATTAGTGTGAGATTTTAGACTGCAAAGCAAATTAAGTTGGCCTGTAGAAAGGCAAAAGTTGTAGTAATCAAAAAGAGATTTTAAAACAGAAAAGGAAAGGTGCATATTTGCATAACAAAGCAACTTGTGTAAATTTTATCTAGATTGCTTCACAGTACGGACTCGTAGCAAAATCATTTCCGTTTAATATTCCAAAATGAATTTTATTCGAACAAGAGCTGTCACAATGTGATTTTATCTTGATGTAAGTAGTTTCTTTTTCGACTGCATGTAATGAATAATTACAACAAAAAAGTTCTATAGTAATTCTCAGAATAGGCCTTGCTTCATGCAAATATAATTCATAGCAGGAAAGCATATTTATATATATTCTTTGATGAATATAAAATGAATTTACATTGCTATTGAATCAACATTCGTTATGTAGAAACGAACCACTTATGAGGGTTTACCAACTGAGTTTGGTAAGTACTTAGAGACGTGTGTTTCCGGAGGGTTCAAAGGCGAATATTAACAAGTAGATAACTTCGTAAGTACGTTTGTGAGTTAGTTCCCGTTCTTGAATACATAAGAACACTGACGCATTCAAGGAATGTATTTTACTGAACTTACTTTTATCTAGTGTCACGTAGTATCCACTTTAGTAGACCTTGCAAAGAAAATCTTCAGATGGGGGTTCATTGACGGTTCTGATCTCAAATGTGTATGCGGTGTATCTCCACAGACAATGGCCCACCTGCCATCTTGCCCTGACACCTGTTCACTTGACGATTTAATGATTGCATCGAAGTTCGCATGGCTCAATATTGGGCCAAATTTATATAATTTACTTAGTGAAGATTTGTCATCGACACGCTAAGAAGAAGTAGACCTAGGTATAGGTTGATAACACAATATTTTAAATTTATTATTATATCACAAGCATAGCAACACCACTAAACCCCAGTCAGCATGTTCAAAGAGATGTCAGCAAATGGAAGGCGACGCCTGCAGGGGCTGCGGTTATTCGAAAGAGATACCTACCGCGGCCCCGGAATACAAAGGGCTAAGAAGACATGGGTGGTTTTTAGTCAGTAGAAGTCTGACACTCCCTACCACTCTGCCCAGAGCGGGAGGAGTCATTTGATGATTTCCCACCCTCCAAAAATAAAAATAAAAGGCCCATCAACACCACCAAGTCTCAGTCCAGGATACGCTTCACCTTCCAACTTCCCGCCATTAGTGGTGAGTGACAGTTGACATTAATGGCAGCTACCTGACTACTTGAAAATTGGCAGTGGATCGGGTTGGGGATCAGACCGGAATAACTCATTTTGGCCGTGAGTCACTACAGTCGCAACCGCTTATTTACACATCGCATTACACCTGCGGTCGGGGTAAGCAGAGGTATATATAACTATCTACGTAACATACACTTTACCCAACCCAAAAATCGATATCCGCTCCACATTCGCGTTTGTGAGGATTAGACCAATGAGTAGGAAAGGACGCTAATCTAATTACCTTACATGTTTGCATAGAAATAGCATGAGTAGTCTATGATATTCCCACTGCTGGAACACAGACAGGGAAGCCTCTGAAGAAGGAATGGGTCGTAATCTACCACGTAAGTAATTTTTTTTATTTGTTTATCGCTTGCGTTTGTGGTTGGTGGGGCTCTACCACGCTTGCCAAGAAGAAGTATTTCTCAGGACGGTTTTCAACCTAATAGTACCTACACCATATCGTCGAACTCAGGACCTCATACTCAGCAATCAAAAAAAAATTTTTTTTAAATACAGAAAATTAGGTGCCTGTCAGGTTTTCAGCTGCATTCGGTAAGACGATGATGATGATGAAGTGCCTGCCTGGTATCGAACCTACAACTCACAACTAGCATGTAGCGGCAGTTTCTACTGAAGCTTCAAAGCCCTACATACAATTTTTCATAGGCACTAAGAGCATAACACTCCTTTACCAAACTCGTTTAAATGTTCATAACAAGAAGTAACAAACTTGATCAACGCCTGCCGTAACACGGCGCGTATACGTGAATTTAAAACTTGTTGCCACATTAGGTACTTTAACCAGGCGCTCGAACACGAACACACGAAGTTTTGTTTTACCTTGATAATTAACTTCATGAATAGCATTATTAATATTATTATAACACTTGTGAAAACATTAAGTTATGTAATTTCGTTTTAATATTTACTTAGGTAATCAGTTTATAAATTCGATAATAATTTATGTGCGTTATTCTAGATAGGATTACAATAATCTGGAATGTGGTATCTTAACATTTCTACGTGATAAGCGCGTATGCGAGTATGTTTGCTATTAAATTTAATAAGGCATTCGTGACTTTTCACCTCAATAATTTTTTTTTAATAATTTCCTAATACTTATGTTTTAACCAAATACTATAAAAATCACAAACTACTATGAAGAGATCGTAGAGTAATTGCTCTTTGGTACTAAAACATCTGTTACGTTCTAATGAACATTATTAGGTATTCGGACATTTCTGACAATTATTATCCAAGTTAATAGCAGTAACAAAACCTTAGCCATTCGCAATACGCACACCGGGTTATTAAATATGTATTACCACACATCATAGGCTCATAATTTCAGGGGAAAAAAATCTTTGAATTTCTTGGGGAGAACAGAAAACATTATCATTCCAACATATCCAACCTCCTTCCTTTTATTAATAGCAATTATGTAGATTCAGGAGATTGATCTAATGTTTATCTCGGTACATGATAATGAATCTTTCAACTACAAATACTTATCATTCTAGATAGTTCTTCTTTTATATCACTATCACTACATAATAATATCAAACAGCATTTAAGAGCACCGAGGACAAATTACGGTAGAAAGACTGTCGTTTATGAGGGGGCTGAACTTTATAACTCAATACCTAAAGATATCAAGGAGTCGAAATCCCTTCCAACTTTTAAAAGGCTAATAAAGCACCACCTAGCTATTAGATAAATTGTTGGTTTTTTTTTAGTGATTAATTTTAGTTTGTTATTTTATTAGGTACTTAATTTAGTTTGCTACAACAAAGCGTAACCGCTGCTTATATTTATTGTATCTAAATTATTGTTTTTCCTCATAGAAGTGAATAATTGTATTCTTTTTGAGCGAAATAAATTTCTTAAACCGTAAACAAAGTCCTCCGCCGCGTCTGTCTGTCTATTCGCAATAAACTCAAAAAACTGGCCAAGTGCAAGTCGGACTCGCACATGAAGGGTTCCGTACCAAAACGGTATGCTATAATTTATACAATTTCTTCTACGGGCCAATGAAACTTGACCTCTGGATTGTATAGGCGCTCATACGATTCAGGGACCAAATTATATTGGTTATCTGCTGTTTCC
Organism: Diarsia mendica; assembly: GCA_949316265.1. NCBI lineage: Eukaryota > Metazoa > Arthropoda > Insecta > Lepidoptera > Noctuidae > Diarsia > Diarsia mendica. The sequence goes on along the minus strand of OX438900.1, from coordinate 19,686,145 downwards.
ATCTGTTGTTTCCATCCAAGTTCAAAATAATTTTCCTAGAAAGTCCTTATAAAGTTCTACTTTTCAGATTTTTTTCATATTTTCTAAACTTATGGTTCAAAAGTTAGAGGGGGGGGGGACGCATTGTTTGTTACTTTTGGAGCGATTATTTCCGAAATTATTGACATTATCAAAAAATGATTTTAGTAAACCCCTATTGATTTTTAAATACCTTTCCAACAGTATATCACACGTTAGGGTTGAAATTTAAAAAAAAATCACTACCCACTTTACATATAGGGGTGCTACCCTAATAAAACATTTTTTTCCAATTTTTATTTTACCACTTTGTCGGCGTGATTGATGCACATATTGGTACCAAATTTCCGCTTTCTAGTGCTAACGGTCACAGAGATTAAGCGATGACGGACGGACGGACGGACAGACATGGCGAAACTATAAGGGTTCCTAGTTGACTACGGAACCCTAAAAACTAATATACCGATTTTCATGCTCTTTTCACCTCTAAGTAGATTGGTTCTCGAGGAAGGTTTTAGTTTATAAAATTCACGCGGGCAAAGCCGCGGGCTTCAGCCCGTTTGTCAGGTGCTGTTTCTGTAAAGCTCTTTTCTCTAACAGTCTTGTTTCTTTTGTAAACTACTAGACTGAACTGTTTTAAATTGTTTGCTAGTTGTAGATTTTACCATATTTTCTTAACCATCAGTGTTATAAGAGTAATCATTGTTTCAGAGACTTAAAAATAGGGAAGGACTAACCCCAATCTCGAAATAGTTCCTCCGCACATGGATACCTAATAATTAGATAGACAAGATAGTTTATTTTCTATATCACTGAATCCCCTGATCTACCTCCGGAAGGCCAGAAAAGTACTGAAAATATTCCGCGTAACTTCTCATCAAAAAATATAAGACAAAAATAAATCAAGTAAAGGACTGAATCTCTAAACCATATTGCGAAGGCTGCGATAAAGGAACTGAGATAATATTTTCCATCTAGATACCAAGGAGTTTGAATAATAGAGAAAAATGTGTCAGCATACTTACATACAGATGAATCCGAGACTAAAATATGTAGGGGAATAAATCTTCGTAAAGCCTGTTACATTTTCTGTGAATATTGATATCGCATGTTTTCACAATGGACCAAGTTACACCATACTGTGACGGGTCACACTATTTGATGCTTAAGCGTTTCATTGGACCTAAAGATTTGATGGTCTGACCCAGAGTAAATATTTGTATAGCATAGGGCCTAGGCTATACAGATACGGATACCCTGGGCCCTAGGCGCCCAGGGGTGTCCGAATCTGAATGTCTTTGTGTGCCTACTCGACGAGAACGTAAGAACATAAAATGACATCACGCCTGTATTCTCTGAAGGGTTAGGCAGAGATGGAGAGAGAGAGGCATTAGCACATTGACATTTCGCCAGTTATGTCTAGGTATTGCCTATTGCCATTAACCGGCCACACATCCAGATTCCGTGGCTGGTACTGAGAAATTCATCTTGGAAAAACCTAATACTTTAACTGATCTGGGAATTGAACCCAGGACCTTATGTACAGCATTCACGCTTGTTACCAAAGAAGCAGTAAGTAAAGAACATATATTGACAAATAGGTTGTAGAGCAGACGATTATTTCAAACATGGACTTCAAAATTATTTGAGATGTGATTGAAAGTCGTTACAAAATTGGAGTGCGAAATCACCAAGATCTTCCTAAAAATAAACAATCCTGTAACATCTGAACCTCCTTTTCCTGATCGAATAAAGTAGAGAAAATACAAGGGATCCCATCGACTGTTATGCGGTCTGAATCAGGCATAAAATACCAAAGAAAAACTCATAAAATAATGTAATGTAAATAAAGTCGGTAAATAAACATACCATGCAAGTTACTAAAGTCGTTTATAAAGGGTTTTTTATACCAATCCGATCATGCAAGCAACATTTTACGTAGGCAGGTGTAAATTATGTATTTATTACATCCAGTCCATATTTTGTTTTTGTATAATTTACAGATCGACGAGGTTTTGATTTACATTCCTACATTATTCAGCGATATTTTGCTGATTTCAATTTACATATTCATCAATTCTGCCTGTAGATCTGTCCCTGGAATACAAAATGGCCACTCGCACTACTTTTGTTATTGTAATTTATGATGTAGGTAATAATAATTGATTGGATTAATTTAATAAGATGCAGTGTTCAACTGTGTTCTTGTTAACTTGACATACAATAAACTTAATTATTTGTACAGTCGAACAAGCTATAATAAGTATACAGCCAGCTAACTTGTATTTACTTTTAAGCTTATACAGATACAGTTAGAGACTGGTGTCAAACAATATGGCGTTTGACATCATTGGCTTAATCCGAAACACTTGATAAAACAAAATTACAATCAATATTTTCAGTTTTATAGAATTATTAAGATCTCTACCCTTTAAACTTACTAGCTTGTTCGACTGTACCTAGGCTGGGTATGTACATACGTCAGTTGAACTTGATAAATCTTTGAGATGAATTAACTTCTAGCACTCTAGCACTTCGCCCGCGACTATGTTTGCAAAAATTGAAGAATAAAATAATAATAATATATGGCCTATAGCACCCACGATCAACGTATCTTTTTACCGGTAAAAAAAATAAAGTAGGTTATTTTGACTTTGTAAATAAGAAACTGTTTACTCAATTACGTGATGAAACAATTAATATTGGTTTGAACTTCTTCTTAGATTAAAACTTACAAAAGTAACAGGAAAACTCATAAATAATTTGCAGCGTATACAAAGTAAATAACTTATATTTTTGTCCCGAACCTCAACAACATATTATTATCATGCATGTGACGAGATTATACATACCTAACAATATCATAATAATATTGTTTATGTTCAGTTGTAATTCATGACTCTTTACCTACTGATAGCAGAAAAGAACCTATTTGGAACAAACTCAATAATGAGGCAGATGTGTGAAATTAGTACTTAACTACACTTGCATTGTGTCAGTTATGTTTTAAGTGTTAGGGGCAAGCCTAATATTGTCATCAATCGGGCACCAATCTAGACTTCGGGCTACTACTGGGAAATCGCTAATGGAATAACCAATAACAGTTTGCTCGTCCTGGGAACCGCATCCAAGAATGCATGCTCAACAAAAAAACCGCACCCAAATCAGTTTACCCATTTATGAGCTACAATGCCACAGAAACACACTGTATTGCAATCAAACTTATAACCCCCGATACAAAAGGCCCCTTTTTTCATCGGGTGTTAAAAAATTAAACTTGAAAATTGATCTTCATACTTTGGCAGGAGCATTTTAAATTGAACGGATAGGGAGGTATTTTTTCCTTATATGATTTATTCAAGCAGGTAATCTTTCTTTGACTCTGTGAACCACTGAATATTTAAAATGGTAATATTCGAAGCGCCTGTATTAGCGCAGGTGACATTTTCCTGCCACTTTTCATTAAAAATCGTTTGATAATATATTTCTTCAGCGACATCACAGGATTAAAATGAAAAGGTAACCTCAAACGGAACAAAATTCAAATTGTCTCAATAATTGAAACCCGATAAATAAACGAATAAGCTGCGATTCACAGTCACAAGTTTGATGCTAAAGTCAAAGTAATATGTGCAATGCAACAGAAAACTAACATTACATTGGTGAATAGTTTTCGACACCTTGCGGGTTTTACCGTGACTTATTTAGGCCAACTTTAGCGACTCAATACTTCAATAGTCACCCAATATAATACTCAGCTAACCTTTGGTTGAGCCCTCGACATATATTTTGAGCATAAGAAAACAATGACGTGAAATCGTCCGATCTGAACCAAGGCCATTACGCTTAATAATGCAGAGAGGAAATTAATCACCTGTTTATTAAATGTTGCCATTTTTTGCTTTTAATTAACCTTTTCACTTTATGCTTCGAACAGATTAATCAGCCGACGAGTCTTTGCAACTGACAGATTAAAAATGATCGCCGGATTATCGACTGAGATTATATTGCGGTGCGATGAATGCACGAATTTGTAATTAAACATTACCTGAAATGAGATAACACGGGGAATTTACAAGAAATTATCTAGAAAACGCGTTACCCATAGCGGTCCGGTGGTTGCGCAAACCAACGCCCCACTGACGCCACCAATGAACTGGAAAGCAAGGTCTTCGACCACACCACATTGTTTTATTTTAGCCGTGTCGTTCTAATTAGGACTAGTCGAAACAATACCACAGGAAGGAAACGACCGGACACGGGCCCCCAGACGCCCTGTGAAAACTATCACACGGTTAATACAAAAACTATTCCGTTCCACCGAATTTATCCTTAGTATAAATAACAGTGCAATACTGAAATGACATCAGTCTCGAAACGTCGGTAACGATCACAATGATGTTGTCACAAGTTTTCACCCTCGCTCTGGTGTTAGCGTTATCTGCAGCTCAGCTCAATAGGGTGGAGCTGGCAGATGAGAAGACTCCATACGATTATGTGAAAGAGCGGTTGGACGCTATTGGTGCGGACCCTAAATCTGGATTACCTCTATCTAACAGTTACGAAGTGGAAGAAAGTGAGGATTACCCGGAGCAGATAGAAGGAGCCGCGTCTGCTGTTCTGAATACTGTTTCTGGTGTTGGTGGTGGAGTGGGTGGTTATGGTGTTGGTGTTGGCGGATTTGGCCAGGGCTTAGGCCAAGGTCTGGGATACGGCGGCATCGGATTAGGAGGCATTGGCCAAGGATTGGGACTTGGTCTAGGAGGAGTTGGTGTTGGACAACTCGGCGTTGGTGGTGCTGGTGTGGGTGTTGGTGGCGTCGGCGGTGTGGGTGTGGGAGGCGTTGGCGGCTTCGGCAACGGAGTTGGTCTCATCCACCCCGGAATCGGAGGAATAGGAGTCGGTGGTATCGGTCTCGGAAATGGTTTGCTATACCACCCGCTCATCGGACAACAAGTTGGCGGTGGGTACGTCGACAAGAATGCTTACGACGCCGCTCAGAAAAAAGGTGCAGGAGAAAATTTAGAAAAATTCGAAAAGAAGGCTGAAGAGGAAGCTAAACATGGCCAGGAAGGTTACCAACAGGGTGCTGCCGCCGCTAGAGCCGAAAAGGGAGAGTCAAGCTTCTACAAAGATGAAGAGGCTAAAAAGAAAGCTGCTGGCGATGAGAAATTCTACGAAGGCAATCAAAAACACGACAAACACGGTACGTACACTCCAAAAAATTTCCCCAAATAAATCAATGCCTTACGCATAGAGCATTTTTTCCAAGCAACTCATTATTTCGTTACAATTTCACGCTCACTTGTCAATCAACGAGTTTTTGTCATTCAACTCGGCAAAACACAGCAAAAACCAGAATGATAAATTAATATTTAGTAAACGTAGAGCAAATAGAAACCTATTAATATTTACCTAGATGAGTTTTTTATAACTATTTCTAAATGTTGCAATATAATTGTAGGTGCCAACGAAGAACAATTGAAAAAGGCGAAGAGTCATAAGAAAGGTCACGTGAGCAAGGGATTCAAGAGTTCCAGTAGCAAGAATGAGGAGGAGAAATCAGAGAGCTTCTATGACGAGGCTCATGATGAAGCGGATCACAAAGTTAATGGCGTCAATGCTGGTTCCTTTGGAGAGAACGCACAGCAAGGATTCAAGGGCGCTCATGAAGAGAAGATTCTGGACGCCAATGCAGTAGGCAAAGAAGGTCATCACGTGTCTGAACAGAAGATCGACGACTCGAAAGCAAATAAGGTAAGAGCAACAGTATTTAAAACTTTAACTTTGACAGACAGCATTCAAGTCTTAGCATTTGCTGTATTTTAGATAACCATTTGCAACAGTTAACATGATATTTAACAGCAAATTATACCAATGAAATACGTGTCCGATAGTAGATTTGGGATACCAGACCTTTAATTATGTTTAGTGTGTAATACGCGACAGAAAGGTCAACAGCAATGGTGTATTTTATTTTACTACCAAACATTAGTATCCTAAAGACACAAATATTATGTAGCTATCTCGGCGCGCGTATATAAAAGCATCCATTGGATTAGGGACTCCAGTCCCAATAAGGTTGTTAGTAACAAGGTTTAGGCGTTCTACCTGTATTTCAGCCTTATCATTTATATTATTTATAGGTTGGTGTATTTAGAACTGGTTTTTGAAAGAGAATATTCCAGTATTTTAAATATTTATGCCTCTAGTCCTTGTAAACTTGTGAACTTAAAATAGAAGACCCACAGTGACGTCGGTTTTGTCGCCAAAACTACTTAACGAGTTTCAAGCTTCAGAAACCTTAAGTATCACTCAAACAATGTTCATAAACGCAGAGTATAAAATTAAACACACAACTTATTTATTATAGAACAAATGTCAACTTTTACAGGCACATAAAATGTTACTTTAGTTTTATACATTGTTTAAATTGAAAACAGTTGCCTCTAAGCTCGTTAAACAGAAATGTCTGTGGGTAAAAGCCATTGAATAAAACCACCAGATGTTTCAGCTACTTTTTAGGGCTCTTGTGCGAAATGGTAGAATGAAATTGTACTAAATTGTTTCGCGAACCTCACATTGGATTTGCAAAATGGTTTGTTCTGAAAAAGTAAAATGGTCCAGGCTTTTGTTTTTCGTAATCGCTTTAATAATGATTTCGTTGTATCGTCCTTTGTTACTGGGAAAAGAATTTATAAACGCACAATAAAATTGATATAATCTTTTAGGTAAGTATAGTGTTTAGAGTTTTGAGTACAGAAATACTAGACCAACTCTCTCTACATGTCTATATCATGGCATGACTTAATCATTTTTTTAACTGCCTTTGGTGGTTACAAGAATTGGATACCAAGGTCGGGCCAAGTATTTATCGGTTTGCACCTAGAATTTCTCAGTATGTAAAATACTGGTATTCAGCTGCATCTGGTTAGACTGGAAGCCGACCCCAACATAGTTGGGAAAAAGGCTAGGCAGATGATAATCTAGAATTTTCCAATAGCAACTCGTAGTTTGAAATGAAAAAACGATTTCTAGTCTTGTTTTTCCGTAGTATTAGGCAAAGGTATATAGGTGTGTAGTCAGCAGCACCAATATATGTACCTGTACACTGTTCAACGTTTAGAAACAATTTTCGTAGGTACTCTTCGTAATTTTCTACTGTATTGATTTCAATTTCATGTATTTCTGTATTGAACCCAATTAAGATATACCTATAAGGGTCATATCTCAAAGTTGTTTTACCAGAAAGTCGACATAAAACTGCTGTAGGTACTACTTTATCTTCTTTTTCAAATGTATCTTCCATGTTCCCAGGGCGAGTACCTACAGAAAGGCTACAAGGGTGGTGCCGAAGTGCTGGAGAAGTTCAACAACCTCGGGGCTCACTCAATCCATGGACATCAGGAGGCTACCGGCGGCTATCAGCAGAACAAGGGCATCTTGCCCATTCACCATTAACGAGTGTTCCTTTTGATAAATGGCGATAATAAAGAGATTTTTTGAAGCTTGGTAATTGGTGTTTTACTTTTATCTCCTTTGAACATACTTATAAAAATACTGATCTCCGATACTTGGACACTACTGGTAGTTGAGGGCCAAGTAGAGAGCAAAAGTTCACGCGGCCGATCACCAACACGCTGGACTGACTTGATCAAAAAAGCTACTGAGTCTACCATGGTCGAGTGTACTCGCAACATCTCCAACCGGCAAAAATGGAAGCACATCGCTGAAAGAGCAGTCCTCGGGGAAATTAACGACCCACCAAACATCTCTCCGTGTACCTCGTCTGCGCAACCACGACCACTCTGACAAGAGTGTATTGACTAAGAAGAAGATATACTTGGAAGAAAGTTAAGTACTTTTTGGTAGCTTAAAATTATTCCTACTCTTTAACACCAATGAGTGAGACCTCAAAGTACCACGCTTGTATAAATACAGATGTGGTAATTTTATCAAAACTTACAAACTGTAGAAGGATAACATTTGGATGTCTGGTAACTTCGGAAGACTATCCCAACACAAGTTCTAGCGAACTAGATTATACCATTCAATTGTTCAATAAATATTATTGATTTAATCAAGATTTTCATACCCGAACTAAAGATAGGTTACCTATCATTCATCTCTCTTCTCAAGTTAAATATGTACACAATGTATACAATTTGGTTGGCCACTAAAAGAAAAATAAAAATATAATTCGATGAAGAACTCGCCATTAACTTTTTTGTGAAGTTCCTTGCACAGCCCTACTCTTGTAGATCTAATATTTTAATTATGGTTATAATAAGTGTTGAAAGTTCAAATATATTTCCGTCTATAGAGTTCATGGGTACTCCAAAGGTCTCGAGGTAATTCGTTTAATTGATCCTGAAAAAAAAATAAGGAAAAATAGTATTTTACCGTTTTCTTTTGGTTTTCTTCTTTTTATTATCTGAGCAAGGAATTCAAACAATTGGAGCCCAGGTGCGCGGTGCAGGTTGCAATAACATCAAATAGCGTATGGGGTCGTACCAGAAACACTTTTGGAGTGTCCAGTTCAAGAATCTAAAAGGTGTAGGTTGAGTCTTTATAATGTAACCCTTTTTAATAATGGCTCTAATAGTACTGCTGTTATTTAGACATATTAAAAGTCTTTAACTTCCGTGATTTCGACTACCTCGTTGGTGTAATGTAATGGTCGCATGCGTGACTGCTGTGAAAGATGTCCTAGGTTCGATTCCCAAGTCGGGTCAAGTGTTATTGTTTTCCATCAGGAATTTCCCAGTAGCAGCCATGGAGTATGTAGTTGTGCCCAGTTGATGGTAATAGGCTCGCACCCTATTATATAGAGACTTAAACATAACTGGCGAAATGTGGGTGTATTAATACACACCTCTGCCTCACCCTTCGGGGATTACAAGCGTGATGTTGTATTATGTTAATTTAAGTGTACCTGGCGTTTCTGACGGTTCGGGGCATAGAAAATGAATGAAATCATATTTGCTATACTTAACTATTTAACTAAGTGGTTTCGCCTGTAAGGCGGGAGAACCAATGTAGGTAGCGCATTGATTTATTAGGTAGCGAATTAAATTAGTAAGCCGAAAATAGCCTGTTCATTTGTACATATTACTAATTAATAAAATAACTAATATTTTCAGAGTGGTTAGGTCCCAACCGCGGTAATGATGACTGTATCGGTCTAATCAAACTAAAAGCATTTATTTCAATTAAGGTTGAGTTGATGCGACAAGGTAGCCCGCGAAATTCGAATTTTCTTACGTTTTTTGCATTTTGCCGGTCAGTGTCAAGTCGTATGTTAAATAAAATAAGATTCGCGGCAGTAAAAAATGTATATTGACTGAGTAATGAGTTGCCCATTCCAAATTATTGTAGATCTCTATGGAGGAGACCTAACCACTGTTCCCATTTTGAAATAAAAATCCAAACGAACAACAAATGTATTTAATTAGTTAGAGAAAAAGAAAAACATGCAAATTACATTTAAATTTTCAAATTAACATGCATAAATATAAAATTAAAATGCTAAAAGCTATTCTATTAGGAGAATTCAGAACTCAGTCCTTTGTAATACGCTAAGTAGGTAGTCATTTCCATTTTGTAGCGATGCTTTCGTTCCATTTGTTGTCTACATCGTCATTTTATATTTAGCATAAAATGGCGAATTCAGAATACAGAAATTGAAGTTAAAAGAGATTGACGTACTTAACAATAATATTATTACAACATTACAAAAAATAAAGAAATTATTAACAACAGCAACACTCGCACCACCACAACACGTTTCATGTTTAAAAATTTTGCTAATGACTCAATAAAAACACAATAAAAAAGAAACAAATTGAAATATAGGCTATGGTTCCACGCCGAATGGAATAAAACCTCACTTTTCTTAACTCCTTATAAACAAAATGTTATTTCTAATCGAACCTCATCTTCGTTGTTTTATTGAATGGACATTTTCCGTAGCCATTGCAATAAGCACCGGGCGATCGCAAAGGACTGTTTGTCAAATAGCCCGATTCATTACCGCTACTGAAAGACCTAGAAAATAAATCACCCGATAAAGTTTTTTTTTACGCAATACTAATTAAAATAGTTAAATTGATTTGTTATGATCATTTGGCAGAGACAATTTGTGTGTTAGAAAAAGTTGATTTGCTTTATTGACCATGAAGGTTCGATGTTAATTGCATTTAGTCACATAATAACAAAGCCATAGTTTTTCCAAGTAAAATAAAATCATTCACTCATTGAATTGGCAACTAAAATATTTAAATGTTGAATAAATAAGAACAAATAATATTTTTAAAATTATGTCCATGGAATATAATTTAAGCTCCGCATAATTTCAATTTTGGAACGCGCAATTTCATCCAATCAGCGCGACGATTGGAATTCAATTTGAGGCCAATGTAGGTTATCTAATTAAGGGTTCGAGCACATCATTTATACTTGAATTAAAAATACATAAAACTTAAAAACCTTCAAGAATACAGATAAGATACAAACAAATCTTCTTTCTCAACTAGGGTTAGGTACACAACATTATATAGCTAAACATAAACCCGAAACAGGCTAAGGCTGAGTTGCACCAAAAAAGTCGTTAAAGTTAAAGTTTTCGTCAAATTTGACAGTACTATATGGGGTATATAATAGAAAAATTATTACAAAAAAAAATTTGCAAACATTCAAACAAAGTAAGTACCTATTATATTTATTGCTTTGTCTACATATAGCACGTACCTATTATTTTTTGGTTGAACAATTACATAAGATGAATATCCTTGCAATGCAATCGTGTAGTCAGCCACCGAGCTACGTTTTTAGAGACTCGAAATCTTGGCAAGAAACATTCGTCGTTCCATGTGGAAAAACGATCGGCTCTAGGTAATCACACTTTTCTTTTCATCGCTTTCGTCATCAGAACTGGTTTCTGCGAGTATTTCTTGGAGCAGGGACATGATGTCTAAAGGTTATATTCAACGCGTTTGACCATAAAATTGACAGACAATTTAACATAAACTATAACACTAACCAGCGGAAAGTGAGTGGTTGCAGTTACCGTTAAAGTTATGACGTCATTTAACTATTTGTCAAATCGCGCAACTCATTGTTGGCATAACCGATACAAAACTGAAGTTTTGATGTTTGTTTGACGTGCCATTTGACACAAACTTTAACTTTAACTACTTTTTTGATGCAACTCAGCCTTAGATGAGAAACATTAAAAAAAAAATGTACAATATGACACGGAACATTATCATAAACCACATGTCTTTTCCCAAACCATTTCATCCCCATATTTCGAGTCTTGACATAAAATAATATAATATTCGTGTCATATACAACGCCCTGTCACACAATGTAACACAGGCCTAAAGAAAATAGGCTGAATAATTCGGTTTTCCAATGCTGCCAGTTGTAATAAAAAATAAATGTGTTATATTTTTTTATGGAAATTCGCACAGGCACACGAGAGCGAATTTTCGGATGCGTTCAGAATACCATCAGAGGCTCTTTAAAAAGTTGGAGTACCCAGCGGACTCGGGAGTAGGCGGAGTGAAGACAGTCGATGAAATCTTATTGGATGTGTTCGATCGCTGGAAAAGAAAATATAAGTTTTTAGGTACCTAAACGAATTTATTTGGAATTCAACTCGCAGTTGGTGTTAAATAGCAAGAAATATCGTCTTAGCAACAACAATAAAATGGAAAAGGCGCTTTGTAGCTTCGTGCTGGTTCGCATAAAGCGCTTTTGATCGCTGACTCGTATGAATTCAAGAGCTGCAAACATCTTGGTACAACTCCCTGGGGTTCGTACATAAAAAGAACTACTATAGGAAAATAAAAAGAATATTATTCTGGGTAAGGGGAGGAATGATGACTGTTTACTTGTATTATAGAGGGAATAGAAAATGCAAATAGTAAAGAAAACATTGATTATCCAGTGACAGCTATTACAGAATTGTTTCCAATTAGTATTTTTATTTAAAGTTCTGTGTTGCGATTCCTAGTTTTCCGTTCGTAAATAAATATCAGATGTTGACCTACTTCTTGACCTCTCAATAAAATAACTATAAACTACTTATATCATAGAACCAAATCCGAAATTGTGGAACAATAATAAAAGTCAGGTGGTTGCCATATTGTTCACATAATTCAACAAAATGTTGGGAACAGAGAGAAGGGAATAAAAAGTTTTCCTCATTGCCTTGTAAATTCTGCCATTTCCCATTTGAATCTGGAAAACTATTATTAGGTTTTTCCAAAAAGAATTTCATAGTAGCAGCCATAGAGTCTGGATTCGTATACAATTGATGACAATAAGATCACCGCTTTATAATGGGACTTAGTTACACCTCTGCCTAGGACTTTAGGGATTACAGGCGTGATATTATGTTATGTTTTCTACCATCTACATCATTTGCCTAGCCTTTTCCCAACTAGGTTGGGGTCGGCTTCCAGTCTAACCGGATGCAGCTGATTACCAGTATTTTACATGGAGCGACTGCCTACCAGTCTGACCTCTACAACCCAGTTATTACGATACCTTTTGGTAAGAGTGATTGTCAGACTTTCAGGTCAATGACTACCTGTAACGACTGTCAAAGATCGATATGGCAGCCAGCAGCAACAGCTTTTCGACGCAAGTTTTCTACCGTCTCGTACAATTAACAGTTCAGCTACAGAAAAAACGAAAAAAAAACTGTTTCAATCACCTGGCTATGAGCACTCACGTTCGCAGACCTCTGCTTGCTTATCCGAGTCGGCGTCACGAGGTTCGACTGATACTGCTGAACCTAAGGTCAAAATGTTATTATTATCTTCTGGAGTATTTTGGTGTACGAGACCACGGGAGTACCCTGGCAAGTTTGAGATTGTCGGTCGATCTTGGGACAGGGTATATTCCCTTGGTCTATCTAGGTATGAATATACATATTCTGACGATATATTGTTGTATGATAAAATAATATTTTTTGATTCCAGAAGACCATGGTAAGTCTCTACTCATACTATTATATAGTAAGTATATATTTACCTACACAACAACGAAAATCAAAAAGGTCGATAATATTTTGGTTGCATGATAACCTTAGACAGATTTTTTCAAGCAATGATAACACAAGTATCTCGTGGATACCAACACTAAATATACCTTGAGCAAAAAATGGTAGATACTTAATAAAAAAAGCTTCTACATTTGCAAAGACTAGCAAATTAATGAGTATTTTCTCATTTCAGACCTTAGCTTCCTCCAATAAAATTTCTTATTACTTCTTGCTTCATAAAATAGCAAGGAATTCTAATTAGGAATCGAAGCCGAGAGGCATTTATAATATGACGAGAGCATTGTCTTATTTATACATTTTCCTTATTTATATCTTCGAATATTAGGGAAATACCTATGAACTATTAAATTAAACAAAACAAATTATTACTATCTGAAATTATAAACACGAGATATGTACATGATTTTGTAAACATAAGAGCAAGAATGTCTTATGTTAGAACAACTACCCACCCCTTTAATAATTGTTACGGTTTTTCAACTTATACAAAACATCGCGTCTTCTTTATTGTATTTTTCATTCCATTTATTCGAAAAGGACGACTTGGTTCGCCTTTAAGTGCACCCAAAGGTGGCGTTTTGTATAAGAAACTTTTAGAGGGCAGTAATGAGTTTTTACGCGCACTTATAAAGAAGATTTCTCGTTAGGTGATAAAAGTTTTGTTCCAAATTCAGAACAAAACTTTTATGACAATCAGTTTTCCAATAAAACACTATTGTTGGAAATCCACAATACTTTCTTGTTTTTCAGACAGCCCAGCTTCTTACTTTAAATTGGGTCCTTGATCTTTCTCCTCAAATATAATACCACCGTTTTAATTCAAAAGAGTCATAAAAAGTGTCTTACCGAAAATGGCGTACTTTTCGCATTACGCTTATATGTGGGAGTGGTCTGCACGAAGCTCGGTGAAATGTTGCTCCCAGGCGAAATAGGGATGTTGAACGGCGATACATGCTCTGAAAATATATTCCCTTGCGTACATGATACGTGAACCGCCTATACCCCCATAAAAAGGTATCAAAATTCGTTCCGAAGTTTAATTTTTGAACGATAAAAAATTGTTTATGGTATGTTTTGTTGGTTGTTAGGGGTTTCCATTGGAGTATGAATCCTCTTTTGTTTATATCTGTTGTTTCGTAATTTTACACATTGCTATATCTAAATGACAGAAGTTTTGAATTTAACGTTGCGTAATTGTTATTTGACTTTTGTTACTAACTTATCCGGAGTTATCCCTTCTCCAGCGCTGGTGATTTTATTCAAAGCTTAATAAACTTTAATATTCAAGTCTATGCAGCTATGGGACCAATATTGGAAGCTATTATTGAGAAATTTGTGACGGAAACCCTTTATAAAACTGCAGCTTGGGCATCGAACCCATTGCCTTTACTTTCAACAGATTCCACATCATCATCATCATCAGACATAGGCCTCCCCCAAGTGTGTCCCTGTGGTCGCATTCAGCGGATCACCGCAACCTTCACCAGGTTCATTGGTACATAGTTACTTATTTTATTATTTCACAACTGCGACTACTACCACGCGCAATAGCTAGTATAATTACTAAAAGTCTAAAGTAAGTTATCTGTTACTGGACTGGTTCGCCAACTGAGCTTCTAAACTCCGGATAGTTCTGTGATACTCCTTTAGTTGGTTGTGCTGCTTCTGACATAACTCGGTCATGCGTTTTAACTCGGTCCGCGCCGTATAGAATTTCTTCGTCTGAAATAAATAAAATGTGACAGTACTTCCTAAAATAGGAGAGAATACAATGCAATTCCAATTCTTTGCTTATTTTTGTCACATAAGATATAAGCTACACTCATGCAAAGCAATAAGAGAACATGTTCACATGGGTCTCAGAATTATTTACTGCCTTTTCTTTGAGAGAGTAAATTTTATGGAGTCTGGGGTAAAGCGGAAAGTTATGTAGAACCCTAAGACCCTAACCGACTAAAAACTCACTGTTCCTACTCCTAACATGTGTCGAGGAGACATGGTAGGAGGACTTCCCGGGAAATATACGAGTAGCTGTACATCCGCAGTAGTCTACAGTTCGCAGTAGACTTCCAAATTCTGTACGCGACTGCAACAGCAAACCGCACCGACCAAGTCCTCCTATTGGTACCTGCGTACCAGAGATCACAACGACACCACTGTTTCCCATGTGCGTAACTTTATGAAATCGCTTTCGTAGGTGACATATTGCAGCGGTTTCGCCGCCATGTTGCCATTTTCATAGAGTTACTAAGATTTAGTAGTGAGGAGCTTGTGGCTAAATAATAACAGGCAATCGGGTCCATCTTCATGTTAAGCCGCACTTGCCTAGTTTGGTCCGAGGATGGGTTGACCCATTATATAACGAGTTTCCTCCATGCCGCGGAAAGTACGCTAAGCCGTTAGTCCCAGCTGTCATGTGTAAATCATTAACAGTCGTTACATGTGGTCAGTGGTAATACTGGTATTCTGCTACATCCGGTAAAACTGGAAGCCAATTTAACCCTACCAAGGTTGAAAAGAAGCTAAGCAGATGATGACGATGATGGTTTAGTAGTATGCATGTGATTTGGACTTTTATATACCAATGTGGTGATTAGTGGAAATGCTGTTCGGTTTACGGTTTTTACAAGGAGCATGACTGTATAACCAGAGGTCGTAAACGTAAACGGGTTTATAATAGTTCTCGCGTTGTACAAATGATACAAACATTAGGTATAACCCGGTTCATTAAAGAAAGGAATCTAAAATGGCGGTTTTTATCATGTCCTCACGCTCGCACACTATAGTGAGCGAGCGAGAGGACATGCCATGTGTTGCCATTTTAGATTCCTTTCTTTAATGAACCGGGTTATAACAAGTCATAGTAAAAAAATGACTACTTATACAAAGTTTCAGTAAGTACTTACTTAAGAAACAATTGACGTTTATTTTTCATACCTAACTTATTTAAATCTTTGACACGAAACATAAGACCGTAATAGAGCTGCTTTACTATTGCAAGGCAAGCCTAGAGTGTTATCTACAGAATTTAATTAAGTAGATTGCTAAAAGCAAGAAAATTACTTACTGATTGCAATAAATAAGATAACAACCGCCGCCTGTGTTGCCTCTGAAACTGTAACACCTCACAGGACTTTTTAATTAATTCCTCTGGATCGGTAAAGTAATCTTGAATCTCTTGTTTCATCTTAAAATTAAATCGTACTTGAGAAAATTACATTCCAAGGTATTGTAAGAAGTTGGTAGGTAATATTTTACGAAATTACATACGTCTGGAACAAGTTTCATGATGGAACACGGTGCTCGGCATATTAAACATGTACTGTCTTTACCGCCTACAAGAAATTTACATAATAAGTTAATATTTAATTCATGTACCGATGCCAATCCATTTATTTGCTAAATAAAATTCTAAATTGATATAAGATAGGAATAAACATACCTTTCTCTAAGCAATTGTTACAAAACATGTGACCACATGATGTTAAATGCAGAGTTGTTCCAGGTTCTAACTGAGTAAAACAATTGTTGCAATGAATCCAGTCCATACTTAGACAATCAATAATGATCTTTGAAATAAAACTAAATGATTGACGCACAATCATAATTTTAATATTTTGACATACTTAATCAAAACTTTTTTTTAATTCTCCCAACTATTGCGCAATGTAATCCCTCACACGGACAAAAAAAAACAATTTATATACATTTTTAATTAAAAACAAGGTACCTAAAATAAATAGGCATTCCACAAATCAAAATGATTTTTATGAAAACAAATTAAATACCTATTGCATAAATCGATTGATTATTACTTATATTCCATCAGTACCTCATAATTATTATTTGCAATTTATCAATAGATAGGCTGCAATAAGCTTTTTTTTTAATTCTTCAAAACTTTCACGATGCGTTCGTAAAACTTTTTAAACAGATATTATTTGTAACCCTAGCACTAATACATAAAAATGGACTGAAAATAAATTTAATTACAAAAATATTATCGAATAAATGAAAATGATGTACTTATTTAATAAACATCCGCTCACAAAATAATAAATTATGATTGTCATTTTAATGCTTGGCCGAAAAGACCAGAAAATCCAACTGATTGTTTTTGATTCAAAATAAGAACCTAATGAACGAACCTATTGATTTTGTTTTTAGTAGCGTTAGGCGTGTTTAACTGATAACTTTACAATAATTCGTATTTTACATTTTCTCATGCTAATAAGGAAGAAAACAAATCTTAAAATAGCCACGTTCGGCTTTGTATTGTATTATTTAATCAAGCCATGGTCTCAAGCGAGCGATGACTCTCGCAAACTGAGCAGGTAATGAAGATCGATACGAATACCTACTAGAACGACGCAGGACCGCTAAGGTAAATGGTTTTTCTTTTAAAATAAGTAACTGATTGATCACATTTTAACCTTATTTTTACAACAATTTGTAATTTTGTATATAAGGGTATATTTTTAGGTACGTAGGTACCGTATTGAATAACCAATGTTACTCTTTAACCTAACCATATTTTTTAGGGTTTAGGCATTGACTTATATCAATGGGTTTAGGCTTAGGTGCCAGGCTTAGGTACAAATCATTGGTTTAACTTTAGAGGTGGTAGATTTATATGTATAATCACTTCTCAATGATTATCTCAGGATCTTATCTAAACAATCTTAAGTCTGTATCGCGTACTGTTTTCCAATTAGCAACACACGTGACACAGTGCCCCGCAAACCTTACAAGCCAGTCGTCCGCAAATGCAGTGTCCACCTCTGTGTTCGTTAATACATGGTGAAACAATCACAGTAAAGATAACGTGAGAATATAAAAGAAGTTGCTTGGACGGTCCGCGGTAGTAAGGCGATAGCACGCGAGCTTGCCTTGACCATGGCATTAAAATACATTTATCTCATAGCTCTGACATGTGTTTGTGTGCACAGCAAATCGTCATCATGTATGTTCTATTTTTAAAGTGTTCTATTTCTTTTTTTAGTCCAATACTTTTATACATGGAATGTGATTTTTTAAATAAAAAATCTGAACCGTGCGTTTTGTTTATGGAATTCGATTTTCAAAATTGAATGATTCGAGAATAATGTTAGTATTTTTGTCGAAAATTGTGATGTTCAAGTGTTGTGCTTGTGACCAAAGTTTTTCCGGGTTTTTATAGTGCCCGTTCGTCATAATTCATCGAATTTATCAATGAAAAGATTATATCTTGTCAAGCGATAATAAAAGTGGTCGTTAAAACTGCTACGGCTGCATCCAAAGTTATTGTAAACGGATTTAGTAATCTCGGACAGTCGGACCGCCTAGCGACTATCAGTTTTTAGTAATAAGGTAAAGATACGATAACTTTGACATTTAACCCAGCTCATAATTCTGAATATTCGCGCGTTCCGTAACTATGTGTTGAGAAACGATCAATCTAATACGTATAAGACGCCTAGTATGTACGTATTATGTTCTTAGAGTAAACTGTGAACACAACACGAATGAAAATAATTTACTTTTTTAACTATTTCGAGTCTTGAATGTTATTTTCCGATTCTAATATTTCTAACACAGAATGGCCCATAAATTTTAGTGGGAACCATTCTCTTGATGTGTTTATTCGATTCGAATCCCGAATTTCGTGAATCGATTATTGTTCAATTTATGTCCGTAAGTTAATATAGTATCTCGATAAATCGCCTCGGATCGAATTGTTTGGCAATACCTACGAAGCCTAGATATTATGTTTCTTGAAATGATTATGTAAAAATACCAGTTTTTTTAATCTTACTTTTACCATGTCTATTTTAGATGTGTCACGTTAGTTTTTGAGCATTAAAAATATGAAATAGGTACTGTTCAATTTATATTACATTTATAAATAATGTCAAAGGTCTAGAAGTTAGATAAAAATATTGTTTAAACGGCGAAGGTCGAACAGCATGTTAATCATCTTACATGAGTTCGTTGACATTGAATAAACTTGAAACAATCGAAAACGTCTATTGTCGGAATTAAGCAATATGTTTTGACTTTTCCGATTTTGAAGGAAAAACTATCGCGGAATGTTGGATACTTACCTTTTTTACCCACGACGGAACGGAGACGGTATATGCGTTTGGGGTGAGAGGTTGTTTGTTTGTGTGTTTGTTTGTTTGTGTGTTTGTGCAAATACATGTTGCCATTTTTCTCCAAAACTACAAGTCCGATTTTGATGCAGTTTTCAGTTATGGGTTCGGGTTTGATTGGTGCATGTTCTTAGATAGGTGTTACGGTGACAACTCACCAGGGGGCGCTGCAGCAAACATTTTTTGTGCAAATCAAAGTTGCCATTTTTCTCCAAAACTACAAGTTCGATTTTGATTCAGTTTTCAGTTATGGGTTAAGGTTTGATTGGTGCATGTTCTTAGATAAAAAAATAAAAGTAAAAAGTTTAAAATAAAAAGCAAAATTAAAAATTTTGAAAAAACCCACGACTGTTAAAAATTAATTGAAAAAAGGATAAAATAACATAAAATACCCACCTTAAAAAAACCCAAGAATGTCCGTCGGGAGCGGGGTTTTTTTAAGGTGGGTGTTTTATGTTATTTTATCCTTTTTTCAATTAATTTTTAACAGTCGTGGGTTTTTTCAAAAATTTTAATTTTGCTTTTTCATTGATGATAATTATTTTCAAAATTACCGGCAACAGCATTCATGAAACACCAGACACCTTTGGTTGCAAGTAATAACAAATTTTATATTTAACTCTACCGAGCTTTTTTCAAATCCTGAAAGGTCTCGGACTCATTCGAAAATACCATCATCTTTCCGCCCTTGCCTTGGAGTCGGCGCAACAAGTTTAAAACGTGAATTAATATGTTGTAGTTAAAATATGTGTCCCGTCGCAGTACCTGAAAGCATGTCAGGATATGACGAATGCCCCGACGAAGTCCAAGACCCAAATTGAATGTGTACCAGCCAGAGACAGGTAAGAAAATCAAGTCTTATCATCATTCTTCTCTTGCCCCTACGACAATTTATTCGGGATCGGTCATCTACTTCTCCATTGCTTCTCATATCAGCCTCCTTTCAAGCTAGGTAAATCATCTCTCACTCAGTCCATCCACCGGATCTTTGGGCAAGTAAGAAAATATTAAAACAAGTATAGAAAGAAAATATATTTATTTGCCACATGCCACAAGTACACCCAAATACAAAAATAATATGAGGAAAATATAAATATATACATAAATATAAAGACAAAAAAGTTCAGCAAAATATAGGACATCCATCTTGTGTAAGTAGGACTTATTAGGATATCTATCTTTACTATGTATGTGCGGAATTCCAAGTCCACGCAACCGTGTATGCACTATTATGATATAACAAACATGTTTACCTTTCACCTTTTTATGAGGAAGTATGAAATAATTCATAAAAGGATTATAAATGACTAGTTTCTAAAACGCAGCTGACAAATCTTACTGACAGTTCATCAGTTATAAGTGTTTTAGCTGACTTACAAAGTTTACTTTATCAGTTTGTAATTAACAAGAGATTTAAAACATAGGTATGGTCTATATTATATAGTCCTATTATACTTGCTTACTAAGCTAGATTCGAAGACTTGGGCCCGCGTGGTAGATTACAGCCCATTCCCTCAAAAAGTGGAGGCCTGTGTCCCAGCAGTGGGAATATTAATAGGCTGTTGACTGTCTAAGCTAGACATTAATTACACCTTTTTTTTTCTGGTGGGTGGAAAATCATCAAATGACCCCCCCCCCCCCCCCGCTCTTGGGTAGAGCGAAGGGGAGTGTCAGACTTCTACTGACTAAAAACCGAACCCATGTTCCTTCTTTGCCCTTGCGCCGAGGCCACGTCATGTAGTACTAAAATCCGCGGCCCCGACGGGCACATTAATTACACCTGACATAAAAGAACAGGTACATAAAATTAAAAGTGTAGCTTCTAAGTTAACCTAGATAAGTAGATTAAATAAAAGTCTAGCTCCTAACGTACGTAATCTAGTGTCTCTAGATTGCTTTTTAAAAAAACAAGAGATGTCATGCGCCAAGTCGGCCAATTCAGCCATTTTATGGTAACATTTTTAGAACTAACCTACCTTTTTTTTTTTTTTTTGGTGGGTGGAAAATCATCGAATGACCCCCCCCCGCTCTTGGGCAGAGCGAAGGGGAGTGTCAGACTTCTACTGGCCCCGACGTTATTGCTTGTTGTTCAACTCAACTACCTATTGAAGTCTGTAAATAGGTTTGAATGGAATTACTATTAATTATGATAATTATGGTGCAGTTTAAAATCTCCATTCATACGTAGAGATACTAATATTAAAAATTCATTCAATTTGAAATGTTAGCTTTTCACCCTAATTCTTCATTTTGAAATAAAGGTATACGAATAGATCTTGAACTGGGATATGACATAGAATACTTTTATCCTGGTTTTTCCATGGGATTATTTTCAGATCGTATTATTTTCCTGATTGGAAAAGGAACGGATAATTATAACTACGTATAGAACGAACACTAAAATATGTATAATAATAAAAAAATAATATGTATAATATTAATATGTATGTATTTAGAAATATATAAGTAAGTTTATCAGTTGTCTAGTACCCATAACACAAGCTCTGCTTAGCTTGGGACTAGATGGCGTTGTGTGATAGTTGTGGAATATTATTATTATTATTATTACTAAGTATAGAACGAGCGAAACATAAAATATATTTTTTTAACTGCCCTAGTTTTGTTGGAAAACTTCAATACAACAGAATTTGTACAAAATAGTTTCACACTACCGATATTTTCCACCGCGAAAATAGCACGAACGTCCAAACAATACAGACTTTGCAATACTGAAACAAAAAACTAACGCGAAAAACAAAACAATGTAGATGTCATTTTATAGTTCAGTATTCACGTAACGCCTCGGTTTCATTGTTTTAAGTTTGAACACAAAAACATTGTATGCTAGTACCTACTTGTTGTTGTTTCCAACGTGATATTGAATGAAAATATCTAGGTATTTATGCACAAGTCTGGATATCTAATTTATGTATGCAGGTATTATTAATAGTCTGTCAAGATTAACGATTAATTTAATTTGATCGAAGTGAGGTGATTGAATGGGAACCTACTGCAGTTTCAAATAGCTAAAACGTGATTAAAAAAATATCTAAGACAGAAAGTATGAATTTCCCATCGACGAATATTTAACATCTTTTCCACCATCAGTTTCATCCCCTATTAAACCTATTTTATAAAAATCCAGTGAAAAATTTCATAACACAACAAACCACAGTCTAAATAGCTAGGTCGGTAATGGGTATGGTAATAGGTAGGTGGTTGGTGGTGGTATGGTGGTGGTGGTGGTGTGGTTTGTTTATTAGAAAATTGTTTACATGCTGATGAAACCATGAAACGTTCTATTCATCAAATAATTGGTATTTTCTTCTAAGAAAAGATATAAGAGTTTGCATTATTATCATAATATTATATAGGGCTTTTCCACCTTGTATAATCAATAGTACATTACTGCAGCGGCCAGCAACAGAGGCATTGATGGACAAACGTGTAAATGTGGGCCGAGGCGAAGCCGAGGCACACATACGTAAGTCCATCAATGCCTAGTTGTGGCCAAGGCTTGTATAGTACTTTTCTCAAATAATGCGAGGAAATTAAATACAATTTACTTTTCAAAATCACATAAACAACAATAATTTTTCACGACTTGAAGAGTTCAGCCAATTCGAAATTTAAATAAAACCTTTAATAAGTCACCTCCTTGGTTGCTATGGTTCAGAGTAAAAGATCGTTCCATTTTTAAATAACACGACAGATATGAGTTTAGTATGTAATTTATTTGGCCGCTAAACACGACAGATATGGATTTTCATACAACTTTTGCCGGCCGCTGGTCGCATGTATCTGGCCAGTACAGCAATTTCGATTTATCTTGAAGAAGGTTGTCAAAATAATGCTCAAATTTCCAAGCATGTTTGAGAAAACTTCTTTAGACACCCCGATGATCCCCCTCTTACTGCATAGAATACTCCTATTAATAGTACATTTTGATACAAGTGCGGAAAGTTTGTTATTGCATTCGAGGCAGATTGAACACCCGAGCCGTATGGCGAGGGTGTTCATGGGGTCGAGAAATGCAATAACAAATTCCCACGTGTATCAAACGACGTTTTTCAATACACTTTCGAAGAAATTAACTAAAAACGTTATGTGTTTTTGTCAACAAATTTGATGAGACTATGATTTAATTTACTTTTTTTCCGCGGTTTGATTTCGCCAGGTTGAAAAAGAAGCAAAGGTATAAAGCCGCCAAACAGCCTCACAGGAAAAATATAAAATTTAAATATTTTTTAATTAAGAACACAAAAAAATGCTTACTTGTTCATAAAAGTAAATAATTGTTTAAAATATTTACGTTTATTAGTAGTATTCTTTTTACAAACACAATTTAAATATTCAAAAAATATTTACGCTGTAAAGACGCAGATCAAAATGGCGAGATTAAAAAAAAAACACGCCTGCTCTATAATAGTCAGTGGTGTTTTTTTTTAATTTCATAAGTTTTAATCGAATTACCGCTGCTCTATGATTACAGCGTGCGGTAATAATATTACAGCACGCTGTATTCTTATTACCGCACGCGTGCGAAATATGATGCATGTCGAACCTAATCGTAGTGCAATAAGAGCTAGTTTTCGAGGAAGTGTATTGAAAAACCTTTACCACCTACTTTCAGAATGGACTGCTTAAACCTTGTCCAACAACGGCAAGCAGACATCGTACCAGTCGACCCTGAAGACATGTACTGCGCTACCAAAATACAGAATCAAGACTTCGTGGTTGTACAGGAGTATAGGACTGAAGAGGAGCCTGATGGTAAGTCTAGCTAAGAAAGTTTTTCTCTCAACATTGCTGTTGAGAGAAAAACTCATCATCAGATCGACTCTCGAACTTGCACTGTATTATAGCATACGGAGTTTCGTTTAAGCCTATCCCTACTGTTATCACTGCGCTTAGCAAACAGATTGGTGAATGGTTGGATGATTTATTCGGTTGTTTTTTGATTGGCGCTTAGGAGTATCAAAAGCAGTGGTATGGTTGGTGACCTAATATGGAAATGAGGGTTGGGGGAAACTTCGAGAGGAAACCACCATGTCTTAGAACGGAAAGTTAATACATGTTACATCCACCAAAACGCAATTGACCCACATGGTAGATAACGGCTTACTAGCTATCAGCCTCACAAGAGGTCCAAGGGACGTATCCCAACAGTGTTCATGTATTTTGAAGCAATAATCCCTTAGCTACGTTTTGTTTGAAAGTTATGTAATTCGCCTTCTTCTTCTCTTGGACTACCAAAATGAATACCAACAGCTTTTTAATACTTTTTATTAAGTTCCACTTGTTTAAGGATCAACTACATTCAGAATTCTGAGTTCCTTCATATTTTATTTTCTTAAGTGAAATCCTTTTCATAAATAACTGAGTCGTAAAACGACTTTTCAAGTTAGAACTCCTCATTACGGCCCTCTTCAAAAGATCCCAACAGTAAACTTTAATGAAAACCACTAAATTCTGCTCGGTTGAGTACCAACTGTTTGAGTTCACTTTAAACTTATTTGCTTTTGAAACGCCAAAGCCCAAAAGTAGTCTTAACTTTTTGAACTATGAAGAACCAAGTAAATGCCAG
Organism: Diarsia mendica; assembly: GCA_949316265.1. Classification (NCBI taxonomy): domain Eukaryota; kingdom Metazoa; phylum Arthropoda; class Insecta; order Lepidoptera; family Noctuidae; genus Diarsia; species Diarsia mendica. The sequence goes on along the minus strand of OX438900.1, from coordinate 19,661,334 downwards.
ACGGCGAAACAGGGAACTACGTTTGAATGTACTTAATTTAACGGTTTTGTTGACACTTTTCTTTGCAACTAGCGCCACCGTCAACTGCTTAAACCAGTCGCTCCTCCAAAAACTTTTGATGCTTTACAGACGTATTTCAATTTAAGTTCATTAAGTAGATTTCCTCTTGAAGGACCAATTCTTTAATTAAGCTGATTTAGGTGAAATCTTACGTAAGTATTCTCATTTCCCGCTTATTTCAGCTTTTGTCGAGTATCACAAAGTCTTCTGTGAGGATCTTTATAATTTGTTAACTTTGAAACTGTCTCGTGTCCATGTCTCGGAGAAGTTCAGAAACTGAATTTAAATTAAAGTTCGTGAACTAAAGATGTAGATTTACTTTTACTGTGTCTTGGAGAGCGTCAAGAAAGGTTAATGCAGGTACCTAATCTTCTATTAAAGTTAATAGTCTTGGAAAATGTCTCCTATCTTATCGTGTACTACCCTGTCTGAGTTTCAAGGTAACACGAGCGAACATTTTGGGATATATTTTATTAACATACCTGTAGCTCGCCCATAAATATAAAAAGTCCTAACCTAACACCATAAAACTAACGAAAGGTTGCGAAAAAGAAAAAAGGTTGAGATTTCTCTCGTCTTGAAATCTATGCCATCACACAGTCTTGAAATATACATAGAGGATTGTTTTCCTATCTCTATGTTAGGGGCACTTACGTACCCTCAGCCTTATGTCATGAAATATGTATGAACCCTACCCATCTCGGTATATAGGGGGCAAACAAAGGCTCACAAACATATCTTTATGGCGTAAACGTTTATACTGAAGTACATGAGAATATATAGCAGAAAATGGTAGTGAATCCAAGATCAGATAAAATGTCTTCACTATTTCCATAAAATTGTTTTGAACCACACCTTTCTGTATTTTACATATTTGGTCATTCGACCTTTATAAAAATTTTACCGCAGTCCTCGAGACACGTGTAAAACTTTTTTAGCTGATGTGCTAGACAGACATTAAATAAAACAGTGTTTTAGAGCCCGCATCTGTCTAGCCGGTCCTGCGAAATTATGTCTAAAATCCAGCTGTTTTCCAAATGCAAAGAACTTAGATGATTAGAGAAATGTTTATTTTGCAAAAATGTAGACTGGAGCGAATGAAATAAATTACGAAATAGACAAAAAATATTCATGTTCATACCGTAAAAAAAGAATAGATACGAGGCGTCTCTTTTAACAGCATAAAACATTGCTATTACGAAATAAGTAATCTGTATTTAAATAAAAGAACCTTTTCAAATGAGGTACAATTTATTCAAACAGATAAAATGTTATCAAACGCTTTCAATGGAATCGGTATTACTCAAATAATGTTTCTGGTTGCGTAACTTCTGATCGAGAGAAAGTTTTAAATGATATGTCCCTAGGCTAACGAAACTGTTTTATTGCCTCCATTGTAATAACGATAAAGATAGTAGAAACATTTAACTATATTGATAAGTTGTATTGTGTAGTAGGCTCTGATTTTTATTTTACGTAAGTGATGGTTATATAGGCAGACGGCATAGTTGTCATTGGGAATAAACCTGGATGAGGCTGGAACAGGAACGTGGAGATTGGCATAAAAAAGAGAGGCCTATACTCAGCAGAGGGTGAATTTGGGCTGTGGATAATGATGACTCGTATACTGACTGACACTGATTATATTCTTAATGTGATGATACATAAAACTTGAGGAAAATGTCGTGACGATAGTTTTGAGTATGAATGTGGATGACTATAAGAGCAGGAGAAGACCAAAGACGCAATTTAATAAACTATGTGGAAGAGGATATGGCTAGAATGGAATTACTACAACAACGACTAAGTTTGGAAGAATAGAAAAATAAAACATGCAACACTAACCACAAATAAAACGGAATACGAATAATGATACAAAAAGACCTCATGCAAACACGCACAGCAAATTCATTACTAAATAATTTCTAACACAAGATAAACACGAAATAAACGACAAACTTTAGTTTGTCGTTTATTTCGTGTTTCAAAGCAAAACAAACGCTACTACAGTTTGGAAGTCGTTACACAAAAGATCGGAGATAAAGATGGCCACGGTTACGTCGGTTACCCTACCCGTAAATTGTGTAACTTAGGGAAAGGTGAGTGTGATAACGTGACGGCAAACATGCCAAAGTCATTAATTACGTGCCTTCACACCTTTACACGTATAAAATTAACTCCTGAATATACTAGCCTAAGTTATCGCTGGGGAAAAGACCAACTATAGTAAATAAGCACGTGGAACTGCCATCATAGACATCTCCTTAGCTAACACTCATTTATTAAAATTAGTAGGTATCAACACTCTTTGAACGTAGAAGACAGTCCCCGAAAACGCCCACCCTTCGTCACTTCCTAATGTTTTAGAATAGACATCTGAAAAGAAACACCATGGAGGCCATAAATTGGGGAGGCTTACCTACAGTGCGATAACGCTGTTGTTAGTTAGTACTGTGTAATGTTAGGTAAAGTAATAGGTAGGTATAGAAACAGGTAAAGATCTAGCTTTTTTGCTCTCCCTCTCCTTTCTTTTTTCCTTAGGTACCTATTTCTACTTCTCTATCTGCCGCAATATTCTAATGCTTTTCAGAAACTTCTTGTTTCTCATCTTAAACTTTTCTTTCCATATTTTAGCGCCATTCAGATACGAAGCCGTGATAGTAGTCCACAATGATCTGCCGATCAATAACCTGGATCAACTGAAAGGACTCAAGTCTTGTCACACAGGAGTTAACAGAAACGTTGGATATAAGGTAAGAGTTTATTCAACTATAATAACTTAACACGAACAGACAAAGATGAAATTAAAATATTTCCGTCTACCTGCTACATTCTCGTGCCTTTTTCTACAGTGGGAAGACTTTATTGACTTACGTCACCAACTGCGATCCTACATAGGTACTTCATTTGCTTCTTCGGCGTTCATAAATCTGGTCTTTCATCATCATCATCAGCCTATACTGTTCCCACTGCAGGGCCTCAGGCCTCCTCTCTAGGAGAGGGATGAGCTATCCGGTCTTTCACGAAAAAAAAAATATTTAAATGTTATCATTCTTATTTCCGACTCTTTCTTCGTCCTTGACTGAAATGGTTTTCCAATAATGAGCACTTTCGATCGTCAGCGCGCTTAGCGATTACTAACAAGAATAAATCCTATATTTTTAGTATACTTATATTTTTTCTCCAAAAAACGACTACGTTAATATCTGCCAGTTGTGAACTATACAATATTATCAATACATTGGAAAAGGTGACCCTGAAAAGGACCAGGAAAATCCGATAAACACAATAAGCCTATTTATCACTGCCGCAACGTCTTTGTTCGTCCTATTATGTACTTATTATGCACATATATCCATTTTGCATGGACATGTCTTACTTTTTTATGCACAGAAGTTCTCTTGCAGAATGCAGATAATGCCATTATGGGTTCAAGGCGAGACAAGTCTCATCTTTAAAGTACAACTAGTATTGCTACTTGCCATTAAACAAGTTTCGCTCTTTGTGCTTTAAAGCCTAAATTATTCAAGGCGTAGCTTTTATGTAGGTACTTACATACTTGAATGGTGAATGGTTTCTGAATCTGAAGGTAAAATATTCAATGGAATATTTAAGTACATCAAGTTTCTTCATTTGGCAAAGACTTGTATTTCCGTCAAGTTTAAGAGGTTTTTGTTGTCTGACAAACTTCAATATTGACAGGAAACCTTATATCCTTTGTCACGCCTACTTAGGCTTGGATATCGAGATAAAGGATCTGAGTCAAGATTCTTAAAACAAGTCAAGCTTTCAGAAGAACCTCTTCATTCTTAATAATGTCACAAGGTCTTAACAAAATCATAAACCGCCAATCGGATTTCTAGCTACTTACGAAAGTAAATCCTCCCTTTTATTACGGTCATAAACGAAACGTAACGTTGATTAAATAAGTCCAACCGAGAATCTTCTCGGCAAAGACAGGGGTAGTCAAGCAGAATATTATATTAGAGATAAGTAGCAATAAAAGTATACGATTTAATATTCTAGAGCAGACTTGCTAGGTAATTCAAGGTTGCTGAATAAATAAATCTAAATCGTCGAACGCAGTCAACAGATTATACGAGTACAAAACGTTGTTGAAATCTAAAACCCTAATTCCCTAGTTAGTTCTTGCGTAAATCTAACAGATAGAATAATTAATTAGGACCCTTTAGGTCCTATATATCGTAAACAGAGTTTCTGTTTCCCAAACGATCCAGAGCTGGAATGAGGGCGTGTAACGAATATATTAGTGACTTCACACGCGGTAAGTCATTACCTAGCAGGTATGAATTAATTTACCTTATAAACCCTCTCGTATGAGTAGGGAACTAAGGATCTGAGCAGACAAGCGATTTTTAAGTTTGACGATCGCTAAGATCTTTACGTAGAACTTTTCGGTACGATTTTTACGTAGCAGCTTTTCGGTGCTTTTAGTCATCTGTTTGTCGTTTTTCGGAGGCTATTTTTGGAGCTATAGAAAACTCTACGGAATACGTAAAATTCCATGAAAAACATATTCACAAGCGTAATCTAAGCCACGCTTCGGCGTAGCCTTTTTTTTTTTTTTTTTTTTTGGTGGGTGGAAAATCATCGAATAACCCCCCCCGCTCTTGGGCAGAGCGAAGGGGAGTGTCAGACTTCTACTGACTAAAAACCAACCCATGTTCCCTCTTCCTCGCCCTTGTGTCGGAGCCGCGGTAACTTTTCGATATCCGCAGCCCCGACGGGCGTCGGCCCTTGCGGGCCCCTCCTTGCTGACATCTCTTTGAGGCGCGCGTGGAACACGTACGCGCCGCCGACACGGTCTGTTGCCGTCATGACGACGGCCGGACGGCGAGCTAGCCCGTTACTCACCGTCCACAGGCCCGCGTCTACGGTGGCCGGAGGTCATCGCGTGACCCCCGACGCCCGGAGCGCCTTCCGCGGCGGCTGGGACGTTGAGAGGTTCTCTCCCTCTCTCGTTCCGCCACCTCCTTCGCTAGCATCACTGCTTCGCAGAAGGAGGCGACGGCGTCCCATTCCTCCTCGCTCCGGACCATGGCTTGCACCAGGGCCGGACGCGAGAGGTCACCGCCGCCGATCCTTCGGCGTAGCCTGTCGTGAGATTTGGGGAAGTCGCTTTGTCAATCGCTGATGTTAAAACTATCTTGACCACGTTTCGGCGTAGCCTGTCGTAAGATTTGATGAAGGTGAAGTCAATCGCCGATGTTAGAAGTGGGTACCATCTATCTGGCAGAAACTTGATGCTCCGAAATTTATTTGGCATACCACACTTGGCATATTCTTCTTTGAACGAATGTGTTTATGGCAGAACAATTATTTAATAGAATACTCATTTCGCAGAATGTTTAAATAGCCGAATTTTCAATGGCATACTTTTAAGAGGGCAGAATTTTATTTGGTAGATTTTTACAAGGTATAACGACCGTCTCGCGAAAGTATCCTATATGGGCGGCATGGGCACCGGGCCGTAGGCCGACGAAGGACGCCGGCGGAGGCCCGGCACTTCGGGGACAGAAGATATTAGTGTTATTTAATATGCGAGCGAAGCGAGCGCGCGTCATGGAGTACATGCGTTGCATGTATGAGTGACGTCATTATTATTATTAATAATAATAATTATTATTATTATTATTTTTGACATACCAACATTTAATGTTCTCAGCTAGAAATTTTAGCCGGGGTGAGCTGATAATAATAATTAATAATAATAATTATTATTATTATTGCATGTTACACGTATGTATGAAATGAAATGCGTGCCAAAAGACGATTCTGATTATGAATTTTCGGCGAAATGATGGTTCTGGAAATGAAGTTTATGCTCAAAGATGATTATGACTTACAAAATTATGCGTTTTGAATGTATGGTAAATGAGTGTATGCCAAATGATTTTCTGCGAAATGAAGTTTCTGCCATCCACTGTTATGCAAAACAAAATTCGGGTATAAAACATTCTGCTAAAAAAGGTAGACCCGTTAGAAGTATCTTGTCTACTGAGAAGTCCTAAGTCGTCAAAAGTAATTACTTGAAGAGTTTGTACAAAAACGTTACTTAGCACCTTTGACACGTAAAGTTACTTCATTTGAACATTTCTCAAAACGTAATTAGACGGCAACGGCATGTTTGTTAACGAACTGTTAAGTAGGTACTGTAATTTGAAGCAGGTTTCAGGAACTTTTACTACAAGATTTAAAAAGAAGATCAAAAAGGAAGAAGATACGAGTTTTTTGAGAGCAAGAATATTAAATAGTTTATTTAGCTAATAGCAGAACTAGTCCTTAATTGCAAACCTGAGTACAAATACATTTATTTTTTCATCGATTTTTCAACAAAAAAAACTTTTCCATCATTTTAGGCCGTAGGTATAGGAATTGAATTTTTTTAGGAAACATCAGTTTTTCTTTAATTTACCGAATACGTATTCAGTATCATTCTGAACCCCACATTAGTTTATTTCATACTACCTAAGAGAGCCGCGTGGTTGTATCCGTTTGTGCGGGATTCCACCCTATATGACAAACTAATTAAAAGCATCAGGCGTAAAGTTATTAAGCCAAATGAAAGGCGTATCTCAGATCCTACAGAAACCAATTTAAATCATCGTAAATCCATTATAAACCTACATATTCTGTTGGGTGTGTTCATTTCAGTCTCGCATATCTTATACGTGCTCCTCAACAGCTACTTGTAATTCAATCGGCATCACAATACGAAATGAACTCGACTCGATACTGGAGATTATTAAAAAATGTACGACGAACAATAGACTATCAAAGAATACAGAAGGGTTCTCTTTTCAAACGAGACGTGAACACCTAAATTGAACAGACAGCAATCTAAAAAGGAAAATGTAATACCAGCCTGTAATTTTTCCACTATAGGCAAAAAGGTCTCTTCTCATTCATATCTACGTAACTTTGGAACCTTCATACAGATTAGTACTCGGCAGGTTCCAATTAACTAGGCTTGAAAAATGGGTTTCAAACCTTCGGACCCAGACACGAAAAAGCTGTACCTAGCCGGTGGTCAAAAAGTTGTGCTTATTTTAAATTAAACACTGTTGAGTACCTATTTATGTAAATAAATGTAATGTCAGCACATATTTTCATACACAAAAATAAACTTCGCAAAACAAATAATTATTTAAGTTTTTACGATGAACTGGCACACAAATTGCAAATCAAATATTTGTACAAAACGAAAAAATATGCTAATAGTACCTTTCAGACGTGTATTTCCATGAATTATGTCGAGTCGGCGAATGTCTGACAGAACACATTAGGCCTAAAACACACACAAGCGACGTAAGGCGCAGACACGGGGCAGACGCAGCGCAGGCGTGGCGCAGGCATGCGCCGCTTCAAAACGATTTCATACAAAATGTATGCAGGCGACGTTTTTGAATTATACTGAAGCGACGCGGCGCAGACAACGAAACGGTGTGAGGTTTGCACCGGAGCGAGATTTCAACAACCGATTGAATTCACGTTTCTTGCCTGTTCCACGCCTCTTCTGATATAATTCAAATCGCGTCTGCGCCGTATCTGTCCCACGTCTGCGCTGCGCCTGCCCCGTGCCTTCGCCTTACGTCGCTTGTGTGTGTTTTAGGCCTTAGTATTACAAAGAGACGGGACTATGTTTAAATTAGAATAGAAAGTAAAAACAAGTTTAATAAGAGTGGTAATTATGTAGGTAAGACCTGAGTAAAAAGGAGCAATGACTAAATTTAGAAAAAGTAAATTCAGATTGCCAGATTTAATTAGTCGTAACATGTATTACTTACATGTAGTCAGTGGCCCGACAGTCTGATAACCAGTCCTACCAAGGGGTATCATATTACCCCTTACTAGGTTGTGGAGGTCAGATAGGTGTCGCTCCTTGTAAAATACAGCTCCCGACACGTAACTTGGCAAGGTTTCGAAGTTCGAATTCAAAGTTCTCGCATCGTACATTTTGTACCACAAAAAGTGGTCACTTTTATTGCTTGTCATTATTCTATGGTTATTGACATAATTTATTTTTAATAATGAAGTTAAAGAAAGGAGACGACTTTGTGATATTTATTAGGTGTTATTAATAAAAATATGCATTTAAAATTAAAACAAAAAAAACTATAAAAACTTAATTTAAAACAATAACAAAAACAACAAAAACTAAATTTTAAACAACAACACTCGTAACAAAACTAAATTTAAAACAACTAACAAAAACTAAATTTAAAACACAACGACAACTCAAATTCATAACAAAAACAACACAACTTTCGTGCACCGCAAGTGTAATCGCGGGAGCGAACGGAACGTATGCATTTGAATGCACCAATCACACGCGCGGATGACGCTACCTCATACCCCGCGCCCCGCTTGACCGCCAGAGAGACCTAAAAAATGACTTCTGCGCAACTAACGAATCTTGCCAAGTTACGTGTCGGGCTCGGGGACTATACTGGTATACAACTACATCTGAACGCCGACCCCAACTCAGTTGGGATAAGCAAAAGGGTAGGCAGATGATGATGGTCTGAAGGTATACCCCGCTTAAAGTGACCACGTATTTCTGATCTATTCAATTTATTTATTCAGCTTTTCACTTATCGTAATCCAGAAACATTAATACAGCAAAAATACTTCTACATTTCGAAAACAAAAGAATTCGTAGAGTAACAACTACCTACTTACAATTCAGCTCAAATAGCAAGTGTCAGCTGTGAGAAATATGTTTTTATGGAGCTCGCTATTGGGGCCCTTAATGTTATTCTCCACTACTATACGTGGGTATTCTAGCTATTTACTCTGAGCAGGAAAACCCAAAAGAATATTCTCATAGGTGATAATGACAAAGAATTAATGTTACAGGGTTTCGTGTCCTATAGTTTCTGGTCCCAAATTACGCACTTGGTAATGGGGCTGTCTTTTGTCATAAAAGAATCGCGTTCTTATGATGTTCTATGATGACTTGTATTTTTTCAAATTCTAAATGACGTTAATAAATGACTACCTACGCTTTTCTTTTGAAAATCTTTTAAGTCATAGATGTTTATCCTTAAAATTTTGATCCCGTACTCAAAATACGCACTTTGGACGTGGAGTTGCAGACACCAGCCCGTTAAACTCTACTATTCTAAGATTTTGATTGTGGATAGATACACAATTCCATGTTTGTTGTATTAAAAGGCCAAATTCGAGGTTATTAAGTTCCTGTCCTTCCACAGATACCTCTAACAATGCTGCAGAAGCGCTCAGTGTTCCCGAAGATGAACGACCACAGCATCTCGCCGAAAGAAAACGAGCTGAAAGCTCTCTCAACGTTCTTCACCAAGTCTTGCATCGTGGGGAAATGGTCGCCGGATCCTAAGACCAATTCATTTTGGAGTAAGTTAATCCAACTCACTTTATTACTAAAGCTGTCTTTAATTTAAAGCCATTTTTGCATTAAGCGCAAAAATATACGATCTTTTCCTTTCCTTCAAGGTTTACAAAATAACTCATTTCCTATAGGACCAACTTTGGTCATATTTATTGTGATTATGTACGAGGTAGGTACCTACATAAGAAAGAATTTACCATATTGACATTGCCGAAGTTATATTAATGCTTTCAAATTTATTGTTGCGGAAAATAAATGGCTACAAACGAAATATTTAGTATAAATGAAAGATTTGGTCAGGCGTTCGCGACCTTTTTTGTGGCGGAAAAATGTTTAGTCGACATTCAGCAAATATAAAGGATTTTACCCTCATCGCTTTCTTTGAACTTTCCTACGGTTTCCTACAGTTATTCAAACCCCTTTTATGCTGTAAAGCGCCGAATTTGAGGATTAAACACGTACATTTATGTAACAAAACAATTCGTGCAAATCTTATCGGATTTGCTAAATCGTATTAAGAGCATAGACGGGCTGCGCGGAAATGTATGGAAACCTTGACCGATCGACGTTTCGTATTCTCCTTTTTTCTCCTCGAAACCTAAGCCAATTAAATTATATTTGGTATCAAAATTTAAAGGAAGAATAGATCTATGCCCCTATTACTTGTTTTTATTTTAAAAACTTTTCAATTTTCTTTGGTAGTCATCTGATTACGAAGGTAAAAACGGTTTTTACCTTCGTAATCAGATGACTACCAAAGAAAATTAAAACCAAAACCAAATAAAAACAAGTAATAGGGGCATAGATCTATTCTTCCTTTAAATTTTGATACCAAATATAATTTAATTGGCTTAGGTTTCGAGGAGAAAAAAGGAGAATACGAAACGTCGATCGGTCAAGGTTTCCATACATTCCCGCGCAGCCCGTCTATGCTCTTAAGTCCTTACGTTGCTTTCATGCCAAGAACTCTAAGCTGTGCTGTGTTTGCAGAAGCAATAAATCTCATGTTGAAGTTACTAACGCGAAAAGATCTACATAATCGTATAAGCCTGTGTTAGTTTTCAACGAACCATTTTTCTTGTCGAAATCATTTTTGCCCACAGGGAGTTTCATCTTCCAACCCTTGTTTCACCCGGAATGGCCTTAAAGGGATGTTTTTATAAGGGATATATTTTCAGAGAGCCAGTACAGTCAGTTATGTTCTATGTGCGAACATCCCGACGTTTGCGACTATCCTGACAACTACAGCGGGTACGAAGGGGCGTTGAGGTGTTTGGCAAGCAATGGCGGCCAAGTCGCCTTTACTAAGGTCATTTACGTCCGGAAATTCTTCGGGGTAAGTAAAATAAAATTGCTTTTTTACATTGCAGCGGACCCTACGTTTTTGAATGTCCCTGATCGTTATCAAAGCCGTGAATGTTAGCGAAAAAATTCGAGGCTTTTCTGTTATCCACATTGTAGTCCCAAGGGATTATGACTTGAAGTAATTTCATTAGAAGATTCGGTCTCGGTTTCTCTTGTGTACTTTTCAATCATCTTATCAAACGGTTTCTAGTTCAATTTGCTGTACGTAAGAGCTTAGGTTGTTTTCACAGCGTATCCAAAATATCCTTCAGCACTAATCCGGGAATCGGATTCTCTGAAATCACTTTGGCCCGTTCAATGTACACTGACTTTCGAAATTCAAAGCGACTCAGTCACCTGTAAAGCTTTTAGATTGGATTATCTAAATCCGAAAATGCAAATAGCTTTTCGGATAGAGCAGAATTTTGCGACGTTGTGAAGGGAAGATAGGAAATAAGTTTTTGTGATAGCTTTTGATAGCTGAAGTTGCAGTGATGGAAAATAGCGCGATGTCGTCCGATATTTCTAAGGCTTCCTATATTTTGTACTTGGTTTTTCCAAAATTCATGTCTACATAGACATTTAAAAAAATAGGTCTATAAAACGAAGGATTGAAGAAGTTATTAAAATAATAATAAGAAGCAATGGTGGAATAGACCATCATTGCCATCGAATAAAGGGCCCATGGCTTCATGCATTCCAGTCTTTTATCTTCAGAAAATGGCGATTGCTATTCAATGGAAAAAAGTAATAAAAAGTACCTACAGATTATTAATATTCTTTCCTATAACGAGCCTCGTCTGTGCACCGACTATAACTCAGGGGAAATCACGGCTGCGTTGAAACTCGAAATGGAAAATGAAACAAGAGTGAGTTTAACTGAACATTTCTGCACCTAGTCAAAATTAATGTCGGCATTCTATATGAGTGTGAGTAGGTTTGTTTGTTGGTTTACGTTGATTGGACTTTTAATATTAACTGGTTTTACTTTTCTCTGAACCTTGTAACTGTCTCGTTGGTCCAGTGGTCGCAAGCCTGCTGTCAAAAGTCAAAATTCATTTAAATTCAAACTAGGCTGATAAACAGCACTTTTCGAAGGTCAAAATTTACTTTACTTTACTACAGTGAAACTTGGCTAACTGGGACTTGGTTAAGTGAGAAAACTCTATAACTTTACTGGAACTCATACTGAGACATGAGACAGATTTGGATATCTGAGACACATTTAACCAGGTTTCACTGTATTTACATTTTTATAAGACAGTCCCCCAAAAACGCCCACCCATCGATGATGATGTGTAATTGTATGAGGACTAGTGTTATAGGGCTTTTCAGGAATTTTTCAGTAGCAGCCACAGAGTCTGTTAATTTGTGACCTGTCTAATTTGTGACCGGTTGCCCGGTTGGTGGGAATAGGCTCGCTCTCTGGTACATGGGATTTAAACAAAACTGTCAAAATGGTGCACTATAAGATACAGCTCTACCAAACCCTTCGGAGATGTAAGGCTTGATGTTATCTTATGTTATTTAAACTATAAATAAAGAGATGTAAAGGCGGACGGAGTCAGAAATCTCTACCTGTGTGCTTACTCTCGAATATAATTCCGATAGATCGACATTGGAATTGTCAGTCAAACGTCAGGCATTGGCTGGACTCACTGAGTCTAGCCAATCCCTGACGTTTATCTCAACCAACTGACGTTGGACCAATGTCGATCTATCGGAATTATATTCCAGAGTAAGCACCCTGATTGATTTTGCAGTAATAAAGTTCATAAAAAGTTTATGACATACCCAGTTACCTACTCAATCCAAAAGCTGCGGAAACCATTGCGAAGCATGCCAATAATCCAATATACTTTACCGAAATATGATTGATACTCGGAAAAGTATGTGGGCTTATTCTGATTTGATGGATTGGAGTTTATATTGAGGATAGGATATTTCCTATATATAGTTTTCATGTATTTTTGGTCAAAATAAGATTGTCCTTTCTGCGATAAAATAAATAGGTTTAACAGACTTGGTCCATAAATAATAAATGATGTTTATTTTGCAAAATACATTGTTTTTATAAACACTTTCACAGTCTATGAAACCTTTGAAACGCTGAATGTACCGAAGAACCAACTCCATGACTTTCCCTGAATAACACTTTCCACTTTTCTCCAGCTCCCAGTAGGTAAAACGCCAGCAGGAACTGCAGAACAAAGCCCCGACGGTTACAGCTACCTCTGTGTGGACGGATCTAAGGTATCTGTAAAGGAGAAGGCTTGTTCCTGGGCGGCCCGACCCTGGCAAGGACTAATTGGACACAATGATGTACTGGCCCAGCTGACGCCGTTGAGAGAAAAGATTAGGCAGTTGTCTGTCATTGGTAAGTAATTTATTGAGAATAGACTAGAACTGTAACCTAGTTATGGTAGGTGAGAGTTGAACACAAGTGACTCAAGACCGAAAAGAAAATTTGCAATGGAAGAGCTGCCGGTTCTTCTCCGTAGGAAACGACCAACCCGAAACGTTGTCCTTTTTGGCGACATTTTTTAGGTGCCCATAGAGGCCTATGTAAAGTAAAACATTTTGAGCTTTGAGAGACCTCATCATTGGGTGCATCCTGCTGGTCGAAGAAGTGTGAAAGAATGTTAAAAATATTCTCATCTTTGTAATAAAAAACAACCCTAACACAGCTTTTCACTTAAAATGATTTCCCTAAAACGTAAAATTACGGAGTTGTTCAACTGACAAAAAAGGGGAAAACTTTTTCGTCAAATGGAAATATTAAGAGCAAAAAAATTATAATCGGATTAACAAGAACAAAGTTTTAGCTGGATTTTTCTCGCTTCACAATAAGATATCGTTATATTTAAATCAGAATAACTTTCAACTGATGTTCCTTGAAACCCTATTCTTCTATCGTAAACCTTCCAGAAAATAATATCTCCGATGAAATACCTACGCAGCAAAGCAGTAAATTAAATGTAGTAAGTCTAGTAACAGCCCTCTCACTATCATCTTACTTATCAGGGGCCGTATTTTTGAATCAATATAATTCAAATCGTGACCGAAATCGCAGAATTCGTATGCGAATCCGTACGAAATCGCTATTTTTGAATATTCATACCCGTGAATTTTGCAACGAGTGGTCCGACCCACTCGTTTCCGATATTCTACCAGTAGAAATGACGGAAATGACGTGATGAATTCTGCGATTTCGTACACGATTTGGAATTCTATTGATTCAAAAATCAGGGGCCTGATAGCAACTCAAGTAGCTACAAAGCAGATCACTATGTTTCTGAAAGCGTTGAGAAATCAGGTATCAGTGCAGTACGTTTTGGCGACAGACAAAATACTCAATAAAACCGGGCCTTACTAGGGGCCATACTAGGGAGTGGCGACAATTATCGACGCGAATCTGCGAATAATGTACAGACGCACATCAAGCTACCCAAAACTGACAAATTTTCCCAATCAACCTTGAACCTAATGCTTAGGATAAAGTTAAAAATCCATTAAATAAAGACAGATTGTAGTAGCTTGAGGTGCTGGCGTATGTTCAAGAAATAAAACAAAGAAGAGGTTCCTTTGCTTTATTTCTTCTCCGCTTTGGTTCGAAATTCGGACGCCGCGACTGAATACTGCCTCGAACAGTTGAACTATTTGCTTTTATTGCCCGATTCCTTTCTGCCTCTGTTCAAGCCGTTTTCGCGTCGAAGGGTCATTTCACGCTTTAACTGCAGAGTAGAAACTTACTACCTTTATATCCGCCCCAGAGCCTATGACTTGGCTTTACATGCAGTTGAGAAATATCTCTCAGGCATGTTGGTTTCCTTATGATACGTACATGACTTCGAAAAATCGAGGTGCGTGCCTTGGGTTTGCACTCGAGACCTATGACTCACTACATTTAAGCTCTACTATCTTTCAGATTAAGGTATCTTATTTTATTCTAAGACCAATTACTACCAGATCCAAACGATTAACAACATTATATTATTATCATGTCACTAGGTGCGGCAGACAAACCAGAATGGTTCACCCAAGTCCTAGGCCTATCGGACCAGATCTACCACGTAGCAGACAACATTCCCATCAAGCCAGCAGATTACTTGACCAAGGCCAACTACACTGAGGTCATCGAGAGGGGCCATGGCCCACCAGAATTGATCGTCAGGTAAATATCACCTTAAAATTAAAATAAAATAAATTAAAATTGTAAATACCATTAGATTATAATCTAGCTCGCGAGATTGTAAACTATCGAAAGAGTTATAGTGTTTTTTTTTTTTTTTTTTTTATTGGGACAAGCCCGCCACACTATTCCCAAACCACTGTAACTCCTGTTAGCCAGAATCAACAGTGGCGACCACAAGAAAAGCGCCGAGACAATGAAGCTCGACGAAGTCCCAGAGAAATGATTTAACTGTCTTGGATCCCGCAACGAAATTAATCAGAAAAGAATAGCGGAGGAGTAGGAAAAAACATAGTTTCCACTTCCCTCCATATCAGCAGGAGACAGAACAGAACAAGGCCAATAGGCACACAGGGACGTATACAACTGAGATAAGCCCAGTTGCCTAGCACCACGGATATTATTATCATTAATATTACTGGGTCCTAAGTTGTGAGCTGTTATATTTGATTCCAATAATAGGTATGACAAAATTGCTTGAACGCACGGAAATTTGTTCTAGTTTCTACAAGGTCCGTATAGTAAATAACTCCGGATGTAACCTGTACACTATTTAACATAATATTACGTTCATTCTGCCAAAGACTACACTCCCATAAAATGTGATGTGCAGTTTGTTCAAATTCGCAGTCAGATGTAGAACATTGACAAAAAGGCGACTCAACAAGCTTGAAGGAAAATAATTTACTCTTAAAGTTACCATGACCTGTGAGAAATTGGGCGACACAGTGATCCACCTCCAGCCATGTCCTGGCCAGCCGCTCACGAACGGATGGAAAGAACTGGTGAAGATGTCGGCCCTTGATGGAATTATCCCACCTACATTGCCATTCAGACAGAAGTTCCTCCCAGACGTCAGTCTGTGGTTTAAGTAATCTAGCTATTTTAGCACGGTCACGTTGCGTTAAAAAGTCTGTGTCCGCGGTCTCTCGTGCGCAGTAGTACATTGAAGCACGGCGCTGTACTTCAAGATCGACTGGAAGTACCCCTGCCAGTACCGGTAAGGCTTCAGTACTAACCGTCCTATACGCTTTACACAAGAAAATCAAAACCAACCGCTGGCTTTGAAGTAATTTACGTCGTACCGCTCCAATGGTGGCCCTATCGGCCCAAACTGGTGCCCCGTAGCACATACACCCCAAGTAAGTAGCCCCATAGATCGTCTTTAGGGTTAAAAATGATAAACCCCATGTAGATTTGGATATTCTCGTTAAAGCATAAAAGTTCTTTTTAGCTTTTTCACCGACTGTTTTTATGTGTTCAATGAATGAAAAATTCCTCTCTAAGACAAACCCAAGGTAGCATACAGACTCCTTCTTTTTCACGGGAACGTTATTAAATAGTTATAGTTAGTTAGTTTAGTTATAGTTTTAATAGTTATAGTGTTTGTATTGAGTGTACGTTACGGGACCATGTATTCTGTGGTAGTTTGACATTTGAATAAGATTGAATTGTAATGTAACTCGTTGGTAATCCAAATAAATAAATAAATAAATAAGATTGTATCATAATATACTTACGAAAGACCTCTCGTGCGGTGGCTCAGACCATTATACTGCATAACTTTTGTTCTAGGTATGCCTTTTGGGAATTTATGACTTTTTGTTTAGATTCACCTTATTGATTAGCTGATGACTTATAGTTTCAAGAACACCGTGGATGGAACAAAACTGGAATAGTTTCATAGTTCGAGACACCACACGAGAGGTTGTGCGTTTGTTATGGTTCACCGGGTTCACCTATCAATGCGAAAGTTTTTGAGGATGGATGGATGTTTGGTTTGTTACTTTTTCACCCATTGGCTGAAAGTCACACAGATAGTTTATAATATAACCTGGATAAATACACACATAAAATACTCTTAATCCCGGTGGTACGATCCCGTGGAACTCCACACGGGCGAAGCCGCGGACATAAGCTAGATTAATATTATTGAACTGCTATTTGCGTACTAGAAGCACGTAAGTGGTAACAAATCCAGTATAAGCTGGCCTCTCATTCTGTTTAATCTCCATACTATACTAGGCCAGCAATGACTGGAAGTGTATATCCATATTTATGTTGAACGGCTTTGCACGTTGAACGCAGATTATCTTGTAAGCCAGGTTTTATAGTGTTTGTAAATGGGTAATTCTTGTGTATTTATTTGATTGGCCTATAGGTACCTACCTATACCTACTACCTAATAACTAAAAGTAGTAAGTACCCACCGGCGCAAGGCCTACTGTTGATGAATAGTTCCAACAACAATAGGCCTTATGCAGTTGGGCATTACTACGTAAAGGATCTCTTTACACCTTGTATAGATAGTCCTATACAAGGTGTAAACATACTCTTTACGAAGCTGTCAACCAAGCATTCTTGACATAAAACTAAGTACCCTTTAATTTTTGTACACTGTATGCGACGATGCCCATCCCGTCGTACTTTTACATACATCCCAAAACGAAGAAAGATTTTCTTGTTTGATTACAATTACAATCATTACCCTTTCTGGTACATGATTTGTAGGTCCAAAATCCTACCTCCTAGAATATAGCAACATTGAAACAAGAAAACCCTCCTCCAGCACTGCACCCCTCGTTTTAATCTCCCCTTAAGAGCGGAAAGCGCGGCCTACATCTGTGAAAGACATTTGACACACTGACCTACAGGTAATAATGCGTGACCTCTAGCTCCCGAGAGGGGACAAACTACGTGAATATGAAGGTATTTAGCTATTTATAGCTAAATTATATATTTTGGAACCAAACGCTGTATCGTACGTGTATGACTAATGTATGATCGTAGACGAACGAAGTATTATATTATCTACAACAGTTTCTAGATTTCTCACGCCATAGCCATTCTTGCTTCAGGCCATTGTTGGCGAAACCAAATATACCCAACATGTATACACACTCACGCGACACATTTTTACATTCATGGATTTCGTTTTCCCATTTCCTTCTCGCTCTAATGCTTTCTAGTAAAACAAAGAATAGAAATGCATTAACAAAAGGAACTTTAATTATGTACCAATATCCCAAAACAAAAAATAAACTTCTAAAACCAGATTGTATAACTCGATCGGCCTTTTGAAAAGTCGGTCACATAACCTCAAAGCCGGGCTTGCGTTGACTTTGCGAGACAAAGCGGAACCCCGTCATGCCTTTTTTAATTCCGCTCACATAACGCTGAAAGCTGTTGTGTGTACCACACTATTGTGAATAACAGCTTGTCTATAGACCTATTCGAATGTTCTCAGTTCTCACCGACCGTTGTTGGGGTTGACTTCCAGTCTATGACTATGAGAGTTTATACAGGGATCGATTCGCGCATTTTTTATTACCTTCGCGCGAAAATACTGCCTCGTTGTCGTTGGTCTCGTGATTGCAAGCACAAAATGCTTTTTGGTTTCTCTTTGGTCGCATCAATCCGAAATAGATTATGATTTTTGCACTGCTTATAGCATACCTACTCAAAAAAAAAGGAAACGTACTTCATGAGACTTCAAACAACTACAGAATTGTGGTTTCGAAAATTACAAACTGCTACGAGGGCCGAGGCATACAGTAATGCCTATAAATCTATACAGATATTGATAAAACACTTTCTACATCTACCCACAGGTTATGCGTGACATCAAACGTGGCTCTCGCGAAGTGCAAAAATATAGCTGTGTTCGCATTCAGTCGCGACATCAGACCGCGCCTCGACTGTGTTCAAGAGGCTTCTGAAGCCGACTGCTTGAAGAGCGTAAGTATTTTCAGATCATGTAAGGACCTTCATTAAAATACTGTGCTTTGGAGTTCGGCTACTTCTGTTATGTTTCTGTTATGTTATGTTCTGTGATGTTCTGTTAGACATCGCAATATATTTTGGGTAAGCCAGAAAGGAGACCGCATTTGAGTATCAATAGACAAGCATAAGTAGTTCAAAGTACTTGGCTGATTTGGAGCACGACCAGTCTTCCAGACTCTTTATTAGCAGCTTCTGTATGAGTAGGTACTTACATAACTAGTAGGACGGGTTAACTTACACTAAGAGATGGCCAAAGATTTTATAAATGGTCTTGCTCTGATGAAATTTCAGCACTACAAAAGAGAGTTTTTATTATGTACCTACCTATTCATTTATGTGGCGCCTCTTGGAAGAGAAAATATTGTTGCTGAAAACTAATAGCACTTTGGTTGCTAAGAAAATGAAGTACCAGCTTGTTGATAGTTTACTTGCTTACATCTGGCATACAACAATCAGTGGTTCAGTTTTCCACACTGAATAAACCAGAAAGCTTGTCTTATTATTACCCTCAGCTACTCTTAATTGACCCATGTCCCAAAAACTTTAGCCGTTACGATTGTTGTGTTTGAAAATATTTGGGCTTCATTGATTTTAATTTCCGGTTTTGCAAAATTTCGTTTGGTTATGTTCGAATTTTCCGTGGAATGGCTAAAATTCTCTGCATAGAATCTTTGAATTGTATCTTCAATTTCAAACTTTGCATTTAATATTCAGAAATTGAGGGAGCGTTTTGTAAATTGGTTTTTAAGGGTTAAATTGATGGGTAACCTTTTGTGGCAAACACCATAATATTTGAAAACATGAAAAAGTTAATCAGGGATCCATTTTGATTTTGACACAACTTTTGCATTAACCTTTTGATACACAGACGACCCATATAAACTTAAAAACACATTCCTATAGCTTTTATGCCCTTATGTTATCATAGGATAACAACCTTCATAGTGATAACACTATGAAGGTTGTTATCCGCTATAGTTTAAGCTATAGGTACTTCTGGTTTCCTAGTTATATATAAATATAGGTAACTAGGAAACCAGAAGTACCTACCGACCAAAATATTAACTCAAAACCTTCAAGTATCCAAAACCAGAAGCTTTAAAATCAGAAACTGTTTTTATTTTCCAAACTGAAAATAAAAATACATTTTCTCATAATACAGAATACTTATAAAACACTCAGGTACAAGACAACGGCTCAGACTTGGCAAGTGTCGACGATATGCGAGTAGCGTCCGCTGCCAACAAGTATAATTTGCATCCAGTGTTCCATGAGGTGTACGGCAAGGATAAGACCCCTAACTACGCTGTTGCTGTCGTGAAGAAGGACAGCACTTATAGAACTGTTGAGGATTTGAGGGGTAAAAGGTAAGGAGAAGGTAGTGATGTGAAGAGCAACCTTAGTTATAGACAATTCAGGAGGAGGACAGACTGACTTTTCAATCGAATTCCTAAAAGGAGGAGGTTCTCAAAACATAGGTTATAATATGTTTGTTTACCGATATCTCAGTCTTATAGACCGTATTTTTTTTAATATGAATATCAGACTGAGTTGTTAGGGAAATCGCTGTGAAAATTGAAAACAACAATAACACTTGGTCAGTGAATAAATACAGAGAAAATCTGAAAAAATCTTTCAATATCTAGGAAATGGTTCAGTCATCTCAGTATACTGAAGTAGTACCAGTAAAACCTAACTTGATTTACCTAAGTAAATAAAAAGGTAATAAGAAAAAGGGTGAAAAAACATACATAGTACCGAGGCAATAAACTCAACGGAACAAACCAATCAACAGAAAAGAAAACAAACTCGATCGACATCCCTACAATAGAACGTAACGAACTACCCTCATTTACGAAAAGTACTTCAAGGAGAAATATCAGTCCTGTATTACCTATATCCGGTCCAATACACAAAGTAATTTCTGCCTATTGTACTGGCTCCAACAAATATCCGCTCCTTGGCGCCGACAGGCCAATCTGGACAAATCACCTAAATACACAGTTTCTACCGAATTTCCCGAGTCCCTAGTATTTTAGGACCAACGAAATTGTTCTAGGCAAGTTTTTTTAGGACCTTGATTGAGGAAATTGAATTAAATTCTTTTGGCAGTTTACGAAGCAATGTTTTAAAGAACGACGCCTTTTGATTTAACTTTTAACTAGGTTTTGAGCCACCTAGTTTGAAAAAAAACGAGCGTAGCACCTAAATTTTGTTTATAAGTAGATCATTTCTGGACTAAGCACACATTTTCTTACGATGTCTCATATTTTTGGACATTGATCGTCTTTACGCCTCTCCTTCTAAAATATAAGAGACTAGCTTTTGCCAGCGGCTTCGCCCGCGTGGAAATGAAGATTTTTCATACAAACTTTCATCCCCTTTTTAAATCCCTTAGGGGTTGAATTTCGAAAAATCCTTTCTTATTCCTTGTCTACATCATAAAGGGAACCTCTGTGCAAAATTTCAGCTTTTTAGGTCCAAGGGTTTGGGCTGGGCGTTGATGAGTCAGTCAGTCAGGACTTCTCTCTTTTTATTTATTAGATTAGGCACAATCTTCACGTAATTGACTAGACTTTTAAAGAAAAGCTAATAAAGTGTTTATTTTCAGATCCTGCCACAACAGTTATGGCACATTCAGCGGTTTAGATGCTCCTCTCTACTACCTCAAAAACAAACGGATTATTACGGATGAGCAGGTGAGTTCATCATCATCTGCCTAGCATTTTCCCAACTATGTAGAGGTCGGCTTCCAGCCTAACCGGATACGGCCGAATACCAGTAGGTACTTTACATGGAGCTACTGCCATAATTCCATATTACCGTATTTAGGATAAATAAATCTGTCTACCCACATAAATAAAATACCAAAACCAATTTAATTTTGAACATTGTAGTGACAAGCGAATACCTACTGCATAACTTTATACCTAAGTGTGCCAACCTATAAAGTTGGGTACTAGGAGCTTATAAGCACTGAAGTGGGCTGTCCGTTATTTATATCCTAACTAATATTAGAAATGCGAAAGTAACTCTGTCTGTCTGTCTTTCTGTCTGTCTTTGCTTCACGCCTAAACTACTGAACCGATTTGTGTGAAATTTGGTACAGACATAGTTTGGAACTTGAGAAAGGACATAGGATAGGTTTTTTTTTTTTCGCGAGATAAAACCAAAAATCTGCCGGAAGTCACTGTTCCACGAACGAAGTCGCGGGCAAAAGCTAGTCTTTTATAAATTGCCACTTCAACAAGATAGGAGTATAATACCTAGTGTGACTAGGTGACCTATATTTTCCTAAGCCACCTTAAGTTATTTAAATGTGGAGCAAATTCCTTGACCTTATAACTTTACTATTTTATTTTTATTCTAGGAATAGTCGTGTAGGAATAGGATGTCGTGTGTAGACGACACGGTTGGCGCAGTGGCTAAGCGATTGGACTGCTGCGCTACGTGTCGCGGGTTCGATCCCCGCACGGAATAATTATTTGTATGGCCTACAGATAGTTGTTTCGGGTCTGGGTATTTGTATAATTATGTGTTTCAATGTTTGTAAACGCACCCACGATACAGGAGAAATTCCTAGTGTGGGGCAACGTTTTTAAAAAAAAAAAAACTTCATCTTTGCCTAGCCTTTTCATTCAGCATCCAGCTGTAGTCGTATTTTAGAGTAGTATTTTACATGGAGCGACTGCCTATCAGACCTCCACAACCCAGTAACTGGGTAAATACGATACCTCTTAGTAGGACTGGATATCAGACTTTCGGCTTCAGGTATATATTTATTTTTAATTTTAAAATAATTGGTTATTATTTTTATTCTTGCAGTGCATCAAACATTTCGGTGATTTCTTCTCCGGAGGCTCGTGTATACCAGGAATTGACAAGCCGGAAAACAATCCCAGAGGTACTGTATTACACAATGCTAATGTAGTTAGAAAACGTTGTTGTGATTATATATCGATAAATTTTTACCATGACGGTTCTTGTGCGGATTATTCTCTTCTGCTCCACCTAGTTATTCCAGCAGTGGAGCAAAGGGGTAGTAGGGCAAAATCGACTATTGGCTGGCATAAAGCCACCCAAGTGTCATTAAACATTTCCCAGATGGCCAGATGGCAATGGGCATAGTGATTCCTACAACACATTACACAGTGGTCCCCTTCTATACGTACCTAGTACCTACCTAGTTCCCATTAAACCCATAACGCTCTCTACTATGATCCTGAACAAAATTTTAAAAGGGAGATGATATATAATACTTACCTTGAGGGTAAATTTTTTGACCAAACATACGTACTTAAGTACCTACTGATTTTCAAAGAATCAACAACTTCAACTTGTTTCAGGCGATGACGTGTCAAAACTTCGGCAGCAATGTTCGGGTGACAGCAGCCCTCTGAAATGTCTTCAGGAAAACCGCGGAGATGTGGCTTTTGTTTCAAGTAAGTTTACTCGAAAATGTGTTCAAAGTAAAAGGCTTATATGTACCTACAGTAGACCGCACACATACCTTGAGCTGGCCTACTTTAATACTGAGTGTCAATTCAATGAGAGGCCAGCTTATTATGGTTTTATTTATTACCACTGAGGTGTGGTAGATTGGTCACTACTTTACCTCAAAAAGTTGTTAATATTTTGAGCTGTTCTATTCCATCCAAATTACATATTATTAGTAGTTTTCCTTGAGATAAAATATTCTTAGGTGCATAATGACGTCATTTG
The DNA here is from genome assembly GCA_949316265.1 of Diarsia mendica. Taxonomy (NCBI): domain Eukaryota; kingdom Metazoa; phylum Arthropoda; class Insecta; order Lepidoptera; family Noctuidae; genus Diarsia; species Diarsia mendica. Next base: position 19,637,842 of record OX438900.1, on the reverse strand, counting down.
AAATAATAATTATCATCTTTAGTTCGAAGTTGAAAGTGTTTCCCTATTAGGGGTCAATAGATTAACATACCTATCTTATCATATTGCGCTAGACGCAATATGATAAGATAGGTATGTTCCGATGATCGACACGATTTCTAGATAGAAAGACATAAGTTTTTCCGTAAACATATTGTCTCCTTGCACACTCACTTTACACTAATTTGAATTTTCGACTGGTGCGATATTAACATTGTCATCTTGCCTATATCTAATCTATTCAATCACCAGGTGCGGATCTAACAAACTTCGATGCATCGCAATACGAGCTACTCTGCTTGAACCGCGACGCGGGAGGACGCGACACCCTCTCAAGCTACACCACGTGCAACATAGCAATGGCTCCCTCTCGCACATGGCTGGCCGCTAAAGACTTCCTGTCAGACGTCTCTATCGCACACACCCCGCTCAGTCTGGCCCAGTTACTTGACACCAGATTAGACCTATTCAACATTTATGGAGAATTCCTCAAGAACAATAACGTCATATTCAGCGTAAGTTCTTTCATTAGAGAACAGTTATATAAAAAACATTCAATAAGGTATCAAAATAAATCATAAATACGACTTTTTATTCTTTCAGAATACTGCGACTGGATTAGCAACAACTGAGAAGTTGGACTTTGAGAAATTCAAGCAGATTCATGATGTTATTTCTACCTGCGGTGTAGCCTAATATATTCTTGTAAGATGCTTATTATTCCCTTTATTGAGGGATTTACATATTTATTTAAATTTACTAAACAAAGAATAACTACTGTTAGTAAAAAGTTTTACTTGTTTTGGGTAGTTAATCTCAGTAGCCCCACAGCAGTAAATAAAAAGACTAACAAAAGAAAAAGGAGGTCTCAAAAACAAGTCTGATTGATTAACTTTTTATTTCATCACTTAAATTGACAATAAATAAATAATACCGAACAATATGTATTTTTGTTTTATTCTGGTCCTAATGAGAAAAAAGATTATAATGCTGCTAATACTAAAGTAATAACAACGGAGAGTCCTAGCATAGCGTAGCCGGAAGAGTAAACTTCCTTGAGCGTGAGACCTTTAGCCATATCCCAGAAGAGATGCCTGATTCCATTAGCAAAATGATAGCCGAGTGGTGCAGCCAGCACAAATTTTGCCAGAAAGATTGTTGCTGCTGACAAATTGAGGTTCTCCACTATGGCAATGTAGTGGGAGATGTCATGTGGCAAAACTAGAGCTCCAATGCCCAGCACACTGAAGTAACCCGTCAAGATCATTCCTAGAACAATGATTAGATTGTAAGATATAGAACTGCCACAAAAACGAAAAACTGAATAATAAGAAGGTAACAAAATCGTTAAACAAAACCTGTTGGAAAAAACTGGTTTTCCCATTAGGTACTAATGACTGATATTTAACTTACTTTAATATTTATCTTCCTATAATGGAACGAAGCATGATGGGGAAAAGACAAATAGATAAAATCAACCACAGCAAAATTAAGACAGCTACAAAGACCCAAGATGTAGTATTGAAAGTAAGAAAACTACTAAAGTGGAAATGTACCTAATTAAAAATTAATAACATACCTGTCGTTCTATGGGTGATAGACAGAATGCTGGTCAGCTGCGGCTGGTAGATGGTAAGATGCGGCGACATGGGACGTTTAAGACGAGCGTTCCTATCGTCATGTTCCTCATTCTTAGGTTCCTCAAACTTCCTATACGTGATTTTTGGTACTCCCGCTGCAGCTTGTGCGTAATTTACGGAGCCTAGCATACTAGGGATCCTATTGAAACTTGCTAGCACCGATCGGCTTCCTAGTCTGTAACATTTTTATCACAATAATACATGCGACTTAAAAAACATGGCCAACTTAGACAAACCTAACCCATGTTACATAATTTTTGTCAACATACCTAGCACAGCTGAAGAGTGCCATGTTTTATCCGGAACAAATTATTTGACACTTTCGTAGGCTTCTGGAAAAGATGATAGTATTATAGATTATTCGAAACACTTGGATTTTGCAAATAAAAACTGAAAAACAAACAAATTGCGCTCACCACTGAGTCTGACGATTTGAGCGGTTTGACACTGACAGTTCATGGTTTGGCTGAAGTTTTCTGAAAGCCTTTCTCTTGTCAAAATAGCATTAGTCACGTTTTGTCAAAATAGTCATTAAAATATTTTACCAAATTTTTTCGATAAAAGAAAATATTGCAATTTTGCAAACTTGTTCGTCAACAGTTTAAAATTTCTTTAAAACAATCTTGTTTCTTTACATTGTTTTATTGTTCAAAGTACACGCATAATTCACGACAACTTTGAACGTGTTACGTATTCTGAAGTGAGCTAGTTCATTAACAAATTGAACATGAACAGAACACGATTGCACCAGGCGCTTTCAAATTACGTTCCAATTTCCGAAATCAAGCGGTTGTTTAAACTTTTTGCTTTAGCTTTACTTATCGCTCGCAGTCGCTTTGTTTTTTATTCTGTGTTTTAATATGAATTAGTTAAAAAATAATATTTTTAAATACAAATATGGCACATATTCATGCTTACTTCGAAATTAAGATAAATTATGTTTAATCACAAAAAATAGTTACCGAATCTTAACTTTACGTCAAATGAAACGTAAATGTCAGATAACCCTGTTATATTCTACATTTTCGTAACATTTTCAAATTTTCGTTGTTTATTTGCATGAATAAAAACACGTTTGGGTATTCTATCCATAAAATAAATAAATGTTTCGTTTATTAATTATAACAGCGTTGTCTGCTACTTTTAGGGGCAACTACGCAACTGTATCATCAATGACTGCTAAATCTGTCGACTTCGAAGTGTTTGGCCGGGTCCAAGGAGTATTCTTTCGAAAGGTTAGTAAAAATACCCTGTTCAATTCAGTTTTTTCGCCTTTTGTAGTAATTTACTATGTAATTAAGTCTTCGAAGTTTCGAACTTGTGAGTTAGTCCTTTGCGGTGATTGGTCAGTGGGTCGTCTTAGGGGATTTGTGAATTTTTATGTTTATTTCAGTAGGCAGCTAAAAATAATATAAAGCATCTACAGGAGACTGTGACCTGAGGAAGGACGAGTCACATGTGAATAAAAGAGTGATGAATGTAAATGTTCATGGATGTAAAGGGGAGAAAATCAAAAGTGATTTATTCAAACTAGGCTGAGCACTTTTCGAACGTCAAAATTTACTTTACTATTTACATCCGCCCCTAAGACGACCCACTGACCCATTTTTATAAGACAGTCCCCCAAAACACCCATCAACACTTCCTAGTGTTTAGCTGGAAAGAAGAAGTGGCGGAACAAACACCCCAGCACAAAGAAGAGAAGAACGAACGTGGAGTTGCGGACACCAGCCCGTCGTACTTATATTTATATATATAAGAAGAGAAGAAGTGCAAAGAAAAGATGAATGGATTATTTGAGGAATGATACGAAGTGTAAATGATAGCTTCACAAATGGAAGAATAAAATGAGTTGCATGCGTCAACCCCAAATAACATGGAGCAAGGGCAGAAAGATGATGAGACCAGATGAGACCAAAAGCTAAAGAGAAATTAAATTAAATATACATACAGCTGTAAGAAAGGACGTGCTGTAGTGGTGATCTGTACTCATTCTTAAGGTTGAACAAGCCAGTCATTCTTCCATACAAACTTACGAAAGTGATTACTCCTCTGTTTGACGGTGTAGGTTCAAAATTAAAAATTGTATCAACTGGTCTTATCATTATCTAGGTCTGTATGGAAGCAGAATTGGAAAAAAAATATTGATTTGGAAGTTATGAACGTCAAAACTTTCATATTTTAGCACTAATTTAACTCATCTTTGGGCGTAAATAAGTAATGTATATAGTATGAAAAAGAAAAAAGTGAAACCATACGGACATAGATTAGTTATTAAAAAAATTAAATAATTTGATTTTGAACAGACATTCAATAGATTTTTCATGAAACCAAATATACCAAAGGTCTGCATAGAAACAATCGCGCGCCCGTTTTAGTTGTGTCTCTTTCGCTCTATGCATTTCGCTCGTGATGTCGGGTGAAATAGCATGCATTTTAGCCCCGCCCACCAACTAGTTCGTGCCGTTGGCTTGTTTACCCTTAAATATTCTTAATAGATTGAATGCAGAAGGCAATTAGTAAAAAAACTTGGAAAGCCATTTTTTTTTTACAAACTAACCATTTGATAGACACTAAATGCTGGGCCACACTGGCAGCACGGGTGCGGAAACGCGCGCGTTTGTGCTGTCCGCAGTCGACTGCGGCTTCGTTCCGAATGTTGTATTGTCCAGTGTTTGTCAAACTATAATATGGATGAAGAAGACTTGTTTTTACTGGAAAATTCTTACTTTAATGGCAAATGATAAAAGTGAAAAAATAAAATTAATTTAACCAGAGAAAATGAAGGAGAATTTTACACACTCTATGAAAGATTGCGAGTGCAATTTTTTTTTGTATTGAGGATGTTCGACATCCACAGTGCAGGTCGTGCTTGAATAGCACGTAATAATTCTTTAGCATTTAATTGTGAAGACGCCATCACAACAACGCGCGCGATAGATCGAACAGTTTGAGATACCCGCTCCCGCGCGGTTTATCGCTTGCCGCCCGCGCGGTTTATCGCTTGCCGCCCGCGCACTCACTACGGCCACTTGTATGAACGAGCTATGGCACGAGTTGCCCGCGCGCTCCCCGCGGAAAGTAGCCCGTTGAAGTAACCAATGAAGTTCCATACGTTTGAGTTTGTCGCCCCGCGCCCGCGTTTGCAGTCTGGCCTCACACTATATGTTATGTTAGCCACTGTCATTAAAAGATACGCAATAGCCCTGCTGGACCTTGGCTTCTGGCCTTTTTGGAGTGTGTGAAATCCTGGCAGCAAAAATCACCAAGATTAATTTCAAATAGAAGTATGTACCCTTGACAGATTTATGGTCAGTTAAGATAAAAATTTTATCTTTTTTCTAAGCTCTACCAAACTTTGTGAAACAGAACTTACATCTTAATGACATTTTAATTAAAACAGCTGTCATTTATGAATTTGTTGAAAATAATCAGGATAACGGGTTAAAAGTGATTTTGATCGGGTTGTAAGTGGGATTAAAAGTGTAGCAAGAACTACTTCTAATCGAGCCATGGCTTTGAAATCAATGGACTTTGAAGTCTTTGGAACTGTTCAGGGAGTCTATTTTCGAAAGGTATACCTAATAAAATCTGAATAAACAGTCTATCTTATGTTCTCTCTGCAGCTAATAAAATCTGAATAAACAGTCTATCTTATGTTCTCTCTGCAGAACCCTTTTCTCCAGATCCAAAATTTTGATTAAAATAATATATAAATTAAAGAATAAAAAACATGGAAGCTGATTTTGTAATTGCTCAGTAGTAGCTCATCAATAAAACCTTCCGGTATCATGCTGTGACTTTCATTGTTTACAAGTGGTTTTATGTACTTAACCAATTGTTAATTTAAAATACATAAAAATACGCATTTGGTTACTACCTAACGAAAAAGAAAAATTGGCACTTTTTTATTGGGTTAAAAAAAAAACAATAAGAAACAGTTAAGTAAGTAATTATAAGTTTTTAAACTGACATGGTCACTGACACTACTATTAATATCATAAACGGGATGTTTGATTGTAGTTTCGAGTTCCCGATATTTCGGCGCTGTTACAAGCACCATGATCACGGATAAACCGTGACCCGTGACCGTGTGTGTCCGTGTGTTTATCCGTGATCATGGTGCTTGTAACAGCGCCGAAATATCGGGAACTCGAAACTACAATCAAACATGGTAAATATCCCGTTTATGATATTAATAGTAAGTAAGTAATTGATAAAAAATTACATTTAAATGATATTCATGTCCATAACTTAGGTATCTATATCTAAATACTTACCTCAAACTAAATAACAAAATACTACTGTTGAGCATGAGATAGGTTTGATTCTTTCTTAGGCTGTTTATTAGGTTTTCTATCAGGAATTACTCTGAAGCAGCACATAACTTTTATTTGAGGGCAATAGACTGTTCTGTTCGGCCGCGCCGTGAATCTACGGGTCGGCGCGAACACAAGCTGGCCGGCACCCCTAGTGTCTTCCAGCGTGGCGCATCGCTGTGGTCTTTGCCACGCCAGGCTAGAGCCAGGGCACTGGGCAGGTCCGTGCTACCCAAGGGAGCTTAAAGTGAACATTGCTAATCATAGACTTATCCACACCCAATTAATTCGTTTAATATATTATTGTGTTGACAAGGTTGCGTGGTCTTAAGTCTTATTTTAATAACCTGCGCCACGCAAACACTTTCCGGCACATTGCTTTGCCCAGAGCAGGAGGAGTCATTTGAAGATTTCCCAAACTCCAAGAAAAAAAGGTTGAATAATTTAAGGTTTCGGTAGCGGTCGGGAGTGTCAGACTTCTACTTACTAAAACACACCCATGTTCCTTTTTAGCCCTCTGTGCCGAGGCCGCGGTATCTCTTTCAAACAACCCGCAGCCCCGACGTGAAATTCTTCACCCTTGCTTTCAATTGATTTACTAACGCCCGAATACTCGAACGTCACTCAATTTTAAGTTGCACTTAAATCTCGTGCTGTCTTTGTTACTTTAACGCAGAGTGACAGATAGCACGAGTTTTGAGGGCTACTTATAATTGAGTGACGTTCGAGTATTCGGGCGTTCGAGCGATTGTCTGTCCAGTCGAATTTCAATTTAAGCATATAAACCCTATAGCAGTCATTAAAGCCTGAAAATCTTATTGAGAGCCCTGTAACGTTTTGCACTACCTGTAATCCGAACCCACTACGGGCCAAGAATGATGTACCTTACTTAATGTTGTTTCTTTCCACAGTATACTAAGGAGCAGGCAGAAAAGCTGGGTCTTCGTGGCTGGTGCAAGAACACGGCACAAGGAACCGTTCTCGGCCACATGCAGGGACCGTTGGACAAAGTGGAGACCATGTGAGTTTTATTTTGTAACAACTGCTAGAGCGCGTTGGGCCGACGATATCGTCAGCAACATTGATTGTTGGGGCTGCGGGTTGTTCAGTTTTTAATCAGCAGAAGTCTGACACTCCCTACCGCTCTGCCCAAAGCGGGAGGAGTCATTTTTGATGATTTCCCACCCTCTATCGTCTTCTTTTTTATATTCTATATATATGTCACGGCTAATACCCGAAGTGCGGCTGCACCTAGTTTTAGCCGGTTAGAACTAGGTGTAGCCACTTACTCTTGGTTAAACCTAGTACGAGCCGATTGTTTTCGGGTAAAACTAGGTCTATCCGATATCACGACCGTCTCGCGGCAGTATGACTTTATGGGCGGCATGGGCACCGGGCCGTAGGCCGACGAAGGAGGCCGGCGGAGGCCCGGCACTTCGGGGACAGAAGACATTAGTGTTATATATATACGCGAGCGAAGCGAGCGCGCGTCATGGAGTACATATGCGAGGATAGACCTAGTTTTACCCGAAAACCATCGGCTCGTACTAGGTTTAACCAAGAGTAAGTGGCTACACCTAGTTCTAACCGGCTAAAACTAGGTGTAGCCGCACTTCGGGTATTAGCCGTAACATATATAAAAGGAGAACTGACTGGGTGACATATCAACGTACATCCGAAACTACTGGGGCTAGGAATGTGAAATTTTGCACACGGCTTCCTATTATAATGTAGGGGAGCACTAAGAAGGGGTTTTTGGAAATTTAACCTTTAAAGGGGTTAAAAGGGGGATGAAAGTATTTTATGGAAAATCGTCACTTTTGTAGTTGAACCGACATCCACGCGGGCGAAGCCGTGGGCAAAGTGCTAGTCGTGTATATTGTCTACACTACACATTTCTCAGACCAGTAAGTTTCTAGCTGGACGGCTGTCATTCACCTCTTTTGAATCCTGAAATGTAATCTGTAAGGAGCTCCATGGTTGCGTTGTGTTTGGGTAAGGTCGATGCTTACCCAAAGCCACGGGAAGTGGTGCATGGAATGGGAATCGCGAAGTTGTAGCATAAAGGGGAGACCCAGCAGTGTTAATGATTTTGAAGCATTATAATAGGTGTTTCGCTATTAAACATTGAGTTTGTATGCATGTTCCCAATAGTATTCACAAGGATTTCAGAGCTCTGTAGCTCGACCAGTGGATGATATAATAACAATTTAAACTGAAAATGTAAAGTGGAATTCTCGTCGACAGTTCCGTTGCATGTCACTCGTTATCTGCTCAAGTTTTCGAGAAAATACAAAAAAAAAACAACTCTTTACATTCATGTTTCCAATGTCTCAATATAAAATACTATTGGTTGTATTAAGATTATATAAATACTTTCCCAATCTGTTTTGATCTTGTACAAAAAACGATAAATTTTACGAGGAAACGGCGAAGCCTCGAGTATTTCTTTGAAATAAAGATCGAAATGTTTATAGCGATATATCTGTCAGCTGGAAAGGAATTTGAAGATTCGTATTTGATGGGCAGCCAACCGATATATTCCAAATCAATAAATAAAAAGCATACCTAAATCTATTTTGGTACCTACCAAACGCGAATGGGGTTAAGAACCGCTCAGATGCGTTTTCTCTCCGCATATTTGTTCGAAGCAATTATGCAATGACGTACTTTCTACCGTAAATTTGATAAAGTATCAAGGTACCTACTTTCCAAGCAGGTGTAGTATAAAAACTTTTATCACTACAGTTTGTCAACTATAAGCCCGGAAAATCCAGAATTGTTTTAACATAAATTTCGTTCAGCCTTCCGAACTTTCAGGCATTGTTAATTTTCGAGAGAGAAAAAAATGCAATCAAGAATTACCCGACGCCCTGCGGCGAATCTCATTTAACGGTAGCCTCTGAAATTCACAACTCGATCCAAATAATATATTCGAAATGTACACTTACCGCCTTATTCATAAAAATAGTTAAGAGTTGTTTAACTTAAGCTTGGTTTATCTCGCATGCCGTCTCACTTCAATAATATTCAAATGAAAGTGACGGCATGCGAGATAAACCAAGCTTAAGTTAAACAACTCTTAATTATTTTTATGAATAAGGCGGTAAATGTTTAACTTTTATCTTGCTACGATTTAATACCGCCGTCAGAGGGAAACCTAGCAACTCGTAATGAATACGAACCACGATTCATTACACAGAGAGACCAGCGCGCAAATTAAAGTCTCCCGGACTTTGTAATTAGTTTTCTCGTAATTTCTAGAAATTTCCACTGTCTTTACAGGATGCAGTGGCTGAAGACTACAGGGAGTCCCTCTAGCAAAATAGAAAAATGCGAGTTTAAGAATCAGCAGGATATCACCGACTTCACTTTTACAGACTTCAGGATCCGTAAAGATTAACGTAAGATAAATGACAACTGTCTTGTAATCTCGTATGGATTTCCATACTGTGTAATGTGATATTTGGGAGTGTTACACCCATGACTTTAATATGGTATTAGTAATTTATTTGGTTCTGCTAAATACACATGAAATAGCCTTAACTCAAAATGTTTCAATTTAAACCACACACAAAAATACCTACACATAATAAGTACATGCCATATAAATATTAAATAGAGTTCATTAATTATGCCGTGTATTACAACTTGGTAAAGGGAACAAAAAACTCGACGGGAATTTTTAATTACATTTAGCTCGCGTCAACCTCCATCTCGCAAATGTGCTGAAAACAAAAGCTTGTCTCTGGAGACCGTAATAAAAGGCCTCTCACTCATTACTCCAGTAATCAGAAAAAAAAACTCTCGGCGCGTTGTAAATTCCATTTCATCAAATGCTGATGCCACATTGCCACACGAGAAAATGTAATCTCGTGTTATGCGGAGCAACGAAGGTCAAATGTCAACATTTTGTCGTCTAAGCAAACAAAGTTTGGTAAAGGTGGAACACATGGAAAATGATGTATTCGCAAAGTAAACAAACAAGGCTCTATCTTATTCTGCTGAATACGCAATTTATCAGACTGTAACTTAGTATCGACTCACGAAAATAACTTGGGAACCTACAGGTGGTTTTGTTTCATAGTTTCATGTTCCTATTATTTCTTGATTGAGTTATTTTTATTCTTAACAGCAGGTAACATTGTTATAATTAATTCACTCGGGGAGGTAAGCTTATAACTTTGCGTGATGCGAAAAACGTGGAGGTATTAAAAATAATGTGCTTGGGTCGCCGGCTGAATGAAAAAGTTTCTCCCGAAATATGTGCTTTGGGAGGCATCCCATTAACGCCTAAAAGACTTTCAAGGTTTATGCCCTGTTGGATTTTATATGAACTGCTTCCATTTAGATATGAGTAATGGCTGCCAATATGTTTTAACGGCATTTGAATCTTCACGCAAATGACGGATACGCGCGCAGTCACGCGATGTAGTCATTCGTACCGAGTCGTATAACAATAATCCAATTAATTAAACCCATAACGGAGCAAAGCAAATATTACATTCCGTTGAATCAAAGAATTATATTATACCATCTGTTAGCTAACAATAGACGTCGACCTTGAAGGCTTTTACGGAGGAGTTTTCCCTCGAAAGGGTAGGAAATAATTACGTTCGAGTCAGTAACCCGGGCGTGCGTTATTGATGGGCTCGCGCGGCGGCGCCGAGACGCGCGGTAAGTGGGTCAGGGAGGAGCGAGGGACGCGCAGTCGCTCCGACACTGCGCCCTCAACCCTCAGCCATGGCGGACGCGCCGCCCGAAGTCCTGGAGCTCAACGTGGGCGGCGTGCACTACGCTACGACGCGCGACACGCTGCTGCGCGAGCCCGACTCGCTGCCCGCCGCCGCGGTCCAAGACCCCGACCACCCGCGCGACGCCCGCGGTCGCATATTCTTCGATCGCGACGGAGTCCTCTTCCGTTATGTTTTGGATTATCTCCGAGACGGCGGGCTCGTTCTTCCGGAGTGCTTCAGAGAACACAAGCGGCTGACTCGTGAAGCAAAACACTACAGACTCGCCGGACTAGAGATCGCGGTGCGGGATGCTGACCCGCGTCCACCGAACCGTGAGAAGGGCTGCATCACCGTCGGCTACCGAGGAAGCTTCGCGTTCGGCCGCGACGGACTCGCCGATGTTAAGTTCCGCAAGTTATCCCGTATCCTCGTATGTGGAAAGGTGAATCTTTGCCGTGACGTGTTTGGAGAAACCCTGAACGAATCTCGAGATCCGGACCACGGACTTGCTGACAGGTACACTTCTCGTTTCTTCTTAAAACACTCGTTCATTGAGCAAGCTTTCGACATGCTGCAAGAGAACGGGTTCAAGCTGACTGCGAGCTGTGGCAGCGGCACCGCTGGCGGGGCTGCCGAGCTCAAACCGGGAGTGGATTCAGAAGAAAATCGTTGGAACCACTACAACGAATTTGTATTCACGCGCGAATAAATTGTGCGTTGTCTCAGATTGTGATAATCATCAGCTGTTGATCGGAGTGAGGCTTATATTTCAGTCGTTAGAAGAATGTTTACGAGCATTATTTTCGTAATGCATCTCTCTTGTATCCGGAGTTAGAAGTAATATAACTTTGAAGTTCTCGTAAGTCGTTCGCAATATTTGCGTAACCGGATAAAGCTTAAAATAAACTTTTCTAGTCATTCTGAAATGACTTTCATGAGCGCCTTTCATCTTATGTGATCGGCAAGTAACGAGGATCATAGAAATCGGCAATAAGCCGCTGAATGACATGCAAACGTTCAAGTAAATAAATGTTTAATTATTATGTAGATAATACCTAAACTGTAATCATGTAACAAATAGGTAGTGTTAAATGTATAAATATAAAATAGTAGTTAATAAACTCCTTTAGGGCTAATTTCGTGTACTGTGTACCTATTTCTATCAATTTTTTGAATTATTTTATAATCTATTTATAAATCAATGTTTAATAATATATTTTGAGAATATGTGGGCCATCGATTTTGATAAAAGAAATATGCCAAATTATGATACGACGGTTATTTATGTACTTATAACAATTTGATCGAGTAGCTCTGAGTTACTACATCATCTGTTGAATCTTATGTTGATTACTTACTTCTAGGTACCGTTGCCGTTGTACCAAGTGATGTGTTGTGATGAATACGTTTTCCCTTCCTCGTCAAGTAGTTTTAAGAAAAATTGGATTTCAAAAGTGTAGTAATATTACAAAAAGAGCGCGTGTGAAATGTACCTTGAAAAAATAGTATGTTAATAGTTGAAAAAATTGTACATCTCAAGAGAATTAAGATTGTAGCGAGAGCATAAGAGCATGAAACTTTTATGTAACAAGTTAAAGACATAATTAGAGTTGAGTATCAGAGAGATAAAACTTTGGGAAAATATTGTCGCCCGCATGAAGAACTTTAATCGTTAGCATACGAATTTATTGAACTACCCTATTATCGTTTTACTTAATTTAAAAAAATACGAAAACCACCTCTATTCCTTGGTCTAGTGGTCACATGCGATGCGCGACTACTGTGCATCAGGTCGGTCGTGGGCTCGGTTTCCTGATTGGGCACAGTGTTATTGTGATTTTCATCTGTAATTTAAATGTGTGCCCGGTTGATGGCATTAGGCTCGCCCCTGTTACATGGGAATTAAACATAACTGGTGAAATGTGGGTGTACAGTCGAACAAGCTAATAAGTATACAGCCAGCTAATTTGTATTTACTTTTATTTTATTTAAGATTATACAGATACATTTAGAGACTGATATCAAATGATACAGTGTTTGACATCAGTCGCTTAATGCGAAACACTTGATAAGACAAAATTACAACCAATATTTTTAGTGTTATAGAATTAAAAAGATCTCTACCCTGTATACTTATTAGCTTGTTCGACTTTACTATTAGGTACACCTCTGCCAATGCCTCCGGGGGTTACAGGCGTAATGTTATGTTATGTTTTAGAAATATCTTGCAGTCCTCTGTTATCCAAAACGTTGCCATGTCGAATTTAAGCGATCGCAGCCATATCATTAGATTACCTAGATATTTTAAGCTGAACTTCCATAAATTATCTTCCTGCTTAAATATGTAGGTAGCCATCATATTCCGTAGCCAAATACCTCAATGTGGACTTATGGAGAGAACCTATTCAGAACAGGTCAGGTATGTTTGCGATTCCCGTGTGCTGAGTTCTGATGTGTAGTCAAATATTTGTAATAGTTAAAAGTGTCAACATAAAACATATAAGTCGTTGATTATGCGCTTAATAATATAGATAAGTAGATGCCATTATTATAATCTAGTCATTATGGGTTTAACAGAATTATTTCAATCTCTTTGAGAGCTTTTTACGGCCGGTATATTTTATATAATTTTATTAAACTTTCTACTAATTATTGGGCAAAATGCTAATCCTTCAGAAATTATTTATATGGCATAATATTACACTGCCTTTATTATTAATAATTTACTGTACTTACGTAATAATAATATTTTAAAATTTCGACTACAACTTGTACTACTAAAATTCATTAATAATATTATTATAAGTAAACTTATATTTTTATTAAAATCATAAAATGTAACCGACATCAATCTAAGTAGAGTAATGTACCAAATTATGTTAGATACGCATATTTATTGTGTTTAGATAAATTAGTTAATGTTAGAAAATATAAATATTATTGTTTATTTAATAGTATTTATGTGATGGATACTTTAAGAATCCGTTGTGATTGTTATTGTTTTTTTTTTTTGTCAGGAGAAAAAACAGTTTTGGACCTGGGCTCGAAAACTATTGTAGGATTTCTAAAAGAATAGTTTTGAGAATAAATTTAGTTAAAAAAAACATATCTTTTATTCCTTTTCAGTTCTTGCCTTTTAATTAAAGATTGCGTAAAACTTTCAATGAATTAATGTAAGACGATAAGATCAAAGAAAATTATAATTTTCATCGTATTTCAGTTTTTCGTAAGTTTCATAGAAAAAGTTTTCAGTTTTAGTCGAACATAGAATTTAGGTAGGTAGGTACTAGGGCATGTAATATCGGAAGATTTTCAATTCCGATACTGAGTTTCGATATTAGATCTAAATATCGGAATTCCGATATTAATATCGGAATTACGTTATTTAATTTGAAATTGCACATTTTATTTATAAATTGCACAAATTCGGTATGAGGTTGGATTGAGTGCAATAAAAAACATTTTTGAATAATATATTATATCATTTGGTTCAAACTTTGGTTGTTTTAAAATATTTATTTACTTATTAAATCAAATAGCGCTACTTCGGCGTAGAAAGGTCGTAAATGCCATTTTTAGACTGAAATTACTTTATTTTGAATGTTAAAGTTTTATAATAGGTACTATTTCGATTTCTTTATACTTTTTATAAAAGATTTCTTGTAAAAAATAATGACATATAGGACAACAGTGAGGCCACTCAATGCGTTAACGGTGTGGTACGGCGCCGGAGCGGTACCGCAACGTCATCCTACATACAAATCTGTATATCGTGTCACACAAAATTTAAAAATTACCGTATCACCATAGTGTTATAGAAAAGTTTCAATGCGATTTGCCTTGAATCTAATTAACATAAAAACCACCCGAGTATCTTCGTAATAATGTGTATTAACAATAATTTATTTAGGTTTAGTTTTGAAAAAAAAAATAATACGAAACAAAAAACTTGGATTCTTTGATAAAAAGAAGGAATATCATTAAAGCATTATTAACAGCAGCGATGGCCCAGTTGGCTGAAATGATGGCCCAGTGGTGGGGCAGCCCCGACTTAGTCGTGGGTTTGATCCCAGGCAGGCGCATTACTTTGTGTAATTTATTTAATCACTGCTGCTCTCAAAACGGTTATGGAAAACAACGTAAGGAAACCGGCATGTCTTAGAACCAAAAAATTCGAAGACATGTGACATCTGCCAACCCCCACTAGGCCCGCGTGCGGTGGATTATAGTCCATCCCTCTCCTAAAGAGGAGGGTTGAGTCCCTGCAGTGGGAACATTATAGGCTGATCATCATCATCAGCCTTATCAGATTATTAGAAAGCCATCGTCTGTCACCAACTCATGACAGAGGTAAGCTAAATTTTTGCCGACTGTAATAGTGTTTTATGTATTTATATTATACTCTGTCCAAACTGCTTAAACATACTTTCATGATTCTTCAAACACATACTTGTAGATCGTAGTAAGTACCTACTGTACCACTAAATGCAGTGTTATTCTTTAATTTATATAACAAGTTCTCTCCCTATATTGATTAGTGAGGAATCACCAAATTCATGACAAAATCAATGACTTAAATTATATTGAAAGCGACCATGACAATTAGAAACAACGAGATTCTATGACTTAAACTCCCTAGATGTTTTGATGAAAATTGTGGCATTTACACCCTTGACTCTAGTGATTAAATTGTTTATTGATATTTCAATGTCACTCGTGACTTATATTGCTCTCCTATCGCATCATTAGTGAACTGGCTACCGGGATACGGTAGTGCGCTGTCGCGCTCGGCGCTACACATGGATCTAAAATACAGGTTCAGTTTAAAACTCAAAATATAGAAAAATATGTCCGATATTGCAATTCCGATATTGAGTGATCCAATATCGGAAATTTTCCGATATTACGAGATTCCGATATTCATGCCCTAGTAGGTACTTACATTTGTCGCTCGCTGGAAATCAATCTGTTTCTTATCTAGTTTCAGGCAATAATCAGTCTGAATATTACATACATATTTCGAAGCTCTATTTTCCGAGGTTATCGATCAAGATAATAACTAATTAGGTAGGTATAAAAAATGCAAATAGGTAGGTAGTGTATACACGAAATGCTTTGCATCGTCTTAATCATAGTACCTATGTAGTTAGTTCTTTAGAAAATAAATGTAACACATATACCGGTACTCATTTCCCGTGGCTGTTTGCAGAAACCATATATAACGCTATCTGATACGTACGATTCTGAAATAATATTCATCATCATCAGTCTACAACAGTCCACTGCTGGACATAGGCCTCTTCAATCGCACGTTACTCAGCTCGATTCTCGGCAACTGTATTCAAGTTTCTACCAGCCACCTTGCGAAGATCATCGCTCCACCGAATCGAGGGCTGTCTCACCTTACGCTTAGGTATAATATTCCTGTTGATATAAAATTGCGTACTTATATACTTATTATGCGAAAAGGAAATTCTGGTTTAGGCGCAAAATGCCAAATTCTCAAAATGGCAACAGAGTCGCAAAAGGACAAATTCTCAAAATGGACAATTCTCAAAAAGCCAAATTCTCAGAATGGCAAATTCTCAAAATGGACAATTCTCAAAAAGCCTAATTCTCAGAATGGCAAATTCTCAAAATGGATGCGAAGGATTAGGGGGAGCACCAACAGCATCTTCAAAAGGTGATGGCCTGATTAATTATCCGTTCCTGGAGCAGCTGATGCAGTGGGAAGCTGGTATAGTTAAAGGTAGTCTTATTTTATTCTAATGAGAAATGTTACTGACATACCTAGTTTTATAATTCATAATTTATTTATTTATTGTTTGTTACAGGTAAACATTATAAGTGTTACAAACAATATAAATCATCTCTGTTCCATTTCATTAAAAAAAAAAACAGTAAACCTGCTCCACATTCATGACTAGGTTACCTACTAAGAAAGATTACAAGTTCGCGTCTGAAAACAATATCTCCTCTTGAAAAGTAAACTTCTACAATTTTCTAAACGTACCTACTTATTTTACGTTGAACGACAACAAAACAGTTTTCAAGAGTTAATAGTATTAAAAAATAATGACCAGGGAAAATTGTTAAGAGAATATACTTACCCTTAGGTACTACCCGTTGCGTGAAGTTATTTATTAGACAATTATAAGCCTGTTGCGTATCCAGATGAGACAAAAATCTTGTTTAGGAATGCCTTAAGCCGTTTCATATTTCAGGAGGTGTACATTACAGAATAGGAACTCGTGGCTGATTTATAACAGCCGGTGGCGTGTCATACAAGTTTTGATTAGGCTTTTATAGCGTCACAGCAATGTATAACGACTGGTAAAAGTAATCGACTCCTAAAGGTCCAGGCGTTATGTGGGTCAGGCCGTAGATTTTGCCACATTAGATGTAACTTAACTCTCCGCTACATGAAAAAAAAAAGTATAAGACTTATACGTTTGTCAATCACAGCATCGTATTGCTTATGAAGTGGTGAGACGCGGCCACTAAACATATTTGATTATGTTCATAAACTTAGAAAATTATATGACATTTTTCTACAAAAAGTGACGAAATTTTCATTAAAAACGTGAATCCGCTTTGGTAGGGGTGCACTTACGCCATCAGCAAAATAATTTTTTTAATGCTTTTTGCTAATCTGTTTGATTTAACGTTATAAAATAATAGTTAGCTAGCCGCGTTTTAATTATCGGGTGGTGTTTCCTAAGAAAGTACATTAATTTTCACACATTTTTAAAAAAATAAAGAAAGTCAATTCTTTGCGCTACTTCTATTGCGCACCTATTATCTGCCCATTTTGTGGTGTTAAGACATTAGCAGGATTTGTATCTGAGTAGTGGCAGCACTAAAGTAACTTTCTCTATAGTCAATACGGCGTTGGCGGCCATATTTTCTTCAGTCCGATGTCAACTTCGTTCCGAGTAAAAAGTGTCACATTTTTCGAGGAGTGCATTTTTTTAGATTTCAAGATAAGTTTACAATTTATATATATTATTGTTATTGCGCATGATTTAATAGGCTGTGTGTGATGTTTTAAAGGCTAAATTAACCTGAGAAAATAGCTTATTATTGAGTTATTATAGATTTTATTTGCGCCATGGTTACGCAGAAACTACATTATGTCACTTTGCGATACCAGAGTGGCATAGAATTTGCGCCACTTTTTTACGCTATCTTATAATGGTGCATGCACATTAGAGATTACTTTATTGATTATGATGATTTTTTGATTTTGTTTTAATTATTCATTTCATATATTTTTTAGAGTAACTGCGAGGTTCTTGTAGGTTGCTAGTCAAAATTTCAAGCCACTCAGACCACTTGGCTGGCTTGCTTGCTGGCTTGGCTTGGCTTGACTTTCAAATCACTTGGCTATGCTGAGTGCATTTTTATTTATTTATTTATTAAAACTTTATGCTCAAGTAAAAACTGTACACATCAGGTGTGCGCACCTCTTATCATTTTGCGTTACTATTTTACGTCACTTTGCGCGACCGACTTACAGAAGATTTTGCGTCACCTTTGCGCTATTTGTGGCAAAATCTACGGCCTGACCCATGTAATTATGTTGTAACTACCCATTAGCCACCAATTAATCACCTTCGAAGATAAATTTTACCTACGTCCGTCACATCACCATCTCAGGTCCAGTTGAAAACCAGCGTCGGGCAGTAGCTGCTCGGCAGTTTGCTGAACTGGTTCTATTTGGCGCAGCCGTGAGATGTAGGTAGGTACGCGACTTCCAAAAGGGAGGAGGTTCTCTATTCGTCTGTATGTTTTTAAAAAATGGCGGTGGGACGATATGCCAGTTTCCATACAAAATAGTCAAGCCCCTATTTTGTTTTCTTTCTTTCTTCAATATTGGGCTGTCAAAATCAAATAAATAAATGATCATTAAAATCCGTGTGTAACTTTCATAGTTTCGCTTTCAAACAAACAAGCTCTTCAGCATTATTAATATTGAAAGAGCTTGTTTGTGCATTATTAATAAAATACTTACCTAGATTTCATAATAAAACCGTCTGCAATAACAGTTCATATCTAGCACTGCGTGGACGTTGGTATATAAAGCGTTTCCTGCATAGAAACTAAACAAAGACGGAACGAGCAGGCTGTATCTACATAAAATGCAAAGCAAACTGATTGCTGGCCCATATTTACACAATGGCCTTAGGTTTTCATTGACCGTAGACGTACTAGGGGGGTACCCTGATGTTGAGCCTTGTACCTAACAGCCTTGGTGTACAATCAAGTACCCATAGGTACTATCTAAAGACATCAGTCGGCCGAAGCCCGAAATAACAGTATCATGGGGCACGGCAGTGCCCCCGCCAAGTCGAGCGCGAAGCAAACGCTGCCGTACCATCCTTTACTGGAACCATTTCGCCGCATTTTCAGGCCTAGGGGCCTTTGAGAACCTCTGGATAAGACCAGAACGCAGAAATTTTCACATCCAGTAAGCTATAAAATCACACTTAAAATAAAATAAAAACAAGTCTACTTATAGGTTATTTAGTTCCGAAGATAGGCAAAAGTAACCTTAGGTCCGTATTACAGAACGAAACTCAAGTCCAGTTTGATCTTAAATCGCCCAATCATAGTTTAAACATAGAATCTGTACTTGAGGATCAGTCTTATTCCAGAACAGCAATCAAACTACATTCAGCTGAATCGAGATTCAAATCTTTTCTCAAGCAGAGAATATCTTTTGTCTATGCATCAGCCTGTTTTCGTTTACATTTTATTTTTTTCGCCAAGTCTGTTTCAAGTTACGCAAAAAAGAACTTAGTTTAAAACCAATTTATTTATGAAATTATGATTTTAACAAAGCATAAGCCTTTTAGATATAAGTTTTAGATAAAAAAACGACTTTTTGATAAAAAATGTATTGAAGGATGAGGCAATCGGATTTATTGTATAAAAAACAGACTAGTGTGTTCGTAGAACGGAGTGTTTGCCGTACCTATCTGTGGTGGTAGAGATTGACACAATTGACTTAGGTCCGTATTACAGAACGAAACTCAAGCACTGATCTCTGAAATGACGCTGTCGCATAAAAACGCAAACACACAAGAATTTGTAACTCTGGGGCTATGGGATGGCCACGGTTGTCTGGTTTCGTCAGACCTTGATAAATTAATGGCAGAACTACCGATTTTACCACATCTTGTGAAAACCTGTACCTTTTTTTGAAATTGTGACAAGTGTATGGATCCTGCACATCTCTAAGGTATTGTATCTGAGAGGAACGCTGAAATTCAACCTTCTGTTCGAATCATCGTTAAATATATTATCGTAATAATCAAGCTCTTCGAAATTATCCATTTTTAGGGTTCCGTACCTCAAAAGGAAAAAACGGAACCCTTATAGGATCACTTTGTTGTCCGTCTGTCCGTCCGTCCGTCCGTCTGTCAAGACCCTTTTTCTCAGGAACGCGTGGAGGTATGAAGCTGAAATTTATATCAATTACTCAGGTCTACTGTCCCTTGAAGCTGTGAAAAAATCAAACTTCTAAGCCATTAGCCAACGCAATCAAAAGATACAGCCGTTTATGCCGCAAATTTTCGACACTTGCAAGGGAATCAAAACCTACAGGGTGCTTCCCGTGAACTCAGAATCTTGAAATTTGGTACGAAGCAACGTCTTATAGCATAGATAAAGGAAAAATTACGAAAACCATAAATTTTTAGTTACATCACAAAATATATTTTTTTACGGAACCCTCGGTGCGCGAGTCCGACTCGCACTTGGCCGGTTTTTTGTTTGTAATAAAATATAAACTTCAATTCGACAATTTTGACACTGACAAGGAAATCTCTGCTCAAGCGGGGTGTCGACCACACTTGCGTGATCATAGATCAATCTCTACTTAAACCATAATCTACAACTGAGTAATGATCTAGAATAAGGCTGACTGTCCACTGAAGCGGAGCGAGGCTGCGGAGCGGAGAAACGCACAAATATTAACCAATAAGATTGCATACTGGGACCGGAGCGAAGATTTTATGCAGTGCTATTGGTTAATATTTCGCCGTTTCACCGCTCCGCAGCCTCGCTCCGCTTCAGTGGACAGTCAGCCTTAAGCTATACTCGGCTGAACTACAATCAATGAATCTATGCTTGAGGAACGTTCTAAAACCAAAACTCGACATAAAACTAGTTTTAAACAGAGATCAGTGCTTGAGTTTCGTTCTGTAATACGGACCTTAGACTTGGCACGACTTTGTCTAGATTTCATTACTTTTTAGAGATAAACAAGCAGCTCCATCGAGACTTGGCTAGTTTTTTACAGAATGTTTTTTGGTGGGATATGTAGTTTTACAGGAAGTATAATCGGTACACTTTATACCAAGAGATTTATGTCAGTACCTAAGTAAGTAATTAGTTTTGGAAATGTATAAAAATTGTACTTGACTGAAAATAAGCATGAAAGGTACAGCAACAAAAAGATGATTATTTTCAAGATATAATGTGGATTACCATTGAAACATACGTGTCGATGACAATTCAAATTGACTCTGCCCAAAATTTTTCGATGAGTTGATGGATTGATGTTGAAGGATTTGCATCCATCAGCTCATGTAATGTGCACAGGACAGGTATCGCTTTTGAGGCAACACCACATTTACACTCCAGGGTAGAGTCATCTATGAATCTCCACCTAAACAGGTTAGACCACATATTGTACCAAAATAGCAGACGTCCTCTGTACACACGTATGTCGTATTAGCGCACATCCATCCCTAAGAACTCAGCTGATTTACACCACCTCTTTGCACTCTGAGAGCCCATTTCTTAGCGGAATCTTATGGACATTAAACAGGCTTAATACATTGTAAATCTACGCCTCCTTAAGTCGATCATCGGGACAATTAAGTGAGGAAAGGACAAAGGACCCAGTAACCCTTGTCATCCCTCTTTAGGGCACAAGGCTGATTTATTCTCCTGTTGTCCAATAATACCTGCCGGAATAAAACGTAGTGCGCTATAAAATAAAATGCTGTAGTTTCGTGAAACGACTAGGGAGGTGAACGCACGGGGTATCGTTTTCCCAGAAAAGTATTTCGGGAAAAAGTGGCGGTACGTCTGGTGTAAACGTTTGATTGTTTTCTTTTTAGTACGTTTGTAACTGTAGAGTAATATGAAGCTCCCAAGTACATCTTACCAAAGTACAAGTACCTACCTACCTACTCCTCTTGGCTCGGCACCAGTTTGAATACCTACCTAAGTATGCTAGAAGTTAGGGATGTAGTTAGTTAGGTACAGACAATACTCAAAGAAACTACTTTCATAAAAATACTCCTGAACGGACTTCGATGTAGCACACATATAGTTTATAACCTGGATTAACTCATTCAATACTTTTATCCCGGTTATGGAACAATTATCGAACTCCATGCGGGTGAAGCCACGGGCATAAGCTAGTGTTACATGTACTAACAAAATGATGATCAATTTTATAGAGAAAAGTGTTAAACTTTAAGCTCTGGTAAAGAACTCTTGAAAATAAAAAGGGGTGTCAAAATAATAAGGCCTGAATTCAGTTAAATACTGATCGTGAGGTCTTTTTAGAGTCAGGCAGTTAAAGCCTTCAAAGAAACTTGGGCCTTTGTAGTTTTTAGGTCCTGTGATTGGCAGGTTTGATAGACAGGCAAGGAAATTGGTTTTCTGTAGTGGAATATTTTCAATATAAAAGCTGATGCTGTTAAATAAACTCGAGTGACCTTTCACTCCTCTACAGCGATGAAAAAAAGCAATTTGTCTGAAAATGTCCACACAATATATTGCTATTATTGAAACGTAGAGATCGATAGGTGTGACCTACACGCTACACAACTCAGTAAAATTGTTTGACCTTTTTTCTCTAAATATTTTAGTGAGCTAAAACTGTTCTCAGATTTAACAGACGATACGAAAATGGATCGCTATTAATATAAATTATAGATTTACGTAGGTGGGAAATTACAGCCATCTATTTCAGTTATGCCGATAATGTTGTGTTTTTTTTAAAACTTAACTTCTAATTTTAAAATAATCTACTACTTATAGTTTCGTCTATATTTGATAGTTAAAAATTTGGCTGCCTTACCATTACGAAGAGTAGGCAGAAGGTAAAGTGAGCTGACAGGGGAGATGAGAAGACAAAAAAAAACATGTTGCGCCGACTGACTCCAAACTGGGAAGATGATGAGGCAGAAAATGGAGTCCTGAAACCTGTTTACGCAAATATTTATAAACGTTTTATCCTAATAAAAGTAAATCTACTAATATCGAAGGTTTATATATAAAACCTACTAACCTGTAGGGTTCATTGGACTAATATCCCTTTGATCGCCTACTCCAGGGGAATGTTTTCATGAAATTATTACTGGCACCGTTATACGCCCTACATCCATATCGAGTCGAATCATTCCCTCTGCGTCGATTCCCATTACGTCGACTCGTGAAACAAATGACATCTGTTTTAAAAAGTTTACGCTTGACCTCGAGGTTGGAAAAGTACACTTAAAACAAAAAGTGAAACTCTTTTATTTATTTTTATAGTATATAAAGCTCGAATACCACTCACTCGCTCCCTGACTGACTCACGGACATAATTGTTCTCCCAGATGTTGGAGGGGGAGGGGTTATATTGGGGAAATGTGCCAAACCCCCCTTTTTTGCCCCCCTTCCCCCCCCTCCCTATCGTATCTCGGAAACTAAGAGACCCGTGTTCTGTTTTTTACGGATTCGTATAGAAGAGGCTTGGGGAAGTAAAAACCATTTTTCAAAGTTGCTACCCTTGCCCCCCTTCTCCCCCCCTTTAGGCGGATCTCGGAAGTTAAGAGACTTGGAACATTTTTTTTTCAGATTCCTAAGAAGGAACCCTGAGTTAGTCAAAATTATTTTTTTAAACTCCCCCTCTCCCCCCCTTCACCCCCCTACATGTAGCGGCTTTTTGATTTTTACTACTGAAAATATTTCTGATTTGTATCCAAAACTATTGAGGGGCGTTGAAATTTGTATACCCTCCTCTCCCCTCCCCAACCTCCCCTAAAATTAAAAGGGCTGTAACTTTATAACGGGAAAAGGTCTGAGTTGTTAAATAAGGTTTTAGATTGTTTTAGGGGATCTTAAGGGTTTTTATGAAAAATTAAAAATAATACAAAAAAAAAAAAAAAATTAATAAAAATTAAATTAATTATTAAATTAATTTTTGTAGATCTCATCGAGGGTTCTCTATTGTGTCACCTAACTTTTTTATCCATAATTTAAAATGCCATAACTTTTTTTGTCCTAATCATCATTTGTCCGAATGATAACTTACCCGAACTAAATATCACATAATATCACATGCCATAAAATTGAAATCTTTAAATATAATATGTCCTAAATCCATTTGTCATAAATATTACAATCAATAGTATATATACGAAAGACATAAAATCGTTTTCCATAAAAGTTTTAAGTCCTAAATTAAAATAACATAATGTTTATTTATCATAATAATATTATTAGAACAAAGTATAACAAAGCTTTTGGTCACGTCACTCATACATGCAACGCATGTACTCCATGACGCGCGCTCGCTTCGCTCGCATATTAAATAACACTAATATCTTCTGTCCCCGAAGTGCCGGGCCTCCGCCGGCCTCCTTCGTCGGCCTACGGCCCGGTGCCCATTCCGCCCATAAAGGATACTGTCGCGAGACGGTGATTCATCCGCTAATCGGACGACTAGACACTAAAAATTTTTTAGGACTATAAAATTTATTATAAACTAACATTCGTAATAATACACATTAGGTAAAGCAATAGTTAGGACATATTAATTTAGGTCATGTAAAATTAGGAGATTCAATTATTATAGTAATAGATATTATGACAGAATACTTTTAGAACTAAAGATAATTATGTTTAACAAAATTTCGGCAATTTGAACATTATGGTTAATGAAGCTTATGACAAACGTGTAAATGTAAATGATTTTCGGACAAACAATTTTAGGAGAAGTAAGGGAGTACCCTCATCGAGACCTATCACTTGTCCCTACACACGACTAGTCTAAGATCGATAGTTTCCGAGATAAAGCCGTTTTAATTTTGACAGCTGTCATTCGAAATGTAGATCTCATCGAGACCTATCACTTGTCCCTACACACAACTAGTCTAAGATCGATAGTTTCCGAGATAAAGCCATTTTAATCTTGACAGCTGTCATCCGAAATATAGATCTCGTGAGTAAATACTCGCATAAGTCGGAAACTGCTGACCCTAGACGACTAGTGTGCACTGTGCAGGGATAAATGACAGGCTGACAATATCTACATTTCGGATGACAGCTGTCAAACTAAATAAATAATCCTTACAACTCAACACAACACCCCTCCCCTCCCCTTCCACTGACTAAGAAGTCATTGAAAAAGTGATCATTTTGGTAAAGTGGTCTTTCTGGTAAAGTAGAATGTATGTGCATTGTGGGGCGGTGGTCAGTATGAAAAAGTGGCCGGATGGTGGCAAATAAACCGAAAATTTTCCTCGGCGCCATCTTGGATTTTCATTTTGACCTCATTTTCGTAATCAGCGACCCCGGAAACCCCGAAAACGACACTCATGATGTAAAAACCAAAATAATCCTCAGCGCCATCTTGGATTTTCATTTTGACTTCATTTTTGTAATCAGCGACCCAAAAAACCACGAAAACGACACCCATGATGGAAAAACCAAAAAAATCCTGGCCGCTATCTTGGATTTTCATTTTGACATCATTTTCGTAATCAGCGACCATAAAAACCATTAAAACGACACCCATGACGGAAAGTCGCGCAAATGTCCAATCGCGCAAAAGTCTATTCGCGCAAGTGGGTTCGCGCAAGTGTCCTTCGCGCAAATGTCTTTCGCGCTTCGATCCAGCCATCCAAAGTACTAGGCTAGCAGGAATTGAAGATGGTATTTCAATCACAGGTTTAATCTGTGATAATATTAAACAGTAAGTACCTACCTACTCAGATACCTGGAATATCCTCAGAATAACTCCTTGAACTTATGCTAGCCTAGTACTTTTAGGTGGGTTATCAATGTATTATTTAAAATACGGATCACCGGATAAGCAAAATAACTTTATTAATTAAAAAGCCGTATTTCGTTTTCAATGTGACTGTACTCTGTGACAGCCATGTCAAGGCGAAACAAAAGACAGTGGATCAAAACCAAGAAAAATCACGAGTCGACGTAATGGGAATCGACGCAGAGGGAATGATTCATCGAGTCTACCTCGATAAGCAATTTCAGGCATATTTAAGACCTTCACAGGTTATAGGGGCTTTATAAAAATATTCGGTATGAGTGGGCGTATAAAAAGTACGATCACATGATAGAGATCAAATTGAACCACTTTTGCCTGTAGAGCAACATCGTAATCCTAATAATATTACAAACGCGAAAGTTTGTAAGTATGGATTTTTGTTACTCTTTCACGCAAAAAGTACTGAACGGATTTGGATAAAATGCTACACAGATAGTAATTATAACCTAGATTAACACATAGGATAGTTTTTTTTATCCCGATTTTATCTTCCCGTGGGATATTTTCAAGTTGTAGCGGGCGAGGCCGCTGGCAACAGCGAGTGGCAAATAAGAAATCAGCTGCCCCACACATTTGCCCGAGTTGACAATAATTGGTATCATGGCTTTTCAGTTTCATGTTCTCTATCACATCCTTTACAGAGGGAGATCATCCCGTGACTGCCAGACCTACATCATTTTATAAAAGCTGAGACTGTATCTGTAGAATGTGCCTTTCTATATGTAAAAAAAGTGACAAGTAGGTAAATACCTTCTGTAAGTGAAGGACACCTACGCGATACTTTTGTCGTCCATAATTTATTTCTCACTAGCTGAGGTACGCAACCCCTTCGCGGGAATAATAAACGAATATTACTTCTATAATGACTGCTTCGTTGGTTTAGTTTTTGCAGGCGCGTCTGCTGAGCATGAGGTCCCGAGTTTGATTGCCGGGTCGGGCAAAGTCATCAGGAATTTCTCAGTAGCAGCCACGGAGTCTGGATTTGTGCTCGGTTGATAGAAATATCTATGTCGGAATGTGGGTGTACCTACTAGCTATGAGGTAGGTACACCTTTGCTGGTGAACCCTTTCGGGATTACAGGAGTGATGTTATATGGGTTTAGGCGCAAAATGCCAAATTCTCAAAATGGCAACAGAGTCGGAAAAGGACAAATTCTCAAAATGGTCAATTTTATTCTTAAAACGCCAAATTCTCAGAATGGCAAATTCTCAAAATGGACAATTCTCAAAAAGCCTGACTTCCCTAAACTGGTGCAGTATGTGCACACCAACTACTATCACACCTACTCTACACGTCTTGCTAAATTGCTACTTATACCAATTTAGACTGACGTGATGATGTGTCTAATAATGCGCCACCTGAATATTTTAATACCTTCAGCCTTTAGTATTATATATTTTTTTTGAAGACGTACCTAAATGCTAACTTAGCTTAAGTCTCCGTAATATTGCATGCTTAGGACGGTTTGATGTGGGCGGTACCGGCTGCTCTTTAGAGGCTATTTCTGGTCTGAAACTAGACTGGACCGTGTAAGATTACTTTTGTAATATTATAGGAGAAGCCTTGTGTTTTAAAATTAAGCTTTTCAGTTTGGCCTCGGAAGCTGCAGCTAGAGTCGTATGAAACGTCTTGAGTGGGCCAACATTGTTCAAGACAGAGTGTTTCAATGAGTAAGTATGAAATGCGGGACGAGCTTCTTGAGGCTTACAAACTATCTAATGAAAGACTCGTCGTAAATTCAAAATTCAATCAAAATTAAAGGTAAAAAATTGAAGAGGGCTTTTGCCGGCAATAAAATAAAAATCTATCTAGCTATACCACAACGGCATCAAATACGTAGGTAACGTTTCCTATAATAGACTTAGGTACAGATTGTTACTGACCTACCCATATAATTTGGCAGAGGAAACAAAAGCCCCTATTACACACAGTAAATAACTCAAAATGGCCACATATAATAAATCCTAAGCATAGTCATATTAGTCATGGCCTGTATAGGTAGATACCCTAGATTTAAGTAATTATGTAGGCAGGCACTAACGTTCATAACAATGAAAGAAATGGCCTTCTCGCACGGAACTATCAAGAATCTAATGTGCCATTTGCCTTATTAGCTACATTTGTTCGGAATGAAAATCTAGTTTTTTTTTTTTTTTTTATCTTATATGGGCTTACTCTTGACCTCAATCTTGCCCTAAGGGCAGAGATGAGGTCGACGATGGAACGAGTTTACCCAGAAGAAGCCTATTTACTCGCGACTTAAATAGATTGGGGTTATATGAACTCGGGAATACCGACGCAGGCAGGGTGATCCACTCCTTGGCTGTACGAATAATGAAAGACTTAGCAAAACGCTTCGTACGAATGTGTGGAACATCGATAAGGTATGGGTGATAACCCGCAGTACGTCTAGTCTCTCGATGGAAGAAGGGCGATGGTGGAATAAGCTCGTGGAGCTCTTGCGCACACTCTCCGAAGTACAGTCTGTAGAAGACCGACAGACATGCAACTTTGCGGCGGTGGGCCAGGCTATGTAGCTTGGCAACCAGCTTAGCGTCACCAATTAGCCTCCTGGCTCTACGCTCTACTGAGTCGAGTGTGGCAAGTTGGTATTTGGCTGAGCCATCCCAAAGGTGACAGCAGTACTCCATGCCAGACCGGACTTGAGCTTTATACAATATTGAAAGCTGTCCAGGCTTGAAGCACCGCTTGACCTTGTTTAGGATACCCAGCTTTTTTGCCGCAGTTTGAGCTTTCGACTCGATGTAGGCGCCGAAGTTCAAATTTGCACTCAACTTCGTGCCAAGAAGCTCGAGACTGTCAGTAACTTCGACAGACGCACTCCGGAAAGTGGGGGCCAGATTGAACGGACTCTTTTTAGCAGTGAACAGACACACTTGCGTTTTGGTGGCGTTGAAATCAACCAGATTGTCGTCACCCCACTTGGAGACAAGACTTAAGAATGCCGGTGTTTAGGTATCTTTAGTGAAATACTAAGCTGGATGTCGACTATGAAACTACTACTCTAGGTTAGCTTATTGGAGCACATCATCAACTGCCTTTTAGTCTTTTTCCAACTAATTTAAGTATGTTTGGTTTGGCTTCTAGTCTAACCGGATGCAGCTGAAAACAAGTATGAAGCGCGTACATACCTTCACAACCCAGCTAGTACAGGGCCGGCAGTCTCTACAGAGATAACGACAAAATCGCTAACTTTCGATTGCTAATTACCAACGAATAAATTCGGTTGCAATAATGATGCTTGCGAGAAACGCATCTTGGATGTAGAGACTTGCTTTACTTGCAAGCATCATTATTGCAACCGAATTTATTCGTTAGTAATTAAGGATTGAAAGTTAGCGATTTTGTCGTTATCTCTGTAGAGACTGCCGGCCCTGTACTAGCTGGGTTGTGAAGGTATGTACGCGCTTCATACTTGTTTTCAGCTGCATCCGTTAGTCTCTACACTAACAACGACGCTATGAATGTCGGTAAGTCGAAAAATCGTAAACTTTCTTTAATAGATTTTCAACCTTATGCCGTTGAAATAAAGCTGAAAATCTATTAACGAAATTTGACATCTATACGACTTTGCGACAGATTTTTAACGATATTTAGTGTAGAGACTGCAGGCCCTGGAAGACGATTACCCCTTGGTATGACTGGTTAATAGACGTTCGGGTCACTGACTACTTGTAACGACTGTCAAAGATCTACAAACTGACAGCCGAGATCAACAGTTTAGCATATTTTAGTACAGTCAGACTAAGACGTCCCACTTTTGGGACACAGGCCTTCTCTTTGTGTTTGCGTGAAAACAATCACCTCTACATTATGGAAGACCAACCTATCATACATAGAGCGTAAGATTTTTTAGTGCACAAACATAGTGCGCTAAAGTTTACGTCTCAAGTCTTTAATCAACATAGAAAATGTTTTATTCTCAAAGCAAAAGTCGGCCAGGCACAGTTTTTACGACTTCATTTTATTGCGAAACGGCAGAGCTTGGATAGTCTATGCAAATAACCTTATCGATATTGAATCTTGGCTCTTTGAAACAGAGTTCATAAGCTGCTTTATTAGTTTAAAAATACTTGCAGCATGTTACTGAATCTAATAGGGACGGAAGTTGGTTATTGCTCTAGGAGATTTTCTTAGAATGTACATTTGTGTTTTTCCAGCAATCGAAAGTAGATTCAATCTAATGGTTTTACAATTAGGTACCTGCCTATAGGAACAGAACATTGTGCTACTTTTATAAAATCATTGAATCATTTTATTTCCGTTGTTTTATTAATCTGACAAAAAATATAAACAATCCTACTTACATCACGATTTTAACTGTAGACTTACTTTGCTGACCTTACCTTCCGTCAATATGATGCTTCGACGTGAAAAGTTGAGCATAGGTAAGTTTGCAACTCTGATGGCGGATGATGGAATGTTTCAAAGTTGTTTGACACACCGGCTTATTGTAATGAAGCGTTAATGTGTTCGTGAGAAGGCAGTTTGGCATAACTTGTGGTATAGTATGAGAGACATATTGATCCGATCCAGCCTGTTCCTTACTTCCCTACGGGGCTCGAGGCTTCTACCCCACAGGGGGTGCTATCGCTTATATTTTACTCGTACCTATATATGTTTTTGCCTTTAATAGGTACCTACAGCCTACAGGTAAGCCCGGATAACAAGAACGAACATATTTAGACAAGAACCTCCTAGGGTGAGCTGCGGGAAGCCATAGCGAAAAAGGTTGACCTATAACCTGGTAACTACAAATAAGTATAACTGGGGAATTTCAGGTGAGTTGGTGTAACAAGGACAAAGTCAAAGTGGAACAAAATTTGCATAAAAATTGCTGCGAACAGCAACTAGAATAGGTATTCAACTCTAGCCACTGAAAACAAATCGTAAATCATTTATTTATAGAATACCTTAGATACCGTACAGACTACGCCTTCCTAAGTAGCATTGTGTAAAAAACCTTCAGCCCTAAAGTTTGTTGTCTATGCGACAGGTGTATTTGTCTGTATCCGTTTACGACTCCAAGTGTCAATAAAATGGAGGGAAAGTTCACATCAAGGAACTTCCGACTACCTACCCTCCGGAATTTTACTGTACAAGTTGTGAGTGCTTCCAAGTTTTGACGATCCATCATAAAGTTAAGGTCAAAATAAACCATTTGTTATGAGTTGAAAATTATTTATTGGCCGTAGAAACTTTCTATTTAATGGCTGAAGTTCTTTGCGTGTTGCCCTTGACTATGAATAGACCATCGTACCTTGTACGATTTAAACGTGTGGTTTCCTGCAAAAAGTTTATTGTAGGGGTCTGCCTGATGTAGATTTACGTTTATTGAGCCATAATTCTTTGTTCAAACTAAATAAATATTGGCTAAAATATGGCCAACTAAAGTGTTGGTATTATAGCTGCCATTTAAAATCTTTCTGTTTTGTTGTATTCAGAAGCTCGTAGCTAAATAACAATGGCCGCTTGGGGTTGATCTTCAGGTTAATCCTCGCATTCCTACTTCCTAGGTTGTTTCGTGGATGAGTGACCATCCGTTACATGCTGAGTTTCCTCGCTGTTGTCCTCGCTGTTTTGTAGAGCTTTGACAGTCGTTACAAGTAAACAGAGGCCCGAAAGTCTGACGACCAATCTTGCTAAGGGGTATCGTATTACCAACTGGGTTATAAAGGTCAGAAAGGATAGGCAGATGATGACATTAAATCCTTCTGTTGGTAGTAGGTAGGTGGGTATACCTACCTAGATGCCACTCCAAACTAAAGTACCTAATCGTGAAAATAATGGATTACGACGGACGGACGCAGAGTGGCTAATCGTACCTAATCGTCTGTAAGTGCGGGCACACCCCTCTATTAAGGTAACCATTTTCTGGAGTGGACTTTACGAAACGTTACCTAAGTAGGTAGGGTTCTAGGTAGGTATTTAGGTAGTGTTGAGAACGGATTAGAAATGGATGGATAAATAAGAGTAGGTATACCTATACTAGGTAGTTTCAATTGAAACTACCTAGTGAGTGGTTGTGAACTTGTGATCTTAAACTCCACCCAGTTTAAACAATCTTGATGTCGTTATAGGTATTCATACAGCCAACAAAACACATAAAAACGATGGTAAGTATCATAATTTAAGTTGCAATCAGCCTGTTCCCCTGCTGTCTGCTTGAGAGCTGTTGATCTGCTGTCTTATATGGAAGGGATAAATAAAAGGCATTTGCATGTGACTGAGATGAGAGTGCTCAGAGGGATATGTAGTGTTCGTGTTACGCAAATGGATAAAATATGAAATGACTACGTAAGAGGAAGTCTGATAGTGGCACTGGAGACGAAAACTTGTATGATTTATATTGATTGCGGTTATGATGCGGAGGAATGAGGAAAATGTCATGAGTAGAGAGTTTTGAGTATGAACTTGGATTGCTAAAAGAGTAGGAGAAAGCAAGCAAATGAACGATGCATGGATAGAATGTGTAAATAATGAAATAGCAAGAAGAAAATAGGCAATATTGTAAATATGATTGTTCCTCCAAATAGGTCGACTATGCACGATCACACATTCACACATAACGTCTGTCAATTAGTGTATAAGTAGCTTATCACGCAACTAAAGCAACCCAGATTACCCAGAATGGGTATAGCATAATAAAGCAACCCAGAATGGGTTGGCATTCACATAGATGACGTAGATAAGTCGGTATCTATATAAAGAAGGGGTCTGATACATAACATCGCGAGTCACTACATCGATGGTCGCTGTATCGACAACGGTCCATCGACGGGTTAATGAATCGACAGTACCCCACATCGATGGTACGCTACATCGACAGTACACCAAATCGACGGTGCGCTATATCGACAGTACACTACATCGATGGTACGCTACATCGACGGTACCCCAAATCGATGGTACGGTCAGCATCAGAAGTATATTAACATTACTCAAAGTTTCGAAGCTGTTTTTTTAATAAAAACTTGTTAGATATTACTCGTAACTACACGTTATTGGAGTATAAGGACTATTTTAACGAATAATCTTCTGAAAAATTAAAAAGCTGAACATTTAGGAATTTTAATTCTTTTATGTACAGGACTCTAGCTATTATTTTTCTGATGCTGACCGTACCATCGATTTGGGGTACCGTCGATGTAGCGTACCATCGATGTAGTGTACTGTCGATATAGCGCACCGTCGATTTGGTGTACTGTCGATGTAGCGTACCATCGATGTGGGGTACTGTCGATTCATTAACCCGTCGATGGACGGTTGTCGATACAGCGACCATCGATGTAGTGACTCGCGATGTTATCTAACAGACCCAAAGAAGGGGTCTGATACAGGACTCTAGCTATTATTTTTCTGATGCTGACCGTACCATCGATTTGGGGTACCGTCGCTGTAGCGTACCATCGATGGAGTGTACTGTCGATATAGCGCACCATCGATTTGGGGTACCGTCGCTGTAGCGTACCATCGATGGAGTGTACTGTCGATATAGCGCACCGTCGATTTGGTGTACTGTCGATGTAGCGTACCATCGATGTGGGGTACTGTCGATTCATTAACCCGTCGATGGACCGTTGTCGATACAGCGACCATCGATGTAGTGACTCGCGATGTTATGTATCAGACCCATAAAGAAGACACCCCTTACAACATGCATGCAAAGGTCAAAAACGTCACCCTGAAGGTGCAAACAACCCAGTGGCCACTAAACGAGGTCCAAATTGTCATCACCAGAGGTCCTTACACCGCTTCATATTTTTATTATCTTAAGCATAATTAAATTCGTCGCGTGTAACGAGACAGTTTTGTTTTCCCTGGAGGCTGAACATTTTGTCCAAGGTTAGTTTGGACGGCCGTAACTTGCCCATCAAGAGTAATGTCGTTCGATTTTGTCTAAGTTACGGTGATGGGGTCGGAGTATTAATGGCTCCATTTTTCTGTTGGGGCTTTTGGGCGCGATTTGTTATGTGATTATTTTCTTGGTAGGTACTACACAGTAGTAGGGCGCATGTCAGTGGTACCTATTATTTCGACATTGAGTTGGCCAATAAATCGCCAGCTGGACATCAAGCTAGAAAATTTGACAGTGAAACTGCAAAATTTTCTTAGTGCGATAAAGCTGAAAATCTATATAATTAATATCCTACCTATAAAAAACAACCGACTTCAAAAACACCAAAAAGAGAAAAATAAACTTCAGAAGAAAAATCTGCTTCTGAAGTCGGTGACATTTGTTTTTTGATTTTATTTTTTTGCCACCGACTTCAGAAGCTGATTTTTCTTCTGAAGTTTATTTTTCTCTTTTTGGTGTTTTTGAAGTCGGTGGTTTTTTTTGCAAAAAAGTTTTTTTATTTTTTCATTTTTAGTTGTAATAGGTAAGTACCTACCTAAGTATATTATATTTTATATCCTATACAAATATTTACTATGCATTTAACATTCAACCAAGAAACCTAACCCATAACCTTCAAGATTCCCCTATTTTTGCTTTCAACTCTTATCCGTTGAGTACCTAGTACCTATACCTTCCATTATCAGCTCATCAACATGAATACAAGTGATGACTGCTAGATGCGAATACTTGAATAGCGCCAGAAAAAAGCACGAAACATGTAATACGTGTCTATGAAATTCATATAACAACTAAAAAAATGTGTATTGTACACATCTGCATACCCCCTCAGAGCATACAGGCGTGATGTTACGTCATGATAATGTATATTCAATAAACATCCAAGCGATTCCAGCAATTACGACAGATTTGCCGTCTATTTTTGAAGAGTTCCATTGTATATCTCCGAAGACCAGCACCAGATCTTCACCAAAAAAAAATGGGACCACCTCAGGACTGGAGTATACTCTTTCAAATAAAAAAAAAGTCCAGGGAAGGTTTAAACGGTGAGAAAGTGGTAGGTAGGTAGGTAGGGTAGTAAGGT
Source organism: Diarsia mendica (assembly GCA_949316265.1). Lineage (NCBI taxonomy): Eukaryota > Metazoa > Arthropoda > Insecta > Lepidoptera > Noctuidae > Diarsia > Diarsia mendica. The sequence goes on along the minus strand of OX438900.1, from coordinate 19,603,086 downwards.
AGGTAGGGTAGTAGGTAGGTAGGGTAGTACTGGTAGTAGGTATAGGTAGGGTAGTAGGTAGGGTAATAGGTAGGTAGGGTAGTAGGTAAGTAGGGTAGCACCTAGGTAGGTAGGGTAATAGGTAGGTAAGGTAGTAGGTAGGTAGAGGGTAGTAGGTAGATAGGGTACCTAGTAGGTAGGTAGGGTAGTAGGTAGGTAGGGTAATAGCATAATAACAGGGTAATAGGTAGGTACGGTAGTCGGTAGGTAGGCAGTTTTTTGAAGTTTATGATTACCTTGTGTAGAGTTTTACGTAGAAACAATGGATGGACTTTGCGAAAGATTATAATAAATGACTAGAAACCTGGAAAGGCCGTGACTCATGAGATGATGACCAATAGAGAAGTAGGTGTACGAAAGGAGACAAAATAAATTGGAACAAGGAACGAAGGGAGTATAATTATATAATTATCCATTATGTAGGTAGGTAAGTACCCATAGGGTATCGTATCATTCTGATTCCTGCGAAGATACCTTCAACCTACGTGGAAAGAAGTTAGAAGGCATAAAGGCCACATTAGAGGCTCATAATGACTTAAGTAAACAGTATTAGTTTCCCCGATCCCTTTCGGAAACCAGAATATCGGGTTTACCTAAGTAAACCCGATATTCTGGTAGCGGTAGGTAGACGGTAGACCTACCCTTTGACCTTTGCGCAAACCCGAGCGAAACATAATATCATAAGTGTACCTACGGATATAATATGATCCCCTAATGAGGTTGGAGTCGCAATAAGTGCAAACTTATTACCTACCTACTAGTAGGTACCTGGTCTACCTACCGTCTTTGTGAACCTGGTAGGTACCTACCTAGTGAACGTTAGGGGGTTTAGGCAATGACGAGGGGGGCGCTCTTGGTGAGAACATTGTGTGTAGGTATACCTACCTATTACCTACATAATTATGGCGACACATCAAACTATACAGTTCCAGTAACATGAACATGGCCTCGCTTTGTATAGATTTTCCGTACAATGAGAGACACTGCACCACTGGTGGTGCCTCAGTCGAAGGCCAAACACCGGGAATAGAGTCTGTCAAGCGAGTCTAGTCCCATGAAAAAGGCGGCAAATTCAAAAATCTTTCAGGTGTCAACACTGATATAGCACGCTGAAACTTATTAATACTTGAATTTTAAAGTACAGATAGCGCGCGAGTTGAATGCAGAGCTTAGGAATGCGGTAGTGCTTAGAAAGGCCATGTGGGCGGGGCACGCGCGCCGCCTATATGATCAGACGATCATATGTCGACAAAATTTGATTTACTGACCAACAATCGCGCTCATATTGTGACAGCGAACGGAGCTCCGCGAAAAAAAAGAATTATGCCGTGTTGCGCGATTATTACGTGTCGGAAAAGAAGCCAGGTGTGCAGTGTGGCTCGAGAAGGGATTTCTCTTCATCGGTAAGTTTAAAAACCTTAAAATACAAGTGATATTTGTAATTATTACAATAGTATTATGTAGTTCGCAGACAAAAATGATACAATCGCAAGCAGAAACGAAATTATGTACATTGCTTGCAATACGTGGGTACCATCTTGTACTCTACGTGGGCGATTGCGCAATGCATTTCGTTCACTGCGAACGTCGCGTGCGACGAGCCAAAGCTTAAATTCTGCCTACTCTTTGCGTTTCGATAGTGTTGTACCAAGTTGTAAATAATGTCGATATTTAGTATGTGTTAATGCATTCAAATGATTATTATGTTATGATTAAAATAACTTTTGTTTATCCCATACTATCAATACCTTATTATTGTTTATTGATTGTTTTTTTGTTTTGAGTTTAGCCATTTATAAATCGAAACATACATTTTAAATTTTATTTTTAGGTTTCCAACAGATCCAGATTTATTACAGACCTGACTAAAGCTATTATAGAAAAATATTAGTGTGAGATTGCATTTTATTCTGAAAAATTCGAATTTGAAAGATAGCAAACGCATGCTATTGCTACTTAATAAATAAGTTTTATTTCAAGACAATAATAAAATCTGAATTGAAATTGAATTTCAATTACTTAATGTTCAATATTTGAAAAAAATCTTTTATGTTTACTTTTTATCTTTAATTTTTTATGTGTGAAGAGACCAATAAATATTTTTGCTTTCTTATTTTCTTTCTTTCTGTCCCGTCCCGAAATTAAAGCAAAAACTGCAAAACTTAAAGTAACAAAACTCAAGTAATTTTATCGATATACATTATCGACCTTTTGGTCACCGTAACATGTATGTATGAGAAATATACGCAAGTGTGAGTGTACGTCAAACGCAATGTTTGCGCTAGTGTGACAACCAGTAGCAAGCTCGCGATCTAAGTGAGTGCGGTTTATTTGTGTGCATAATTCGCGTACTTATTAGCGTCTTGCATGTAGTGGATATAGAGAGTGGGAGACAAGCGGCGACACGCGTTCTAATACAAATCAGGAACTATTTCCTTTCTAACCTCTTTTATGTCTTCTGTGTGCGTGACAGCACTACCGCATTACACTAGTGTGAATAGCACAGCACTACACTGCTCCCCCTCTTTACCTCAGACCCCGACTGCATTCAACTCGCGCGCTATCTGTAAAGCCTGCAATACATGTTGGCCGAGCCTTAGACCAACGCGAGCCTAGACAAATTGAACCAAGGCAAGCGCTACTGTCTACACGTTTGGCAAGTTTGAAGTGTCATCTCATAAATTTGTCATTATCGCAAGGTACTTTTCCAGATCAACTAAAAATATCAGTTGTAAAACCAATTTACAAAAAAGGGGACGCAACAGAACCCAACAACTATAGACCTATTGCTCTAATACCTACACTAGCTAAAATTATAGAAAAAGTCATGTTCAAACGGTTAACAAATTTTCTAAATAAGTTCAATATACTCAAACCCGAACAACACGGTTTCCAGAAAGGAAAGTCTACTACACTAGCTGCCTTTAAATTAATAAAAAAAATCTCTGAAAATCTTGATAAAGGTATTAACACCTGCGCTGTGTTCTTCGACATGAGCAAAGCGTTTGATTTTGTTGATCATGATATTTTGCTCCAAAAAGCCTATACTTACGGAATTCGCGGTGTAGCACATAAATGGTTACAAAGTTACCTCACAAATAGACAGCAATATGTAGAAATCAACAGCATTAATAATGAGAATGTAGAATCTGCATATAAATCTAAACTCGAATTTAACAGAGTCGGAGTCCCACAAGGAAGTATATTAGGTCCCCTTCTATTCCTACTCTACATCAACGATTTGCCTAACGTAACAAATCATCATTGTACCCTTTTTGCAGATGACATATCTTTAGTAATTCCACATACATCTAATACTTCATTTGATAACTACAATATAGAAGTTAACGAAGCTGTTCGCAGCATTATCAAATGGCTAGAACGTAATAATTTAAAAGTTAATATAGACAAAACCAGAATAATTCAATTTTACAATAGAAAACAATGTAACTACAAATTAAAAATTTCATACGATAACAATTATATAGCACAATCTGATAGCATAGTTTTCCTTGGAATGTCATTAGATAGTCAGATCTCATGGAAATTACACGTAAATAAAATCTGCAACAAAATAAACAAGTATGTTTACGCTCTTTGGCGCCTTACACGTATATCCAGCCAAAAAACAGCTTTACAAGCCTATCACGGATATGTAGCCTCCAACCTACGATATGGTCTTCTATTATGGGGTGGCTCCGTGGAATTTAATAGAGTAGGTATTCTTGGCTCAAAAACAGTGCATCCGCGCACTTTGTAATGTTGATTCTTTAACTTCATGCAAACCATTGTTCCAAAAGCTAAATTTACTAACAGCACCGTCCATGTACATATTTGAATCTTGTAAGTTCGTCAAAACACATGAGTATCTGTACAACATGTACAAATCCTTTGGTGATTATTGTAATTTTAATACCCGATATCCTAATAGTTTTCCCTTGCCGAATATAAAAACTGACCTGTATCGAAGAAATTGTTACCCCATGTCAATTAAACTTTTTAACAAATTACCCACTGAACTAAAAGACCTAAGATCAATACCTTTATTCCGAAAAAAATTATACGCCTGGTTAGTAAATAAATGTTTCTACACGACCCAGGAATACCTTAGATAAAAGAATAGAAAATTAGTGTAGCGCCCTATTAAGTATGTTCCTATCAGTGCAATATAATTAGTTTAATTTAAGTTAGTATGTAATTCCAAATATCTATAAGTGTGTACCTATGTAGATGCCTAATTCATTTTTTTCATGAACTTGTATCTTTTAAGTTTTTGCATACCAGAAATGGTTAATACTTATGAGGATCGATTTTTTTTGTATTATGTAATGCATTATGTATGTACCTACAAAAAAAAAACCATTGTACCATCTATTTTACCCATATTATGCAAATAAATTATTTGAATTTGAATTTGAAGGAAGCCAATGCATAGCGCTTGGACAAACATGTGAACACCATTGGCCGAGCGCGCGCGAGTGCCTTTGATTTGTGCAGAAAAACCGACACCGCTCCGAAGTGAGGCAAGTGATCGCGAGCGACTGCAAGTTATGACAAGCTACGCCAAATGAGGTCTATACACGTTGGCGCTCGTCTTCACTCGACCAACTAGGCGAGTGACACCGAGTGATGGCAAGGCAAGGCAAATGTACCGTCTACATGTTGGTATTGGCATTCACTCGTCAACGCTCGCCCAACATATATTGCAGGCTTAAAAGGGTTGTGGACTCGACTCGCTTGACAGACTCTATCAATAAGTTTTCAGCGTGCTATATCAGTGTTGACACCTGAAAGATTTTTGAATTTGCCGCCTTTTTCATGGGACTAGACTCGCTTGACAGACTCTAGGTACTTAATTGTTTTGAGTCCTGAATCAAGCTAGGTCTGCCAAAATCAGCGAAGTTTTTTGACAGATCGAAACGTAAGTTTAGGTAGGTAGGTACCTACGTCTTGTGATCTTGTCTCCGTATCTCACCCCTAATATGCCGCTTTAGGCATATTATTGCATTGCCTAATTCAGAGAGATAGCCTATATCGTTGAAATCCAACTTCGATACTTACCTAAAAGCTAATTTCTGTGCTAAAATGCCCACTTTAGCAGGGCAGGGGGTCTAAAATTGCCCAAATTTCAAGCTACTTCTGTTGCTGACCTTACGAATGTTGATACGTTTTTGTACACGAATGAAAGATGATATTCTCGTAGGTTTTAGTGTTTTTTTTTTGGTGGGTGGAAAGTCATCGAATACCCCCCCCCCCCCCCCCCCCCCCGCTCTTGGGCAGAGCGAAGGGTCGAGTGTCAGACTTCTACTGACTAAAAACCAAACCCATGTTCCTTCTTCGCCCTTGTGTAGGAGCCGCGTTTGCCCCGATTCACGCCTGTATCTCGCACGCAGAAGACAAGTGTAGATACATAATAACACCTACGGTCAAATATTTTTATAGATTTTCGAAAAAGAAACGTTCCGGAAAGTTGCTTTTGGTCGAAACAAAGGTGTAGGTAAAGGTCTTGGATTCCTGACAAGGAAAATCTTGTATTTCTAAAATGTAATAATGCAGTTGTTGTGGCGACATCTACACTGCCACATGCGAACTAGTTTCATACCTCACCTGACTGGAGTCACGAAAAATCACCGCGAGCTTATCATACAGAAACTCGACGACATCTGTCGTAGGGCAGCAGACTCTCTAGCTAGCTGCTAGACCTACACGGTAATATTAATCTATATAAACTGTGCTCTAGACTTCCTCTCTTCTCAATAGACCATGAACCACTTCACACCCCACCTGTTTCGAATACCGCAACTAGCAACATGATGAATAGTTTTTGCTAATAACTATACTTTCAAATTTTATACGGCCATTCACGCACACTTTAAAAAATAACTTGATCGGCACACACAAACGGGCAAACCATCGCCTTTCATTCCTGTACTATAGATAAATATGAAAAATTATTGTAGATCTGGTTGAGATTTCCGCATACCTACCAGGGAAGAATAGCAGTGTGTTTAAGAAGGCTTGTGATTATCAACATCTTCCTACCCTTGTCCCATGTTATTTGGGGTCGGCGCAATATTTTTTTCTTCCATTCGGACGTAGTTATGCTATAACGTTCCAATCCACACGCAGGTCGAACTGAGTAAATAAGTATAATAAGTAAGAGAGTCAGTGGTGCCGATTCTCTTGTCACAAATTTCTCTAAACTAGACTAAAAATCATTAAAATTTAGTTTAATCCTGTCAAACGACGTTATCCATTCTGAAATTGACTAAAGTGACATAGCTTAACTAAATTATAGTCTGACAGCACTAAGTTATTCAATTTAGTGAAAATGGCAATTTTGCTATTCTGAAATTGACGTTTTTCACCTAAAATTATGATTGTCAAACTAAATCAGACCATTTTTAATCGCGAATAAAAAGGTGTGGAATAAAATTAGTTGACATAAACTAAAATTTACAAAGCATATTTCTCTATTATTTTTCGAAAGTTTGGATGACTTTGAGTTAATTATGGAAGCTTATGTGATTGCCGCTGTTGGCGATGCGGCAGAAAGGTAAGTTTAGTGTTATTTTATTATGATACAATACAAAATGCATTCGTGAAAACTTACAAAGGATTTGTACTGAACATCTAATGTACTTGCTACATTATTAGTTGGAAAAGAAGTGGATAAATGCACTTCTCATAATCATAGCCACTTCCAGGCTCTGAGTATTATCTAATAGACACTTTCAAGAAAGAATTCATTTGGAAAGATTGCGAGACCAATCCAACCAATTCCAAATGGCAGAGGAGAAATTTAAAAAACTCTTTAGACTCCCTAGAGCGGGAGCACTTTATTTGGTGGATATGCTATGGAATCCTCGGTTAGATGAAGGTTTTATCCCCAAACACCGAAAGGTTAGAACAGTTTTGTGCAGTAATTCACTTGCATATACAAGTTTTTAAGAATTTATAGTTTAGTCGAGTGGTATCTCACTTTTATTATATTTATGGGTGATCTAAACCTAGTCATTACATAATTGAGATCTTTCAGTCGAAAACCGCACGCCCCTCCACTAAAATTTCTTTACAAACATTTGAACGACTTATTTTTATAACCTGCGCCACGCAACCCATTATCGTCACACGACCCACTGACCGAAAAGCAGTGGCGCAACATGCATTTTTAGAATGAAAAATTTCTACCTACCTACCTGTATGATAATAGAACTCATTTGCAGATTCTAGCTGCACTAAATCTGTTTGCTCAAGGCAGTTATCAAACAGCTGTTGGGCAAGACAACTTACTTGACAACTTAATTCTTCTGAAATCTAAATAAGTGTATCTTTGCAGACGAAGAAGATATCGATGGCAACGAGGATAACAAGCAGAATGCTATTGTGGAGGATCAGGATGCTATTGTAGAGGATCCTGGCGCAGACTTCCTTGCTGAAGCAAGGGAAATTCGGCAATTACTTGTCAATAATTTTAATTAAATTAAACATTTTATTTCTTTATTATTAAAATTTTAATTTTCTTATCACCTTATTTATTAATTAACCTATCTAAGAGTGGCGATTAGGTTTCTATCACAAATTGAAACCGCATATTCAGTTCATGTTTTGTGTAAAAAAATAATTAACAAAATACAATAATCAACAAAATATGCCAAATATTTGCCTCTTCTCTACAGAGAAGGCACGAGCACTGATCACCATGCATGCTCAAGACGGGTTCGCGATTTCAGACTTATTAGGTATATTATAATAATTATAGTCCAGATTTCCTCACGATGTTTTCCTTCCGACCTTCATTGAAATAAAAATGAGTAAATAAAAGAAAAATGTTCGTACATATTTTTTATTAATGTTATGTTTTAACTTTTGTACCACTGTATGCCCATTTTCTCTTGCCCGTTTTATAAAAGAATTGAATTTTTTGTCGAATTGCACTTATTTATGTTGAAGTCATCCATTTCTTTCTTAGGACGGCCTGATCTGTGTTTGCCTTCATCTACAATACGCCTCACTGTACTCTCAGATTTTCCTGAAAGAAAGATTTAAAAAAAGATGTAGTATCTAATGGAATAGTATATTTCATTATAAGTGCGGAAAGCCTGTCATTGCAACGAGTTCCGACAAATGTCTAGCCGAGCCGAGGCACAGCCGATGGCGAGGGTTGACAGTCGGAACAAGTTGCAATGACGGTTCCGCACGTGTACTGAACAACTATTTTTAATACAGTTGCGAAAAAATGAAGCAATTTAATAAAACAATAAAACCGTAATTAAACTCGCAAAGAACATTTTTGAAAATGGCGCCTACCGTAAAAGAATATAAGCAGAGTTTTTTTTGTTTTCTTTACCTATTCTGGGTAGGCAAAGGGAACTATGCCCATACAGCCAAGTCTTCAGTAGATTTTTTTTATTGATAAGAAATAAAAATGAAATTTAATGAGATGAAATGGAATGAAACCTTTAACTCATTGAATCAAATAATTAAATCTGATATTGAAACAAATTAGTAGCTTCTTTAGAAATATTTGCATGAATCATAAAAACTTCTATGATTTTATTTAGTAAATACTTCGTGGTTGGTTTTTTTTTTAATGGACATTATTTTGACAGTTGGGAAAGAGAACGCACGAGTTCGGGAAAGGTAAAGAAAAAGCACGAGTACGTAATAGCCCACATCCCGAACGCTATACGTCCCTGCAATACGCCACTTTTTGAGCAACTGTATTAAAAAATACATAGCACTATTTTTATTTCAAACATGTTAAAACTTATTCATATTTAAAATCATCGGTAAATTTGATTACCCAAAAGTATCAAAACTTAGCTACTTACATTTGCAATCTAACCTATAAATGCGCAATGTAAACAATGCTTATTTTAGTCACAAAATCGTATATTTAGTAAATTTGTGACTTCTGGTAGATAAAAAACAAACAATAACACGATTACATACCTGTCATAGCTGCTGTTCGAGTATAAATATCCAAATTTGATAAAATTTGTCCAGCTTGGTGTTCTAACAAACATCGCAAGTCACATTGCTGATATACTTTGAAATAATTTCCCGAGCTCCACTCCTATTTGTTTTCCTCATATTTAACACGTTTCTTCGAAGTTTTGTCGACGTAGATTTGAAAAACATTTAAAAATGCAAAAGGTATCAAGATAAAAATATAATAACAAGTTGATGACAGACAGCCGATGACATTTGATGTACTATGATTTAGTGTTACCCTACTTTTGAATAATCCATGGTATAATAATATAAATAATCTTAGTTCCTCAAACATTAATTTATTGACTATACAGACAGACTGTACTTCATTAATGATTACTGGTATACAATTTTAAATAAATATTTGATTTACCTCAGGTTTTTTTTTGCAATTCAGATCATTTCGTTCACTTTCATTCAGCTTTTGTCTATGGTCTACTGCAATCTTGGTCTATGCTTTATTCAACTTAACGAATGTCAAACTCGATTTTAGGTGTGTCAAAACTATATTTAAATTTAGAGAATCTTGTTTTCAGAATAACTTACCAAAACCATCATCATCATCATCATTTCAGCCAAAAGACGTCCACTGCTGAACATAGGCCTCCCCCAGGCGTCGCCACATTGACCGGTCCCGTGCGTCTCTCATCCAGCGGGTTCCTGCAACCTTGACCAGGTCATCGGTCCACCTAGTGGGAGGCCTTCCAACGCAACGTCTTCCGGTTCGCGGCCGCCATTCGAGAACTTTTCGGCCCCATCGGCCATCCGTTCTGCGAGCAATGTGCCCTGCCCATTGCCACTTAAGTCTGGCGATTCTTCGGGCTACGTCGGTAACCTTGGTTCTCATGCGGATGTCCTCATTTCTGATTCGATCACGCAAGGAAACTCCGAGCATAGCCCTCTCCATTGCTCTTTGGGTGACTTTGAGCTTTCTGATAAGGCCCATTGTGAGCGACCACGTTTCGGTCCCGTATGTAATCACTGGCAACACACACTGGTCATAGACTTTCGTCTTGAGACACTGGGGTAAGTTGGACGAGAAGATACCGCGCAGCTTCCCGAACGCTGCCCAGCCGAGTCGGATTCGACGATTGACCTCTTTCTCGAAGTTAGATCTACCCAACTGGACCGTTTGTCCCAGGTAGACATAATCGTCCACAACTTCGAGCGTAGAGTCTCCGATCTTGATAGGAGTGGGTGTTACATGAACATTCGACATAACCTTGGTTTTGTCCATGTTCATTTCAAGACCCACTCTTTCAGAAGCTCTACTGAGGTCATCGAGCATTTTACTGAGGTCTTCCATGGTCTCAGCCATGACCACTATATCGTCGGCAAACCGAAGGTGAGTGATGTACTCGCCGTTGACATTGATGCCAAGTCCTTTCCAATCCAGAACCTTGAAGACATCCTCCAATGCAGCGGTGAACAGTTTCGGAGATATGACGTCTCCCTGTCTCACACCGCGCCAAACCAACCAACTAAAAATAAGAAATTTTAGTTTTAGTTTAGGTTAGTTCGGTGTACAAGAGAATCGGCACCAGTGTCTTCAGCACTAGATAGGACAATCCAAAATACCTAGCTTGGGCTCAAAAACTCAATTTTGACGAACTTGTGGATTGGAACGTTATAGCATAACTACCCTGATAGATAACTACGTCCATTCTGCCCTGTCAATCATCACACTGTCATTTACCTTCATATCATTCCTCATGCAATCCATTCATCTTTGTTTTGGTTTTCCTCTCCCTCTCCATCCATCAATATTTACATTCATTACTATCTGTTAGTCGCATTTGTCCCTTCTCATTAAATGTCCATAACACGACTGTCGATTACCTTTCTACTTTTCTGTAACTGGCGCAATTTTTAAACAACAAACAAGGCTATAATGATGAAAAGTATTGTAATTTGATGTGTGTAAGTCAAATAAAGTATTTTTTTACTTCGTATTTTATTTTCAGCTAGGTACTCATTAATACCTACATTGTACTTAATGGTTTGTGGATTTCAGCACTAAAAAGTCATCAGTTTGGAGTTCAACATAACATAAACATACATGACATAATTCAATTAAATTCATTCATTAAAATACCCATAAAATATTTAGCTCTTCAACGCTTCAAACTTCAGTTTGCAGTTTCATTGTGGATTTAAATATATTCTGTTTGAAGTACTTCAATTCCTCTATACTTTCAAGAATATCATCCACAGATCGGTGTCTAAACTTTTTCTGTGGCATTTGTGTAAACTCTTTTTGATACCATCGCTTTGCCAACTCCTTTATTGTACTGACATCTATTACTCTATAGTGTAAATAATTGTCTAATATTGGCATATATTTTCTTATAAATAAACGGTCCATGTATACACTGTTACCGCCCAATGGACATTTCTTCTCGGGAGCGTGGGATTTGACAAATTCCAGAACTTGTTTCTCAGCATCTTTCAGAGAAACATTTGATTTGCGACTAGCTTCAGTCAGTCCGCTCTGTAACAATAACATAAACATTGTAAATCACACAATGTGGTATCTTTGAGCAGACATAAAAATGAAATTAAATGATGGTTCTTCAAACAAATATTGTTTGTTGATACAATTTCATTCATGGGTTTGAAAGCATAATTATATAAAATGATCTTTCTTTATATAAGCTGAAGCCCATAAATTACCACTATGAGGCTACTCTTCCCAAGAGAAGTATCCAGGCTGTTGTGAAAAAAACTTTAAATGACAATGCATCTATGACTTTTATCCTGTTGGATTTGTAAATGAAGCATAACTCAGAATATCCTAATAGGATTAGAAGTATCAGACTTTTCTTTATTCTTCATATTAGTGGAGGATTGTTGCAGGAAGACGAGTATGGTTATCAACTTATCATAATCTTGTTGGAGTTATTCTTGGTTCCTTGACTGTAATTGATTCAAGAAAAATATTTCATAAAGTAATTGCAACTTAGGAATTTCTTTTTTTGAAAGATATCCGGTGGCAATCCACCAACAAACATAGATCCAGATTACAGTAGGTGGTTAGAAATCATCACTAATAATGATCATATTATCTGCAATTCCAGAAGTATTGCAGGTGTAAGCCCATTCTAGTCCGGTCAAATATTGTAAATGAGCTTTCTTAAACTATTGGTGATAATAAAGCAAACTCAGCTTCTGGAGACAAAAGTAAAATGTCTCAAACAACCTGTAATAGTCCCAGCGTATGTGATAGTGATATGCAAGGAAGTGTGAAAGATACAAATGTAGATATCAAGTTGAAGAAATCAATACCTCACCATGCTGAGCCACACACCAGTCATGCATTTCGTTCAAGACACTGTCCGGCTGATTGATCACTATGTTAGGACCTTTAGCAACCACATTCAAGTCCGCATCAGTCACCACACAAGCTATTTCCAAGATATGGTCCTTTTCAATATCCAATCCAGTCATTTCAAGATCCAACCAAACTATTCTTTTAGCCGCATTCTTGACTGCAGATAAAGCCATAGCGCCGGACAATTTGGTTGCTGTAAAAATTTCGCGATCATGGATTAATAATCAATCGATAAAGTGCATGCCATGGAAAGAAATTATGCTGCCAACATTAGATGTACTTACCGGTTGAAAGAAGCCTAATAGGAGGTTTTGTTAAATTAACAAAACTAGATTTTAAGTAGCAGCGTACAATATTCATTTATTCTTGCTGTGTTATGGTGTATTTTTAAAGAAACTACAATATATTTTCAATGGATTACAATATTTAGGTTAAACTCACGATTCACGAATAATAATTTGACATTTGACAATCAATAAACTACGGCCGCGTTCCGTACTTCCGTATTACAAAATAATCGCTCACAGCGCTCACGTCGATATTTTGCGTTCCGAATTAGATATCACGATTATGACAGCTAAGACCTGTCATCAATTCGGAACGCTCGATAACGCGTTTACGTGCTCACTCGTCACGTGATAACAAAAACATAACCTGCATGAGAGAAATTCGTCGCCCGTTAGGCTCGTCTTGTATATTTACTTGAATACTCATGGTTATGAGACTCCAAAGAGATTTCAAAGAACTAATTGAATGTATTTGTGCGACTCCAGGGGTGCGTTTAAGATGCTTATCCAGGCTAAAATTTAACCTGACTAAACGTTAAACACGCCGTTCAAGCACACCGCGAGGTGAAAAATTATCCCGACTAAAATTTAATCTGCCCCGTTCACGGCCGTCTTCCGGTATAAGTTTTCGCCTAGCTAGGATAATTTTTAGCGACCACTTTAGCTCGCTAAATTTTATCCCGCTGTCAGATTGACATTGTCATTGAGATGTTTGTTGTATAATTTGCTAGAATCGCGCCATATTTACGAATATTTCTGAAACGAGTACTAAACGTCTCCGACTCTCCGTCAATTTTATTTGTGGATTATCATGGATGAAGTAATAATACAAATTGTTGTAGAAATGTAATATTATAAAATACTGTATACAAATATTATATCGGCAAATTGATTCCTCATGTTCCGGCCCATTTTTACTGACTATTAATTTCGAGATCACAATCAAAATCGAGATTACAATCTAGATTGTTTACTACTTGTTTGACAAGCTGAGCTGTCAATTGAATTTGACAGATAAAATTGACATAAACCTATGACTCCGTTCAGCGAACCCTCGCTAGTTTAATTTTTATCCGGCGAAAATTTCGCCGGCCATCTTAAACGCACCCCAGCCAGTGAACCTCAGCTGTGAACACACACACCCACCCAGATACACACACACACGCATCAGACATCTGTCATTTTTTACTTTGATTTTGACAGCGCTCACGGTGCTTATTTGGGGCATGGTCGGTGTAATCGCAAGATGACGCATGTCATGACGTCATCTATGACGATTCAAGGGACATCGTTAGCGCGCTCACAGTAATTCGGTACGGGTTTATGGACGCTCAAATCGATTACAGCGTAATTCGGAACGCGCCCTACAGCACATGAAGGTATAGATAAATATGGAGACCACACTTCGAATACCTACTTGAAGCAAAACTTATGCATCGCTATCTCGCTCTCTGTGGGCTGACCCTCTCTTTCTAAGTAGGGTAACCTTTATTTTTATTTTACCTAGGACATTACGTAGTTCCTTTTCATAACTTGTGTTTGATTAAATTAATATATCCACATCTCTGTTCACTTCTAGATTGATGAAAGATGTCAATGATAAATTACGAAAGAAGCTGTTTGCTTACAGTGTGAAAGTTCCTGATTTTTTTTGGCAGTTTGTCATTTTCAATCACGCAAAAAAGTCTTACGTAATTTCGCACAGAAATAGAATATAGACCATGGCCAGTATAAAACTTTAGTTCCTGTAGCAATACGAAATTAATGATCTTCTATCTATCTATCTATATAAATAAAAAGAGAAGTCCTGACAGACTGACTCATCAACGCCCAGCCCAAACCCTTGGACCTAGAAAGCTGACATTTTGCACAGACGTTCCCTTTATAATCTAGACAAGGAATAAGGAAGGATTTTTTGAAATTCAACCCCTAAGGGAGTTAAATAGGGGATGAAAGTTTGTATGGAAAATCGCCATTTTCACGTGGGCGAAGCCGCTGGCAAAAGCTAGTAAATCATAATGACAGAAGAGGTGGTGACACGACCACGGTGGTTGCCTACCGCAAGGGCTGGTGGGGTGGCTCAAGATAATGAATCTGGAAGGATTTGGGAGAGATTTTTGCCCAATACAACTCTAAATCATGAAAAATCATGAAAATCATGAAATCACAAAAAAGATGTTTCTTTTATTTTGTAGACTAATGAAAATGATACATCTAAGATGATTTTTTTTTAAAGATTTCTGGGTAAGTCAGTGTTAAGGTTTTTTACCACTGTGGAATTTTTAATATTATGTATTTTCATCTAAATACGGGGCTATGTATAAAACCTCAAAAAGAAACAAAAACACTTTCTAAATTAAAATCATTTTATTATATTACGAAGACATGTCCTGATTTTTTTAGTCTGTCGTAAAACTCTTTGCGAATCTTAGATTTCTTCTACAGTATTTTTTCTTCAGTTGATTTTATTTACACCTGTACGCCCCTATCAATCTTCGTAGAGACCTGGGCTTCACTGTTGACCTAAAACCAGAAGAGTGTGAAATCAGAACATAATTTTTTATTATTCATTACATTTACTGTATTATTTAAATAGTAATTGGCTATTTGACTACTGTTAAAAATTCACGAAAATGTTATGTTATTCCAAAGAACTAACAGAAATAACACGGTGTGTGAAAAAAGTAATAAAATGTAATAAAGCGAGTATGATAATGACTATATAATTAATGAAGGTCCCACGGAAAGTCCCAGATATATCCCCAATATGGTCACACTACTTCAGTATGACTCCTTAAAAACAAAAACAAATAAAATTGCAGAAAGTCCATGAAATTCAATGTAAAACTGTTTGGTCTTTACATAGTTATCTAAGTTATCATTGACTAAATCATAGGTCAAGGTTTTAAGAAGTAATTAATTGAAAATACAAAGAAATATGCAGAAATATGTTTACAATTATTCAGTGTCAAAAATCCCGATTTAAACACTTACGCGTGAAATCTTATATCACCTCCTGGACACCACGTACTACCACAACCACGCACTACACAAGTTTGCACCATTTTCTCAATTATAACTTTGATTACAGGCAAATATCTCAAACGAAACTGTGAACCGCAAAGTAAACAACCGCCATATTGGTACGATTTATGGTGACATGTGGGGCCAATGTTGCCACATTACCACATCCTTAGGAAATGGGAAAATAATTCACTGATTCGCCAACCTTGTCAAGCATTCGTGACATACTATTTTGGAATTTTAATTTCAGTAATCTTAGTTTAGCTTTTTATTTATTAGCACATTATTTGACAGTATTTAACTTCTGATTACATTTGTGTGGTGACTCTTTTTAAAAATGAAAAAGGAGATTTTAATAACGAGATAGCAATACTATCGTCCACCTTAGAAAGAGAGGTAAGCCCACAGAGAGTGAGATAGAGAATCGTAGGTATTTGACTCAAACTTTTGTTCTAAGTGTGGCCTCCATATTTATCTATTTCTTCATGCTACAGCACGACCATTAAGGCTCTATGGCAAAAAGTCTGACACCGCCGACACCGCAAACGGTGGTCAAAAAATGCTCAGCCCTCTTATCATAATTTTACAAATTTACAGTAAAATTATGTTATGAGGACTGAGCATTTTTTGTAATCAATCAATCAATCAATGATTTATTTTGTTATTATTACATAGATAAGTATGGTTCATGGACCTTTTATAGGTCCATGGTATGGTTACCATAGACTACTATATATATATACACGCCTACTATAATATTCATAGATATATAAATAATATTTGTTCAAACACATAGTGGCTATCTATAACCGTTATGAAGTTACAGCCCTTTTAATTTTAGGGGAGGTTGGGGAGGGGAGGGTTTACAAATTTCAACGCCCCTCAATAGTTTTATGAAAGAAAAAAAAAAAAGGTGAAAAGGGGGGGGGGGTTTAAGGGGGGTGAGGGGGGAGTTTCGAAAAATGATTTCGATTAACGCAAAGGCCCCTCTAAATGAATCTGAAAAAAAATCGTTCCAAGTCTCTTAACTTTCGAGATTCGCCTAAAGGGGGGGAGAAGGGGGGCAAGGGGGGCCACTTTGAAAAATGATTTTTACTTTACCGAACCTCCTCTAAAAAAACACTTCAAGTCTCTTTGTTTCCGAGATACGATAGGGAGGGGGGAAAAGGGGGGGTTTGGGACTTTTTCCATAGTCATGAGAGTTGATTGTTTACGAATCTGTCAAAATATACCCACCTCCGATGGTTACAGATAGTGGAAGAGGTAATACATGAAAGTACACGAAACCCGCTAGTACTACACACTGAAAAAAAAACGTCTCTAGTAGGTTGCAATCTTGCAATGTCTGGGCATTGAAAAAACATTATTATCATAATGAGCAACAATTTGGTCCATTAAATACGATACGATGAAATGGTATGAAGTAACCTCCTCTTTGTTTTAACTATTGAGGAGTACTCTCATGAGGAGGCAATCTTGTCAATGTCTTCAATGGTTCAAACAAAGAGATTTATTTGAATGTCTTTGGGTTCAAATGACTTTAACACTGACACAAATTGTATTTTTTTTACCCGATTTCAATCAAAATCCACGTGTAGTAATATACTACAATCAGTCAGTAGATAAATCGACGATTTTAGTTTATTTTTAGGAAGTCAGTATATTTTAAAGAAAGTTTTTTGTTTGCCAAAGGATTTTCTTAATTTTATTTTGACATACCATAAATAATAAAAATACTTGTAAACCTAACTAGTCTATATTTTTTATCTGTGCTTTGTGGACTGTGATTCTTTACGATTGTCATGGTGTAATAAAGGTTGATTTTGTTTTTGTTCAATTTTCAATTTTTCCTGTAGATGAGCCCTGTTAATAGTGACCACTATGATCAGGCTATTAATTAATCAATGTCGTTGCATCAAGAAATCGAGTAAGTAAATAATAATTTGCTGCAAAAGTAATTACTAAACCATGACCGATTTTTTATTGGTCAGAAATAACGAACAAAAGTCTGACGAGGGCGGGAGCGCTAAAGAAGACCTAAAGCGGAATTTGATTGATTATTATGTTATTTACACTGTCTTTTGTATGACTTCATCGTAGAAACTGTTATTTTTACGTAAACGTAGTGTGTTTTATTATTAATATAAACAGGACTACTGAGAACAATTAATTCGCAGCATCTGCCAATGTTATCTAATTAATATTTTTGTTTCATCATGACCATCACATGGCTGGTGCAGTTCATATTAATTGAAACAAAATAATTCAAAGGAAATTGACCAGAAATCAATAGTTTCATTTGGTCAGTGGGTTGTCTAACCTAACAACCTGAGCCAACTTGTTTTATTATTGACTAATTCATACAAAATACTTTGTCTGTTATTGCCCTACTATTATTTGTATTTTGTTAGTACATACTTGTATATTTAAAATGTTTGTTTTATTTTTCTAGCAATACCATGGGAAAACAGACGGTATCAAAACCTTTCCTTCATAACATATTCAAGGTCATTGTCATATTATTCAAACCAGCCAATCGGACTGCATGATGTTTCACAAAAACCGTTCAATTCAAAGGTTTTCTACCACCCACAGTCCATCAGGCCTTTCTCAACCAGCAGATTTTACTTTGACAAAGAACCTCTAAAACCTTCCTCGAAGGTGGAAGCTGCTGTTGAAACCATAAAGAAAAAAATTGAACAAACATTACATGGCCCACCAATAGACGCACCTCCGAAGAAGCCTTTCAAAGAGCGCTTTATGAATGAGCTCAAACATTACTATCATGGTTTCAGATTACTTTTCATTGAAATAAGGATCTCACTATTCTTATTCTTTAAAATTTTAAGAGGTCACTCATTGACACGAAGGGAACATAGACTGCTGGTCACAACCATAGGTGATCTTTTCAGAATGGTTCCATTTATTGTATTTATAATTGTTCCGTTTTTGGAATTTTTCCTGCCTGTTTATATTAAATTGTTTCCAAATGCTTTACCATCCACATTTGAGAGTAGCGATCAGAAAGAAGCAAAATTAAAGAAACATCTAAAAGGTAAATTGGAAATAGCAAAATTCTTCCAAGAGACATTAGATCAGATGGCTCCACAGTCCAGTGATAGGCATTCAGAGCTGGCAAGAGATTTCTCCAATTTCTTCAGTAGAATCAGAACATCAGGAGATATTGCAACCAGTGAGGAGATTATGAAGTATTCCAAGTTATTTGAAGACGATATCACATTAGATTCATTACAGAGACCCCATTTAGTTGCTTTGTGTAAAGTGGTGGATGCAACTAGTATTGGTACCAGTGCCATGTTACGGTTTAATCTTAAGATGAAGCTGAGGTCATTGGCAGCTGATGACAAGGTCATATCTAAAGAGGGAGTGGATAGTTTAAACTTTAGTGAGTTACAACAAGCTTGTAGAGCGAGAGGCATGAGGGCCTATGGTGTGTCAGAAGAGCGTTTAAAAAAGGAATTGAAGAATTGGCTGGATTTATCTTTAAATGAGAAGGTGCCGCCATCTTTGCTGCTGTTGTCAAGAGCCCTGATGGTGCCTGAACACGTCCCTACCACATACAAGCTGAAGGCGACCATTTCTGCTTTGCCAGAACAAGTTGCTACTCAGACAAAGGCTGCTATTGGGGAGAAGGAAGGCAAACTGGACTTCAAGGTAACAATACACCACTTATTTAGTTACAAAGCTATTTTAAAAATTAATTGCATACGCGCGTAAAACACGATAGAAACACGATTGAAGCGCGTACAAACAAAGGGTCCGTTTGGGATCGCTGTATCTTCGCGTATACGCGCCGACGACGCGCGTTTCACGATCGCCCCGTGTGCTTAGGTTACAACAAGGTTGCGTTCAAATCTAGTTTGAAGCGCGTTTATGCGCGTCGTCGTCGGCGCCGTAGAAAATACGCCGTGTGCTAGGGTAACATTCTTTGGATATGATGACAATAACTTTATTATTGTAAGTACTTTTTAATTCCAGGCTAAAGCTGACGCTATCAAATTAGAAGTCCTGAAGATCAAAGAAGAAATGAAAGAGAACCTAGAGGCGGAGAAAGAGAAACAGATCCTTGAAGCAAAGAAGAGAGAGAAGGAAGAACTCAAAGACAAAGCACCAGTTATCGAAGTTGAGGGTGCTACCCCTATGACAGACCCAGCTCCTGTCATTGCTGTTGATACAGTTAAAGCGACGAAATCTGAAGAAGGTCTCTCTGGCAAAGACATTGAAGTTATTGAGGATGCTTTAGAGAAATTAGGTAAGTTCACATTGGCAATTTTCCATTTTTTTCTCTATCTACGGAAGTTCAAGTTTGTGTTGTGGCCTTCACAATTACGTATTCTTCACGTTTTGTCATTCACATAAATAGATTATGTGTGACATGTGCTCCAAACGTGTTTGAACTCTGGACGTCATAGGTAGTGCCTATGAAAGTTTCATTTGCATGTCGTTGAATTTATGGCTTTGTTGTGATGTTGATCTATTTTCTTTCACTGCGTTTTCCTAATCAGTGATCCCGCGTTTGTTAGGCAGCAACACGTTTCCGGTTTTAACTAGTTTGTTGCATACATTATCAAATAACATGCACATTGCACTACCTTGTCAACATTTTAACATGAATCAACACAATGGAGAGCTAATTTTAAAAATGTTGTTATCTTAAAATAATTTAGTGACAACAGGAGTAGATGTTTACTGATAAAAATCGCGTGTCTTATATTTCGAAGGTAAACAACTAGATACGGTATTGGTCCAATTATCTTCTCATTGATAATACTTGGCACCCTACTCTGTTAAATAACGTCTCAACTGCTGTTGTCTGTTGAATTTCTATTTAACTTTCCTATAAAACCGTAGCGCGATGATTATCTCTATTAAAATTATTTTTAGCCTGCCGTTCTCCGCGCTCAGTATCGTTCGATTATTTATTATCTTATTACGATATCTATTTCTCACGTCAGTTTTCGTCTTGGAATCTTTCCATAAGCCAAGTTCAACGTTTACGCCCGGTTGCACCGCCAATAACTAAATACTTAACGCTAATCTTTTTAAATCATCATTCATCCTCTGTCAATCACAAACGACGAGAGAAACTGAACGACCGCGACGTTTCAAATCATCATCATCATCAGCCATAAGACGTCCACTGCTGAACAAAGGCCTCCCCCATAGAACGCCATAAAGAATGGCAGCCTGCCGTTTGCATATCCACCGGTTGCCCGCGACTCTCACAATTTAAATCATTTAGCGGTAATTGCTTTGGTGCATTGTGGTGTAAGCGGTCCTTAGGCGAGACCTAAACAGTGGTAACTAACGCCTTTATACCCAGCATCGGCGAGGCTGACTGGTTAAATTGACCAACGCTCTATAAAGCAGTGGTAAAACTTGCGTTTTTGTGGTGCTAACTAGCTTTTGTTCGCGTGGAAATATGTGAGATAAAAAAAAGATGGCCTATGTATGTCCATTACGATCCGATTAGCCGTTTAGTTGTGAAAAAGCATCAAACAAACAAACAGAGCTACTTCCGCATTTATTAAAAGTATGAATTAATAGGCATTACGAGTATTAATTTGGCAACATGCAATGTTATTTCGGGGAATAAGTCAGATATTTCAGTTCATAGGAATACTCCACCGCAATAGCATAATATTATGCAGACCAATGAGTCATACTGTTTGTAAATAAAGTCTTCTAGAATGTTACCGTTAGATATAGCTATTATTATTCCTAGTGCGTACGTAATTAGTTCCATAGCGCAATTATGTGTGACGGTTGGTTGCTTTTTGTTACGAATGAGGACTTAGTGCATGTTTACGTACGCGCGGCGCGGCGCGCGGCGCGGCCGGCGACGCGATCCGCACTAAATTCAAACGTATGGCGGTGTATGAGTGCGTTCACGGAGAAGCGAATTTATACGCGATTGCTTGAATTTGAGGCGGCGGCCGCGGCGGCGAACGCGGCGGCGGCCGCGGCGATGCACGCGGCGGTTTATTCTCGATGAAGCGATGCCCGCGACGGAACTTGGCCTTGAAAATTCGCGGCGGCCGCCGCCGCGGCCGCCGCGCCGCGTCTCTATGTAAACCGTCGTACATTGCCATACGTTTGTGTTTGCGCGAACGATGATATCTGCCGCTGCACGCATCGCCTGTCCGTGAACACAAAATTCGCTCGACGCGTCGCTCGACGCGTCGCCGGCCGCGCCGCACGCCGCGCCGCGCGTACGTAAACATGCACTTATTAGTAGTTTAAAATAGGTCTGTATCTGTCTATCACCTAGGAATATTATTATTTTGTGATCGCAACCACAACTGCAGAGTTAGAGTGAGAGTGGTTTTCGATATAAATTCAAAATTTTTGTCATGATCGGCTTATGCCAAAAGTATTCCAATATCATACATACATAAGCATGATATACATTTAATATGTTCCCGTGAGCGCTTTTTTGGACAAAAAGGAGCGGTAGGCTTCGCTCCCTTTGGAAGAAAATCGCGAGCAGAAGCTAATATCATTTTCTTAATTTAAGCAGGACACATTTCAAAGATGATCTTCATTTCAGCCAAAAGACGTCCACTGCTGGACATAGGCCTCCCCCAAGATGATGATGATGACGTAAAATGAATACCAGAAAGACCGCTAATTTTCGTCTGTCAACAAGCGTTTTCCCTATAAAGTATAATTGTATTTATTGTTTTGGAGTAATGCCCAGGTCCGTTTCACCGTTAGGATCGTCCATTCACCTCTGATTTGGCGGAGATTTTGGCCTTACAAAGTTACTATCGTACGATCTCTGTGTTACTGAGAAATTCGGTTTTCTGTGCCAGGTTTTCACGGTATGATGCATACGCGTAAAGTACGACGTAGCGACTTCGATAGAATTCACATGTGAGATAAAGTAATAAGTCAGTAACTAGTTATATTTCATCATCAATATAGTTAGGTAGTATTACCAAAGATAGTATTTACCAAAGTACCTATATTGATGAATAAATATCGATACTTACAGGTACATACGCGAACACCATTCAAAAGTTTTAGATAATTCGGCTGCAACTTTTAATTCGTCACATATAGCAGTCCACACTGGTCTACATTGGTCTTTCCCGATTCAAAGCATTCAACTCGATTCCCTCCCAGCCGCCTGCAAAGATTTCGAAGTTCTAACCTGATAACCCACAACATCAATTAGACAGAAATTGCATAAGAATTCGAGTTTTTAGGTTGGCTGTGTGAAGTGATAATAAATTGTAGAACATTGCGGTTTGGGAGACTCATATATCATTTTGACGTAGGTACAAAAATATCATGCGGATCTTCAGAGATGTTCTTTTTGTCGTATCGATGTTACTTCCATATTACACGGTTTGGTCCCAGTAGATGGCCACGTTTAGCAGCGGTGCTATTCAGGTCAAGAGTACAGGTAAACGGATACCCTCAAGCAAGTGGGTCATTATTTGATCCGGAGCGCACGTACTCGCATTCGGTGTTGGAGGAACCAATAATACCCCACTTTGCTAGATTATATTTGCAGCGGCCTACTTGGGTCGCAATCGATTTAGGGCTTTCCAAATATGCCACTGTATTTCACTGCCGGGAGCCAGGTGTTCTTGGGGCTTCAAGATGCCTTGCGGTAGTGGATATCTCTCTTGCCATAATTTGCTAAGATTTATTTCACATTAATTTTGTTTTTGGTAAAACTTAAACTTATTTAATTCCATGTCATTCACAGCTGAACAAAAGAAGTCCTTACTTCTTGAGAAGGAGAGCATCCAAGAAATGAAGAGGGAGCTTCTGGACTACAATGAGGATGTCCAAGAGATGGACGAGATCGTCAAGACTAAGCAGGCTGACCTCAAACTATCGAAGGGTGCTCGCAGGTTTGTGTTACTTCTTTAATCCTACTAATATTATAAATGCGAAAGTTTGTAAGATTGGATGTTTGTTACTTTGTTACTCTTTCACGTAAAAAACTACTGAACGGATTTGCATAAAATTTGGTACACAGATTTCTATTCTATTTATCTTCGGGGACGCCGGCAGACACCAGACGGGCGATCAGTCCTTTCATTGTGGATTATTTCGCCTACACAGATAGTTTATATTATATGTGTGAATGAAATTGTCATAATATTTGTACATAATCCAGTTTCAACCGGAAATTCGATGATAATATTCGATATTGAAATAAATCATAGCACACAATATCATTTCCTCTTGTACCTTTATGGCCCGTTTTCCATCAAAGCGGAGAGGAGCGGAGGCGAGAGATAATCAATCGGTCAATCACATCAGTTAAAATTTACTGGTCTTTCGCCCATCCAGTGATTGGTCGGATTTGGCACATCTCACGGAATCTCACCGCTCTGCTCGTCTCAATTTTCATTCAAACAATTCATGTCTAAGAAGATAACAAATTGAGCAATCAGTCTATCACGGTATAATCTTGTTTGTTATCATATTTATAATCGGTTGCAATATTGTTTGGTTGATTGATTAGCTATTATTTCTAAAAATATCTAAGTTACCAAGTTTAGTAGGCCACTGTACTAAAACAATAATCAATTTTCAGACGTCATTTCTGATATTTGATAAAAGGACATGATGCAATATTTATTTTAAAACATAATCCTAAACATGCATGTTAGTACTTGTAACAAATCGTTCGGTTTAGTCATACGATCGCCTGTAAAGTCGAAAATGTTGGGCATAGGTAACAAAAAAAAATCATTGTATGAATTGAAATGTCATCGAATGAAAACGAATTGTTATATATAATCACGCCATCTTTGTTTGGGTTGTATAATACCCATAGTCAACCTTGACTAATCCTATCAGAAAACCCACTCATATAATTCACACTGCATTCTTTACAGATTGTACAAGGCCGTCAACAACATGATAGGGAAACTTGATGCCGCATTAGAAATGCTAGATTCCAAGGAAAGAGCCCTGAAGACCACACTGGAACAGACCAAGACTGAACCAGGCAAGGCGGTGGAACAACTCATCCAGATTGATGAACTCATGCATTCCATTAAGAGTCTACAGAAGGTGCCAGATGAAGCCAAGTTGAAGTTGATTCAGGATGTGCTTGGTAGGCTTGATGATGACTTTGATGGGCAGCTGAAGATTGATGATGTTTTGAAGGTCAGTACTGTACTTGTTATTTGTTTATTTAATTTGGGTTTTCAACAATGAGTACACTATAAATTAATTACTATATATAGGAAAACATTTCAAAGCAAGCAACATTACACAGCATACTGAGAAGTGAGAACAAGAATCTTCAGTTAAGATAGGCCAAACAGAATCAAACTTAATAACAATTTAACATTTTCTTGAGAGAAGGATCTACGTCAATCTACGACATAAGTCGATGTCTTCATCGTGTTTTTTGTATACATACAGCATACAAATGATATAATGTATTGTAATCACTAAACAGTGATCAATGCCCTCTTAAAGTATAATTTGTTATGTTAAAACTGTCGGTAGAATGTTTTCAGCAAAAGACTGTTTTCGCAATGTAACAACAATAATTTAGTACCTACTTCATTGAGCTAATGACATGATCGGAAAAAAACTAACAACCAAACAATTTTAGTACTGTGATAATAAAAGTAAGTGTAACGTGTTCGCTCGTTAGTTTAAAATGCAGCGGTTGTTGCGGTGGTCCCGTCTCTCAGTGAATTAATAAAAAAACACGAGACGAGCCTTCTGCACGCGCCGCACGACGCCCCGCGCCTCCGTAAACGAGCACTAAGTATACAAGAAAATACATAGCAACATTAATCTAAACTAGCTTTTTAGATTGGGTATTATCGTTTCTGATAACAACGATTCATACTAATTACCTATGTGTTATAAATCCGAAAGTAGCTCTTCCCGTCTATCTAATTTGGCTCAAACAAGCCCAGCTTGAGAATTTCCACATTTATTATGCGCACAGCCATAGTGTGGAACTTTCTGCCTCTCGGAATCTGTGTTCTCTGCCACATTTAACCCTTCTGCCTGCTAAGCAAACCTGAACAGACATTTTCTAGGCATGCTCGTTCCGTCATAGACCTGATCCATCGTTTTCCATTATGCGCGATCGCGTGGTCAAGAGCAGGCCCATTCTGCAATAACAATAAAATTTGGTTTAGACTTGATCTTTTTATTCCGGCGCAGGTGGTATGTTCCCGTTGATTATTTTCCGACAGCGAAAGTGGATATAAGCTAGGAAATATCTAATCAAATACAATCATTATCAATCACCACATGAAAAAGGTGCAAAAACGACCTATGTACACTGTACAGTCGTGTGGTAAACGTGCCAAGGTCAATGTCAACTTTTCACCACGATGTCACACGTGACTGATCACAAACCGTATCGAATACCCCACCAGTGGTTATAAACGCGATAACATAATATGTAGTATATGACCTCTTTCTGTTCACTAGACTTCCGTGTTATCACTGCTTAATAATAATCTTCAAGGTCAACGTAAAATTATACATTACATTAGCTCCTTCTTGGTAAAAACTTGACATATAAGGCTTTATGTGGTCTTACCTTTGCATAAAAAACAAACGGTTTTGTGGTTATGTAATGTTTTCGTTACGAAATCAACAAGAGAGAATGTTGATGTGTATTAGTGGTGTATGTTTATTTAAGAGCTTCTCGAAACTTCCTCAGTATTTTTAAATTAGAATGTGTTGTTTAGTTTAAAAGATAGACTACCCAAAAGAGATAAAATCCTTTCATCTCTATTCTTAAGAATTAAGATTGATAATACAAAGCAGATACATATTATGTAGGTATGTAGATATATAAAAGCAAGTTATTGACTTCTAGAAAACGTGGTAAGGTCAGACTGAACGTCTGCAACGGTCACTGACCTCATGACATTAGCAGCTAATATTTTTAGTTCAATATTTTGTGACGCAATGTCTGGCTCAACAGTATTATCATAATAATATGTGTAAGTACTTCAGTTAATTAGAGAGAATAATAGAATGTTTATCACCGTTTTATCTTTTATTGCCAGCTGCATTTGAAATGGCAATATTGCGTCCTTGAAGTGGCTAATAAATAAAAATGATTTTTATGTTTGTTGAATTTATAAATGTTATACTGTAGCTTATGAAACCTGGATTGTTATTGAGTAGAAACATATACAAGGTGTAAACCGTCAACCAAGCATTGAACTAAGTAACCCTACACTCCAATTATTGCTGAAATACAGCTTTTTGTGGGTGAAACATCACGGGTCTGGTTGTTGGATGTTACACGTTCTCTCACCGACATTAGTTCTAAGACATATCCGTAATATATTAAAAACTCATACTAAAGTCGAATAGAATCCCAATTCCTCTACTTTTATCAAAACGCTCAAATAACCCATAATTTCTCAAATTTCAGATGCTCGAAATAATTGGCAACGAAAACGTGAATCTATCCGAGAAGCAGGTGTCCGAACTGATCGAGTTACTGGATAAGGAAGAAATCCTGGAGGTGGAGAGCAAGATTCAGAAGGCGCTCGATAAGGCGGCCGTGGCTGCTAAGGAGACGGACAAACCCAGCGACTCTGAGGGGAAGGTAATGTCTTGAAGTCCTATTAGTAACACTTATAATAACAACGAATAGCGCCCATGCTGCTACGAAACTGAGATGGTGCCAATTCGAACTTATAATATGAGTTGGTTATTGGTGTGAGGAAAGGAAGAGTACACACGGCTACACATCAAGCTATACAAAACCAGTATAATCTGATCGTTCATTGTGCGAAAAGATCTAGTAAAGTGCGGCCAAGATTAACTGGTTTTGTATAGCTTGAAGTGTAGCCGTGTGTACTTCTTATTGTGCATACGCTTCAGCATCTACCTAGGCTTTTCCAACTTTGTTGGGGTCGGCTTCCAGTTAAATGGGATGCAGCTGAATACCGTCCAGTAATTTAAATTGAACGACTGCCGATCTGTCCTTTACAACACAGTTAGAATGGCTAATACGATAAGGATACCTCTTTGTCAGACTTTCAGGCTGACTACTTTTACATCTTCAAATGACAGTGCATTTTGTGCAGTATAGTATGTTTTTCAATAATATACGACATAGCTGCTATTCGGGAAAATAAATACTGTGACGCAAATGGCCAGTCTCGAAGTTTAGTGTTTTTATCTCAATCGTCACATCCACTTGCAAGGCGATGCGCAGTTCGGGTGTCATCAAACTTTATCTCGGTCAGCTGTGCCGAATGTGTATTCAAATAAATACAATGAATGATGTGAATGTGTATGTGTATTAAAGGCCACTTGTGCGATACCGATGTTTTGTTTGTTGCTTCTCACACAAGGTCATAAGAAATTTAAAAAATGACGCAACATTTTTTATGCACTTAACTTTAAATTTCAAACTTTTATTCAGCATGTGCATAACTAGATGTATGAACATGGATGAAGCAAAATTAAAGTATCGTAGCAGGTAGCAGATTGTTTCAATATATCCCCTTCGTGAATGAAGCCGGTTTGTATATAGTACTTGACTTTACCTTTTCTATTTCGTTACAGAGTTTATTCGACATAATACGAGAAGCCCAGAAGAGGCGAGAAATAAAGCGAGCCGCCGAACAAGCAGCTCTCGCTAAGAGCGAAGGTATCGTCACCAAACCCGAGGAAACAAGTAAACGGCCTCAAAGCCACTGAGTTATGTACCTGTACTCAGTCAAGGTGTAAATAACTATACTAGTGGACTGTTCTTACTCCTGTTTACGCCTTCATGCTGGTTTAGGTGACGATAAATTAGCAAAGATGGCGCTCGGCGTTTGTATTTAAATAAGAAGCGTTCGGATACGTGCAACACACAATTTTTATTTGATTGAGGCAAAGGAGGCCTTATATGGCGTCCACATTTCATCAGCTACGTTTAAGTTCCATTTCACCCGAGGCGAGTCCATTGACATTATACATATTGATTCGTCGATACGAAAAATGTGGTTGTTCACAGTCAAAAATTGAGTTGCATCATGTGAAAGCGTCTTATACCTATACATTAGCATAGCTGTTGTACTAGAGTAACGACATAAACATATATATTATGTAGAAGAAATAAAATATTATTTATGTAATGATAAAATTAATGTGTTACCCTAATGACAATAAGCATTTTGTAACATGTAATCAATCACACATGAATCTGTAAATAACGTTTATATACATTGTTATGCTTAAAACCTAAACTTTCCATGCCATACAAAGTTGTTAGTTGGTTCTCGTGTTTTTATTTATTCCTGGTTCGTTTTTGTTAAATATGTATTACATTGATGCATTTCTGTGATCACTTCAGTTTAAGTTTTATTTTAGTTTATTTTATCAAAAATATGTTGCGCACAAAATGTGTATCTCTAGCTGTACACTTAGTTCTGTTCAATTGTAAATTGGATATTATATTACTAATACTGCTAAATATTTTCCTAGATACCTGATTACTATAAATTTGGATGTGTATATTATGTATATTTACTGCTTGGAGAGTACTGTTTACAACTAGTTGATATTCAGAAGTATGTTTGATTTAATTTGTTACAGCAATGTGGTGGTAGAAAATGCCTATGACGTTAGTGCGCGATAAATAAATTTTATTTTATGTTCGTTTATTTTTGTTTTAACAAGTGTTGAAGCTAATGACATTCAGGACAATTAAAGCACATAATAAGTAAATGAGTATCAACTGTTTTGTATTAAATCAATTTCCAACTGCATGTTATAGCAGATGGTGTAGCACCAGTTTAAATGCCTATTCCTTCCTAAGATATTCTTTCTCTACACATATTGATATAACCTTTTTATTGCTTTACCAACAGTAGGTATTGGTAATGTTTTTTTTTTCAACAAGTCAGTTACTGTTATTTGATGTACTGAAAAATAAAGTTCTAAAGAGTAAGAGAATAAAGAGATCGATAACAATCATATTGTTTTATTTTATGTGCGTGTGACATTTCTATGCAATATTCCGTGGCAATGTTGCCTTCACGCGACCTTGGGAGATATAAGTTACCAACGTTGCTAGGTTGTTGGTCGAATTTGCCCCTAAGCCATCATGATGCGAATCGACACAAAATAAAGAAAAGAAAGTATATGTTAATAAATCAGGTGTACGTCATACAATAAAATAATAACTCTGACCCTGAAGTAAAACAATACAAACGATGCACATACTTATCCTTGCCGATATTTATAACAATTTTTGAATTTACCGCCTTTAAGTGGCGTGAAAGTCGAACATCCGGTTTTGAACACTGGATGCTCATTGGATGAATTTTGAAATCCACGTACTAGATTAGCCAATAGTCATATTTCGACGAATCACAAGGTGTATGTAATGTACTCACGGACTGCCAGGCCGCCATCTTTAATGATTTTGAAAAGCGAAGCAATGTGATTGGTTAATAGCAAGACGTCATTCCAGTCTTTTGACGGAGTTGCGCAAATTAAAATAATTTTATGTGACTCTCACTCACTCATTGCGGCTGCCATGTTTTTTTTCATGTGGGGTGTGTGTGTATTGATATAACATGATAGTTTAACCCCGTATAAACTGTTACAGGTGAGTAATTTCTGTTAATTCTAATTGTTTTCATGTGTCAATGCGGAAGAAGGTTCATGGCGCGTCCTCAGTGAAAGTGCATCATGTAACACTGTCGCCTTCTTGTGAAATTGCATCGTATCGTAGATGAATTAAAGTAGAATGAGTACCTACCTATGACTCAGTGCTAAACGACGATAAAATATTTGCCGTACCCAGCGTGATACTACGCTTTGTTGATGTGTAGCAAAAAGTATTGTTAGGGTGACGTTGCGAATGCGAGAAGGCTTCGCCCGCGCTCACCCTCACTCGCCGCTCGGGTGACGTTTTGGCGCCATCGACCCATTTAGTTTGCACGGCGGGGCGGGCATGGTACTCACGGCACACTAAATTCTTTGTTAAATCTCAATGACCTCTGTATCAAAACATTGAATGATAGTAAAATGTCCGTTTTATTTTGCAGAAATAAGGGGTGCACTTAGTGCGTCATTTGTTAATAACTAGTGACAATGCGATTGCTAAAACATTAAAGCGAAGCACTGCACTACGAAAACTGACCCACTAGCAAAGAATAGGCCAAAGAAATTAAGCATGTATTAGTAACGGAGGAATTAAAGGATCGATTTATATCACACGGCCCACGGCAATTGTAAAATGGACTCACGATTATTATACAAGATGATGGTGTTTGATAACGGCAGACACTATCAAGGACAGCATGCGTAAGCATAAGAGAGAGAGCCAGGCGTTTGCCTGCTGGCCTGCCACGTCGAGAGAACTTCATCAAACTCCACACTCCAGCATCTGATACCCACACACTTGGTACAGGTAAGTCTCTCCGACACTCTTTACTTACCTCTATTCATTGCAATTCTATGTAAATACATGTCACTATCATGTTTTGTTCAGTCAAAGGCAACTAGATTCGGCAAGATATTATGAATAAGGCAACAAACATCACTAAATGGCTTCGTGTTTATCACAAACAAGTAAATTAAGTACAAAAGTGAACAGAAGAATGTTCTAATCAATTAACTCAACATCATTAAGTATCTTGGCATGATCTGTTCAGTAAATAAGTGATAAACTAATTAGGCTATTAAACACCATTAGAAGCACATATTTAAAGTAACGATGAAATAGTGATTTGCCAACGCTAGTGATCAAATAATAATCAGTATGAACTAATTATTGTTTTTTCGACTGTCAAGAGGAAATGCAGTGCTCAGTAACACTGGAAAGTGACCATAACAGTGGGAATGTAAAAATGAAGACAATTAACAGTTATAAGAATCCTTACAAAAAGGTCGGTTTTGCATCTATTCCAATGTTATATGTTATTTTTATAGGCAACATGATACTATTTTATGTTTTTGTCTGGTTATTTGTGGAACCCAAATGTTTTTTTTATGGTTTTCCTTGTGGGAGTGATTAGACTGTATTTTTTATTTAGACGTTGCCTGAACCTACAGGAAGTTTCCTCATTAATGATTGTTGCCTATGAAAGCACCGCACCCCACTGTATTTGATGTCCTGTTTGGTTTGCACTCTAGTTAAGGAACATTGCTGCATTCTTCCTTTGTTCCATTGTTGAAAGCTACTTGTAATAATTATTTGCAATATCATTGTATGCACATATTTTATTTTCTGTAACATCTACTTTTTGAGAGTGACGTTTTGCAGGACATAGAACATAATGTTTTTTTTATCATCCTACCAACATTACCCGTTTGTGGTTTTTTTCATTCTCATTCAAATTTTATTCTCATTAGTTAATTTCATCTTTTTGTAGTTAAGTGTTACTTTCATTCTGTGGTTTCTTCTCAAAACTAGTTTTACTGTAGCTGCTATACATACATAAATCTATGAATGAAAATAAGGTTCCCAAAAAACAAGTTTAACTTCATAAACTAGGTATGTGAAGAAAATTAGTGTTGATTGACTGTCATAATGGTTATACATAATGGCTGTCTAGATAAGAACTGTCTATCTGTAGCTGTTTCTATGATCAATAAACAGCAGGGCTTAGACAGTAGATCACCAGTAAAGATAACATTACCATCATAAATGCATGTGAAGCAGCTACACTACTACTGTTCTTACATTATACTATTACAATCATCATTATTTGGTAGTAGTAAAAAGTTTAATACATATCTGGATGCTATTGTGACATTTTGAATTGATTCTTTTCAGGAACCAAATCTTGACAACATTGTTGATCAGCTGTGCACACAACTCCAGGACATCAAAGATCAAGAGGGTGCGTCACGAGTAGGCATGCCCACGTGTTCCATAGAAGAAACTGAGGCTGTTCGTCGATATTACGCTGCGTTTCCGGCTTTAAAAAAAGGTCGAGAGTCGCCACTACCGTATTATCTCCCACCGCCAGCGTGGTGTCGCAAATCAGAGCCAGATTCTAAGATCAAAATGCAAAGTGAATTATCAGTGTCTAAAGATTGGAATTCTAAAAACAAGAAACTAACTTCAGGGAAAGAGCGACGTAATTCATACCACGGTCAGAAGAAGAACAACAAGAAACGTTGCAACAGCTACAGTAAGTCCTTTGATAGCAAAGAGATTCTGCCTGAGTGGGTAACACACGAGGGTGTTTGGGATATAGAAACACAAGACCCGGTGAAAGAGTTCATCAGAGCCATAGCATTAGACGAGGGTTACGGCACGTGCGAGAATACCGTCACAGACGAGATCAAAGAAATCACAGAAGGGAAAATCGGAATGAACGAAAACATGGTGCCTGACTGGGACGACAGCCTCGACCTTGACGGCGGGTGGGTTATCACTGAGGACCTCAAACCGCGCGTCCGCACGCCCATGGAGGAGGAACTGTACGCCAAGTTCGAGGCTAAGTTCGATCGCAGCATCGAAGCTCTGTGGTCTAAAGACCAGAACACACCCGACGATGAGTATCAGGACCTTCCGATAGACTTCCAAGACCTACTGTCATCTCCATCCGACCGTTTGTTCGCCGATCCGTCCGCCGAGAAGTGCAGTCTTATATCTCTCACTGAGAGCATATGGTCCACAGAAGCTGCAGACTTCCCGCCTCCGCTCGACCGCGGAGACTCGCCATCGCGCATTGCTGATGCTCTGCATGACCGCTTCCGGCCGCTCAACCTGGCCGACGTGGTCGAGCCAGAGCCGCGCGAGCTCGAGTCGTTCGCACTGTACGAAGGTGACGAGATCTACGACGCTCTGACCACAGTCGCGAACACGATGCGCTCCTTCACGGCGATCAACCACAGCCGCGACCGCAGCGGCTTCGCCGAGGTGCCGCCACGTCGCACCCGCGCCCCCCGCCCCGCCCCCGCACGCGACCCGCCCCCTCGCCCGCCGTCCACTCGGCCGCGTGAGGATCTGCTCACCTCTGCGCGCACGCACTTCCGCCCCATCCGCCGCGAAACCGACGCCGAACCGCCGCGATACGCTGATGGCGACACTTTCGACATCTGCGGCGATCCCGACACTGTCGAATTCCGTCGCAGTGACTCTGGCGGCCTCTACCTGGGCACGGGCACCGAACGGTACCTCGAGTATCGCGCGACGCGCAGTATCGACTACGGGCGCCTCAACCTCACTGCGGCGCAGCGCTGCCCGGACATGGAAGAGCCAGGCCTGCGCCTGCGCTTCCCGCTGCGTCAGTTAGATGCGGGCATGCAGAC
Source organism: Diarsia mendica (assembly GCA_949316265.1). Lineage (NCBI taxonomy): Eukaryota > Metazoa > Arthropoda > Insecta > Lepidoptera > Noctuidae > Diarsia > Diarsia mendica. Next base: position 19,569,150 of record OX438900.1, on the reverse strand, counting down.
GGACGAGCCGCCCGAGAGCGCCGCGCCGCGTCCCGCCGCTGCTGCCTGGGCGCCATGCGAGGAATGCGGTCGCGCCGCCAAGAAGATGCGGCCCAGCGCCGCACGCTCCATCTGGAGCCAGCGCGCGTGTCCCGCCTGCGAGCCCGCGCCTCCCGCGCCGCCAGCCGCCGCGCCGCCGCCCGACGAGCTGTCGCGCGAGTGGGAGGAGCTGCTGTCGGACATCAGCGCGGCGCACGCGCAGTACGCGGGCGGTGAGGCGCCGGACGAGGGCCGCGGCGACCGCAAGCGGCGGCACAGCGCCGCGCTGCGCTGTGCGGCACAGTGCACGCACCCGCACGCGCGCTTCCTGCCGTGCTGCACGCTCGCGCTCGACCGCCCGCTCACGCGCTAGTGCTCCCGCCCGCGCGCCGCACTTCGCCGCAGTAGCCGCCGCTCACCCGCACGGTGCCGCATGCATGACGTCAGCGCTCGCGCTCGGCCTGCACTCGGCACCAGAGAGCGACTACTACCGCAGCTCGGAGCGGCCACTGCGGCGGACGGTCTCAGTGTTGATCGTTTCCTTTCCTGATCCATCGCCCAATCTGTATATATATCGCCCTCTTTGTTCTTCGAGCGTAATATTGTTTGTATGTCGAAAGTGAGAAATCGCAGCTTTTCAAATTCGAAAACGACGTGCCGCCGTGATCGGTCTCGAGAAGACGTCCTTAGTGGCTCGATTGCTCTTTCAAGTGGCATTAGAATGAAAAAGTTAGCAATAATAATAGGATTAATTAGCGAAGCCTTAAAACGTTACTTTCTCCGAGTGTGTAGGGTTGTCGAGGTACAACAGTGGAAGGCTAGAAGTGCTAACATATCTTATGATTGTAGATATTGACGGGAAGGGAGGAGTTATAATGTAACGTTAATTTTAGTTCAATGTTTTCTTTGTAGAGATTTCATATTGATGTAGGAATGTTTGATGGAATGCTCTCGCTTCATAGTCGATACTCGGCGAAAATTGATTAAAGTGCGAAAGTGTTCGGTATTGTGCGTTATTATCCAATAATGGCCTTGAAGTAATCAGCAGCATTTCTGCATCGTTATAATTATTATATTTATTTTTAAATGTTTTGTTGGGAAAATATATACATACTTTATTTGTTTTAGTTCAAAAATTACATATTAACGCAAAACGAGACGAAAGCATTCCATAGCAAACATGATAGGACGATTCTAATATAATTCTTACAATAATATCGTCCCGACTTGTTTAATAATTTGTTAATATAAAATATAAGTAGAACAGGTATTTTATTTTTGTTAGTATTTTCGTTTACGTTTCCAGGCGATCTAAATTCATTCAAAATTTTATATCGTATAAAAGTAAATTGTTCTGTTTTCTTTTGCAACATTTTTGAACGCGAACATTAATGTAAGGAGATGATTAGACGCGTCTCCCGCTGTCCAGCAGTGGGTACGCCTTTCGGCCATTGTTCGCGAAAGATGTACCCACAGTTGAAACTGTTTCCAAGCCGAACATGTCGAGATGCGGCTTTATGTCCGAGGTTCGAACGATATCGGAAGCGGACATTATTGTTTGTCCATGTTGAATAAGTTATACACGCGGCGATTTTATTGATTTGCCGCATTATATAATGTAGGGTGGCGAACGCGTCGCGGGTTTGTGTTCATTCTTGATACCGTGATGACCCGTTGCGTTCTGCCGGATAGTGGTTATTCGAGGTGTTAGCAGTTTTGTATGAAGCTGGACTATGTTAGTGGGGGGGCCGAAGCCCCCCGAGTGTCGTCGATTACGATGAACTATGTGTCGTGCTCTTCTTTGATATATGCCCGGCCCACGCTGTTCACCGTTTACGGACGCACGTTTTCTTTGCGAAAACGGTTGGTTAACTTTTTATAAGATGTATCGGCATGCCTTGCGTTACATGATGGCGGCACGACGAAACGGTGAGCAGCGATGACCATCAATTGTAACATAATTTACAGCTCCAAATATGGATTGTAACAGTTCATATAGGCGTAACTGTTATTATAGTTCATAAACATAAGAATCGTATGTTATATTTTCGTATATTTTCATTTTACACGGGGTGTGAGTGCCGGCGTGTTAGACGTTGCACCGAGTGTACAGCGTAGTAGAACGGTCGCAGCGCCCCCTAGCGTCGACTTTCCACACTCGCTCTGTACACCGCCCCATAACTTATATTTATTTTATTTGAAAGCCTTGCCTAGTTACAATTTCATATAAAACTTTTAATATTCGTGCATACTTTTCTATTTTATGTGTCGTGTTTTATATATTTATTTTTATGTAGTGTGATTTACTTCTGTTTGTAATAACTGAAAACGGAAAATGTAAAAAAAAATGTCATTGCAAAATTTCCATCAGGAAGGCTATCCTTGTATATATTTAGTATATTGTGAATTTAATGTATAGTCATTTTCAGTTCTTTTAAATGATGTATCATTATATGTTCGCTAATTCTTTTGTCAATTTCCTTATCTGAAATATTTGATGTTTATGTTCATGCGGGTAGACAAGTACATCAGTTTACGATTCTACAATGTTTCAGATATTGAAATGTTCACGTAAAGCTACGTTATTAGAGCGGTTGGGTATTTTTAAACTCATTCAACTAATTAATTCACATTCATTTTCTTGTGTCACGTAATGTATTTCATTTTTTCTGTCATAAGTTCATATTATATTGTACTTATTCCATTAACGATATTCGCTAAAGGATACCTCGATAAAAAAATATTTGAAAAACAAAAAAAAAATGTGTTAGATTCAAGTTTGCATATAATATTATGTTTGATTAGATATTAATCTAATGTAATGTGCCTATGCACTTGATTGTCTAAAATTATCCAGAACAGCCGTGGATAATAATGTTTTTCGACAAATGTTGAAGGATTGTTTGAACATTTGTTGGAAAACAAAAGGAGTTTGCTACGGTATTCGGTACCGGGGACTTATTACAATCATAGATACGCCAGACCTATGCAAACTCCTTAGATTTGAAATGGGACGTGAATAAAACCATCGAGACCAATCCTATACCTATATTATGACAACCTTATTATGACATCCTTGCGACGTCCGATGTTCTATTGTCTGATGGGTTTATCAACGTCTTATTTTATTACCGAGCCTATAGAGTCACTTGTGTCAGCTTACGTGTTAACTTTCACGTTACTTGATTGCTGTGCCAACGAGAAGCTAGCACAAGTGGACTTATAGGCGGTTTACCGGTCCCCGAAAATCAAAACTCTTTTTATGCGCCACATGATCACTTGTAAGTGGCATGAATTTCGTCGTTATAATGTATGTAACTATTGGTATTTCAACCTTTTTTACTGTCAACAAGCAACAAGTAACCAATATTTGTTCTACACGATTTATGTACTATATCTTGTTGAGAGCAAAATTATTTTTCTGTGTATATGTAATTTGGACACGTAGCAAATCAGCACATAATTAAAAAAAGTAAAAAAATACAATTAATTTTGCAATGTAGACAAAAATTCCAAATCTTGTTGCTCTCTCTTCAGAGACAAGTCGGCTTGTAACCGATAGCTCATAAGTGGCCTTGGTTACAAGCATATTTGTTTACATTTCATATCAATTTAGGTATATCATTTTATTTTCTTTTGAAGTTTCTTAAAATCATTAGAGATTTAAAAAAATATATCTTAAAGGCCGGGGTAGGAGCAGTACACAAGGGATTTCACATCTTATATTTTGGGCGCCAAACTAAAAACTGCACCGCAAATAATGAATACCCACTAAAATTTAACACAACTCTAACTTTTAAACACTTTGCTGTTTTTCTCACGGATAATGATTAAGAATTTTCGATATTTAATAACTATCTTATTGCGAAAATTGGCACCTTTCTTTTGCAATTAAGTATAGCAAAAATAAAACTACGATATCATACATATTGTATGAGCTTTGAATTAGATTGTATCAAATTATACCTATTTGAAAATTGTTAATTCATTTAGAAGTGGTTATCCCTGAAAATAGTTACCATTTTCATAATTACGTTAGGTTGTGCTCGCTACTCTGGTTCTTGCCACCTGTGGGAAGAAAATAAAAATAAACGATCGATCCACACTTGAGTTTTTCATTTCTCACACCAATAAACCCTACACTTAGGCCCATGTTCACCAACAGATGTTTAAATTTTTAACCGATGTTTAAACCTTAAACGCCTGTTTAACAAAATTTTGCTGTTCACCAAACACTAACCATAGATTACGACTGTTAAACACCCGATTTACTTAAACGAGGTAGCGGACATAGTTTAACCATTGGTTACTGGCTTCCCAACGTTATTCATTCGTTTTGAAGAAATAAAAATAAACATTCAAGACACTTTGGACTACATTTTTTAAGAAAATAATGTGTTAGATGATTTTGAAGCTATTGAGAGATTTTTACGCGCACCCCGTTCAACTCAAATACGGCGCAATTATTTCGAGGAATATGACGAGAAAGCTTTCGGTACAAGATTTCGTTTATACAAACATAGTGTAAGTTCCATTAAAACTGACTTCTCATCTTGGGTGAAATTTGTTGTACGCTTACATATAGCTTCCATCACTAATACATAATTTAATTCTGGACCGAAAATAACTTCAATCACTTCGACGACAATAAAAATTAAATAATAACACGACATGACAGACGTGACGAGAAGAAAAAGGGTGCTAAATAATAAAGACATTCACGATAACGGGCATTGCTGTGACATAGTAAGCATTTCATTTCGTAGAATAATAATGTTACGCTGCCATTTTTGGATGTCAGTCGCATAAAGGCAAACTTATGCAGGTACCTGACCATCTTTACAAAACAATGTTATACCATTCAATCACATCTGTTCATCACGGACCCATCTGGTCAAAAACGTTTGTTTAGTAAACCGTTGGTTACAAATGGATGGTGAACATTAAAAAAACGCGGATTGTTTAAACAACTGTTAAATATTAACGGGGCGGTTATGTAATCAATGGTTATGATGTAGTTGGTGAACTCGGGCCTTAGAAATTCGAAACCCCACGTTTTGGGTGTTCTGTAAACATGTCACCGCAGCCGGTAAGAAGCCCCGAGATGTAAAAATTAGAATAACAATAAAATAGTGGGCGAAGTTGTCGCTCCACTCAAAAAGCCAAACTTGAGTATGGCTTGTCTGTCTTTTTCGCGCTCGCTAGTGCAAACGAGAGGGCGCTATACAAAAACCACGGTTTACACTTTCATCCATTGAAATGCACGCGGTGCTTCGTTGCGAGCGAGACGCCGGTTCAAAATAACAGTGAACCGTCCGGTCTTATCGAACTAAAATAATAACTCAAAGTAAACGGACGTTGCAGTGATAGGAACTGATTTCACGTGTGATATTGTGTTTTGGACGGCGTTAGTGTTTGAACTGTTGTAATCAAAGTCTGCTAGTTTTTGTTTTTCGGAGAAAGGTATGTTCCTTTATTTATTTTTCCAGTAAACTTGAATGGAGCACAGCTTCACGTTCATTTGAGTAAAAAAAGGTTGACAGAGATGTTTCTTAGAAATATTTTTCAAACATGTTTGTTTTACCTAGATTTATACATAATTAACAAGATCTACTTACCAAAGAAACCTGAAACCGAACTGAAATGGTATCTTAAGATGACATCTTTTTTTTAATCAAACTACTTATACACCGATTTTTGTAACTTTTCTAATCTAGAATGTGATTTTTTTAATAGGCATAGATTTGTAATTAATTAGATACGACAAATCTGTACCGAACCGTTAGGTAGGTGTCTGTGATGGATGACTATTTTTTGCAACATAGAAACAAGAAAGTCTGGTCATAAAACACTATTTACAACCAAGCTTATATACCTCCTACTGCTCAGACGTCCTCATAATCCATACAGTTCAGGATTCCTTATAAGGAAAATTGCAGTTAGGTTCAAACGAAACGGTTTTGCCTGCTATAAAATAAACAAAATATGGACTGACAAAGACGTATCGTGCTCAACAGTTAAATCTAGCTTTATAATTTGCCCGTGGCTTCGCCGCCGCGCCGGAGAAGAGAGATCGGAAATTATCTGGCAGGGCACGTATTTACCTTCATCTGGAAAAATATCCCATACCATAATCCAAGGCATAGGTTCTTTAAGTCTACCCGAGCTTTCTTCATGTTAAGATGATCTTAAGCAAGTTCTTCGTTTAATTTACCTGGGTACTTATTGGGTTCGTTTGATAAGGCATAAGAAAGCTCTTAGCAGCTACGTTACTTATATATACTATACTTATACATAATTATGTCTTACTAGCTTTTGCCCGCGACTTCGTTCGCGTGGAATAGTGACTTCCGGAAGATTTTTGGTTTATCTCGCGAAAAAAAAAAAAAAAAAACTATCCTGTCCTTTCTCAAGTTCCAAACTATGTCTGTACCAAATTACATCAAAATCCGTTCAGCCGTTTAGGCGTGAAAGAGTAACAGACTGACAGACACACTGAGAAAAAAGTATTGTTAAATTAACAATAAAAGTTTGCGAAATAGGAGCCAACAGAGTAAGTTTGTTGCCGCAGCAACTTTTTTATTGCGAAAAACTATTGCGAATGTGACAAAGTGGAAATGTGTACTTTGTGGATTATCACATAGCGAATTTCACAAACGCTCGTTTTCACAAACTTACTCTGTTGGCTCCTATTTCGCAACTTTAAACGTGGAGATATCACAGTGTTAAACTTATATAATCTAGCAACGTACAGTTTGCTATAGTTGCAATCTTACAGTTGCGATTAACGCAATGTTATCTTTCAACATTGTGGTTCCAGCTATGTACACTTTGCTTTGTTAGCAACCTTCAAGTTGTGGTTCCAACAAAGTTGTGATGTAAAAACTGGCCTGCAGTTGTGATTAACGCAATGTTATCTGTCAACCTTGTGGTTCTAGCTACGTACACTTTACTTTATTAGCAACCTTCAAGTTGTGGTTTCAACAAAGTTGTGATGTAAAAACTGGCCTGCAGTTGCGATTAACGCAATGTTATCTGTCAACCTTGTGGTTGTAGCTATGTACACTTTACTTTATTAGCAACCTTCAAGTTGTGGTTTCAACAAAGTTGTGATGTAAAAACAGGCCTGCAGTTGCGATTAACGCAATGTTATCTGTCAACCTTGTGGTTCTAGCTATGTACACTATGCTTTATTGGCAACCTTCACGTTGTGGTTCCAACAAAGGCGTGATCTAACATTGTGATGATCGCCATTTTACCATTGCTATTTCCGCAGTACCATATTGCAGAAATAGCAATGCTACCATTTATGTTCCCACAGTACAATGTAGCTACTCCAGCAATATTGTACTGCGGAAATAGCAATGGTAAAATGGCGATCATCACAATGTTAGATCACGCCTTTGTTGGAACCACAACGTGAAGGTTGCTAATAAAGCATAGTGTATAGATTAGCAATAGTAGAATTATTTAGCGTTGCACATGCCAGCAATGCACAGAGCTTCTAGAGTGCTAAAATCTGAAGCCCGGTGTATTAATCATGTGCAACGTCTTAGAAACGGGAATGACTATCTACATAATAAAAAGCAGTTATCAAAATGTCACCAATTTTTAATCAGAAAATTTTTAATCTAAAAAAATGTCACCAATTATTAATTTCATAACACTTTTTCACCACACGCACTTTTTTAACAGTTTTACTTTTCACGACGATTATCGACGCACTCGCAGACGCGCCGACGGTCATAAAACCTATTTCTGCACAGACTATGTACGTATATATGTCTCTGTGTGTCCGTGCGGTGTACTTCCTTCTTCCTTCCTAAATTCCGAAAATCCGAACGGCTAGAAGAACTAGAATTAGATAATTAAAATCAGGTGTACCAAGTGAACCGTACCAACATAACGCACGCGCCGCGGAGATATATTCTCTATAGACTATACGCTATTACGAGTAGTGTTGCCCGCCACTGCCGACCGAAGACTAAACTAGATACCGATCGATTTTAACAACTTTACCAAATTCAAACATTGTCGAGAATGAACTTTGTGATTTTCACTATAGTTGATTTGTATTTTTATCTATGTTAGGATACCCTCGCTAAGTTTGAATTGTGTTTATAGCAATTTGAACATTGTTAGAGAATTATGCACATTGTGAACTCGTGCCCTTAGAATTGTTAACCCCACAGAGTACAAATTTGCAATTTTATAAAAAAAAATTTCAATGCCACAACATAAAAAATCAATGTGCTGCTTAGGTATATTGCGAACGACACAAACTTTAACTTTGTGAACGCCTTTTAATAGATATTGCGATTTTATCAAAGGGGATCTTTGGTAAAAATTGTTAATCAAATGGTGTAATGTGATGATTATATAATATCATTGGCCAAAGCATATAAAACAAGTGCAATTTAAATTGCATACTACACAAATTTCAATTATGTGAACCCCACCCACAGATTACCAACTTATACGATTTTATCAAAGGGCTCGATAATTGCTAACGCCACAACATGTCAAAGTTAATGTCGAACACCGGAACCATGCACAAACGTATAACCTGTGAACCCTTTCTTCTTATTGTTAGCTTCGCTAACGAAACCAGCATGAATAGAATAGAATAGAATAGAATAGAATAGAAAAACATTTATTCGAAACAGACACAACACAACAGCAACAATTACAAAGGTAAAAAAAAAAGGTACATAGAACGGAAAAACATGGACAAGGTTGCGCTGAGCGTGCCCATACCGAAAAGGTTACCAACTCAGCATATGCTGGGCGTCAGACACCCAACGCTGGTTTCGAATGGAATGATAGATTTAGATACATAATAGGATAAAATTACTTTTGACCAGAAATCAGCCATGCCATAAGTGAACCTCTCAGATTACCATATCGTGATTTTATCAAAGGGCCCGAAAATTGCTAACGCCACAGCATATAACATTAATGCACAGCTTATATTGCAAACCTTACAAACTTTAACTTGGTAAACCCCACAGATTCCCAACATGTGATTTTAACAACGGGCCTGAAAATTGATAACGCCACAACTTATAACATCAATGTACGGCTTACATTGCGAACTACACAAACTTTAACCATGTGAACCCCGCATATTAACACTTTGCGAATATATCAAAGGCCCCAATAATTGCTAACGCCGCAATATCTAAAGTCAATGCGCAGCTCACATTGCGAACTGCACAAACTCTAACCATGTGAACAACGCATATTAACACTTTGCGAATATATCAAAGGCCCCAATAATTGCTAACGCCGCAATATCTAAAGTTAATGCGCAGCTCACATTGCGAACTGCACAAACTCTAACCATGTAAACCCCGCAAATTACCACTTTGCGAATTTATCAAAGGGCCCAATAATTGCTAACGCCACAACGTCTAAAGTCAATGTGCAGCGCACATTGCGAACTACACAAACTTTAACCATGTGAACCCCGCTAAATACCACTGTGCGATTATATCTAAGGGCCCAAAAATTGATAACGCCACAATATTTTACTGCGGGGTTCACAATATTTGCGTTTCACAAAAAAAAAGTTGCTGTGGCAGCAAAGGTTATTTTGCTGTAATCTCAAAATTATTTTGTCACTTTCGCAAGAATTTGCCCGCAATGTAAAACTGCAGCTTTGTCTCAGGATTTTTTTCTCAGTGCAGAGTTACTTTCGCATTTATAATATTATAAGTATGGATTATTATTACTGTTAGAAGGCTTATGGTAGGACCGTAGGAGTCCCTACGGCCCCTACGCTATCTAGTGGAGTGCCGTAAGACTTATACCTCGGAATCCAGGACCGGTCAATGAATTTTCATAAAAACTTTTGGAATGCATTGTTAAGTTAAAAGCCCAAATAGGGTAAACATACCGGTTTACCAGCCACTACCCCTTTTCGGCCACTTCGCACGTTATTTTGAATAATAGACAGTGTATAGACCGCTCCTTTCTAATTTCGCGCTATTCGATCGGGACGAACTTCACGGTTCATAATCCAACGGCATGGACCTCGAAATTTGCGAACTGAGCCTTCAGTCGCCATTTCAAAATTTAGTGTGTAGACTCGTGTCAAATTTAGGGAAAAAAATAGCACGTGGATTGATTTTCAAAGGTAAGTTTTTAAGTGTTACTGTTGGTTTATTGGTGATTGATTTGGTTTGTGTGTATTTAGAATGTTTAATTTCATTATTTAAGTGCCCAAACTCATCAAACTTGTCATAATTTGTGATATTTTTGGTGGTCGGATAATACGTCAACGATAAATTTCAAAATCTAGTTTCCGACCGGGTGGTCGCAAAACCGGTTTATTCACGTCATTTCTCGTTGCCTTTATTGCGGAAACCTTAAATTCACCAACATAGATTCCATAGTATTTGTGAACAGCTACAATTTTGTGAATTTAAAGATAGATTTCGGCCGCCAGTATACCTCATATTTTCAAAGATATTACCTTCTAAAATATGTAAAGTTTAGCGGCCGATAACCAGTAAAAACTAAACCTGTTTCCGGCCGTTTGACGGCCGATAACCAGTAAAATCAAAACCTATCTCCGGCCGTTTGAAATAGGAAGGCCGAAAATTAGCAAAGATTAAACCTGATTCCGGCCGTTTGAAATAAAGGTGGCCGATAAGTGGTAATAATGTAACCTATTTCTGGCCGTTATATTTGTTTTTGACTTTGTTTCTTACCCCTTTATGCTGCAACGGCTAGATGGGTTAAAATTAAATTTTGGCATAGATATAGCCTTACTCTGAATGAATAAGCCTACTTTTCAACCGCGGGGGCGTAGCTAGTTTACTAATAATTGCCACTTATTCAAGCTTATTTACCGGTAGCTGCATTTTGGTTGGTGTGCTTGGTGTTGGAATTATGCTTTTATTTGCAGATGGCACCTGTCAGTTATGGAAAGAAAAAGAAAAAAAATGAAGAGCCTTTCCGAAGATTTGCTTATAGTGAAGAGGCACTGACAAGTGCGCTTTCAGATATACGCAGCAACATTCGCGGCATAAGAGAAGCATGCCGGCAGTACGGAGTTCCAAGATCCACTATACAGGACACTTTCCAGCCGTGTTGCTGATCAAAGGAGAAAAGTTGGCCCAGACCCTATATTTGGTTAATTTGATGGAGAAAAGAAAATCGTTGATTGGATAATTGAGTTGGAGAAAGCTGGAATTCCAATAAACAAATATGACCTTCTGGATACGGTGGCTGAGCTTGAAACAGACCTGGGCATAGACCATCGCTTTCCAGGACAGGACATCGCTTACCTGGAATACGATGATATCTCAGCTTTCTCAAACGCCATCCAAGCATAAGCATCCGAGAGCCAGAAGCTATTCAAAAGGCGCGAGAAGCCATTAAAGAAAGTTCAATTCGAAAATGGTTTGCAGACTTACACACTTTCTTGGATGAATGAAATGCATTAGATATATTAGATGATCAGAGTCGTATTCTTAACGCTGATGAAACTGGAGTTTCATTGTCTCCTAAATCAGGGAAGGTTTAGAGCTCCTAAAGGTTATAAAAACGTATATGTTGTCAAGAAAGGCAATGAGAAAGAGAATATAACAGTATTAGTGGTAATAACAGCATCTGGGGAGATATATCCGCCACTAGTGGTGTTCCCATATAAAAGACCACCTAAAGCAGTCGTCGACAGCATGCCGTCTGATTGGATTTTGGGGAAATCGGAGACTGGATGGATGCGTTCGGATATATTTTTCGAGTACATGTTTAACGGGTTCAACGATTGGCTCACGAAACAAAACGAAAAAAGCCTGTACTTTTTTCGTAGATGGACATAAGTCACACATGTCTATGCCACTGAGTAAGTTCTGCAAGGATAATGATATCATTCTGTACGCTTTACCGCCTAACGCCACTCACATTCTACAACCAGCAGATGTAAGTGTCTTCAAGCCTCTGAAACAAGAATGGAAGCGCACCGTAAAAAATTGGCAGAGTAGGTCTGAAAACCTAAACAAATGCGTAACAAAAACAAATTTCTGCCAAGTTTTTAAAGAGACACTAGACATGGATATGACTCAGACAGTCAAGAATGGATTCCGTAAATGCGGCCTATATCCATTTGATGGAGAACAAGTAGACTTTTCAAAATGCGTAAAAGACGCTCAGATACGAAATACCATTGCTGCTCAAACAAGTTCACAAAGACCTCTGAACAAGAGGCATTTTGAAATAGCCAGAAAAGTGTTTTACCTGATGGAAGAGAATATAGGTAAGCTGGGTATAAATCCAAGCATAATCTTACGTGAACTTGATCGCACAAAGGAGTCGTATTTACAAAAACGGCGATCTAAATCGAAGACACCACGAACTTCACAATCCAGTTCCACTGCCAGACGCTCGAAATCATTAGAAGTTAACAAATCCTCAAAGACTCCAGATAGGTACTTCACGAATCACGATCCATTTCAATCCCCCGACATTCTAAATCATTTGAAGTTAACCAATCCTCTGACAAGACCATGAATACACCCCGACCTTCACAATCCGGTTCAATCCTGGAAAATTCAAAATCGTTTGAGGTTAAGGGATCTTCTGACATGATATCGAAGACACCCCGAGGTTTAATCCATTCTTCCACTTCAACACCCAGACATTCAGAATCTTTCGAATTTAAAAACCCTTCGAAAAGCGCCAGGCCAAAAACTTCAGGATTTTTCCTAAAGCCAAAAGTTTTATTTTTTTAGCTATTTGTTTTATTTTTGATATTTTAATCTGTTACCTAATTGTATTTTTAAGTCATAGAAGAGAGTAAAATATATCGCTTTTTGTGAATTGAATATTTTTTACTTTCATACTATTATATACCTTATGACCTATTGAATATGAGTCGTTTTTCTACCGTAAATTAGGTGGCCGATAACCAGTGCACTGGTGGACGATAACTGAGTGAAAAGGCCGATAGCCGGTATATTTGTTATTTTGACGAAAAATATTTTTTTTTAAATTATGTGTCACTGATACGTCTATAAACGTTAGGTATTATGAAACTAGACTATTGTAGAATGAAATGAAAAAAAAAAGAAAAGTCTTGGAGTGCAGCTTGATGATAGAAATCAACTCTGAAGTCAGCAAGCCGCTTAAACGGCCGATAACCGGTATGTTTACCCTAGTAAAGTTAAAAAAAAAAATTGCGCGCTCGTCATTTTTTTTTTAATTCCCACAATGTAGGTACTGAAAAACTAGCTTGTGCCAGCGGCTTAACCCGCTACAACTCGAAAATTATCCCACGAGAAGATAAAATCGGGACAAAAACTATCCTTTGTGTTAATCGAGCTTATAAACTATCTGTAGTATACCAAATTTTATCCAAATCCGTTCAGTAGTTTTTGTGTCAAAGAGTAACAAACAAACATACACCCTCACAAACTTAAGTACTGTATAGTATTAGTGTGATGTGATCAGGGCACGCCATGACAGTGGCGGTAAATCCCCTCTTTAAGGAGTGGCTGGAAAGGCACCGCGGTGCCCTCACCATCCGTCTGACGCAGGTCCTCACCGGACACGTTGCTTCGGGAGGTACATGCACCGAATCAGGCGGGAGGAGACGACCGGATGTCGCCATTGTGAGGATCACACTGTGGAGGTCTGCCCCGCTTGGGCGGAGCCCCGCCGTGTCCTCGTAGCGGCGATCGGCGGCGGCGACCTCTCGCGTCTGGCCCTGGTGCAAGCCATGGTCCGAGGCGAGGAGTAATGGGACGCCGTCGCCTCCTTCTGCGAAGCAGTGATGCTAGCGAAGGAGGTGGCGGAACGTGTGAGGGAGAGAACCTTTCGACTTAGCCGTCGCGTGAGACGCTCCGGGCTTCTGGGGCCACGTGATGGTCCAGCCACCGTAGACGCGGGCCTGTGGACGGTGAGTAATGGGCTAGCTCGCCGTCTGTCGACGATAGGCCGTGTCGACGGCGCGTTCGTGTTCCACGCGCGCCTCGAAGAGATGTCAGCAACATGGGAGGGGCCCGCCAGGGCTGCAAATTGGACACAAAGATACCGCGGCCTCGACATAAAAGGCTAAGAAGGAATATGGGTGGTTTTTTGTCAGTAGAAGTCTGACACTCCCTTTCGCTCTGCCCAAGAGCTGGAGGGGTTATTTGATGACTTTCGAAGTTTCGAACTACCCAAAAAAAAATAGTGTGATGTGATGAGAGGGACAAGAGAAAAAAATGTTTAAAGCTAATAAATAATATTTGTATAGTAACTTTAAAATTTATTAATATTTCGCAAAAAATAACGAGTTATAACCAAAAAAAAATGTGTAAAAAAATGCAAAAGTTTGTGTATGTTTGTTACTTCTTCACGTCTGAACGGCTTGAGCGATTTTAATAAAATTTGGTACGGAGTTAGCTGACACCTTGGGATATCATTTGTATTAATTAACACATCGTTTTTATCCCGATTTTAGCTTCCCGTGGGATAATTTTCGAGTTGTAGCGGATGACGCCGCTGGCAACAGCTAGTAATATTATAGAGGCGAAAGTTTGTGAGGGTGTATGTTTGTTACTCTTACACGCAAAAACTACTGAACGGATTTGGATAAAATTTGGTGTACAGATAGTTCATAACCTGGATTAACACATAGGATAGTTTTTATCCCGATTTTATCTTCCCGTGGAATAATTTTCGAGTTGTAGTGGGTTAAGCCGCTGGCACAAGTTAGTTTTTCAGTACCTACATTGTGGGAATTAAAAAAAAAATGACGAGCGCGTAATTTTTTTTGTTTTACTTTTTTATTTGGGCTTTTATCAATGCAGTCCAAAAGTTTTTATGAAGATTCATTGACCGGTCCTGGATTCCGAGATTTTACAATATTTACGTCTTACGGCACTCCACTAATCCCCTACATGTACTTAGCTATATTGCAAAGACTACACCACAACTTTTACACTTATTGTGCCAGCAGTAAGTGTAAAAATTGAGGTGGAGTCAGTAAAACTTATAATATGCACTTCGAAAGATGCTAGGTTCTCGTAATTGAGGCCAAGATACATTTTGGGGGTCGCTGACCAAACGGAGCACATCTCCTCTCAAGCACCAACAGTGTTGTAATAAATTAGCACTCTCCATATAGCTGGCTATTCAATTGTTTAAAATTTGTTGTTTTTCAGACGCAATCTTATTCTTAGGTGAGGACACTGTTTCACTTGAGCGAGAGCTATTATTTCATCAATATAACTTGGATCAAGTTGGTTAAATTCTGTTTATTTATTTTTATTTGCTCTCCCAATCCATTTGTTGAGGGTCACTAACAGATAGCTACTAATGTAAGACATGTCGTTATCAGACCTTGATTTCTGACTGATTAATTCCCATAGAGAGACCCTCCCCTATTGTTCAGTAGGGACAGTAGGTATCTAATGTTATTTCTATGCAATTGGAGTAAATTGCCTTTGTATGGTATGGTTATCGATTTGTTCTCAATTTTGTCCTGTGACATTTTGCTACCAACCAAATCGGAATTAAATACGTACAATGTGTTAATGGATTGAATGTCGAAATGTACTTACCTACTTGTTATTTTAGGTACCAAAAATGGATTTATATCTCAAAATGCTAACTTCATGCGGGTAGGTGGAGTGTAGATTCGAAGTTTATTACGTACTGCATCAAAAGTCTACCTAGGTATTCTTGTTTGTATGTGGTGTTCCTCTCCAGCTTCCACTTCTAAGACTAGCAGTTGTCACCATCCGTTTATCTGTCTCCTGGCTCTCCCAAGCGAATTAACCACGCCTTTTGCCTATATTGTCCCGCTGCTGGCTGGGTCTTCCACCTTGCCTCCCACTCTTCTTTCTGTGCGGTTTTCTCTGTCCAATTTGTCACAAACGCTTCTAAATCCGCCGAAACGCTGGGGTGGCCCAGCGTTTTTGAGGCCTCCCTCGGCGTTGACGCCTGTCTTGGCGCCCACTGCGTGACGACTTGCCCATCGGTCCTGATGCATCCTGCAGCCATAGTCCGCCCAATCCCACTTCAACCAGCAGTTTTGTTCCCTCAGGGATTCCAGTTTTCAAGCGTATTGTCGCTAAAGCAGTACCTACCGACAGAAGCAACCCTTAAAAAAAATTAGTCCTGCTTTATTACGGTAATCTAATCGACGTCAGGTTTTAATCTGGAGTGACCTCATCGTCACTCATGTTACCTGACATTAAGTACCTGTCTATTGTTTGAACATCCCGGTCCTTTGCTACGACCCTCCGAATAAGTAATTGTGACTGTTGAAATCTACCACGGCCACCTCGTACACCTACCTATGATATCCGGTTTCCTGTTATTTAAGCTGAATAGGTAGCTATTAGTAGCTGAGTAGGTAGCTCGAGGCTCGAGCATCAAAAACATTGCAATCTTCTCCAGAGGCAGTCTAAGTAAAGGAAAGTAAATAATCCGCAACCCCACAACGCGCTCCAGGCCTGCCAAATCGTCCAGTCACGCTATATGAACAAACAAAGCTTGCTTTAATGGCGGTTGAGGAGTCGCACAAATCAGCCAGTCTTATTAGCAGAGTGAGATCGCGAGATAGCCACAATAGTCCTGAAGGCGCTATCGGCTGCCCACGCCCTGTGCCAGTAATTACCGGGCCACGGGCCCATTGTCCACGCTATGCCATAAACAGCGGTATAACCTCCCCACATGTTATTTAAGATCCGAGATATGAAATCGATGTTTTTTTCTTTCGATTCTCGATAGACGAACCTATGCTAGTGGACCTGGCCCATTGAAATAGATTGTTCGTAAGTAGGTAACAATTTGACAACAACGCAAAATTTATTTCTTGGAATAACTTAAGTATTTAGGTTAGTCGATATACTTAGGATGTACCTACCTTGGTACACTTATTTACCATCCTAAAATTACTTTCAGTGTTCCAGTTTCACTAGTCTACCTAACTCATACTCAAATTATTTATTTCAATTAGACCTTTACAGTCACTTCTGGATGTGAAGTCAGAAGTGAAGCTACAGTCACAAGGCATAATAACTTGTGAAAATACTGTAGTTGCCCATTCCAAAGCATAGATGGGCAAGAAAGTCAATGGACACTATTTTAAATAAAAAAAAATGTTACAAAATTTTGGTTAAAGTGAGAACTAAGTATGTAGAAACTAGGAAGACGTAAGTTAAGAGCGTCGTCCCAACTGATAAAACCCGTTCAGGTAAATGACGAATGGATCAGCACCATTCAGCTCAACCACCTTGAAAGGAACTATCAGTGAGACTTAGTGTTCTCTCAAACTACAATGCAAATTCGAGTCAAAGAAAGACGTAGGTACCCAACTAACAAATTGGTTATATAAAACATTTCTTATGCGACTTTCGGTTATATAACTGTTGAATAGACGTTATAAGACAACTACGAGGTTGTGTAACCGTTATTCATACAACGATTCAGTCCCTGTGACTAAAAGGTCCTATTAAATGGTTGAGTAAACGTTTTAACGACCACTTTATACAACGTCGTATAATGGTACGAAAAAATAGGTTAGGTAAACGTTTTTACAACTATATAATGCAACGTCGTATAGTGGTACAAGTGTATAGGTTAGGTAAACGTTTTTACAACTATATAATGCAACGTTGTATAGTGGTACAAGTGTATAAGTTAGGTAAACGTTTTTACAACTATATAATGCAACGTCGTATAGTGGTACAACTGTATAGGTTAGATAAACGTTTTTACAACTATGTAATGCAACGTTGTATAGTGGTACAAGTGTGTAGGTTAGGTAAACGTTTTTACAACTATTTAATGCAACGTCGTATAGTGTTACAAGTGTATAGGTTAAGTAAACGTTTTTACGACTGCTTTATACAACGTCGTATATTGTAGGTTGTGTAAACCTCGTTTACCCAACTAAATAGTACGATGTTATATAACAGTTAGATAAAAGGGTTCGTTTAACCAGCGTTGGTGGTCGAAGTAACCTTAACACGACTTTTATGTAATCAAAACGTCGCAAAAAGTTTATTTTTAGACCTGTATGTAACGAAGTATTTTAGTGGTGAACTACGAACCATTATACGACTTAAGCGTTATTTTGTAACCATTACAGAACTTTAAGCAGACCTAAAAATGATATAAAGGTCCAAAAGGGCCTTTTTTAAAACTAACTTCCATTTTGTCAGTTAACAAACATTGTTACGATATTTACAAAAATATGGATCATTTATAATGGCGGCTGTCTTGGTCGCAAGAAACCGCATTATGGACCTTTTCGTTCTATAAATTGTTGTATAGAAGTCACTTCATAACTTTGACAAGATGGCTGGTATTTAGTATAAAAACAAATTTTAAATAATAATCAACAATAGTTAAATTTCAACGAATTCGAGGGGGGTGCAAAAAATTTCACAACAACACACCTATATTTAATCACAAAAGTAGAGGTCCCATAAAAACAAGGTGTTACACACTCTGTTCGCGTATATTACAAACCTTATCTATTAAATGTCAATTTAGTTATGATAATTTATAAAGTTTCTATTTTTATAAAACACGATGCAGCAAATATCAGGAACGAATGAGAAAATGAATGGAATGGACTGAATGTATACTATAAACGTCGATGTTAAAACACTTGTGCGACATTTCAGTCATCTTCTAATGTCTATTTAACTTTTATGGGACACCAGTGGTTCCATAACAGTCGAGATATAACAATTATCTAACCAAAAAGTCGGTCGGAAACTTTTATTTAACATTTAAGCAACGTTAAAATAGTTCTCCACTAACTTTTATGTAACTTTTAAATAACAATAATGTTGTATAATTTGGGCCTATTTCGCGTTATATAAACGTCTACAACTACGTTTATACAACCCACCATAAAGAACCAACAGTAAATGAAAAACGTTTACTCATCTATTATACAACGTAAATTTGTTACTTGACCCAGTAAATAATATGTTATTAGCTGAGTCGCTTTTCATTTTGACTCCCTACATATCGCGTTACCTGCCCATTCATCAGTTTATTTAATAAACGCAACGTGTATGAAACGTCAACAATATTAATGTGCGTGAAAATTTACAATTACTTTTGCATAACTGCAACTTGTTGCAATCGCAAGTAAAACAATTTTGCATACAAACAGTTTTTCGGATCCATTTTCTTGTCAATGGTAACTATCTATCAACTGTAGCGAAACTCCTTTGTTTAGAACTTTAGATGGTTATCGAAACATCTCTCGTCGAACAAACGATTCTACTTGTGTAACTTGCAAGATGATCGTGTTTTGGGCATTATACGTTCCTCTCGACAAGGTATCCTTTCACTACTGGGATTAGCCGGTTACGTCAGTTCAGGGGCCAGATTTATGACCATGATTCACGGTTCTAATACCTACTCGTTAAGAGGTTTAGGTAATTGGTTCTTTGTAAAGACTCTATCAGTGTTAAATAGATTATATTTTAACAGCCAGCTGTGAAGGGACTAATAAATATATCGGCGTCTTGTGTTTCACGATGTTCCGTTTCGTAAGCTCTTTGTCCAGAAACAGTAAGCTATCCGATTACTGATGTGACCGAAACGAACTTGTGGTCAATCTTTTTAAATGTTAATGTTTTTATTCTACGATGTTTTGAGTGATTTTGTGGTGAACACTAGGTATTAAATAAAATAGATGATCATCTGCGTAGGAAAATTACTGTAGTGTAGTATCTTCATTACTAAATACCTACTTAGTAGCCTACGATCTACGTAAACGTTTTCTAGGGCCACATTTTGCACAAATTAATTGGGATTGATAATTTTCCAACGTTGATTGAAAACGGATGAGAAACATCGATTGCGTTATGAAGAAAACGTGAGGTTAGTTTCAACTCCTGCATGCACCTATATCGCTAACTATGTACCTACATAAATATTAAGAATCACCTCCTCCAAATTAGGTACATACATGTAGATAAATTGTGATGGCATCAGCTGCATTGGCAGTTCCCTAATACAGATTTGCCACGTCTTACCCAATTGTCCAAATGTTTTTTCTGACTCTGAAACATTGCTTGAGAAGAAATTTGAGTCACCTCTAAGGGCTCGTTTACGGAGACGCGGGGCGTCGCGCGGTGCGTGCAAAAGGCTCATCTCGTGTTTTTTTTATTAATTTACTGAGAGACGATTCCACCGCAACAAACGCTGCATTTTAAACTAACGTGCGAAAATAGCTTCTGACGCCCGCCCCGCCTGTACGTAAACATGCACTAAGATGTCTTTCTTCGGAAATATTATATGGCACATGTGAGTATTTGAGCTTGGTCACCATTTCACCATAAGTTAGTTTATCTCACACTTTAATTTTCTTAAATCGATACCAAAGTAGTACGTTTTTATAGTCTGTTACAGTTTCACTAGAAATCATCTTCTAACACTGCTGGTTAAAGGTATAGAATATTTTCCAGTATCGGGTAACTTGATTGAAAGTGTCGCAAATGTTCTCATTTGGTAGTGAGCCATAGAAAAACTGTTTGCTCGGTACCTACCCGTCCATGTTTTTTACTAACTTAGGTATACATATACGGACGATGAAACTGACTACTGGTCTAACCTAGGTATTGTAGGTAAGGTAAACCTAAACCATTTTGCGCCCAGGTATAGTAATAATAGTCCTCCAGACCGCTTTCGGTCACGGCGGCCAATCTTAGTGGAGATTAGCCCGATACGCAGGAGATATTATAGTGCACAAGTGTGTGCGCAGGCACAGGTGCACTCTCTGTTCCTTTTCTCTCATAGTCCGATGGGACGGCAATCCGACACGACCGGAGAGAGATCAGGCGCAGGACCAACGGCTTAACGTGCTTTCCGAGGCACGGGGGTATTATACCGCCAACTTCCAAACTCCGGGGTAGCCCGAAGTTTCGGACTTTCGGACAAAAAGTGCTATTGGGTTTTTCATTAGAAATATCCCAGTAGTAGTACTGGGATATTTCTAATGAAAAACCCAATAGCACTTTTTGTCCGACCCGGGAATCGAACCCAGGACCTCATGCACAGCAGTCGCGCTTGCGACCACTAGACCAACGAGGCAGTCGCAGCAGTTAGGTAGCAGGCAGGCAGGCAGTTAGGTATAGTAACTAGGTGGTAGGTAACTGCGCTCGCGCTGAGGCCCGAAAGCAATCTGCATACCAAGCCTGGGTGCAAGCTCGTGACCGTAAAGTTCGGGCGCGTCGGGTTCGCGCGAAGAAAAGAGCATTTAATTCTGCCGCAAAGTCATGCAAGCGGGTGATCCGAAAGGCGCGCTTCGACCATGTCAGTCGCATAGGGGCCAAACTGGCGTCCTGCCCTTCTGGCGGTAAACAGTTTTGGTCCCTATCCAAATCGGTCGAATCCAACTTCTGCCGGTCCTCACTACCCCCCCTGCAAAAACCAGATGGGTCGCTGGCTCACTCCGCTATACCGAGAAAGCAAATCTATTTGCATCTCTGTTTGCGGGCAATTCACGTCTAGATACTGGGTCACAACAGCCACCAACGATTCCTCGCTGTGATTCTTCGATGCCGGAGATCACAATACACATGAAAGAGGTTCGTAAAGTACTTCAGTGCCTAGACGTGAATAAAGCTAGCGGTCCGGAAGGTATACCAGCAAGGGTCTTAAAGAACTGTGCGCCTGAGTTGTCTCCTGTGTTGACACGCTTGTACCGCCTCTCTCTCAAAACTAGAACGGTGCCGGACTCCTGGAAGGTCGCTAATGTTCAACCAGTACCCAAGAAGGGTAGTCGTGCCGACCCTAGTAACTATCGACCAATCGCCATCACCTCCATACTTTGTAAAGTAATGGAAAAGGTACTTAACTGTAATTTGAAGCAAACGACCTGCTCAGCGACCGTCAGTATGGCTTTCGCCGGGGGCGGTCAACTGGGGATCTTCTGGTGTTTGCTACGCACTGCTGGGGCCAAGCCATCGAGGAACACGGCGAGGCCCTTGCCGTGTCGCTGGACATCTCGAAGGCATTCGACAGGGTTTGGCACGCAAGTCTGTTGAGCAAACTTCCGGCATACGGCATTCCCGCTGACTTTTGCTGCTGGATATCTGACTTCTTGAGTGAACGGTCGATCCGAGTGGTCATTGATGGCTGCTCCTCTGACCTTTTAGGTATTGATGCCGGAGTTCCTCAGGGGTCAGTTCTCTCCGCGACACTTTTCCTGCTGCACATCAACGACCTCCTTGTTCCTGGTATTGTTGGGTATTCAAATTCAAATAGTTTATTGCAATCCATAATGTTTACAGGTGGTATAAAATAATTTTAGACACAATTATGGACCCTGTCGGGCACAGCAATTTTTTAAATAAAATAATTAGAGAGAGGAAGAGCGCTTTGCTTCTTTTAATATTAAAGTTGGTATTATTTCTATACTTATCTTATATCTATTAATCTATATATCTATATTTATTTACTTATTCTATTAATATTATAGCAGTCTATCTATTCTTTAATTATTTAGTTAGTTATATTTTGTAAATTACTTATTTGTTTACCTATTTGGTTTCAAAAGTTTTTGTTTAATTTTATTATTACCTAGTTAAAATGTTATAATTATGTATTATTATCGGATTTATCTGTTAAATATTCGTATGGTACGCAGATGACAGCACTGTCATGGAGAGTTACACATCCAGCGCAAAAGCCGGTGGTGATGAAATACGTTCGTTGAGAGAGGCCATGGTAGAGCGAACGAATTCAGCCTTAAGTCTTGTCTCCAAGTGGGGTGACGACAATCTGGTTGATTTCAACGCCACCAAAACGCAAGTGTGTCTGTTCACTGCTAAAAAGAGTCCGTTCAATCTGGCCCCCACTTTCCGGAGTGCGTCTGTACAAGTTACTGACAGTCTCGAGCTTCTTGGCACGAAGTTGAGTGCAAATCTGAACTTCGGCGCCTACATCGAGTCGAAAGCTCAAACTGCGGCAAAAAAGCTGGGTATCCTAAACAGGGTCAAGCGGTACTTCAAGCCTGGACAGCTTTCAATATTGTATAAAGCTCAAGTTCGGTCCGGCATGGAGTACTGCTGTCACCTTTGGGATGGCTCAGCCAAATACCAACTTGCCACACTCGACTCAGTAGAACGTAGAGCCAGGAGGCTGATTGGTGACGCCAAGCTGGTTGCCAAGCTACATACCCTGGCCCACCGCCGCAAAGTTGCATGTCTGTCGGTCTTCTACAGGCTGTACTTCGGAGAGTGTGCGCAAGAGCTCCACGAGCTTATTCCACCATCTCCCTTCTTCCATCGAGAGACTAGGCGTACTGCAGGTTATCACCCATACCTTGTCGATGTTCCACACATTCGTACGAAGCGTTTTGCTAAGACTTTCATTATTCGTACAGCCAAGGAGTGGAACACCCTGCCTGCGTCGGTTTTCCCGAGTTCATATAACCCCAATCTATTTAAGTCGCGAGTAAATAGGCTTCTTCTGGGTAAGCTCGTTCCATCGTCGACCTCATCTCTGCCCTTAGGGCAAGATTGAGGTCAAGAGTAAGCCCATATTAAATAATAAAAAAAGGTGTTTAATTCATATTTTATCTGTTTTGATAAACTCGTCCCACTAACCAACTTTTTACAAAATATCAATTTCGGGACGTTTCTGAAATTCAACAATTCTGATATGATAGGTAGGTACTTTAATAGAGCCGTCCTTCATTTAATTTACCTAAGTTATTGAGTTCGTAGTGATCCTTCCCATTCGTATTAAGTATTCGTTCGTAGATATTATTTCTTCTCTCAGTTATCGAAAAGCAATCGCTTACTTTAAAAAATCAAGAAGAAAAGACTACAACGCGCGGCAACGGTTCGAGCTTACAAAATAATTAACTCGATAAGCATAACAATAAAGATCAAAAACCACATCTAGTTCTTCCCAATTTTCTTTCCACGACAGAATAGCGAACCTCACGAGTTCGCCGCCATATTGTTTCGAGATAATCACCATAGACAGATGAGTCACGAACGATCCTCAGATATCTGCGTTCAAATTGACTCCCTTTGTCAAACCGCTGGCTTACGGTACCACTCTAACTTGATCTCTATCAACACAGATGTCCGCTAATCCTCCCGATTTTCAATCTTAAATCCCAATAAATAAGGGTTATGGGCGACGTAAGAAGCTTGTAGTGGTTGGTGGTCGGTCAACCGGCAAAAAGCTTTATTCGTCTCAGAGGCGCGCGGCGCGGGCGCCGTCAAAACTCGTGCGGTACAGAATCCGAAGCATTTCACGGCGTTCTCTTGCGAAATACTTATAATAAAAAGTTTGAAAACATTTCGTGCGCGAGTTTTCTGAGAAATGAACTTGTGAATTTTGTGACAATAGTTCAGCGTCTATTTTGGATCATGAAATATGCTGCCGGCTGCGTCAAATGTCAATGCCATGTTTAGAATTCTCGATAGTCGTTAAGGATTAGCTTTGAGCTCGGGATTTAGCGGAACCTTCTCGTGCGTACAAATCTGTGTACAGCTTGAGAAAATGATGACTGTTTACAAAGCTCATTCCTTGAGCTGCTCTTGTCTTGGTCAATATCAACTTTCCAATAACTATCCACTATTACATAGGCCTTCTTTCGATCTCTAATGCTTCCACTGTCCCAAACTCCCAACGGGAAACAAACGCGGCTAACAAACGAGTATCGACAGGAGAAACCTATAAGTTTTATCATAGAACAAGTAACTCTATACAACTTTTTAGAAAGTTAGTAGGTATCACTTGTAACAATTATACGGCTTGTAACATAAGTGCGGCGTGTTGTTTTGAAACTAAGCCGTAGTTCCCACGCGGCGGGCGGCGCATGCGTCGATCCGGTCAGATAACCATTTATTTATCACCTATACGACGGCGCGACCACCGAGGCAGGTAATGAATGACGCTCCATGAACATCTGGGCCCCCACTACCTAAGTACTGAAGTTCCTGCTACATTACGCCTTTATTGGCGAGCCGTGACTTGCAGGAGTCACTCGTAAAACGATTTAAATAGGTACTCAAACAACTTTTTATGCATGAACAGATGGCACGGTTTAACGAACGACCAGCAAATAAATGTTTGACAGTTAGAATTTTAAATAAGCAATTAGAAATGGAACTCGTTATCCCACAAATGCCATATGGACGAGATCGTGGAAATTAATTTTGTCAAAACCATTTCCGGCTGCGTAGGCGAATTTATGCAGAACGTTGATAATTTGGTCATTTAATAAAAATAGGTAAGTATTGGAGACAACCTGTATAGGAGTATAAATCAATAAATTTATAATGGCGAGAGACGCTGTCTGTCTATGGATCGACGCCCGCGCAATTGGCCGAGCGCAGCCGAAGCCGTTCGGTCTTTATCGGCGCATTAATAATGGCCGACGAGACGTTGCGATCTAATGCCTCCTAATAAAAAGTACAAAAAGCTCCGACAACTTCATGAGTCGTGGTTCGTTTAACTGCAGACGATTCTCCCTCTATAATTTAAGACCCAGCGCTAGCGCAACGGGCCTTTTATAAATAAAGGATTGGAATTCGGTGTCGGCATGTCTAGGTTCTACATTTATTCCGAGGGAGATTTTACTTGTAACGTTTATTTCTAAATTCAATTAAGTATTCGAAAATGATGTCGGTACCTTCATATTTCATTGGAGCCTAACGAAGCTTACTCAAGTAGGTTGCACTGACGAGTTATTTAAACAAATAACCAGTTTAATAAATGTCTGTAACGGCCTCTTTTAGAATCAAAGGCCTACTTTGAAATTCAATATATTGGATTGTTTTCCACATAATGGTCGGGTATTGATTGATGAACGGCCGCTAGACCGGTATAGAATTAGAGGAAACCTAATCAACCGATAGGTACCCATTACGCTGACGATACAAGGTCGTATAATTCATTATATAAAATGGAGGATTTACCTATTTTTAGACAATAAAATGATCGTATAGAAATTCCGTTAAGTGAACCGATAAAACCTATTTGAGAACAAAATGTACAGGCAACAAATAATGAAATAACATTATTTCAGGATAATTTTAGGTACTCTGACTCTGCACTCTCACTAAACAAAATTAAACAAACAAAACAGCTTGCAAAGACCTTCCCTTGCACAACGCCAGTTTGTAGAGAACAGGTAAATGGTTAACCTCGCATAATTATTCAGTCTCATCGAGTCTTCATACCGCCATGTTGTGCAATACTGACGAACAAGATACTTAGCATGTAAACGAACTAATAATTGGATATTAAACGCAGAAAACTAGGTAGAACAGACCAGTTTCTAAACCACTGATGACTGCGAAACATGGAAAATCTAGGTGTAAAGGGCTTAAGATAAGGTATCTTTCTTGTTTAGAAGGTAAATAGGTCGATTGTTGATCAGAGATAAATTCATGCTTGTTGATGAAACTTATTACAAAAGTACTGCTGCTTTTCTCAGCTGTTCTATCCTGTTTGTGTTTACTTTTCATGCCTATGGCTGAACAGAGTTCGATAAAATTGGGCACACATTATAAATCATGACATTGCGGTTACCAAGGGATAATTTGTAACACTTTTTATGACGTTACATCAGATAACATAGCATCACATCTGTAATCCTCAAAGGGTTCGTTCGGCAGAGGTGTACTCAGGTACCCATTAGTTCAACAGCATTCCGCCAGTTATGTTTACGTCCCCCATGTAAAGGAGGCAAGCCTATAGCCATCGACCGTGCACAAATCCAAACTTGTGGCTGCTAATAAGAAATTCCTGAAGCAAAAACCCAATAACACTCTGAATTGAACCCAGGGCCTCAAGCACAGCAGTCGCGCTTTTGACCACTAGACCATTCAGGCTTTTTATGGTCTCCACTTAAAGCCCCATATTCCACAAAACACAAGTATTAGCTCTTTGTCTGCATCCATTAATCAGCTCATGAATAAAAGAAACCGTCCACGTCGGTCTGGGTTCGTTACCTCATGTAATCGGATGAAATTGTAAGTGGAATTACGCATAATGTGAACACTGCTAGGAATATTTACTCATTTACTTTATTCTTTGAAATTATGTATTGAAAAATATGGTGGATTTATGTTAACGATTCTTGTAGCCTTATTTATTACTTACCTACCCCTTTGATTTTATAAAATAAGTAGTAATGTAGGTTGCCTATCCCTGTTTCAATGCAAGGCTAAATAAAATAAAAACAGTCTTTATTTATTCTGACCTCAATACATAAACAAGTACTTAGTTAACCCTTCATAGCCATCAATAAGCTACCAGACCGTCAGGCTGTCTAGTGACATAAGCCTCCTCTAGTCCCCTCCACTTATTCTTGTCCAGAACAGTTCTTTGCCAACCTTTTGGCAGATCATCCTACAACCTTTTCATCTGTCTTTCCTACTTCTCGTCCTTTTCCATTTCTTGGGCCATTCTGTGACCTTTTTGGTCTATTCTTCCGTCTTACCTCTTATCATGTGACCTATCGAAGTTCCATTTTAATTAGTGTTCTGGTTTTTACTCTAACGTCTGCTAGTTTAGTTTTGTTCGACTTACATTGCAAGGCAAACGCTTCTTTAAATACAAATAAGCGTGAAGACGACATCATTGTTTTCCTGTCCTCTTATGCCAATTTATTTAGACGGCGCAGCATGACTTTTCTTCCTATGAGGGGAGTATGTTCTCTTTGAGTTGTCATCTCGGTAGTCATTCCCTTTCTGCAACATGATGATGTCAGGCATGTATCATCATCACTCTTTCTCCTGCCCCTATCCCAATTTATTTTGACCCGGAGTAGCATTCCATTCGTCTCTATTATAGTAGGTATTACGTCTTTCCAACTATATCATTCTTCACACAGTCTATCCATCTTTTGGTCTTCCTCTACATTCATACCTATTCAACATTTTTCTCATTACATTTATTATTAAAAAATAAAAAAACGTGTGGCACTCGGAGATTGGCGCGGTAAATCTATTGCATAGCATTTTTTATCAACTTATGCAATAATAGATATAAATAATTAGGTATTAATAGTGTAATTACACACCAAAATAATTATTCATTCAAAAAATTTGAACAAAAATAACGATATTAAGAGTTTGATCTTCGAATTTCGCGCGATGTACATTATATAAATCAAAACTAACCTTCAAACTAGTAAGCTAGTAAGAAACTCTATGACAGAAAATTTAAAAGAAAAAGTATTGACAGCCTGACGTAAGTGTCATGTCATAACATTGAAAAATATGAAAATTATTTATTTTATTTTAGATATTTTATATGAAAACGAATCGTTTTAGACCGATTCGCAGAATAGTAATGCAAAAACCAATAAAACTTATGATAGATGCGGGTTAGTAGTCGATTCGCACGAAAATTATTCGCACTATCGTGCGAATCGTCCCCTTTCAATAAAAATATTTTTTTAGTAGGCGATTCGCACGGAAGTATTTAAATTGCGTGCGAATCGACCCCTTCAAGAATTAGTAGTATGCGATTCGCACACACCTATACTTTATCGAAAAGTTTCAAGAAAAAAGTACTATCACGTACAAAATGCTTTCTTTTAATACAGGACACAAATAAAACGATTTTTAAGGAAATCAAGTTTTTATATTTTACTTTGTATCTATCAGAAAGTGATTTTACATCATTCACAGTTTAAATAACTTAAAACCATAATTATAACCAAGATTACAAATAAAATCACAGTTAGTAGGTACGATTTATAATCAAATATTTGGTTTTGCATTTTTACAAGTAAGTACTCTTTTTCCGTACACTTGCATTTACCTTAAATCATCACAAATTACTACTTATTAGAGTTTTTACCGAAATCAACTTTTTATGAACCCCTGAGTCTTGTTAAAAATAATGTTGTTTAAAAAAGGTAAGTCAAAATTAAATAATTAACGTTATAATGGTCTAAAAGCTAATTTTAAAAACAACGAAAAATATAACGAAACTATAAATATAAAAATAAATAAATATATATATATATATATAATTATATATATTTATTATTATTATTTTTTTTTTTTTTTTATTTATTTATTTATATATATATATATATATTTATATTTTCATATTAAATACTGACAAAACTTTTCATCTTACCTCTTGACTAGTATTTTGTGCCTGACTGCGATGCGAATAGAGAATTATTGAATTTTAATATTAATATTCTAGAATATTGTACATGACTGTACTTAGATTTATTATTCGCACATTTTGTTAAGTGTGCGAATCGCATACTACTAATTCTTGAAGGGGTCGATTCGCACGCAATTTAAAAACTTCCGTGCGAATCGCCTACTAAAAAAATATTTTTATTGAAAGGGGACGATTCGCACGATAGTGCGAATAATTTTCGTGCGAATCGACTACTAACCCATAGATGCGTACTAATAATAAAATGAATGTTTATAGAGTACTCACTCCTCACTAATTTTCTTTCACTATTTTTTCGTGACTTTCTTCATTAATAAATGCACTTTGTTTATTCATATTTAAAACACTTTGTACACAAATTATACGAGTAAGAATATTTTAGAAGGAGAAAGCAGAGAGACAAACAATTATTTAATTTGACAACCTCAGTTGACAACCTTGTTATTTTCCGTAACCATAGCGACCTGGTTGAATCTTGAACTGAATATTTTTGTTAGGAAATCTCTGGATTCGCTCTCCACGCTCAACTCAACCCAAGGCCCGCGATAGAATCTATGCAATAGATTAAAAACTTTTATAAATAAAATAAGCAACTCATAAAGGATAATAAAATACAAAATAATTTATTGATCATGTATGATAATTTGTAAATGAAAATATATAGCTTATCATATTCACATTATAATTCAATTTGTATCAATTATGAAGAGTGATACTATGGTTATTTTTTATTATGATTTTATGAAAAATATTAAATAGGTTTTCTTTGCTAATTAGCTTTTAAATCGAAAACTCTAGGCCAGATTAAGAAAACTCATAATGCAATTAAAATGAACTACTTACTACGAATTGAATAAACAAAAAGTTAGTATTTTAAGAGGATGAAAAATATTGTATTACGAAGAAATGATGTCTCCTTTCTTTGCTACATTTCAGCACTCAAACTGCTCTAACAGCTCGATCGATACTCGAACGTGTGATGATCAATCTAGTTAATAAACAGTAGTAGCTTATAATCGGAGGTGAACAAACGACCTCGGGCAGCAACCGTTGGTTCCAATCACCATACACCACAATACACGGCAGACATCCGCAATCCTATTGACTAAATCATGTTTTTCTTGTTTTCAAACAAAAATAACGTTAGATTACCAAAAACGTTGATTCTAAAACCTAATAAAAGCAACATAAGATTATGTACTTTATGTTTTACTAGCTTTTCCCAGCGGCTTCGCCCGTGTGAAAATGACGATTTTCCATACAAACTTTCATCCCCTATTTAACTCCCTTAGGGGTTGAATTTCGAAAAATCCTTCCTTATTCCTTGTCTACATTATAAAGGGAACCGCTGTGCAAAATTTCAGCTTTCTAGGTCCAAGGGTTTGGGCTGGACGTTGATGAGTCAGTCAGTCAATTAGTCAGTCAGTCAGTCAGGACTTCTCTCTTTATTTATATAGATTGCCTAAAGTCTGCAATAATAGTTTTAGGACTTTCTCTAGATGACCTCGCTGTTCTACACTAGATATGGAACCGATTTGACACACTATCATGTTTTAATTGAGTTTTAAAAATCGAATTGGATGTGAAATGATTAATGTGATAAAAATCGTGTAAAGTCACGAATCAACATATTTTTGGGCATCGTTTGCAAACTGGCAAAGTAGGTTACTATACTAACTAAGACCAAGTGTACAACTTTTGGTACCTAGTGTCTTTATGTGTGTCACCACCAGACCATCAAAATGTTTGTTCGAATTGTAAAAAATATTTAAATATCAGTTTTAAAAGGATTCGTGACAAAGCCGTCTTGATTGATGCATGAACTCGTAAATGTACATCAAACCGAGTAGTAATATTGTATAATAACTTTTTTGGTGTGGAAAATTACGGTTTTCAGTAGCGCTCAATGTAACGCACTCAAAACAATGTGCTATGGATGGCATAAGTAGTAAGTAAGTACAGAGGCCGCCATGACCCCTTATCTAAAGTAAAGTTGTTTATAGAATTCCGTCAAGTTTTGTACCTCAAAAGGTAAAAAAGGGACCCTTAAAACTATAAGATCGCTCTCTTTTCCGTCTATCTGTCCCTGTGTCACCACTGATTTTCTCAGGAACGGGTTGATTCGTTAACATTAATAAAATATTTAAAAAAATAGCCCACCGCTAACGGGCAGTCAGGCTGCTAGAGGAAGGGACATGTAAAGTTATTCTTAAATTACTATCTACATTTAAAACATGTGCGTCGTTGTATTTGAAAATTTGTTTATTAGTTGGCATAACATCGCTAAGTTACGGTACTTATTCTTATCAGTTTTCACATCCGAAAACGATTATAAAAACAAATAATTATAAATCAAATCCAATCAGATACCTACTGTAAACTTTTATTAATCTAGAAAATTACCTATCAAAAGTTGACATTTTGGGATAGAACATTATTTGGACAAATAGTTAAAATTGCTGAACTTAGCTAATAAGATAGTTTGTTTTAAGATGTGTGATTGATGAGATAACAGTCGAATATTAAATTTGATGATGACGATGGACTTTATTTACACTTTAATCATTATTATATTCTTAATGATGTCGGGTTTGATTAGATAAGAGAATATCTCATCTTTATACCAAACGGATGTAGGCTACAATAAGCTATAGGTACAGTCTACCTTCCAATGTCTGCCTACCACGTTTTCCTAGCTAGGTTAAAAGGTAAAACAGAAACCCACAAATTAATGATTTTCATATCTCACACATTTTGTATTGAGTGCCGGAAGTCGGTATATTTATTTTATAAAATTTTCTGTCTTGGAAAAATATCCTATTTTTATTTATTTATGTCTATTAAAATACCAGTCTCTTGCAATCTTTATGAGAAACTGAAATATTATTAGATGCCATTTTATTTTATAGTAAATGAGGTAAATTTTGTGATTTACGACCTGAAAGGTTAATTACTTTGAACCTTAATAATATCAAATGTCAACCTAATAAGCAGAAGATGAAAGATCTAAATGACCTTGAACCGAGACGGAAATATACATTTTATGGTAAAATAAAATCCTGTGAACAAGATGCCGAAAATAATGCCTTTCTAAATTGTCTTCATTTCGCTAAGTTTTGTCGAAGATCATGACCTAGGTTAGATCTATTCCACCATAAGTACCCAAAGACATTTACTTAAATATTTACGAAGACATAAGTAGGTACTTAGAACTAAAATAAACGTACCAAGTTTGACATATCGATGGAAATTTTAATGACAAGCAGCGCCACCTACAACTGTACACTTAAAGTGGTCATCCTAAACCCTCTTCTCTTTCTTCTAGCGATGCACATGCACTAAGCCATGGGTCAGTCGGAGCAGGCGCGGAACCCACGAGTAAGTCCGCGGACGCGACGTTCCCCGGACCTGCCCCCGCTGCCGCCGCAGATACAGCCCTGCAGCGGCTTCCTCGGCAACGTGAGTACTAGCTTTTATGACAGAATTTGGTGTGAAGATTTATGGCATATTATATAGTATGAGTACTTGCGGTTGACCTATGCTTAGTAGAAAATAAATACTTAGAACTCGACCGCATGTCAGATATTTGTTTTTGTAGAATTCATTTTATATGTTTAACCTCTGGAGTGTCAAGCTAAATTTTCGCAAAATGGCGTAATGTCATAGATTTTTGGTCGTGTCCATCGTCGGACCTAACGCCATCGCCACCATCTTGATTTTTTAATACAATTTTCACAGACAAATTACTTAATGTTTGCCACGCTTTCCTGTGGAATGTCTTTCAAGCGCCATAATTATGATCATTGTACTGTAGCACTGTTGGTGCCTGAAAAATATAAAAATATTAATTTAAATAATGTGTGGTTACTAATTTTGTGTTGTCAAATTTCTAGGCGAACTATAATTGGATTGTTTTATTGGTAGAATAACAAATATTGTCACCAACTTATTCTAAACTATTCCCAACTTTCTACTAATTCAAACCCATTTCACGGGGAGTAAGAACGGGAAAGCCTCTAAGTAGGTACTTAAAAATCCATTATCCATAAACTGTTCGTAACAATATACTCAAGAAAACCACTGAGTTCTCCGAGCGCACTATTATACTGAATACAATAAATAAAACCGCTTAAGTAGCCACTTAACGTTAGCATTAAATAAACCAAAACCACCTTTCCTTACCATCTATCATAACACCAATTGTTACGAAAGTTACGCTACAAATCCCTAGCACAGTAGACGTATTTAGTTCGTGTTCACATCAGTATTTTAACTCGGAACATATATTCGGAATCGCTTCACACATAAATGTGAATCGAACAAGAATTCTAAGCATGCTTCGGGATCGTAAACTTATAAGTAAGTTTGGTCTGCTACATTGGATGGAACAAGGGGTTAAGTTTTATCTTTATAAAGATGCAGATTTCAGAAAAAGTGTGTTTACTCAGTGTTCCAACTGAAACACTACAACCGAACATAGAACAACCTAAAAGAAACCGTTTGTATCCATGAGAAAAACAGACAATTACAAGTAAGAGCTGCTAGCGATGCTTCTGGTCAAAGAGTTCAATAATGGTAACCGCTAATTCTCGCGTCTCTATCTATTGGCACGTGGACAGTTTCAGAAGCCTCCATTTTAATGCTTACCAACAGCACACAAAAACATGCTGCACTATGCTTGATTTACTGTTTATCATCACACTGTGTCCCTAGCGAAGTAGCGACAATGCGCCGCAACGTTCCGTTTCACACGCGCCTTGCACCCATTAGCATAAAATTAAGCAAGAGCAGACCATCCGTCTTGCTTTACCGACTTTCCTCGATATCAGCCGGTTTAAAAGCTTTAACGGTATTGGGATGGAAAGTGATGCGTAAATCAAAACGTGGCTACTCGGCCTTGTCGCTTTCTGCGCGCGTAAGAACATGATGGATGGTCG
This sequence comes from Diarsia mendica, assembly GCA_949316265.1. Taxonomy (NCBI): domain Eukaryota; kingdom Metazoa; phylum Arthropoda; class Insecta; order Lepidoptera; family Noctuidae; genus Diarsia; species Diarsia mendica. The sequence continues at coordinate 19,535,050 of OX438900.1, read as the reverse complement.
ACGACAATTATTATTTATCGTGTCGTGGTGGATATTATGTGGAAATTGAACTAGTTGTGGAATGATATATTGGTGTTAAGTGTAGGGTATTATTTTTTACTTGGTTACCTGTTGATTTGGTTTGTGTAAACGCTTTTAAACATGATGGTTTTGTGTCAACAGGTATTTTTCTGCATGATTTTAATGGCGGAATACACTATATGCGCTTGATAACATTCGACAATACCTTTCAGATCTTTAAAAGGTGAATTCATAAGAGATTAGAGTAGAACATTTGAATTGACTTTGGAAACAAAGCAGGCCACATATGACATAACACATGCATAACCTAATATAACGCCACACCTGTAATTCCTAAGGATTAGGCAGACGTGTCCTACCCAGAAGTTCACCCACGTTTCGCCAGCCACGGGAATAACCTAATAGTAGTAAGACTGACTGACTTTGAACCTGTTTACCTACCTAACCCCAATAAACACCACCATCTTATTAACGGAACTTCAGTCATAAACTCATAATAGGGTACCTATCACTATAGGGCTCTAAGCATCGGATAGGCCCCAGAACATTCCAGGTCCCTATTTACGATGACGACGGCCCCAGGCTCCTATGTAACAGATTATACAAAGCAATCTGCTTCGGACATAAATTGCTTGGTTACCTTCAATGAACTTATAGCTCTTATTAACAGTGGTAGCTGGTAGGGTTGGCATGCAGGAGCGGGTTTGAGGGATATTGTTGGTAAAAAGTAGAGCAGTACGTCCCCGAGCCCATAATCTTCCATTTTTTTTCAGCGTTCACAAAATACATCTGGCTATCAAGTTCCGACTGTGTAGTGTTATAGTGTAGTCTTAATAGTTTCTGAATAAAGTGGCTGTATACCGCATAAGGACGCAAAGCCGGACAGACATGACGAATAAACAATACCAACCGCTCGGGTCGTTTTTCAAGTTAAGCCGGGCTTGCTTAAGTTGATCCGTGGATGGATGACCACCACCCATTACTAAATTAAATAATATTATTTGTATTTACTGATTCAGACACGGACTAATGCACAAAATTCTCACTTACTCCATTTAGGGTAACACTAGAATATCCTGGTTTTTTACCAATGTTCCTTGAAACCCTACACCTGACGGTGACCGTAGGGCATGCAAACATAAACAAAGAGTGAGTGGCGGGCGGGTGGCTAGGTAACGATATATAGCATACGGCTAGGAACATAGCTAGATGTGAAATACTAAGAACATGGCTAGATGTGAAATACTCAGAACATACCTAGATGTGAAATTTTCAGAAGCAGGGTCTACCTATGCACCTGTGGGAAGATATACCCGACAGTTGTAATCTGTTTTACCTAAGGTCGGGGTAAACTTGGCAAGCTGTTACCGCAGCGCTTATCTTCTTTGTATTATAAAGCGTAAAATTAGGAAGATGATATACCTATTAATAGTGCCCATTGACAATACTCGAGGTCAATTTGCCGTGATAGTTATAGTAGTAGTAATATTTTATACCTGTCCCTGAAAGATAGCTATTATATTCTTTTTTTTTTTAATTTGAATATCACCGTCATCTGCCAAATTTATTGGGTGACCCCAATAAATTTGCTTCCAGTCTTACCGGATGTAGTTGAATACCATTATTTTATTTTGTGCTGCCTCCAACGATACCGTGAATTGAGTGAAATATTGAGCCAACTATGTTATTTTTGTCTTTCGTATTACCATTGATTTCTTTCACAATGTGGTAGATATAATACTTAATCGTTTTAATGAGCTTTTAACATTGATATAATAAAACTCACTCACTCACTTTTATTATATCAATGGCTTTTAACTTCTTACACGGATGCATGGTTCTATCTATGTTATTAACTCTACTCCCCTCGCATTAGCCTCCAGCGATTGAAAGAAATACGATAATAAAGCTTTGAAATCTTGATGTTGCATTAAAATAAATATTTATAGCTTCCGTTTATAGCAAAAGTTCAAATTAGATGCTTGATAATAATCGCGTAAATCAAACTGACGTGAATCTTAAAATTAATAACTTCATTAGTGCCATAAAATATTTAATTTAGACTAATTCATAATTATAAAGTTGAATAAATTAGTCTATAAACGGAAACTTAGCTACTAACAAAATTTGTATCAAAAGAAAATATTATGAGAGAGGTTTGGTCGTTTGTCGCAAATTACTGACGTTGCTCATGCAGTCGCTAAGCTGAAGTGGGACTGGATTGTTTAGTTGGCCACGTCTGCCGCATATCCGAACTGTGGGCAAAACCACAAAAATAGTTCTTTAGCTCTGACATAGCCAGAAGGCCTCGCGGCATACCTCGTAAAAGATTACGGAACGAGCTGGACAAGCCCAGTGACCAGTCCTCATTGGCTCTGGATTGAAATAACTGGAACTCATGGGGCGAGGCCTTTGTCCAGCAGTATGTTGTCTAACAGCATCAGTTTAACGCATCATATCATAGCTTTCCATGAAGAAACTTCTGTTTCCACTTATAATATTTTTTTATATATATTTACCTAGTTTAGGTATATTGTAAAGTATTGCATATATCAAAGCATGTTTGCACATAAATGCTTAGTTTCCATTAAAGTTTCGGTCTACTTAGTCGCCTATTTCAAAAGCTGTAAGTAGGGTAACACTAAAATACCTTGATATTACAACTAACAAACATATGAAATAATCCTTTGAATACCCCTATTCTATTGTTATACATTTCCACCATACCATTGTGCTTCTCATAAGTCATAATGACATTACTTAATCACGATGCACATAAGGACTCGTTTGCGACCTCAGATGATACGACTCACGACGCGGCTTGCGGCAAGCGGCACGTGCGCTCCTCTCTTCTCTTGTATCCTTCGACTTAATCCCGACGACCCCTGGAACGACTGTCAAAGGTCTCCCCAAGTCGTGGCATACTCCAGTACTTTCTTAATTTGATTTCTTTGTATGCACTTACTCTGATAACACATTCGTGGTGTAGTTACTCACGCAAAGGAAACAATTGAAACACGCGCGTTTTGTTAGACGCAACTCACCTCATCGTCATTCTCTTGACCTTATCCCAATTCATTTGGGGTCGGCGCAGCATGTTTTCTTCTTCCATACTTCTCTATTACTTACTTGTCATCTCATGAGACATCTTCTTTCTTGCCAAATTATCCTTTACGCAGTCCATCTATCGTTTCATTGGTCATTCTTTACTCTTATACCAAGTCATCACCTGGTCTTCCTCTACTCTTATACCATGTCTTATAACCTGAGGTCGTGAATATGGTGTTAGTAGATATTGCGTCTGCGTCGCTAATTGGCTACTATAGCACCGTTACTTGAGTCTTGCGTCCATTCTGCGATGCACCCGCCGTGACCGACATAAACGCCTAAATGTTTATTTTCGTAGCCATTAACTTCGTTTACTTTCTACTTGCTGCGACCTTTATCAGTTTTATAATGTAAACAAATCGACAGTTTGTGTTTTCGTGAAGTAATAATGTCTTTAAATAATCGCGTGTGTCAGCCCTAAAGACGGATCTAGATTTGGATTACAAGGAATCAACGTTCTCGACATATTGTAACTGCATTTACATTACAATAGCATTTACAATACCACCATCATCGTTCTCCTCACCTTAGGGTGAAAGCGCCAAAGTTGGGTTATTTTTGAGTACTTAAGTGTATCATGTCTTCTTCTTTCATACTTCTCCATTAGTCTACATCTCAGTAGTTTGTCTTTTCGACTTTATAAGATGACTTCATCTTTCACACAGTCTTACCAACATTTCTATGGTCTTCCCCTACTCGTATAGCCATTCGTAGTCCTTTAGACATACCCAAAATTCTTACCATGCCAATTTTATAGATTCACATACAACGTTTGGCCAACCGCAGCTTTCATAAGCCGAAAATTATACACCAAGACAATTCACAGCATCTTTCAAAATCTGCCTCCTTAAATACAAAGGCAAAATTCCAAACAAAAATAACTTTAAACTTATTTTTACTGCTCCGCCATCTTCCATACAAGGTTGCATACAATACCTTAGTATACGTTGTTACTCTCGTCTTGTCAATTTTTAGTGTGCCTCCCCTTGGCTTTGTTCCTTCTCAATGTTAAAGGCTATGAAAGGGCATTATGGCTCGTAATATAGGAAGACAATGCGGGGCACTGCACGCCTGACCCAAGATTATACTTATTTGCCTTTTATTTTATAGAAAGCCTCGCCAGCCAGGATGTTGGAGCAACAAGAAATATACGAGTATCTAGCCACGTTGTACCTTTTTGCGCAAACCGGCCGGATGTATTAATATTAGCCCTTTTTATGATGGAATATCTGTGCAATTTAGACCTAGAGGCAGGCAGGAGCGGTCTAGATTTACGCTTTATGCATTTAAAGTTTTGATTTCTAGCCTGTTTCTTTTGTGAAGTGTTTTCATCTGCCTTAATAATAGTTAGACTAATCAACTGACGTTTTTGAAGCTTTTTGCATTTCTACAGATACTTTCAAGTCGAAAAATAAGTCGAACTCTTCGGTAGCGTTACATATCAATTCAACAAATGTCTCTCTTCCAAAATCGTTAGAGCTAGACCAATGTCACTTTTGTATATCGCTCTTGTGTTTCTAACAAAACTGTCCGTTTGTTTGAAAACAAAACTAAAACTTCAAATCGTGAAACCTCGCTCTATTTGCTCTTCTCTAAGTGTCAGCAGTAAATCAAGTTGTTTGTATGCAATATTGAACCGTTAAACTGTATCTGTAGTTCAGGAAAGCTTTCGTTCCACTTTGTTCGGATGTGGAGCGCGGGACGCGGGAGGGGGGGGGGGGGGGGAGGGGCTGGCAATAACTCACGACACGACATTCGCGTGGGCAGTGATGGTCGCCACTTTGTGGTCTGTCAGCCTTGGAGTGAGACACAGAGGGTCTGCAAACGTGACTGCTGATGACACTATGCTGATCAAAGAAGAGTCTTGAAACGTGCACTAATAGATTGACTAAAGCTTTGTATGATATACGAGTCCTGTAAAAGGACTCGAGTAGGTGTAAGTTCAAATAGGAGAAAACAGCCAGGAATCCCATATTTTTTCGCCTCATGCATCAGCGTACAATCCACTGCTAAATATAAATAGGCCTTTTCATTCAGTTTTTTTATAAAAAGGGAATAATAAGAGCTCCTCGAATAACATGGGAGAAGGGAAGAAAAAACAGTGTTGCTCCGACCCCGAGTTACGTTTCAGACGTTACTAGACACGTGCTAGAAAACTTGTTGATGGCGAATAACAAAAAACATAAACATTTTGTTCAAAGTGGTCCTACTCCCAAATATTTAGCCTTTGCACTTGCGCCTATGTGCATGAATGCTAGTCACCGTTCTGTGGTTCATAGAAATGCCGAGCTTAAACTTGACTTTGAGTAGAAGGCTCACGAACAATGTCGTTGTTGTACAGACGCCAGCACATCAAGCTACTACAATCTGTCAAATTTCTTTAATAGATTTTTAACTTTCTCGCTACAGCTTTAGGCTCAAGGTTGATTGGGAAAAGACAGTTTAGGGTAGCGCGATGTGCTGGCGTCTGTTAAAGAGCGGCATTTGACGAGAGATGCAACTGGCGCTGTTATGGAAATGGAAAAACTTACAGGGACATTGCCAGAGCACATATACACAGTAATACACACATCAACACGATCTTGGGATATTTAAAAAAAATCGAATTACTATCAATGTGTTAAGTATTTATATGACATGTATATATTTAAAATATACGTTATTTAATATTCTACCATTTTTTAATAATGGTTAAGGTACTGATTAAAATTTCAGGATTTTATGGAAAAAAAATGAAGCATATACGGAAACCGTAGGTATATGAATTAACTTTTAATTTGTGAGTAAAAACTGAAAAAAATAGAAAAATCATTTAATTTGTGTTTATAAACTTGAAGTTAGTAGTCTGAGAAAGCGCCCATGATGTTCATAACACATGGGCAACGATTCGGCATGCTCAGAACAAGGTTGTCAATGTCTTGCTGCGGAATATTGTCCCATGTCCTTCTGAGGTGCGCAAAAAGTTGATCTTCTGTAGCCAAATTTTCAGGAACTTCCTTCAGAGCTCTTCTTTGCAGCATATCCCACGCATGCTCAATGGGATTTAGATCTGGCGATCGAGCAGGCCAGTCTAAGGCCCTAACATTATGTGTATGTAACCAAGCTGCTACCGTTCTCGCCGTGTGTGCCCGGGCATTGTCGTGCATGAGCAGGAAATCTTGCCCCATTTGTGTTCTGTGGGGCAAGATTACGGGCCCCAGCACCTGTTGGACGTATCGTTCTGCCGTCATATTGCCCCGCACCCAAACGAGATCCGTCCGTCCTCCAAGACGAATTCCTGCCCAAACCATAATTGTTCCTCCTTGGTATGGGTGAACTTCCCGAGGGTTCTGGAGACGGCTCCATCGTCCAGGAACTCGCCAAACACGCGTCCTTCGTGAATCTGGATGGAAGCCGAACCTGGATTCACCCGTGAACAGCACATTGGACCATTGCTCACGGCCCCAGTCCACGTGGTTCCGAACCCATTCTAATCGTCGTCCACGATTGCCTCTCCGTAAAGGTGGGACCCGGAGTGGTCTACGAGAGCGTAGATTGCTTTCATGCAGTCGCCTTCTTACAGTTTGGTCACTCACAAGCACTTGGTGTTCCACTCGCATCCTTTGGACCAATTGAGTCGCCGTTGCATTTGGTTGAGCTCGCGCAGTAATTTGCAAAAATCGGTCTTGTCTGGGGGTAGTGATGCGACTTGGCCCCCGGTGCCTCTTCGCTACTTCACTTGTGGCACGATAGCGTACTGTCCACAATCTTGAAATTACATTTTGATGGGTCCCTATGGCCTCAGCAACATTACGCTGAACAGATCCAGCTTCCAGCATTCCCACAGCTCGTAACATCTCCGCCCTCGTCAAATGTCGGCGTTGCATGGCTACAATACCTCAATTTTAACTTTATCTTTCGTTTAAAAATGAAAAAAACTGTAACTAAACGTAATTCGTATTGTTTTTTAAATTTCGCACAAATGAAAATTCCCTCTCCTGTACATCAAGACATTTTTATGCCACCGAAACAAAAGAATTTTAAAAAATTTGAATTTGGAATTAGTCTGAGATAAATTACAAACAAATCGTTGTATTAAAGATTCCAATGCGGCCAGTACTTTTCGAGTTATTTAATTGAGTATGAAATATCCCTAGACCGTGTTGATGTGTGTATTCTCCTACTGTTTAAAGCTTCTACGATCAAACTTGATTAAGCATCGAATAATCTCGTTCTTTTTATTCATTTTAGACTAGCGACTAGTGGTCCACATTGACCTTGGATCGAAACAACTTGAAGTCATCAAGACCAAGAAGCCCAGCAGTGGGATGATGCTGGCTAACAGTATCAGCATTTTATTTTATTTGTAAACGTGAAAAAAGCAAATGTCAAATACCATTACAATTGATCGTTTCCCGCTTTACAACAATAACAAATATTCTTTTAACCAAATTGCCCAAGGTTCAACCACCAAACCAACCACTAAAAGCCACCAACCATTCAAATGGTTGGTTACGAGCCTCTTTAAACACATAACCTATTTCCAGCACCACAGTACATCTCAAAGGGCCCGTTACAATCTAAGACCCTATCTCACCATCGGACCACACACGCAAGATCTAACAGTAACTCTTCAATAGCAACTGATTCCATGCAGGTATTAATTAAGCAGACCTGGGAATGGTTGGGAAGTTGTGGGGGGAGGGGGGATATGCAAATCTCCAATTAGTACCTATCCACCAGAGTCCATCCATCAACGTCGATCATTTGTTGCTTTTCTGTACTAGGTTAGGGCTGCCGGTTGGTTTTTTTGTCGTCTAGTGTAAAGGACATGGTAAAGGAAAATGTTTTTGGAGCAGTTATTTTATGGCTGAACTTCAAATTAAGCTGATAGGGTTCTAACTCGGTAATAAAATAATTCCTTCTCTTATAAATTCTGAAAGTGACAACACAAGATCTTTTGCCACTTTGTCAAAGCCTAAAGATATTGTGATCTTATGCAGTCACTTGACGTAGTTCCTTTGTGCTATTCACTAGATAGCCTTCTGTTGTATTCACGGGCTCTTTACTTAATCAGCCTAAAACGTTCCCATTGCTGGGACACAGGCCCTTTCTATAGGAGGCAGTGGGCTACCCACCACGCGGGCCCAGTGCGGGTTCGTAAGCAAGGGTTCTTGCAATGGCTGCAGTTCTCAAAAACGTGGGCAGTATCAGAAACCCAGAAATATATTGGAAGTCGATATTATATGATCGTTCAACCCTGTGAGAAGAGCATACGCCTATCGTCTGCCACCACTTGTCAATCCCGCGTCCATGTGACGTCATTAAAGCGTTGATTTCCAACGTTTGCGACTCATTGTGCGAACGGGTTCCATGCGTTTTTACTTTTTATTACTTTGTGCGCATCAATGTGAGTTTTGCAACTTTAATTGGCAGTGGTAGGGTTAATTCGAGTTGCTTTTTTTGCTTTCATACGATGTAAGATTATGTGTGGTTGTGACTTGATTTATATCATTTTTAAGCTGAGAGATTTTAATGTTTATTTTGATCGATTGGTTTGCAGTTTTTGTAAATCCCATCACTATGACAGAAAGAAACTTTATTGTGATGTCAATGCTGCATTTATTGAATTTGACCACATTACTCGTTACTATTTAGTACCTATTATTCAGTAAATCATTTCGCCAACAAGCAAAAAGCAAGCAAGTAGAGCTCATTATTTTTATTCCTAATAATAATAATAATATTCCACAACTATCACACAACGCCATCTAGTCCCAAGCTAAGCAGAGCTTGTGTTATGGGTACTAGACAACTGATAAACATACTTATATATTTCTAAATACACACATATTATAGATAAATTACACCCAGACACAGAACAAATGATCGTGCTCATCACACAAACATTTGTCCTGGGTGGGAATCGAACCCACGACCTCCGGCATAGCAGTTAGGGTCACTAACCACTAGACCAACAGGCCAGTCGAGTTAATCAAAGCACTGAAATCAAAATGGCGCTCACCGCCAAAATGGGCACAAACCACAGACAATATTTTTTTCTTCGAATCGCAGGTGATTCCGATAGCTCCAGTTGCAACGCAGTGGCCAGTTCGCTCCGTATCTACAATCAAAACTTCTTAATGAAACACCGGACGCTATCTTTATGGCCCACAAAACTGCATTTAATCGGTTTCAGGGCAAACTTGCCGTGCAAGAAACGAAATGCAAAGTAGTACCTAGTACCTATATAGCTGTTTATATACGGGCTTTATAATGTATGTAGGTTTGGTGTAAGATAGCCTCTTTCAAAGTAGGTCGACTGTCCGCTCGAACCTGTTGGCACACTTCCTCATAGGGTTGCCAGGTTGACAACAGTCCCCGTCAGGTAAGATCATAGAGTTTATTTCTTTCATTTATGTAAATTGTTTAACAGAACTGATGAACTGATGAAGAGATTTTCAGATAGTGCCCCAATCATAAGTCTATTTTATTTGTTAGAAGTGAGAATCCCACAAAAGGAAGTGTTTTGTCATAAATATTTTGTTTGTAAGATGTAGTTATCCAACAGTGCTTCAGAAATGTGTTTCTTATTTCCAATAGTTTTATGATGGAAGTCCGATGACCCTAGGTAGTAAATCCGTACGTGGGTGAAGGTTGTTCCACTGCAGTCCATTTCCCACATAATAGTGTTATCAACACGCTGACCTTTCTAGCAATACTTGTTTCTTCATACAATACGCGGTTCCGACGCGGACACTAGTACTATAACCGCTAGACTCAACGCCACTTGACTCAATGGTAATTATGTATGTTTAGACTTAGTTACTGGTTGCTAAAAATTACAGCCTATTACTTATTGTCCCACTGAAGGAAAACACCTCTTCTCATTCAGAGAAGTTTAGGCCAGTATTCATCACCACGTTGCCTGGCTCAAGGTCGGAGAGGTTCTTGGTGTTTGAAAAATTGTCAGTGACCTATTTTTCTAATCTGTCTGCAGTTCCTTCGTGAACTTTGAATTATGGTCATCAAACAACATAAACAAGTAAAGATTCTATTGTCAACTTGTAGAGAAATCAGGTTATGTAAAGAAAGCGGCTAGGTTTAGCTATAAAAATGATTGATCGTCAACTGTCAACAAATGAAGGCTGTGACAACTCAACCAACTGTCAAAGCATAAAGAAAAAAAGATCCCACAAAGAAGGTGAAATGTAAACGGACAATATCTCTACAAGATCACTTACATAACTCTTTCGCTGCAAAACGATATTAATAACAACGGACCACGGTTGGTTTCACAAATTGAATGCGATATCCTCAAACGAAAAATCGTTCACGAAGAAACATTTAACCTTCTGACCTTTGCTTCAAAAAGCTTTATTGTGGAGCAACACTTTCGCTTTCCTTTGTCATTTGAAAAACAGATTTAAAAAATTAAAACGTCATGTTCGAATTGACGTTTGAAATATGAAGTGTGGACACGTGATTATAGATGATGTTGCGCAGCTATGACATATTTTTTTGCAAACTTTTTGCTAATTTAAGTTTCTTTAATCATATTTCTTTTGTTTCAGTAGGAAAGCGAAATGACCGATATATTTTTAAGTGACATGTCGTGAATGTCGAATGTCACTTGTCGTACACCCGTGAAAGTTAGGTCCTAGTGACGAAATAAAATGGTTCTTGTAGGTTTGTACATTAGATATTTTAAAAAAAAAATATTCTTACCAACACGAATTTCTTGCCGATTTTTCCCCGTAGGACCCGTGTGTAGGTGCCCATGTTGGTTGGTATATAGCAAAATAAATAATAATACCTATATTCTGAATTTGAATATCCTTAAATGCGTTTGCCAATAAGTTCTCTTGTTCGTTCAATCGATTGATCATCATCATCATCCACAACCCGAATTCACCCACTGCTGGGTATAGGCCTCTCTTTTCTGGTGCCAAACGCCACGTTCTTGTGCCAGTCTCATCCAGGTTTTTCCCTCGATGGCAACTATATCGTCTGCCCATCTCGCCGCCGGGCGACCTACATTTCTTTTCCCCGTTCTTGGACGCCATTCGGTGACAGCCTTACTCCACCTGCCATCTCTACGCCTTGCCAGGTGTCCTGCCCAACCCCATTTGAGTTCCATAACGCGTTTTCCAATATCGGTGACCTTTGTGCGTCTTCGGATGTCGACGTTTGGAACTCGGTCTACCAGTTTTATGCCTAGTATGGAACGCTCCATGGCTCTCTGTCGATTGATCAATAGGCACCAAATCTATAAAGTTTTCGATATCGGGTAACTTTATGTAAAGTAACTTGAATAGGCCTTACCATAAGCAGTGACAACTTACTTAAGCATCGCCTACAAGCGCCATACTAACTTTAAGTTATGGATCTTAAAACTTGTGAAATGTTTTGGGAACTAAAGTAAAGCCTTCATAATATTATAGCTGGTTTTATAGATTTACTAGATCTTGTTGGATAGTAGGTATGTAAAGCGTTTAAAGGACACTTCGTATTTTGTCACAACATAACATCACGCTTGTAATCCCCGAAGGGTTAGGAATAGGAGCACCAAATAGTACTCCCACATTTTGCCAGTTTTGTTCAAGTCCCATGAGACTATTACATGTAATAGGGGGAAAAAAATACTAATATAAAACCCAGTAATAATATAATTGAATTTAATAATATAAAATTGAATAATCTATATAAATTTTTCGACCTGGGAATCAAACTCAGGACGTCGTCGCAATCTTGACTGCTGAGCATGGGGCTCAGCAGTCAAGATTGCGACGACAAGACCAACAACGTAGATCTCAATTCTCACGCAAAGAGAATGAGGTGACCCATTCACAACGGTCAAGTTCGAAACTCCGAATCCACGCGTGCACGTAAGATGTAAATGTAATGCATGTGTTGTCTACGAGATAGCCATTGATGGTAGCTAAATTGCCTGCAAGAGACGAATTTACTTGACCTAGGCAAACAGTAAGAAAATAGAGTCAAGCATAAACGCTCTTTTAAAAAACTCAAAACTATACCCTACTTTACCCTGTATCATCTCATATAATCTCACGAGAAGAAAATGAGGTGACCCATTCACAACGGTCAAGTTCGAAACTACAAACCCACACATGCACCTGATATGTGCTTTTGATGTAGCTATCAATCGTATAAAAAAATTACCTAGAAAAGACGATTTGACATACCCTAGGCAAGCTGGAAGAAAATAGAGTCAAGCATAAACGCCCTTTAAAAAAAACTAGAAATTATACCCTACTTTTCCATAAAAATCATTTGAAGTTATCACCTACTTCAATTCTCACGCGAAGAAAATGAGGTGACCCATTCACAACGGTCAAGTTCGAAACTCCGAACCCACGCATGCACCTGAGATGTAAATGTAATGTGTTGTCTACAAGATAGCCAGCTTTTGATGTAGCAATCAATTGTATAAAAAATTGCCTGAAAGAGACGTTTTGACGTATCCTAGGCAAGCTGTAAGAAAATAGAGTCAAGCATAAACGCCCCTTAAAAAAACACTCGAAACTATACCCTACTTTTCCATCAAAATTATTTGTAGTATCACCCACCTCGATTTTCACGCGAAGAAAATCAGGTGACCCATTCACAACGGTCAAGTTCGAAACTCCGAACCCACGCATGCATGCACCTGAGACTTAAATGTAAATGCATCTCCATTGATGTAGCTACCAATTGTATAAAAAAAGCCTGCCTGAAAGAGACGTTTTGGCGTACGCTAGGCAAGCTGTACGAAAATTGAGTCATGCATAAACGCCCCTTAAAAAACCTCGAAATTACTATACCTTACTTCCAAGAAAATCATTTGATGTTTCAATTCTCACGCGAAGAAAATGAGGTGACCCATTCCCAACGGTCAAGTTCGAAACTCCATCCAAACCCACGCATGCACCTGAGATGTAAATGTAATGTGTTGTCTACGAGATCGCCAGCTTTTGATGTAGCAATCAATTGGGTAGTGAAAGCAATGGGTGCGACCATTGTAGTCCAATGAAAGTGGTCGCGTTGTCTCAACATTTGGGCTTACACCTTACTGATGTTGTTGTTGGGTAGTGAGAGTGTTGTGGGCAATGACCACACATATATATGACTAGATAACACAGGTGTAATGGTCCGGATGAAAATCATGCGTGCCAATTTTTGCACTATTCAGTAATTAAGCAAACTAGACTACGTTTTTGTTTTATAAATATCTAGAATTAAGTTTGCGAGTTGCAAACGTCTTCGTCATAAACACTGAAAACGGGACTTTCACCACGTTTACTTTTTGTGTCTGGCGGGCACGCGTCTTGCTATGCCACGCCGGGAAATAATTTTTGGGACTGCGTATTACCAGGAGGAATCTTCAATCCAAAGACGGTTTAGATGCACACTATTTATTGTACAGCTTTGGGTACACAACCGTTGTTACATACAATGTTTCTTAAGTACTTTAATAATTAAATAATTGAGAGGGAAAAAAAACGTGACCGCACAGGTTAGTTCTTAGCTGGCAAGGGAAGCCGGAAGAAGTGTGGTGTTGCCACTACAAAAATATTACAACATTATTGCCAATTAATGATACTTAAATTTTACTAGAAAAAGAATATTTTTATGTTGTTGCCAACAGTGTCGAGCTCGTTCAGTGTGTAAGATAGTGTTAGTTAGTGACCATGACAATTTAAAAACTTGCAAATAATTTGTTTAGAACAACAATTCTATACAAATAAGTTTGCAGCTACAGTAGTTTCTCACCCTGTATAAAACATTTCACCTTTGTCTCTAGCACCTATATATTATGATGACTGCCAAAATCTGAAAGAGTGCATGCAACAGTCTCCTCACAATTTATGTAACGCGGCTTCGACGAGAAGAAAGTACTTGCCACAAACAAAAAGAATAAAACAAGTGAAATATACCCACCTCTTGAATTCAACCACGAATATACTTTGCAATTCATCATCGGATTAATATGCAATTTGATCTTCATGTGCTCACATTTTCTGCTTTCTTTTGTCGCAAGTCATAGTGTACTTAATTTTTGTAATTGACATTGACATGTGAACATAAAGGCAAGTTTTGCCCAATCATGGTCACATGTTGACATATTTCATTACAAATATTTACCAACAGCGCGGCCTTGTCAACGTTCCCCTAAATAATGATACCACTCAGATCCAGCCTGTTCCCTTGCTGTCCTCCCCCAGCGACGCTCTAACCTGAGGGTTGTACCCTATACAGGGAGTGCCTTTAGCGTGTAGTAGCTTAGTTTATCTTGCCCTGACTGGAGGCCTTATACTTAAGGCACCCACAAGAAAGTCTGGTTAAGCAGACGACAACCTCCTAGGTTGACCAGCTAGATGCCATTCACAACAAAAAAAAACCTGTCTACGTCATTGCGCCAGAGCGCCAAAAGTATCTTGTAGCACTAGGTATAGTAAGACGGAAGAATAAACCTAAAGTCTAAAAGAAATGTGCACCACATCGAATCAAGAAAAAAAGGTTAACAATCGATTGTCACACGGAAGTACTAAATATAAATAACTAAATCGATTTGTGTGAACTGATCAATACTAATACGAATTTGTTACAGTTCGAGATGTAAAATCGAATGGACACATTTATCGAGTGTTTTAGTGAAACAACAGCACCTTGTGGTATCGATGTCACCGTCACACATTGTAAATCAGGCAAAATAAATTATGACTGGTGTCTTTACCAGTTTACACAATAACTAACAAGCATTGTTGTTTAAACTAATTGTCAATATTATTAATGTCATTCTGGCTGCAAGTAAATAACATTAACCAGTGGATAAGGCACCGGGTACTATAGTCAAAATTTTGTGAAACCCCGTTTTTATGGTTCGCCATCTTTGACGAATGTAGTACGTCTGTTTACTAGACGTGAAACACCTCCCCTTAGGCCGTTAAGTTTTTCTGTAACCCTTTTAAAAAGATATATTTTTAATTTAGATAACTTAGGCATCCCGAAATATCATTGGCGTTTGAACATAATAGGTTCGACTGACACAAATGGTTTTAACAGATCAACAGTTTAGACTGCAACATCGATACTCAAAGATCGATATATCGATTTGTCTCGCGATCGATCGACGGATTTGTCGTGAAAGTCGTAGCCGCGGGCTGTGGCACACTGGGCCGATGAAGGTCACTTGCATACCTCGCTACCAGCGAAAGTTTATGGTATAATTGCTGGGGGACGGTCAAGTGCAAGGAAAGTATGCAAGCTTTGAGCTTTATCGGTTTGTTCATGATCTGGTTTTGTTATATCTATGGGTTTGAAGTTTTGAACAATTGAATGGGCGGTGGCGCGGTCTTCTTTTATTTAGTTTTATTGTCAAGGCCTTTATTGAGCCGGTGCTTATGTAAAGGTTTAGTCACACGGCAACAGATCAAGGTATATATTTCCAGTATAAGATAGCCTCGCTGTATATAGATTTCTCGTACAATGAGAGACATGCTTTTACTGGTTTTCTGTAGCTTGATTGAGTCCACAATTTGGGTTGTATTGGTTTGATCTAACCTTAACCCAGTATATATAATACCTTCATTGATCTCTACATAACATAACATCACGCCTTTAAACCCCAAAGGGTTAGGCAGAGGTGTTATTATAGTACACCCATATTTCGGCAGTTATGTTAAAGTTCCACTTAATTAATTAATTGATCTCTAATTTGCCTAATTACCATGTAATTTTACTTGAACAAGAGATAAATTATGAATAAGATCGCTAGAACTCGCATGCCTATTATCCTACGCATTCAAGCCCATAGATATAAATGAAAAACAACCTCATTCTAAAACCTCACAAAGAACCAAATCAATTTGATTTATCGAATTAATTGACACGTCAAACTACAAATTGGGAACTAAGTATTGAACAAATCATTTTTCAATATTAGAACATTGCTATGCTATAACGCGCCTACAGTGGGTGTATAAGCAGGCTTTTTAAGCTTACAGTTCTAATTTGATAATATTATTGGCTCAACGCTCTAAGAATGCGAGATATTTCGCATCCTAATTGATTTGTTCCTGCAAGTTTTTGTGTCTGTACTTACTAAGAATTTAATAAAGATATTGTACTATACATTCTTGTGTGTTTTCTGGGAACGTAATGGTTTTGCAGTTATTTTGTTTCAAAGTAAGAACAAGTAAAAATGTACACAGAGTAATTATTTTAAAATGTTCAGACCTATAGGTCGCTAAAGGTCGCTTTCGAAAGCTGTGAAAATTTGTATTTTCCATATGCTTTTTGAAACCAAAAAAGCCTATTTCTGGGACACACACACTCACACCCACAAGCCTTCACGGTTTTCCTCGTACATGATGGCGAGACGAGTTGAACAAATTAACCGACCAGTGGTCCCCATAGCTCTGGATCGAAATAACTAGAAGTCATGGTAAGAGAAAATGTCATAGGGGGATGGGTCTTTGCCCAGCAGTGGGATAACACAGGCTAACAGTATCTGTTCGATATTGTTTGACGCACCTCACTATTTTCTTCGTATTTATTAGTCAGTGACATGTCCCATCCTTAATCCTTCCGCCCGCACCCCTCTCTCTTCGCCTCCTAACGCTCGATTGCAATGGCGCGCGCGCAAGAAGAAAAATCGTAATAAATAAGTTATTGGACAAATCTAACTATAAACTAGTGTTTTCGTAATTATAATAACAATTGTGAAGTGTAATTGCTGTGGTGGAGGCTCAAACAACCCTCAAGGACAATATTTGGTGTTTTGTTACCGCGTGCACGCGGAAGAAGATTCCGCCATTATGCAAGAAACTTTTTATATGTGAAAACTGGACAATCGTAAGTGTTTTTGCAATCATTTCACGCCCTAAACCCCTTTCCTGTTGTTCACTGACTTAAATACGCTATATTCAGTTCCATTCAGCTAGCCATCACCCCTTTTTTGAGGCAATCATCGAAAATACCTCTCAAAATTTAATTATCAAAAATACAGTCCACTCTTTAAATTCAAGCGTCCGTATTCACTAACCGACCTTTTTTTTTGTTTACCCTTTTCGCTAATTCACCAACATATTTTTGGTCCAATCGAACCGGATAATTCTAGTTCATATTTTCGTAATTAAAATTCGTATTTCGAACAAATACCTACTCAATCAGATCACATCTCTGTTGAATTCTATTACTGCATTAGGTATTCATTGTTGTGCTGGCTGAGCTTATATTCGTAACTAAGTATTTATTACCGTGGTATTACAGATTTATGTATTCAATATCGTAGGTACTAATACACATAACTAGGAAAATATACTTATTCGGTGTTATAAGTACAAGTAGTATTGGTCAACTACCTACCTACCTACTCATAATAAAAGTTGTCTAAGTACTTAGTTCGTTCATTGTTCGTAGTCGAAAGCGCGCGCCGATATATACGTAGACCGTATCTACCATAAACAAGCCGTGGCTTCTGTGCCGCTACTTGACACTCGTTTCGTATTTAAATTCGTTGATTGCGAGTACGGTCTACCTACATCTTTCGTTTGTATAGTTGTGTCTTGAACGTCGTTTATTTCATTTCGTTCGTTTATTCGTAAAACTATTAGGTACATTAGTGTCTACTCATACATAATATTCGTCCTAGTACATACCTATAAGTCGTTAAGGTTGTGTATTCAGGAGCCCTACTCGGGGGCATCTCGTTGTTCGTATTGAGTAGCCTACTACCTACTTATTTGGTGTTTTTTTTGCACACATACCTACCTACAAAGGGTAAGTGTGAAAAACCCCATTCGTTGTTGTCGCATATTTATCGTTGTCGTTTACTTTCGTTACTCTCGCGTTGGAAATAGGTAAATTGTTTACTCATTTCATTAATTTAAACGGCAAGACACAATTACGTATTTCTTTATCTACGTCACCTTTTTAGTTTACACATTCGCATTTTACATATTGGTTTTAATCATGTCGAACGACGACAATAAAAATAAATTAACCATATTACAAGCTAAACGAAATGCACATTTCGAACGTATGCAAAATATATTCGAGTTGTCAAAACAGGATATGAATGATGAAACATGTAGGGAGTCATTTTTAAATAATGTCGCAAATCTTCAAAGTTTACGTAATGAATTTCAAAGCGTATTAGACGCCTTCAATACGTGTTCTATTAAAGTGGATCCTACTGCTATTATAAGCTACCAATCTTGGATTTCGTTTGAGGAGCTGTACTGTCGGGTTCAACGTGTCGTAAATTCACTTAAAATAGAACAATCTCAAATAAAGGAAATGCCAAAGAATAATTTCCCAAAATTACCTCGTATCGATTTAGTTTCGTTTGATGGCGATATTCGTAATTGGTCGCTGTTTTATAATCAGTTTAAGCGCGTAGTTCATGATAACACGCAACTGTCTGACTCGGAACGCATTCATTTTCTTGTTAGTAAGCTGACTGGCAGCGCCGCTTCTTTGTGTGCAGGGATACCACCTACACCTGAGAATTATAAAATATTATGGAACTCGCTCGTGGATAAGTATGATGATCCGCGTTTTCTCGCCGCGTCATATTTAAATCAACTATTAGAATTTAAACCTGCTAAATCTACAACCGGTTTAGAGTCATTTGTAAACACATTTGATACCGCCGTTAGGGCGCTCAAGCAGGTACATTTGGGAGATCTTGCGGACTTTATTTTGTTACATCTCGCATTGCAAAGGTTAGGCTCCGAGACAGTTAAGTTATTCGAAATGAGTCATCGCAAAAAAGTCATACCTTCTTATGATGATTTAGTTGAATTTGTTAAAGAACAAGATAAAATAGTACGCTCCAGTCCTTTAGTTTCCAAGCCTCAACAAGATGGCCAAATTAAAAACGTGTCTAATTCAAAACCAAAATCCACAAAGGCCTTTGTCGCTCAGACAGCCGATAATTGTATTTTGTGTAAGTCAGACAAACATAATAAATTATATTTGTGTTCGGATTTTACAAAAATGACCCCTCACGAAAGATTTAATTTTGTGAAATCGAATGCGTTGTGCATTAACTGTTTAAATCGTGGGCACAGGGTCTCATCGTGTTCTTCAAAGAATGTTTGTCGTCATTGTAAGTCGAAACATCATTCAATCTTGCATTTTGGTTCATCTGATTCGCAAAATAATGCGTCAAGTTTGTCCGCTGTCGCTACCGCTCCCGCTACCTCTCAACAGGATGACCGCACCTTAAGCGTAAGCGGAGTGGAATCTAGTTCACCATCGAATAACAATAATATGCCTGTTTGTGGTGTTGCTCGTGACCTTTTTGATAACAGGTGTTTGACTACTTTGTTGAGTACCGCTAAGATAAAGATTTTAGATAAACATAATCGTGTGCATTTCGTGCGATGTTTGATTGATTCCGGATCGCAGAGTGATTATATCACAGCTTCGTGTTGTAAACGTCTATCGTTATTTATTTCGAATAAAAACCGGTTTGTTGAAGTTCAAGGCATCGGTGGTGCATCTCAACGTATATTGGGCATGACTAATGTTCTGTTTACATCTCGTTTTGACGCTAGAACACAGTATAATTCGCAGTCATTTGTAGTTGACAAGATTACGTCACAGTTACCAGACGCTTTTATTGATGTAAACGCACTTCATTACTTAGATAATTTACCGCTTGCCGATGATGAATATCATTCACCCGGACAAATTGACATGCTTTTAGGTGTCAATTCATATTGCAAAATTTTGTTATTTAATAAAATTAGTCCTGGTAACAATTTGCCTACAGCAATCGAAACTAGTTTAGGATATATTTTAATGGGAAACGCACCCACCCTACTTTCATCACCTCGGTCTACTCGTTCATTCTGCGCGTTGACACATGAGCAAATTAATGATTCGCTTCAGAGATTTTGGCAATTAGAAGAAGTGCCTTCTAAAAATTTTATAAGCCCTGACGAACAGGTTTGCGAAGATATTTATACGTCTACTACTACTCGAAGTGCCGATGGTAGTTATACTGTTAATCTGCCTTTTAAGGAGAATGTCGATTTGCTTGGCAATTCTTTTATAACTGCAAAGCGTAGATATTTGTTTCTTGAACGTAAATTCGCGCGGTCTCCTGGATTACGTGAGGAATACAATGCCGTTATCACGGAATATCTTATTAAAAATTATTTGTCGCTCGTCCCGCCAGAGAATTGTCTCGAGTCAGGATTTTATTTGCCTCACCATCCCGTTATTCGTCAGGATAAATCTACGACTAAACTTCGTATCGTACTCGACGCTAGTGCTAAGACAGACTCCGGTTTGTCACTTAATGACGTTTTGCATACTGGCTGCAATTTGCAAAATGATATTTTTCATATACTTTTAAAGGTTCGTATATTTGAATTTGCTTTTTTCGCTGACGTTCGTCAAATGTACCTCTGCATCGAGGTACATCCTTCGCATCGCTCTTATCAAAGAATCTTATATCGTTTCTCGGATGACGCTCCATTGGAGACTTATCAATTTAATCGTGTTACCTTCGGTCTTCGTTCTTCGCCGTTTTTAGCTTTGCGGACTATGCGACAAC
This sequence comes from Diarsia mendica, assembly GCA_949316265.1. Classification (NCBI taxonomy): domain Eukaryota; kingdom Metazoa; phylum Arthropoda; class Insecta; order Lepidoptera; family Noctuidae; genus Diarsia; species Diarsia mendica. The sequence goes on along the minus strand of OX438900.1, from coordinate 19,514,367 downwards.
TCGCTCATGACGAGCGTGATAGCTTTCCCCTCGCTTGCAGCGTGTTAGAAAGCGACATGTACATGGACGATCTAGCTTCCTCCGCTTCTAGCCTAGAGGAAGCGGTTGGAATGGCATCCGATCTAATCCAGCTTTTGAAGCGTGGTGGTTTCGAGCTAGTGAAATGGACGAGTAATTCTATTGACTTGCTCCGTACCATTCCTGATACTCACCGCCAATCGGAATCAGTCTCCTTCGACACAGACACATCGTTCAAAATTCTCGGCCTTCAGTGGTTGCCATCTTCTGATTCGTTTAAATTCACTGTCGCGCCACCTAATCCCGAAGGTACTAAGCGTGCGATTTTGTCTGTCACAGCTCGCTTGTATGACATTCTTGGTCTTGTTGGTCCAGTTATTCTTTATTCGAAATTGCTTATCAAGGAGCTTTGGCTTCTCAAACTCGACTGGGACGACCAACCTCCAGAAGCTGTTCTCCGTTTGTGGAAGCAGTTTATTTCGGAACTACCATTAATCTCTAATCTTTCATTTTCCCGCCATTTGGGCGTTGATTCGCATTCTCGGCTTTATCTCTTGGCGTTTTCCGATGCATCTGAAAAGGCATATGGATGCGTTGTCTATACCTACGTTTTGAATAATAACGAGAAGCCCATTGTTCGGCTGTTATGTTCGAAATCTAAAGTCGCTCCTATTAGAACTGTAACACTTGCTCGGCTTGAACTTTGTGGTATTCTTTTAATGGCTAAATTACTACGGGTAGCTCATGACACTATTTCAAAACGACATCCTATCGAGGATGTGTATGCTTTTTCGGATTCACAAGTCGCTCTGTGCTGGGTACATTCTTCTCCTCATCGGTTTAACACGTTCGTCGCTAATAGAATAGCCCAGTGCCAAACCTATTTCTCGTCGGAATATTTTCGTTTCATCCCGGGTACTCAAAACCCCGCGGATTGTCTGTCGCGTGGACTATTACCTTCACAATTAGTTCAACATGAACTTTGGTTAACCGGTCCACCGTGGGCATCGCTTCCAATCGATCATTGGCCTATTTCGGTACTTTCTCCCACTTCTACTCCAATGCCTGAGGAGAAGTCAGCCGTATTCACTTCGAAAAATAAATCTGAACATATCCTTACAACGCTAAGTTTAAAGTTCTCTAACTGGGATAAATTTCTTAGATGTGTGGTTTATATGCTTCGGTTCATAAAAAAGCTCCCACGCAATAATTGTATAACCGCTTCAGACTTGGATTTCGCAGAATTGACAATCGTAAAGGCTGTACAACACACGTATTTTTACGAAGATATAGAAAAGATTAAAAATTCTAAATTATGTTCACATGCGTTACGCAAGCTTTCCCCCTTCTTAGATCAAGGAATATTACGTGTTGGCGGTCGCCTCTCTAATTCGTCGTTAGATTACTCGCAAAAACATCCGATTCTTTTGCCTCGGAATGGACATATCGTTGAGCTTATTATTGACGCTTATCATGTTAAACACTTTCACACAGGTCCCAATTTATTATTATCGATACTTAGACAAAGGTTTTGGATTTTATCTGCTCGTCGCATCGTACGTATGCGTATTCATCGTTGTAATATTTGCTTTCGACTCAGTCCGAAACCTACATTTCCTGTTATGTCAGATCTTCCAGAATGTCGCGTCGAGCAAAGCAAAGCCTTCTCACACACTGGGGTAGACTTTGCTGGGCCATTCAATATAACTTTCTCTCGTAAGCGCGGTGTACGCAGCCAAAAGGCGTACCTGTGCCTTTTCATTTGTCTAGTAACCAAGGCAGTTCATCTAGAACTTGCTTCTTCGCTTAGTTCGGCATCATTTTTGGATGCTTTCAAAAGGTTTTTATCTCGTCGTGGTCCTTGTCAATGTATTTACAGCGACAACGGTACTAACTTTGTCGCATCTAAGGCTTATCTTAGCGAGCTACATACATTTCTGCATTCTGAGGAATACTTTAAAACTTTTACTCACGAGTTGACAAACACTCGTATAGCTTGGAAACTTAATCCACCCAGTGCGCCTCACTTCGGGGGCATATGGGAGTCTAATATTAAATGCGTTAAATCTCACTTATTTAAAGTCATCGGGACTCAGATTCTGACGTATGAGGAGTTGAACACAATCCTCATACAAATTGAGGCAATTCTTAATAGTCGTCCACTCTATCAGCTAAGTTCAGACCCTTCTGAACCTAGTGCTCTTACGCCCGCGCATTTTCTTTCGCTCGCACCACTTCCTTTATTACCTGCGGCTGACCTCAGCAATGAACGAGCTAATTTGCTTACTCGATTTTCGCTGCTAGATTCTCTTGTTCAGTCATTCTGGACTCGTTTCAAGTCTGAGTATCTCCATAATCTCCAGTGTCGCGAGAAATGGAATACCTCATCTAATCCAGTTTTGGTCGGCACAATAGTGCTACTAAACATGGAGAATGCACCTCCTCTTCAGTGGCCTCTTGGTGTTGTCACTAAGTTGTTCCCTGGAAAGGATGGAGTAACTCGCGTCGTTGAAGTTAGGACCAAGAACGGTGTACTTAAAAGACCGATCGTAAAGTTGTGTCCATTACCAACTCAGTAATTGCTCAGCCAGCATACATAAAGTTTACCTAGTTCGTAGTGATAATTTGTATTAATTTTGCCTCATTAACCTTAGCTTTACTTCGTAGTTTAATACTCTTTCTCCTACTTAATTTGAAGGGGTTCCTTCAAGGCGGGGGGGATGTTCGATATTGTTTGACGCACCTCACTATTTTCTTCGTATTTATTAGTCAGTGACATGTCCCATCCTTAATCCTTCCGCCCGCACCCCTCTCTCTTCGCCTCCTAACGCTCGATTGCAATGGCGCGCGCGCAAGAAGAAAAATCGTAATAAATAAGTTATTGGACAAATCTAACTATAAACTAGTGTTTTCGTAATTATAATAACAATTGTGAAGTGTAATTGCTGTGGTGGAGGCTCAAACAACCCTCAAGGACAATATTTGGTGTTTTGTTACCGCGTGCACGCGGAAGAAGATTCCGCCATTATGCAAGAAACTTTTTATATGTGAAAACTGGACAATCGTAAGTGTTTTTGCAATCATTTCACGCCCTAAACCCCTTTCCTGTTGTTCACTGACTTAAATACGCTATATTCAGTTCCATTCAGCTAGCCATCACCCCTTTTTTGAGGCAATCATCGAAAATACCTCTCAAAATTTAATTATCAAAAATACAGTCCACTCTTTAAATTCAAGCGTCCGTATTCACTAACCGACCTTTTTTTTTGTTTACCCTTTTCGCTAATTCACCAACAGTATCATTATCAATATTTACTTTCTATGATACAGACAACTTACTTGTATTTAATCCATTAACTTTTCCCGCACTCCAGTTTAAAATCAACAGCAATTAATATAAATCTGGAAAGTTCGCAATCGCTAGCAGTTAACCCGCGACAAGGCCGCAGCAATTCATTTCCATTAGACTAACTCTTACTGAGATAAGGCTAACTTTATCTGTATTTACTTCTCAGATCAGCTAACAAATTAATGGCGCTAATTTCTTTCGTAGAAAGACCAATTAATACTGCTTAGGTAAGGCTGCGTTCTTAGTAAACTGAAAGCACGACGGCACGGCTAGCGCAGTGGCTGAGCGATTGGACTGCTGCGCTGCTTGTCGCGGGTTCGATCCCCGCACGGAACAAATATTTGTATGGCCTACATTTAGTTGTTCCGGGTCCGGTATTTGTGTATGTGAGTTTCAATGTTTGTAAATACACCCACGATACAGGAGAAATTCCTAGTGTGGGGCAACTTTTTTTTTTTTTTTAAAAAGAGAGAAAGTGAAAGCTAGAAGTTTTATCTTTTGCACCTCAAGTGACTCTGAATTATTGTGGTGCTCAACGTAACTTTTCCTAATACCTATGTATATCGGTCACTCAGTGCTGAGGACCCAATTTGACCCAATTTTGTCCAGATATCTCGGTGTTGACTTCTTGAAAAGACGGAAAGGAAAGGAAGATCGGGTCGGTCCACCATTTAAGTCGTACCTAAATCCTTAGATCCCTGGTCTCTTTTCACTGACGAAGATTCTCAACTGTCAGTGGATTTTGTGATAGATAATTTTACCTCAAATGAGTTCGGTACTTAACCCTCTTCAGAAAGTAAGAACTTGTCTTTTAAACCGACAACCGTTCTGCGTCAGCATTTGTTTCTTCTCATTCGATGTCTGGCAACATGAGGTGACATCTCAACTCAAGCTAGCACATGGCAACACAAGTCGCCTAGTATACACACGGGTTTAGTGAACAAGTACAAATGAAACGACACATTCTCTCGGTAGATACAAGCACAGTTTTTTGTGTGCGGTTGCTGAGCTTTCACGGTACCCTGAGATGTTTACAATGCATTCAAAGAAATGCCACTAGGGCTGACTGTGTTATTATTTGCTTTTATTTCTTTTGCTACGATGCATCTTGGAAGAGAAGATTTTTTTGTAGTTTAATAATAGGTTTAAGTTAATAATCTTCTTATTTTTAGTCATCTTTGATTCCCGCTTTTAGCGATAAAGTTACTTTTATGACAGTTAGAAGATCTTCAGTCGCTTCATATGTTAACTGCTAAAACTACTTAATAATCCTGGTTTTCAAATGGCATTTGATTAAGGTGTAAATATCAAGTTTCGTTCGTAAGTTAAGCTTCCATACGATTACATAAGAAGTAGCCGCTCAAGGTGTTACTTATGTATGACGTTCAATCCTACCAACGAACCTTGGTGATTAGTCTTCGTCTCGGTCAATGTTATGGCCACCGAACAGAAGCCTTTCAGGCAAAATGTAACCTGATATCTCAATAGCAGTAGGTATTGTTAATGAAAATTCATTTTTTGCCAAACATTTTTGGGCACAATCTTTTAAAATGACCGTATTGTTAAGTGACGTATGGCTGTAAAAATATCCTTCAAGAAACTGGAGGGCATTTTGTTCTCCACGACATTGCGATAATTTTCTGTCGGCCAACCAAAATACCTATTGAGAATAGGTCTAGGCAGGATATGATGGTTATTTTCCTTGCCAAGTCTAGTCTACACACTATACCTCTATCCATTTATAAATGGTCCACTCCACGTATGCACGAGGCAAGCAACAGTACCAGAGGAATGACGACAAAATGTGAAGCTTGCCACCACTCCTGTCATGACGACCATCACCAGTCTGCCAAGAGTGTGACGTCAGAGAAGAAGAACCTATATAAATAAAAAGAAAAGTCCTGACTGACTGACTGACTGACTGACTCATCAACGCCCAGCCCAAACCCTTGGACCTAGAAAGCTAGTCAAATATAATAATGGAATCCGTGCTACACGAAGCCGTTCGAAGTTTACCACTCAAGTGACATCCCTACCTCCAATTCAAGGTTGTCACCTCTATCAGCTCTCCTTTGTCCACTTTTACTTCAATGAGCCGTCCTCCGTAGACGCTTCCCTTAATTGTATAATTCAATTTAATTGGTTTAATTGGAACCTTCCTCCGAGATTTACACTTTACTGGTTTCTTTATTGTTGGTTATAACTATGGCGTTTGTTTACGAGGTTTTGTGTGGCATCAAGTTGTTTGTACCATGCGTGTTTCGATGGTCAGCACTTTTAATTAGAACCTGTTAGGATAAGGTGGCAATCACTGTATATAGAGGGAGGAGAACGAAGATGGCGGAAATAAAGGACGCACGTAAAATTGTTACCTACAAATGATTTTTATATAAATCACCAAATAAAAAACAGAACCCACAAATAACATCACGCCTGTAATCCCCGAAGATTTGGCAGAGGTGTACCCAACAGTACACCTACATTTCACCAGTTGTGTTTAAGTCTCATGCAATAGGGGGCGAGCCTATTGCCATCAACCGGGCACAAATGCAGGCTGTGCTGCTACGGAGAAATTCCTGATGCAAAAACCCAATAACACTTTGCCACACCCGGGAATCGAACCGAAGATCTCATACTCAGCAGTCGCGCTTGTGACCACTAGATCAACGAGGCAGCTGTGATTATGTAGTGCCCTATGTATCATAAATAACCTGGTCTGTCGTAGACAAGTAAATCTGTCTCGGGCGCCTTGTTGCACTTATAAAATAAACACATTGTTGTTCTATTATGACAACATCGACCAAATCAACTAGGATGATTATAAATATTAATGACTTGACAGATAAAGGTTTTCTTCTATCTATGACGTGTGTGTGTGTGAGCGTAAACAAATAGATTGGCATAATGCTATTAGTTGATTATTATCACTCTACATGATAGGTGAAAAGTCTGTTCTATGATGCTTCATAGAACAGGCTTTTCACCTAGCATGTGGGAGGAGATGGATGGAACTGCCAGCTGGCAGTTGGAGCATAAGTACAAGTATACAAGTCCTCCATTTTTATCGTTTTGACAAAAGCTTTACCTACAAAAATAACTCTTAACCTGCTGAAAAGGATGAGCCAATTAAATTGACCGTAGAAACAAAAGTGTCACCATTCGTGCAAGCTCCATTTAAAAAAAGATGATTACGTAAAATGTATGTAAAGTCCCGTAGGATTAGAGTAACGTTTCTCTAGAACAGTTATCTTCTGTTATATACGAGGTCCGTTTAAATACCGCAGCAAATTGCCCAACAACAAACAACAAGCTTAAGAGCTAAAACAATAAAATTACGGCACTATTACATAAACAATCATGTTTATCCGTTCATTACCTCTTCTTATTACCGTTTACTTCAGATATATCTATTTAGACAAAGTCCCACGACCTTTCAGCTTGATACGTGTAAATGACTTTGTATAAATTACACAGATGCAAAAACTAACAATGTGTATTGTCTAGACGGGTTGTGGAGGTTGAGATGCTGGATACGCCATTGTAAGCTTCTGTGCACACGAATGCGCCTGATTAGCTCTTACTTCAAGATAATATACGGTTCAGTTAAATTTTGCTCTCCTCGTTTTAAGAAAAAAACAATTAGGACAGTTGAATTTTAAAACATCTATCGATATCTGCATTTATTACGAATCCATAATGCTCTTCTCAGTTTCATCATTGGTACGTTTTCGAGGAATATAATTTTAATATTTATGATTAATTTCCTTAGCTCACCTGAAAGATGCATTTTGAGAAACACTTTGGGCACTTCCAAGTAAGTCCGCTAGGAGGAATACCCCCTAGACCTATATCTCCCTGTTCTCCACCTTCGGCATCCGGTCTGACCCAGTCAACTTTTTAAGTTCGACTTAAAAAATAAAATAAAAAAGTAGTTAATACAAAGTCAAGCCCTTTACCTTATCACATCCAGCATTCCCACATCTCTGTAAGTCGAGGAAACGATCTTGAACGTGTGTCTTCCGCCTTCCGCACACCAACACATCGGACGTGACAAGAATCTAACATTATGCAATGTCTTATAACAATTAGCATACTGTTATTGTTTACAAAAAAAAAAGGTTACAAAAGCGTGTAAACTGTAAACATTCACATCCCGAAGAAAATCCCGCGAGTAATGCATTTTTCTCAAAAATGGTATGTAATGTTGCCATAACATCTCTAAAAAGTATCCAGAAAGTGAACTTTACCGGAGACTTATTCACAACTGTCCAGTAAGTAAGTATGTAATTTACTTACTGGACACTAGGTCATCCTCTTTAGATCTGCTTAGAAAAAAAAAACATAGTACCAGACACAGATTAGAGTTTAGCCATTAAAGCTACTGCGATGGGATTCGCCAATGCTCGAACGCTGGATACGACTACACGCAGTCAAATAAACACGCGCGCGAGTATTGGGGTATCCAGTAGGTCATGTTTCTATGTTTGTGTTTTTTAGTTTTTAATATGTCTTGTCTTGTCATTACTAACATTAGCTATAAGCATTCCTGTGTTACTAACAATTTCTATGGATGTAATATCTGAAAATAAATGAATAATAATAATAATAACATGGTTATAGAAGGGAGGTTCCAAATATATATCTATCTCTCTTTTTGGTATGACATTTATAGTGTGGGATTTTATGATTGTATTTAGTAATTTCAGTTTATTAAAAAGTTTTTTCTAAAGTTGTTTCCTAAACTGCCTCGTTGGTCTAGTGGTCGCAAGCTCGACTGCAGAGCGTGAGGTCCTGGGTTCGATTCCCGGGTCGGCCAAAAAGTGCTATTGTGTTTTTCACATATGAATGTAACCTTCAATATTAATTAAACGAATTTGTTGTTAAACTTTCTTTAATTTTTGAGAAAAGCATTATACAAACCTCAACCAGTAAGAAAGCCATCCTGGCCTCGTATATAACCAGACCTCACCTGCGGTTCGGTCCGGTTAACTCATACTTGGCCAGGAAGGCTTACTTACTGGATTCTGCAGTAATGTACTATTAAACGCGAGTGTATGTGTCAATGTCGCGCAAAAAACAGTGTAGCTGTAGACAGTAATACAAAGTGGTTTGCAATTAATATTATGTATGCAGAACCAATTATTAATAATTAATAGCGATATGAGTGTCGTGAAATAAAGATTACAAGACATTCCAGGGTAAATTTAATTCGTTAATTTTTACAATCTTGCGTGCAAAAAATGGAATAATAAAGTTGTACTTATGCAATTAATATTGCAGTATCAATTAGTGAAGATTAAAGTTATCTTGAATGAAAGACAGTGTATGCTATGAATGTTATTAAGATGTTCGATAATATGTGAAGTGTATTCACTTCATTGAAGGTTGAGGAATATAAAAGAAGATGAAATTTGTCTCGATATGAAAAGGAGAAAAATTCCTTGCAACAAGATATGAAAAGGCGAGTCGGAAACGGATTGAGATTTGTCTATAAGAGTAGAGGAAGGCCAAAGAAACGATGGATGGACTGTGTGAAGGATGATATGGCTAGAATAGAGGTAACTGCTGAGATGACGAGAAAGTATGGAAGAAGACATGTTGCGCCGACCCCAAATAAATTGGGATAAGGGAGAGAATGAGGAGAAATCCGACACTCCCTTTGGGTACGCACCTGGTAGTCCTCCAATATACAGCGGCGTGGGTAGATCCTGCACAGTATCCACGATGAGAGCAGTGGGTGGAGCGTCCCTCAACTCAGCGCCCGCGTCTATCTGCAGCGATGGAGCGCGCGGGTGCATTATAAAGTAGTTAAAGATGCCAGTCAAACTCGGGGTCAGTTTGTCACCTCGTAGCCAAGTTCTCGGTCACAATCGTGGTCGTAGGCCCGTCTACTGAGCATGAGGTCCTGTGTTCGGTTCCCGAGTTTGGCAAAATGTTTAGTATCGGGTTTTTACATCAGTTCAATTTCTCGGTTGATGACAATAGGCTCGCTAGTCGCTACATGGGACGGCGAAGTGAGGGTGTACTATTACCTACACCTCTGCCTCACCCTTCGGAGATCGCAAGCGTGATGTCTATAAACACTGGGCCAGAATCAAATGGTGCAGTAGCACATCTCTCAAACAGTCCTAATATAATGTTCCCACCACCGCCAACTCGAATCGTCCCCAGAACATAAAATGTTGCTAATTCAGCACAACACACGGCCACACGTTCACTCCCAGAGGACATAGCCTCTTCTTTATAGCCACTCGGGCTAACGGCTTTAGAACATTAAACTGTTCCGTTTACTAAGGAGATAGCATCATTTGTATCCTTAAGGGGACGACCGCGTTTCCGTGATGCCTGTGAGTTGAAAATAGAGCGATTGTACGACTGATTTGTCTGTGTCTGGGATAAGAATTGGTTGGATGTTTCATCGTGTTGTTGGACGATGCTGTGAAAGTTTATAGATGCACTAGCATCACAATTTGTAAGGGAAAATGTTTTCTTTTCTTCTTACTTCTTCTCTACTTAATATGTATCTTCGCGAACAGGAAGACGTTGCGTCGGAAGACCTTCCACTAGGTGGACCGACCATTGTTATCTATATATAAGTAACCAAACGATCTTTCTTATTCATATATTAATAATAAATAATAATAATAATAATATTCCACTACTATCACACAACGCCATCTAGTCCCAAGCTAAGCAGATCTTGTGTTATGGGTACTAGACAACTGATAAACATACTTATATATTTCTAAATACATACATATTATAGATAAATTACACCCAGACACAGAACAAATGATCGTGCTCATCACACAAACATTTGTCCTGGGTGGGAATCGAACCCACGACCTCCGGCATAGCAGTTAGGGTCACTAACCACTAGACCAACAGGCCAGTCAATATTTAATCTATTATGGCCATATTGTGACAATATGCATTGATTCATATATTCTGGCAATCTGACAATAGGCACTTGATTGTCTTTTGTAGGTCGGGGACATGTCCATCTGCGGACATCATTCTATGGGCTGTATAACAAAATAACAAGATTCTGTGACGGCATCGATTAGTCTATGGTAGTACGGCCTTCGCTCGTTTTAGTCCGCAGAAACGTCCTGTATACAAAATATAGCCTGCGTCACGCGGGAATAATGTAGCTTAAGTGAAATAAAAAGTCGAATCAGTTGTTCCAAAAAAAAATATACAGGCCTCCTCTCTCTTAGGGTGAAGTTACATAAAAGAAAATAGGACAAAAAAAAAATTGGTTCTCAACAAGGCCATAAGCCCTATTTCAACATTGTACTGTAACATTAAAAAAACGTCACAGTCCTGGGGGCTTACTCTTGAAACTAATTTTAATACCAATCATAATCCAATACGATTCCAATGTTAATTTTAAAGTCACGTGATTCGGTACTCTTGAATACAATCTTGTCAACATTGGGATTGCCCCGCGGATCGGTTTGTTAGACGTGAAGTTAGCTATGTTACGGGCCGCAATAGTGGTGTTCAACCATAGATATATAATTCCGTAGATTGGTAATGTCAACAATCAAACGAGACCAAAAACCATTGATTTATGTCTGTGTAAAATGTGAGTGTGTGCACAGACAGTGTTGTGACTAGTCTATTCCTTTGTTGGTCTCTATCGATAATTTATGTGACGTATAAATCGTCATGCACGAGTAATTCTGTTAAATGTCTTATGGCGAACATTACACGATAGGTTTTGCTGTCAGTTTTGCAACGGTAAATTTTTTGATTGACGAAAAACCTACCGTCTAATGCGATGATTGAAGTTATTTTGTACTGACTGACGAAAACCATCACTCATGATTGATGGAATTGATTGACGCTTGCATGACCGTGTGCTAGACGCCTATGGGTCTGACGCAATAAATGCTGTCGGCATGCGACTATATAACCTCATTTAGCGGTAGAACGTGAGATGTACGAACAGCAAAGTACGTATAAAAGATAAAAATATTTGGTACGTGTTCTAAAAACAATTGCCTGTTTAATTATAATACTGTAATTTATAGGAAAGATTAAAAAAAAAAATACTTATTCAATGGCAAAAAACAGCTTTAAAATTAACGCAGTATGTTGTATCTAAAAACAATTGCCTGTTTAATTATAATACTGTAATTTATAGGAAAGATTAAAAAAAAAATACTTACTCAATGGCAAAAAACAGCTTTAAAATTAACGCAGTATGTCCCGGTAACTCTCGGTATATCAGGGGATCCTAAGTTAACCAGAAGGATTCTCGAGCGTATATAATCTATTTTTCTAAGACTATGCATTTGTAAGACGCTATCTTAGCTGTCGATATCAACAAAAATTAGGCCATCGCATCACTAAAAAGTGAGGTTATAACTCCTTCGTATTTCTCTATTTGTTATTTCTCAAATACGTCGGTTTTAGGCATGCTAATTCATCTAGATCGTAAATAAAATAATGTTCTCATAATATTTTGCTTAAAGCCGGCTTATTAGGTGCATTGTTATTGCAGAAATAACGATGTAAACAACTTGTAAACTTACTGGTGAAACGAGTAATCCTGGGGATTTTTCTTTTTGGAAGATTCACATCCTGGTACTGCACAAGAAACCATCGTATTATGGTAATTCAATCACGGGTTATCACTGTAGTTCACTTAAATAATTGCCGAAACGCTCGCGTAAACAGTTACCGGGGCCGGTATGGGCCGGTAGCAAATACGTGTTTTGGCCCTGTTAACAGCGTCACTTTCTCTCTCTTTCTAACACAGCAAAGTTCCGCTAAAGCGGGAGCTCTCATTCACTCTCAAGCCCAATCTACGGAATTATATATCTATGTGTTCAACACATTACGATAAGCCGGTAATAGGGCTTTAAAATGTTTTATCCTTTAAAAAACAAGGATAATAAATAAATATGATATATATAGTGATACAATTGATGAATTGTTACGTATTAAATTCATTTGTGCGTAAGAAAATGATTAAAATAATAAAGTTAGCGATGACTTAGGCTTCATACAGTAGGATCGTTGCCTACACTACGAAAAGATGACGTAAAGGTTCTCAAATGGGCGTATTTGGCGGGAAATTGTCGAAAGAAGTTCAGTGGTTGCTTTATTTATTCGTAAATTGATTCCTAGTGGATTTTGTGATGTAAAATTGGTGTAGTTTTGTATTTCAAGTGTCCACGCACCTGGAAAATATGTGGAATAATTGAAACAAGCGTGATCTCGGTTATGTGGAGTTGAGAATTTTATTGTAATTTTGACTACCTCTTAGACACTTACCGAGAAGGCCGAATCGATTTATTTGCTGCCAGATACTCCGATAACCATTAGAATGTGTTACATCCGCATTCTAATGTAAAACAATGAAAAAAAACCACTGAAGATTAGGCTGTATGGGCTAGATCCCTTTGCCTGTTCCGTAAGGAACGAACAAAAAAAAAAAAAAGGTTCTCAAATTTCAAAACAAAAATCAAGTTGTTTTAGAAGTGTCTTTGGAATGCAAGTTTATTTATTACATTCTAGTGATGTGTGTGTTCTTATTGTTCGTGTCTAGTACCTTATTATTAGTAAGAAAACATTTAATTATTGTATGGACGGACCGGTTGTCGGCATCCAGTGTCAAAGTTTTATAGAAGTGGTGAGTAAACAATCAAACTTACTTTATGATAGTAGTATTTATAATATTTTTATTAAACCAGTGAAGTAACAACCTATAATACCTTATATTTTCGTGATATATCACTACTTTTCTTAGGAGTTGGCATACTGTTTAAATTTTTCTTACATAAATATTTGCTCTTTCAATAATTTGCTGTAAATTCGTCATCTTACAATAGAAAATGTATTTTCATCATCCGACACTGAATCTCGTCTTTTTGTCAATTGTTTCTATGAGTAGGTACTCGTATTACGTAAATTACTGTATAATATAGCTATTCGTGTCATATTATAAACTTATTACTTACTAAAAACCAGTTAAAATGCAAAACAATCTCTAAAAAGTTACTGTTTTGTTATTGGAATAATTCCAATCTTTAAACAATCCCAACGCAATTAACAGCTGTCAAAATAAGCTCAAGAGTAGCGTTTAGGATCCAATTCCGATTCCACTTAGTTCACTAAATAGTCACGCGATTCAAGACCAATGTGGCGCTAGCGTCGAACTCAAGAGTACGAAACGTCATAATTCCAATGTCGACCGATCGGAATTAAATTCAAGAGTAAGCCTGCTGCAGGGCTATTGCGTATCTTTTAATGACAGTGGATAACTTTTAATGTCTATCAAATAACTGTCAAATGGTGAGTTTTTAAGAAAAAAATGTACCAAACCATAACCAATTTACAGTTAATCTATGGACATTTCTGATAGCCACTGACGTTAAAAAGATACGCAATAGGGGGGCTGATCTGATAACCATACATTGTGAAGTCGTTAGAAACCTTTCGTCCATCATGACTTTAGTATCTATGTTAATTGATATGATCTACATCATAGTCTCTAAAACAATAGGCCGAATAAGAGATTTTCGTCTCAGCCTACATTTAGAAACTCTTACTATCCGTTACAAATAATTGAGATGTTATCTGCACTTCCCATAGTCTATACATTGTTTTCGTGTGAAAATCAATTTGTCCAAACCGAAACGTCGGTGTACCTATTGCTTATTTCTTGTTCATAATGAAATACTTCGGGTAACACTTTGCCCGCAAAGTGTTATAGGGTTTTTCACCAGGAATGTCTGAGTAGGTCACTGGATTTGTGCCCGGTTGTAGCAATAGTCTCGCCCCCTACTACATTGGACTTAAACATAACTGGCGAAATGTGGGCGTTCTTGCGGCCGCCACACTATGCTCCTCGCGCTGCTCATCGCAATGCTGCTCGCGCTGCCGCTATTTGCCGCGATGTTGCTCGCTCTGCCCACACAATGCGCGACGCTCCTCACTTGTTTGCTTTTGGTGGACGATGAAACTGTGACAGCGTGCGCGCTATGCATTTTAGTATAGCTAATTATATCAATGTCACAAAAAGAAATATACATCGTCGTCATCGTCCTCGCCAACGGAGATGGTGGATCACATGTATTCATCGCGCGATCATCGCGGAGCGGTGGGCAGGACGAGGAGTATGACGTGCGGCATGACGAGTAAAGTTGCCACACTTATTTCTCTGCCTCCTTTCCTCGCTACTTCCCATGCCACTCGTCGAGTGTGTGGCGGCCGCATAAGGCAGCTCTGTCTAAACCTTCGGGGATTACATACGTGATGTTATGTGTAATAAAATACTTAACTTTACTTTGCCCAATCATTTGTCTATATGAAACAGCATTTCCTTACCTAGAATAAAACCTAGGTATATTTTTCTGTAAACAACGGAAATCTTATTTCCTGTCTAAAACAATCTACATACAAAAATAGACGTAATTAATTTTGTAAAGTATTTAAAATCAAGGTTATTTGTCATTGTTTTTGTTATAGGCTACTGTTTCCGAAAGTATACGTATTATTATTGTGTAAATTATTTATTGTTTCCAAAGCTAGTAGGAAACAAGAATGAGAATTGAAATGATAAGATCTCCATAATATTCTTTCCTTTATTTCTTTCTTGCTTCTTGGATAAAGTGCTGTGTATCATGAAAACATTTTAACAAACTTCACAATATTACTTAACCCAACTCAAAATTACTTACTAAAGCTACAGTAACGGGAGAAGCAGTAATATCAATAAAGTAAGAGAAGTGCACTAGGCAGCCGTGCCACACTTCTTGTACTGCCGTTATATTACACTGTGGTGTCCTAACTTACAATTTACTAAACGTTTAAGATAAATAAGAGACTCTCTGAAACAAAATTTAATTTTGTACAAGGATTATGTTTGACTATACGAATTGCAATTTTTACGTAAAAAATAAAAATTAACTCGTATTTACCAACATACAAAAATTATACTACTAGCTAAATGCGACAGTTTGGATGGATGGATTAAGTTAGAACAGCTGAACGGATCTGGATGAAATTTGGCACAGGTTAGTCTTGAATAGCTCATACCTAGACATTTACTTTTCTCCAACGATTACCCTTCAACAACCGACCTACCTGTTCACGCTCAAAACAATTTTTTCAAAATTTTCCACTTTTCTCCATATCTCACACCAGGATAACCAATTTCCACACAAATTCACGTAGCAACTAGAGCCCATGACATAAGCACTCCATAGCTCCACTCGTCAACTCATCAATCTTCTATCCACAGCTGTTATTTCCTAATTAAATGGTAGTTACACATAAACTCCTACAGTCGGTAATTATGTTGTTATGACTCAACCATAATGATGGCAAGCTAAGATAACGATAGGAATGAGTTAAAACAACTTTTCCCTTTTATTAATGAGCTAAACGAGACATTGATGAATGGTTGTGTCCTTTACAAATATTCAAACACTAAAAATCCTTCCGAGATAATTATAGGGTCGCAAAAACGCCTTTCTCATAAATGGGTTAACTTGTGAAAAACCGTATAACGAGTTAGCCTGAAGCTTCATCATCATCTGCCTAGCCTTTTTCCAACTATGTTGGGGTCGGCTGGATGCAGTATTTGAATACCAGTATTTTACATGGAGTGAATGCCTATCGAACCTTTGCAACCCAGTTACTGTTTGGTAGTAGGTACTCGATCATACCTGTAACGCCTGTTATAGGATAAACTCACGAGTTATTATGCCTTGTGACTGGGACTGTAGCTTAGTTTATTTAGCTTCAGTAGTTCAGTAGTTTACTGCCGCACTCGGAGAGCTTCAGTGGTTGCTTGGGCCGTCGCTTGGTAAGGGTTTTTGGCAGTTTTGTTATACAAAACTGTCAGGCCTTTGCTGGGTGGCGGCTTGAGCAATCGTTGGATATCTCTGAGTGCCGCAGTTAGTTTAATTCGACTATTCAAAAGTGCCTGTTACTGGCCTACTTGAAATAAATATTTTTGACTTTGACTTGAAACCTCCTTTTGGGCTTCGCCGCAGTCGGGTAAAAAGGGGTTAACGTGCTTTCTGAGGCACGGAGGAAATTTGGTATGCAATGAGTGGTTACCCATCTAAGGACCAACCTCAACAAGGCTAGGAAAATTGACCCGAACGGTTTTATTAGTTAACGAGCGCCTCATATTGGTCAACTTGTGAAAGTCAAAAACTTTGTCGAATTAGTCTGAAGCGAATGCCAACTTTATTGGCATTGCCATGTGTTTAAAAATGTAATACTAACCACTATTAAAACTATATGGAAGCAAGTGATTAATGAACCGTTAATTAAATTAGTTTCCAACAGTATCGATTAATTGAGCATGTGAGTTGATTTAGAACTGTAAATTAATGTTTGTGCGATGATGTGATGAGAACTATGGTAAGAGATGAGACATACTTCTCGATCTCGATAGGCAGTAATAAGCGTATCTAAATCCAGTAAGAATAGAATTCTTAGCAAGGTCCTTACTAAAGTTACAATTATGTAGCTATCATCCAAATACTCAAACGTCACTCAATTACATTTATAAAAACCCTCAAAACTCCTGCTATCTCTGTCACTCTGCGTTAAAGTAACAAAGACAGCACGAGATTTAAGTGCAACTTAAGACGTTTGAGTATTTGGGCGTAAATCTCACTTTAGAACCATGTTTTTTTAATTAAAATCATCATCATCCTTCTCCCAAATATGTTGGGCTTCCTGTCTAACCGAATACAGTTGAATCCTTGTATTTTACATGAAGCGACTGCCTTTCAATCTCCATCACAACCCACTATCTGACCTGTATGTTTTCAATTAAAATATCATCGTACAAATTAAAACCTCTGTTATGACTTTATGTGCCTAAAATATTGCCATCTCAATAAGTCAAAAAAAAGTCCTTCAATGGCATTCCAAGCAAGCCATAATTGATTTTACAAAACTGCAATATTCCACTTTGAACCACAAGACTGCATTGATTTGTCATTATCCCAGAAATTATTTGCCGTAAATCCAATGCCGTCATAGTTTCCCATAAACAAGGGCTTTTGGTCCAATCAGCAGAACTCAGGTCATGGGAACCGGCTATGGGGCGCAATCTCCGTGATTGGGACGTACTTGAGAACGTCTTCACGATTTTATCTTGATGAGGTTCGCTACGGTTTTCTGACAGTGGTTGTCATTCTGAAGACTGTCAGTAGTGTCAGTCTTTATAATGATGGTGTTGACTGTGTTTCGTCTAAATTGTGTATTGTTGTTTCGTTTACGTTTTTAGGTTGTGTTTTGTTGCCCAATGTTATTCTGCGCAATCATTGGACAAACTCATCATTTTCCCATGTTTTTTGGAGTAGGCAGAACACGTTTTTTTAATCCATTCTTCCCTGCCATTCGTCACGTCGTCTTTCTTTGATCTTCCACCCTCTCGATCCATCAGCATTTATATTTTAGCAATTTTGTTAGCCTCATGAGTTTTGACAAACAGTATAAAAAAGAAAAAGCGGTGTTTGGATGTTGGCTATCCCCCAAAAACTACTTACAAAAGATTACTACTACGTAGAGCATTTTATATCGTTCTACATTAAGTTTCAAACCTCATTTAACCTGACACACATAATTTCCGAACCGTAATGCACAAACACAACAATTTTTACATAACAAACTTCTGTAATTATAATTATAAAAACACTTAAACCACACGTAAAAGAAGCTCCAACTGGGTTATTCTATAATAACGAGTGTAATTTAAAATAATAAAATCAATTGATTGGTGAAATCATATCGTTTAGTGGTTGTTATCTTGCGGCGCGTGCAAATTGCTAACGCTTTTAAAGATATAAAGTTAACGAGAATAGCCCAGTTCTTTTTAGAGTTCCGTACCCAAAGAGTAAAAGTAAAAACGGGACCCTATTACTAAGACTTTACTGTCCGTCCGTCTGTCACCCACCCAGGGCCGGCAGTCTCGACAGAGATAACGACAAAATCGCTAACTTTCGATTGCTAATTACCAACGAATAAATTCGGTTGCAATAATGATGCTTGCGAGAAACGCATCTTGGATGTAGAGACTTGCTTTACTTACAAGCATCATTATTGCAACCGAATTTATTCGTTAGTAATTAAGGATTGAAAGTAGCGATTTTGTCGTTATCTCTGTAGAGACTCCGGCCCAGGCTGTATCTCATGAACCATGATAGTTAGACAGTTGAAATTTTCACAGATGATGTATTTCCGTTGCAGTTATAACAACACAATCATATTAAAAACAGAATAAAATAAATATTTTAGGGGGTTCCCATACAAATACGTGTTTTTTTCCGTTATTTGCTTGATTTTAATAATGTACAGAACCTTTTGTGCGACTCGCACTTGGCCGGTTTTTTAAATGTTTTTAAACCTACATTTAATTTTGTAGTCTATGCTACTGACATCGATAATATTCTCACGGACATTTGTATGATTCGTATCATTGGTCGTTGGAATCTCAACAGGATTGCATGTCAAGTGTCGGCCACTTGAAGCGGAACTAACTCTGACAATATAATAATAAATTGTCTATTGGTTTGATCGTCTTCGATTCATTCATACCTCATGGGTAGAGGTTGTCATGACTTGTCTAATCATTCTGTTCTTATCGATGAGCAGTCTATTAAAAAAAAAATATCAATTTAGGATAGTGAATCAGACGGTACGGGTAGACAGAAGCCGGTATCAAAGTCAGGGGGCCAGTTTAACCTTGGGATATCGTGTGACCTAGTGACGGGGTTTTGTAGGTGACAGGCAGCGGGTACTGGTACTGGTATTCCGCTGTATCCAGTTAGACTGGAAGCCCACCCGAACATGGTTCGGAACAGGTAAGCAGATGATGATGGCGGTAGGGAATATTGCAATATTAGCGAGAGATCTAATAAAGCAGTGAAGTAGACACTCGGCGACCAATCAAACTAAACCAGTTTATGCGGACCTCTCATTGTGCGGAAAAAGTATACAGACCGTGGCCATGTTATACAACAAATGTATAGCTCGATGTGTGTATTATAGACCAAAATGAATTATGATTAAGTTAATACAAAGGTAACCAATAAACCATAAACAAAATGCTTTAGTTTACACTATAATCACGGAAAACAATTGAATTACCTTATTACCTTGCTACGCTATTACTAGGCGCCAATCTCAGGTGCGCCGTCAAATTATATTGTACTTGACCGTTCGAGAGATATAAATCATGTTCTAAAACCTACACCCTGTTCATCCCCCGTTGAAAAGGGAGGATCCTCCGACCGGACGGGTGTTGTGTCCGGCGGGCTAACTGCCCGTAAGTCGGGAACTCCTATATAGGCTTATGTCGCGGATAATGTTGATAGCGCGATGTAGGATTTCTGTCGATCGTTTGTTAGTACGCAGGTGTTGCGAATGTTGCGATAGATGTCGCTAGTCGCCACATCACTCCCCTCCGAGACCGGAGGTCGAAAGCAGGTTAAGTCTTGGCGCTTGTCAGCCAGTGGAAGGTTCCAGTGAGTCGGAACCGGATGCCGCATAGTTCACGGTGAGTCGGAACTGTCTGCGGTGATGCCCCAGTGAGTCGGGGTGATGCTGCATATTAGCTCCAGTGAGTCGGAGTGATGCAGTGCTTGCCGTGATGCTGCGTATGCTCCAGTGAGTCGGAGTGTGCAGTGCTGCGTAGTGGCTGGCTGCTGCGTCGACCAGGAGAGAAGGGCGTCTCTGCTTGCTGACCGGCCGAAGTGCAGTGTGCTGTGCCAAGGTCGCCTGATGAGGCTGGGGGTGATGACCAGGAATGCGCTTCCGCTGCATGCTGGTGGTCAGGATACCCCATGAAGCCGTGGCTGCTGGCTGACGGTATGACTTGCTGCTCGAAGGCGAAGGGGAAGTGGTGACGACGTCTGAAGTACTTGCACGAAGGCTGCGCTGACGTTCATGCTCGGGGTCACCAGTTTGGGGGGTGGGTAGAGGAACAGGGTGTAAAGTTCCTCATCCCCCATTGAAAAGGGAGGATCCTCCGACCGGACGGGTGTTGTGTCCGGCGGGCTAACTGCCCGTAAGTCGGGAACTCCTATATAGGCTTATGTCGCGGATAATGTTGATAGCGCGATGTAGGATTTCTGTCGATCGTTTGTTAGTACGCAGGTGTTGCGAATGTTGCGATAGATGTCGCTAGTCGCCACAATTCTATTACCTTTCCGTTTAGGTATAATATGTACAACTCATTTTATAATAAGTTAAATAAAGAAAACATTGGTAAGAGCATGTGGCTGTGTTTATGATACAAGTTGATGCAATAAAAACTATACTCGATTTAATTAGCAAATTATAAGATTGCATATTTAAATGAAAATCTTTGCGTGAATTACGGTTTCTAGAGTCGTTGTGTTTAATTTTTATGGACGCATATCATAAATAGAAATAATGGTCTAATTAAAATTTAAATCGCTTTAAATATATTCATGCTAGGCCACCCACTGGTTATGAGATCGATTTTTTAAACAAATATAGAATAACAATAAATTAGTAACGAATTTGTCTCATTATTTTTTTTTTTATATGTCTGGAGTTTTATACTACTGTAGGCACATCATTTTATATTGTATTTTCTTTAGATGATGACAGCATCGGTAATAGACAAAAATAGCGGTTTTATTAAGAGTGTTATCGGTAAAAAATGTCAATTTTCATAAAATCGGGGTTTTTTAAAGTTAAATTACTAGAAACTGGCACGAAACCATTAAAAACCAATTTTAGTACCGCATTAAGCATATCTTTACATTGTATTTGTACGCGACTGGCCGACACAGCTCGGCGCTGCGTAATTTATTAGTAACTTTGAAATTTTATATTGTCGATAAAATAACTTTATGTAATTTTTTTTTTACTGATTTTTTTTTTGCATGAACTCCACTTACAAACAGTGTATTTTTTAAAAGTTACTTCAGCCTTAATATTAAATAAAAATGATGTTTTATTTTGTAAAATTTAGGTTAAGAAAATATTTTTTTTTTAGGTACTTAGTGAATTAAAATTACTTTTTTATTTTATACAATAACAATTACGGTATCTTTCCTTTTTCCACGTATTTTTTCCAGGCTTCTACGACTCATTGTTGATTCATAATTTCATTCTGAAATTCAGTCTTCCCGTATAATCTCAGAAATATGAGTTCAAAATAAGCTTTCATTTTGATATTTAATAACGTTTTTCAATTTTTATTCTTTACAAATACAATGTAAAGATATGCTTAATGCGGTACTAAAATTAGTTTTTAATAATTTCGTGCCAACTTCCAGTAATTTAACTTTAAAAAACCCCGATTTTATGAAAATCGACACTTTTTACCGATAACACTCTTAACCGTAGTTTTAATATCCTCTAAAATTATATAGCCCACCTCTTTTGATATAAAAGGTACAACATTGACGCGCTTAATTTAAAATCTATTGGATAACTGTCTATCAATTTTGAATTTCGAAGTCACTTCATGACAAGAAAAAATAATTCCACGGTTCTCGGCAATTTTGAATACCGAAATAATAAATCAAAAAAGTTTATAGCTGTTTAGAAAAACGAGAACTATCGTAATAACTTGACTTTTTTCATACAATACCGACATTCGATCCGGCAAATTATATTTCACGGGTTTGCACTTTTTATGTCAAAAATGAATTTTGAATGGTAAAAAAACGTGTTGCGAATTAACAGATGTTGCGAAAAAGGTATTTTTGGATAGTTTTTTGCATTTTCAATTTGCATGCAACCAGTACAAAGACAATACTTACAACAAAATAACAAAGCTCGGGGTCGATAGGTTATCCCGCGCTCGCCTTTGTTGGTCCCAGGCACAGAAGAGATAAAAGAGGTTAGAAAGGCCATGTGGGCGGGGCACGCGCGCCGCTTATATGATCAGACGATCATATGTCGACAAAATTTGATTTACTGACCAACAATCGCGCTCATATTGTGACAGCGAACGGAGCTCCGCGAAAAAAAAAGAATTATGCCGTGTTGCGCGATTATTACGTGTCGGAAAAGAAGCCAGGTGTGCAGTGTGGCTCGAGAAGGGATTTCTCTTCATCGGTAAGTCTAAAAACCTTAAAATACAAGTGATATTTGTAATTATTTCAATAGTATTATGTAGTTCGCAGACAAAAATGATACAATCGCAAGAGAAACGAAATTATGTACATTGCTTGCAATACGTGGGTACCATCTTGTACTACGTGGGCGATTGCGCAATGCATTTCGTTCACTGCGAACGTCGCGTGCGACGAGCCAAAGCTTAAATTCTGCCTACTCTTTGCGTTTCGATAGTGTTGTACCAAGTTGTCAATAATGTCGATATTTAGTATGTGTGAATGCATTCAAATGATTATTATGTTATGATTAAAATAACTTTTGTTTATCACATACTATCAATACCTTATTATTGTTTATTGATTGTTTTTCATCTAAAATTTGTTTTGAGGTTAGCCATTTATAAATCGAAACATACATTTTAAATTTTATTTTTAGGTTTCCAACAGATCCAGATATGTTACAGACCTGACTAAAGTTATTATAGAAAAATATTAGTGTGAGATTGCATTTTATTCTGAAAAATTCGAATTTGAAAGATAGCAAGCGCATGCTATTGCTACTTAATAAATACGTTTTATTTCAAGACAATAATAAAATCTGAATTGAAATTGAATTTCAAGTAAGTACTTAATGATCAATATTTGAAAAAAATCTTTTCTGTTTACTTTTTATCTTTAATTTTTTATGTGTGAGAGACCAATAAATATTTTTGCTTTCTTATTTTCTTTCTTTCTGTCCCGTCCCGAAATTAAAGCAAAAACTGCAAAACTTAAAGTAACAAAACTCAAGTAATTTTATCGATATACATTATCGACCTTTTGGTCACCGTAACATGTATGAGAAATATACGCAAGTGTGAGTGTACGTCAAACGCAATGTTTGCGCTAGTGTGACAACCAGTAGCAAGCTCGCGATCTAAGTGAGTGCGGTTTATTTGTGTGCATAATTCGCGTACTTATAAGCGTCTTGCATGTAGTGGATATAGAGAGTGGGAGACAAGCGGCGACACGCGTTCTAATACAAATCAGGAACTATTTCCTTTCTAACCTCTTTTATCTCTTCTGTGGTCCCAGGGCCCCGAGTCTGCTATTCAATAGTGTCAGAATGGTCGATCATTGGTCTCATAATGGTTGATTGATGACAAGCCAAAAAGAACCTTATGCCTGTCGAATTAAGGTACTTTTTGGCTTGTCGTAAATCAACCATTATGAGATCAATGATCGACCATTCTGACACTATTGAATAGCAGACTCGGGGCCCTGGATGGGTGTACAGGTACACCCATTAAATACTAGCAAGTTTCCTAAAAGCAAGGTCATCAAAATCTTCTTCCGGTGCCTCCAAAAGCACGTTAAGCCGTTCGTCCCGGCTGTCATTTGTAGGTTTCTATCAGTTGTTACACGTATAGTGAATGAGACTTTGCCATTTTGAGAATTTGCCATTCTGAGAATTACTTAGGCTTTTTGAGAATTGTCCATTTTGAGAATTTGCCATTCTGAGAATTTGGCTTTTTGAGAATTGTCCATTTTGAGAATTTGTCCTTTTGCGACTCTGTTGCCATTTTGAGAATTTGGCATTTTGCGCCTAAACCAACTCATCTAACTTCGTGTTAAAGGCATTTGTAGAAATATAAAAATAAAGTACTAACTAAGTACCTATCAAATATCACCGAATTAGGCGAATCACAGAATTAGATGAGTTCACCCTAGTCACTTGTAGGCAGTTACTCCATGTAAAATACTGGTATTCAGCTGCATCCGATTAGACTGGAAATTAACTTCAACATACTTGGGAAAAGGCGACGCAAGATGATGAGGGCAAAAGAAATATTTCTATCTACCGATATAACCTTCAGATCTAAGAGTTTTCTTTTTAGAATCCTTAAGGGTGTCCAAGGATAAGATTGTAGTAGAAAAATATATCGATAAGAATATCCAATGAGCACAATCGTGAGCGAAATGATAAAAAAAGATGATGGCATGCACAAATGCAATTTGTTTGTAAGATTACATCTTGTAAAGGGAGGGAGTGTAGCGACTAGCGACCATAGCAAAGCGATATCTCGATCCATTTGTTTATAAGCCATTATCTTAGAAATAAATGTGCCTATGTACAATCAGAGGACACGTTTATTTTGATATCGTATAACGGGTAATAGATCGAAGAATTACTGTTTAAGTGTTGCTCCTATTAATTGCTTCAGGTCTTGAAAACGTTTAATTTGTTACTAGTTTAGTTGTTCTTAAAATTAATGGTACAATACAATAAATAAATAAACCATTTAAACTCGACCGAGCATTTTGTACC
Source organism: Diarsia mendica (assembly GCA_949316265.1). NCBI lineage: Eukaryota > Metazoa > Arthropoda > Insecta > Lepidoptera > Noctuidae > Diarsia > Diarsia mendica. Next base: position 19,489,613 of record OX438900.1, on the reverse strand, counting down.
TACTACAGTTTATACACCCACCAAACTGCGTGACAGTTTGTCGGCAGACTCTAATTGACCATACGAAACGAACTGAATGAATTCCTGGAAAATATATAAAGACAATGTTTCAAAGATCATAAACCTTTTAAGTATGGGAGCTTTACAAGGCAGGGCTGTAGAAGGATAAACCGCAGTTTATAGTTCTATGGCACAACAATTACAACTTACAAGTACTTACCATTTTGGACTTAAAGCGAACAAAGCTTCGGACCGCCAACAAACTGCAAATTAGTACTACATATGTACTGTCAGGGCTTACCTTATAAGCCGAACCACGGCACGAAGTAAGAGTCAATACCACGCAAGATTCACACAAATCTGGTTAAAATTTCCCTACGATTGTTAAACGATAAGATCGACATTCGCAGATCAATGGCGACAATGTAAGGGTGAACGAACAATACATGTCAGTTGACAGGTTCCGTTCACATCGTGAGGTGGAGTCACGAGTTTTTAGCACAAGCTCACGGCATGTTGTGATCAGCTGTTGTGTGACACTTTGGGCAAAATTGGGCGATTGTGGCCCACTTGCACGATGTATGGCCCGAGTGGCCCACTCACGTTGTTTATTAGACAGCCAGCAAGCGAGGCTGTTTATTGAGATTAATTTGGACGTGGATCTGGTTTCTTTACATTTAAAATGGTAGTAACTGGTTTAAATTACTTTTCTTTAAATTGCGTAGGAGTCGGGCAGAACTGGCCAATAATTCAAGATACTAAACATTAATATACCTGCTCAAAATTCTAGCATTTATCACAACTAAAATATTGTAAAGCAGTATCTTGTTAGAAAGACGAAAGAAAGAGATACCTATCAAATAATAAATATTGACAGAAGTGAACGTAACTATGATTGTTCTAGCAACGTGCAATACTACAGAAAAAGAAGAAAGATATTGCACTATGAAAGAATAGGTATCAGCTACAGATCTTTTCGTAATAGAAGCGCAAGTGAAACGAGAAAAGATTCGAGTTCCTGACTCCCTGCTGTTGGAACATTACAGCCTATAGGCTAATCTCCCCAAAGATGAGCTGCTGTGACGGAAAACGGTCAGGAGGGACGGTCATGGACACCACCAAAGTAATCATCACAATGAGATGCCTAGTCTAACCGGATGCAGCTGAATAGCAGTATAGTGAACTCATCTAACTTCGTGATAAAGGCATTTGTGCACTCCTACAGCCCTATGATACCACTCAAACCAAATATCACTGAATTAGGCGAATCACAGAATTAGATGAGTTCACCCTACTCTACATGGAGCAACTGCCTATCTGGCTCTATAACCCAGTAACTGGATAATATGTTACCTCTTGGTAAGATTGACTGACAAAGTTTAAACACAATAGGGATGATGACAGTAAACAAAATTCACTAAAGTAATGCATCTATGTAATGAAATGTAAAAAAAAAAACGTATTTATTTTTTAATTGTGAGTGAGATTATTTAATATTTTAATAAAATAAAACCACAAAATACGACAATCCGCCATGTTATGTTGAACGCCAATCAAAGCGAATTACGTCACGTTCGACGACAATGACAGCTCTTCTAGTTTCCCTCTAGTAACGAGTGGATAATTTGGTTTGTTTTCATAAATATATTAAATAAAATAGAAAGTGAAAATACAGAAATGGAACCAGGAAAAGCTGAGTATTAGGCAATATTCCTTTTATATCACGTCTTGCAAGTTTAAGCCACTTATTTCGTATTGTTTTATCATAGGGAACGAATATAAATAACTTGTCCGGGCTTTTTATAGTTGTATTAGTACACAGAGGCACTGCACAACACCTATATGGTCTCGAACTCATATTTTAGAACTTTTAAAACACAAACAATGCAAAATTAATACTGTAGCCGTACTAGCCGTCAATGTTTACGTCGAACGTGACGTCACAAGCGACGCCATGACAGATTAAAGCGTTTTGGCGGAAATGAAAAAAATTTAAAGTAAAATGTATTTTATTTCATATTGATTCCTCATTTTAAGCAGAAATTTGATATACATTGTATATAATATTTATTTCTGAACCTGAAAAACCAGTTTTTCAAAATTTGTCATCATGCCTATTGAATCAGATTCACAAATCAGAATTTATAGCCTGTAAAGAGGAATGATCTAATAACAATGATCACATAACAATAGGCATGTTTTATCTTATGACAAACGACGTCAACCTACATAGATTTCCCATTTGTGTCCTATTCAGTGCGTGGGTCGATTACACCTATATTATAAATATTGTCTGGGAAAACCAACCGGGTGAAGATAATAGTTATATCCGGATCATTGTGCCTAGATCCTTCTGAATAATAATGACTGGTGTGAAAACGGCTTTTGGTATTACTAATCTACGCTTTTTCTAATTTATTGTGTTGAATCTTTAAATCATCTCTCTATTCAAAGATGTCACATCATATGTGTCGGTTTTACCTGCCTAGACGCGCATTTATATGTTTTACATCAAAAATTGTCACAGCAGCGGTTTCCATAACAGATTTACTGTTACATTCAAGAAGATCAAACTTTAGAAACAATTTCTATTTCCCACACCTGTCTGTGTAAACGTTGTTTCGGAATTCTTCCAGCTATAATTTATAATTGTACTTCGTGCCAAACACTGGCAAGCAATGCAACTTACTAAGAGAATCAGTCTTTGTTTTACGAGTAAAATAGCATCAAAATATTTACAAAATAGTAGGACATTACAGTCACAGTCCCTTATTACCTGATGGGTTTATAGCGATAAGCTCACAGATCGTGGTATTTGAAATTACTGCCAGAGAATGTTCTCATTATTAACTTTGTACAATGGTTTCTTTTGTATTTATTTTTAAAGGAATTATGTAATGTGCATAAAGGTCATTACAAAATCGTTGAACTATCAACTTTTGCCTTACCATATTGTAGATTGGTGGGCGATAAAGCTAATGCCTTTGATTGTTTACATAATATCTAATGGTGGATGAATGACGTCATTTATAGCATTCGCATTGGTCATCAATGGTTTATAATCCATTAACAATCACGGAACTTCGACTAACAATAAACTATTATCTTCAGTAGCTATTCTATTGTGTCGCTACAGATCTTGGCTATTCTATCACCAATTCTTTAACAATCGTTAATTCTTAGGCTAAATTTTTAATGAATCTTATTAGAATTTAGTTGGCAACGTGATCAGTTCACACTAGTTCACAGTAACAGTGATTTTCGGCGAAATTTCAAAATTCAGTTATGTTAGAAAGATTTTTTCAGACAGTCTTTTATACCTCTCATATCGAGACTCTCTTAAATGGTGAAGAATCTTCCTCAAGCCCTCACATTATGTTGGCTGCTCCAACATTTACCACCTTCAAACCTTCGAGACTTAAGCCACATCGGCCTGCACCTGGGATTCCTTGCGTGACGGTAATACGAGTACATACACTACCTACATCACCTACATGATATATTTGACGCACATAGCTATAATTAAGGACACTCGCACACGTGCTTGCCTGCGGGGTTTCTCTCGCAAATTCGACTCTGGTTTAAGCCGGTTTTCGTGACAACTTTCTAGAGATTCCCACCGCGTTAAGTACCCTTAGAAGTGCTAATGTATATTATTGGGCACTTATTATTTATTAGTGTGCTGTGTAACGGCTATTCGGTAGCAGTAACTGGCTGAGTTCATTGATTGTTGCAGTAAAACTTTTAGGAGAGTTCGTAAATAAGCACTTCATAAATATATTTTCGAATATTTTACAAAATTCCATATTTATTAGTCATAGTGTCTTATTTAAAACTGCCGAACTCCAATAAATATGACCGCATTCAATAAAAATCTGCAAAAAACGTTCAAAATTCTTTACGACATACCTAAATCTTGTAATATTGATAAATACATTTTCGTCCTCAAATGGACGTCTAATGAAATACAGCATCCCGGTCTCTTAACAAGTTTCCGAACCCGATCGATTCTTAATAATGAATTGCTATAGATAATGAGTTGTTTTTTGTCTAAAACGGTGATTTAGAATCGGCGCCGTGGCGCCATATTGCTCGGAGATCGAAGATAGACGCACGCGCAGTCGCGGCGGAGCTTTTGTTGTTTCTCCGATGTTAGAATCTTTGAGAGTACAATGTAGTAATTCTTTCGTGACATTAGTTCGTGGTCAAACAATGCCGACTAATTTCTGTGTTTGCGAGATTATTTTAGGTTTTTGCTGGTTAACATTTGCCTTATCAACTTTTGGATCTTAGGCAGCATTATTTTTTTTCTCAATTTTCGATTTTCTTCTATTACCAGTGCGTTTCAAAATTAGTTAATACCCGAACAAAAGTATTGTTCTCGTCTCAACCATTACAAACAAAAATCGCACATTCAATTAGCTCCCCGTCCACAAACAATTCGTTCACATCGATTGTTCTTTCGATTCAGCCACAATTCTAAGTGCGAGCGCCATTATAATCTATCCATCAAGATGGCTATCGTCTTCAGATGGCCGTTGAATTTCCCCGCACAATTTATATGGATACGCGACGACATTGGCTATAAACTAGCGGTCGTCTTTGTACTTGGTTCCCACATCTACAATATAAGAATCGATTGAACTCTGTTCTGTTCTTGCTTGTTTGTTTAAATTGTTAGTTAGTTTATAAGGAGGTTTTATTCCTTTGAAGTTATTTTAAGGAGCAGTGTTATTTGCTACTGGATTACTCTTGTATGTTTTGGTTGCCGTTTTGGGTAATGGACTGTTTTGTTTTTTGGCATGTTGCTGGCAGGATATTACTATCGTTATTTTTTTGGTCAGCTTTCATCAATCTTTAAAAACTTCCATCCACGGCTTCGACTGGCGCTAGCGCATATATCTATATTGCTCCAATTTTTCAATTTTCGCTACTTAGGTAAAAGTTAATAGGCTTCTGACATTATTATTTATTGATTGATTATTTTTGACATTGAACATTTTGACATTAAGCTTTTACAATACACATCATGACATTAATACTATTTACTGAATGATACGCGAGACATTTATGATTCATTATTATTTTTTTCATATTTTTGTGAGACTGATTAGACTGTTTCTGCCAACTAAATTACGACTTGTGCTGTGGTAATGATTATAATATAAATGTTGTGTGTAATTAAATTCAAAGGTAATATTTTGCACGCCGGAAGGTAAAAATGTATCGGGACAATTCAAAAATATGCGATCTTATCATGTATACCTACATTTTAGCAAATAAATGATTTCTTTCTTTCTTTCTTTCTTTCTTTCTTCTTTTGGGTTAGCTCGTTCCATCGTCGACCTCATCTCTGCCCTCAGGACAAGATTGAGGTCAAGAGTAGGCCCACTTAACATAAAAACACAACTAAACCGCGAACTAGTTGAGCTGCATCTCCCTCACATTTATTTTTGAATTCCATTTTTGAAGACATTCACGCTTTTTCTTCTAGCTTGTGTATATCACACCGGTAAAAAATCGTAGTTGTGAAAATTCATTAAGCTACTTTTAGCCTGTATTTTTTGCAACGTGTAAGGTATCTCTAGCTTCTTTGAAAATAAGTTTGTCATCAGCGAACGTTTTTCTATCTAACGCTCAGACAAATCCATATTTGCCATAAAAAGCTCAGCCTTGAGACATATCTTTCCTGTTATTTCACATTTCTGCTAAACTGTCAACGAGACCTACTTTACTAAAACATTTTTATTGAGTCTTTCACCTGATTTTTCCTCAACGGTGGTAATGTTACACTTTAAATAACAAAAACAAAGCTGACATTATGTTTTTGCGTCTAACAATGGTGGTAACCCACACGTAACGTAGACTCGTTAAACGTTACTGCAACTGTTATAATAATGGCAACACAGTTAACTGTGTGTATGTGAGATAGGTAAGGTACATTGTTTTTGGCGAGATGCTAACAGATCTTAGGTAAGAACCTACTTTTCCAGAGTAGGATTATGCTTTTTAAATTCGTTACAATTTTTTTACCGGAGCTTTGAAGCTTGCTGCTTGGTGTATGTGTTAGGGAGGAAGTTGATTGGAACTGGTTTCTATAGAAATTGATAGACAATTCGCTGACCCTTTTCTATTATGTTGATAAGGGTGATATTATATTTGGGCTTTCAATCGTTTCAAAACTTCTTTAAGGGGAATTTTTTTTTTTGGCCGTTGACAAAAGTGTTTACGATAGAAAATATTATTTTTCCATTTACAATCGAAGGCACGGTCACGCGTCAGACGAAACGTCCGAAAAACAATTTATTTCTCATCATAAACCCGTTGGTCGATCTATTGGCAATTGAAATGTACACGTAGTCTATAATTTTGGGAATCAATTTTCTTTTTGTGCAACCAGCACCGCAGGGAACCGAACGAAATCATCTAGAAAATCCATTAATAGTGTACAAAACTGGACAAAGACCACATTTTTGACACAGATTATTTCTCATTTTGTATATTTCCAGCAAATTGAGTATGAAGAACTAACGTAATGGACTAATGGATTATTGATAACCTAAGTGTTCGTGTTTTACACCGCATTAGCTCCAGACTCAGGCGATAATACCGGTTCCGTGACAAACTAATCTGAATGATCACTGTCGACGAACTCCGATGGCTGCCTGTCATCGGTAAAAACATTTCGACTGGCCACGCTAAACACGATAGTAACGGGCCGATACCTCCGGCTTTTTGCTTCCAAACTCGCCAACGATGCACAGCTTTTATAAATTTATAATAAATACTTTTTCGAACTTCACAACAATCACATATGTAGTTATAATTAAAACTGACACTATTATAGCAACAGCTCCAATCACAAAAGCTGTAGGATACAATAAAATGTAGGTCAGCATTTGTTATGTAAATAACCGAACGTTAAAGTTGCTGCGCTCAAATGTCACTGAACAACTTCATCGCATACAGAATTTGGGGTTTATAGGGTAATAGAGAAACTTTGAGCAGAAACGATGGGGTCGTGTTGATCGGTGACCTCCGAACTCGAATGGTTCATTGAGTATAGCAGCTGAGCGGCATCGTCATCCATTCAGCCGACGCTATCGCCCGTCGCTCAGTGCCGATCCTAAACACGGAACGCGTCACACGCGCCAGCAACGTAGGCTGCGTAACAGTGTGCCTTTGCCTTTTATTTTTTACGCGCGCTTGGCGGGAAGTTTGACAGATAGAATTTTTTTTATTGAACTTATAAAAAGTGGCAGCCATATTGTACGATTTATTTTGAATAGTGAAATGAGTGTTTGATTGTGTTTATGAAGCTATAATTTTGCAAAACAAAACATTGTGTTTCAAGATGATGACTTCAGTGTATCATGAGGTGAGTGCACGACATTTCTCACTTGACATTTACTTGTTTTTGTTGAGTAATTGTGTTCGCAAACTGGACTCCACCGTTGTTAACCTTTTATTTTTTCTTATTATTTAGATAATTAAACGTTATGAGCATGAGCCCAAATTGCAAGTCATTTATGAAATTATAACAGCGAGCTTTTTCTGTTTTTCTTCACTGTTTAAACATTCAAGTTCAAGTGTCATGGCCGAACATAATTTAAATAGGCAAAAGTCGTTATTATTCAGGCCTAATTAAATATTCATATTTGAAGTTCGGTCGTAACGGAGAACCGTTTAAGATTATTCAATCAATATGTTTGAACACATGTGGCATTATTCAAATGTGTTTTTATGTGACAAATTATGTCGTCTCGTATGCGATGTCACAAAGTGAATGTGACAGAGTAAATATTGGCATAAACACTGCACCTATGGCAGTAGACTGTTCAAAATTAATTTCCATATGTACACGTTGTGTATGTACGTTAATTATTTATCGGAATTGTAAGAATTCTGCAGATACCTATGAGAAGGTGAGAAGGTATTATAACACCTAACATAAGTTATTGAGTTCCGGCGCAACTAACCGATAAAAATATCGATTGAAACCAAATAGTATGCTTAAAAAAATATTGACAGTTGTGTATCCTTCTTGCTCACAAAAATAACACTGTTCTCACGGCATTTTAATAATAATAATAATAATAATAATCATTTATTTCAGATTCATCATGAGATTACATCCATATTTGTTAGTAGAATTGCAAGCTTACAAACTAGTGTTAGTAATAATTAATTAATTAATAAATAATAACAGATATATTTTATGATTTTGACCCTAATTCTTATCTTAGGGCAACGTTACACTTGCATCCGATGACATTCGCAGAACACTGGTCACGTATCTGTCCCCTCTATAACACTACGTTTATTACAACGTTTCTCGTAACATCACGTCTGCTAGTCCCAAAGGGGTAAACAGAGTGTGTGAATGGTGGAGTGGGTCACGGTGAGTGTATCTATGGTAATTACTTCCAATTTTATTGAGTCATATTTACGATTGAGTTTTCTATAATATTCGTCTGTCTGTGGGGGCATCGTTTGTGACTCGTGCTGAGAAATTCCTGGTGAAGAAACCCAAAAACACTTTGTCCAATCTGAGTATCAAACCCAGGACCTCATGCTTAGCTACTGCTTTTAGGTCCACTAAGCCATCGAAGTAGAACGTTTATCTTCACATCTAAACGTATTCAGAAGGTTGTGTTACACCGTACACGGCCATTATAAGTATGTCGGATCTTTGATGAGTATGCACTTAAATTTAAACACAAGCGCCTTTGTTTGGCGTTGTGCGGAGTCTGGATGTAGGTGTCGGATACGGACCTCAGTCCCATGGATCGCCAGCCAGTGATCGTTCGGGCATGGTCGCGACACATACTATCTAGGAACTGCTCGGTGTTTCCTTTTAAGTACAGTAGTGTTAGTAATTGACTGTACAGTAGCTGTGTACAAGTTAAAGGAGTCATTATTTCTCTCATTTACCCGTAGATCCCTTTCTGTGCCCACAACTGTTTGACACTATGTATGTCATTTAGTACTTCCTGACTAGCGTCCTATGTACCTGGATGCGACATCAGAAGTGGGATACGAGCGGGTTGAGAAATCTCCTGAAAGTGAAAACTGTGTGTATAGACAATTGCGTGAACTGTTCGATAAACAGTGCTAGTTGCTTTGATAGCTATTCGCGCACGAAACAGCTGGCCGAGCTGTTGTTTTGATTCGTTGGGTTCGATTCCCTTAGACAGATGTGCACGATGCACAGTTCTGTGATGATGAGGGTTTGGATACCATGAGGTGACTATCCACCGTCATGATGCCTGTCTGGTTAGACACGTGAAACAGAGTGTGTAAGTGAGAACGAGTAAAGGTGTTATATCCGGTGAGTCGTTATCATTTTATAAGCGAGTGAAGAGAGTTGTTTTGAAAAGACCTCTTGCTACTTCACTTGGTTGTTGTGATCATGTTTTATTGTGATCTTATTAGCCCGTTGGGTTATCGCGGTCGCGAGCGCGACTGTTTGACGATCCTGGGATCGATTCCCAGGTTAGATTGTGTACTGTTGGGTGCATCTCTGCCTGACCCTTGTTGTTGCAGGCGTGATGTGAGAATGCAACTTACTGCAACGAATGTTGAAAACGAATGTGCAACTGCGATCTACCAGTTGAGCTCGTGGTCGCAGGGGCAGCTGCGGAGTGTGGAGAGTTCTGGGATCGATTTCCGAGTCGAAATGTGAATTCGAATTTGTGATTGATGTGCTAGAATGATTAATTTGTGTTTACACGGTTATGTTTGGTTCATGTATCCCAACTGAAAGATATTTTAACCACGACTACCGAGTTGTAAATGTTCAAAGAATGTTCGATGTTGTTGTGTTTCGAAGGTTCTTAGGGTAGCGGAACGCTGTATTGATGGTTTTAGTAAAAGATGGGTGTGCTTAGCACCTCTGTGTGCCCCTTTGGGCATTGTGACCGTTAAGTTTAATTTTACGTGCTTTTCCGATGAAAGCGAAAAACGTACCAATGGGGATACGACGTCAGTGCGAGACGTAGAGAGTAGGTGTCGATGTTTTCCGAATGATTGAAATTAAAGTGTTTCGGATATGAAAAAATCAGAGGACACTAATAAACTTGAAAGTCGTCATTTGCGTGGCCGGTTCCCAACTGTGTGGGGTTGGTATCCGGTCGGTGCGGCCGGTGTTGTGCCTGTGGCGGCAGCTTGTCTGGCCACTGTAGCCCACTTGGTGCTGGGTGATGTGGTACCCCTTTGGGGAATGGGTTGTCAGACTGTCAAGCCACTGACTGCCACTGACTGCCAGTGACGGCTGTCGGGGGTCTGCTGGAGCCAGTCGCGACTGGCGGCTTGACGTGTTTTTCTTAGCGCGGAGAAAGATTGCTGGGTGATGGATGGTCGCACATCTATGGACCGATCTAGGCGGATAACATAGCTTGAGGTTCCACCCGTGTGGCTGTGATTGTTTAACCATGAACTCCTCCTCGGTTAAATTCAATGAATTCAAACGTAATGCTAGCTAAACATGAGATAAGGTTAACAACGGTTACAGTAGAGCAACGAGTATCCAACTGTTTGGAGCTTGAAACTAGCAGTAGCATAATAATTATGGCGTACCTACTGGTGTACCTACAGGATGGATGTAACGAGTTGAGCTCCGAAGAGCAAACCGTGTATCGCTCTAATAAGATTGTGATTTAGTCTTCATTACTATATCACGGCAAATCCTATCCATCCATCCAACTAAAAGACTACTCAGATGTGAAGTGTTGACTGATGAAATCATGAAACATAGTTTAGTTTAGTGCTTTGGGCAGAAAGCTTTATTGTGACTTGTAAAATTCACAGAACAGATTTAATTGTGAGCATAATATCACTAATGTAAAGTCATTAATGTCATAGTGTGATACAATATAATGATTGGTCATGAAAACAACCAATGTTCATTGTTTCTTAAGACTAAATTGAGAACTTGAATCTCAATCTTAACAAAGCTTTACAAAGCTTGATTATTGAAGCGGTTTCATTAAAGTCTGTAATATAGAGACCGATTACTCTTAGCTTTCCTAACACAGGATAAGCAACATGAGTGCCGAATTATAACAATTCGGAACTGTGTAACGCGATCACCGAATGTAAGAGAGCCATTGTTAGTGCTTTATGCTGAATCGCACTTGACTTCGTCAATGTTTACGTCGAAGACGCCGCGTTGCTGTCGGCATCGATAGAGCAAAGTTGAAACCTAAACATTGGTCTCGACAAACTCACTAGTCATCCATTTCTGATAGCATGGTTGGCGCAGTGGTTGAGCGATTGACTGCTGTGCTGCGTGTTGTGGGTTCGATCCCCACAATATTTGTATGGCCTGCAGATAGTTGTTCTAGAACTGGGTGTTTGAGTGTCTGAGTTTGAATATTTGTGGACGTACCCACGATACAGGAGAGACTCCTAGTGTGGGGCAACGCTTAAAAAGAAACGAAAAGAAATGTATTCGGTTTACCAAATAAAATAATCTTGGATTAGTTCACACTAGTGAATCGGTAACGAACTAACAATGTCTTGATTGATGGAGTGATGATACTCAAGTGACATCAATGCAAGGCTGTGTTGTTGACATTAGTGTGGTAAACACTAAAGTAGAAACTGTAAGTCACTATAGAAAACATAGCGCACAAAATAAGCTCTGTATGATAACAACAGGATTGTTAAAAGTTACCAGCTAAGATGGCTTAGTTGGTTTTCAATTGGTGATTTTGTTTTGATAAATAATGAAAGGCAATAATCAAATTAAATCTTCTTCTTAGCGTGTCGATGGCGGTCTGAATTATGTTGGCCTGGAACTGAGCTACTAATTTGGCGCTTTTGGTAGTGTGCATCGGTCCCTGTTGTGAACAAACAATAGGACATGCAGGATACAATATTAAGTGCCACATTTGTGGAACAGCAACTTAATTAAACTCTAGGGCAGGGGGATATTCAGGTTTTCCTTGCTGCGACCAGCCTGGGGCCGGAGTCTATTTAAAGGCTTCCAGGTGGGAGAGTAGCAGACGATGAAACGAATGGGATAGGCAAGGAGCTAGTTAGCTACCTTTCCGCAACTTTAATCTTTAGACTATTCACCAGTGAGTGGGGTGAATGACAATCCTCAGAAAACGGTTTTGTGCCTTTGCGATAGAAGGGTGTTTAAGTGTAAAGGGTGTCGTATGACTGAAGCCATTTCGGCTCTTTCGCGAGAGCTTGCCACTGTACTGTGAGCTTCTGGCAGCGCTATTCCTGCCAGTGGGTACATCGTCTGTACCGAGGCCGGTTTAGAGCAACCAGTAGTCCGCAAGACATGCGGCGAAGCACACAACTTTGAAGAGATTAGTCGCCGTAAGAGACTAGTCGCCGAAAGATACTATAATAGTCGCCATAAGAGACAAGCAAGTTCGCAACTTCTGCTTGATGTTAATGCAGTACTGTTTTTACTATTTTACTATTACAGTTACTGACAGTCAATGATCTGTTCAGAGAAACTTAAAGATACTATGAGAGTAACTGTGCGGGATAGACATTTCACCCCAGACAATGTTAAGTCTGGGTCCAGCCTCTTGTTTCGAAGGGGAATAATGCAAGATTGTGTTTGCTATGGCTGGGTTAGAGTGAATTAGCAATGAAATATGTGGCTTATTCATATTCACTAAGAACATTATTAACAAAGCGGACCTCAATCTCCTCAACCTAAAGTTGTAGCTTGGGAGGTGAGGACAAGGTCGATTGCATAGAAGAACCGGGACGTGTACGAAAATAAAACCGAAGTAAGGCTACTTTTTATGTTAGCGAGTAATAATTTAATGGTGAAGCTATGAGCTAAAATGTCTACGGTGAAAAACGTCTTATTGGTGCGTTCAGAATAGAGTTAAGAGAACGCTGGAAAGTCAAGTACCTTTAACGTAAAACTGAGTCAAATGTGTTGATGTTGTAATTAAATCTAGTAATGGTGTGGTCGCTGAGTGTGTATGGTCATAAGGATGACTATACGATTGTAATCACTGGGATGATTACGGGGCCCAGTCACTAAGATGAATTTGGGCGGTAGTGGTCACTAAGATGACTACTGATGTAGCCACAAAAAGGATGGCTAAGGCACCTGGTCACTGGGATGACTATGGTCGGTAGTGGTCACTGTGAGGTTTACCGCGTAGCCCCCGCAAGGATGGTTACGTAGCCTGGTCACTATAATGACTATGGTTGGTAGAGATCACGGGGATAACTACTGAGGTAGCCACAGGGATGGTTACGGGACCTGGTCACTCGAATGACAATGGTCGTGATGGTTACAGGGATAACTATCGGAAGCCACAAAGATGGCTGTAAGAGCAACCACCATTCCTTGAATTCGATTTTAAAGACAGATTTTTGAGAAATTGAGAGATTTTGAGATTTATTGGTTCTAGTTAAAGAGTACTTGCACTTTGTTGGGCTGACTATTCTAAGTCGTAATGTTTGAACGAAAAAGACTATGTAAACAAATGATGTGACTTTGAGGTTGACGTCTCATGTTATTGAGATAATCTAGCTAGAGTGATAATATTGTAACAAGAGAAGTTTGAGAGTTCCTCTTGGTTAAGTCAGAATGACCGAACGGTGTCCTGCGATGGGAATCTCTGGTATTGCAGGTTTACACACGAGGACGTGTGTCATGCAGGATGGCCGTGTCGGATCTTTGATGAGTATGCACTTAAATTTAAACACAAGCGCCTTTGTTTGGCGTTGTGCGGAGTCTGGATGTAGGTGTCGGATACGGACCTCAGTCCCATGGATCGCCAGCCAGTGATCGTTCGGGCATGGTCGCGACTCGCGACACATACTATCTAGGAACTGCTCGGTGTTTCCTTTTAAGTACAGTAGTGTTAGTAATTGACTGTACAGTAGCTGTGTACAAGTTAAAGGAGTCATTATTTCTCTCATTTACCCGTAGATCCCTTTCTGTGCCCACAACTGTTTGACACTATGTATGTCATTTAGTACTTCCTGACTAGCGTCCTATGTACCTGGATGCGACAAGTATAACATTCTACACGTAAACAGTTCCTGGTGCAAACAGGCATATCTTACGACTTCCAAAAGCATGTAGGATCTAATTGGGAAGCGGAAAGGTTCGTGAACGCAGTTTGTTTACCCAATTTAAAATAAAACAGGCCTGTTTTGTGAGAGACGTTCCTGTTTACGGTACGACTTTTTTTCCATAACATAACATCACGCCTATTTTTTGGAGCGGTTAGGAGAGAAGAGTAGTTTTACACACTCACATTTTGTTGGAAGAGGAAACCTGGTATGTGCACATCTCGCGAAATATAGGCCAGTATCACCCACCGCTGCCTTATGGTGCTTTCTGAAACTTTGAAATCGTCGACCGAACGAGATTTAAGACAGCCCTGATTTGTTTGGCCTAACCTTGGCCATCACTTGGTCTAAGCCCTGCTCTATTGGCCATCTCCGCGTCTAGCCAGCTATTGAGAAATGATGTGCGAAAAACCCTGAGACACTTTGTCAGCAAGGCAGGACTTGGCTATTAATAAACAATAGCAATCTACCATAGATAACGATAATGGAATGGCTAAAAATGTATCGGATTGACATAAGCCACCGTAAACTTTAAAGCCAGTGTAGCAAGTTTAGTACAAAAGATCTTGCAACCATTACACGAGCATGGCAGCATTTTTTTCCATGTTCTAACATAATAACATGTCTACAACTTAATATAAATGTTTATACAGTTCATTATCGACTCTGATCTGTTTGCTTTGGCAACGGAAAGCAAGCAACGCAACGTGCTATCGCCTAGCGTGTTTGATGTTTACTTTAAACTGTTTATTTACAATTGGCCGAAATTCTCCGAGATTTCTATCTATGGTCTAGTAGAGGCCCTTTTTTGAGGCTGCTAACTTATCTCTGGCAGCTGCCAAGTCAATTAGTGGTTAGTTTTTGGTCGTTTTTTGGTTGTTGTTTTTTGATTATAACTGAAATGCTTTTGTCACCTATTTTTGTGGTTTTATTTAGAGCCAGGCGAGGTTGTAGACCTTGAAATATACCACTAGTTATTGTCAAAAAAAAATTGGTTGATTTAAAGCCTTTGGTAAGATCTCAGACTAAGGAAAAGAAGTTTTCTCGTTAAAATCTTCTGAAACTGGCTTTGCTAATTTAATAATAAATATCCATCTAATTATATTCAGCTATAAAAAAGAATACAATTAGGTATACGTAATTTTTTTACGCGTACATTAACGATGTGATTTGAATTTTTATGGTTTGTTTTCCTTATCTTATCACTACAATCTTTCGACCGTTTCTAAAAAAATATTAGTTTTGCTTATCGAATACGTTTTGCGTCATTGAAAATAACGGATAAACTTTGACAAGGATATTGCTATGGTATTCCCCCTTTTTTCCTTCTTTCACACATACAAGGGGCCAGTTTCCCGAACATTCATTAATTATAATTTTATTATCTACTAGCTGATGCCCGCGGCTTCGCCCGCGTGGATACTGTAAAAACAATCCTTGATGCGGATTATATTTATCATTCTAAAATTTCAGCTCGATCGGTGCATACCTTTTTGAGTTTTTGAAGCGTACACAAACCAACATAACATTTTTATATATATAAGATATAGATTTATTATTAAGGCGTAATTTTGCGTATGAAAAATCTATATTAATATTATGAAGAGGTAAAATTTAAAGTTTGTGTAGGGGTTAATCCCTGAAACTGAAGATCAATTTTTTTTATTTTTGCTGATAGAAAGATACATTATTCTTGGGTGCTATAAGCTATAAATTATATTTATATCAAGTAATTTAGCCGAGCTATTACAATTTTTGCGAACGAAGTCGCATATTACAATTAGACTAATAATTATATTAAACATTTAGGAATATTTTAAAATTAAATTTCAAGTAAAATTATTCGAACTTGCACAAAACCATATGTGGAGATACAATAAACGACCTTACCCACCAAATAACTGTATTTAGATATAACTTTTACCGAATAACCACTTTCAAAACAGTGATAATGTGTGCGATACCCATCATTACATAGTTCATGGGTTATGGGTACTTTGTAACTTTCACTAGTGTCATCATTGTTTTGACCATTATTTTCGTATCAGATGCTACAATAGCAAAAAGATTTCTCTTTGGCTTTGATATTGAACTTTATCATCTGCCTAGCTTTGATAAATCTGTTGGAATGGGCTTTGAGTATAAATCGAAAGCAGCACATCATAATTTTAAACCTGCACTTGTGATTGTGACCATCCTTACTTGTGGTCCATGCTACACACTTTTTATTCCATTCTCCCCTATCAACCATCACGATATCACTTGCTCCTTTCAATGCAGCTATTACCAGAATTTTAAATGGAGCAACTGCCTGTATGACCACAACCATTTTAAAGGGTAACCCGATTGAGAGCCGGTTGTCTGACCATCCGTAACGATTGCCAAAGATCAACAAATGACATCTGGATTTCCGGAACCAATGTGCTTCACCCATCCACCGACCGATTTTGGCAAGCGTTGCTTACCTTATAAGAGATGGACCCATGTGGCTATTATTATTTAGCCATAAGCCCCTTTTTTAGCTAACTTTCTAGGCAATGATATCGATATTATGCAAAATATCATCCTAATAACGATTTGAACTGTGACCCCCGTCTAAATTATATACAGATGGACAGCTCTCAACTCTCAACGTCGATTATTAGGATTAGATTAGGCACTTTTATTTGAAATGTTTATTGATTTTAGTTATAAGACTACCTGATAACGTGTTTTAAATTGTTTCTCACGATTTTTTATTTAGAAGTCATGTTTCAGAAATCATTTTGGTTTTATGATGGAAATAGGTAATAACTGTCAAAAGGGTGATAAAAATAAAAAGTATCGATGATTTCAATTGAATTTATTTTTTCAAATGAAATCGATTTAATGGCATCATACATATTTTACGATGGACTGTGCTCTAAACGCTTTCAACCTCTAAGGAACACTTATTGTAACCTCAAATGGAAGTAATTATGTACTTAGTTTTATATAAAACGTCCATTACCGGGTTTTTGTTCTCAAATAGTCGTGTATTTAACTATTTACATAAATTTACATATAAATAATGTTATTATATGGTTTAACGCGCGTGCAGTACAAAATATTTCTTAATTTGGAATAAGGAACTGAGGAATAAAATGTGCATATCACTTGATATGCAACCGTAAATCGTATAATAACGTTCTACGTGAATTATTTTTATTTGCTTTTGTAGGTATACGTTACTTTACGCATTATATACAATAAAATATTTTATTGCTGGCATATTTTTTCAGATTTTCAAGTTAGATTGGCTTTGCATAATTGGTACATACAATTTACATAAGGTATTAAAATATACGCAAATTACCAGTTAATTAATGACTATACCTACAAACGGTATAGTGAACTACTCAGTAGCTCCGCTATAAGCAAGACAATGCGCAACCAAATTATGTACAAATAAGAAGTAAGAACGAGTAAGTATACCTAATTTAAGTAAAAGCATAGCATTGTCATTTATTTTGTGTTTTATTCAATTACTAGTGACCCGTCCCGGCTTCGCACGGGTACAAAAAAGATACCAAAACCTTCCTCTTCGGTAGAAGAGGAAGGTTTTGGTATCTTTTTGCGGGTTTTTTAATAGGTAGATAGGTATATCTACCTATTAAAAAACCCGCATCAAAATCCGTTGCGTAGTTTTGAAGATCTAAGCATACAATACAGGGACAGACAGCAAAAAGCGACTTTGTTATAATAACTTTATTTACCGGAATTAAAGATCGCATTATCATAAATAGTAGATTAGTAGCCAAGGGCTGTAAGGCATCAATTGCAGCCCGAGATATTTAGGCGCACGAGCGCAGCGAGGGCGCCAATAGTTCGAGGGTGCAATTGATGCTTACACCCGAGCTAACTACTCTGCTTTACATCTCGATTATGAGGTAAGAAGAAAAAAACCGGCATTACAAGAATAAAGTTTTCAAATATCTCTCTTTAGAACTTTCAGGCAAAATATTGTTAATTGCTGCTTCAGCTTCCATTTTCATTGAATCGGGAGTGCAGCTTATATCTTCATCACTTGCAGAACTCATGTTTTTTTTCCTAATTAGCACGTAATTATAAAAAAAATCCAAAAACAAACAATATTGAAAGTAAAGTTTTTTCAAGAACGATATTGAGCTTCGCCGTTCGATATTTAAAATTGATGACTATTAAGCCTCCCCCACACAGGCGGTATACTCATACGAAGACAAGGCTGAATAGCGAAGCGACCTCTTTTGTCATTGGGCTGAATGCATGATGTCTATTGCCAGTACTATGATGGTTAGATGTACGCGAACTTTTTGAAAGAGTGAAGTGTTTTTTTTTTTAATTACTTACCGCCCTAGGGCTTTTCTTGCGACATTAATGCCCTGGAGCGCTAATTGGTCACTTACAAGCCCCATTTGGGGGTAATAAGGACCTACTTACCGAATATGAGAGATGTAAAATTATTTTAACAACTTTGCCGTGCGAAACCAAATTGGCTTAACTAAGGTTACAGGGCTGTTCAACAATCTGAACAGTCAATCTTCTGCCAAATCTCACTTTGAAGAGAACACAAGATGTTCACGATCACGAGTATATAGCATCATCTCCCTTGTTATTTCCCAATTGTATTCGTCTCGGATCCAATGTAACCGGACCGGACATTTTCTCAAAAGCACTAATCTCAAAGTTTTATTGAAGCTTTCAAATCGCCGTTTAACTTTTATTGTCTCTAAAGTGCGTCCTTTATTCATTGTTTATTTACATCTTAATCCGTAAATCTTAACCGTGGTTTTAGCATTCCTCGCATGTCCATGATCAGGAGTCATGTCACACTAGGGTTCCCAAATCCCAATCCTATTCTAATTCTATAATTATGTAGAGAGAGAACAGTATGGTTATTTATGTCTAAAGATGTGATATTGATACAGAACATCAAACTTATCAACTTGATATACGGTATCTACGAGTAAAATGACTGTGACATACGCATGGTCAGAAAGACACTACGAATTATAAAGGTTCTGGTTTTGCCATTGCCTAAATATGATCACATTTTTCTAATACACGCAGCTATAGAGTATTTTACTCGCCGAGCAGGAGTACTTTATCACTCAATTGTAAAAGAATATACTGAAATACTCTATTTGTGCCAAATGCCAAAATCTAAAACAACTGTTTTTGTTGAAAATATTAATTTTAATCTTTTTTGTACCTAACGCCCGAATACTCGAACGTCACTCAATTTTAAGAGCGTATGCTACCTCAGATTAGCAACCCTATTTGTGGTGGTTCAAACTTCGCTTGTAATCCTGTTAGAATAAAGTTCTAATCAGCTTGCACTACAAAGCGGTTGTTACGTCTTTCGCTGTGGCCGAATAGTGCGAAATTAGTGGTATTTTGCGATTTACAAAAAAACTATTGATTGGACTAAAAAAGTAAAACACTATGACCTTAGTTTGTTGCTTGTAGAATTATTTGGCAAAAAAATCAGAACGATGACATGTATTTTAGTATGGTTTTTACTCGTTAAAAGAAATTTTTAGAGGTATCTTCGCGATTTTTTTCTATCGAGCAAAGTTAATTGTATTATGTTTTCACAACACTATGGCACTAGCATATATCCTGAAGAATATCATATATTTTTCTGATGTTGATTACTGCAGTGAATCATATACTTTTACGCATTATAAAACTCGCGTTTGAGGTACTATACGCTCTCTTTGTTACTTTAACGCAGAGTGACAGAGATAGCACGAGTTTTGAGGGCTACTTATAATTGAGTGACGTTCGAGTATTCGGGCGTAAGTCTGTTCCTGTAATATTAATCCTATCTGAAATAAAAAAATACTTAATTTGTCGTTGTCAACCCTATTCAGTCTATGGTGTTGGTGGCCGTTAAAGTGACGTCATTGATACGGTGAGTCATGTCGACCAGCCATGTCTACCAGTTCTACCACCCAATACAAAGTCCTTAATTCAGATTATTTATAGATATTTAGATCGAACAAGATTAGTGATTAATTTTCGTGTTCTTTTTGGAGTGGTAGGTTCATTGATATCTTAATTTTGGGTGCTAAAATTATAGTCTCTAATGATCACATTTTTCTAATACACGCAGCTATAGAGTATTTTACTCTTCGAGCAGGAGTACTTTACTCAAAAGTAAAAGAATATGCTGAAATACTCGTACTCTATTTGTGCCAATTTCATACAAAATCTAAAACTGTTTTTGTTTAAAATATTAATTTAAATCTTGTTTGTACCTAAGTCTGTTCCTGTAATATTAATCTTATCTGAAATAAAAAAATACTTAATTTGTCGTTGTCAATCCTCAGTCTATGGTGTTGGTGGCCGTTAAAGTGACGTCATTGATACGGTGAGTCATACCGACCAGCCATGTCTACCAGTTCTACCACCCATTCACAAAGTCCTTAATTCAGATTATTTATAGATATTTAGATCGAACAAGATTAGTGATTAATTTTCGTGTTCTTTTTGGAATGGTAGGTTCATTGATATCTTAATTTTGGGTGCTAAAATTATAGTCGCTAATTTTTGTCTTTTTTATTGATTAAAATTGGCTATTTTTTGCGACAAAAGATAATAAAATTGAGATCCTCTTTGCATATTGATAAGTCGATAAACGCATGCAGTTTAAGATAGGTACTTCATTATGGTAATGACATTATCTGTATGTTAGTTTTGTACAGCTATACGATTTCGCGAAATTAATTTTATTTCTGTGTTATTCATTTGGCAAAACTAGCTGGAAACTGTAGTGTACTGGTCTGTACTGTATGCCTTCAGAGATAACGTGTTTACGTCAGTAGACCAAAGCTCAACTTATCCACTTTCTATAACAAATATTTTATTCGTCTCATTTCTGTGACAAGTGACCCTGATACATTGAAAGAAAGTTTTATTACCATTAACACAAGTAAACAGATACTAGTAAGAGAGGAAACCATTAGTTTCGTTATGACGTTTTGACTATACGAGAATACCTTTCAACAACATTAAAATGTTTTATAATGTTTGGGTTAGAAACCTCAATTTTGGAAGCGCATCGCAGCCGGTTCGGTAACAAAACATTTCCAGTATAACAAGGCCTCGCATTGTATACACTTCCCGTACAATGAGAGATCCGCATGCACTGGTTTCGTATAGTTTGATTGGTCGTCGTGCATCCCATCGAGT
This sequence comes from Diarsia mendica, assembly GCA_949316265.1. NCBI lineage: Eukaryota > Metazoa > Arthropoda > Insecta > Lepidoptera > Noctuidae > Diarsia > Diarsia mendica. The sequence goes on along the minus strand of OX438900.1, from coordinate 19,468,352 downwards.
TCACGCACGGTTTGCCACTTTTCACTCTTATGTTCTAAATTTTAAGGTCGAAAATTGATCAACCGTCAGTAAACTCGATAGTCTATATTGGTTAGGGTCAGTGGGATTTTGTTACATACAAATGAAAATTGTGCCCGTTAGCCCAATGGCCGCGGCCATGACTCATCCAATGTGTGTTCTATTTACTAATGGAAATTAAACTTTCCCCTTGTTGACGTTAATTAACTTGGATAGGGGCGCAGCTATGAGTCAGTGGCCTATTTCTGGCTGTTATTGTCCCTTTAAAGGGCGAAGACCCCTTCTTTTGCAAAGAAAAAAGGTATTCATCATCCTTCCTTACTGTGTGTTTGAAATGAATTACTGCTACATCAGTGGTATTTCAAAAAGTATGAGATCAGTTATACTTGTCATCAGTGACATCAGTGAGTCGTAGGTCTTGAATTCGCAACCTGGTGTAGGAGAATCACATCCACAAATCAAATAAAGCTCAAGTCCGGTCTGGCATGGAGTATTGCTGTCACCTTTGGGATGGCTCAGCCAAATACCAGCTTGCCACACTTGACTCTGTAGAGCGCAGAGCCAGGAGGCTAATTGGTGACGATAAGCTGGTTATCAAGCTACATAGCCTGGCCCACCGTCGCAAAGTCGCATGTCTGTCGTTCTTCTACAGACTGTACTTCGGAGAGTGTGCGCAAGAGCTCCACGAGCTGATCCCACCATCTCCCTTCTTCCATCGGGAGACTAGACGTACTGCAGGGTACCACCGATACCTAGTCGACATTCCACACATTCGAACGAAGCGCTTTGCTGGGTCCTTTATTATGCGCACAGCCAAGGAGTGGAATTCCCTGCCTGCGTCGGTTCCGTCCGAGTTCATATAACCCTAATCTGTTTAAGTCGCGAGTAAACAGGCTTCTACTGGGTAAGCTCGTTCCATCGTCGACATCATCTATGCCCTTAGGGCAAGATTGAAGTCAAGAGCAAGCCCATTTATAATAATAAAAAAAAAAACATACTTCGAATTTACTGCAAGACATTTAATTAGCAGCAAAACGATTATTTTTATGCTACATATCCCGAGAAAGTAGTATCAACCCTGTTATCTTGATCATTAGTCAAAGTTTTACCACAAAAAGTCAAAAGAAATAAAATATAACAAGGACATAAAACACATAATTAATTATTAATTGTACCACATTTTTTTAACCATGTTTCACCACACCTATTATATATCAGATTATTGAGATAGACATTCAAATAACTATAAAATATGACATAATTAAATAAGAGACATCTAGAAAAGGCAATAAATAAGTGATGTTTCACATAAATTATATTCGAATAAAAATAACCGGAATAAACCGTCATCACGTAATTACGCCAAAAAAGCAACAATTCATAAAGAGGCAACTGAAAAATTTGCGTATGAACTCCTTTATTTTGGTTGCCATGCATTCATTAGTGATTCACCTCTCAGGTACGCTCGCAGTTTCGCACTTATTTCCGTTGGCCGTGACTCTGTACCGTAATAACTTCGCAGAACAAAAGCAAAACTGTCTCCCATTCATGTATGTGAGACACGAGACTCAACTACTCTCAAGTACCTATTCTTCAATTCATAACATTGTCTCACTTTTTTGCCCCTTTGTATGTCCTTTCGTCACGCCATTCGAGTCTACGAGGTCGAGTCGAGAGGCCCCTGAATCGCACCATCTATCTTCATAACACTTATATTATTCTTATTTCATACAATCAAAATGGAAATGTATGACCAGCAAGTTTTTGCAATTTCGGTATCGACTTCCGCATTATTTTTCTTGGAGCAATTATTTTGATGCCTTACGAAACAAGTGCCCGATGATTGCTGCGATTATCTAGGAAAAAACTAGATGAGGACAAAAAGTGTAGCGCGAAATAATTCGAGCAGATCACTCTGTGAGTCATTGGGAGCCAGATAATAATAGTATTGCAACAAGCTAAGTTATGGATCTAATTCTCTTTCGATACATATCTCATCTGTATTGAACCGAAATCAGAAGTCTTTGAATTCAATCGAACCTTAACTAGATACCTGACGCAATGTTCAATTGAAAACATTATTGCAAAGCTTCACTACGTCCCTGACTTTTTAATTATAGATAATATTGTGTAACGTAAGTTTACCTTTCTGGGAACGAGCTGTGTCTCCGTGAAGATCGACCGTGGGAGTGCGTCCCTCTTGACGGTTGACTGATGTTACCGATTACAAACAAATTAATGAATTGTCTACCGTGAAGCAATCAGCGTTTAAAAAACCAACCTGCAAACAATGGAACATCATTTGCCTAATTGAGAGGAAGTTTGGGTGGGAACCGTTCGAGAAAGACCCGAAGGGCTTACGAAAGTTCGGTGGTATGATATTACCCTGACAAATTAAGATAAAAGTCGTATTAGTAGTAAGTAGCTTTATTTGATTTTCTATGAATTATCACTGTGCATCTTCGCACTTACATCGCCTACAAACTAATCTCGATCACCGCATTTGATAGGCGAGAAATTTTATAGGCGACCGAGACCGATTGACCTCGCCTCCGCTGATTAAAAAACAAAATTTTAGGCTCATCGTTCTTCCGGACGGGCGACGCGACGAACGCCCACAAATCACAGTTGGGTGATACCGATTATACTAGTGGTGCGGTTCTGATCTCAGAAATTCCAGATGATTAACATAAACGGAGCCGGTCGAGGCGAGGCGATTGAGATAGCCAACGGCCTGTTCGGCCACGGTCCGTCGCCGCGTATCCATTCAAATGAGATCGGTTACACCTTAATTTATTCATGAATTATCTGGATATCTTTAAATATCAATATAAATTAGACAATAGCTTATTACGGATGTTGAGAATTTATGTGGTAAACTGTTACGTTCGGCGGTCATTTGATACGGCGGCTAATCGATTCTGTGGCTTTCCGCTTTGGCTTTGCTCTTGACCTTGTACGCCATTGACTTGTTACATAACTCGTGTATGGTCATGGTAAAATGCCAATTTTGCATAGAACTCGTCACAAGCTCGCGTTTTCAATGGAAGAGACAGTTTCTCCCATGCATTACAGTTAATTGATAGCCTTGCAAATCCATTAGGTTGCTTCACTACTAGAACTAGATCAGGTGATATATTATTATCGACGTATGCAACAATAACTAACTGCAGACTTTCCAATTGACCTTTATGCAGTCAGATACAAAGGTGTGTGGAAATAGTCCAAGGTTAGCCACCGGTAACGGATTTGAGATCCGGTGGTCACGACTCACTCGAGGCTTACTTAAATCTTTGATAATTGCTGTCCAGTAACCCCACAAAAGGCTTGTGATAAGACTGATATTGAGTATTAATATCCGTGTAGTGTTAGCCTCGTTTAAACCGAGCCAAATTGATGTAGTTTGGTTCAATATAAAGTAACGTTAACACGACATTACTTCCTTTGAAATTAGCAGTGTGACCAAATATTTTATCTGAAATCTTGTTAACCTATTGTGTTGTGTTGTGGTGATTAACGAGATTAAAAGGTGCAATCGAAACAAATCTGTCAACATACAAAAAGATAAAAAAACGTTTAGCAGGTTGTTTTGGATATTACATTTCAACACAATGTTACTTCAGCTCTTGACATTTCTTACAATTTCATCACAGGTTGAGATTATCCGAAAATTTCGTTTTCTGAGCGATTGAGCAGTCCACGGTCACGAACGAAGCGCCTCCATGATCGGCCGTTCACCGTAGCTAATGGCAATTTTATGGAATTGCATAGTGTGAGCCAATCTCTACTCTCTTCTTGTTGCAAATATTTAACGTGTACTGTACTTTGTCAACTCTCCCATAACATTGAAATTGATGTTTCGTCACGGTATTTAGGCGATGTTTTGTTCGAACTAGCATCACAGTTCTGCACATCATGCAGCCTTTACCTAAAGGCTAGAACAGAGATGACGACTGATGAAAGAGTATAGCAGAGCAAGAAGACCAAATATTATAGGAATAATAACAGGAATTGTATAAGTGTCACTTGCTTCTGTGAAGGAAAACATGCTGAGGAAACCAGCGTGTGTGAGACATATTGCCCGACGGCGGCATAAAAACTCTATCACCAGGTTAGATAGGCAATAGAAAACTTGAAAGAATAAATAAGAATACGGGTAAGAGGAATGATCAAGAGGATAACGTTACTTACAAGTTCTCATCTACAGACGTCCAATTTGCTCCATCGTAGAGTGCTGATAATTTCTCTCCTTTTAAGCGTGGATGTGCGTCTCTTTACGGATACCTACGCCTGTGATGACATATCAACATACAAGTGTATAATATGCAAATATCTGAAAGCCGTTCGTGTGACCCACAAACGGGTCGGGTTGGCGGGCTGGAGCCGCACGCGCCGACCCAATCGTACACGATAGTGAATACGAGATAGGCACCGTATACGATGTTTTATTAATCAAGTCCATTGTCTGGACTCTGCTTTGTAAAGCCTTTTGAAGTACACTTGACTATTCATGAAAAATAAGATAGTCGAGTTATTCTTGTAGCGTATCTCAGAAGCTGTAGGTATTACGCATTTCGTCTCTGTATGTGTGACCGCGTTGTTCTCCTAAAGTTCGCAACAGATTTTGATGCTGTCGTCTACATCATTTAGAGAATCAATTGCAGAAGACTTATGCTTATGATTATTTATGATTAAACTAACAAGAATGAAAGAAAACTCGATGTTTTGTCCAGTCATAAAAAAACCGTGAGAAGCAAGATCTGATCGCAAATCTAGCATTATTATGGCTGAATGAGTCGTTCTACCATTGGTGCATTAATGTAATTACTAGCAATTATTGTTCGCAGCCTTTGCAGCACTTTTTGCCTCCAATTTCTTTCTTTGCAGGAAGTTCTAATAACAGTTGTGTAGATAACTTTACTGTCAGCTGTATTTCTTTCTAACACTAGTGTTGTTTCAAAGGACATTTTGAATGTCAGGGAATTCAATTGTTAAAGTAAATATTTTAATCTTAACCTTTACTTGATAGTATACAACAATGAAAATAGCCGTGTATCTACTATCTACTATCAGTGGTTTTGGCCCAAACTCGTAAATCCTACATAACAATAAGTGGTTACAAAAAACTAAACTAAAAATTGCCGTGAAAGACATTTGTAGACGTAGTATTTTCTTTGTCATCGGCCCTCATATTTTAATTCATTCACCGCCATGACTGATGAAAAATAACCCAGTAACAATTGCAATTAAACAAATTATTCCACCAGACTATCACAATATTTCTTACAACACTTTCACTGCACATGTTTTTTACGCTTTAAAGCACATAAAAAGAATAAAAACTATCAGAATAAGGCAGTGTAATATCTAGCGCGGTGCATCTGGGACCACCGGGTAGGAACATTTGCATATCGGTTCTCGCTTCATCGCAAACCTGTTGCACACTGCGTACTGGTCTACTAGTATCTATGCTAATCAACCGTTACCATGTCCTTTTTTCCTAGACTAGCTTTTTGTTTAGCGGCTCTAATGTCTTGACTGGATTTGGAATGTGTGTTTTAGTTTCTATTTGTATTTTCTTTTCCTTTTCTGAAATTTTGACTCCTTTACATTGAACTGCTGTGTTTGTACTTTGTAGAAGCTTGATCATGATTCACAACCGAAGCAGTCTCAAGATCGTTTAACAACCGAGTCACTTTTCATTCATATATTTTTAAATCGTTATTTTCATCCTAATTAACTTCCTTTCGTCCTTTAACTTTATTTTTCTTACCTGTTACTATACTTTTACTGCGAACTCCAATATAACTCGTAGCTGATCCTACAAAACCCTTATTATTTCAAAGCATGGCAGGTTATTTCTCTACAACATAATTTTCTCCTGCCGACCTGATTTGCTTGAAAACGTGTACAGTTGGTAGTTTGGTACATAAATCACTATCCATGTTTCTCTTTCCTATTATCTTGAAGATACACCGTAAGCTTAACCACATGTAACTATAACATTATTACCTATCTCCATGTTCAAGATAATATCTCTCGTGATTATTCTAGTCTCATTCTTCAGTACCGGTCAATGTATCGTTGAAGAATGGCTACTTTGTTCTGATTATCATTGAATTACAAGTTACTAAAGCACTACTTACTGCAATTATATTGCTGATTGGTCACACGCATTCCTTTTTAATGAAGTCTGTCTGTGAATTCCAATCTGAATTTATTCTAAAATTATCGTGTTGGTTGATAATATAAGTTATTGTTTCCTCATCCGTTTTACGTGGGCATTCAAAAATAAATTTATGACTATTGTCTTAATTGCAAATAGTTCTTCTCAGATAAGTTTACTTACTGAGTTTAAAAAAATACGTTGACAATTTAATATCACCAAGACTCAAACATTTACCAACGCGACAAATGGCCGTAATTTACTTTGTGTAAGACATTATACATTAGCAACAGTAATCTAGACGTTTGCGATACGTTAGCATTTCAAAACTCTTGCAGGGTTGTCTTGAACGACGTAACTTATCCTTTTATCCCATTAAACGAGTGTAAGGCTGTGGGATCACTTCATAATGGTATTAAGTTTATAAATAGATTTATATCTGTTTTAAATGTTGAGGGGAATACTAGTTGTCTGGTTGGTTGCCAGCCCTGTAGAAACGAATGTCGGGTTACATGTGTAACGTGGTGGATTATTCACGCCTGTCCGATAGGTAGGCTGTTGATGGCCGTACTAAGATTGCATCGCCTACGCCTCCTCTGCTGACAAGTCTATTTGTTTGACTGGCGCTGCGTTGTTCGTATGATTAACTGGAAATCTACTGGGCTATTCTTGTAATGCTAATGTTGCATTCAGCTGCTTGATATCTGAATTTTATTTTGCATTATTAATTATTTTAGCATTGCCTCGGAACGTATCATTCGCTTTTATATTTAGTACATTGCAGATTGAAATACATTGTTTGCCTATCTCTCTGGTTACATTCTTTACACTGGAAATTAGAAATGTTGTTTAGACCGTGATCGATTTTGCTCTCAATTTCATATTTGATATTACAAAATGCTCTATCAATAGCTAGAAAGTAGGTACAATATTGCGTGGGATTAACATTTGAAACACAATTTGGTCACGACTTAAAAGTTAAAATGTATGCGATCATGTCTTAGGTTTCGTTTTCTACGTTGGCATTCTAAGTTAGTCTATTAACAAAAATGTTTATTACATTGGCCCGTATGTCACTCTTACTTTCTCTCGCGTAGGCTGTCTGCTTGTGTCATTAAAATTCTGTCTGCCATTTCGTGATTATAATGCAGTAAAGCTTGATTGGTGGCGGTTGAACCCGGGCTTATTACAAGTCGTGTTGACAATTCAATCCTTCTTGTATGGTATAGCAAATTAAATGCGTCTGTTGACTCGGAATTTATTGGTGCCAGTACGAATTTGAAATAACCGATTAACATTTTCAAACCATTTTTTGTATGTGCTTAACAAGTTTGGATGTTAATTGAAATTTTGAGCATTCACGCGATGCTCCACTTTTTGTTGATTTGTTGGCTTTCCGAATGCTGTACATTTATAATTTGAAAGATTTGAAATTGTGCGAGAACTCCTTAAGTTTCACTGTTTTGAATCATTCATTTGATGTTTCATCTTGCTTCGTTTAATCAATTATTTGCATCGTTTTTATATTTTAATTAATAAGCTTCATTGTTCCTAATCAATTATTGAATAGATTAGGTTTCTTAATTTAAATTATCTTTACCGTTGTCAATGATTGTTGTATTTCACGACTCACTAAAACAGTCATCCCAACACACAATATTATAGTTTTAAACACATAGTGTAGGTAAAATGTTGATCAATGTTTTGAAAATAAAATTGAAGACCTATTAGTCATCGGTCCGTTATTTTTAAACAACGTATGTATGTTTCGTCAGGGTTAACAACTATTGTTGCCTTATTGATTAAATGAAATGCAATTAACTTCGTAATCTTTTAAATTGAAGACGCTATGGCTAAAGTTACAAGCGGTTAACAATATTACAAAAATATTTTTGTAAAGATTTCTGTAAAAGGGCTTGTTGAGCCTTGACTATAAGGTATCGAGGAAATAAAAATGTCTTTTTCAAGATGACATTGGTGTTGCATCACATAATAATGGGTGGCAGCGACTTTGTAATAAGATATTCAGATTTTTAAGGACAAAATCATGTAATTTAATGATAAGGGAAACCATAAGCAACCCACTCAGAACTGTGTGTTAAGAAATAGCATCCTACTCTACACTCACAAACACAAACACTGCCCCATATTGTTGAAAGAAAGACTGTTTGTCAGTAGCAACAAAACTAGTTTTTTGGTTTAGTTTTCAATCCTCACCCTTATCCTTACCTTATCTTTACCATATCCTTTACCTTATTTAATCGAAAAACCATACGAACCTAGGCTAGCTTAAGTTGAAAAAAAGTTACTATCAACACGCGGCGTCGTCTTACCATTCGGTCACTTATCTCTACATTTTGATAGACAAATTCCCTTTTCCATTACAATAGGGTAGTCGACTGACTAAAAAAAATATGATTCTGTTTAGTCCGTCAGTTAGATTATCGGAAAATATTGGATACGTGTTTTTTGTTTTATCAAAATAATAAAAATTGACGAAAATAAAGCTTGTCAAAGATCATGGAGAGGGGGCTTTTGACGTCATAGTCTGGTAAAATTGGACCAAGCTGTGACGTTGCACGACTTTTCAAAGCGCTGTATCGTCTTCATTTTTTGTTTACGTGAAAAAAGAAAAAATACGTGTTCAATATTTTTTGGAAATCTATCTGACGGACAAATTAGATTTTTTTAGTCGACTACCCTATTGCTAAAAGACTATTTATTGTTCTAGCAAATACTAAATCCTCTTCTAACTTGAATCCACCTCCTCTTCACTTTCCCATCTCTCGTGGGAGGCTACACGATGCCTTGACTGAAGATGAGATAGCTATCAGATAAACGCCTACTATTTCTAAACAATAAATGATCGATGATGCTCCGTTGTGCAAAACGATGCGGTTGCGTTGCCATCATTAGCTTCGAATCGAGCTATTGTTAAATCAGTTTATGTTTGTCTAATAAGAGCTTATTTACTGTTGGGCTTTAATGTCAGTTTGTGCAATGCTGTTTTGTTGTTTATTATGATTGATCTCACTGTTATTAACAGTTTTTAATCGGAACTCGTTAGTAGAAGAGTCGGTATTTGTACCAACATGCAAAACCAGCATGTCTTAGAGATTTTTCTCCATGGCATGTAAAGGACTTGACTTTTTCTTGCTCCTTTTAGTATATTCATCTTCAATTTTGTAATTCGCTCTGTTTCTTATCTGAATATCTCTATTTTTTTCTTCCTGCACTTGCAATATTTTGTCCTTGTTGTTCATCCTGAATGTTTTAATTTCCATGGCTCTCATAGCTGTTTCGTAACCATTCACTTCTATTTTTTCTTCATAATAATATCGTATTTCACACAACCTATTCTTTTCTTTGATCTTTTCAACTTATATTTAGTAAATATCTCCAGATCTAATATCCAATTCTCATAATATCTACAAGAAATGATTGTGTTTGAGACTTAATTTCCATAGTTCACTCGGTTCTTAGAATCCATGTACCTACTAACATTTCACAATGCGGTTAGATCTTCTATAGTGCTAATATTATACTTATTATAGCTGAAGTGCTTATTGTAGAAAATGATTAGCACTCTAACGCTAGGTGATCGCGAACTGGTAATCATAAGTCTCAGCACTATATAGTTTATGAAATCAATTTTAACGGACAGTTCCTCTATTATAGTCGTGGGCACTGTTTTGCAATAGTACCGAAGTACCTACTTTACCCGAAGATCGATCCTTGAGATTAGAAGACATTTTATGACACGTTCCCGGATGACAGCGATGCGGAGGAGTACTGTGACGCTTAAGTGTCCTATTATTGTCGTTGTTTATATGTAGTTAATGTAACTTTACTTAAGTAAGTAAAGTATTATTTGGCTAAAAGATGAAGAAATCAAGCGCAGCAAATACATTATACATTTTATTTTAAAATTGATTCCACATTGTTTGCTGGTCTTCTGATAAGATTTTTTTATGAAAAAAAATCTCCCTCGTCGTCCATTCTACATAAATTTTCTGGATAATTTTGTTTATGCTTGCACGTTTGGTCTGTGAAAACCGTATTATTTTTCAAAATAAGAAACTATCTCATTATGATACGCAAGAGATAGTATCGACAATTCATTAATTATTCACTTACAGCTGATTGGATCACGTAATTACTTTTGAAAAGGTCAAAGTAAAAAGCTTGTTCGAGACAATGACCATACAGAATGAAAATTCCTTGATGCCATTAAACCTTACAGCAAAGAAAATAAAAGAAACCGTATGCTATCAAATAGATGGCTATCTTGTGCTTATAGCCTGGGGTCCGGAAGGGCCCGCCTTCGTCACTACCCTCCTATCTCATGGGCTGGAAATCTAAAGGTTATCGATTTTACGACAATCTTTACCCGTATGCGTTTTAACTAGCCTTAAATTATAGCTATCTTTGCATCAAGGACTTTAAGCGTCTTTGTTGTCTAAATGCCTGTTTAATAGCTGATGCTATTTAGATTTCTTGGTTGATAATGTAATGATATTTAGGGGATTGTTTCTTTTTTTTGTTAAATTTTTAATTCTCTACACCTCAAGAGTTTGGTATTATATTATTATATATTATATTATTATTATTATTATATGTTTGTTTTGGTCTCTATGCCTACAGCTGACACGCATTTAAGGTTATAAATTATTTTTAGATTGTTTCATTAAGAACGTCAGGCACCCACTGTTAACCGTCGCGTAAGTTAGTAAACTTGCTAATTTTAATTTTATCCTTTATGGTAAATGAACTTGTGCCAAAAAATTAGAATTCATAGGACAGTGCAACTGTCAGCATCCATGCAATAATTTACAATTCTTTGAACACACACAACACTGCAACATGTGAACAAACATCCTGACTATAAAAGCAACATGTGTAGAACTGACTAACGTTTTTCCCCAGAGTCAGTATCACATCTGTGGGTCATCTAATGCGTCCTCCAGATGCTAAAATTTGTGGGTCATTAAAAGCTTTATTTTATGCCAACGAAAGGACTAAAAGTAATCTTCAGTGGTATTATGTGTGGCAGAGTGTTTGTTATAATAATCCAAGGAATTACAGTAAAAGTCTTCGCCTATTCGCCAAATTGTAGTCCGCAGGAGGCCAAACATGGCTCGAAACTGCAATTAATAATAGAAACTAGTGTAATAATTACATCTCGTTATGTTATTAAATAGTAACCTTCACCTACTGATTATAGAGCAGTAATTAGTGACATTGGTAATGAGCTGTCTTTTGAACAGTGTGTTTTGTATGTAATTTGTCAAGTTAGCTTTGCTTGAAGGACGGTGTCTCTTTAGCTACGTAAATTTAGCATTAGATTTATGTAAAGTAGTCTTCTCATGTCCTTTTCCTTCTTTACCCTTACGATCACTCTCCCTCATTAGTGTTTTACTGTCTTTAGCAGTTCCAGGTGTTTTGCTTACTGACACTCGCCTACATATTGCATTCATTTTCTATTCATTCACCAGTACGTTTCGCACATCAGCTCCATAAACACCTTGTGTCAAAACGGTCATATTTAGGCCGCTTACTTTAACGGCTTCATATTTGGGGTCTTACCAATTTGCGGCAATCATAACATAATGTACGTACATCGTGAGCTAGTTAAATCGGATTACTTCGTGCTCCCGTCACGAGCTGCACCACATTCGTGCCAAGGTCCCGATTGTTTCACTAATGTGGACTATGACTATGTGACGTAATGTTCCATAGTGCTTTGTCTGCGTGTTTATGGTTTCGTGGATTAAGTAAATGTGCGTGACTCTTTCTATCCACATTCATCGCTAATTATATCTTCACATATCTACGTAAAATTCAGTAAATAGGCACGTTATTTGACAAAAAACTGCCGGTTGATGACCTGTATCGTGTCCATCAAATCTAACTTCACGATAACAATTGCAACAATCATCTTTCGAGTACGGTTTTCATGTCGTCCCATTTCCAATCGTGACTTTTCCGATATCGAAATTCGACATAAATCTTAATCGATAATCTTTCCGATACGTTGGCGTCTCGCTGGCTCGTTTCGAAGACTCGCTTTCTCCAGCCTACAAAAAAAGTTGATACGCAAGTGTGGGACCTGTTCTGCCCATCTATTGATTGTTATTGTGCTGCTTGTAAAATTATACACACCTCTACATGGTTCGCAATACGCACCAATCGCTACAGGCTATGTAGTATCGATTTGTGTTTGATTTTATCCATGAATCAAATCTCGATTATTATCTGAATAGACGCCCCAGACTAATCTAATAGATTTTTTGCTAATTCTTCAATATCCAAAGACGATACCTACTATTAACTTAAACAACAGTTTATTTTGCGAACCTGTAATTTAGATACTGATTATATTAATTATGCGATCGAAAAACTGTATCTCGAATCGACAGTCTTCCATCAAAGTCTGCGGGTAATTATTATGATGGCTATCAAACCTCTGTCGAATATTAATTGGTACTTTTGCTCTCGATATTAATATCGGTTTTCAATGCAGCAAAAGTGTTTTTTAACCATTCAATTTACAAACACCTGTTGAATTGACTTTTACTGTCAAATAAATAAAGTTTCAAATCGTGTACGTTTAAAATTTTGCATGTTCAACAGCTTCGTAGTTGTGTGGTTAGTTTTTTGTTCAAATCTTAGGCAGGTATGAAAGTTTTACAACCGGATGTTGTTTCACTGTCAATCCGTCTATCAAAGGGTAAGGTTCATCAATATTATCGTCTTGAAATAATTCGTCTATGTATTGTATGTCATAACATCAATCAAGTCATCGAGAGAAAGGAGTTACAAAGGTCTAAAGATAAAAGGTTTTGTAGTCGTAAAAGTGAAATTTCTTTTGTTGGGAATATTGAAATTAAAAGACATTTGGTGTACAGTGTTGAGATTGACGGTGAAGATATGCGATCTGAAAGTACGGAGGAAGAAAGCGAAGTAGACTGACAACCTAAAGATCGCATCAGTTACGACGATGGTGCAAACCAACTGTAGATTGCAATTTTGATGGGTGAAGAGATACCGAAAGATTTATAGCCAAAAGAAGTAGTCATAAAGGTGGAAATACTCAAAGCAATAAACGTCATAATCAACTCCTGTATTTCAAAGCTAGATAACGATAATTTTATTATCTTAGTTTACAAGAACTAAGCGGGCAAAGGAACACTGGATTACAGATTCGAACTACATTTTTTTTTCAATTTCGACAATTATTCCTCATAAACAATTCTTCAGTTTATTGCAAACATATTGTTGATTCATTGTCATTGTTGATGAATAACATCTATTAGCATCTATCAAGTTTATTTCTTTGTCGCAATTCTTTATAGCTGCCGCACCCTACATTACCTTATTCTACATCGTCAGCATTCTTTATATGGATGAATGTGCAATAAAATGGCAAACGCTTTGTGCTTACTTCGCAAGGGCATGCTTTTGAATTCAGTTAAAGAATCAAATTAAACTCCTTTTTGAGTTATCTCCTTGCTACTGTCGTCGGCCGCTTTCTGCTTTTTATATTCTTTGGTGTGTCAGTTGGATTGGAAGTTGCAGTAACTTGCTCGAATGCTATTTCATCTTAATGATTGTTGACTTTGTCTTGTAAAGATGCAATAATATACAAAAGAATCTTATTATTTAAAATAAATTACTTTGATATGGCCCTCATTTAAAAAAATGTTTTGCTCTCTCTTTCCAATACTACAAGCTTTTAGAAGCATTTGACACAATAATATTATGAACTATTTTTATTATTTTTAAGCTCCTCTTCTATTCATACACATTCATCGGAAACTGCATTCACTCCTAAAACGAATTGAATTTCGTCCGAATTTTTTAATCCAACAATAATACCTTTACCATAAATTCTAAAACATCCCCTTTAGATACCTCTGCGCATTTCGAAACACTTCAGTAAATTACATTGACGTTCCCCGAGGGTGCATAAATAGCAGATGGATTGCGCCCAAACATCTGCTTGGCACGTGTGTAAGTCTTTGTATGGAGAATCCATCACAAAGAGTTTTAGAATTAAAGTAAAAAATAGCGGTATTTATGAATCTGTGTCTATTTAAAGTTTGATTTGTGTGAACTTAATGATCATTGCTAAAAAGCGGTTTCAAACGCAGCTGGTCGAACTGGCAGCTGACCCCAACACACTTGGAAAAGACTGGGTTGATGACGCCTTAATGATAGCTATTGAATTAATAAAACTAGGTCCAGTCTAACAAGAAATAGATAAAACCTAATATAATATGCCCCATTCGTGCAACTGATTGTCATTCGTTTCTTTATTAACATGTTATTCAACTCCTAATAAAAGAAGCCTATTGATCCGGTTACAACCATCGTATTACCATTGAAACTTAATCTGACACCTCGAAATCAACGCCTGTAACGGTAGTTTTATTGTCATAAATAATTATACGTTTGATTGGGATATCCAATTTCGGTATTCGTTAACATGATCAGATAAAACGCTTTACATTTTTGCTTTGTAAAGGATTTCAACAATGACGAACAGATTTTTAGAATGATATACGTTTCCCCTTGCTATAAATACATATACCAGCAAATTATAATGTACCATTACGGTCAAACTACAAATAAAGTCTGAGGGGAATGAACCTGGCAAATTGTAAATGCATTACACATTGCTATTCACTATTATTCTCTAAATAATACTAAGAATTGCATTTATTTTACATCCCATTGGCACTAATCCAATATTTGCAACGGCTGTCTGTACTTCTTACATGTCTATATGCTTCTCGGCGGTCCGTATGTCGTTGTAATGTGTCCTGTAAAGATCACTATCGCCTAATTTATGAGCATGTTCGTAATGCCACAATCAAACGCCGACGATCCGATCTTGTCCTTTACGATAGGGTTTATACCGCCGTCAAATTTTTATAGGTGTATTAAAGGAGTGAAGAAATTGTATTGTGCGCAAATGTAACCGAGACTCAGTTTGAATATATTGTGAAATTAAATCTGTTGGTTTGTATTGCTTGTCATTGAGATTGTATTACCAATGCAGAACATGACATGGATTTTCAAATTCATATCTGAATTCTTGAAAACGTTTACATGGTCCTTAAGCTGTTAGCGCATTCCCAGATTATTTAAATCGCGTGCTTTGCTCCAATTCTGTTTTATTATGACAGTGGCATTTTAAGCGTTTAAAGGAGCTATTAAAACATTATTACCATTAAAGCGTGGGACGCTATTTAGAGTCGAAACTGGACCTTTTACGCTTGGGCAGAAGCCCCCGGGCTTCCCAACAATTACCTAACTAAAGAGGAGGAATTCCAAAATTTGTTGTAACTGGCAGACAGCCTGGGATTTTGCTGGGGGCTGTTTCTGCCTGTCGCTTACGGTTATTATGATGTTAGAGAAAGGAATGACCGGTTTGAGGTGTACACGTGTTTCTAACTCGCGTGCCCGAACGTGGGAGAACGCCTGGGGTTTCGCCAATGTTTCGCGAATACTTCTGTTACTCGCACCAAAATCGTCTTCGTCATTATAATTTGTATTTGACCAATAATTTGGATGGCTTTGAGTGTTTAAGAAAATGTAATGGGATTTGTTTGAAATTTTGGTAATGGTGGGAATCTTTTGGCGGTGACCGTGTTACAGTTCGTGTTTAACACAGCTTTATCCTTATTTCATTCAGTGACTCAATCCTCTGTTCTTATTTTATCATTTTTGTTTTTCTCGATTACATCAAGGCAATATGAAATATCTTCAAAATCCTTGTTAGTAATTATTGTGAGCTTTCCCGCACACATCATCGACGCTCCGTGGTACCGGTCCTGCCATATTTGTTATAGCAAATTGCTATACGTTATTGTTTAGTGTCATGCAAATTTAGTTTTTTGCAACCCGGCTGATTAGTCGTAGTAGGCGTGATTTAATGGCACAGGTATTCTTTTCATACATTCAGTGATGTAAGAATGAATGTTTATGTTAATTTAACGAACGCATACCTTTACAATCATTTCATATGCCTGTTATAGATATTCATTGAAATGAAATGAGAAGCAGTATATAAGGTAGTAGATGAATGAGTTTAATATTCAGTAGCCAATTTATGGCGTGAAATTATTGGTATAATAATAATGTTATATCCATATTTCAAATTGATATTATTTTTATGTCACGAAGCTATTTTTTTTATAAAATATGTAGGTATGGTCTTGGGATGTTCTAATGTAACAGTCTGTTATTAAAAGATTTCATAATTCAGTTAAGATTTTTCACTCCTCTTGCTCAAAAAGAACGTCATAATAGCATACCAGAGCGGGCCTAAAATTGCATATATTGCCCTAGGGCTAAAAGTAAATCTCGTACGACAACTTGTTCAGCCAGCTGGTGCGTGATTTAGTTTCAGTTAAAAAAATGTTTTATTTTAAAAAATGGAACTAAACGCGCTGAATGCCGAACTCTTTGGTAGAATGTGTGCGTTGCATTGCAGCTACAGAAGAAATAAAAAAAAGGCATAGCCGCAAATTTTTTGGAATTGTATTATTAAATTGAATTTAATTTTTAATAAAATAAACTCTTGAACATGGTTATTTTTATTTTCTCGCAATCGTAGTGAAAAGTACAGTGTAACACACGGCGCTAAAATCCCATTATAACTCGGTTCCTATTTACTACCTCGTATATAATGGGTCATTTTAGGCCCTTGTATTACAATGTACTATTATTTTGATCGGCATTCCATTTCTAAGTTATGTCCGTTTTTTGAATATTTGTTTAATAAATTAAATAATATTCGCACTTAGTACGTGGGCAGAATGATAATGATTCATATTTTTTTTCTGAATTAGGATAAACAACTAGCTCTATTGAATAGTAATTAAAGAATCTCACGGTCTTCGCCATCATTTAGCCTATTATCAACGTTATTTGCAATCCATAATCACCTGTTTTACCGTTCTTAAGTAGTATTGAGAATAGGCACACAATTCATTATAACATCGATTTGTTAACGTCTTACAAGTTATTAGACATTGGTAGATGCACCTACAAGATTGCTTATAGTCGCGTAGGAGAATAATTAGCTTTGCTTATAGCAGTAGGCGCGTTGAAAATATATTGTTACCTACAAGGATTTTTTGGCGCCTGAATGAAGTTGAGAATTGACGTTGATTGCTGATAGTTGGTAAATATGAATTGTTTTTTTTTTGTGTTGTCAATTGTATGAAAAAACAAGATGGCTGCGTTAGTTCCAAATTTGAATTCCGCGCGCTAAATGATCCTTGCATCTATTTCTTACTAATCCGAAGGACGAAATTCTAAAAAAAAAAAATTAAGTTGACAGTTTGAGAACCCAAAATTTAAAATTAAGTAACATTTTAGACTGCCTACAATTTATTAATTAGATGAGCGATAAATTAAACAAAATATTTAAAATTTAATTTTATCTCTTCTTTCGTCATTTGATCGTCAGATTAGATCAAGATAAAATCTTTAAATTGCCAAACATAATTTAAGCTGAATATTAATTAATAATATGTACGACATAAAATAGAATTAATATTATTCTATCTAGTGGTGACAATCCGTAGCTACTGCTTGACGCGCTAATGTTGTGACTAGTTAGAACTAGACTGGACTTGGTCCGATGTATATTTATATTTATAGCTTTATTTGCATAGGCAATTTTCACAACACTTATTACTGGCAATGGGCTGTCTGTACCTCTAGGGATATTGTTACCTATGCCTAAAATGTAGCAATATCACCGTGATATCACCACTACAAAAAGTACTACAGCAACATATTAATATAGTGCAAACAGTAGTAGTAGTAGCGCCATCTACGTCAAAAATGAAGAACTAACACTCTCGGGCAGTGTTGCCCACAAGACACAACACTCTTCTTGACGGAGGACGCTGCCTTTTCCATAGGGAATAAAGAGCTTTATACCTTGTTCTTCATAGCCTTAAAATGTATCTAACCCATTCATTTATATCGCAGTTCTTGCTCCATAAAATAATTATGTAGTTCATAATATGACGGAGGTGTTTCTAAAAGCAGTTTACTACTCGTGTATTTTGGAGTCAAGCTTGTAGTTAACTGAAGTGGAGCAACATTGCTTGATATTGCTCCAGTACCTCGGACAATAATTGATCGATATATTGCCCATGTAAGCGCATCTTTAGCCTCGGACTTCGCGTCCAACATCCACTCTCTGGGTGGCAAGGTGCTCCATGATTTATAGAGAGACACACCGACCACGCCGGTACTTGTTATTGGCGTATAAACGAAGCTATTTATTGCTTTATTAGCAATTACTGTTAGATTGTGTGATTATAATATTATTAGGTTTTAGTGCTATGACTGTCTGTACAGGTATTGTTATTGGAGTGGTAAATCAATCATTCTTGGGATGTTGTAATAATTTATTAACTTCGGGCGTGTTTTAAATTTAAAATTTAGAATCTTTGCTGCCTTTCATAGTCACCACACCACTTTTTTTAGATTTATTTTCATCGTCATCGTCATTCTCCTGCCCTCCAAATTTATTTGGAGTCTGCGCAGCATGTCTTCTTCTTCCATACTTCTCTATTGCGTGTCATCTCAGCAGTCACCTCCTTTCTAGCCCTATCATACTTCACACAGTCTGTCCATTACTTAACTCGCTCAAAAGCTAGTTTCTGCTCTCATTTCTTCGGGAACTGCCCAACCCAATCAATCGAATATAACGGTTCCATAAACCAATCCAAAAACTTGTATATTCTAGCTGAATATGCAATAATGCAAATCCATCAGCATAAACTTCCCCACATTATACCAATAGAATCTCCACTATTACACTAACTAGCAGTTCACTATCCATCCATTTCTCAGTTCCAATTTTTTGCCGACATTTTCTGTAGTAATTGGAACTAGTCTATCCTCTTAACGACGCGATGGCGGAAATTATCTGTCCTATCCAATACGGCACTGTAATGCGTAATGCGCAATCTTCCGTCGGATACTAGATCAACTGGTTATGTTGTAACCCCGGCTGCAGAGGAAATTTTATGTAATATATAATGTAGTGGCTTAGTGAACGTAAGTGGTTCGGATCTGTGTAAGGAAATTGGTGGTTTGGTTTTGTTTGAGGCGGATGTTAGGCTTTTGTTGCTATTGTGGTATCAACCTACGCTTTTAAATTGAACAATGTTATTTCTAGAATAGATTCGTGGTTCGAATTGCCGCAGAATAGAAATTAGAGCTAGTTGGCATTAATGAGGGAACATTGGGCTTGACTTTATCATAAAAAGCACAACGGTCCACAGGAAAACCAGCGCCAGGCCAAGCACTAGCTGTCAGACAGTATGTCGATCTGGTGCAGTCATACATTTCACGATACAAGATTTCAGGGCCACATGGTGTCAAAATGGCTGCAAAGCTTATATAATTATTCCAATCATTATGTAAATATCAGAATAATTAACAACTCAAAGGGAACTAGATCTTCGCCTTAAAGTTTAAACGACTCCACATTTCTCCTGCAGTACTTGCTAAATCCCATCCTAACTGTGATAGCCCATAAATAAGTGAACCACTTTCCGAGCTCAGACGGATCTAGACTGGAATGTTAGTCTAGAAATTACAATGTATTTATATAACTGTGCCAATCAACCCATTCACTCGCTGCAATAAAACTAATAGAACCTATTTGAAAGAGGGCACATAATCGTTAAATTAACGACACGATTATCGAAATCGATTCTTAAACGAGTAGTCGAGTCAAAAGTATCGATAAAGACTATCCGGTCTTGTAAACGGGAGACAAATCACTTGTAGGTTCCGGGTGGCAACGAGACAAACAGTTAGGAGGTGGTGTGAGTGACAAGATGATGCGAATGGGTAGAGTAAATAAAAAAATTCGCTAATTTATTGCCTAAGCATGAGGTGACACATTTTCCATTAACAGTATCTATCTCTAGTCAAATACATTTAAATCATGTATGGTATTCTTCTTTAAAGTTTAGGCCTTATCTGACTTGCTTGAAAGAATAAAAAGGACACGTTTTAATTGGATTTCGAGATTTAAACTAGCCGCTCATTGCCAGAAATAACAATTATACCTTCTTATACCTTACCTTGCCTCTAAAAACTACTTACCCTTTTCCAACTAATTCAGAGATTTCAATATTTGCAGTGGCATTGTTCAGGTTGACACTGTTATTGCGACGTATGGTGACGTTTATAACTTGGACCACACAAAGCCACAGACTGGTCGTCTGCCTGGCCTTGTCACAGTTAACCCACAAACCTAGACGCCTCTGGACGTTTGAAATTGTCTTCTTGAATACAATATACCTGTTTTTTGTTGTCCAAACTTGAAATACAATGGTGTTTAAATTTATCTGTCGTCAATATTTTATAGCCTAGATACCAGTGTATCTGGACCTGGAGAGGGAGGCCAAAGAGAAGATGGATTGTGTGAAGAATGATATAAAAGAGATAGGAGTAAATGATACTTACCGTGAAAGGACTTGGAATAGAACAAGGGCGGGAAGATGATGATATCAATACGTCTTGACAAATTTTCAATTGGGAAACTGACTACAAATGTTCTGATTTTATTATAGTTTGGAACAGGTTGTCCTCGCAACACAAACAGTCTTCATCTCCATCTCTCATCCTGACTTAATTGCAGGATCAGGCTTCGGATCTGCTTTTTTCCACTAGTAGCTGTCCAGTACCAGATTGTATGCGTAGGCTCCTTTGTGACAGCCCTCTTAACTTATGCCTTCTCTTTAAAGTAATGTATGAAAACATACTGGTTTAAATAATACTTTACATCTCTCATATTCGGTAAGTAGGTCCTTATTACCCCCAAATGGGGCTTGTAGGTGACCAATTAGCGCTCCAGGGCATTAATGTCGCAAGAAAAGCCGTAGGGCGGTAAGTATTTAAAAAAAAAACACTTCACTCTTTCAAAAAGTTCGCGTACATCTAACCATCATAGTACTGGCAATAGACATCATGCATTCAGCCCAATGACAAAAGAGGTCGCTTCGCTATTCAGCCTTGTCTTCGTATGAGTATACCGCCTGTGTGGGGGAGGCTTAATAGTCATCAATTTTAAATATCGAACGGCGAAGCTCAATATCGTTCTTGAAAAAAAAAATTAAAAAAGAGATGAAAAAGGCGGTAATACAAAACTTTACTTTCAATATTGTTTGTTTTTGTGTTTTTTTTTTATAATTACGTGCTAATTAGGAAAAAAACATGAGTTCTGCAAGTGATGAAGATATAAGCTGCACTCCCGATTCAATGAAAATGGAAGCTGAAGCAGCAATTAACAATATTTTGCCTGAAAGTTCTAAAGAGAGATATTTGAAAACTTTATTCTTGTAATGCCGGTTTTTTTCTTCTTACCTCATAATCGAGATGTAAAGCAGAGTAGTTAGCTCGGGTGTAAGCATCAATTGCACCCTCGAACTATTGGCGCCCTCGCTGCGCTCGTGCGCCTAAATATCTCGGGCTGCAATTGATGCCTTACAGCCCTTGGCTACTAATCTACTATTAAAGACACAGAATATAAGCCATTCATAGATCTGTGAATGGCTGTCGTGTCACGATTAACCCATCAGTGTGGGACGCGCATCAATAGTGACGTTATGCCCATCGCAAATTTACGACCGAAAGTCCATCATGTACGTATAATATTGCCATTATCGTACTTTATGCGACTATAATGTGGCGTTTAGAAGGTTTCCTCGAAGTCGCCTTGTCTTGTAGCCCATAAACTTGTCTTCCTGTACAAATAAGCGTTTGTTTGAGATGCATATGCCTGTTGTCTCTGAGTGTTTGACCGACTGGCACTGTTGTCTGTTTTATTCTGGATTTATTTTCAGTGCCTTTGCCTTGACTTAATATATTTTAGCTCCATCGCCCCGTCTCTAAATAACGGTAGCTTAGCCAAAGCTCATTGAATACAGAGTAAAGATTAAAGATCTCAGCCGTAACTTCTATATTGAAAGAGCTCCATAGATTTATACCTAAGCGAAAAAAAAAAAACTATAAATCAAGCCAAATGAGCCATCAAGTAGCAGCTCAGTACTAATTAAAACTCAGGTACCATTACAATCGTAATTTAATGTGCTTATGCAGAGGAAAACTCATAAAATATACCAGTAACAAGAACATGGAACATAATTCTGACGTGAAAACTTCCTGCGAAAGTATTTTGCAATGCTAATGAGGTTGCAATCCAGTTTCACATTTTCACACCCATAGAAACAGGTATCCGTATAAGTTGTAACAGGTTTGATACCGTACTAGTGTGTTTATATCACGTCACTATCCGCTACTATACCATTTCCCGATACTTACCAAATTATTCAGAGTGGAAGATTCACCGACGCTAAAACGTATTCATTGCTTTAAAATACAGTTAATACAATTAGTTTCAAATTAATGTCCAATGCATACACACGATGATTGCATTACACACCAATACTAACCGCACCAAGTTACTAATAATTGTTGTAGTACCTACTGAATGTTGGTAGTGGAGCAACTGCCCAATTGACAAGTTTTATGAAGAATTTAAAGTACGGAATATTACATAAATTATCAACAATGACAGATCATGAAGTCTCCGCTCATCCATAATTTCAGATCGATCATTAAAAAATATTCAAATTAACAAAATTACAATACCATTATGGTCCCACTACATTTCCGACTCCGTGGCACATGCAAGTCCATACTATATTCATACACGCCACTTCAGAGGAAACCGTATGCAGCAATGCCAAATTGCCAAGATTGCCAAGTGTTCAAGTTTTTGTCCCGATGGACATACTGGACATTCCCGCGTCTCTACCCGTAGTGCCCGCGTACTCCGTTCGACATCGATGGTCGTAAGGCACGCGTTTTTTATCACCAATTCACGTAATTCGTCATTCCGCCTGATTGATTCGTTGGCACGTTATACGTCAAGTTTAATTTGTATATTTTATTTAATTACTTCATCAAAAAAGTTTGTCTGAAAGTTTGTGCGTGCGATGCAAATGCGTTGTTCCACTCGTACGTTTTAGGCAAGAGGTTTCAGGTTTTGCTTTTTTAAACAATAGGAAAACCTCTTTTTATTTATTTATAAAAACTGGCTTTAAAAAGCACTGTAAATAGGCTAGGCGGGCTTATAGATCATTTTAGTTTACTTAAAGGGAGCCCTCTTATCGGTTATCGTAGTGTGGACATGTGATGCAGAAAAAAGAGGAAAATGTCGTGAGAAAAGTTTTGAGTATGAATGTGGAGGTTTATGAGAATATTATGATATTATTATGGGGATTAATAAAGAAGTATGGAAGATAAAGACATGCTGCGCCGTCCCCAAATGAATTAGGAAGAGTGCAAGAGAATGGTGATACTTTTCACAGTGGAATGGAAATAACTGGCAGTTTACAACCTCCGCCATATTACTCAAGCTGAATAACTACATGAATAACAACTTAATTATGAATCAATCAGTGGCGTGCCAGCAATTATTTGGAGGTAAAGCACAATTTCCAAAAAAAAAAAAAAAACACTTTTTGTTCCGAATTCTGACACTGGTTTTTAATAACACCGGTTTTGTTTTCTAATATTTAATTATGACTAACACTTTTCGTATTTTATATCCTGCCAGAAAATTTACAACTATTTCAATAAATCAAGTTGTCAGTATCATGTAAAATAATATATTAACAAGAGCCATCTATTGACATAAACGCAACAACTGAACTATTTGAGTCAATACGTATTTCGCTCGTATACAGTCGCTTTGGGCAAACCGCTAGATGGCACACAAAATAATAAATTAGTTTCTAACTACTTACTTACATAAAGATGAAAAAAAATGTTATTACTCACAATGTATACAGCCATTACTCTTTATTCTTCGCTTCTTTACCATGGACAGATGACAAACAACAAAACACACTGAAGGCAATTATTACTAGATCAGATAGATTTACAGATACATAATCTCGCTCGACACATATTGTAACTACCGAGTTAAAGCTGTTTCAATTCGTGTTTTACCAAAACTACAAAATGAAATAACAGCATTCAAATGTTTATGAGAATTTTGATGTATTTTCATGGCACCAGAGAAGTTACTTAAATCATCGTAACCTGATAAACTCCAAGCATTCTTTTCATTCGAAAAAAATATAGGTACAAGGCCAACAGAAAAAATTGTTTTTATGATAGCAGCCCACAACCCATTGTACATTGTATGCTGATCGATTAGTACCTAGTATTTCTTTTAACTTTCTGAGAAATATTCAAATCAGGAGTAGGTTTAGGTGAACAAAAGAGATTATATTTATCTGTAAAATTTAAAGTATTTACCTTGCCCAGTAACGCTTTCACACACTTTAATCCATCACAACTAATCACAAGGAACTATTGTTTGCGTTTTCGAATTCATTTTCCTATTAATCAACTAACTTCAATCAAAAACTAATCACAAAACATAGTTAAATTCTAACAAGAAACGGAAAAATCAAATCACAATAGAATATTATTGCATCATCAACCATCAACGCTCAAGACAAATTTGAACTAAATAGTAAATCGAAATTCCCTTCAAACAAGTTCAATCGCGTCGCGAACTTGCATTCACACACTCATTCACATTCTCTCGCAATCGCAATCTTTAAACTCAAACGTTCAAAGCATGCTTGGAAATTGTTGGAAATCCTATACATTTTGTCGTAAACCCGGCAAAAAGTATGTAAACAAACAACTCTAAATTATGTTCGTAGGATAGAGAGGTCAGAAAAGCAGTTCGAAATCGGATGGTGTGACAGAGAAAGGGCTAGTCGAGCCCGATCATGCCCGATCGATCTGTTTGATCAATCGGCTGAGGTCGGGAGTCGGGAGACATATTAGAAGAAGTTTGGCAACGTCGCAGTGCGAGTTGCGCGCGAATGTATTTTCTGGGCCCTGTTTAATAAAACTTACAAATTGTAAATTGTAAATGTAGGCTACAAGTTACAATTCTACAAGTTTCTGTTTAATAAAAACTACAAGTTACAATTTTACCATGGTGGAAAACTGACAAATTTGTAGACTTGTAGCTACAAATCTACATATTTCTGTCCAATAAACATTTTCTCTCTACAGGTGACAATTTACAAATTTGTAGGGAAAACTGTTTTATTGAACGCATAATTGTAGCTACAAGTTTACATAATTGTAAATTGTAGAAAAATTTCTACAGGTGGACTCACCGTGTGTCAGAAACTTACAATTTTGTACCTCATGTAAATAAGTGAAGAAATTTTATTGTTATTCTTTAAAAAATGGGTGAAAAAGTGATGATGAATATTATGAGTGATATTTTGTATTTTTTTTTTTTTAATAAAGAGTTAACTTTACTTTTGAATCGTCAAATTTTAGGTTTAATGAAAAAAAAAATACCGGCAAATATTTGATAACGAAGATAGGACATGATCTTAAATTCGATTTTAAGAGAAATCCAGCTCAGCAAATTTATTCAAAAAAATATAAAAGAAGTTAAACCAAATTTTTAAAATTTTCTAAATGTATATTTATGAAATTACTCTCGATTTAAAAATCTTTAACAAATTTACATTTTATGTAAAATTGTAACTTACAATTACAAATTTGTAGCTACAAAATTGTCATCAAAATCTACAGGCGTTTTTTACAATTGTAAACGTTTATTAAACAGCATTTACAATTCTACAAATTTGTAAAATTTTTACTTGTAGAATTTTTACAAATTGTAAGGTTTATTAAACAGCACTTGTAAGATTTTTTTACAAATATGTCAGTTATCTACAAAATTGTAGACTTGTAATTTTTATTAAACAGGGCCCTGGTTTATTGAGTAAGTACGTAAACCTGACAACGTCGCATCAATACGTTCCGTTTTTCGCGTGGCATGCAGTTTGATGATAATGATTATTATTAATTTTGTTTTTGTATTGACCGTTTTTTTTTAATTCGTTGTTTTATTAAGGCAAGCTGTGCTTTTCTGCTTCTATGGGAGTACCGCCACTGAATCAAATGATTCATACGCAATATCTAAGTACTAATTAGAAGTACATAAATTAATTTCCATTGTTCGAAGAGATTGATAAGATCAAATTGCTGCATACAGGGGCATTGATGTGTTTGTTAGGGTGGATTTCAACATGACTGGAGAAACAGTATGCTAAATTAAAAGAAGGTTGATGAAATGATAAATACACCTAGTGAAGAAATACTTACAAAACATTATCTTACTAAACAATTTATCCATAAAGTGCCGTGAAATGCACAAGAATATGTTAAGACAAACAGAGATACAGAAATACTTATGTTACACAACCGATGGAATTCCATCAAGAGCCTCGACCACTTTATTAAAGCTGTGGCCTAATTTAAAACGTAAAGCCCTGATTAATGTCGTCACGAAATCCATATATTTTCCCCATATATCATTGTAACGGTAACACACATTGATGAACACCGAATATACCAAGTTTGACCTTTTTCGTCGTGACATTTCGATGCGTTGTTGCGTACCAAATGTCAAATCCGTGCTCAGATAAATGCACGGACTTATTAACTAACGAATGCGTTTAAAAAACAATCTGTTTGGGTCCTTGAGATAATGGTCGGTAAATCGGTTAGCTAGACAATCGGTCTTTAGGAAATGTCAATGTGGATTAGCTTCATCGGTAGTTTACCAAAACAATCTGTTTGGGTCCTTGAGATAATGGTCGGTAAATCGGTTAGCTAGACAATCAGTCTTTAGGAAATGTCAATGTGAATTAGCTTTATCGGTAGTTTACGGTTGACCTACTGCTGTAAACAGATTTTTTTGTTCATGTCTTCTTTCAAATTCCAAAGCAAGCATACAGTGGTATTTAATACAATGTGATCGGTGGAATCTCTGTGCAAGCCCATTTATAATTTAAAAAACCGCTGCACTCGTCTCCGCTTTAGTGGAAACTATTCTGGCATTATAGTTACGCAAAATTTTATCATGTTAATTTTTGAGGTGGTCTCTTTGCAATTTACCTGATATGACCGTTTACCATGATCTTTTAGATAACACTAGATAGAGGCCTTATCGCCTAGTTCTTATGCATTCAAAATTATTATGGTGCTGTAGTCATCATTAAATATGTAATTAATGATGACTACAGCACCATAACTTCACCAGCAATCATTATCGTTATTTTCCAAGTTATATTTCGATTTATCTAACGTCAATATTTTCTTGTTCCAGGGCAAATCAGTGATCCGTCCGATAGCGTTCAAGCCGCTCGGGGGGCGTTTGTCTGCGGGCGGGGAGAGGTATGGCTCCACTCCGGTGCTGGCCAGCAGACCACCATCCCACCTGACGCTCTATGGCAGTGAGTATTACAGCATCAATACCATCAAACAAGGAACTAATCCAATAAATCGAAGGATTTTTTTATTGCCATTAAACATCCTCAGTCACAGCGACAGATTCGAATAAAAAATTGAGACCTACGCCATTCAAACGGAAGCTCTCTCATAAAATAATAAAACCAAATAGACTCTAAGTTGACCGTGTTAGAGCCTATTTGGTTTTGACACAGTGGCTTATTGTTCTGCGACAGATTGTCACGGTGCAGAACGGCTAAGAAAATATGTACCATGAAAACTAGATACTTAGTAAGAAATTTCGGGATTTATCTACGGGATAGTAGATACTGCAAGTTAGGATATTATATAATAAGAAACACAGTTATGTTGCATGGCTTCGTCTTGGGAAGTGCACAATGTCAATGATCTCCTTTACTCATAAGAGGGATTTGATTTTACAGCACAACGGCTTAGCATGACCACCAAAGAAACGGGTTTTGTCGACGGAAGAATCGACAAAATGACGGATTGTAGCAAGGTTTCATGTCAAATTGTATGGAAAAATCTTTGTCTATTCTTGGTAGAATAGAGATGGAATCGCCATGCTACGGGGCTAACAGTGTCAATAAAATTATATGATACTGACAGCTCTTGAACGAGGTTTAAATGTGCGTTGTTTCTACGGCGAAATTCGCCCTAAAACGTTTGGAACGATTCAGTTTACTCATAATTTTTGAAGGTTTTTGTCCATCAGCAGTTTCCACTCCTTCCCATCAGCTAGGCCGCAGCTACATATTTACGGATCTATGCAAAATCCTAGTGGCCTTACAAACTACACAGGCCATTAACTTACCACCGTCTGTCTTATTGGCAGGCTCATCAGACGTGCGGGAGGGCCGATGGTGTGGCTCTCCTCAGCCTGCCTCCTTATCTGCCCTGCCACCTGCCACGCCGTCCGCTCCGCTACACCAGAGGCACCACTCCGCTATTGTGTGAGTTTTTTTTGGCTTTTATTTTCTGTAGGATAAAGATCGAATTAGAATAACAATTGAAGAAGAGAGAGTGTCAATGTTGTACAACTGGATGGATGGAGTACTCATCAGTAGTTGTATCGTCCCGGTAAGTGAGTGATTCTGGGAGGATTTGAGTGATTGACTACGATTTAAGATTATTAACACAACGACTGAAGTAGTACAATTATCCCAATAGGAATCGATCTTGGCGATAATCCCACGGACACGCATTACCAAGATAAAAGTATATAGGGCATGGTGGTGGACATACGATACTTTTTATCTACAACCCATGGTTTACCAATGTGCCATATTTAAAAACAATCGCTATATTCGTATACTCTCATCATTATCTGGATACGGTATCCTACAAAGTTATAAAATTATATATAAAATACTAGTAGATTGGGATTGTATCGTATCCGGTAAGCTCTTCGCTCCGATAAACCAATGACATCACTGCATTGTACGAATGAGCTCAATTGTTAGAACTAGGTCCCAATTGTATCATACAGACATTAGAGGCACTCAAAATCTATCCTATTTAGGTATATTTTGATCGTATCAGCATTGTACTACTGTAGCTACGTTACATAGGAACTAGGTACATAATGTGAGGTCTATTGTGTCTGTTAACATTGTGTTCCTAAACTGCATACCGGAACGTTGTATTTTTTGCCAATAGCGTAATTGCCAAAATAAAACATAGATGATGGCGGCCATCATAGTTAGGAAAAGGTTGAAGTGTTTTGCATAATGAGCTGGTGTCCACAACTCCACGTGCAAAGTGTGTATTTTGCGTACGGTTGGTAAGGTTACGCTGATGATGAATGATGATGATTACCTTTCAAGGCGCGTAACTTTTTCATTATGATTGAATTTGAATGTGCTGATATTGACACAATGACAAAATATCTTGCTTACAAACAACGTGTTAACATACACAATAGTAGTTTCCTTGGATAAACAAACAATAGCTTGCAGGAGACAGAATGAGAAAAAATGTATAAGGAGTGCGGCTGTGTTGCCTCCCACATTTAACCTGCCTGCCACAACTGTGAACAGTAATCTTCTGGCTAGCTCGTTCCATCATAGACTTCGTCCATCGCTCATCGCATCGAGGTCAAGAGCAGGCCCATTTGCAATATATCCGTCGTTTTGGGCTTCACCGCAGTCGGTTAATTAGGGCATAGTCAAGTGATCACCACCGCAATACAATTAGAATATCCCTAATTATCAAAGGATTATCTTAATTGTTATTTATGTTTTATTGTTTGAAATAAACATGGAATGACATCGTCATCATAAGTAATGAAGTTATTTCAACGTCTCTGACACAAAGTCGTTGTAAGATCATGATCACGCATTTTCGTGTAGGTAATCGTTCCGTGAAATGAAATCTGTTTTAAAACAAGTACATACCTACATGCGTTTACTTTCCAGTAAAAGTGAATTTTATTTACTTTATTATCTGCTAGGTACTTCTTCTTAGCGTGTCGATGACAATTCAAATTGACTCAGCCCAAACTTTGGCGTCGAGTTTGGCATTTTCAGTAGCGTTCATTAGCTCCTGTGATTGGCTGTGATGTGCATTATAACAGGACAGGCAGGACATCTACTACTTAGTGTAAAAATACTAGTTGATATTATTATGGCTTCCAAGACTTTCAACTCCCAGAATAAAGTCAATGTGTTTAAAATAGCAACCGCGAAACTGTTTAAATCAACACTTATTTCTTACTAACGTCATATTCATATTTAATTACTGATTGATCTAAAAGTTAAATGTACCTTTTTCCAAGCTGTGTGCGTCTCTTCCTCAGCAAGCAACATTCACAAGATGGCCCTTCTAAATACTTCTAATCCCTCACACTTCTAAACCGGCACCCATATGCCCCCATCCTTAAAATAGCCTCAGTAACTGCCAATAAAGGCGATGACTTCACTCTAAGCACCCTCCTAACTCCTAATAAAGATCGTACGAGAATAGATCACAAGTAACTCACAGTTAAACCAGTAAAAGTTTGCGCTTCGGTGATGTTCGAATTTCCAGAAAGTTGTGCCATGGGTAGCCCACAGAGGCAGTTTGTATTTTTTTTACGAAGTGCGGTTTGTATTGCTTGCTACTAACATTGTAAGTTTACCAACTCTGATTTCAGCTCGTCATCTGTAACTCAATAGTTTTGTGAAGTTTTTTTCTTAATATAAGAAATTCGTCAGATTCTCAAAAATGTTGGTAAATGGTTGGTAATTCAAGCCTCACCTCTCATGTATGAGGTTGTGGGACTTGTGGGGTCAAATCCGGGCAAATGTGACTTTTCAATTACGTACGTAATACGTTTATACGTTTATGTATGTACTTTCTAAGTTTATCGTGACATAGGTGAAGGAAAACATCGTGAAAAAACCTGGACTAATTATAAATTAATATAATCTATGAAAACGTCAGCCCGTCTTGAACAAGCGTGGCGAATTGGTGATCCCTGTTCGTGTCTCGTTCGTGTTCGTGTCACTACTTTTATGAGTAGAGGCCCAGTAGTGGGACAGAAATATGCAGGTTTCTTCACGTTAATAGAAAAGAAAAAAAACAAATACTTCCACGGTTTTTACATATCACTTAGACATGTTCAAATATTCGAAGATGGACGATCATTTCCGACGCGCATACTTTTTCTTGTACATTTGTACTGTCTATGATGTACCGCTCAATTGACATGTCAGTCAATGACACATAAGAAGTTGCATCTGTTCATTAAACTGAATAATTAACACTGTTAACATTACTGTGGCGTGATGTGTATGTTGTTGAGCAAACGATGTATAGGGCATTTGGAAAAGTGACTGTAAGTAAAGTTACACAGGTACACTTTTGGACCCCTTTACTTAAAGTTTGTACAAATCGTTATGTATCGATATCTTACTGTCTATAAGAAATTATCTGTGAAAAATGTCTGATCAACTGCCCGACACTATTTAATTTGCAGTAACAAACATTCAGACATTTGATAGTGCTAATCACGTAAAAAATTCTAAAATGATCACAGATTCAGTAAATATTGTTATGAATTTGTCGCTATAATATGGTCGTTACGAATTCAAACGTAATGCATATTATTATCCCTTTTATGATTCTGCTCAAGCGGCCATTTTAGACCCCTTAATAAGTATGCATTTATTTAGAAGTTTAGTAAATTGACAGCTTCGCCTAGGTATGTAACTACGACTTAACTTAAACACACTTTAACTTTATGCTAGTGAATGAGTTAGGAGCCGTAAAATGTTACTGAATCACTAGTCCGTGTTCATTCACCAGAAAGAACAACGTATAATTTAATAAACAGTAAATAAATACACGTTACGCGTCCGGGTTTTATAAGAAAGTTTTTTGTTCATAGAGTAAAAGTTAAATACAGAGTGTTTGGAAAATAAAACTACTGCGTGGGTTTTAGTGGTTTCTTATACACATACTTTAACTTTAAGTAGGTAGGTATTTCATTTAGTGGTTACCTTTTCAACAAAAAATACGGATACTTGTTGAAATCCAAATAATCAAGGAAAAAGTATCCCAAACTTGCAAAGAAAGTTACACCAAACTTTTTAATACTTACCGATAAAATCGCTGCGCAAAAACTGACATACCAGCACTACACTTAGTTGCATTTAAATTCACCTTTCTTTTAAACTATCTCGTTTAGCATTCATTAATATTAAGCAAAAACATCATCGTAATACAGTATTTACTCATTTGCTCGGTTTATTCAGCAATTACTGTGGTAGCAGCATTTTAGCGGCGCGAGCGGCACGCGCAGACATTCGTGTGTTGAACAGAGTAGTGACCAGGCGTTGCGCGTACGCAACTATACAGTGTTTATTTATCAAATGGTGATTTTATACGCTTAAACGTGTTCTAGTGAATAAAATGGTGTAATGTGCTGAAAAATGAGAGTTTTGTGACATGTTTAGGTGAGTTTTAAGGGAGAAAAGTGGATAAATATTATGTTTTTTTTTTTGTTGATGGGTCGGTAATTATGCCTTGAAGTGTATGTAATCCTGTTGTGACCTTTGATTGCATGTTATGCAAATCAAGTAACTGATGATTTAAAGTTAGATAAAGTTAAACAGTAAATCCTCACCTGATTTTTTGTACGATTTAATGAGGTTTCTAAATCCGTAGCATTAATAATGGCGATGAAGCATGGTATTAAGTAATGTAATTTAAAAATATTGGCTCCTATTTTCTTAACCGGTAAGCACTTGAGAAACCCATTGGTCTAGTTATCTCGTCCCCAACTAGCTTTCATTAAAACAAAAACAAGTTCTTAGTATTTCTTTCGAATCTAGGTATTTTATTTTTTTGCTTTTTCATACCTAGTCACGGTACACTGTTTCTCAATGACTGTAAGCTAAAAAGAGGCACCTTTTTTTCTACAAAAAACTTTATAACGATTCTTGGAGGAGTCTAATTGAAATATTTTCGATCCTTGCAGTAATAAATCTAGGAACATTCTTACAAAATAGTGTTACAGACGATTTCTTTACCGTCTAGCTGCCATTACTTCGATGGACATATTAATTGGTCATCCAATTATTTCGGTTGTGTGTTAGCACAGTGAACGTAATTAAAAAGAAAATTAGTATTGCTAATTGATGTACCTTCCTAATTAGTCTATAGAGTTCCCACAACTGGGACTCAGACTTCCAGCGGGTAATTAATTATAATATTACTAGCTTTTGCCAGCGGCTTCGCCCTCGTGAAATTGACGATTTTCCATACAAACTTTCATCCCCTATCTAACTCCCTTAAGGGTTGAATTTCGAAAAATCCTTCCTTATTCCTTGTCTACATTATAAAGGGAACCTCTGTGCAAAATTTCAGCTTTCTAGGTCCAAGGGTTTGGGCTGGGCGTTGATGAGTCAGTCAGTCAGTCAGTCAGGACTTCTCTTTTTATTTAAACAGATATATAGATAGATAGATGTCACTCATCTGCGAATTTTTCTTATGAAGTTTTCCTTCATTGTTTTGAGAGAAGAATAAAACGGGGTTAATAGGGATGCAGGTCTGAATCGTGATAAAACTTTGAAAAGGATTGTAACATTGAATTCATATGATAATTATGTTACCAACCAACCTACTCTATTTTATTTACTAAGTCATTTAAATACCTTGTTAGCAACATACAGTACAATCAAAAATAGGGATATGCCTAATTTTTCCGCCCATTTTCGCTATTAGTTACAGTGAAAAGTATTTTTAGTTCGGTCAGTTTTTTCTGCACTGCACTGCACTGTTTTGATTATGAATCTGCTAATTAGATCATGGCCATAATAAATCGGTATTTACTCAAGACTATAAAAAAAAAAAATATCATCGATTCATCATCTGAATAAACAATCCTTTAAGAATAATGTTCGCTGGTCACGCTAGTCAGAGGTCAATAGATTCACAATTACTGAATGAGGTCATAAGTATTGTTATAGGACTTTATAGGGGACCATTCTGCCGATATTATTCACCCATGGTTAGTCGGCTGTCTACGGTACCTGTACATACGGTTGATCAGTTGCTAGAATATTAGAATTAGATGCACTCTGTGTTGGTGAATACAGCGATATTTCAAAATCAAAAGGATTCCTAGAAGTCGACAGTTAAAAACATTTGAGTAGTGAATCCGTTGTAGTTGGAAATTCAAGCAAATCCGAAACAAACGTGAGTAAATCCAGAACCGTAATAAATATTTGGGTGTGTTTGAATAAATATTTTCTTATGAACTAAAATCGATTGTAGAAAGTTTCATTTTTCTAGGTGATCGGGAAGTGCCTCCAAAACATGTCGGTTTTGGTGAAGTTTTTTTCTAACCCCTCAGTTCGCAAACAAATCTGAACGATAACGTGCGATAAGGAACTCAATTCCAAAAAATATATAAATGCTTTTATTGCCCATAATCTCCCCTAAAATATGAACAGTATTATTTTATTCACCATATAAAATACAACCCTTTTGTAACAAAAACCGTTGACCTAAACAGCTCTTTGTATTGGCAGCTTCCCTTCAAACTATAGTTAGAAGTGGGTCACTACAGCTGCAGTACTATTAGTACTTATAGTACTAGTGAATGAATGGGCGAATGGACCATAGTGTAGAGCCTATTGTTTAGTGCACTATGCACAGCTTAGACTGGCCCAATCAATAAAAGCGAAAGTTTTGTTATTTAGTATTTAGTTGGTTTGTGAGACGCTGTGCTTGTGTTTTCTTTATGGTATTGTTTTTTTAGGAGTAGTTTTAGAATGAGGGTCATGCTGGGAATATTTTATTTGGTTACATTTATATGAACTTTTGTATAATATTTTTAAGTAGCGACCCGACCCAGCTTCGCACGGAAGCATTATTCTACACATAAACCTTCCTCTTGAAGAATCCGCATCAAAATCCGTTGCGTAGTTTTAGAGATCTAAGCTTATATAAGGACAGACAGCGGGAAGCTACTTTTTTATACTATTTAGTGATAGTGACGACAGCCTAGTATGATTCCGTCGAAGCTGCAAGTTGTTCGTAACAGATACCGCGGCTTCAACACAAAGGGCTAAGAAGGAACATGGGTGGTTTTTAGTCAGTAGAAGTCCGACACTCCCTTCTGCTCTGCCCAGAGCGGGACAGTCAGTCATTTGATGATTTCCCACCCACCAAAACAATGAAGAAGCCTAGTATGATTATGTAGTTACTTCATCATCACCTTCCTACCCTTGTCTCATTCTACTTAAGGTCGGTGCAACACATTTTCTTCTTCTATTTCCTCCTTTCAGACGATTTCGGCATCATGTACACACGGCTACACATCAAGCTATACATTTCCAGTTTACGCTGATCTCGCACTGTATCGAAATCCTATACAATGCGAGACCAGCTTATACTGGAAATTTATAGCTTGATGTGTAGCCGTGTGTACTCCTTTCTCTTTCATATATTATCATTCCTCACACAATCCAATTTTGAAGTGTTTCTTGATTAATAATAAATTAATAATAATTCACTATCACTACATAGTATAAAACAAAGTCGCTTTCTCTGTCCCTATGTCCCTTTGTATGCTTAAATCTTTAAAACTACGCAACAGATTTTGATGCGGTTTTTTTTTAATAGATAGAGGGATTCAAGAGGAAGTTTATAATGTATAATAACATCCATTTGCACCCGTGCGAAGCCGGGGCGGGTCGCTAGTTAAAATATAAGCCTTAATTTTATCAAAGAATAATATCTCAACTCTCAAGTAAACAATCATCGATACAAGTAAATCCAATAAATAAGGAAAATTCTTCCCATACAACGCATGGCTTAAATATTTGTGCATACAAATGTCCAACGTGTTTCCCAGCCCTCATAATATGACCTTCTTTTCGCATTCATGAATGCGACTATGGTCATAATTCATGTTGATCTGACCTAAGGGATGTTTCAAATGTTGTAAAATAAAATAATAAACATCTATGACCAACAGAAGGATCCCGTTACCCATATAATTTGATAACAAAACATCGCTTTATCAACATAATATTCGCAATCAGTCAACTATTTCCTAGGAATACTATCAACATCCTTTACAGTCATCGGCTTCGTGATAACAGAATAATATTGTTATTAAAATTCGTCATGCTAGACGTAGTAAATATTCCTTATTTAACACTGATTACACTTGTAGATTGGGATATTGAAAAAGTTAGAGTGCGGCTCACTGAAGATCTAATATGTAGTAGATAGGTACTCGTAT
This sequence comes from Diarsia mendica, assembly GCA_949316265.1. NCBI lineage: Eukaryota > Metazoa > Arthropoda > Insecta > Lepidoptera > Noctuidae > Diarsia > Diarsia mendica. The sequence continues at coordinate 19,432,014 of OX438900.1, read as the reverse complement.
GTCATGTATTCCTTAGGCACTACAATTTATGGCATTTTCAACCGGTATCGGTCTCCACTCTCCGGTTTACTTTGTCAAGTATTGGCAAGTATTTTTATTGGGTTTTCCTATCTCGATATCTATTATTACTATTTTCAGTAGCAACCAAAGAGGCTTGATTTGTGCCCGGTGGATGGCAATAGGGTGTACTATTAAGTACACCTGTACCTTAACCTTCGAGAGTTACAGGTGTGACGTTTTTAAATTACATCAGTTAAGTAAAATTCGTTTGACGATTTGTTGGATATTTATGTAAAGAATACTGCACCCAAAGTTTTTGTGAACGCTCGTCTAGTAAAACTAAATCTTATTTTCCTCAATGATGCGTAGACTATATTATTATTTTATCCAGTTTGAAATTCCATATCCCTATTTTCGTTTCAACTACACATAAATTCCCAACCAAACACAACTCGAACCATAGTAACATTAACCACGTAAACCGTTGTTAGGTTCCACGTTTGGTAACCACGTATCAGTATCATCTATCAAGATCCGTGACAAATAACCTGGCGTAACTGCCCTCGCAACAGTTAGTTAATCTCGTACCGGATAATTACTTTCGTCGTAATTATTTTGTGTTCCTAGAAGTAGGAATCTCCATTCTTTTCATTCCGTTGCGAATGCGATCCATAATGCGAAGAGGAGATAGCAGCCTTGAAAAACTGGTCATTGTTGGTAATACCGAAGGCAAGAGAGCGCGAGGCCGGTCGCCAACACGATGGTCTGACCAAGTAAAAGAGGCTATTTCCTCAAGCTAATTTCAGCAGGTGGTGAGGGCAACTTCAGACTGGAGTAGATGGAGGCAGATTGCCCGCTTGAAGGGGTCCAGTGACCACGATCCTCAGTAATGAGGGACCGACTGAAGAAGAAGCCGTGTCCATCATCTGTCTAGCCTTTTCCTAACATGTTGGGGTCGGCTTCCAGCTTAACCAGATACAGCTCAATACTGTGTGTATTTTACATGAAGCGACCTAATTAGTACTGGGTAATATGATACTCCTTGGTAAGCCTACGCTGTTACATCGCTAATGTTTTATAAAAAAATAAAAAAAACTGCAGTTCATTCTCAGTATCAGCCTGTCTTTTGAGTGTCTTGAATTGTGTTTGGAATCTACCTTTATCTTCTCCATATGTGTGCATATGTGTGTATGTGCTCAATTCCAACTTTTGATCCTTGTCCATTTGGCTGATTCCATGTTTTAATCCATAATCGACAGCTCAGATGCTTTGTTGCCTGGCGATTATGCCACTTTATGCCAGCTTTAGATCAGTATTATACTGATTATATTGATGCTAATGCCAGTTGGCATAAAACAAGCAACTTCATGCATGATCAATTGATCACCAAGTTACCAACCACGCAGTAGCGTTTACGTGTTCAGCAGTCTTAACTAAGTTTTTCTTAATAGCTATAGTTTCCGTGGTAAGTCTAGAAATATACGACCTTAGATTTTCTAGATAATGGAGATTGAGAGCTTTTATGAAACGTTTAATCGTTGGTATAATAAACGTGCTATTATTGTTGTGGTTAAGATGAGTTTGTACTTTGTTAGGATGATTGTTTTAACCTTCTAGTGTTAATACCTCAGGTTAATACTTAATGTCTTGGTACAATTACTGCGTGAATAGATGTTTCTTATATATTAGTTGGATGGAAAATGAGTCTTCGTGTCCGTGCAAATTAGATGTTAGGTATCTGGGGTTACTGTCGTAATCTTCCTAGATTAAGCTGTAAGTCAGCCTGATGATGATGATTCATTATCCTTACATAGTATAAAACAAAGTCGCTATTTTTGTCTGTTTGTTTGTCTGTATGCTTAAATCTTTAAAACTACGCAACGGATTTTGATGCGGTTTTTTTTAATAGATAGAGTGATTCAAGAGGAAGGTTTTAGTATATAATTTGAACGACATCCACGCGGGTGAAGCCGCGGGCATCAGCTAGTTATTGTAACTAATAACTTAAATGGATCCGAAACTTAACAAGTTGGGATCATCGATTCATTTACTGTGTTCCCTATCAAGTCATCATCGTCATCATCGTCCTGCACTTGTCCCATTTTATTTGAGGTCGGCGTAGCATTTTTTCTTCTTCCATTCTCCCCTGTCAGATGTCACGGTGTCATTTAGGTTCCCAATTCAGAATAGTACATTGTTCACCGAGAGGAGAAAGTGACCGATTACCGTCGAGGGTGTCGTTTAAAGCCCGGAGCCGTAGGCGAGGGCTTGAAAACACCCGAGATCGGGAATCGCACTTTCTCTCGAGTGATACATAGTGCTTTATACTACACCTACGAGGAAAATAAAAAACTAAATTTAAATTCTAATTGTTGCAGTTAGTGAATCTGAGTGGGAGAGAAAAGTGTATGAAAATCCATTCTCTCCCGCTCAGATGCGTTTTCTCCCCGCATATTTGTTCGATATGCAATGACGTACTTTCTACCGTAAATTTGATAACGTATCAAGGTACTTTCCAAGCAGGTGTAGTATAATAGATATTTTAATGATCAATTCAATTCTTGAAAGTGTCCCTAACCAAATAAAAATGAAATATCAAACATGTACACCCCTCCATTAGTTAAGATAACATCTACAAAAGTTAAGTAACGTTCATTCATGACTGTCTGATGAATGACATCACTACTCGTAAGCATTCGCCTTCAATTAACCTCTCATTCACAATAGATGCTATAAAAACAAGAACATGGTTCACTAACTTAAGAGTTTAGTTAATAAAAACGACCTTGTAATTTTAGTATGCATGTGTTAGCATAACCTCTGTAACGACTGAACCGATTTAGATGAAGCCTCATAATCGACGCTGAGTCGGCAATGACCTGAATTGGTTTTTTTACGCAAAGCTGACCTTATTTTTATTTATTTCAGTCTTTTTTTGGTTAGCTTCAGTAAACATTTTTTACTGGTGTAATTAACGTAACTTGTCATGGGAAAGTACTACGGAAATACTTTTAAAAGATCATGACGCTCATGTTCAAGAGATTATTTTAAAGAATTTTTAAACCCAACCCGGAGACTGGTTGGCCGAAGCAAGGAAAGTTGTTCAAGTGGAGATTCGTAGATGACTCAGCCCTGGAGTGTAAAGGTGGTGTTACCCCAGAAACTATGGGACACTTGATATCGTGTGCATGTCCTGACTCCTGTTGCACATAACAGAACCTGATGGAAGCTAGGTACTGAAAAAGCCCATTTGCTGATAAGTTTTCATAAAATTTTGTGCTGAGTCAATTTGAATCGTCATCGACACGCTAAAAAGAAGAAGAATCAAAACCTGATGATTCGAATAAAATAGTCTGTGTCACTGTCGCTACGTTAAAAATGAGAACCTAATCTGAACTAAAAGTGTGAAAAAATTTCACCACTCATATTTCAAATAAAAAAAACAAAAGTAGTTCGGTATAACCTTCATGAATCCCATAACAATAGGTTTGCGGAGATGAAGCCAGGAACTACGCGCCGTCGCGCGTCGCGCTCACATCCATCTCATTTACATGTAGTTAGGTAGGTAGGTACTACACAAATGTACATAATTGGTAGGTACATAATTGAATGGCTATGTGATGGTGTGCGTGTTAAGTAGCTTTATTTCATAAAACTAACGTATGCTGGTACGGAAACTGGTGGTATGAGGAAGGGTTGGCGTAAGTCGGATGTAGCTGGAGTTATGGTAGCCGGTTTTCCCCTTTTTTACCCAACTGCGGTGAAGCTTAATCCGATAAAACCATTGAAACCTTTCGAAATAGTGTATTTAATTGTTCTGCGTAGAGTGTTGAAATTTTAGCAGCAACTGTGAAATTTGACGCACCGTTTCCGCTTTTCATTATTTATTGTTCCAACAATAATATCTACACATTGCTGTTTATTTATACCTACAACAGTTTCCGGTGTAAAGTGGGCAATGAACACGCACGGGTATTTAAGCTTGACAAACTTTTTCGCCCATTAACTAAAAATTAATCAGTGAGGAAAATTGACATCAAAACAGTTGCCAAATAACCAATAAAATTCTAACCGTGGCAGATCCAGGTGAAGTGTGTTCACAACAGCTTCCAGCTGTTAGAAACAGGAAGGTTGGAGAAAGATCTTGATCCATCAGTGGGACAGTATAGGTTGATATAACAATAATTAGGCAACGATTAAACGTGCATATTATGATGAGTTTAGTACACTTCGTTTTTTACATTTACGTAAAAAAAACGAAGTGCGACTATGGTATCTTTAACGGTTAGTTGCCTTTTTCCCCGCCACACTATTCCCAAACCACTGCAACTCCTAAAAGCCAGAATCAACCATGTCGACCGCCGAAAAAAGCACAAAGACAATGAAGTCCCAGATAAACATTTTAACTGTCTTGAATCCAACAACAAAATTAATCAGGAAACAATAGCGGAGGAGTAGGAAAAGTTAGTGACCTCTTCAAGAGGTAGTTGTGGTCTATGGCATTTTCCAATGTATGTTCCTCTATACTTACAGTTTCTAACCCATAATTCGCTTTCCCGCACATAAGCCGAACTATAAAATATGGCCCACAGCTTTCATCATCCACTTTCTAGTCTGCCAGCAATATGGTATTCAGCTAATCTAATACATTGTTATTACGGATTTGCCGCGCTATCTATAGGTACGCGTATTCCTAGGAATTAGATTAGGAACGAAACAAAGATTATGAAACGGTAGGAGAAAATTTATGCTGGAGCAAGTTTAATTAATACCAGAAGACGTAGGAAAGATAGCTCTCGCTTTTAGAGTGCATTGTATTTCTGCAAAGACTTCCAACGAGGTTGGCAACATTTTTCGGTAGTTGAGATAGCATCACGCCTATAATCCTCGAAGGATTAGGCCAAGGTGTACCTAATAGGACAACCACATTTCGCCGGTTTTGTTTGTTAAGTCTTAATTATGACCATTTGACCAACCAGGCTGTCTCCAAGTAGCGCTTGTAAATCCAATACTCTTTATTTTTTAGGGTTCCGTACCTCAAAAGGAAAAAACGGAACCCTTATAGGATCACTTTGTTGTCCGTCTGTCTGTCTGTCAAGACCTTTTTTCTCAGGAACGCGTGGAGGTATCAAGCTGAAATTCATATCAAATACTCAAGTCTATGGTCTCTTGGAGCTGTGAAAAAATCAAACTTCTAAGTCAACGCGATCAAAAGATACTCCCGTTTATGCCGCAAATTTTCGACACTCGCAAGGGAATCAAAACCTACAGGGTACTTCCCGTGAACTCAGAATCTTGAAATTTGGTACGAAGCAACGTCTTATAGCATAGATAAAGGAATAATTACGAAAACCATAAATTTTTAGTTACATCAAGATACTCCCGTTTATGCCGCAAATTTTCGACACTCGCAAGGGAATCAAAACCTACAGGGTACTTCCCGTGAACTCAGAATCTTGAAATTTGGTACGAAGCAACGTCTTATAGCATAGATAAAGGAATAATTACGAAAACCATAAATTTTTAGTTACATCACATAATATATTTTTTTTACGGAACCCTCGGTGCGCGAGTCCGACTCGCACTTGGCCGGTTTTTCTTTAATTTTCCGACATCGCTAATAGATCGTACGGATTGTATCTTTGTTTATTTGTCCTGTGAGGTCATAATATAACGATACACTGTCTACTTCATCTTCCTAAATAATGTTCGTCATGAATATCTTCTATTCATCAGAGTTAACTACAGTGTTTACAAAACGCGTTCGTTGACCGTAACGCTCTACTTTCAAGGGATTTTCTGCAATATCAAATTAGACATAATTGTCTATAATTCATTCAAATTCGCAATTTTTGAGGCAGAAATCTACACCAAGAGTTATCATTATCAAAACACAAAAAAACCTATTGAAGACAGACATTAACAGAAGTTCCTTCGTTCTTTATAAGTCACTTTGACAATGTTTTGGCCTATACGAGTATAAGACAAGTACGTTACAAGTCTGTTTGTATATTTAACAAGTACCTAGTACACAAGGCTGAAAGGGATGCCGGACACAATAACAGTTACCACGCATTCAGTTCATCTGTTTCATCGGTGGGTAAATTTGGATGTGGTGGGTGCTATTGGGTTTTTCATTAGAAATTTCCCAGTAGTAGCCCGGAGTTTCGAAGTTAGCGGTATAGTACCCCCGTGCCTCGTAAAGCACGTTAAGCCGTTGGTCCTGCGCCTGATCTCTCTCCGGTCGTGTCGGATTGCCGTCCCATCGGACTATGAGAGAAAAGGAACAGAGAGTGCAACTGTGACTGCGCACACACTTGTGCACTATAATATCTCCCGCGCAACTCTGCTAAGATTGGCCGCCGTGACCGAAAACGGTCAGGAGGACTACTAATTTTAAAAAAAGTCTCTGATATTTGTTTTGATGTGAAGGTTGTAGGAAACAGCGGATTATACCCGAATAGATATTTTCTATATGGGGCTCAGAATGATGTACTGACCACGAGGCAAGCTTTTGTGCATCGGTGTCCGTTCCACCCTATATAAGTATTCATCATCAAGGATATCTGCCCAATCTTGACACAGAGTCACCAAATATGCTTCTACAGTAAGCTAATTTATTCTGGGATCTTCTCACGACTGTAACTAGGTAGTCCTTCTAAAAAATCAAGTTTACTTTGTCGCACAATACAAACAGCTATACATTAGTATGACCGGCACAAATATTAATGAACAAGGAGACAGGTGTGAAACATTTTAAACGTAATAAAAATCTGCCCTACCTAGAACATAAAAACTACGACGCGTATCTTATGCCACTTAAGCTTGTGGTCATCAGCATTCAGCGTTGAATCAGTCAATAACATAAATCAATATTTTATCGATTAACATTAGCAAACATTTGCGTTAAATGTTTTATACAGATTATAGGTACGTTATTTTTCAATTATTTACTAATGAATCTACCATAAAGTTGATGACTGTGATTACCTTCGTATACCAGAATGGATTTAAGCTAATAGCAAACCTACGCATGACTGTTAAATCAAACAGTGTCATGTAGGTAAGGTAATCAAGCCTTATATTCTAGGGCTATGATGGAGTCGACTTGGTAAGAAGATTTGACAGAGCATTTTTAACCTTGGACCTGTCATGTGTTTATTAGGTATCTGATTTGATATAATCTTTAGTGGAGGGCAAGGGCCACCATTTCTCCCTTTATCCGATTACCCTATCTCTATCTTAATAAAGGGGTATGCTTTCGTGATCGTCTGGTGTGGGCATGGTGATTATCTTATCCCTCCCCTTTTTCTTTGTCACCTTTTACAACACCATATGAAAACCTAGTGTAGTGGCGCTACAAAAAGTACTACAGCGACAGAACAAAAGTGATACGGCGCCAAATATGTCATAAATGATGACCAAACAATGAAGAACTATTTTCTCCGGGACTTAGATCATATAGAAAAACCTGACAACAACTGTCGGGCAGTAACCCACCAGACACAACACCTGTCTTGTCGAAGGATCCTCCCTTTTCGATGGAGTATTTAGGAACTTCTCACCCTGTTCCACATACCCTATACTACCTACCCTTTCTTTCCTACTCCTCCGCTATTCTTTTCTGATTAATTTCGTTGCGGGATCCAAGACAGTTAAATCGCTTCTCTGGGACTTCGTCGAGCTTCATTGTCTCGGCGCTTTTCTTGTGGTCGCCTCTGTTGATTCTGGCTAACAGGAGTTACAGTGGTTTGGGAATAGTGTGGCGGGCTTGTCCCAATAAAAAAAAAATACCCTATACTAGTAATGACCTATATTAAACCCTCACCTTTTTAGGGTTCCGTAGTCAACTAGGAACCCTTATAGTTTCGCCATGTCTGTCTGTCTGTCTGTCTGTCTGTCTGTCTGTCTGTCTGTCTGTCCGTCTGTCCGTCCTCGCTTAATCTCTGTGACCGTTAGCACTAGAAAGCTGAAATTTGATACCAATATGTGTATCAATTACGCCGACAAAGTGCTAAAATAAAAATTGGAAAAAAATGTTTTATTAGGGTAGCCCCCCTATATGTAAAGTGGGAAGTGTTTTTTTTTTTAATTTTAACCCTAACGTGTGATATATTGTTGGAAAGGTATTTAAAAATGAATAGGGGTTTACTAAAATCATTTTTTGATAATGTCAATAATTTCGGAAATAATCGCTCCAAAAGTAAAAAACAAAGCGTCCCCCCCCCCCCTCTAACTTTTGAACCATAAGTTTAGAAAATACGAAAAAAATCTGAAAAGTAGAACTTTATAAGGACTTTCTAGGAAAATTATTTTGAACTTGGATGGAAACAACAGATGGAAACAGCAGTTAACCAATATAATTTGGTCCCTGAATCGTATGAGCGCCTATACAATCCAGAGGTCAAGTTTCATTGGCCCGTATTTCAAACAAAAAAATAATTATTACTACGGAACCCTACACTGAGCGTGGCCCGACACGCTCTTGGCCGGTTTTTTTACTTTAAGACCGCTACCATTTACCGGTCATCATAACTGCATCACTCCTGACATTGGCACGTCACATCCATAATTAAAGCAAGCAACAATAAATTCATAAGGTGCGCAGCGCGAGCCATAGAGTAACGCTCGAGCAGTGATGCAAGACGTGCCGCGGAGCGCGACCTGCCTTTCATATTATGAACATCGCTTGTGCACTTGTTCTGAGTTAAAGTTAGGTGGTATTAAAGTAATGCGCCCTTTAGGAATATTGTCCGGAAGAGTTTAGACTGGATCTAAAGGTTCAGGTCTAGGTCACCTTCGGAAGTCGGTGACTTGTTTGTTTCATTGTCAGTTTTTGCTACCTCCTTCTTTTTTGAAGTCATCTCATAAAAAGCTAACGTTCGCTACGATTTATTTATTTTTTTGGGAGGTGGGAAATCATGAAATGATTCCTCTCTGGGCAGTGCGGAAAGGATTGTCATACTTCTATTGACTAAAAACCACCCATGTTCCTTTTTAGCCCTCTCTATATGTCCGGGGCCGCGGACTCTCTTTCGACCAACCTGCAGGCTCTCTTGGTCTACCTCAGGATAAGTTTCAGCCTCAGTCTAACTTCAAGTATATAGATTTGATACAAACAACTTGGACTCCCCTAAAGCTAATTTCAGACAGGCATATAACCACGTCCTTTATGAGTGGTCTTCCTGCTACATAAGGTCTCCTATTTATGTCTAAACCAACTGTGGTATCCAACAAAATTGCTTACTCCACGGCGGCGTACGACTAAAACTAGAAAGAGAAAACAGTTCAAAAGGAAAGTAACAATATGTTACTTACTGGCCAAACACATATATCCATATTTGACTACGGTACATAATATCAATCAAAGACTTACATAACACAAATATCCATAAAAAATCAACAATAGTAATAATCAAAATGCATCAATCTTCGTTAGTACAAACTTCATTCATACGATTGCAATAACAAAATTATTGTTACATAAAACGTAGCGGCATTTACTTTGAAAGTTGTTGATAGGTTTTATTGAGGCTATATGTAAATAAACTTTGACTTTATTGCCTTACATAACGTCACACCTGTAATCCCTTAAGGGTTAGGCAGAGGTGTACCTAATCCATACTTACTAATATTATAAATGCGAAAGTAACTCTGTCTGTCTGTTACTCAATCATGCCTAAACTACTGAACCAATTTGCATGTTTGCTATGGAGATATTTTGATACCCGAGAAAGGACATAGGCTACTTTTTAATAATAAAAAAAAACTTTATTCAAGGGGTTGAAAGGGGGGTACGAAAATATTACTTTTGGTCGCGATAATCGGCATCGGTAGCGATTACCGACATCCGCGCGGTTGAAACCGCGGGCATCAGCTAGTAGTACATAAGTACACCCACATATCTCCAGATATATTAAAGGCCGCCTAGAAGGGGTGAGCCCAGCTAATAGCTAATCGCTTTATGGCTACTACTAAGAAATTCCTGACGGAAGTACCCAATAACAGTTTACCCGATCCGAGAATCGAACCCACGACCTCATGCACAACCAACAGTCACGCTTCAACGCGTGAACGAGGCAGTTTAATACCAAAGACCACTGTGCCAGCGTGATATGGAGTTATGGACCACACATTCTCAGATAAGAGAACTATGTTCTAGCAATGGGAACATTATACACTAAATATGTGTAAATCAGCGAATCCTGAATTGAAGGCCTCTCATCTGCAGACGTAGCGAGGGTCGTCCCTCTGGTACTTAGACCGACGGACTGAAAGGTGCTGGAATAGACTGGATGCAGGAAGAAAGACTGAATGTTATAGTGTTGTAGCGAAGATCGGGAGAGGCTTCTATCCAGCGGACGATAGGCCGAGTTAATTGATTGACCATAATGATTATACGCCAAGAGATAAACAAACTACAACCTAACACCCTTTTTACGAAGAACATAACCACAATCCGGTCCTAATTGACCAGATTACGAAACTAGGTATTCAGGCAACAGATCGAGCAGGTTGTAAACAAAGTAATAAAATATCAAACGCCTTTACGGGTTTACCGTTCGATGCCAATTGCTGTATCTGCGCAGAATCTTAGAAACAGTACGACGAAACTTTAGAAGCTCTGCTTAAAATAACTTGTGCTACTATAATAAACTAAGTAAATAAATGAACTATGGATTGTATAGGTACTACCCTATATATTTTTTTAAAGTATGGAATTTTGGATGATGATAGAAAGACAGTGGACTATGACCTGTATTAGGATATTTAGGATACATTTTATACTGGCAGTACGTTCCCGTGGGACCTAAATTTCAACGCGGGTGAAGCCGCGGGTAAAAGTATAATTACAAGTTTTTAATCTCACGAGCAGCGGTGGCCCAGTGGTGTCGGCCCGGACTTACGAACAGTAGGTCGTGGGTTCGAACCCAGGCCGGCGCATTACTTTGTGTAATTAATTTCATCACCGCTGCTCTCAAAACGGTGAAGGAAAACATCGTGAGGAAACCGGCATGTCTTAGAACCAAAAAATTCGAAGACATGTGACATCTGCCAATCCGCACTGGGCCCGCGTGGTGGATTATAGCATTTATAGCCCATCCCTTTCCTAGAGAGGAGGCCTGAGTCCCTGCAGTGGGAACATTATAGGCTGATGATGAATCTCACTAACTCTATCATACACACTGAAAATCAGGAACACGAAACGAAAAGTAAACATAGGATGAAATATGCCGTTTTCAGTGTTTATGATAGTAAAAGTATGAATTGTAAAGTCAAGACGTTGAGTAAGCTCATGGATCAGGCATAATGCAGTTTAAAGCTAAATGCATTTTGCAATTAACAGTCAAATAGTGGTAATTGAGGAATTATTAAGCCATTTGCGGTACACAAGTCCGAGCTAATAACATACATAAAATGATAAATGCATGTTAAATGTGTTACATTATGACGCCGTCTATAAAATCTAGGGTTTAATGATTGAGATTTGAATTTGTAATTGATGTCGTCACTGACATAAATGTATGGAGTACTATAATCATGTAGGTAACAAATATTATGTGAATAGTTTCATAGAAATCATAATAATACTGTAAACGTAAATCAAAGACTTGTTATTATTGTGTTACGTGTATGAATGTTTAATATGTGTGAGATATAAAGCACCACTCCGTCACTGGTAACTCTGTTAGAGAATAATTATCTACATGAACCTTCCTATGAACTTATCACTAATCTCACCCAATGTCTAATCGTATTCGTTAGATTCTACCAAACAATCCTGAACAGATCTGACCTGTTCCAGTTCATCGTGACACCAAGACAACTTCAAGCGTATATAATTTTCCTGACGCTCTCACATCAACTGGTTCCTAAATATTTTACCCAGTATTAATTTAACACCTTACTACAATATTTTCTTTTAACTTTTCCAGCACAAAGTCGAGTTCGGTCCTGAGCGGCGCTGACAAGGAACCTGTGCCGGCGCCCTCACCTGCAGACTCCGGAGTTGCTGAGCTGGAGAGAGATCATCATGATTATAGGTAAGGATCACCGTTACCTATGGGGTTCGTTATCGTAACACCTAGGTATACCTTACAAGGTTTTGACCGACTGGTGGCCAAAGTAAGGCCAAAAATACCAGGCAACCCAAAGCTCGTTGGATCGACGATAGTGTCAAAGAAGCGGAACGAGAACACCTGGATAAAGGACGCACAGACCCGGAAAGTGAGCCAGAAAAAAAGTAGGCTAATATGATGATGATGATAGCATACGGCGGCTATATAGACAAATAGCTAAAGTGTGTGATTGATAAATAGAGATGTTGTGAACAGAAGGGAAAAGTCTTGAAGAGGTCATACCATCAATTTGGTATCAATTTGATCCGATACTTTGATCAGATTGAATGATGACGATGGTTAAATATAAACTGACCGTGTAATACTAATTGACCTAGATTGTTAACTGGGTATTCGGAAAATAAATAAACTACCAATTTTCGACACGCTCAGAATTGTCTTCCATGATGCTACCTCCTCGTCTAGCGCTCTCTCTTCAAGTTTCATCAAAGACAACTTAGATTACAAAGTAAAGTTTTATAAGCTGACATTCATGATTTTAAACTATCTAACCACAAGAACCTGGTTTCCATAGAGTAGAGGTTGCGGCTGTTTGTAGGGCAAACGTAGATTATGCACAGTTAGGCTCAACCAGCCATAACCAGTGGCAACCACCGTATGATTGTCGTCACACATATCGACCGCACTGTGGCGTTTGAAGTCTATCCCAAATTACATCAACATCTGAAGAGTTAGGTACAATAAGATTTCACAGTTATCTAAATGAATAACGTCCAGTTCCTAAAACATTTTGCTATATTATTGTTAAATGCCCGGAAAATGCTGTAATTTGGTAAATTAATTATTGGCAGTCTTACCAGCTGAGTTCTGACTTGTGTTTAATTTTGACATGTCGATCAGTTTCGCTCTAGAAACCAGATGATATGGCTGTTATTTTCCAAAGTGTAGTAAACTAGTAACTACAAGCCACTTATAATAATATGTTGGAAGCACAAATATCATTACAGACATTTTCTATTTCCTAGACGCCAAAGCTAATTTTCTAATAGATAAAACAATAGGCAATAAACAGCCTAACCATCACTGTATACATTCTTCATCTATAAATATTCAACTCTCGAGTATTTTAGTAGGTATTGGGTTACGAGGTTTCACGGTGGACCGCTATAAAATTGTGCAGATCCGTACATCTGAGAAAGGAATATATTATACTTTCTAATACTATATCTAGGTTTAAGAGTAAGACAAAACTAGGAGTCGATTCACAGTTTTAACAGAAATAGGTTTTGACTTTGAGAAACTCATTCATACTTTCTCGACGTCATAATGATCTGATAATCGAATTAAAAGTTAGAGCAACGACCTGGTGAACATTAGATATGTGGGAGGCACAACACCGGTCGATGTGACCATGCATGGAATAGGCCATTGTCCAGCAATCAACATGTTCCGGCTAAATAAAGAACAAAATCATTCATCTCCTGACTCCTACAAAAGCGGATCTTTAAATGTCTTTGTACAAACCACCTTATCTAATGACTCCATATAGAAGGATGGATCAATACATAATGTTCTAATTCAAACCTCTGCAAATTCCAGCACAACGGAACGCGTCCGCAGTCACGAGGTCCGCGTCCGCGCCGCACGAGGTCTGATGATGCAGAGCTTCGGGCGCTCGCGGGACGAACGTGACGCAGAGTTGGCGCGAGTGCGTCGTGACCGCGCGTTACTGCGACAGCGGCTCGAGGATACCGAGTGGAGTCTGTGTCAGAGGGCTGGCGAGATCGCCTTGTTGAAGACGCAGCTTAAAGATGCTCAGGTTGGTTGAGAGGTTTTAAAAAATTTGGTAATGCATGCCAAGGTGCGATTTACCTCAGAATACTTTGGACACAGTAGTTAGTAGACCTTAGTAGTTACTAGTGTTTATTTTCCATCTAAATATCCATATGTAGAACTTGACAAGAGATAGACTCAATTTTATCAATAACTGAAGATGTTGACAACAATAAAAGATATTAAAGACAATGCTCATAATAATGGTATTATACTGGACACAAAATTGAGTATCTATGTATTATCATCCGATTTTTTCAAAGCTTTTTTAATAATAGCATCGTTTTGTTTCACTGCACAAAACCTTATTAACATGTTCTTGTCTTTGATTCCAGAATGAACAAACAGCAAAGGGACACGAGTACTTGACACTGAAGGCTGACTGCCGCCAACTGCGGGAAGTCCTCGACAAGAAAGAGAAAGAAATCATGAGACTCCGAGCAGAAACGGAAGAAAAGGAGAAATCCATCAACCGACTGCAATCAGAAGTGGACAGACTTTCTAATGACCTCATGGAAAGCGTCTCAGACCTCACCAAGACCAAGGAGTCCAGCAAGAATGAAATCGAAAGACTAAAAACTGAACTGAAGGAGCTACGGCAAGAACTGTCAGACATCTCCCTCAGTGGGTACGAAGGCATCGAGTGCGGGAGGACCATGCGAGGTATCTACGACGTCTGCAAGACAAACGAGTACCATTGGAACTCCAGCGATAGTGCGCTAGAAGACGCAGAAGTTCAAAGACTGAATGGAGAACTCCCCGACTCTTGCAACGAACCCTGCGCCGCCACCGCCATCGTCGACAGACTCAAGTGCGAGCTCGAAGCTAAGGAAACCCAGTTCAACAGCGAAAGGAGAAAATGGTCCGAAGAAAAGGACAAAGTACTCCGATACCAGAAACAGTTACAACTGAACTACGTCCAAATGTTCAAGAGATCTCGCACTTTAGAGGCAGAAGTCGACGGCCTCAGATTAGAACTAGAATTATGCAACAAGAACATGAAAAACCTGAACAAACATGGCAAGACTATCGAGCTATAAACACTACCAAATTCAATAATTTAATATTTATATTTAAATGGCTATTTTTCTAATGTAAATATAAATTAAGAGAAAAGGCGAGATGGCTTGTTAGATACTAATGTTAACAACGTCACAAATACAAGTGATGAAGAGAGAGTGATCGAAGTGGAAGATGATATTAATCAAAGTATGGCAGATCGTGGTTTGAGGAAAGTAAACTATGACGATTTCTTGCCTTTAGATGACAATATAATACTGTAGTTGAGTTTATCAAAGTTATGTTAGATTATTGCCGTCATAATACTCAACTAGCAGAATTAGGAGGGACGAGCGTGTGAACCAATTGCAGACAAGACAAAATGTACTCAAACTCGTTTACGCAATCGTTGAATTGTTTTATGAAACTATGTTCATTTCAGATGTCGATAGGAAAGTTAGAATTGCTTGGACGATAACCGTCGCCTTATATAAAAGTACCTGCCGAGCAAATAACGTGAAATCGCTAGTTTCATCAACTATTTAATGTCTTCAAAATAACTTTAGCAAGTCTAAACGGGGACCAAAGGCCATACGACAAAAGTCTTCATTTTCGCAGGAAACTATCCTGAAGTACCTAACTAAAACTAAAATTGTGATCATTAAAACAATTATTTAATATCTGTAAACGTCAACAGATGTCGCTGAACTATTCTAAAAACCTCACGATTATAATCTTACGCATGCGTCTTTCATTTATGTATTAATGAACGATTATACAAATACCAGACAATTGGTTCACACTCCCACAGTCCATTGTACATTGTATTAGAGTTATGTTGATCGTACTTTTGTAACGTAGAGAGTTAAGTTATTAAGTAATAAACTTCTTTGAAATATTATCTTCTTTTTTGTTTTGTTTATTATCAGCTGATATCTTTAATATTCTAGCATACATACAGTCTCCATCTCTCCTTTATTTGTGCAGTTTTCCAGCCCAACGATTCAATCGCTACTGGTAGCGCCATCTATTGATTTTTTCCGGAAACAACAGTTTACCTTGGGATTCTCTAGAAGTTTCAAAGTATGATTCGTCATGCAGAATCAGAATGAAAATGGCTGTCGTTAATATTTCATACAATAACCTAAATGGGGACTTGAGAAGTAAGACTCAATATTTCTCCAATTCTTATGTAGGTACTAGCTGATGCCCGCGACTTCGTTCACGTGGAAATTTTGATGAGTGACTGTCTCGTTGATTGAGTGACAGTGAAATTAGTGATAGCTTTGATTTCCACATCCAGATCCATCCTGTTCCAGATCTTCAAATTTTATACGACAACAGAGAGTGCTCATCAGGCTGAACAATTCTTGCTAAGACGTCATTCCTATATATGTTATAGTGTAGCTGGGCTCTTGGAGTTCCACATCAGGTGTTCCAGATCTTCGAATTTATTCTCTTCGCAGAAAATGCTCATCACGTGGAACAATTTTTGCTATGGTACCATTTTTGTCAAGTATCTCTTATAGTTAAGCTGGGGTATTCAAGTTTCCAAGATAAATTATAGCCTATATGTTGGCCAGACTTAATATCTATACAACAAAAAAAAAACCATTCAAATCCGTCGAGTAGTTCCAAAGATTAGCGTGTACAAACAAACAGACAAACAGACACACAGACAAACAGACAAACAGACAGACTTTTTTTTTCGATTCGTGCTCTATTACTGTTTCTAAACCCCCCTCAATTATTATTTTTTTAATATATTCAATGTACAGACACAGTTTTTTTTACTGTTTTATTATATGTATATAGATGTATAGATATAGATTAGGTGAAAAGGTTTGCTTTAGTTAAAAAAAAAACTTCATATAAGTGCCACGTGTTTATTGCAGACACACTTGCATACATTGGGGCAGAACTATTCAAATATTCCTAAAAAAATGAGATCAATGAGCACATGGAAAATACCTAGAGCTAAAGGAACTTCTTTTTAAAACTTAGGTTTAAAGCTAAGACCTAAGTTTCTTCCGCGGAAGTTGAAACCATCGCCTAGTTTGTCAACGTTCTGTCTTGACGATTTCGCTGGTTCCACCTGAAAATAATATTGAAAAATTACGCACTTTTCATTAAATTATATTTATAGCCACAGGTACCTATCTAAAAACTTAAATGTCGATGTTCATGATTGTGTCTGATAATAAGCACAAACAGCTCGCTAGATTGCGTGTAAGCTCATAAGTTTTGAAAAGGTCTTGTAAAATTGGTATTGGTATTGGAATTGGAATTTGGATAAGCATAAGAATACGAATTTGTAAGACATACCTAAGTACTCAAACATGGCCACCGCCATTCGTATATAGGCTCTTTTAATGATAACCATTGCAGCTATTTACCCTATCTAAGTACCACCATCTTGACATGCAGCAGGTTGTGAACTATTGCTGCATCATGACCTATACTGATTTATTCAGTAACTGGATGGTTGAGAAAGTCAGATCAGGCACAGTTGCTTTAGGTATTCTGCTGTAGGTATTTGGTTAGCCTCTATTTGTTTTATTGGGACAAGCCCGCCGCAGCGAACACTTTTCCGAAATGACTGAGAAACAGAGGCGACCACCAGAAAAACGACGAGACAACAAAGCTCGACGAAGTCCCCGAGAAACAATTTAACTGTCTTGGATCCCGCAACGAAATAAATCAGATAAGAATAGCGGAGGAGTAGGAAAAGCCTAATTTCCACTTGGACAACAGCATAATAATATTTCCCAATTAAGTCAACTTGGAAGCCCACTCCAAACATTACCTGAGTAACATGAACCACATCGCCCACCACGGGTCTCTTCCTCCACTTATACCACCAGTACTCCACGCCCAGGGTCACACAAGCCAGTCCGATGCCCATGAATATGACGATGAACACTCCTCCGATGTTCTGGATGGAGATCCCGTCAGACTGGTCATCCTGCTTCTCGCATTTCATCGACTCTGGGTTGTTGTTCCACCATATCTCTTTGAGCTTCTCCAGTTTACGCTTGTTTAGGAGTTGCAGAATTCTGGAATATGAAATAGTAGTTTATTTAACTAGAGTGACAGTTTAATAAGTTAATAACCTATTAGGTTTAGGATATGCATATCAATTATTGTATGTGTGAGCAGCAGTTCTCTAGCTAGTAGTTTCTTCAGCATTTGATTCAATTTTATCTCATAGATGGGATTATAATTTACTATACCTAGTGGCAGAATAGGAACGCCAGACATTGTGAATATTAAACGTTGACAAATAAACACAAAACTGACACTTTTTCGGCAGGTGCTGCTTTAATTAACTTGTGAAATTGCTGGATTGTCGCTTGCCATCTGTAACCTGTCGATTTAAATGTACAGGCCGTTTGGTATTTTCCCATACCATTATCCATTCATTACACTCTCTATTGGTCTGACTTTTACATTTAAAAATACAACGAAAACTACGCATTATGGTACACCAGTATGATATTTCGCAGTTGCGTGGGCGTTTTATGACCTTAGACGACTAGATTGGATATAAGTGCGTAATACTACTTAGATTATGAATGACTAGGTGTTTCCTTCTCCTTGTAATATGATCCTACTCTAATAAATTGCTATCAGTTAAAACCGGAATAAATTATTGAAGCACATGAACTAGCCATTTATACCTACATAATTTTAAGGCCAAGGTCGGTACTCGGTAAGATTAAAGCAATGATTCCTACCGTTTTCTTGTTCCCCTTTTTTTTGGCGGGTGGGAAATCATTAAATAACCCTTCCCACTCTTGGGCAGAGCGAAAGGGAGTGTCAGACTTCAACTGACTAAAAGCCACCCATGTTCCTTCTTAGCCCTTTATGTCGAGGCCGCGGTATCTCTCTTGCGAACAACACGCAGTCCCGACGCGACGGGTTCTTGTTTCCCCTGACATGTATCTAATGCATTAATTTTGTATCTTTTCTTTAAATAGTAAAATGTTACTTTTCGTTGCCGTAATATCGCCGATTACTTCTCAATAGTGGATTTCAATGTGGTTCGTGGATGTGACCACCCATTATTACATGCCGAGTTTCCTTCATTCTTTGGAAAGCACGCCTTTAGTCCCGGTTGGTATTTATAGATCTATGACGACATAGTTACTGGTAATCAGTGGCCCGAAGGTCTGACAACCACTCTTACCAAGGAATATTGTACTGACTGGATTGTAGAGGTCAGATAAATTACCAGTATTCAGGTGAATCCAGTTAGACTGGAAACCGACCCTAAAATAGTTGGGAAAGGCTAGGCAGATCCATTTATCAGCAGAAATCTCGATGTTTTGACATTTTGCCGCTTCAGTAGATGAAAAAAATGCAGTCGATCGAAAAGGGGATCGCTACTGTACCTATCTATTTACATCTACATAATTATATTATGTGTAGTACCTATGTATATGGATTTCATAAAGCTTTTGATCGATTGGACCTTGAAAGAACTTTCATCCCATACATTTTTAATGTTACCTACCTTACTTTTCTTTGGTCAATAGAACGGCGATCGATTTAAACAAATTCAAGTAAACAGAATTATATCTTACTATAATATCGAAAGCATGCTATGTTGGTAAATAAACATGTCAAAGTATGACACATCAAAGTACTTAATAATTTTCTTTGAATAACGGAGAAAATTGCTTCTAGAAAATACGACAAATTGTGTCTTATCATAGAACTTCATAGAATTAAACTAAGTACCTATGTTCAGTTCAGTCGGCAACTTTAGTTCAGTTGCCGAGGATATTTTTTCATGTTGAGCTGGTATTTCCTTTCAGTAGAATTTTTCTCACTGCTGGGCGCTTTGCATAATAGTGGGATACTGAACAGGCTAACAAAAAAAAAACTTTCTCATTGCAGACATGAAAATCGTCTTCTTCTTAGCGTGTCGATGACAATTTAAATTGAATCAGCCCTAAATTTGGCGACGAGTTTCGCTCTTTCAGTAACGTCCATATCTGCTCATGTCATGTGCAAGCAACAGGCAGGACACGATTTCTAGTGTCGCAGTGAACTGGAATTAATTTTTGTAAAGAAAATGAATTCACGAACTAAGTGTTACTTAGTACTTAAATTGTATGATAATACGAAGATATTAAGAGTTTCAAGAATGAAAACAGTATTGACCATTACTTTAATTCGCAAATAGAAATACGCCTTAGGCAAATTAGGTATTGGTATTATAAACAATTTATACGGGGAATCGGAAAATGTCAAAACGGTCACCTTTAGCTACCATTTGCATAGCACGTTACCCGCTTATAGTATTTATATCAGCTTAGTTCTAATCTAGCAGCGAAATCTACCTTTTATTCGTAGAATTCATAACATCACGCTTTGTAATCCCCGAAGGGTTAGGCTGAGGTGCACCAACAAGTCTTAGGGGGCGAGCCTAAAGCTACCGGGGCTACCACTGAGAAATATCTGACGAAAAAACCCAACTACACTTTGCCCCATGCTAGACAGCGATGAATTCTTCATCATTAATGTGATGAAATCAATCTGAGGAATCGTTCAAAGATAATATGAGATTCTTACAGCCAGTTCCTTTATGACGTAGAGCTCAATAGATGAAAGTAGTAGGTAAAGATTATAAGGAGTCATCCTGGACTTACAACTAAAAAGTGGGAAAAATTGAGGAAAATCAATACTTTTATGTAATTTCATTAATTTAAAAAAGGAAGGAAGCATGGCTTGCACTCCTTTTTACCCGACTGCGCAAAGCAAAGAAGGGTTATGTGTTTATCAGTCTATGTATGTATGTATGTATGTATGTTCCTATGTGGCATTGTAGAGGCCAAACGCCTTGGCCGATTTTGATGATCCGTACGTCAATCGATTCGTCTTGACCTCGCGAGTGTCACTAAAAACATTACAATAAACAATACTCACTATAGTAACAACTAGTCGCCATATTGTCAAAATGAAAAAAAAAAAAATTGACTCACCATGTCAAGTGGGGTATCGTTGAATAGGTATTTGAAAATGAATATTAGGTTTCCTTCATCATTTTTCATTTTATAAAACCGTTTAGGATATATAACGATTTAAAGTTATTAGAACAAACAATATCGCATTTCTTACTTATAACCGGATTCTTTTACGTGTACGGAATGAATATAAAATCGAATCGAAATCTACCGTCTTATAATAGTAATAAGTATAACGAAGTTAATGAAAACCGACTAAAAAGTGTTAAATAAAAAAATGTAGTTAAAAAACTAAAAAACCCGACTGAAAAAACGGAAAAGCAAAAAACAAGCACATTTTAAATTAAACAAAACTTGGAAGCAGGCGGGGTTCATTTGAATATTAAATTATGAAATGAAAATAGAATGGACCCCGCCTGCTTACAAGTTTTGTTTAATTTAAAATGTGCTTGTTTTTTGCTTTTCCGTTTTTTCAGTCGGGTTTTTTAGTTTTTTATCAGATCAATTCTCTTTTATTCACTTGTGTCAGCAATGACCCAATTTGTAAAGTAGGTCTGCCCAAAACCGGGGCGACCCTCATCAGAACCTTGTTAGTATTTATTTATTAACAGCTTTTTTTTATATAGGGCAAACCCCTGTAATCAATGTGTAAGTCAAAGTCAAATCTTTTATTTCAATTAAGCCATTACAGGCACTTTTGAATGTCAGAAGGACGGAAGAAGAACGAAACTATGAGTGCAATACTAGTACTTACCTACTTATTATTTCTCGATATCTTCCCACGTACCTACCTACCAATTTTGTTTCTAATTACCTACACTAATACGAAGCGTCGCTATGTCATTTTAGTTCCCGCGTAAAAAATTACATTGCGTACACAGAATTACGGAAAATTTCTCAACTACGCATAATTTCATCAGAAAGAATTTTTATGAACATTATTTCAGTCACGCTTCTGCCTACGATCGTAAGGAAGCCGCGAGTTCACATAAATATTGTCTATGGACGAAAAAATGGCGGGAAGTCGTGAAATAAAGTTCAATGACCGACAATTTAAACTTGTGTTTAGGCTATGTAAACTGAACCCAGATGCGTTCTGTAAAGAAACCTGAAGTCTGTGTATTTAGCCGAAATATGGTTCAACGGACAACACTGAGAAACGTGTAGGTACGATAAAATTTGTGCAATTATGTACTGGACATTTAATGGTAATTTAAAAGATTAACTAATTAGCATCACCTACAGTGGAACGACACGTAACCTGATAATTATTAAACTGAAATTTTCCTTATTTGCACATGCACTTAATATTCTTAATACTGAAACTACACCTGATATTGAAAACAGTCAATGTTTTCAGGTCTATATTATCGTACCTACGTATCTACTTATTAAAGCATACATTAGGCTCATGATTAATCATTAACTACTTCTTACACACGAGTAAATACCCCTAGAAATAAAATAAAAACACAGAATACTCACGCATTATTAAACTGGTCTTTCAACGGAGAACCTTGTTGAACGGCTATTGCATACGGTTTCCTCGAGAACTCGTCTCCAACTGACTGAAGATCACAGCTGGTCATCACATGGTACTTCACATCTGTCGCGTCTCCCAACCAGGCGAAACCTTCGCTGGAACTCTTGGAATCCCGCACTCTTTGAATCGCTTCTTCAATCGTGTTGGGCAGAACTGCCTCTTCCATTGCTTGCCACATTTTGGAGTACTTGTCGCTGACTGGGTAGTCCCATACTGCTAGTTTTGCGCGTTCCACTTCTTTTAGACTGTCGTTTAGGCTCATTTCTTTCCATATTCTGGAATTATAATGTTTCTATTAAAAAATCCGGCAGTTACAAGCCTGCAGCGTTAAAAACATAACAGGAAAATGTAGATTATTATATTACACACATGTTTTGCAGACTGTAATTGGGTCTTTATTTGATAGGCACTGAATAAAATATTTCGATAATCTCACTACCACGGTATGTGCACTGTTTGAAGTCACTTGCAACAGTGACGTTTTTGATTAATATGACAAAGTGCACACTGGTCTACGTTGACTCAATATCATTATAGTTCGTTGCACCTGATCGAAAACGTCTGAGCACAAAATGACACTGTGCTATGAGACAATAGCTCGTTAAACCCACATTAATATTCATTGCACCATTTGTGTACGAAATAAAACTGAAAGAAACACAATATAATTCAATGGAACTCGAAATCGAGTCATTAGTCTTTTCTTAGTGACGCGGAAGCAGTTTCGCATTATAATGATTATCTCAAAATGCTCAAGGCTTTTGAAAAAACTCACAATGAGTATTTCTATGTAAAAAATAAGGCAGGTAATAACCTCGTGACGATGGCTACGTCATTTGGTAAATCGTACGGTTTGGTAATTTTAAGCAATCTCATAAGCGGTCACTGAGTGCTCTTTATTTCGGACTGAATAAGTTTATTTCAGAATGATCCATTTTAATAGAATAACCACGGAATTTCTTGCCGGTTCTAAATAAAATATTTTGATGGGATTTGAAAATTTTCGAGTGCAACAAAGATTTTATGAAACTGCGCTGAACCCAAATAAATTGGGACAAAGGCAAAAGGACGAGGTCAGCGTGCGAATAAACTAATCAGCCAGTATAGCTTCTCGTACAGCGCAGTGAGGTGTCGACATGGGATTGGTTCGAGCACCACCTATATTTAGGATTGTTCTATGCATTTCAAGATAAGAATAGGAATAGGGGGGACCTTGACCGGGAGCTGACTAACTTCACTTTTTATTTAAGACTTGGATGAGAATGAGTATGCACGTTCTAAAATAGTATTTTTAAACGCGATTCAACTGAAGTTAGTCTCTCAGTTGAATTGAAACGTCAACGAAAACGAAACGAGCGTATCGGACACCTTAAATTATTCGCCATTTTGATCAGGTATTCCACTTTGTAAGTAGATCAGTGACGTAAATGCATAACTTATTTGTGGCGAGTAATATAATTATAATGGCTGTCAGAGCGACATGTTAATTCATAATTATATTGCATGCTTGTTTTCTTTTTCTGATGGGCAGAACTTGAAATAAGATTACCTTGGTTGGTTTGGTTGTAACCAAACTTGATGTCTTGAGCATTTGGTAAACAAAGGCCAAGGTAATCCACAGTTCAATGTCCACCTTGACTGTCAAAAAGTGGCTGAAGTGGGACATTTAAAGTTTGTCAAGCATTCATCGATATGACTCCGTAATCATAATACATATTTTTATAGGGATTTAATCGTAATCCTGCATTGGAATTGTTTTAAAAGATGTTTAAATCATCTTGGGTTAGGTTGGACCCATGAATACAAGCCTGGCGTATACCAACATGATTATCATCATCATCATTTCAGCCAAAAGATGTTTACTGCTGGACATAGGCCTCCCCTAGGTGACATTGACCGATCCCGTGCGTCTCGCATCCAGCAGGCCCCGCAACCTGGTCTTTGGTCCACCTAGTGGGAGGCTTTCCAAGGCAACGTCTTCTGGTTCACGGTCGCCACTCCAGAACTTTTCGGCCCCATCGTTCATCCGGTCTGCGAGCAATGATGTGCCCTGCCCACTGCCAATTTAGTTTGTAAATTCTTCGGGCTCGGTAAACTTGGTTCTCATAAGGATGTCTTCATTTCTGATGCGATCCCGCAAGGAGACTCCAAGCATTGCCCTCTCCATTGCCCAACACCATCCATATTTATACTGTGACCATACTATACTCATAAACCAACAAGTACGAGTTATAAATAGTCGACCAAGTAATCGCTTGACCACTCTACATTCTTGTTTCAAGGTATATTTTTGGTTCAAGATTAATTTGGAAGTTACAATTTATTGAGAATTTCTGCCTAGTAGTTTCTGGGTTTTACCTAGGTAACCAGCACATTATAAGAGTATCTGATAATCTCTTTTCAGCTCTAATCAAGGAACGAAGGACAAAGAAACGTAGAACTAAAATAAAATCCTAAGAATGAAAACACACATTGTCTATTAAATCCTTCACAAAGGCCAGTAAGAGCATTTTCTTCAATAGACTTCGGAGAGTGTGCGCAAGAGCTCCACGAGCTGATCCCACCAGCTCCCTTCTTCCATCGGGAGACTAGACGTACTGCAGGGTACCACCGATACCTAGTCGACATTCCACACATTCGAACGAAGCGCTTTGCTGGGTCCTTTATTATGCGCACAGCCAAGGAGTGCAATTCCCTGCCTGCGTCGGTTTTTCCGAGTTCGTATAACCCTAATCTGTTTAAGTCGCGAGTAAACAGGCTTCTACTGGGTAAGCTCGTTCCATCGTCGACATCATCTCTGCCCTTAGGGCAAGATTGAAGTCAAGAGCAAGCCCATTTATAATAAAAAAAAAAAGAATAATATGTAGAAACCGACTGATTCGCTTATCATTCTCGCGAGCGTTTAGAACAAGGGAAGTAGGTCACTAGTACATACTCTATGCATACTTATACATACGTGAGCGATAAACTAACACACGCGTATCACTACTTGTGGTCTATCGTAATCAGTGAATGTTACATCATTGTGCTGAGTTACTTTTGCTTCTGTATTTGTTTAGTTAGTAGGGCTAGTTCTGGTTCCAAACCTATGATGAAGAACCTTGGGAATCTTGGAAAAATTTATTTTTGTTTCACATTTCAAAAAACTCTTAGGATATATGAGCGTATAATATAATGTTTAGAGTTAAACTGGATAACAAACTTTTGAAGCGGTCACACAAATGTTAACAACGAAATTCAGAGATCGAATTCGATTTGGTAGCAAAACTTTGTTTGGCTTTTTTATTTCGGTCAGAGTTTCTTTTCAGGCCGGATGCGGAAATAGCTGCGGACATCAGAATTTGACAATACTTCAGCATATTATATTATGTAGGTATTTAGGTAAACCACCTAATTGGCCCAGTGATGGCGGCCCCGACTTGCGAACGTAGGTCGTGGGTTCGAACCGAACCCAGGCAGGCACATTACTTTGTATAATTAATTTCATCACCGCTACTCTCAAAACGGTGAAGGAAAACATCGTAAGGAAACCGGCATGTCTTGGAACCAAAAAAGACATGTGACATCTACCAATCCGCACTGGGCCTGCGTGGTAGATTATAGCCCATTCCCTCTCAATGTGAAGAGGCCTGTGTCCCAGCAGTGGTAATAGGATGTTGATGATGATGATGAACCACCTAATTTTAGTAGGTACCTAGCTATACTGGTCTTTACTCTTGTCTTGTTGCTTTAACTACAAACAACATCGTCGACATCATCTCTGCCCTTAGGGCAAGATTGAAGTCAAGAGCAAGCCCATTTATAATTAAAAAAAAACTACAAACATAACAACATCCTACCGTTTTATTCGTGTAGAATGTCCGGCTGCTAATGAGCGCATGACCGGTTCCTTTAGCCGTGACCTGACTATCATTTTTGGTGTTACGCGCAGCGACCTTCGTGTCACCTAGTGCAACCGGTAATCAAGTATGCAGCTATGCAAAAAATGCTGCAACATAAACTTGGTGCACTAGGTAGAGGTAATGCCGAAGCCATTCTGAATTTAAAATTTTCTTGAAACGTTGAAAGCGCGGGATTAAGTCAAGATGGCGACTGAGTTAATGTTGCATGTTTGAAAATTTCAGTGCAATTTAGTAGAAACATTCAAGTTTGATTTTCGCAGTATTGATTATTAATCTAGCTCCAAAGATAATTTTTTGTTCAGTCGCCTTTGATTATTATTATAATATTTGATGAGCCTACATCAAGTCCGCACAGTCTGAAGGTCTTTAAAGTTCTAATTACTAGATTACTAGGCAGTTGATGGAGTGGCTTATATATAATTATTCATACACAATTAGAACCTTGATAGAGTTAACTAGCTGGCAATTAAAAAACACAATCAGATCTCCCTCCAAACTTCCAGTTAAAAGACAAGTTTCTGAGGTAACTTCAAACTCGATGACGTACTCAGCAAATCTCGATTTATCAAAAATGTGCTTATCGTGTTGTCTTTTTAGCCTGATAAGGAAAAGTGCATAAAACCTGACCGATTAGAAAGCGGAAAATTAAAATAGGTAATTAACTGATTAAACTGAACGCAATCAGCACACTGCACAGGTCTAAAGAGCTGCCGGTTTCAAAATTCCATGGAAATGAGTTTCCTGCATTATTTTATCCACGTTCAAAAGTCAGCTTGAGGAAATCAACATCCCACCGCTGCCAAAAAACACGTTAATTTTCTCCAAAAACAAATAAAAGTTGCTAATTTTATAACAATCGAGTTGAATGACATTTTTATATTTGGTCGCAGATTGAGATCCGAAAAACAATGATAATAAAAAGACGTCCCTTATCGCATTAAATGAAAGTGCCTGTGCCGTTTGACCGATAAGAAATGATAACGTTTGGTATGTTGTGCGTACAACTGGACAAATAAAAGATTGTGAAGTTTTAACGAGAACGTCTTTCATTTGCATGTATTCTATATAGCTATAGGGTACCTATATAAAAAGCGTAGGAAACCTATAATGTTCCCACTGCTGGGGCACACCGCACATGCCTTCTCTCAATCAGAGGAAGTGGGCCATAAATCCACCACACGGCCCCAGTGCTCGTTGATAGATGTCTCCGAATTTTTGGTTCTAGCGTTTAATGGGAATATTTTTTACGTTTTTTTTCGTATGGGTGTCTAAAGTTGTTTTGAAGAGAAGAAACTGAAAGAATTGTGTTCTTTGGGACTTTTGGGAGAAATGTGAAATCCTGAACGAGACGTGTCTTCTATACTGGGGATTACTCACTGAAATAATCTTTCCTGAGATAACCCCGCATTGCTATTTATTTTTATCAAATAATAAAAACAACATCTCTTTAAAGAAAAAACTGTTCTCTTTTTCCGGACACTGAAAATTGAATTAAGTACCTACAGTTCCACATCGAATGAGGTCGCACTCGCATCAATGCATTAATCATTTCTTTTTTTTCTCTTAAACTTGTACAAACACTATTGTACTGAATAGTGAATCATTGTAGACCTACTATTCTCATTCCAGCATTTTAGGTTACCTGGCAAGGTAGCCTAAAATGTATTTTGGGCAGTGGGCCGTTTGTCACTGTGATAATAAATTAACGGTTTATCGTATGTGCGTAACACAATTTTGGAAAAGATAATTAAAACACGCATGATTTTAACCCTCTTTTTTCCTTGATAATTAAACCGAAAATAAACTTAATTTATAAAGAAAGAACGCAAGTTTTCGTGTACCTAATAGAAAATAGAATAATGTTATGAAATAGGGATTTCCCACATTCCGATATCTATAAAACTAATCCGATACGGGCCGTGCCGTGATATTGAATTGTAAAAATCAAAATGACAGATAGGATGTTTGTTTTTAATTTTATCCTAATACCAAACCACACGTGCCGTTTATCTAATACAATCACATCAATCTAACTAATACCTTTTAATAACAACTCGCAAGTTTACAAGATTTGTTTTCTGTAAGTACCTTCTTCCTGCAGAATCACCTTTCACCAAGTATTTTCCTGAACAAAAGTCCTAATCCTGAACCCTGGACCAAACACAACCAACCAAATCGCACTTGACCCGTGATGAATTATGGCCTACAGCTTCTCATAGAGAGGAAGCCTGCGTGCCATCGCACAATTTTTTTTTTGTGAATGTCATATCGCAGTTCAACCTTCCTAGGGTGTGGTCTGCTTAACCGGACTATCCTGTGAGTGGCTTGAGTGTAAGGCTTCCAACCAGGGTCTGCGTTACAAAGTAATTATGATGTTACGACATCCAATACCAATACTCACTCATAAAACTTCTCTTCGATATTAGCCATCCTCTGGAAGTACGTCATGGCTGCGGACCCGTTGAGAGGAGCATACTGTATCTTGTATTGTTTGGACAGGTCGTCCAGGGACTCGATAGGCGTGTCCAGGCGGGATACTGTCAGAAACGCCGCCAAGTTGGCCGTGTATGATGCGATGATGATGAAACTGTAGGAGAAAGAGATAAGATGCTGATTTGAACAGACGTTTTTCATCAAGAAAACTTGGTTCTGTTCCACAGGGGATGGGACGTTGTTTGCTTAATACAGACACTGATGGACGCTACTGGAAGAGACTAGTGGACGTTAACGTGATAGTCGTAATGCCGTGAACAGTAAGACGAAAAACAAGAAAAAAACACACATGTGGAATCACATTTTCAAAGCTTGTGCGACATAATATCTGAGTCGATTATTTTTAATTTGCTTCAACCAGAACAGAACACGAAGCTAAAGAGGTCTGAGGCCCATGGGCAACATTTGACACCCCGATAAAGATTTTATTTTTGTCAAAATTCTTGGTTTAATCCTAGCTTGCTTGCTTAAAATTTTGTTTTCCCAAAAGGTAACTTTTAAATATAATATCGTTTTTTAAACATCATCACAACTTCCAAGAAGTATCATTCTTTAAGAAAGATTGAAAGAAGAAAAAAGAAGATTTTATCAATTTATTCAGGTTATTGAAGTCCACTGATGCCCATGGACCTCAAACCACTCAAAAAACCATATTATTTTACCCAAACAGCCACCAAGTAGCCGCCAACAGTCGTCCCGACAAGTTTTTCGGCGCCTCACCACCTCCTTGGGGAGTCAGTGACGTCATACAGAACCATAGACACTCCTTCAGAGTGAACTCCCTCTTTTCTTCATCCTCCTTGTACTTCTCTCTGTTATTCTGATAGCTATATGGACTCCATTTGTCGAATACCCACATTAGGAAACTGAAAGAAAATTTAACTTAAATATTTCGAATACAAGCTAAAAATTAATTAGCGAGACTTTAGGGTAGATACTGGAGTTTATAAAAAATCTTTTTACTCGACTGCACCAGAACCTATCATTAAGAAGATTTGTGTGGGATTAGATTTTTAATGGGTCCTAGTTACTGTGAGTGATTCGCATTAGAGTTTTCGAACTTGAATTTATTCTTAATTCAATTATTTCCTTTAGAAATCACTATGACACAATTGTTGCCAAAGCAAATAAAATGTCCGGATTTTTAAAAAGAACTTGTAAGGAATTCCGGTCAAGTGGCACCCTTAAGGTTCTCTATAACTCTCTGGTGAGGAGTATACTAGAATATGCATCTCCGGTATGGAATCCAGCGTATCGTGTCCACGTCGACAGAATAGAGAGCATTCAAAAAAAAATTACAAGATACCTGCGCTACAGATCACAGACTTGCGATCGCGATGCTGATTACCATCAAAGGCTCTGTCATTTCAAGTTGAGCTCCTTGGAGCAACGAAGAAGTTGCACAGATTTAATTTTCCTTTTTAAGACCGTTCACAATTTGGCGAATGTACCGGAGTTGGTTTCGGAGATCAGTCTAAATGTGCCCCGCCGTACCTCATACAGATCCAATTTTAAAACGGAAACATTCCAACTGCCTAAAAATAGAACTAATCTTGGTCGTTCAGCTCCTTTATACCGGTTTTTGTCTAGCTACAATAAGCTTAGCACGCGTACTAATAACTTGGACATATTTACGAACAGTCTGAATGAATTCAGACGAAACGTGCTCGGTTCTTGATTGATGTGTTTACTTACTTCTGTTACAAAATGTTATTTGTGTGACTCCATTCAATGTATTTATTATTGTATAATTTAATTTAATATTTGAACTCAGATTTTAATTTTAATCTATTCTTTTCTTTTAATTTTATTGCAATTTTATTAATGTAATGTGTCTGTATTTCTTATTTTTATAGTTTTAATTTATAATTATTTTTATTGCAATTTAATTGACGTTTGTTTAAAATCTTGAATTTACTGTCTCTTAATTTAATTTAACTAAGTACTTGACATTTTAAATTCATTGTAAATTTTGTATTTTTTTTTTAATATAATTCCGATTGTTGATTCTATACAAGTGCTGTGCACACCTATAAGTGACGAATTCACCGCAAAACTGTTAAAAAGAACATTTATATGTATAAGGATTTAGTGAATAAGTCGTTGGTGTGACAATAAATAAATAAATAAATAAATTTTAGCAGTCTATGTTTTTTGTTTTTTTTTTATTGTTTTCGTTTGTCGTCTTAGATTCCTATCGATACCTACCCTGCTACCCATCATACGACTTCCCAAAATGAAGCGGTTGTGAATATGTGTAGGTAAGGTTTTTTTTAACTAATTTTATATGACCTCGAACTCGTAATTTAATTTTAATCATCATCACCTGCACTGGAAGTTGGGAAATGGCTAGCCATTTCCCAACTTCCAGTGCTCCAATGTAACCAGATGCAGCTGAATACCAGTATTTTACATAGAGCGAGAGCCTATCTGAGCTCCACAACCCAATTATTGAGCAATAAGATGGGTACATGGGTACCTATCTTAAGGAGAGACTGGTTGTCAAACTTTCGGGCCTATTCGCAATGAAAACATACTTAGTCAAAAAATCTTTATTTCCTGAAAATTGGTAAAGTTCATAATTTAATCCAATTTCGCAGAAAAAGTAGGTACGTAAGTATTTCATTCACTACGTTATTCAAGTCAAGACATCATTTCAGAAGTTAATTCATTCTTGAAATTTATTAGTTAAACAATAAGGCATTCCTAATTCAAATAGATTCAGAAAAGAAAAATAATGTTGCTAGCCTAAACAAACGTGACTGTACATAATATACACATCCGCTTGCCAGTAAAGTTATACTTATTTGTGTCAGATTTTAATATAGCTACGACTGTGTTATAAATGAGTAGCCTATGCTTAAGGGGCTGACAAAACCTAATTTGTTGAAATTGACGTTATTTAAGCAGTTTTTTAAGAAAAACTATTTGTTCTAGCACAGCAAAAAAAAAAAATGATAATATTCATCATATTTCAAAGACCGTGGACGGACTCGATACATAATTAGACGAAATCGGCTCGATAAAAAATAATTGCAAAGATTGGTCTTAAAATCATCATTAACGGTTCTATGTCTTTATATTTTTGACGTTTTGGTCTGCAATTAAAAACATGAAGTCAACATATTCATACCTAAACCGCTAACGAGTCATATTTCACAAATAATCCACACTTTTTTTTATTTCAATATTTAATAATTATTTTCTTCTAAAACCTGGCCTCCCAATAATAGTGACGTATCGTTTACTCCCATACAAATAGACAGTGTGCGCGATTTTGGTGTTGACAGCGCCTTAAGGGGGAAGCTCACACCCTGCCCGCGAAATTCAAATTTTCTTACGTTTTTTGCAATTTGCAGGCCAGTGCTTGGTTGCATGTTGATGAACATTTGATTCGCGACTGTAAGACGTATTTAGTTACAGAATTATAATCATCAAAATCACCAACACAACCCTCCAAGTTCATATAGATCGAGAAACTATTTTTTCAAGGTCAAAGTTATTCCTCGATCTATATGAACTTGGAGGGTTGTATTGATGATTTTGATGATTATAATTCTGTAACTAAATACGTCTTACAGTCGCGAATCAAATGTTCATCAACATACAACCAAGCACTGGCCTGCAAATTGCAAAAAACGTAAGAAAATTTGAATTTCGCGGGCAGTATGTGAGCATTCGCCTTAAGGCTTCGCCTGCGTGGACTTCGGTGATTACCCCTCGGGATCGTTCTTCTGCGATAAAAAGTATTTTATGTGTTAATCCAGGATATAAACTATCTGTGTGCCACATTTAATCAAAATCCGGTCAGTGGTTTTTGCACGAAAGGGAAACAAACATCCATCTATCATCCATCTTCACAAACTTTCGCATGTATATTCATAATATATTAAGGGCCAGTTACGCGGACGCGCCGCGCGAAGTTTAGGTTTTTAGCGCTACACTCACAACGATCGAGGCTCGCGCACCGCACACGCACACATGTACGTATGCACAGTGGGTCGCCACGTCAGACTTTGACTCGCCAACTAAATTGTAACTTTATTGTCACTGATTTTGATATGTTGTCAAATATGTGATTATTAGTGATTATTAGCATAGTGAGATGGTAAACTACCTACCTACTACCTACCTACTACCTACCTACTACCTACCTACTACCTACCTACTACCTACCTACTACCTACCTACTACCTACCTACTACCTACCTACTACCTACCTACTACCTACCTACTACCTACCTACTACCTACCTACTACCTACCTACTACCTACCTACTACCTACCTACCTACTACCTACCTACTACCTACCTACTACCTACCTACTACCTACCTACTACCTACCTACTACCTACCTACTACCTACCTACTACCTACCTACTACCTACCTACTACCTACCTACTACCTACCTACTACCTACCTACTACCTACCTACTACCTACCTACTACCTACCTACTACCTACCTACTACCTACCTACTACCTACCTACTACCTACCTACTACCTACCTACTACCTACCTACTACCTACCTACTACCTACCTACTACCTACCTACTACCTACCTACTACCTACCTACTACCTACCTACTACCTACCTACTACCTACCTACTACCTACCTACTACCTACCTACTACCTACCTACTACCTACCTACTACCTACCTACTACCTACCTACTACCTACCTACTACCTACCTACTACCTACCTACTACCTACCTACTACCTACCTACTACCTACCTACTACCTACCTACTACCTACCTACTACCTACCTACTACCTACCTACTACCTACCTACTACCTACCTACTACCTACCTACTACCTACCTACTACCTACCTACTACCTACCTACTACCTACCTACTACCTACCTACTACCTACCTACTACCTACCTACTACCTACCTACTACCTACCTACTACCTACCTACTACCTACCTACTACCTACCTACTACCTACCTACTACCTACCTACTACCTACCTACTACCTACCTACTACCTACCTACTACCTACCTACTACCTACCTACTACCTACCTACTACCTACCTACTACCTACCTACTACCTACCTACTACCTACCTACTACCTACCTACTACCTACCTACTACCTACCTACTACCTACCTACTACCTACCTACCTACTACCTACCTACCTACTACCTACCTACCTACTACCTACCTACCTACTACCTACCTACTACCTACCTACTACCTACCTACTACCTACCTACTACCTACCTACTACCTACCTACTACCTACCTACTACCTACCTACTACCTACCTACTACCTACCTACTACCTACCTACTACCTACCTACTACCTACCTACTACCTACCTACTACCTACCTACTACCTACCTACTACCTACCTACTACCTACCTACTACCTACCTACTACCTACCTACTACCTACCTACTACCTACCTACTACCTACCTACTACCTACCTACTACCTACCTACTACCTACCTACTACCTACCTACTACTACCTACCTACCTACTACCTACCTACCTACTACCTACCTACCTACTACCTACCTACCTACTACCTACCTACCTACCTACTACCTACCTACCTACTACCTACCTACTACCTACCTACTACCTACCTACTACCTACCTACTACCTACCTACTACCTACCTACTACCTACCTACTACCTACCTACTACCTACCTACTACCTACCTACTACCTACCTACTACCTACCTACTACCTACCTACTACCTACCTACTACCTACCTACTACCTACCTACTACCTACCTACTACCTACCTACTACCTACCTACTACCTACCTACTACCTACCTACTACCTACCTACTACCTACCTACTACCTACCTACTACCTACCTACTACCTACCTACTACCTACCTACTACCTACCTACTACCTACCTACTACCTACCTACTACCTACCTACTACCTACCTACTACCTACCTACTACCTACCTACTACCTACCTACTACCTACCTACTACCTACCTACTACCTACCTACTACCTACCTACTACCTACCTACTACCTACCTACTACCTACCTACTACCTACCTACTACCTACCTACTACCTACCTACTACCTACCTACTACCTACCTACTACCTACCTACTACCTACCTACTACCTACCTACTACCTACCTACTACCTACCTACTACCTACCTACTACCTACCTACTACCTACCTACTACCTACCTACTACCTACCTACTACCTACCTACTACCTACCTACTACCTACCTACTACCTACCTACTACCTACCTACTACCTACCTACTACCTACCTACTACCTACCTACTACCTACCTACTACCTACCTACTACCTACCTACTACCTACCTACTACCTACCTACTACCTACCTACTACCTACCTACTACCTACCTACTACCTACCTACTACCTACCTACTACCTACCTACTACCTACCTACTACCTACCTACTACCTACCTACTACCTACCTACTACCTACCTACTACCTACCTACTACCTACCTACTACCTACCTACTACCTACCTACTACCTACCTACTACCTACCTACTACCTACCTACTACCTACCTACTACCTACCTACTACCTACCTACTACCTACCTACTACCTACCTACCTACTACCTACCTACCTACTACCTACCTACCTACTACCTACCTACCTACTACCTACCTACTACCTACCTACTACCTACCTACTACCTACCTACTACCTACCTACTACCTACCTACTACCTACCTACTACCTACCTACTACCTACCTACTACCTACCTACTACCTACCTACTACCTACCTACTACCTACCTACTACCTACCTACTACCTACCTACTACCTACCTACTACCTACCTACTACCTACCTACTACCTACCTACTACCTACCTACTACCTACCTACTACCTACCTACTACCTACCTACTACCTACCTACTACCTACCTACTACCTACCTACTACCTACCTACTACCTACCTACTACCTACCTACTACCTACCTACTACCTACCTACTACCTACCTACTACCTACCTACTACCTACCTACTACCTACCTACTACCTACCTACTACCTACCTACTACCTACCTACTACCTACCTACTACCTACCTACTACCTACCTACTACCTACCTACACCTACCTTCACCTACCTACACCTACCTACACCTACCTACTACCTACCTATCACCTACCTACCACCTACCTACTACCTCCTACTACCAAAAAACATTACCCTAAAGTTTGCTTGTCGCCGCCCCTACCACCACCTACCTACCACCGGAAAGCTATCATGACATTATCCCTACGCTACGGGGGTCGCCGGCTCGCTTCGCTCGCCCGGAGGGTAAGAGGGTAAAGCGGAGGGGGGAGCCCCTTCGCTTTACCGGTAACACCACAGGATAGGCTCCTTTCAATGAATCTGAAAAAAAAATGTTCCAAGTCTCTTAATTTCCGAGATCCGCCTAAAGGGGGGGAGAAGGGGGACAAGGGGGTCAATTTTGAAAAATGGTTTTTACTTCCCCGAGCCTCCTATATACGAATCCCTAAAAAAAAACACGTAAAGTCTCTTTGTTTCCGAGATACGATAGGGAGGGGGGAAAAGGGGGGGTTTGGCACTTTTCCTATACTCACGAGAGTTACTTGTTTACGAATCTGTCAAAATATACCCACCTCCCCAAAAAAAAAACTATCCTATATCCTTTCTCAAGTTCCAAACTATGTCTGTACCAAATTTCATCAAAATCCGTTCAGCCGTTTAGGCGTGAAAGAGTAACAGACAGACAGAGTTACTTTCGCATTTATAATATTAGTATGGATAATGTAAAAATAATATTGATTGTAAGATCATAGAAAGAGGTGTCTAGGTAGTCTAAAGATTAGTCTAACAAGCCTAGCGCCACAGCTAGCGCGTCACTCCGCGCCAGACAGCGACAGAGTTACGCGTTACGCCCAAGTTACGATTCAATAAATAACAACCGACTTCAAAAACACCAAAAAGAGAAAAATAAACTTCAGAAGAAAAATCAGCTTCTGCAGTCGGTGACATTTGCTTGTTTGATTTTATTTTTTTGCCACCGACTTCAGAAATATATACATGACACTCGTATGATCATAATAATTTTTATTTCCCGCTCAGCTGAGTCAGTAATTTTTCTGGCCTGATGAAAGTTTCCTTGTAAAGTTTCGAGCTGCGGAGATAAATAGTTTCTGAGATATTTTTCGTCGTGAACATAAGAATAATTTGTTTTTATTTTTATTTTTTATTAATACGAAACGACAAATCAGACGCACACAAAAAAAAAACACAAATACACAATAAGAAACACATACCTACCAGTACATTGCCTACTATCTAATTTACGAGTAATAAAATGCAAATTCACAATACTATAAAAAGTATACTTACTCAATTTCAAAACTATTATGGTATCACAAAAGTTTGTCGCGAGACCACTGTGCACTGATTTTGTGTACGTACACGGTTCGACTGCGATCTGCCGATGCGGCGCAAATCGACGTGCTCTCACGTTGGAGGCGCGTGGCAGACTGAGCCACGAGTGGGTCCGTCGAAGCTTGCTAAGAAAGCGCTCCGCTTCATAGTAATTTGTATGAAGATTTTGAGCGAAAAACATGGGCAAGTTTGTGATTTTTTTACACAAAATGAGAGTATGTTTATAAAAAAATGAAGCTTTCAGTGACTTCTTTATACTTTTAACTTTATTATTTAATAAAATTCATTTAAAAATTCTCAATAATTACGACTCAGTTGTTACAATACGGGAGTGCGATTTACTCGTTTATAGTGATTTTCAGTTTTTTTTTTACACTTATCCATAAGCATTATCTTAAATTCGAAAGTTTTAGTAACAAGTTACATTCATTGGCTAGCTGTGTGATTTATTTCAAGGTTGTGGAGCATCGTTTTCTATCTATTTCTATGACATTCCCAACCTTCGATTTCCAGAGCCGACCCTTAAGTAGGATTATTATAAGTATCTATAAGCCATACAAGTCTCGTGGTTTTCAGTCCCGTTAAGGGTAAACAAGCCAACGGCACGAACTAGTTGGTGGGCGGGGCTAAAATGCATACTATTTCACCCGACATCACGAGCGAAATGCATAGAGCGAAAGAGACACAACTAAAACGGGCGCGCGATTGTTTCTATGCAGACCTTTGGTATATTTGGTTTCATGAAAAATCTATTGAATGTATCTGTTCAAAATCAAATTATTTAAATTTTTTAATAACTAATCTATGTCCGTATGGTTTCACTTTTTTCTTTTTTATACTATATACGTTACTTATTTACGCCCAAAGATGAGTTAAATTAGTGCTAAAATATGAAAGTTTTGACGTTCATAACTTCCAAATCAATATTTTTTTTCCAATTCTGCTTCCATACAGACCTAGATAATGATAAGACCAGTTGATACAATTTTTAATTTTGAACCTACACCGTCAAACAGAGGAGTAATCACTTTCGTAAGTTTGTATGGAAGAATGACTGGCTTGTTCAACCTTAAGTTCGTATAGGATCATGAGTGGGGACAAAAATAGCAAATAGGTATTTAGGTCGACTTTTCCTCGTTGAACAAGCACAGATTACTTAATCAATCGTTATGGCATGACACGGGACTCGTATTATGCAGAGCGTTTGTATAAGTGCTGGCCAGTTACTAAGAGTTACATATTATTATTTTTAACCTATGTCATGCTGTAGTACCTATTTTTTTAAAAAAAAAAACGTTGCCCCACACTAGGAATTTTTCCTGTATCGTGGGTTCGCGTACAAACATTTAAATTCACATACACAAATACCCAGACCCAGAACAACTACCTGTAGACTGTATGTCGTACAAATATTTGTTCCGTGCGAGGATCCAACCCGCGACACGCAGCGCAGCAGTCCAATCGCTCAGCCACTGCGCCAACCGTGCCGTTATCATTTTGAATTTCAAATGAAGATGTTTTTAAATGTTGCCATTTTGGAAGTTTTTATTGTTCAAATTGGTGTTCTCATTTCAAATTCAATGGTGCAGTTGTTCGGAATAAAATCAATGTTACTCTTATTATTGAAAACGATTGTCACCATTTAGTCGTTTTATTTTTTTGTTCAGTTGGAAAACATGATACTTATTCAAAATATCACTGTAATGCGCCTCATTATGTACGAATAACATACATCCTACTTACAAAATGTTTCAGTAT
Source organism: Diarsia mendica (assembly GCA_949316265.1). Lineage (NCBI taxonomy): Eukaryota > Metazoa > Arthropoda > Insecta > Lepidoptera > Noctuidae > Diarsia > Diarsia mendica. Next base: position 19,392,999 of record OX438900.1, on the reverse strand, counting down.
TACGAAGATACATCGTTTATCTGGTAAATTCGTGTTGAAACACTAACTTCAATTCTAACTCTAGAGTTTTAAGGTTGAAAATTGTAAGGCTGGATTTTGGGAAGTACGCTGTTGCTATGCGTATTCATTCTACTTTAGTCTTTTCATTGAAACTGTGACTAATTTTTGGACGCATATCGACCAAAACAAAAAAGAACGTTGCGCTTCGGAAATTCAATTATCATTATTTTTCTGTAGAAGCGCTCCAAAAGATCCGACTTTTATAGTGTTAACTGAAGGTATTAAGGCTACTAAAAAAGTTGTAAGTACTTATTTTATTATTCAGGTCTGTTTAAGCTCTTTAATTAGGTATCAATTACTGAGTAAAAGTTATCCAGATAGTAATTTATGTTTGGACCGCAGCAGTCTACCTAACTAAGCCATAGCCTAAGCTACTTAGGTTGCTCCTCTAGCAAGACTTTCCTTTAGTATGGTATTCTTTGGTAAGGGGACTTTGCTTCATGCATTAGCTTTTCAACAGAACATTCTAGAATACTACGTAATCAAGTAGGTAAGTGTTCAACCTACAACCACCTAGGTACTACTTATTAATCTAGAATCCTAGACCTACAAATTAAATCCCCAATGTTACTAGACCAAAGGTTTAATTAACAAGGATACCCTTGGCACGTGCAGTAGTAGCCATATTCATAAATAAATAGTAACGTTCGGCGTACATGAGGTGTTAGGTCCATCGTTTGACCTCGTTCCATAAAATCAGATAAGAAATAATGGAAGCAGGTGGGCACTGCCCAATCGATCGCGTTATGTATCGTAATAAATGTCAAAATGTCACGGATGAACGCCCGTTTTCAGATTATGGTAGGTACGCCACACCGCGTAAAACCGCTACATTAAAATACTGGTTTCTAACTAAATTCGCACACCATCTCACTCTTACATACAAAAATGGACAGGGATATAAAATAAGGTCACCTGCAAAGAATTCGGAAATTGTAAAATGTTGTGGAGCTCAGTTGTGCTGGGAACTGGTTTCTGCAACGCTTAAAGCTGGTCGAATGATGTCATTGGATTACCTGGTAAAGAAATAAGCTGCCAGTATCGATAGCCAAACGTCATTCTCCAGAACAGTTAGGAATTTAAACAGGGATGTCGGTGTTCTTGGCAGTTTCATCATTATTGTAATCCCGACCAAATCGTAGTATGGTACAGTGAAGTCAACGACATTTTCTCTTTCAGCCATGACGGAGAGCGAAGACAGGCCTATGTCTGCTTTCTTGTCAACCAGCTCTTTTATAATCCCGTTCCAGTTTCCGTTTTCGTCCATTATGCCGAAGTTACCGTCCGGCGCCAAAGATATTTCGTAATCGAACTTAACGATTTGCCGAATCTCCTCAATGAGGTCGATGCAATAGCCTTTGAAGCCTTTAGGCGATTTATCGTCTCGTATGATAAATGGTTTTTGCTAGAACAAAATGGATTTCATAAGCATGGCTATCAAAATTGTGGGCTTCTTATCAAAATTCCAGACGAACCAAAGACGCGACTGACAGTGTTGTTTGAACAGTTTGTTGTTAAGTAAACTGACAAACTTTTATCAAGTTGCCAACAGAATTTTAAACAATAGCGGAGTTCATTTACCTACCTCGACTGTGACGATTCTGTACACGAGCTGCGCGGAGTAATTACTCATGTTATTGGGGTCAGTCAAGGTTAGGTTCGAGGAGAGGCCAGCTTTCCAGGAACCCAAAGAGTGGCTACTAATAGATGCACCATCTTTGACAGTGATCGCGAGCAGATCTGTGCTGAATTCCATGTAGCTTCTGCCGTTCATGGGGTCATCTTGCGGAATAAAAAACGGAGCATATGTAGGCGTCTCTTTTATCTGTAAAAAAAAACCAGACACTCGTAGTAACCGGTAGTAATTGCTTTGGGTGATTACATCTAAATAATCGCTTCAGCCTAAATATGTCAACGCACCTCTTGGAACGCCGTTTTGAGATCCAAGGTCCTGTTTGGTGTATTCTTGCCGTCGTAGTCGTCGCATGTAATATATTTCATGTCGTTTGGCCACTTGCCAGAGTCCAGTAGTGATCTGGAAATTCATAAGCGTGAACTCTCATGGAATAAGCCAGGATATATTTAGACAAAACACATCACACGTGGTGTACTAAAGTAGAAACTAGTACACTAGATTCTAGAACAGGAATAGTAAAGGTCATTACTTGATCGCTAGAAACGTTCTCAAAGACAGGTCGAAGTAGAAGGCGGATGTGATTTCTGGCTCGCCGTTCATGCTGTATGTGGTTTTAATCTTTCCCAATCGGTCTCTGCTGTTGGCGTCTGGTGTCGGCCTCATATGCACGATCGTAGCGTTTTTACAACCGCAGCTAATATCGCCTTTCTCCAATGACAAAGCAAACCATGCAGTTTTTCTTCCAAAATATTGGTTCTTATCTGCAGCATCTAGAACATTCTTTATCGTTCGTAGACTCCCCAAGATAAAGAAATTCACGATATCTAAGTTCCGAAGACTTTCCAGTTGGGTTTTAATTTCGTTCGCCTCAAAACTCTTCACGGGTGTGATTACGTGTCGCGTCGGTATGTTTTGTAGCAGAGACTTGTATTTGTGGTCCATAACTGTAAACAAACAGATTTTATTATCAAGAACAGTTAAAATGACTTGGTAACCGACAATAAATTTAATTAACGGATAAAGTTATGCGGGCGCTATCTAAACAGTTTTGAACTGGGGCCTTGAAAGCTTTGGCATAAACGCTATATTAGCTCGAATTTCACGCTTGACATGGAAAACATGTCATTATTGATTGATAAGTACGATAAAACTGAACGTTTGTAAATATTTTTGCTTCAACCCACCGAAGAATTCGTCGAAAATAATAGCAGCGTTTGTGATATCTTGTTTGGTGACGACAGCTCTTATAGCTTCTGGTAGGATATCAGCTGGGGGCATGACTTGCAGTAGGAACCTTGTTTGATTAGCATTCAGAGTCCTCCATTGCCTCAGGTCGCCGACTTGACCAAATGACCCGGATATGGTTGGCAAGCCCAAAGCTTCTGTGAACGATTTAATGGTTTCGGAGCCCACGCCGGTCATCGTAAAGTCAAGAACAACGTGCGGAGTCTTTTTCGCCAAGAGCATGTCATTGTACTTTCTGCAAACTAAAAATGGTTGAATCAAACATAATCTCTCTCTTTATTCTAAGATTGTTTATCGGTTATTTCATATGTGTTGTAACCAGTTGTAACTGTAGAGATAAACTTATTTGTGAAGCACAGATTTTCACGAGTTTATCACGACACGGCAATTTTCACTCCATGAATGCTACTGTAGCAACACAACAAATAGGTACTACGTTGGTATGATCTGCAGGTCTGGGGAGTTGCCATTTTAAAAATATTCGAGTATTTATGAATCGGCTGTCGGGGTGGGGTGGGATAATACTTCCTTGTGCCCGATTAAGGGTTAAAACAAAAGCTACCAGAATTTAGAAAACTAGGTACTTACCATTTTCCAAAAAAGCCTTTGCATCTGTTCTGTTCCCCACAACAATAACAGGATCTACAGCCAGACCCAAGCTCGGGTTACGCCTCACGTACTCCTTCGCTACTTCAAAAGCCTTTTCAGCCAAAGCATTACTCTCCTCGTTAATCAGTACTGTAAAGGCAACATTTATTTTCACACGTCTCTGCAATGTATGAATTCCTTTCCGCTGCATCAATTTGTTTGTATTTTGTATGACACCCATACACAACTTTAAAAGATCGTACAATTTGGCGGCCGAATACGGCACAACGAAAACTATGGGGCTACTTGTGCCAAATCAAATGAATTTGTATTATTGCCACTACGAAAATATTTTGAAACACGTTACTTACAAACATTGATATTTTGCGTAGTTTGTCCAAAAGCGTCGCCAAATAAATAGAAAAGAAGAAAAACAGTCAACGCAGACATGTTTGTTCCCATCACTATGTCGTGTCGCGCATCGTAACTCCTCCCTCCCAACAACCCACTGATCGCCAAGCTATCTGTCCATCGACTGAGGGTGGTTCACCCACTTATTCTGTGTACCATATAGTTTCCACGGCAATGCCCGACCTTGAATCGGCTTGCTCTATTGATGTACTGGTCATCCATCACTAATAAATGTTTGTCCAAGAACATAGACAACATAGTATACGTACATATATTACTAGGTAGATATACGTTTCTTTGATGCAGACCTTGTCATTAGGTTGTCTCATCATATAATACCACTTACTTATGTGCCTGATTACGTCATAGCAGACGGTTATGCGACATGCCCTATATACAATTATTATCCTTGGTGGCAAAGTAGGAAGCCTATATATATATACTAGCTGATGCCCGCGGCTTCACCCGCGTGGATGTCGTTCAAATTATATACTAAAACCTTCCTCTTGAATCACTCTATCTATTAAAAAAAACCGCATCAAAATCCGTTGCGTAGTTTTAAAGATTTAAGCATACAGACAAACAAACAGACGCGACTTTGTTTTATACTATGTAAGGATACTAATAATTAGCATTCAGCACTGTGCTATAAAATCTAGTCACATGAAACATGGTGTCTACTCTAGATAGTAGCTACCTAAGAAATGTGTCTAAGTTTTCTCTGCCTGTTCAGAGTGCGGACTTTATGTAAATACATAGATAGGTACATAGGTATATGAAAATGCGTCAGTTGAATCAAAACTAGCTTTATCTACCCAAATATCATAAACCCTCTATAATGCGTTCAAAAACCATAGGCAATGACCAGCATTACCAACCAGCAGAAATTAACAGAACTGTAATGAGCTCATAACCTACTGAAAACAGTAGGTTATGAGTTTAAATTTGGAACAGGTGTCAAATTCAAGTGAGTGTGCTATTCTAGTATCTACTTTAAAACAGATACCTATCGATACGAAACCCCAATTCAGTATGATTTTAATTATAAATCGCACGACATTTTGATCTCGAGTGACACAAGAATAGTGACTTTGTTCGTTTGCCAATGATTTAAAAAAATTACAGATATCCGAAACGCCGCCATTTCGAGCTGTCATTTGTTCGTTAGCTTTTTATTCCCTTTCATTGACTAGACAAATTTTCTGATAAGTTCTTTATTTCTGTCGAAAATGAGTGATAGTGACTCAGAAATTAACATGAACACTCCGCCAGATATCGTAAATGCAGCGACGAATGCAACTAATAACCTGTTTATTTTTTATTGCATTACACTGGTAACAATGCTGGTCATTTCCCTATGGTTCCTGAGCCCATCATAGAGCCCTTATGATATTCGGGTAGATAAATTAGTGTATGCAACTATACATAATTAGGCATTACAACACTCGTGTGATGCTATTAAGAAACTCGCCTTCGGCTCGTTTCTTAAACCCACACTTGTGTTGTAATGCCCTTCATTATGCACAGTCGCATAAACTACTATTAAAATAAAAACAAACTGATAAAAAAGTTGATATTATGAACTATGCAACATACGGCTAATATTTCACGTCATACATAATCTTGTTTTCAAGTTATTATAAATTCTGAACGTAGATAAAAGGTAGGTGTAGCGAAAACAAAAAGAATTTATTATTTGATTGGACTATTTTATTGCCAGAAATGTTTTACAAACACTAACTCCACGGTTGAGAGAAGTAAAGTGTGAACTGTACACTACTTTAAATCTAATACTAAATGTACTTTGAATCAAATATTATTTAAATTGTAAGATACAATCATCTGAAAGAGTTAGTCACAACTTTAATACAATACTAAACCATAGCAAGAACACACAAGTGTAACTTACTCGACAATATTAGTGAAGATTCGTTTCCACAAGGGTTATCTTACATTCGAGGTCTGTTACTATCACAATATAAGAAAATAAATTAGAAAAACAGGATAAAAGAAAAATAAAGTTGTCCATAGAATTACAAACAAAAAAAAAATAGCACACAAAAGTTAGTTATGTCAATATGAACTATCACCTTATTTGTCAACTTTGAACTTTAATTAAATTCCAAATTCTTAAAATTAGCGTTACAATGTGAACAATTATTTCAAATAACGGACCTCCCTAGCGCGCCGGTTGGAATTCTCAAGCGTAAAACAATACTGTCACATAAATCAGTTGTGTGTAGGGTCAACGCAAACTCCAGCCAACTCGTGAGGAAGTTACTCGTTCACAATGCAAACTGTAACCAAAATGTCAAAGGAATGTTCAAATGGTTAAGTAATAATGCCTATGAAATACAAAAATGTGCGTTATATCTGCTAACTTAAATTTACAACTGAATTAATTATCTAAACTTTTAATTAATCTTAATCGTTATCTAAAATCCATGTTTTTCGGAAGCTGTTTTATAAAACGCGTCGTTCACAGAACGGATTGTGAATTGATTTCACACTTTGTGAATTACTTTGGCAGTACATTACTGGCGTTATCTGAAAACCGATACACGTTACTTTCATCAATTCAATAATCCACCGCTACTAGTCCGTTGAGATAGACACCAATACTCAAAAACAGCATACAACACCAAAACCGGCTCGTGCAATAATGTTCAGTTCACTGCGATGCACACTGGTCGCCATTGACAGTAACATTAAATTTACAATTTACAGGTACTTCACAGGTAAGATTTAATACAACAATGTATTATAAACCTAAACATAAGTGCTGTCACAAAAGAGCTCAACTCTATAATGTACACGCAGAATATAAACTGTAAATAGGAACTACCAAGACTTCCTAAGTGTTTGGGGTATCTAAAAGTTTGTAACTATCTACACACAACATAATACCTGTATGTGTGTTTGGGCAAGTTCTATTGTGTCATCTATTGTCTGTAAATTTTGGCATGTTAGGAAGTCCGAATAGTTTGAGTTTTGTATTATAAATGTAGATATGTATCTGGGTTGAGTTGAGCCCTAATGAACATGGTTGCATTGCAGTAAACCAAGCGAGGTAGTTTGGTAAGAAATTTTAAGCAGCCGCCTCCTCTGCTTCTGCAGGGGGCGCCTCTTCTGCTACTTTCGCCTTCTTCTCTGGCGTGGTCTTCTCTGCATCACCGTTGTCCACGGAGACGGATTTCCTCTTCACAGCAACTTCTTTCTTATCTGTAAAACAAAAGTTCGAATGTTAAGGAAACTATTGACGAATTTAGCTAGTAGGTGTTAGGAGCAGAAATGTTATACATTATTATTGTAAAATGTACGAAAATTAAACGTGTGGGAAGTGTTTACCTGTGGCATCACCATTCTCGGTGGCGTCATTGCTCTCCTCAGCGTCGCCGTTCTCAGCGGGCGCGTCGTCCTCGGCCACAGCTTCGCTGCCGTTCTCCTCCTTGCCGTTGCCGTTGCTCTCGGGCACTTCCGCGACCTTTTTGGCGGGAGACTTCTTCACTGGAGACTCTTTCGCCTCGGTTGAGGTGACCTCCTCAGCTACGACGTCCCTGAAAGTGTTCAAGTTTTAGTGTTATACGAAGCTAATTCATTTGACGAAAAGTCATATAACTAGGGTACATAAACTGATAAACTTAGTGATAGGATGTTTACTAGATTACATAAAAGAGAAGCGTGTTGTAGGTACTTGTATTGTTCTAACTGCACTACATGTCGTAAAATATTTAATCTAAATACCTACGCACCGTGGCTAATTTAATGCGAAGTGCGCGAGTCAGTAACGGAACATAACAATGCAACAGTTCTACACGCGGGCAATGCTCAGCGGCTAAGTGGGGCGGCATAAAAGGAAAAGTCTGCCGGAACAAAAACAAGTGGTTGTTGCGCAAGGCTGCATGTGGGAAAGTTGCAACATAGGAAACTGAACGTAACCGTGATCACCTTTGCTGAATGAATACCTACGTTACTCGCTCCAGTGGGCTACACTTCACGGCGAGTCGTAAAGCTTTAAAAATAACTAATGACAACACGCTTCGCCCGCGATAACGTAACCGAACAGTAACCTGCCTGAGTTGCAAAACTCGAGGTCTCGGCAAATTCAAACGAGCGCGCGCCGGCGTCCGGCGACGCTACGCGCCGGCACGCCGCGCACGCAGCGCCATCTTGGATAAAACAAGCGAGCGGCGGCGGCCCCGCGCCCGCCACCCGGCGTGCTTTTAACTTTTCCACTTCATTATAATACGCTATAACAGGAAAAACAATCAAATCTAATCGACACTTCGCATTCTCCAACACATAATGCGCCTAGAAACATCCATTCTTTGGTTCAGGAATCAACTATAATCGGATAACAGTAAAAAACATTTTCCCGCGTCTTATCTTTGGCGGCGTTTACAAAATAAGCATCACCAAACTATCAATCTATTTGAAAACAATTTTTCGTAACTAACGCACATTAAAACAAACTGATAACTACGTTAAAACACTAACGAATCACTGTAAATTCACAGAAAACACGTATTTCACACATAAATAGGTAGCCATTTTGATCACGTTTTCGAAGCCGCCAAAAATATTAAACCGAAAACTTATTTTATCTGAATGAATTCAACAAAAAAACTTACTTCTTTTCGACGGCTGCGTCTGCCATTATGTTTTTTAGTTTTAGGAGATACTTTTAAATTATAAAGAAATAATTATAAGCACGTGTTACGCACAACGTACTACAATGTTCACCGCACAAACACCGACGTCCAAATGAAGGAGGAAGAAGGAAAAATATAATGCGCGACGCGTCGCGCGGGGGACTCGTATTCGATGTGAAGCTAGCTGCGTCTACTTCAAGACGGTGAAACAACCCACCGGGATTTACACTTGCCAGAGCGAGACAGATATAGAGATTACATTCATCTTCAGATAACCTTGAAATGATGCTAGAATCAACACAGGCAAGCAACACTATATCCTTCTCTTTCTTGCCTGTTTAAAAAAATACAATCGTTAATGTTCCAACAAGACAAAATAATAAATGGGTTTTCTCCTGGAAAATTAATAGAACAATATAGCCGATTTTACGTCTAGACCGTGAATAATACAATAGCGTAGACTCTTTTACTATTTATTACCAGTAAACGAACTTTTAAATGACAGCACTTCGCTACAAACTACAAAGTGCCCACCTATTTCAAACGTAAATATTTCTAGATTAGCTACGATTGCTACATTGCTACGAATGTGACATAACCAACCTATCTTGGATGTAGCTCATGTATTTTCCGCACAAATTTCAATAAAAGTAACTTTTTTTTTAATGTCGAATGAACACTATTCCTTGTTTCAGTCGTTACAACACGCACCTTACGTGTTTTATTACATGCGTAGGTACCTACCTACTTACATGCACAGGTCGATTGAATATGTAGGTACCTACCTAATTTATGACTGTAAGTTTAGTGTACTACGCTTCTATGAAAGGCATTGGTATTTTTTCATTCAAGGTGTGTAGTAAAATAGTAGCGCGTAAGGACTGACTTACTTTGTAGGTACCTAGGTACCTAAAATGCTACAAGTAGGTACTGATGAATAACCTTCTTTGTTGATATTTTAATTAATTATTCAGGAGTGAAGGGACTACAGCGTAACTACTAGTTATGAGGTAGCTCCGTAGCTTTACCTTTTGATGATAGGTTCCTGCCTGCAATATTTAGTGACCCTTTTTACTATAGGCTCAGACCAAGAAAAAAGGCTGTAGACGTAGGTACGGCTTTCATCTTCTTAAAAAAAAACCGGTAGATTTTACAAAGAGGTAGGTAGGTAGGTACCTAGGAGTTTCCGTAATTAAGTGTCCGTGAAATACAATTTTGGCGCGTGTGGTTTTAAAGAGTTCAATGGCCGATTGTCTCGTCAACCTACCTGTTTTTACTATTAAAGTAAGTAGTGTAGGTAGAGATATACCTACAGCTAACTACCTAGGAATTTAACGAAAGATAACGGTTTAGTAGGTACCTACCTAGGTACCTAAGTGCGTGTTAATTTTATTAGAATTTACGTGCATTTTAATTAAAGAATCTCCTAATTACGTGATCAATTCACCACGTTGCAATGAGTTCGCGTTTATTTCCCGCCAACCACACTGCTTGTGCCAGAAAAGCGTAAGTCCGAGTCTTGTCCGAATGACTTTTAAAGCCAACCTAAGAAGGAAGTTACAAAACTTTATGCTGTAGTGTTTTATTCTTTATTTCAATTAAATAAGGTCTATAATGTTTTTAGCCGGGCGCAAAACATAACGTAGTCCCGTGATAGGTCGATGGCTTTTAAAAGAAATCTTGGCACTAGTTGGTGATTTCGTCAGAATGAATTCGTCAAGCAGAACTGTTCGTGATCCGTCCGAGGTAGGTAGGTATCCACGTGCCTTCATGATACCTACCTAGGTCATCAGACTGCTTACGCGTCTTAGGTACTATTTTGAAATTAAAACCATCATAGACCTCAACAAAAAATAGTCTGGCATTGTCTATGCATCATGCATGCATGGCCCATCATTCACCAATGAGTAGGTACATAAGGTACATAAGAAAAACACAAAATTCGGTTCTTTGGTCCTGTGACGTCATTATCGGTAGTTAGGTAGGTATTAGGGCATAGTTCAATAGGTAGTGTTTTTAATCCACTTGACATCATCGAATAAATTATTTTTGAATGTATTATAATTTAAAAACTTAGACTTTTTTGGACACAAGCTTCGTTTATTTTTCTGATTAGTTCAAGGGTTTCGTAGTCTGTACTATTTTAACCTTTATTCCGTTGGATTAAAGCTTAGATTTATTTGGCCGAGTTTTGGGATAAAACGTTCTGGCGAGCAGATTGGATTATCGATCTAGAATTGTTATTTAGTCTTTTCAATCTTATTTCAACGGAGTAAAGTTTAAAATTGTATGAGTTTTGTTTAGGATATATTCAGAACGTATAACACAAAGTAGGTTCGTCCCTAAGTAACATGGTATGCTTATGTACCTACCTGTACCCTACCACACTGTACAGAAATATTAATACAAGCTTTAAAGCCGTTTTATATACATATCTACCTATATTTTGTTCATAAATGAAACGCTCTTCAACTCACAAGAGAAGGGAAATCGGGAGTTAGGGCACACACAGTAATAATATTTATACTGTGTTAGGGTGTGTCTATGGCTAGATAGGACATCTGTCAAACTATTTGTTTGTAACGCAACACTAAAATTAATTAGGTAGGTTATAACCCGGTTCATTAAAGAAAGGAATCTAAAATGGCGGTTTTTATCATGTCCTCACGCTCGCACACTATAGTGAGCGAGCGAGAGGACATGCCATGTGTTGTGAACCGGGATAAACTACCTGCCATCGAGTTATAAGTAATAGAGAAGACACCGTAAATTGATAAATTCCTACTTTGTCTCGTTCAACTGCGGCGATCGCGCCGCACTTTGTCTTGCACTTTGTCGAAGAAAACGCGTAAGTGCCGCGATTTACATGGCGCTTAAGACCTTTTTGCCGAGAATAAAATATACACTTCCGCAGCAAATCTAGCGCTGTGGTAAATTAGTTACGGTTTAGTTTAGACGAATTGTTATTATTTTAGCGCTGCAGCGCTAAAGATTCAAATTACGAAGAATAGGACAATTCAGTTATTTGACGTACCTAGCTTCTCTAGTACGTTAGTACCTACTTAGGTATATCTCGAATTCTCGATGCTATCCAATGATGTATAAATAATACGTCATTGATGCTATCTGCTTTTCCTATTCTATTTGGGTAGGCACTTAGGCAGATTCTATGCACGCGCGCAACCTCAACACATTCGAACGATCACACTCGATTCTATCATTTCTATTTATTTTTTATTTTTATTTTTTTTATTTTTCCTTTATTGGCCAACCAACAATTGTTTACACTGATAACATTTTTAAATAAGTAAGTATATAATATCTAAGGTTAGTGTAACAATTAATTACAGGTTAGCACCGCATGCCCCATAAACAATTAAGATGTGCTACAAGCACTGAAATATAATTAAACATTTAGGGTACTTAACTAAAAGCAAGCATTATGTGATGGGATATAAAACTATCTTTAAATACAACCACACAAACAGTACATAATAGCAAATTTGAAATCCGAATCAAAAATCTAAACAATATAAAAATTACAATAAAAAAATAAAATCGAATTTAAAAGTCAAATTAAAAACACAAGTACTTAATATTAAATTTAAAATGAAATTAATTAAAATCCAATCAAAAGTCAAATTAAAATCCTAATCAATATTAAATCAAAATTACAATATAAATTCAAAGTAAGATTAAAATCACAACTAATATTAAAATCAAAATTAATTAAGATCCAATCAACAGACAAATTAAAATCACAATCAATAATAAATCAAATTTACAATAAAAATTAAAATCGAAATCAAAAGTAAAATTAAAATTATAATCAATATTAAAATCAAAGTTAAATTATACAAATTAAAATTATAATCAAAATTAAAATAAAAAAACGAAATCAAAATAAAAAGCAAGCAAAAACAAATAAAATTTCTATTTTTTAAAATTCTCGATGCTATCCAATGATGTATAAATAATACGTCATTGATGCTATCTGCTTTTCCTATTCTATTTGGGTAGGCACTTAGGCAGATTCTATGCACGCGCGCAACCTCAACACATTCGAACGATCACACTCGATTCTATCATTTCTATTTAAAGGGACAATTATCTAAATAAGGTAGGTAGGTAGGTACCTCTACCTACCTATTTGATGGAGTTCTTATTACCTGCTAATCTATACTATCTATACTAATATTATAAAGAAGTAAAGTTTGTGTGTTTGTATATTTGTTAAATTGTAAGGCAAAGGGGTAATCTCGGAATCTACTGAACCGATTTTAAAAAATCTTTCACCAATAGAAAGCCACATTATTGCTGAGTGTCATAGGCTACTTTTTATCCCTTTATTCCCACGGGAACGGGATCAACGCGGGTGAAACCGCGGGACGTGCGCTAGTCATAAATACTTTGATAATTCAGCTTCAGACAGACTAGACGCTAGATATCAAGCTACCCAAAACGGTCAATTAACCTTGAACCTAGGTAATGCTTTGGTGATAAAGATGAAAATCGATTTACACAAATCGACGGATTGACGTACTGCTGTCGGTTGGTACATCTGCCTACTTATTATCTACCTAGATAGATAGGAAAGTAGTATTTACGTTACGTAGTCGTGAAGTCATAATAGGTACGGTAAACCGCGCGCACGACATTGACTCGCTCTACCTTATTCCCTAGCAGTAAGGTTGGTTTTCGCTGTTCTACTGACTTCTGACAGTTGGTTGACCGACCTCGCAGAAGCGTTGGGAATCGGCTTTCTTATTCCGTAGCAGTAAGGTTGATTTTCGTTGTTCTAAAGACATCTGACAATTGGATGACCGTACTCGCGGAGGTGTTGGCAATCGTTGTCAATCACTCCTTGATACGAATATTGTTCGAGGTGACTCATACTCCCCGTCGGGGCTGCGGATTATCGAAAGAGATGACGTGGCCTCGGCACGAGGGCGAAGAAGGAACATGGGCTGGTTTTTAGTCAGTAGAAGTCTGACACTCCCCTTAGCTCTGCCACACACAAAAAAAAAAAAGATGGTGACTATAATATACCTACTTAACTATCAACCGACTGCGACGTAGAGAAATGACGTAAGAGCATTGGGGGTTAATTAAATTTTCAAACTTCGGTACTAAGCTGAAGGTAGATAATTCAACAGCATCTTCAATGTTCCATAGGGCATTTAAAATTTCCCTTGCCATCGTCGTCGGTACGCTCACGACCGTTTGCGCTGTAGCGGACAGGACAGTAGTCGGCAATGATTTACTGTCGAGTGCAAAAACGCCGCGTTTTCGAACTTTTGAAGCGTTGCCACACTCACAGAGGCGTTGCGTTGCCGCTTCGCTTACTAATGACATGTGTCAGAAACTCAGAAGTTTAGAACTTTCTGGAAGCTTGTTCTCGCGCGCGGCCACCTTGTTCAGTATCAGTACTTTAAGGTTCCTAGTAACTATAATAGGGCAACGTATTACTAAAAAAAATCTAAATAAAGTCGTATTGAGTAACACTAATGCTTGAATGGGAATGGGGCAAAAAAGGGCTACTGGTTCTGTACTTCTGTAGCGGTATATGACGTCATTTGAGTGCAGTGCCTCAGTGCCGACTGCCGGCCCGGGACGGCCGGGACCCTAAAATTCGTTTCGTATGCATCCCTTCCCTCCCCACCGCTCCCCACCTCCCGCATTTAGACCCGCTCTAGCACAGGGTGCGTGTGACGTCACGGACGTGCGAATAAAGGCAGCTGTAAATGACCGATTGCAAACAATTTTAAATGCCTGTCTGTGTCCAGCATAGGTAGGATAATGTTGCCGAAAGCCCGAAACCATTTTAAAAGAGTAATCTTGGAGTTTCTTGCCGGTTCTTCTCCATAGGAAGGAATTGACCAATGTAGCGAACCTAACCTCTTTTTTGCTTTTATTAGGATGGATTAGGATTCTACAGGTACGGACGCTAGACGCTAATTTATTAAGAAACTACAATCCACAATCTATCTTAAATCGATATCCAACTTTATTGCTGAGGCATTAGGTTCAAAATTGATGTGTTGGTGTCTGTTTAGCGGTTTTTTTTAGTAGCTGCTCTGTCTGTAATGTCTGTTGATGAAATAACACGTGTTGGGTTTATCCGTTTATAGGACCTCAGTCTGGGTAATTTTTCACCGGACAACTAATTATGTCTTCCTCTCCCTCTGCATCCATCAACATTCCAGTTTCCACTCAACAGTAACCTTATTTAATTGCATCAGATTAAAGATCATTATGATTTTAAAAGAGATTTTTTTTATTTTGTTAGGTACCTATTAATTATTATATTCTTTGTAAGTACCTACGTTATTTTATAACTATATGCTTTAAGTATAGATTATATCTGAAATAAACGTTTTATCATTAAGTACCTATTTTAAAGGTAAAATTTATAACTGCTATAAATAGAACTGTAGGTAAATAATTAAAACATATAAGTAGGTAGGTAAAACAAATAGTTAGGTACATCAACGGGACACTGGATGTACCTAGTTATTCGTACAGGATAAGCGTAATTTAAACTTGCGTGCCTTGACACCTGCGCGTGTGACATGGTAACGCAAATAACAATACTACTATTTTATCTAGGTATTTAAGTACAGTCAGGAGCACAACTATGTGTCCACTTAGCAACCTATACAAGCAATTTTTTGCTGCATTTATCTCATTTTCATGTACAGATGCCAGTATTTTTTCCCAATCAACTTTGAACCCTGCCGCTTTAACCTTTAAGTTCAAAGTCTATTAAAGAAGTGTTACGGATTGTAGTAGTTTGATATACTGGCGACTGTATGCAAGGAAACTAATATTCTGAAACCTCTTTTTTCATAAACTAGGTCATATCTCAAAGTTGCAATCATTATTTCACGAGATATTCGCGTTTAAATTTTCCCACGTGCTTATGTCACCGTAAAATTCTAAATAGGTAGGTAGGTATAGCACTCGGCACGTAAGTTGAAACAAAATGGCGGTCGTTCGCGAAGCTACAGATACCGGCACGGTTCTTGAGCGCTCGGCGGAAAAGTGGGGATCGCTGTGCGCATCGTACACTTTATGACAAATAAAACGCACAGTCGCACACCCGTTTATTATTACCCACGACGGAACGGAGACGGTATATGCGTTTGGGGTGAGAGGTTGTTTGTTTGTGTGTTTGTGCAAATACATGTTGCCATTTTTCGCCAGAACTACTAGTCCGATTTTGATGCAGTTTTCAGTTATGGGTTCGGATTTGATTGGTGCATGTTCTTAGATAGGTGTTACGGTGACAACTCACCAGGGGGCGCTGCAGCAAACATTTTTTGTGCAAATCAAAGTTGCCATTTTTCTCCAAAACTACAAGTCCGATTTTGATTCAGTTTTCAGTTATGGGTTAAGGTTTGATTGGTGCATGATCTTAGATAAAAAAATTAAATAAAAGTAAAAAGTATAAAAAAGGTTAAAACAAAAAAGCAAAATTAAAAATTTTGAAAAAACCCACGACTGTCCCAAGAATGTCCGTCGGGAGCTGAACATTGCAAAACTAGTTCATTTAATGGCAGCCCCCGACGGACATTCTTGGGTTTTTTTTAAGGTGGGTGTTTTATGTTATTTTATCCTTTTTTCAATTAATTTTTGACAGTCGTGGGTTTTTTCAAAATTTTTAATTTTGCTTTTTTTTATTGGTCGTGAGGTAAGTGCAGCAGGAGTAAAGAACAAATCCCGAGGAGTGACGGCTATGGCGCGATGCGCTACGGGCCAATCACTGCACTTTCCCCGCCCCGCGTCTCACTTCATACCACCAAAGGGACCCAATAACTCACTTTTGCGTCAGCGCTCAAGAATCGTGCCGATGATAACACAATCATGAAAATAAGTCGACTGAGACCCGATAATATATTACAGATTGCATCCCGTAAGTTGAATTATGATCTTGAATGCTCAGTTGCACATTTTCGTTTGAATCTCACTCTATTTTTTGTCATTTTACCTAAGCGGACGACCGCCATTTTGTTTCAACTTACGTGCCGAGTGCTATACCGCTAGATTATAATAATATTCTGTCTCGAGAGATTGTAAACTGTAGAAACCGAAAGATTGTGATTTGTGATTCACAATCCAGTAACATACTGCTTACAATTTAAGGTGAATGCTTCAGGGTAGCCCGCGAAATTCGATTTTTTTTTAACGTTTTTTTGCAATTTGCCGATCAGTGTCAGTCAGGTCAGTCAGTCAGGTCAGTCAGGAAGAGCAGCGGTGGCCCAGTGGTGTCGGCCCCGACTTACGAACATTATATCGTGGGTTCGAAACTTCGAACCCAGGCAGGCGCATTACTTTGTGTAATTTATTTTATCACCGCTGCTCTCAAAACGGTGAAGGAAAACATCGCGAGGAAACCGGCATGTCTTAGAACCAAAAAATTCGAAGACATGTGACATCTGCCAATCCGTACTGGGCCCGCGTGGTGGATTATAGCCCATCCCTCTCCTAGAGAGGAGGCCTGAGTCCCTGCAGTGGGAACATTATAGGCTGATGATGATGATGAAATAAAAAAAAAACGTGTGGCACTCGGAGACTGCCGCGGTAAATCTATTGCATAGCATTTTTTATCAACTTATGCAATAATAGGTATAAATAATTAGGTAAGTATTAATAGTGTAATTACACACCAAAATAATTATTCATTCAAAAAATTTGAACAAAAATAACGATATTAAGAGTTTGATCTTCGAATTTCGCGCGATGTACATTATATAAATCAAAACTAACCTTCCTAAACTAACTAAGCTAGTAAGAAACTCTATGACAGAAAATTTAAAAGAAAGAGTATTGACAGCCTGACGTAAGTGTCATAACGTGAACCAGCAATGCCCAACACAGGAATGCACGACACGAGAACGCGCGACATAGGAATGTACAGTGCGATCAAATTATCTTGGCAGCTCTGAACATAGGCTTTGCGAAATTTTACGCATGTAAACTTGGGAATAAAACTGTTATTTCCAGATAAACCAATACTTAAACGATCAGAAAATATCTAATTTAAACAGTGAGAAATACAAATAAAATAAATATCATAACACTTATACATTCGTTGTAACAAAATGACCTGCACGAAGTTCGGAGCTGCCAAGATAATTTGATCGCAGTGTAAGTGTTTTGAATTCATTTTGAATTCCAATGTTGTACATTGTCATGTCGTGCATTGCTGGTATGTGCATTACTGTGACGGGCATTATAGGGACTCGTTATTTTCCGTAACCATAGCAACCCTTAAACTTGACACTGAATATTTTTGTTAGGAAATCTCTGGATTCGCTCTCCACGCTCAACTCAAGGCCCGCGATAGAATCTATGCAATAGATTAAAAATTTAAAATAGGATTCGTGACCTTAACAAATGTGACTTAAAAATTGAAGCATTATTTTTCGGCCAACTATCCGAAGGTAGGATTAAGTAGGTACCTATAGATAGCGCGCGAGTTGAATGCAGAGCTTAGGAATGCGGTACGATAGTTGACAAGGATGGCACAGCACTACACTGCAGGCGCGTGAGGTGGGGCGTGCGGATAGCGGGGGGAGGTACTCCCGCTCTTTACCTCAGACCCCGACTGCATTCAACTCGCGCGCTATCTGTACCTACATTATTATTGCTGGTGACTGTACACAACACAATCATGTTGTGATGGATAGTTGTTTGTAACGTTATGTGGAAATAGTGCGTAAGTGCTAATTACCGACTGGCCTATCACATGACGACTACCTACATAGGTAGGTAATTCAAAAACCATATTGACTTGATATTTATAGCAGTCATTGCTATCTAAGTTTATGTCCTTTCACGTCATCGTTACTATTATTACTTGATAAGTCATCTTCTAAGTATTACATAATAATTATAACATCACGCCTTTAATCCCAGAAGGGTTGAGGTGTGCCTAAAGTACCTAGGAATAACCTACAATCACATTTCGCCAATTATGTTTAAGGTTGATGTTCCAGCGTAGCCCGCGAAATTCAAATTTTCTTAAGTTTTTTGCAATTTGCAGGCCAGTGATAGGTTGTATGTTGATGAACATTTGATTCGCGGCTGTAAGACGTACTATGTAGTTACAGAATTATAATCATCAAAATCATTAATACAACCCTCCGAGCTCATAAAGGTTCCGGAATGGCTTTGACCTTGTAAAAAGTCATTTTTACAAGGTTGTTCATCAACATACCACCTATCACTGGCCTGCAAATTGCAAAAAACTTAAGAAAATTTGAATTACGTGGGCTGGTTGGAGAATTCACCTTATTTATAAGTCCCATGTGTAATAGGCGGCGAGCCTATTACCATCAACTAGGCACACATCTAGACTCTGCTGCTGCTACTGATGAAAAAACCCAATACCTAATAATACTGCCCGACCCGGTAATAGAACCCAGAACCTCATGCGCATTAAAGCAACGTCTAATAATGGCACTACTGGCAGTCTAAATCAACTAGATCAGAAGCGTACCTACCTACCGACCTCATATTTATTTTCTATTATTATTATGTAAATAAAAAGAGAAGTCCTGACCGACTGACTGACTGACTGACTCATCAACGCCCAGCCCAAACCCTTGGACCTAGAAAGCTGAAATTTAGCACAGAGATTCCCTTTATAATGTAGACAAGGAATAAGGAAGGATTTTTCGAAATTCAACCCTTATGGGAGTTAAATAGGGGATGAAAGTTTGTACGGAAAATCGCCATTTTCACGCGGGCGAAGCCGCTGGCAAAAGCTAGTCTTACATAATTTTGATAGAGGTCTAAAAATGAAACATGTAAGTAGGTACCTACCTACTTACATTATGATATTTATTAATATTTTAATATCCTGTCAGTTAAACATCGTTATCAAAATGTAGTTTACCCACACTGCTACAAGTATTATAATTTGTAACTAATGTGTATTAAATTGTGCATAGGCATTTTATACTGCGTAACTATATCAATGTGCTTAGGTTTATTTCGAGTTATGAAGGTACCTACCAGGAAATCCAGCTGTAATACAATTTTCTCAAAAATGGTATGTAATGTTGCCATAACATCTCTAAAAAGTATCCAGAAAGTGAACTTTACCGGAGACTTATTCACAACTGTCCAGTAAGAAGCGAGATTTTAAACTTGGAATCTCCTACTGTCCAGTAAGTAAGTATGTAATTTACTTACTGGACACTAGGTCATCCTCTTTAGATCTGCTTAGAAAAAAAAACATAGTACCAGACACAGATCTACATATTAGAGTTTAGCCATTATAACATGGTTATAGAAGGGAGGTTCCAAATATATAATTATCTATCCATTGATTAATAAAAACCAACATTGATTAATAAATACATCAATGTATCTATCTCTCTTTTTGGTATGACATTTAAGGCGCGGTCCCACCGCGGCGCATGCTGTGCACGGGCACGCGGCGCATTTTAGCTGCGTGTATTAATTTGTTTGGCCACGTGGGTCTACGTTTCCACTGGAGTACACGAATATGACCCACGACTATGTATAGCGTGGCACAGCGCACGGAGAGGCTACGATATAACACAATAAGCGATTGTACATCGTTAGGCGAACTGTACATAGTCGTGGGTCATATTCGTGTACATCAGTGGAAACGTAGACCCACGTCGACCGCGTTGAGCTATGTAACCGCCTATTCGAGCAAGCCACGCATGTATCAATGACGTCAATTCATGCGTAGCCTCTCCGTGGGTTGCAGTGGACACAACCACATACATTTTCTTACAAAGCGAAGCTTACTACACGTGCGTAGCCTCTCCGTGCACAGCGGTGGGGCCGCGCCTTTATTATAGTGTGGGATTTTATGATTGTATTTAGTAATTTCAGTTTATTAAAAAGTTTTTTCTAAAGTTGTTTCCTAAACTGCCTCGTTGGTCTAGTGGTCGCAAGCTCGACTGCAGAGCGTGAGGTCCTGGGTTCGATTCCCGGGTCGGCCAAAAAGTGCTATTGTGTTTTTCACATATGAATGTAACCTTCAATATTAATTAAACGAATTTGTTGTTAAACTTTCTTTAATTTTTGAGAAAAGCATTATACAAACCTCAACCAGTAAGAAAGCCATCCTGGCCTCGTATATAACCAGACCTCACCTGCGGTTCGGTCCGGTTAACTCATACTTGGCCAGGAAGGCTTACTTACTGGATTCTGCAGTAATGTACTATTACGTTATTTCCCGCGAGATGGCATGGCAGTCGCCAGTAAGCGTCAGCGTTTTTTAATTAAACCAACGAAAAAAAAGGAGGAGTATTTTTTTATCTAAGAGCTCGCAATAACTTTTTTCAAAACAAATATGTAGGTAAGTAAGTACACAGTACTTAAACTCGGCGTTAGTTGGTCGTTTCCTATGAAAAAGAACCGGCAAAAACTCCATGGCTACTCTTATAATTAATACAATTTATGTAACTAAACCTCACTTTGTATGAGCTTCCCGTACAATGAGAGATCAGCTTTATTTGGTATTGCCGTATTGCATAGGTAGATTGGATCTTCTTCCGTACGAGGTCAAATTCAGCCTTCTGCAAGTAGGTCACATTGATCCGCATAAAATAAAGATATCCTAGGAGTCACCCTCAACGAAATTCCTTTTAAAAGTAGTAGGTATCAGCCACAATCCGGTCTTCTCCCCAAAGACCGGTTATTTGTCTTTTGAAGGTTTTCTCTCGAAAAAAAAAGGTTCTTGGTACCCATCACTACCTAGGTACTGAATAGCAGTAAAAAATACGGGGAATTTGTCACATAACCCTTTCGTGCTCCTGATTATACACTTACTTAGCTAATTACATTAATGTAAGCACCAACGTTGCTTCACGACATACCTATCCAACATAATACAGGTATCGCGTTTACAATTTCAATGGTTCTAGCCAATACCACTGTTAGCATTACTAGAAAATTTAACCCTATTGCTTACTGCTTACGATTGAATTTCGCTTGGTTATAAAATCTCTCACGCTTGAAAAGGGCGGTTACCTTGTCTATCTTTAGTTGTGTGCTGATTGAAATAATAGCTGTGAGTCTGTGACACTGACATAGTGACTTTAATACACTTTGAATGAATAATGTTATTTTCGCGTAATTGTGAAAATTGTGAAGATGGGTTGGGGGAAGGAATTAAGACGATGACAATAGCTATTGACTTCTGATGTTTCAGTATTTTTGGACACGCCCACAATTTTTCCGATACCCTAGCGCCATACTACCAAGTAAGAAACAAATAGTCCAGGATCCGCGGTCCATTTTTGCACTTGATTACTATGAAGCTAATTTTGATGAGACGGCGAGACGCCCAACAATTTCCTGCACGAAACTCTCGAATTCTCGATTGTGGTAAGTAATAGGGGTAGCAGGGATAAAATATGTTGGTTTGATGATTCTCAAAAGTGTTAAGTACAAACACTTTTGAGAATCATCAGCTGGGTTTTTTTTGTTAAATCTGATGATAATTATCTAAATTATTTCAAAAAATATTTGTCCTACAAAATGTATGGTTTGATCCACAGAAGAGATAAAAGAGGTTAGAAAGGAAATAGTTCCTGATTTGTATTAGAACGCGTGTCGCCGCTTGTCTCCCACTCTCTATATCCACTACATGCAAGACGCTAATAAGTACGCGAATTATGCACACAAATAAACCGCACTCACTTAGATCGCGAGCTTGCTACTGGTTGTCACACTAGCGCAAACATTGCGTTTGACGTACACTCACACTTGCGTATATTTCTCATACATGTTACGGTGACCAAAAGGTCGATAATGTATATCGATAAAATTACTTGAGTTTTGTTACTTTAAGTTTTGCAGTTTTTGCTTTAATTTCGGGACGGGACAGAAAGAAAGAAAATAAGAAAGCAAAAATATTTATTGGTCTCTCACACATAAAAAATTAAAGATAAAAAGTAAACAGAAAAGATTTTTTTCAAATATTGATCATTAAGTACTTGAAATTCAATTTCAATTCAGATTTTATTATTGTCTTGAAATAAAACGTATTTATTAAGTAGCAATAGCATGCGCTTGCTATCTTTCAAATTCGAATTTTTCAGAATAAAATGCAATCTCACACTAATATTTTTCTATAATAGCTTTAGTCAGGTCTGTAACATATCTGGATCTGTTGGAAACCTAAAAATAAAATTTAAAATGTATGTTTCGATTTATAAATGGCTAACCTCAAAACAAATTTTAGATGAAAAACAATCAATAAACAATAATAAGGTATTGATACTATGGGATAAACAAAAGTTATTTTAATCATAACATAATAATCATTTGAATGCATTCACACATACTAAATATCGACATTATTGACAACTTGGTACAACACTATCGAAACGCAAAGAGTAGGCAGAATTTAAGCTTTGGCTCGTCGCACGCGACGTTCGCAGTGAACGAAATGCATTGCGCAATCGCCCACGTAGTACAAGATGGTACCCACGTATTGCAAGCAATGTACATAATTTCGTTTCTGCTTGCGATTGTATCATTTTTGTCTGCGAACTACATAATACTATTGTAATAATTACAAATATCACTTGTATTTTAAGGTTTTTAGACTTACCGATGAAGAGAAATCCCTTCTCGAGCCACACTGCACACCTGGCTTCTTTTCCGACACGTAATAATCGCGCAACACGGCATAATTCTTTTTTTTTCGCGGAGCTCCGTTCGCTGTCACAATATGAGCGCGATTGTTGGTCAGTAAATCAAATTTTGTCGACATATGATCGTCTGATCATATAAGCGGCGCGCGTGCCCCGCCCACATGGCCCTTCTAACCTCTTTTATCTCTTCTGTGGTTTGATCAAAGAGTCCCCTTCCTTCCTTCCAATATGTATCGATAACGAAGTCATTAAAAATGATTACTGACGCCCGAATACTCGAACGTCACTCAATTTTAAGTTGCACTTAAATCTCGTGCTGTCTTTGTTACTTTAACGCAGAGTGACAGAGATAGCACGAGTTTTGAGGGCTACTTATAATTGAGTGACGTTCGAGTATTCGGGCGTTACTAACTGGGTTTTGGGGATTGGATATTTTCTATTAAACCCACTCTTTACAAGTTGCCTACAAGATTCTAAAAATTATATTAAGTGTTTGGAACTTACTCCACGCACCATCAATACTCCTGTACATCATAAACAACAGGCTAATACACTTTCTGGAGCCACAAATTCCAGAAGAGCAAGCAGGTTTTGTTAAAGGCAAAGACACGCGGGAACAAATCCTGAACGTTCGCCAAATTATAGAGAAAAGTCGGGAATTTAACAGCCCTGTATTGATATGTTTCATAGATTATACCAAAGCATTTGATTGCGTGGAGTGGGGCAAGCTGTGGGGGGTTCTTAAAGACATGGGAACGCCTCAACATCTTATTGACATAGTCCGATGCCTCTACCTACACATCAACAACCGCTCTTTCGTCAAAATAGACACCGACTGTTCAAATGCGTTAGGCAGGGATGCATCCTCTCACCTCTGCTCTTCAATATGTACGAAGAGTAATATCATTCAAGACTCTTTAGGGCTGGGACAAGGGGTTTACTGTTGGTGGAAAGTGGATTTCCAATCTGAGGTACACTGATGACACCGTTCTCCTTGCTACAACATTTGGCAACATGAAAGAGATACGGCACAGATTGGAAGTGGAAAGTGGCAAAGTAGGGTTTGCAATAAATAGGCAGAAAACCAAGCTTATGGTGGTAGATCGTGCGGGAAACCTATCGGGCGCCTATAACATCTAAGGCATCTATACTGTGGACAGCTTCGATTAACTGGGCTCCAATATAAGTAATGAAGGTAGCTGCGTCACAGAAATAAAACGGCGGATAGCCATGGCTAAAGATGCTATATTACGCCCCCGGAACATCTGGGAAAAACGTGGTATAAGTTTTAAAACGAAGGCCCGTTTGGTCAGAGCACTAGTTTTCCTGATTTTCCTCCATAGAGTTAATAATAATAATATTTATTTATAGGCTACTTTGGCCCATAGATAAATACCTTACCTTAAAACTATATTAGTATCACTACAGTTGCACTACGTCACTGTGCGATCATGTGGCACTTGCCCGCGGAAGCGTCGAAACACCACCCCCTGCGGCCAAAAGTCCTCTTCCAAGACGAGGTGCAGGTAGCATGTCGGTACTCGCACCACAAACGCCTTAAAGTTGACGTTGCGGCGCGACTCGAGCAGCTGCACTCTCGCCACGTACTTGATCTTCTGGCGCACGTACTCCACGATGTCCTCCGTCGTAGTAGTGTAATGTAGACGGGAGAGGTACAAAGGTGTGTTCGGCTTTGCGGCACGAATATGCACATTGGGCTCCGATGGAGCCGTGCCGCAGCGGTTCTTGATGGTTCGCTGACGGCGCTTCCTCCTCAACACCGTCACGAAACCATCATCAGCCTGGATCGGTTCCTTTTCAGGCACAGGCTTCTCGGAAGGAGCATTTTTCCCCACAAGTTAAGACATGGACAATCCAAACAAGAGTAAGACAGAGGATAGACGCATTCGAAATGTGGTGTTTTAGGCGGATTCTCCGAATTCCATGGACGGCCAAACGCACAAATGTGTCTATCCTTTACCAACTCGATATCAAGACTCGATTGTCAACAGTTTGCCTACAGCGTATTTTGTCTTATTTCGGCCACATAATGCAAAGAGGAGATAGCAGCCTTGAAAAGCTGGTCATTGTTGGCAATACCGAAGGCAAGCGACCGCGAGGCCGGTCGCCATTTTACAAATTTGGAAGTGTCTGTCTTCCAAACGATTGGCTTTGAGAAAAAATTGTTTGTGGAACCTCAATGTCATTTTTAAAGACCTGTCTAATGTCTATAGACACCCCACACGTAGGTATAGGTTTGATGAAAAAAAAAATATAGTTTCAGTTCCATGTATGGGGCGACCCCCTTAATCCTTTTTTTTTATTTTTGTATAAAAATCGTAAAGCGGTTCACAGAATACTTGTAGAGTTTCAACTGTGTAGTCTCAATAGTTTCCGAATGAAGTGGCTGTGACATACGGGTGGACAGACGGACAAACAGACATGACGAATATATAAGGGTTCCGTTTTTTGCCATTCGGCTACGGACCCCTAAAAAACAGCTGGTTTGTAGTAATTTTTGATGAGCTCGTTATCAATACATGTTGGATTTAGATAATGATCATCAGAAAAAAATAAAATACATAGTTAGTAATAGATTTTTGAAAATCATCAAATAAATAATTATAATAATATATAATCAATATATATTTTATCCCTGCTGCCCCTATTACCTACCACAATCGAGAGTTTTCGTATAGGGTAATGTTGGCTCACGGAAAATTAGCTTGATAGTAATCAAGTGAAAAAATGTACCGTGGATCCTGGACTAACATTGTGACGCGGTCAATAATAATTTATAGATGAACGGATAGCTGTCAGTGGGGCGCAAAGTGACATACGTCCGTCTAGCACCGCGCCTAAGCGCTCACTGTCGGATTGCATACGTAAGAAAGAGAGCGCGATGACGCAACGCTCGAACTTCTTACAAACCATATAATGATTAATTATAAAATAATAATTTATTAAATAATCAAAAATTAAAAACAACCAAATTTTGTATTTAAATATGATACGTTATTGTTATAAATTTTACCAACGTACGTTCATCAGTAATACAGATATTTTTGTTGGAAGATCATTTTAAGAGGTTAGTTTACCATTTTTTTGTATCGAGAAAACTTTTCAAAAACGTGTTTTGAAAACAACGAAATTATCAGAAATATGTTCAAGATTAACATATATTTTTTCCGCCGTGTCAAACTGTATAGATTTGGCTAAAAAATTGTTCAATACAAGCCTATTTGGCTCTTGTCAGCGCCTTAACTGTAAACGTCGGTAATAAATAATAATAAAACAGCAACGTTAGATTTTTCTAAGATTAAAATGATTTTACTCCCCTCCTATTTAAATAAATATATTATCTCGGAAGGCCATAGTTTTGCAGGCAGCTCTTTGCAAAGACGAGAACACGACGAGAATCTCAGTACACTACGATTTAGTTCCTCCATATTTCACCGCCTGCTAATATAATACTAAGCACACTGTACCTACCTACAGTGAGTGACTGAACGAACGCGAGGGGCCGCCCGGCTCGCAGCCCGCGCGCTCCATAGACATAAAGCGCGCTCCGACGGATACCGGCCGTCCGCCGTGCCGCGCTTGTCGACTTTATGGGTCGATCTCGATTGGCACTTTGGTAATGCTTGGCTTGTTTTTGAAAACCCATCTTTGAAGGTTTTAATGTTTGTCGGGGAAAATTCTTAGTAAGTAGGTATTATATTTAAAGCTAATACAAACTGTATGCATTTGAAGACCAAATTCCAAGTTTCACTGATAAAAATCATGTCAAAACTTTTTAAGAAGTAGGCATGGCAATAATCTACGTAGGTATAAAAAGTCGGGGGCGCTACAATACAATGGATATCAATGGAGTGCCGCATGGCCCACTATTAGTAACTGGCTGTTTGTAATGGAGCCGCAAAAAAACGTTCAATGTAACGATAACGAAAACCTGTCTATGCGCCGCGCGCCGGCTTTTTTTTAAAGCATTGTGTGCTCTATTACTTCGGTACTTCCTCACTTTTTGTTTGATAAGTAGGTAGCTGCCAGTTAGAACAAAATACGAAATGTATCTTTTATACCTACGTTATTAACAGCAAGTGCAGAATTGGCTGCAGGGGCTATGCAGCCCGTAAATCGTTATCATCCTGCCCTTGTCCCATTCTAGTTGGTGTCGTGTCGGCACAACACGTTTTGTTCTCTCATTCTTCCTTATCAGACCGTCACAGCATCATATTTTAATCCTTTCTCGTTCATATCATTCTTCGCACAATCCATCTATCTTTTGTTTCACCTTACCTCTCCCTCTTCATCCATCAACATTCATATCTATCAATCTTTTAGTCACAACTTACGTTCCTAAAATCGTTATTGTAGTTCTAAATTCAAAAATGCAAACATGGCGCTCTTTCAACATCGAAATTTATTTTATACTACACCTGCTTGGAAAGTACCTTGATACTTTATCAAATTTACGGTAGAAAGTACGTCATTGCATATCGAACAAATATGCGGGGAGAAAACGCATCTGAGCGGGAGAGAATGGATTTTCATACACTTTTCTCTCCCGCTCAGATTACAATTTGAAAAAAGAACATGTGACAATTAATTGCAGACGCCATTGGCGCCATTTTGAATTTGAATTAGAATTTTAATTTAGTTTTTTATTTTCTTCGTAGGTGTAGTATAAAGCACTATGTATCACTCGAGAGAAAGTGCGATTCCCGATCTCGGGTGTTTTAAAGCCCTTGCCTACGGCTTCGGGCTTTAAACGACACCCTCGACGGTAATCGGTCACTTTCTTCTCTCGGTGAACAATGTACTATTTTAAGTATGCCACCCTCCTTCTTCTTAGCTATGCTGGCTGGTTCGCTCAAAGGTTGGGTTTGAATTGATAGGGTTCTATAAACCGGACCGGTGGAGATTGTCGAGTATTCAATACATGTAGGTATTGTTTGATTGAATGAAAAGGACAGGGAACCCTCTTTTCTTCAGTGCGTGTCGTATTACTATGGGTAGGTAGCCATGTGGTTATTTTTAGTCTTTGGCAGTTGCGGAGGTCTACTCAATACTCAATATATTTATTGCTTCCACAAGTTTACTTAGATGGTAGGTTTTACAAAGTACTACCTACTATTATGATGTTAGGTGTAACTTTGTATAGATGTGTGCGAAATTTGACAGATTGTGGTAACTTGATGTGCTGGCGACTGTAGTACAAAAGAGTTGCATTGAAACAGTCATACTTGGCTGGGCATTGGAATCAGTCTATTAGCGGTCATACCTGTCCATATGGGGGGAAGAAACACCGTAACGATAACTGATAACTGCGATTCCAGTCTGTTTACACGATTGGTACTTTAACACGCTTTCACTAAGTAAAGACAACACCTAAGTAAAAAGTAAGTGGTTGGTAACTAAGTGCCTAAATAAAACCCGCTGGGATTTGAAAGTAGTACATTACATAACGCCTGTTATCCCTAAAGAGACCTATCTCTTTAGGCAGAGGTCCAACCGAGGAGGTTATATAACCGTGACTCCGTGAGACTTATCTCAAGAATGCCTTTTTCATCAAATAGTCTCTCAAAGTCAAGAGACTTATAATTATGAACTAGGACGGTCGTATTGGTGATTTTAATCATTATTACTCAGTAAATAGACATTTGTTACTGCCGCGAATTCTATTTTATTTAAGGCGACATCACCTGCCCGCGACCTTGAGCGCGCGCTTAACTCATCGCCTAAACAAATAAGGTTGAAAATGGCGACGCGTTTGATGCTCGTGACTGCCAAAATGAACGATAGTTCGCAGATTTAATTTATTAAAAAAAAAAATACGCTGTAATGTTAAAATATTTTTACATATGTCTTTAGTTGGTTAAATTTCCTTTCTGATAGTAAAAAAATAAATAATAGTTGTCACTCAAAATATTGAGCATTTCGAGACGAAAAAGTTTTTTCGTGTGATTTTTTTGTGATTTTGTGATTTTTTTTTTCGAGGTTCTTGATTACTTTTAGAAAATATTTTTGCATAAGTCTTTTACCTATACATTTGACTATACACTGTATTTTTTTTGGAATTGTAATAAGTAGCAATACGGCTAACTCTGCGACGAAAAACAGGTCGTTTTTACGGTTCCCCCGTTGACTGCGTCTTAACGTAACGACTTGACCATGGAGCGACCGGCAAATTGCAAAAAAGTAAGAAAATTCGAATTTCGCGGGCTACCTCGTCAAAATGTAAAGGAAATGAAACCACAGCCACAAGACTTATCTGGGGTCAAAACACTCTGTAAGTGCACAGTGCAGCAAACATTCCAACAAAAAACTAACCAACAAAAACGTTAATTAAATGCGTTATGTTTACTAAGCTGTATTTATGAAGCACTAATTATATTATTTCATGTATTCCGGTTGCTACGTTGCTTCGTCAAGGCTGTCTGCTCTCGTGGCTTTATTAACAATAAAAATAAATTTTGCAACTGACCAGAGACTGCAAACTCATAATAGGTACTCAGTCGATTTAAGGAAAATAACATAAGGTTACCGAATCGAATCTTGTTGTTAGGTACTTAAAATGAATCGTTTTATTTGGCCAGCTAATGGATAATTATAACTTTTCTAATAGTATTTATGTAAATTAAGTCGACCAATTATTTTTGAACTGTTGTCTTTATCTAGGTAGGCGTACAGCCAACTCCCTATCGATAGGGAAAATAAATAACATGGTTATTTCATGCACACAATAATTTGTTTGTTGTTTTATCCTTGGCATGTATCATGTATCGCATACATTAATATATAAAATCAATGATCGCATAATTAATAAATCGCGTAAACGTATCACGCTCTTTTGTTTTCCATTGAAAAGGCTGTTTTAAATTCTCATTAAATTCGCTTAAAGGCGAATTACTAACATGGCATTTGATCATTCTTTTTTATTTATGTACAAAAAAAAACCGGAACTATACGGAAAAAAAAACAAGCATCACACGGTTTGTAAAACTCACAAAAATATTCGGAAAAAATATCGATTCAATTTAGTTATGCAACATGCCGCTGTGGCAGACTTTGGCAGCACGATCTTGAAACAGTACAGTACAAAAAATTTTGAATGGCAAAGAATGTGCTGCCACCTCTCAGCAACGTGTGGAAGTTCTTACTGTGTTGCTACATAAAAACATATTTATCGAAATGGTAGAAATTTTCAATATATCTAAAATATAATAAAAATTCTATTCAAACTATTTGCAACTTCGATAACTTTTTTGTTAAATACATTTTACTCTTTATAGTTTTTCTATTCTTCAGGTACAAGAAATCTAACAATTACAATCATGACGACTGGAAGATTAAAGAGAAAGATTGTGTGACAAATATGAAAGAGAAAGGAGTAAATAATGCCGTGACGTCTGAAAGGAGAGAATGGAAGAAGGAAAACATGTTACGCTGACCCCAAATAGAATGGGACAAGGGCAGGAAGAGGATGATGGTAAGATGGTAACTGAATAATGAATAACCAGCCCTAATAATGTGAAAGTGAAATTAAATGGCATTCATTTGGAGTTTAAGGTAGAGCAGAGCAGGCTAGAAGTAAAAAATAAGTGAAAGTAGTTTTGAATAGTTTTAAAAGAATAAATAATAAGGAGTCGAATAGGTATAATTTTAATCACGGTCGAGCTGGTTGTAGATTACAGATTAACCAGTCGAAGAGCGGTTAGAATAGATACAAAGGACATTATAAAGTACTAAACGTTACTCTTAGATAAATGAAATGTGTTTCAGATGAGAAATGAATGACTCAAAATTGCCTCACATAGTGGGGAGCTGACTTGTGTCAAGTGATTTGAAGTAATGCATATAAACAGTAAGATTAAAGTACTGGTTTTTTTTTGGTAGTGGGTCAAACATAAAATTCTGTAACAGCTAACAATCTGTTCATGAATGCCTGCAAAAAAGCTAATGTCTTGTGAGTGTTTTTCGACACTAGTCTTTTTCCCCGAATTTAATTTTTCTGGATTGTATTTTAGTGCTACCATGGCTCGCTGTCCAGACTACCTCTGGCATTTGGGAATGTATTCCAGATAAGTATATTTTTGTTTTCTTAGATGTACATAGATACATAATTATGAAACCCAAGTCACGGTTCCGGACAATCACATGTTGTAAAAATTTTCGTAATGATAAAGTTTCACTTTTAAAGATTTCTTAACTTCAGTCTTGTTTGTAAAAATAAATACTTGGAGAAACCCAAACATATTCCAAAATAAAAATGTCTCGGTTTTGTTACTTATTTGGTTTGTTTTTTTTAAACATACTTTGCTCTATTTTTATGGGTAAGAAATTAAAACTATAATTCTTACAAATAAAACTGCTTTCGATAATACGTAAGTACACTTTACAGCCGTGTGTGTATGTAAAATAATATGATATCCGGCTCGCTGGGTGCTTGTCACAAATATAACATTGTCTGCTTGTGATTAACAGTAGTTTGAATAAAATGTATACTATCGAATAACGTTATTGTGTTTTTTTTTTCAGAAATTAAACCGTAAATAATGGTAGGTTTTTAAAATAGTAGCTTTTCACACACATTAGGAGATTTTTCGTTGTAAGCTGGCAACATAATTTTAATTGACCGCCACCCGTGAGCGAATCGTCGCTCGATCTCGCTCTGTCGATCGAGTCCGGTTGTGGAAGCCATTTTATTCTTGTGAATGTGACAAAGTATTTTTTGTGATTTTCCGTACAAGGAATCGTGTCAATGTGTACCTGCATTGAGTGTATTTCGTGACGTGTGATCGTGAAATCAAAATTGAGAATGTACGTGTTTCAAATTGGTTTGTGTTGACCTGTCCCGTTTCTTACGCGGTCGCACAGCAGGCATCGATTAGTGCAGCAAGGCGGCCTCTAATAACGGCGAATCGAGGGTGTAGGACCAGTTTGTGGGGTGCGCCATGGGCAACAATGCTGCCACCGCCAATAAGAAGGTGGACGCCGCCGAAAGCGTCAAGGAGTTCCTCGATCAGGCCAAAGAGGATTTCGAGGAGAAATGGAAGAAGAATCCTACCAACACCGCCGGATTGAACGATTTCGAGCGAATTAAAACCTTAGGTACTGGCTCGTTCGGTCGAGTCATGATAGTTCAACATAAACCTACAAAAGAATATTATGCTATGAAAATATTAGATAAACAGAAAGTGGTTAAATTGAAGCAGGTTGAGCATACGTTAAATGAAAAGAGAATCCTTCAAGCTATCAACTTCCCCTTCCTGGTGAGCCTGAAGTTCCATTTCAAGGACAACTCGAACTTGTACATGGTGTTGGAGTATGTGCCAGGCGGTGAGATGTTCTCGCATCTGCGCAAGGTGGGGCGCTTCTCGGAGCCCCACTCGCGCTTCTATGCTGCACAGATAGTGCTCGCCTTCGAGTACCTTCACTACCTGGACCTTATCTACAGGGATCTCAAGCCAGAGAACCTGCTCATCGACTCGCAAGGCTACCTCAAAGTCACAGATTTTGGTTTCGCGAAGCGCGTGAAGGGCCGTACGTGGACGCTGTGCGGCACGCCCGAGTACCTGGCGCCGGAAATCATCCTCTCTAAAGGATACAACAAAGCCGTCGACTGGTGGGCGCTCGGAGTCCTAGTATACGAAATGGCGGCTGGCTACCCGCCGTTCTTCGCCGACCAGCCCATCCAGATTTACGAAAAAATCGTTTCGGGTAAGGTCCGTTTCCCCTCACACTTCGGTTCCGATCTGAAGGATCTGCTCCGTAATCTATTGCAAGTCGATCTGACTAAGCGCTACGGCAACCTAAAGGCTGGCGTGAACGACATTAAGGGCCACAAGTGGTTCGCGAGCACCGACTGGATCGCCGTCTTCCAGAAGAAGATCGAGGCGCCTTTCATCCCGCGCTGCAAGGGCCCGGGCGACACCAGCAACTTCGACGACTACGAGGAGGAGGCTTTACGTATCTCATCGACTGAGAAGTGTGCGAGGGAGTTTGCCGAGTTCTGAGCGCGTAATTGGTGCCTGCGAGCGGACACTCCCGTGAGTAGGTGTTATTAGTGAATCTTCCGTGACATTGTGGTCGTGGAACAGTGAAGTGTGCGTCTCTTTGCCACAGCTTTGGGTGATTATAGACGCTGAGGCGGCCCCTGGCTGGCACCCCATGTGGATCAAATTTGGAGTGTAGGCAAGATGATAGTAGAACTGATTTCCGATATTTCGGTGGCGTTCATTTGCTTAGTGCCCTTTCAAGTTGACATAACATAGAGCAGGTAGACGAGCTAAAGTGATCCTTGTTCTGGTGATATCCTGAGTGTTACCACTGACACCCTGTACCCGCAGCGTCTCGCTCAGCACTCAATGTCTTGCTACCTGGTTGTTCATATGGTACGTGGTAGTTTGCTGTTGGTAGCATTGGGATGTGGTGAGCTTTATTATTATATAATATTTTTTATTGTTTTTACGAAGTCAAGAATACAATTTTGTAATATGTAATTGATCAAATTTTTCTTGTTGCTTTTAAGATTTCATGGTCGAACTTCTCAATTTCGATTTTATCTATTACATCACTAAACCATCAACTTATAGCAATTTCGATGACCATCACTAATACTTTAGCAGATTACTGAATTGAATTTCCTAAAACTATGTATTACTTATCTTGATGGAATGTTATCATTAATTATGTATAGGTTCTAATTAATTGACATTTCGTTATTGGTTTTATTTATAGTGTTAATATTGTTGTATCAGTTGATATTTTTAACTAAGGAACTTATAACTACATCAAGCTATTGAAGAGATTAATTTATTGTATATGTATTCATTGTAGTTGTGTTCACATGTGCAATTTGACCTGTGTTTGTGATCTGATGTGAGGTTTCATTTGAGTTTAAGTGTAATTTGTATTAGTTCCTTATTTTGTAGGTTAAAGTGTAGTTATGTTACTTGTGGAGTCAAACATACGGAATGTGCATGAATACATCTAAATATTCTAAAGCCAGCCTCTCAACAAACTGTGCTATGTGACCTGGCCTTATTGCTAGCATCAGTTTATATACTAAAAGCAATAAATATTGTTCATTTAAACATATTCCAATTTGCAACAATATTTCTGTCCTGTTAAATGTTTATAGTTTTATACATTACAACTTGGTATTCAGCACAAAATAAGACATGAGAGAATTTTTATATATGAGATATTGTTTTCATTAAGAATAGGAATATGTTTAAAGGTACCTAGTGTTAGATCATTGAAGCGCGGCGTCGAGTCGCGTTGATATCTTGTCATTGAGACTGATGTTATCAATAAGCATGTGTATAATGAGAAAGATATCATTATAATCAGGTTCAGTTATTAGTTTCGGTCCCACCATTCTCTGGAGTGCGTGATGTAACAGCAATGTTTAATTGGCAATGTTTACTATAAAGTTTGTTAGCAATTAGATGTAGGACTTTGAATCCAGGCTGTACAAATAAATATCTAGTAATTCGTAGTGCATTTTACATTGTGTACATTGTGAGCGTCTGTGGTAATAGTTATTAGGTTGGAATCATGGGAAGGTTACTTAACCGCTCTGTGCACATTCATATTTATTATAAAACCTTACTGATGTGACTTGAGCTATGTCTGATGCATGT
This sequence comes from Diarsia mendica, assembly GCA_949316265.1. Classification (NCBI taxonomy): domain Eukaryota; kingdom Metazoa; phylum Arthropoda; class Insecta; order Lepidoptera; family Noctuidae; genus Diarsia; species Diarsia mendica. The sequence goes on along the minus strand of OX438900.1, from coordinate 19,358,105 downwards.
GTATGATGTCGTCTTTGAGTTAGTACTGTCCTCGTTCTTGCAATTGGAACTGGTCAAGTTATGATAATAACTACTTGTAAAATCATATCAAATTGTACACTAAATTAATCGTTTTGAGCCAATGTATATTGTAAATGATGCATTCTCAATCTTTTCTATGATCAATCAATGTCAAAATTCAAATTGCTTATTTATACTTTTTTTACTAAGCACTGTGCTATATAAACAATGTCTTGTGGTGAAATGTCCATTGACAAATCTTTAATCCTTGAAATAATATATTAATTTCTATAACTCTAATAATTTAGTTTTTAAATAAAGACCTATTATTTAATTTGGTGCCATAATTATTATTTTGAAAATGGTCCTCCTGTGTAAATATTTAGATTAAATTGTTAATGTTTTTATTCTCTTTATAATCAAATTCATTGCCTACTTCTTACAACAATATTGCTGTGCTAAATTGGTACTCTTATCGCATATTATGTCAGTATTAAACTTTGCACCTTTTAAGTAAGTCATAAAGTAAGTCTCGAAGTATCAGTGAATAGTAGAACAATACTTAAGTAGCTAGTCACTTCATACTTGTTAATTTTGTAAACTAAACACCGTTTCTGAGGTGGCAATGTTGAACGCTTGGTGTCCAAACACTTAGATATTTATTAAGAGTTAGCTAGTAGAATTTATAGAATAGTTAATTTCAGAGTTTTTAATGTGAGAGTATACCAAGTCTAAGTAAAAACCACACTACGTTACTAACTGACGCCATTGAGTCGAAAGCAAACTAATAATTAATAGTTCTCAGATTGCTTTCGAGACATTGTTCTGAGCGACAGTTATTTTCAGCGCGAGATGTTTTATCTATTTTCTATTGTCTGAGCAGTCTGCCTGTGGACTAAGGAATTATTTGCCACTTTGTGAGACAGCGACATTCACCAATTAGACATTGTTTAAAGATTCTAAAGTTGTTTAAAAAAAATCGCGTAATCTAAATCGTGCAGATTTGTAGTGTCGACGCAGCGTTTAATTTTTAAAATATTGTATTGATTATTAAGAGTATCTGATGTGTACCCTTCGTAACAGTCATTGTATATAACAGTAGAGTGATCGTATCCCCAGTAATTAGGAGATTCGGTGTCAGCTTTGATAACCGCGGTCTTTCATTCCAATTAGCTTCACAACGCTCATCGACACAGTATGAACGTTCTTACGTCTAATGTGAACATTTTAAGCCATTTTGGATATTATAAACATTAGTGTGACCGTATGTGTATTTGCGAACCGTCGTCTTTTTATATCTGTGCGTATTAAATATTCAAATGTTCACATCTAGATCTATTATATCGAGTGCCTATAGCATTGAAAGTTCAAGTGTAAAAAGTCAGTTAATTTCAGTAATTATTTGTCACCATGTATTGATCTTCCATAAAATTACGATGAAATTAAAATATCGATGTAACAGTAAACAATGGTTTGATTTTATGTTAATGTCGTAAAGGTGTTCCATTCCAGTGTTGGGTATACTATGGGTGTATTTGGCACATGTTTTCCGACGTAATGTCTATGTTGGCTTGGTAGCCGACGAGCTGTACGTCGAAGATTAAATATCCGACGAGGTGTACGTATGTTGTATTGTTTGACGTTGTTCGCACGTTTGGAGGAGCACGGCTGCACGGCTGTAGCACGTGGGGCGAACGAGCCGGTTTAATACGTGGCTTCCTAATAAAGCGGAATGCTCCGCCGCCCGTACGCTCTTCATCATTGCCAGACAGATAAAGATTTGTTTTATAGCTCACTGTTTTTAGACTAGATGCAATATTTCACTATTATTTTCGTACTGCTGCTATGTTACAACCATTTCTCACTAATTACCGCCTCCCAGATTGTCGTCTGTTAATAACAATCATGTTATTATTATGTTGTCTCTTGTTATTGTTTACTTCAAATTATTTTTGATTCAGATAAGCACTGATGTGCCCATGTTTTTATTAGTGCACGATTAAATCTTTAAAACGTGCTTTAAATATATCAAACATATTTAAAACATAATTGCGTGGTTGTAATCGTAATGAACAAGTCACGTTTTTGCAAAAACAAAATATATTCTGTGTAATTATATAGGCAGGGAGTCAACGGACAACCTTTGAAAAGTATCCCACACATTCGCTCAACTAAAACGAATTTTCCATTTTTCGCCCACGCTCATGTTTGTTCCAGCACAATATTCGAACATTCAGTCTAAACAAAATGTGCTAAAAATTCACATTTTACGATTGTTTGAAATTCTGTTGCGAATGCTACGGTGATGTGACGCAGACAAATATTTTAACATATGAATGAGTTACGATATTACTATTAAAACTTTATACTTACCTGTATTATGGTAACTTCATGAAATTCCATCCTAATGGGTGCGTAGGTGGTGTGGTTACTGATTCATACGAACATGTAGGTAGTTTTGAATCACGCCTCTACGTTGATATTGAAGTAAAACACAGTGAAACTTGTGGTTTAGCTGTTTAATTGTTAGAACGGTTTATTATTGTGTTTTCTAAGAACTGCTCTATTTTGATGTTTGCTATAATGTATCATCTTCCGGCCCTATCAATGTGTGTAGCGTTCGATAACCTTTAGATTATATTACCCATTTGGCATGAATACATAAAACTTATTCTTAGTTAGTCATAGTGTAAAATCGCTGAATCTATGTAGTTTCGTCCCTTTTTTATTTAAATGCGTCGATATTTTTAACAATGTGCTTTTGAGCCTTATTTTGGCGAGTTACGTGTAACATGCTCAAGTAATGTAATGTAATGCTCTTTGTCTATAGTTTTACATATCCACACTGAGTAGGTACTTCTACTTACATTAAGTAAAGATACAGTAAAATCATCTATGTACCAACGTTGGTATAGTTATTAGGATATTATGTTTTGATTTGACACGCGATCCACTTTGTGGGAAATAGGATCATTATCAATCCACACAATAGATGTTTTGTTGGAAACATGGACTTGGCAACACGTGCCAAATGAGCTCTGACCAGAAACGATTAATTCTCTACTTGCAAATGGACCGACCCGTTATTATCTTTGTCGTTGAGTTGAATATGCATTGTCTCTGACGTGTATGCGGTGCCAACATTCAGAATGCTCTACTGTATTTGCAATGTAATACTAAAAAAATGCCGTTTGCAAAACTGTTAAGAATTGGGTCAGTTTCGTGCATAGCTCCCAAATACCAATGTAGTATTTTCTTCAAACAATATGGTTTTATTGCCATCAGATAGCTTGGGTACAGCCGATATTTGATAATATGCACTGTCAACTATACAGTCCCCAATACCTCAGAAGCCTGGAGTTGCTTTGCTAAACTTGCTTTATGTGTCAAATATTGATCGGTCCCTAAGTGGAACACACATAATAGACCTGTCGGCACTCATGTAGCATTTTGCGCTTGCGAATAAGTAGGTGTGTTGCTTATAAGGCTGGTTCGTTCTCGCAACCGACTGTCGCAACCTTGGAGCCTGAGAAAGCACATGTTACGTATACCCCACCAGTGTATATGCGGCCCGACACGACATTGCGGAATAATCTTTGCTTATGAACAGGCGTCGCTCACAATTACAACATCCTCTTTAATTTCGATAACGCGCGTTAGTTTTGAGGTAAATGTCAACTTTTCTATATTTAAAACCAGCAACCAGTTTGGTACAGCGCATGTCGACGAAATAATATATCCTTGAATTTAAATAGGTATGTTATTTTATTATCAGTCAACACGTACTCTCACGCTGTTACGAATTGATTTGACTTGATTAACGTCGTGAACCTTGTGTTTTCTAATCGGGGACGGCTGGTGGGCAGTGTGGAACGGTCCGTTGCCCACTTTGTGATCGCCACTTATTTGCAGTAGGGGTCCGTGTACCGTAGTTATCCCTGTTTGCTCGACATAGTTAATATAGGGATCAAATCCACTCGTATTTGTCCGCCAGATGTCCGTTTTCCACTCGACAAAGTTTGTAACGTCCGTCATCGGCACTACACACATGCTAATTTTCACATTCAAACACGGCAATATCATCCAAGGTTTGAGGCGTTCTAGTTTCATCTCGCTCTTGTCGCTAGAATAGATAGCAACTGTAGTCACGTGTTTGTTGGGTTTTCCCACGTTGTTTGTTTTTTATTCTTCTAAGATGGCGAATATTTTCGTAATTAGCAAGTTTTTGCTCTCGTTGCTCGCAATGTTTTCAAAAAGTTCGAAAGCATTTGTCAATAACAATTTATCCTTCTTGTGTGCAAGACATGAACTAATAATATTATAAACTGTGCACACGCTTGAATTATTCATGAAATAACAACTTGTCTTTTAGTTACGTGCTACACTTATAAAAAGTGTATTAAATTCCAGTCAAGATAAAAGCGAGTTTGGGAGATAACGACTTTTTGTTTAGCGAGTTGTAAAAGGGCTCGACTTGGCAATGTTGGCTTCAGTCGTCTATTAGAAAATTGGCGGGTGTAATTTATTTTCCATAATATTCATAGCCGTAATGCGGAGTGCTCACAAAGCGACCGTTCTACGACGGTATAAGGTCGGCAGACCCGTTCAAGGTTTATAGGAAACGGTCTAAGAACGTTTTGTGTCAGCGTTCTCTTTATAATTCAGATTCTTTTAATGTGGGATCACCTTTGAAATTTGCCTTTCCTCTAATGGGACAGATAGTTTCCGTTTCAATCATTCTTGCCTTTGAAGCTTTTTATGGGCCACTATTAAATGCTCGTGTAAGGTAAATATTTATTTTAGCTTCTTTTTTAGGAATCGGAATCTGTATTCGTCAGTATCTTTCTAAATCTGGAAAGAACTTCGTACAGTAGGCCGCACGTCAGTGGCTGTAAAACCAATAAAAACTGACCTCGCTTTCTACCGCAACTCCTTATTACTCTAGCTCAGCTGAAGGTCAAAGTATAACTACAAACGCGTGGAATGTACATCTATGGCCGGTATAAATTAACACTTTTAATTTCGCTGCCTGTTTGCAAACCAAAAATAACTCAAATGGTAGCAACCTCGTTCATTAACCTCATCTTTAATGTCTCTTTTCACTCCACAATGTCACGTGAAACTCATTACCCTTTCCCTAAGGAGCCCTCGTCAAAGTTTAAGCACCCTTTGCTTATGAGAACTAGAAGTATTCCCAGGATCGTGTAGGAGATGTAGGTGTAATCTAATGTTTCAAATGTTATTGTAGAAACCTCTCATTATTCCTTTGTTACCTACCTTAACAAACCGTTGTGGTCATCTAAATCGAAGGTGTGTACTTTCTACAACCACACGATCCCTGCAGTGGGTATGAATAAAGGTTTGAATGCGGGATTCCTCTCTATAAGAATTAATTATTTGTTTTTTTTCACCCATTACAAATCATGATGTAGGAGCAGATCAATCTGACGACGATCAATGCATCTAAACGGAGTTCAAAAGCTGTCAGTATTTGAATGCTAATTGAATCTTATCTTCTTTCTTTGTCGTGTGGTTAGAGCCAAATCTGGTGTAACAGCTCTTATCTTGCCCAAGGACCTCTGATTTGGCATAGGCATCCTATATGCCGTCGAGAAATATCTCTCAGGCTCAAAGAACAATAAAAAAGAAAAATGTATTAATTAAATGTCAATTAATTTTAGGTACTTAGTCGAGGGTTGAATGCTTTGGAATATAGACAGTTCTTGAACGCAGCGCGCCTTTTAAACGCGCATAACCGCTTAACGCGTTCAATTAGTAATTCTTGCTGAAATCGAGAGTTAGCCTGTAAACAAGGATCTCAGGACATGAAGTCGAGGTCGTTAATCAGTATCTCGATTAAACGACTTCCTACTCATAAAACACTTGTACTCATGTAACACTTTTGATTCCCCGATAAGATTAGTAATAAAGTAAGGACGTGTGTAATAAAACCGTTCTGTTGGCGACGCATATTTAGGAGACGAATTAAAGTTATGATGATTGGTAGTCGAGCTTTATTGGTTCAATTAATCTTTAGTTGCGAATAGTGAGTGTGGCGCCGAACTTGTGTCGGCTGGAGATCGTTTGGGAGATTTAATATCTGAGCTGTCGGGTTTCAATCTCTTTATCTTTTCTTCTATCATAATCATTTTCCTAGCAAGATTACATCGAAGCTTCTGTGTTGTTTCTAACACCCAGTGCGAGTATGCAGCTAGGTTAGGCTATTTATTGCCCATTTTTAATAACATTAAGCGATTTTGTGATACCCAAATTAATGCCTAGGGGCCTAAATATTAGGTCTACTTTTATCATGTAAGTATGCGGAGAACGTGGATCTGTGCTATCCCGTTATACTGTGGGAACTCGGATCCACGACGAAACCAAATCCCGTGATTTTTTTTCCATAACTTTAGTTCGCGGATCTGTGTTCTAATTATATACACCACATCAACACCACTGTGTGGCCACCACCAGAGCCTAATCAAGTGCTACACTGCAAAAGAAGAAAAAGAGTGGGATAAACAGTGCGAAATAAAGAAGGGGGCGGAGATGTTGTGGCCTATTTGGATCAACATTCACAGCAAATAAATGAGTAGGTTAAGACTACGGTTCACAGGAATGGAATTGAAAACATCCAAGTAATTTTCTCCTGAAAGCATAAACAGGTGAGTATGTTTTTATACATTTGTTGTTAGTTTCTTTGTTCTTTTTATTCTGTTCGCATATTATCTCTATTAACATTTCCTTTGCATATCCAATCTATTATCTAGTAGATACCTACGTGCGTCATCATCAGCTGCTTTGCCTTTTTCCAAACAATGTTGGGGTCGGCTTTCAGTCTAACCGGATGCAGCTAAAATCTTAACAGTATTTTACAAGGAGTGGATAGTTATCTGACCTCCACAACCGGGTTACTCTTTGGTAATCCTGGTGGTCAGATTTCTGGCTACCTGTAGGGCTGTAACGACTGTCAAAGATCAGCATATGACTGCATGTACCCCACATTAATTTGATGTTTCGTCATATACGTGCGTATATGACGAAACATCAAATTAATGTTAATTTTCTTGTTCTATTTACACGTGTCTAATACAATTATGTATTAACAAAGTAAATAAATGCTGAAAGTGATAAATTATAAACAATGAGCGGAAACCGTTCAGAATACACAAATATGTACCACGCAATGGAAAGCGATGGAGTGCATTTAAATAACCAGTTTAAATTGGTACGAACCACGTACGAACAGTATTTATTTGTGAACTAATTTGATCGGAAACGAATAAACAATGGAAAATCAACGGTGACATTTCCATAGCATCGAATAAATGTAGTTTACAGTAGCTTCATGCATACCGATGAATGTTTCATTCAAATGATGTTTGAACATAAATTGGTACAACCGAAAAATGAAACACATTGTTTTCTTTCGTTCAGAAATGTTTTACGCAGATTTCATTTTCAAGTTCACCAATGATTTTCCGTTTCAACAAACATTACTCATCGTAGGAACGGAACCTCGTCTTGTCCTTGCTTTGCAGCAATGTAAATTTCTGAGGATTCAAGTTGAACGTACGAACGTCAGATAAGCGTACGAAACTCTAAAAATTATCTTTGGCTCCTTGTCTAAAGACTGCGTATCTTATCGTCGACGATAATATGCTGAACAGTCGCTTTCGGAAGGTGTATGGCGAGGTCGGGACTTTGCTTGCTTTAATCTTTATGAGTGCCTTTACCCTCTGAAACTTGCTAATCTGTCATGTGAAACAAAATTGATTAGTTTGGTAAATAAATAGTCGCATAAGTATGTGTTGGAGATATACGGATAGGATTAGGAAGGTACATAGGTACATCACGAGGAAAAACAAAGGAATTTCCTCAGAAAGTAAGACAAACAGGGGAAAACAGTAATTAATTGCAGGAAAAGAAAGTATCGTAATTGGACACCTAGATAGGAAGGATACTCTTCTATTGCTACAGATGATGTCATTCCCCTGATTCAGAGTTATATTTTCCTCCAACCCACTCTAATTATTATGAGAAAGTAAACTCAGGACTGCCAGGTCCATCAATTGCAGGCGGGGCGTGGCGGATGGTGGGACCGGCTATGACGTCATGAGCGAAAAATAAAGCCGTTCTATTACTGGACGTGTTATAAGGTACATCTATCTTCGTGTTGAGGCATCTCTTATATCGGATCAAACATGCAAACAGTTGCGTCTTAAAAAACAATGTTATTTTAGCAAGAGGTTATCAAAGAAAACATGTGGATTTTGTTTGTTGATAAACGCGATAAAGTCACCGTTTGCTTCGATTTGAGTGAATTAAACACTAGTGTTTTGTGATAACATTGTTCTTAGAGTGGGGGGGCCTTTGTGGAGTGGTCTTTTGAATCTTAGCACGCTTTGGCCGTGTGCTACTATTGTGAAGAGGGCTGGTCAGTCCTAGTAATCATGCTCTCTACCTTTTCAGGTGGAAACGCCAAGGTAGCCTGCGAAATCAATTTTCTTATTTTTTTTGCAACTTGCAGGTAAGTGTCAGGCGTTGTATGTTGAATAAAATATGATTTGCGACCGCTACAAATATGGCATTTGCATATACCCTCTTTGTTTATTTGATCCCATTGAATTACTTTTTCATGAAATAGTCGTTCAAGGGGATTAAATGAACAAAGATGGTTGTATGAATCATGTTAAATTCTGTAACTACACACGACCGTGTTACGGTCTCGAATGATATTTTGCTCAACTTGTACATTCTGCCTGACACTGACCTGAAAATTACAATACCTAAATGTAAGAAAATTTGAATAATGCGCCATTTAAAGTAGACCACTATCTAACAGCGGTTGATCAATAGAGAAATTTTCATTATAAATTAATAATTCTACTACTAGAGAAAAGTAAGACTAAAATGTTCAAATCAGTCTATGAAATGCTTATAATCTGTGTTATCTACTAGCTACTAGAGATATGGGTTACCGAGCAGTTTGCACTCGACTTGCAAATGTCACCGATATCATTTATCACTCCTAGACTTACCTTTATTACTGAGATTAACTTACTAACTTGTCATCGCTGTCTCAAATCATCATCATTCTCCTGCCCTTATCGTAATCTATTTATATTTGGGGTCGGCGCAACAAGTCCTCTTCTTCCATACTTCTCTATTACGCGTCCTCTCAGCAGTGATCTCCTTTCTTGCCATTTATCAGTCCATTCAGTCCTGTCTCAAATACATTTTGCCAATTAAAAAAAATCCCGTTAAAAGTACCACCCACTGCTCGAATGCCCTAAATGGCAGAACAAGTCCATCGTAATGCTGTTTTACTCTTGCCAAAACGGTATCGATATTTTTGGCAACATTAATGAAACTACGGATGTTAATTTGAATTTATAATTATTAAGTCTTAAATAAATTTTGTGTCTGCCAAATAATATCGAATTAAATTGTTGCGAGTTCGGATTTATTGAAGGTTGTGCAGACGTGCTGTAGCAAAAAAGGTCTTTAGGTTGATATGTCAGTGACCAATGATTGGAGCGATATCTCATTAAAAGTTCAATCTGATATCGGAATAAGTTAATTACTGCTTGCAATCATTATTATTCGATAAGTCACAGTACACACAGTAGCCTCTTTATTATGGCCAACGGCTAAACAAAAATGATTGCTTCCAAACATTTTTCAAAAACATGAACGACCAAATTAAACCCAAGCAGGTAATGTTTGCACTTAACCCCTAATTTTGTGTTACGATTCACGAAATAAAAGGTCATGTCCAGTCCAAATTGCCGGCATACTAATTTCGTATGTAAATGCTTTCATTTTTTTAACGTATGACTTGAAGGGACTCGCTTGACGTCGTCGCACGCGTTTTATTAGCGCCAGCGTAATGTGACTTTATGTGACGCCATAAACTCAATTAACTCGGCACACATTTCCGTTCGTGTCGTGTGAGCGAGTAAAAGAGACAACAACACTCTTACTAAAATGAAACACGTTTTCCAATTAGAAAAAAAACTACTAAAATTATTTTGATTAGAAAAATGACACGGAATTTTCTGTTAGTTGTTATCTATCCATCATTTGATAATTAGAACTAACGTATAGCTCGTTGGTGCGATGTAGTGAGATGACGTCAGGGGATATTAATATAATGTTTCACACCATAGAACAAGGGTTCCCGACATAAATAACCGGGATAGAGGGGTCAACATGTAGCCAGAATTAGCACCACCGGATAATTTATTAGTCGCCTTTTGTAAACAGCGCGGTTGACGTAATCAACATTGGTTGGATGTACATAGGTAATAGACATACATAAGCACCTATATATAGGTGAATGTATATGTAATTTGTACATAATATACCTTTATGTTCTTTTCCTTTATGGATGGAATAAAACCGAGCAGTATCAACTATGAAACAGGTTGCGTTATGTGGCAGCACTGATAGGTTGATAACCTAGCACCTACTTACAGTATGCAATGATGTAACCTAAGTAAATGTCTCCTATACAGCGTTCTTCTTCTTATAAATCTATGTCAGAATATACAGGTCTGCATTTAATGACTGCCACATTTTGTATGTCTATGGTATCTCTATGCTTAAAATGTGAATATTCTCATTGTATCTAAGGTCTATATTTCTGTGTAGATATCGGTAAATATAACTATAATGGTATGCAGTTTACAACCAATCAATTGAATCAATATCCAAACCGTCACACGTCACTTACGTAAACGCCGGACAGTAAACAAAAAACAACATAAATACACATACAAAAAGCTAAATGAACAAGCGTGCAGTGTCGCCAAGTTTTACATAAGAGCGAATTAGCATTTTTTTTCACAAACTGGCAATACGGTGGCCTGACATTGTTGATGTATTTTTATCCGTCTGTCTTCGTGGAGTGTTTGGCACCAATTCAACGGTGCTTCAATGACGGGCCGCTGTCTATTCCTGGCTGACATTGCTCTTGGTGTTAGGCCACTACAAGGACAGCATGGCCGTGCTCTTGTATTAATAAGCATTTGATACACGATAATTTTAAACTTCTGCTTCAGTCTGCCGTAACGCTCTCGAGGAAGATGCTTCGGTATCTCTGTTTATTTACCATCTTTTCAATTATTACGTTTTTAATTTCTTTGCAGATGAACAGGAATCGACTGATTGTTGAATTTGTTGATCAGCAGTTTCTTAATCAGCATCAAAACCAGAAGTTATTCACCTGATAAACAATTCACTATAAATATTTATTTTGAGAGCGGCGAACAAAATGCAGCTTGTGCACTGTTGCGAAACATCCAAACAATGTTTACTTTTATATTTATTGTTTCCAAAACTTGTTGCCAAGTCGTAAACGTTGCCTGAGGGAAAGGCTTGACGTAATCACGTAACTGCCGGAATTTGTCGATGAACCTTGTCGGTAAACAATCGAACTGAATTGCTCTACAATTAGATTTTACGAAGACATTACTGTGGATTGTGCAGATATAGTCAGTCTTTATAAACGGTTGGGTGACGAAAGAAGCCGACTCCAAATTGGATATTAACGTTTTTGAACCCAAACTTAAAACTTTAATTTTAGAAGATCAATTTCCAACTCAAAAAGAATTTGAAACACCTAAAACTAGTCGACATATTTTCTCCATTTGAGAAGATGCTTAAATAAAAAATCCAATTGCAAAACTGGAGGCGTTTTTGTGCAAATCAATTGAATGTCCATTCAATCGAATCAAGATTCTACAAACTCGTCGTGCGACTGCAACTCTCGTAGGCGTTCGACTCACAATACGCCATAATTGGTACAGTATTACAATCTTTGATCCCAGTTAGTGCGTGTTTTGTTCCAATGATATCTCAAGGTGGGTGTTCTGCAAGGTTGTCAGTTGTCTACCCTTCTGTTTGCGTATTAGCGGAATTTGGTGTCAATAGAGTCCTGATTCCCAGTAATTAGGAATAGTCCCCAGGGCTATGAGGATTTTTTCCAATCAACCTTGAACCGTTAACCACAAGATTGAGAATCTATTAAAGAAATTTGACAGAATGTAGTAGCTTGATAGGCTGGCATCTGTACGTACTTACCGACCTGTTGATATTCGTCTGTAGTACCTAATGTTTCCTAAATTAAACATTGGTTATTCTTTTTTTCTGAGCCTTTGTGTAGTCATGTTTTTCGAAAGATACCTTTCGGAAATAAATATGGAGCCATTTTATTATGATAAATAAGTAGTTCATACCTTTTGTCTTTTTTTTTGAAAGGATCATGGGAAATCATCTCGATCAGGATGGTGCAAAAAGGAGTGTCAGACAGTTACTGAATAAATCAAACCCATTCGTGCTCCTTCTAATGGCCTTAGCGTTCCAGGGCCGCAATAACTCTTTGGACCAAATTCCGCAAGTCTGTGGTCAACCCTAGTGATGTACTGACGTCGATAGGTACTCACATTCATCGATAATTACGAACCGGTGTTTCCATCGTTTGTCTTTATTGAACATACGATACAAAGGTGTTTGGAAAGGCCAAGTATAAATATTTAGAGTTTGATGTTGTTATCTACATGTACATATGTACCTATATTGTATAGATAAGAAAAGTAACGCGAGGTGAGACAGCAATTATTACGTAATTTCATTGTTTTATGTAATGTTGTGATATGGAGATGTTTTGAATAAGTTGATTGTTGGAAATATTCTTGAGAGTATTCCAGACAATTGACTTTATTTTTTAAATAAATGATCAGTTCTCAGTTCAATTGCTCTATTTAAAACATGGCTATATGAGCTATCATATTATATCATCATCTTCCGGCCTTTGTCCTCCTTCCACTTGGGGTCGATGCGACACGTTTTCTTCATCACACAATCCATCCATTTTTCCAATGGCTTTCTTTTCCCTCTCCATTCATATATTATACTGCCTTTCATATACACCTACCTACTTACCAGACTGGTAGTAGGAGCTAGGAGGTTCTTTTTAGGTTCCGAAAAATATTGATTTCGTCTTAAACCTGTAAACTGCTCATATTTACAAAACTCTAAAACAATTAAAGAGTTCTACACTCGACTGCTGTGTTTGCGATTATAATAGATCAATGAGGGGTCAAAGACACACGCTGACCTTATTAGTAATAAATATAATACCTAATTACGTCCCATACAAGGCTAGTCGTAGGTACAGAGCTCGAAAACGGTGCATCATACTTACCTTTACTAAAATGGACATGTTGAATGAGAAACATGTTAGTATTGCATTTATGCACTTCCCATCTGCCTTGTCATCTGTCTTCCTTTGTCTAGATCTGTTTTTAGGTAGTAAGCGGGCGTAATTGGTAGATACTTGAGCCTAAGTGGTCAGCTGGTCAACCGAAGGACCACTGGCTGCGTTTTTAACCTGCAGACAATGCCTAACTAACTGCCACCAACCAATCCTTCAACCTACATGCATAATTGCATACAGCAAGGAAAGGTAGAAAAAAGTAGAGTACTTAACATAACATCACGCCTTGTAATCGCCGATGAGTTAGACAGCGGTGTACCTAATAGTACACCCAGTATTCGTGGCTGCTACTGAGAATTTCCTGGTTTAAAAAACCCAATAACACTGCCTGAACTGAGAATCGAACCCGGGACCCGTGCTTAGCTGTTGCGCTTGCGACCACTAGACCAACGAGACTGTCAACGAGTTTAGCCTAAAAAATGGGACTGAATTTACAAAGTCTAGTACTAAAAGTACCCACAAACTACGTCCCAATAATTATGTTAATTTTCCTACATAATTTGTAATATTCCGTAGTAAACTCCATTTACCTAGCGCTATTGTTACTGTCAATATAACTTTATCTTGTCGCTCCAAGTTTTCATTCCGCCGTCAGTCGGCTCCGCTGTCTCGACACGTTATTATCATGTTATGCAAGTCATGCCAAGTAATTTTACTAAGGGTTGCTACGTACTACTTCGGGTCGGCATTCGGTATTTGGAACAACCAAACCGAGTTGAAGTAAGTATTACAGCATCGTGCTTAGTGGTAACCTGCTTGTCGCAGTCACTACGAGCAAGCTGTTAACTTTTTTTTGTTCCTTTTTTATTGAATAATATTTTTTATGAGTTGCTTGTTTATCTGCCAATAAATACATTTTCTATTTTAACACTACATAATTATTCGACTTTATTCAGCTTGTTTTAGCAAAGTCAGAACATGGGTGGCATAAAAACTCTAACACTAAGTTAGGCGCTCCACACGATGACGAACACAGAAGAGATAAAAGAGGTTAGAAAGGAAATAGTTCCTGATTTGTATTAGAACGCGTGTCGCCGCTTGTCTCCCACTCTCTATATCCACTACATGCAAGACGCTAATAAGTACGCGAATTATGCACACAAATAAACCGCACTCACTTAGATCGCGAGCTTGCTACTGGTTGTCACACTAGCGCAAACATTGCGTTTGACGTACACTCACACTTGCGTATATTTCTCATACATGTTACGGTGACCAAAAGGTCGATAATGTATATCGATAAAATTACTTGAGTTTTGTTACTTTAAGTTTTGCAGTTTTTGCTTTAATTTTGGGACGGGACAGAAAGAAAGAAAATAAGAAAGCAAAAATATTTATTGGTCTCTCACACATAAAAAATTAAAGATAAAAAGTAAACAGAAAAGATTTTTTTCAAATATTGATCATTAAGTACTTGAAATTCAATTTCAATTCAGATTTTATTATTGTCTTGAAATAAAACGTATTTATTAATTAGCAATAGCATGCGCTTGCTATCTTTCAAGGTCGAATTTTTCAGAATAAAATGCAATCTCACACTAATATTTTTCTATAACAGCTTTAGTCAGGTCTGTAACTAGGGAATGCAATCTCGATCTAGCGAGATCCCGAATACCCGAGATCTCGCCTCATTTTTCGAGATCAATCTCGAAGCATAAAATGTCGAGATCTCGGCCGAGATTGACGGGATCGAGTGGCAGTAGTTGCGAGGCATGTCGCGTGTTACCTGCGCGTGAGCGAGTCGGGATTCCCCGAAATTCACCGATTTATGTTATTCCCCAGGCTCTCTCCACGCGCTAACCTTCAATTCCCCGCAAATCGGGGGATTCCCCTCAAATCGGGGGTTTCCCTGCGATGCACTGTGTCGGACTGCATTCGCTTACGCTGTTTTAGGTACAATCTGTTATTTAGAACAGAAGCTATTTCCAAAATTACTCTTAGTTTAGGAGTGATTTTAGAAATAGGTTTTTTTTTTGTTTTTCATTATCCATATCTTTTCAATATAAAATAAGTACTTTCTATAAAAGAGATTTTACGGGTCTGAAATTTTGTGTTCGTTAACATTAGGTACTTAACATAAGTAAAAAAAAAAAAGAAAAATATACCAATCGAATTGAGAACCTCCTCCTTTTTGGGAAGTCGGTTAAAAATAATGTTTTTTTTTCAATAATTCATGTTGTATTTTACTCGCATCGTAATCACAACTACTAAGCAGTTTCAATCATGTGTCAGTCATCTAATTAAAACAATACTATTTGAAATCCATTCGAGATCTCGAAAATGCCGAGATCTCGCCGAGATTGAATTTCTGATCCCTCGAGATCTCGACTTAGCGATCTCGTCTCGAGATTGCATTCCCTATCTGTAACATATCTGGATCTGTTGGAAACCTAAAAATAAAATTTAAAATGTATGTTTCGATTTATAAATGGCTAACCTCAAAACAAATTTTAGATGAAAAACAATGAGAAATAATTAAACGAGCCTCAGTTTTTTTAATTGGCCGCAGGATCAAACTTCTAATTTTATAACTAAGCCACGGGAAAATTATATAGCCTCTAATATACTAATTCGTCTTCTTTACAACGCCCACTAAATATTCTAAAGAAAGCATCAAGTGACGATCAACATTTATATTAACTTGTCCTTGTTATTTATACATAGGCACCTAATTTTCTAACTCAGCCACGGACACACTTGCGTATATTTCTCATACATGTTACGGTGACCAAAAGGTCGATAATGTATATCGATAAAATTACTTGAGTTTTGTTACTTTAAGTTTTGCAGTTTTTGCTTTAATTTTGGGACGGGACAGAAAGAAAGAAAATAAGAAAGCAAAAATATTTATTGGTCTCTCACACATAAAAAATTAAAGATAAAAAGTAAACAGAAAAGATTTTTTTCAAATATTGATCATTAAGTACTTGAAATTCAATTTCAATTCAGATTTTATTATTGTCTTGAAATAAAACGTATTTATTAATTAGCAATAGCATGCGCTTGCTATCTTTCAAGGTCGAATTTTTCAGAATAAAATGCAATCTCACACTAATATTTTTCTATAACAGCTTTAGTCAGGTCTGTAACATATCTGGATCTGTTGGAAACCTAAAAATAAAATTTAAAATGTATGTTTCGATTTATAAATGGCTAACCTCAAAACAAATTTTAGATGAAAAACAATGAGAAATAATTAAACGAGCCTCAGTTTTTTTAATTGGCCGCAGGATCAAACTTCTAATTTTATAACTAAGCCACGGGAAAATTATATAGCCTCTAATATACTAATTCGTCTTCTTTACAACGCCCACTAAATATTCTAAAGAAAGCATCAAGTGACGATCAACATTTATATTAACTTGTCCTTGTTATTTATACATAGGCACCTAATTTTCTAACTCAGCCACGGAATTTATATCTCACCACCATTTTACATTTTACAGCTTCAAAACAAGGCCCTCAAAAAAATATAAATGAAGCGACCGTAGTCAACATCATTTATTATAACTTCGCATGTAAAATAATACATCACATTCTTTTATCGTGAAAATAGCAACAGAAAGATTTGGCGCGAGCGCGCGAGACGACAGCGACCGGCCATTTGCACCAATCAGAGAGCGCCATGAAATGTCAACTTTTGATACACTTTAGATAATTATATTTACGTTAAAAATACCTATTAGTTACAGAAATGTTTTTACCATTGTCTAATTGACTAGTCACAGGCAGATTGTATGATTCGTTATTGTAAACTGAGGGAAATAGGTTAGGTTAGGTTAAAACTGTGACCAAACGCGCGCGAGCCGAGCGAGCGAAGCGAGCGGTGCCGCGGCAGCGGCCGGCGAGCGCTACTTCCGAGTTGCTTGCAGAAATGTTTTCACAATTTATTGTCTAGTTTTCCGATAAAAAGGAAGTTCTGAAGCGATTCTGTCGATAACTTTTGTAGCACAACATGTAAATAAAATCGATCTTTAGAATAATAGAATAATAGAATAATATTTATTTGTTTAAAAACATGGTATAAAAGATGGTAAAAAATACAAAAAATCAGGAGCATACATGTTTTTGCTTAATAATGATAAGCGTACAAATTTTTTTAGACATTACTTAACATTTATTGTCAAAGAAGTCTTTGAGACTATAAAAACTATGGCTACACAAATATTCATACAATTTAGTTTTAAATGATCTTACATTTAACATTTTTAGATTACTTGGTATCTTATTATATATACGCACACACATAGAAATACAGCTTTTATTATATTTAGCTAGTCTTGGAAGGATATCCAGAACTAGCTTATGGGGGTCTCGTCTGTTACGAGGATATAAATCAGTTGCATTACTAAACAATTCTTGATGCTTCCTCACAAACATACATGTTTCGTATATGTAAAGAGACGGTAGCGGCAACAAGCCAAGCTTTTTAAATATCGGCCTACAGGATTCGTCAGGTCGAAGCCCGGTTATTGCTCTAATGCATTTTTTTTGTGCAATAAATGCCCTATTTTGATCTGTACTATTACCCCACATTATCAAACCATAGCGGAGCACCGATTCAACGTATGCATGATATGTCGTTATTGCCGTTTTAACGTTTGTTATATTTTTAACTTTTTTAAGTGCATATACGAACTTATTTATTCGTTTGGAGACAGTGTCAATATGTGCCTTCCAGTTTATGTCTTGATCTAAAGTGACACCTAGAAATTTTGTTTGAGTTACTTCGTCAATTTTATGTATTTTCATTTTAACATTGTATTTAGCATTATTAGATTTATTAAATTGTATATAAACAGATTTTTTAAGATTTATAGATAATTCAATTTTATTTAGATATTCAATTAGTCTTTCAATAGTATTATTAATTTCAGTCTCATGATCGTCAATTGTATTGTTTTTCCTATCCGTTGTTACAATAATAGAAATATCATCAGCAAAAAGTATACATTTATGTTTGGTTATATTAATAATGGAATTTATGTACAAAATGAATAAAATTGGTCCTAACACACTTCCTTGCGGGATGCCATATTTGTTGTACATGAGTTCGGATAAGTGTGGTGTCATGTCGTTATTTTTATCTACCTTTGTAATGATAACCCGCTGTCGTCTGTTATTTAAGTATGACGATATCCACTGAAGAACTATGCCTCTAATTCCAATTGCCTCCAGTTTCTGCAGTAACAGGTCATGAGAAACGAGGTCGAAGGCTTTAGATAAATCAAAAAACAAGCCTGTAGTAAGCCGGTTTTGGTTAATATTCGTCATTACATTTTTTAAAAGAGTGAAAATAGCAAGTGTCGTTGATTTGTTTTTTTGGAAGCCGAACTGTTCTTTCTTAATTATGTTAAATTTATTACAATAATCGATCAATCGTTTGTACATACACTTCTCAAATATCTTCGACAAAATGGGTATTAATGTTATTGGGCGATAATTATTAACATCAGATTTTTCTCCTTTTTTGAAAAGTGGTTTAACAATTGATACTTTTAATGCTTCCGGAAAAGTACCAAGTGAAAAAGATAAATTAATTAAATGTGTTATAATTGCACTTAGCTCATTAGTGCATGCTTTTATAATTTTTGTATTAATTTCATCGTATCCTTCAGAATTCGAATTTTTCAAAGACGTTATCTCTGTTCTAACTTCATTTTCGGACACTGGTTTGAGGAACATCGAATGAGCTGCTGAACTTTTTATAGGGCTTGTCTTTACATCCGTATTTGAAGTACGCGGTATATTAATATAATGGTTATTGAATGCCGTTGCTATTTCCATAGGATCCGTGACTACTAAGTTACCAATTTGAATATGCTCAATACTGTCCTTGGAGTTATTGTTCTTGATCTCGTCCTTAATTACCTTCCATACAGCTTTGCATTTGTTTTCATTTTCATTTATAAACTTAATATTTGCGTTTTTTCTCGATGTGTAGATACATTTCTGTAAGATTTTTGAATATTGCAAATATTTAGTTTTATTTCGTTTATTTTTATTTCTATAATATTGAAAGCGTAGATGCCGTTTTGTTTTACAACTTCGCTTTAATCCTTTGCTTATCCAGTTTTGTTTTCTTTGATTACCGTTAACCTTTATTTTATTTTTCGGAAAACACAAATTATAGAAAAGGCACAATTGTTCGTGAAAACAACCGAATGCAACATTTATATCGTTCCCCGCGTATGTCTCTGACCAGGACATGTTTTGTAAACACTCCTTAAACTTTTGAATATTACTCAAGTTGAAGTCTCTTTTGTGGATAAAGTATGCTGCTTGTTTAAGTTGTATCTTATGTCTTAAAGGAATGCTCAACATTTGGGCCGTATCATGGTCTGATAGATGGAGTGGAATTACTGTAGCGACAGCATCCGGAATATCACTGAGAATGTGGTCGATGCATGATGACTTACGTGTTGGCTCATTTATATGTAATTTTAGATTATAATTGTATGACAGATCCATTAATTGAGTAGTTATATTGCCTTTTTTGAGCGTATTTATATTAAAGTCACCCGCCAAGACAACATTTACTTTTGATTTATATTTGTGATATATGTGTTCCAAAAGAGCATTCAACTTAGATAGGAATTGGGTGGGGTCGGATTGCGGAGTTCTATAAAGACAAATAATTATCAACTTATGGTAAGTAAGTTCGATACCGCATGCTTCGAACGTATTTTGTGTAGCGTGGGTATTTATAAATGGAAGGTCTTGGAAGACAAGGTTTTTTTTTACTAAAATGCAGGTCCCGCCTCTTTGTTTTTCTCTGCAGAAGTTGGCCGCCATTTCATAGTCATGAATTTTGATGTAAGATTCATAGCCTTTTTTTATAAAAGTTTCAGAGAGGCATATTACATCCGGATTATTCTGTACTTCACGTAGTTCTTGCAATGTAATCTCGAGAAGTTCTTTTTTAGATAAGAGACTAGCGATATTTTGATGGAGTATTTTTAAATTATATGTTTTAGATATCGGCGTTTTGGGCCCGAAAAAACGTTACGTTTTTTTTTATTACAGGAAAATAATACGGAATTGTTCCCTTTTCCGCTTTCTCAGTCGAATTTAAAACATTATCTGTTTCTTGTAGTTTTAAGATTCTCCGACCGAAATAGAAAGGAATTGTTCCTTTTTTGGGTTCGTTAAAAATTGTATTAAGTTTAAGGGTTGGTCTGTTACTCGCTATCCGCTTTACAAGTTCTCTAGGATTTAAGTAGTTCTCATTATAGTCATGACAATCTATAAGGTAATTAATTTTCGTACACAATTCAGACATTTTTTGGGTCTGGCTTTCTAAGAATTTACATTTTTTATAGTTAAGACATACACTTTTGATGCGATAATTGAGTTTACTTACATCTAAATACTCATTTTTAAACACATTTAATACAACTATCATGTTATTATAAAATGTATCTAGTACAATTTGTAGTTGGGATAAGATATATTTTAAATTATGATCATTTTCTCCTACACAAATAACAAGTTTATCATTGTAGTTTAACTTTGCATGACGGCAACTCATTATTATTTGGCTACTCAGCGCATCGGGTTTTGTATTCGCGATAATGCTATACTTTTCATATTTTGTATTTTGTCTTGAGTGCATCATGGCAGCTGCTAGACCGACGCACTGTTGAGAGCCGAATATAAGTACTCTATTTGTCGATTCATGTTTTTGCTCTTCAGTATGGCTAGGCGTAGGCGTAGGTATGTAGATTCTCGAAACCGAGGACTGCTTAGCAATACTACTGTCTTGTTTTACTGTGTGTATCATTTTCGTGAGTGCTACAATCTGCTGTTGTGCTTTTATCAATTCCTGCTGCAGATCTGCGATTTTTTGATGCAGGTGCATTATTTCTATGCTTTTGCCACAATTAACATTCGACTTATTTGCCAAGGGGGTAGAAGGTGTGGAAAAGGCGTTTTGTTGTAGCAGAGAGTCTCTTTTTCTTTTATGTTTTATATCTGGGCTATTTCCAATGACAGACGAAGAGTTACAGAGTGATTTCAACATTTTAATTTCTGCAGTTAACTTGTTTAATTGTTGATGAAGAGTGTTGTTTTCAAGTATCGTGTTTTCCAGCTCATTTTCAGTACTATTCAATCTATTTGTAAGCTCTTTTATTGTCTCTTTCATTTCTAGAACGGTCAATGTTTCAGAAATTGTGCCGTCGACGCTGTGAGAGAGTTTATTGGGTGTGTTGTAAGATTCATCTGAAGTTTCATATTCGGATAGTATGTGGGAATCCAAGATGTCAGAACTGCTTTTATCGGCAGATATTGTCGCCACCGGTTGCTTGCTTTCCTGAACATTTGCACTCTTTCTCGGGGAGGAGCTCTTTAGGTTTTGGTTTCCTCTTTTCCTTGTTGTGATGTTAGAGACACGGCTAGTCGTTAGGACTTTTGTATTTTTCCTGCATGTTTTACATCGCCAATTTTTCTTAGATTCCTGATCCATTAGCCGGTAGGTATGTTCTGGGTAGCCATCGCAATCTAATTCATATCTGTTGTTACAAATAGAACAAGAAGCAGTTTTTTTTATGTCAACCGACTTCTTGCATTTAAAACATATCGCTTTCTCTGGTACCTTTCGGTCGGATTTTGTACCAGTTTTTGGTGACATTATATTTTATTATTATTTTCCACTTCTATTAAAAGCTTATTGTTCAAATAATCAATAAAAAAAAGAAGTAAGAAAAAAAACAAAAGCACAAAAAGTAAATCTGGTCGTGGGAATCGATCCGCCGACTTTCTTAGGTTCTTGCCGCTTCCTAGCGCAACGCGCCACTCGAACACACAACGTACGCTTGAAATTACGGTGTGTAATGTATGCTCCAGTAATAGTGAAGATCCGTTGAACAGATTTGAATAGTGGTTCAAGAGTTCAAAGTCCGTTTTCTTTGTTTGTTTTGATAGACCACATTTGTTTGCTCTTTGTTGCTGTTTATCACTTTATTTGCACTTTTAAAGTTGTACTATTATATTATATTGTTGAAATGCACTTTGAGTCTTGTTTAAATGATTAATAAAGTATTTGTGACTTACAATTTATTGGCAGGATAAGTTTGTGGTAGGGAACACTTTGTTTCTTTTTAAACTTTATTTATCGCTTATCATCTTCGTTTGATATTTGAACCACACTGCACTAGTCAACAAAAGTTATATCAAAGTCAATTATTGATTTTTCTGAATGTAAACAAAGTTTCTGTTCACTGTTCCTTATTTCTTTGTTTATTTGCACTTTTCACGTGAATTTAAGTGAGATAGGTAACAATTGTGTTTGGTTGTTACACTATTCAGCTTATATTGTATCACTTATTTTTGTCAAAGCTTCGTGCTTTATATTTTTAATATTTTTTTAACACAGAGCAGTAGTTACGCGCGCGACCGTTCGAGGCGTCCCGTAAGTCCCGTTTAGGACATTCGATACTCTGAACTTCAATATTTAGGTCATTAAGTACTCTGAACTTATATTTAAGTCTTTCGATGACACGACAGGAGTTTATACATACTATTAGTGGCTGTATTATAATATTTGATGACAATTTTAATTAAATTTTGATGCTCAGTTAATGTGGCATGAGTTATAATTTAAACGTGCTGAGTTAATAAATTAGAAGCTAATTGAATGTTTTTTTGATGCCATATATTAATATTTTAGAAGTTTACTGTTTGAAGCCATGTTACAAATTTAGATGCTAAAAAATAATCACGATGCTGAGTTGTATTTAGAGTGGCTTTAAAAAGATAACTTGTGGCTAAGATAGTATTATTTAGATGCTCGTTAATTGTGGCTGACTTAGTAATTTAGAAGGCAAGTTAGATTTTTAGATGCAAATAATGCTATTAAAAAGAAGCCGGTTTAATTAGCACCCAAAAACAATCAATAAACAATAATAAGGTATTGATAGTATGGGATAAACAAAAGTTATTTTAATCATAACATAATAATCATTTGAATGCATTCACACATACTAAATATCGACATTATTGACAACTTGGTACACACTATCGAAACGCAAAGAGTAGGCAGAATTTAAGCTTTGGCTCGTCGCACGCGACGTTCGCAGTGAACGAAATGCATTGCGCAATCGCCCACGTAGTACAAGATGGTACCCACGTATTGCAAGCAATGTACATAATTTCGTTTCTGCTTGCGATTGTATCATTTTTGTCTGCGAACTACATAATACTATTGTAATAATTACAAATATCACTTGTATTTTAAGGTTTTTAGACTTACCGATGAAGAGAAATTCCTTCTCGAGCCACACTGCATACCTGGCTTCTTTTCCGACACGTAATAATCGCACAACACGGCATAATTCTTTTTTTTTCGCGGAGCTCCGTTCGCTGTCACAATATGAGCGCGATTGTTGGTCAGTAAATCAAATTTTGTCGACATATGATCGTCTGATCATATAAGCGGCGCGTGTGCCCCGCCCACATGGCCTTTCTAACCTCTTTTATCTCTTCTGTGATGACGAAGAATTTGACTTGTTCCAATCAGTCATAGACTACAGAGTTTTGTCTGTTTTTGAGCTGTCGAGTCAAGTTCGGGTCGGTAAAACTTTAACGTTGTCGGGCGCGGGTTTCGATATTACCGCCCGATTTTGCCAGATCAGGCCCACTTTCGACCAAACCAGAGACAAGGGGACCTATGTGAAGATGTGCATGATTCAAATCATTGGATAAAGGAGAGACGCGACGTCCCCTTACAACTCCGCTTTCTTTGAATCGGGTTTTTTTTTATTGCACCTCGTATTTTTCCCTGGAGAGGATAGCTACTGCTTAACCGGACTTTCCTGTAGATGCCTTGAAATAAAGGCCTCCAGCCAGGGCAAAATCGGCTTTCATGCCTTTCCGAACGTATATACAGCATCCCTTAGGGAACGAAGCCGGCGCCATTTATAGACCAGTCTCGTATGGTAATGTGATTTATTGGATGCAAATAGTATCCTGCGATGGTTCAGGATTAATGGAGGGGAAGAGTATTCAGACATAATTGAATTTGATGTGGGTAGTAAACATTTTAGTGTTGGACAAAGAAAAATAACATCGTCGTAAAATGTTTACAATCTTTCTGGTTGTTTTTTTAAGAATTGTAGTATGACTAAAATTAAACAAAAACCGTAATTTTTGGTAAGAGTCGATATTTTCTCTATCACATCACTTTTCCTAATTGTCAAAGTATGAATAGTGAAATATGGTGGGTATAGGCGGAACAGAAAATCAGATACACCTACCTCTGTTTGTATCTGCAGCACCCAAAGGCTGTTTTCACTAATAGCCGACATCCACACGTATAAAGCCGAGGGCATCAGCTAAGAAGAAGAAGAAGATCAGCTAGTTCGTTAAAACTTGAAAACATCTGCGCGACAACAAATAGATCTATCTTTCAATTAAGTCATCTTTTAAATTAGCACAAGATTTCATAACAGCAGCCGTGAACGTGGTCTTCAAAGCAGACGTTATTTTTATTTTACGTACAAATAATCTTCCCAGACGAACGGGCAACGCCCAGCCCGTGTATAAAAACATCATTAATTATTTCTTTAACTTATTTTAATTTTGTGACATTTTCGATTTAAAAACTAGATGGGTAGGTTTTTATTAAAACTGCGCAAATATCACGCAGAAATCGTGTTATTTTTAACGTCTCTGTATTTATTTATTCATAGCACAGACGGAAACATCTGGTCGCGTTGCAATACTTATGAAGGAGTTGATTGAAGTTTGTGAAAGATACCTAGTTTATTTAACTGTTAATGGTCATTAAATTGGCAAGTGAAGTTTTAAGGCCCATAGCACACGGCGTATTTTCTACGGCGCCGACGAAGCGCGTTCCTGAAATTTGTTTCATGCGGGGATCGAACCCGCAACACGCAGCGCAGCAGTTCAATCGCTCAGCCACTGCACCAACCGTGCCGTCCCGTGGAGTTACCTGTCAATAATTGCTATGTTATGTTATAAGCCTGTCGCAACCGATTTTCATCAATAAAGTATATTTCCATTCTATAATCCAAACCATAACAGCGTGATAACTTGTTCTAATTCCCCATAAATCCTACAAGACACTTACAAAGACAGTACGTCTGTAAATAACTAAATATCTCTGGAACAATGCCCGCGTGTCCGAGAGTACGATTCTCTTCCGCGTTGTAATGCTTTCGACGCGTTGCCGCGTTGGAAGGCCAGCTTATCAAAATGTTATTATGTTATTAAATCTATGTAGCCTTGGAGTGGAAATTGTATAAGTATTTATCATGTTTTTTATCCTGAAAGTGTCGTAAATTATGTTGTTACATGAATGTAACATATCATAACATCACATCACGCCAGTAATTCCCAAAGGGCTGCCCAAGCAGAGGATAAAAATATCAAAATCAAAATCAAAAGTCATTTATTCAAACTAGGCTGATAATCAGCACTTTTCGAACGTCAAAAATTTACTTTACTCTACTTTACTATTTACATTTTTATAAGACAGTCCCCCAAAACGCCCACCCATCGACACTTCCTAAGTTCCTAGTGTTAAGCTGGAAAGAAGAAGTGGCGGAACAAACTTCCCAGCACACATCACTGTCTGTTAGGTTGGTTAGAAGAACTCTAACCAACCTATCTCTTCCCAACCCTTTGAAAATTAATAACAGTAGGTAATAAATAGTACAACTCACGTTTCGACAGATATGTGGGTCTTAACTCTCATATACTAGAGGGTGAGCCTCAACAACCGGGCACATTTCAGATTTCGTGGCTGCTATTAAGAGACCCCTAATGGAAAAATCTAATAAAACTTTCGCCGACTCCGGAATCCAACCTAGGGCCTGTTGCCCGGCTGTCGTGCTTGCGAATCGATCCAAAGAGGGTTCGATTCCTGAGTCGAGTAGACAAAAATTGGCAAAAAATTTGTGTTTTTCCTCTGACTTACCCTTTTGGGGATCACAAGCGCAATGTAAAGTCTTCAATTGAACACAAATTAAAAGAAAAAAAACCGGCCAAGTGCGAGTCGGACTCGCGCACCGAGGGTTCCGTAAAAAAAATATATTATGTGATGTAACTAAAAATTTATGGTTTTCGTAATTATTCCTTTATCTATGCTATAAGACGTTGCTTCGTACCAAATTTCAAGATTCTGAGTTCACGGGAAGTACCCTGTAGGTTTTGATTCCCTTGCGAGTGTCGAAAATTTGCGGCATAAACGGGAGTATCTTGATGTAACTAAAAATTTATGGTTTTCGTAATTATTCCTTTATCTATGCTATAAGACGTTGCTTCGTACCAAATTTCAAGATTCTGAGTTCACGGGAAGTACCCTGTAGGTTTTGATTCCCTTGCGAGTGTCGAAAATTTGCGGCATAAACGGGAGTATCTTTTGATCGCGTTGACTTAGAAGTTTGATTTTTTCACAGCTCCAAGAGACCATAGACTTGAGTATTTGATATGAATTTCAGCTTGATACCTCCACGCGTTCCTGAGAAAAAAGGTCTTGACAGACAGACAGACAGACGGACAACAAAGTGATCCTATAAGGGTTCCGTTTTTTCCTTTTGAGGTACGGAACCCTAAAAAATGATGAAACAGTAATCA
Organism: Diarsia mendica; assembly: GCA_949316265.1. NCBI lineage: Eukaryota > Metazoa > Arthropoda > Insecta > Lepidoptera > Noctuidae > Diarsia > Diarsia mendica. The sequence goes on along the minus strand of OX438900.1, from coordinate 19,331,224 downwards.
CCTAGTTCCGGACTATTATACCTTTCAAAGTTTATTTGTATCTATTTAATTTTTCAGTCATCGCCTCATTAATTTCTCCTTGTAAGGCAAGTCTTATAGAAAGGGCGGCGAGGTGAGTTTTATTATTGTTTGCAATTTTCAAACTCAACTTTCAAGCCATTACAAGCACTTTTGAATGTCAGAAGGACGGAAGAAGAACGAAACTACGAGTGCAATACGTCATTCCGAAAGTCACCACGCCGAACCACACGCCACCGAATGACCGCAACAACGAACACTGCGAGCACGAAAGCACGCAGCGACGCACACCACAACAACGAATGCTCGAGACCCCGACCGAATCACGGAACAACGAATGCACGCCGCAACGTGCAACCACCGCCGCCCCGCAACCCGGAGCCCCGCACACCCGCCGCTACGGCACACGCCGCCGCACGCCCCCGCACCCACAGCACTCGCCGCCGGTAGATAGATAAGGATCTCCAAGTGAAGGCTTTGGTTCATTCCTAGGTCTTTTTTTTTGGAGGGTGGGAAATCATCAAATGATCTGCTCTGCTCTAGGTGGAGCGGTAGGGAGTGTCAGACTTCTACTGACTTGAACCACCCATGTTCCTTCTTAGCCCTTTGTGTCCGAGGCCGCGGTATCTCTTTCAAACAACCCGCAGCCTCATTCCTAGGTCTGAGTTCTTCCGGATTTTTTTCCTAACATCTCGTATTCCTGGACTTGTGCCCCGTTAATTGCAATAGATTGCCCTCACTGCGACGTAAACAAGATTCTGCACCTCTGCGTTAACCTCCGAGAATAACAAGAATGATGTTGTTTGTGGTTTTGATACGCTTTCCTTGCGCGTACATTGCCTATACAGGACGGTAATTTGTTTTTCTCAAAAATGGTATGTAATGTTGCCATAACATCTCTAAAAAGTATCCAGAAAGTGAACTTTACCGGAGACTTATTCACAACTGTCCAGTAAGAAGCGAGATTTTAAATTTGGAATCACCTACTGTCCAGTAAGTAAGTATGTAATTTACTTACTGGACACTAGGTCATCCTCTTTAGATCTGCTTAGAAAAAAAAACATAGTACCAGACACAGATCTGGGGGCACGGCAGTGCCCCCGTCTGGGGGCACGGCAGTGCCCCCGCCGAGTCGAGCGCGAAGCAAACACTGCCGTACCATCCTTTACTGGAACCATTTCGCCGCATTTTCAGGCCCCTATTTGAGAACCTCTGGATAAGACCAGAACGCTGAAATTTTCGTCATCCAGTAAGTTATACAATCACACTTAAAATAAAAAGTTTCAAGTCTGTAGGTCATTTAGTTCCGAAGTTAAGCGAAAGCAAAGTTTCGCATTTATGAAACTCACTCACTCACTCACTCATGATCATCAAAATAGAACTAGTACTTCCCATAAACTCAGAGAGCTGAAATTTGGTACAGAGTTAGGGTTTAATGGCCACATAAAGGGAAAACTATAAAAAGTAGGAAAATCGAAAAAAAAAACTTCAAAAAAAAATTTGTTTTAAATAAGAAAATCTAATAAAATAAATCAATATGCCCACGTTTCTACAAAAAGAAGTGAAATCCCATCAAAAACATTCTGTAAAAAATTAGCCAAGTCTCGATGGAGCTGCTTGTTTATCTCTAAAAAGTAATGAAATCTAGACAAAGTCGTGCCAAGTCTAAGGTTCCTTATTGCGATTTCTTTATTATTATAGTTAATGTTGTGTGACTTGGCCGTTGTTCGTTTCGTTTAGTTCGGTCATTTTTCTTCTTGGCGTCCAATTACCAATACCAGTATGGGTTATTATCTCGCTTAACAATCATAGGTAGTTACAACAGATATAACATTACGCATAAACTAAATTGACTTCTACCCACTAACGTATAAAGAATGTTCAACGGCCAAGACACACAACAATAACTATAATAATAAGGAAATCGCAATAAGGAACCTTAGACTTGGCACGACTTTGTCTAGATTTCATTACTTTTTAGAGATAAACAAGCAGCTCCATCGAGACTTGGCTAATTTTTTACAGAATGTTTTTGATGGGATTAGAGTTTAGCCATTCTAACATGGTTATAGAAGGGAGGTTCCAAATATGTATATATCTATCTCTCTTTTTGGTATGACATTTAAAGTGTGGGATTTTATGATTGTATTTAGTAATTTCAGTTTATTAAAAACTTTTTTGTAAATTTGTTTCCTAAACTGCCTCGTTGGTCTAGTGGTCGCAAGCTCGACTGCAGAGCGTGAGGTCCTGGGTTCGATTCCCGGGTCGGCCAAAAAGTGCTATTGTGTTTTTCACATATGAATGTAACCTTCAATATTAACTAAACGAATTTGTTGTTAAACTTTCTTTAATTTTTGAGAAAAGCATTATACAAACCTCAACCAGTAAGAAAGCCATCCTGGCCTCGTATATAACCAGACCTCACCTGCGGTTCGGTCCGGTTAACTCATACTTGGCCAGGAAGGCTTACTTACTGGATTCTGCAGTAATGTACTAATACATATAGGTAGTTCTGCTCCTTCAAAAGTTAGCATTTTTATGCCATAGTTCTTAGTTCTTCTTTTTGGTAAACTACAAGCTTGTTAGTTCAGAAATCTCCTTTACTCAAAAGAAGGGATTCAGATAACCTTCACCTCTCATCTAAATTTCTGAACCACGTGGAAGCAAAGTTAAAAAGTACCTATATAATAAAACTTTTCATCCTTTTAAACTTAACGATAAACGTGTCGAGAGAGTAAAGGGTTAACCTTCCAAACTCCTTGGTTCATAAACTTTTTGTTAAAGGGCCAGGGGTCTTAGCACGAACGTGCGGGGTTCATAAAATGAAAATACGTCGATTTTAGAATCCAAAATGCAATTTTAATGTAGCTTTTTATTTACATTGTTTGCAACTAGCACAATCAGTAATGAATTCATCATGATCTGCCTAGCCTTTTCCCAACTATGTTAGCGTCGTCTTCCAGTCTAACGGGATTCAGCTGCATATACCAGTAGTTCACATGGAGCGACTGCCTACCTGATCTCCACAATCCAGTTATTACCCCACTAGCTTTTGCCAGCGGCTTCGCCCGCGTGAAAATGACGATTTTCAATACAAACTTTCATCCCCTATTAAAATCCCTTAGGGGTTGAATTTCGAAAAATCCTTCCTTATTCCTTGTCTTCATTATAAACGGAACCTCTGTGCAAAATTTCAGCTTTCTATGTCCAAGGGTTTGAGCTGGGCGTTGATGAGTCAGTCAGTCAATCAGTCAGTCAGGACTTCTCTTTTTATTTATATAGATTAACTCCCTTAGGGGTTGAATTTCGAAAAATCCTTCCTTATTCCTTGTCTACGTTATAAAGGGAACCTCTATGCAAAATTTCAGCTTTCTAGGTCCAAGGGCTTGGGCTGGGCGTTGATGAGTAAGTCAGTCAGTCAGGACTTCTCTTTTTATTTATATAGATTACGGAAGGTTACGGACGGTTAGTAGTCCATTACGGTACCCCTTGGAAAGACTAGATGTCAGAGCCACTTTCGGTTCACTGACTACGTTTTACGACTGTCAAAGTTCTTCAAATGTCAGCCGGGACCATCAGCTTAAAGTGTTTTCCGAGGCACGGAGAAACCTCGGTAGGTATGTAATGGTTAAACCCATCCACCGACGAACCTAGGCGAGCGCAGTTTAACCTGAAGATGGACCTGAGCGGCTGTTATCTAACCACGAGCTCCTCCCTGTAATAAATGCGTATCTTTAATTTTAAAATCGACGTTAAACATACATTTTCATCGCGCGCTTGTACTAGGGCCTCAGTTTCCAGTTCCTGACTGAGCATTCTTCCGTTCAGGATAAAGTAAATAAGTTATGCAATATTAGGGACAATCTCCTAAGGGAAAAGGACGAATAAAATTGGATAAGGGACAGATAGTGAAAAGGAAGTAGTGACGAGGGTTGCGGTAGATCTAAGAGGAATTTGCCGCTTAACTGTTCGGTTTGCTTAGATTTTATTTAGTTTAGTAAAGTATATTAGGAAGTGTGACAGAAAATAACGTGAAAAACTGGTATGTTCTGGAACCACAAATTCGAATTCGGTTACTTTTGGGAAGACTCGTAGGTATCAGAATACTCTCGTTGATTGTAGAATGAAAAAAAGTATTCTTCTAACCTTCTGATACTACGAGTCTTCCCAAAAGTGGTGACCCCGACGTGATGAGTTTGCGTGTCGTGCGCGTACCTGGGTGGCTTATATTGTGCACACTGTTGAAAACTTCTTGTCTATGTACTCCTTATGTAAGGTCCCATTAAAATAGGTGGACAAAATTACAATAAAAAAACAAAACGCATAAATTAATAAGTACCTATATACTCATAAAGGATGAGTTTGATCTACAGTGCCGGCTATTTATTATTTGAAGTAAAAAAAAACACGTTTTTTAATGTTTCTTTTTGTTTAGATATCTTTGGTTAGACATACTGAACGCTGTGTTAAAATTTGTCCACCTATTTTAATGGGACCTTATATAGTGACTTTGATAAACTATTCTACTAAAACGGTTACATCGATGACTATACATCGAAGGATAATGCAGTAGCCCTCACTCGGAGTCGGGTTTTCACAGGAGACATTTGAAGAAATAAGCCTGAATCGCCAGTGACCTCATTATCTGCCTACCTTTTTACCCGACTGCAAGGAAAGGGTTATACCAACTAAGTTGGGGTCGGCTTCCAGTCTAACCAGATGCAGCTGAATATCAATATCAACCAGTATTTTACTCAGAGCGATTGCTTATTTCACCTCCACAACCCAGTCGTACTGGGTAATATACCCACTTTGGTAAAAATGGTTTAACTTTTAATCAATACAATGATGAAAGTAAAAGCAGATTTTCCGCAATAACCACAACATGCTCAAGTTAAATTAAAACTATCCTTAAGTGAATCAGAATGGGTTTGAAATGGGACCATGTTTTATTAGTCAGTGACTGGCGAACGTAAGTAGTATTAAATAGTTTGTGGTTTTCGATGTCTTATACCCAACGTTCTTGGGAATTATTTTAAAACTAGCTTTTGCCAGCGGCTTCGCCCGCGTGAAAATGACGATTTTCCATACAAACTTTCATCCCCGTTTGGGGGAGTAGGAACAGGGTGTAAAGTTCCTCATCCCCCGTTGAAAAGGGAGGATCCTCCGACCGGACGGGTGTTGTGTCCGGCGGGCTAACTGCCCGACAGTTGTAAGTCGGGAACTCCTATATAGGCTTATGTCGCGGATAATGTTGATAGCGCGATGTAGGATTTTATGTAGATCGTTGTTAGTACGCAGGTGTTGCGATAGATGTCGCTAGTCGCCACATCACTCCCCTCCGAGACCGGAGGTCGAAAGCAGGTTAAGTCTTGGCGCTTGTCAGCCAGTGGAAGGTTCCAGTGAGTCGAAACCGGATGCCGCATAGTTCACGGTGAGTCGCAACTGTCTGCGGTAGATGCCCCAGTGAGTCGGGGTGATGCTGCATATTAGCTCCAATGAGTCGGAGTGATGCAGTGCTTGCCGTAGATGCCCCAGTGAGTCGGGGTGATGCTGCGTATGCTCCAGTGAGTCGGAGTGTGCAGTGCTGCGTAGTGGCTGGCTGCTGCTACGACCAGGAGAGAAGGGCGTCTCTGCTTGCTGACCGGCCGAAGTGCAGTGTGCTGTGCCAAGGTCGCTGATGAGGCTGGGGGTGATGACCAGAAATGCGCTTCCGCTGCATGCTGGTGGTCAGGATACCCCATGAAGCCGTGGCTGCTGGCTGACGGTATGACTCGCTGCTCGAAGGCGATGGGGAAGTGATGACGACGTATGAAGTGCTTGCACGAAGGCTGCGCTGACGTTCATGCTCGGGGTCACCAGTTTGGGGGAGTAGGAACAGGGTGTAAAGTTCCTCATCCCCCGTTGAAAAGGGAGGATCCTCCGACCGGACGGGTGTTGTGTCCGGCGGGCTAACTGCCCGACAGTTGTAAGTCGGGAACTCCTATATAGGCTTATGTCGCGGATAATGTTGATAGCGCGATGTAGGATTTTCTGTAGATCGTTGTTAGTACGCAGGTGTTGCGATAGATGTCGCTAGTCGCCACACCCTATTTAACTCCCTTAGGGGTTGAATTTCGAAAAATCCCTTCCTTATCCCTTGTCAACATTATAAAGGGAACCTCTGTGCAAAATTTCAGCTTTCTAGGTCCAAGGGTTTGGGCTGGGCGTTGATGAGTCAGTCAGTCAGTCAGGACTTCTCTTTTTATTTATATAGATAAATATAGATAGATGTTGGGTTATTCGATTACTATAACCGTTGGTAGTCGGAAGCGTTACTTCTGAGCATCGGGTCCTGAGTTCGATTCCCGGGTCCAGCAAAGAGTTTGCGTCTAGGAATTTCTGATTTGTGCACGTTTGATGGCATAGACTCGCTTCGTATTACGGGGGACTAAGGCCCGGTTCCCACCAAAGTGAAGACGAGAGGACGATATGCGGAAATCGGCCAATCACATTAGTTAAAATTTACATCTGGTCATTCGCCCTTCCTGTGATTGGTCGAACTTGGCATAAATCTCCTCTCCGCCCTGCTCGTCTTCGCTCAGCTCGTCTCCAATTTGGTGGAAACCGGTCCTTAAACTTAACTGGCAAAATGTAGGTGGAATTTAATTATTTCTAAACCTTGGGGATTACAGGCGTTATGTTATATTCAACCTGCTTTTAGTGTCAATGACACTAGGTAGTGATAAATTTTTCTCTAACATTAAGTAGGTACTCAGACAAACTGAAATACAAAACCTGTTTCTGAAACCTGTCTTGTCAGATACCCTTTATCTTACGTAGGAAAGTAACTTACGTTCGTGTCTATTCTCTGGAGCTTTTAGACTGATGTGATTGAGTGAAAACATCAGGTATCAGTTTTCAGATTAGATATAAAATAGAAAGCGAATATATCTGGGATCTTAGTGGCAAAAAGAGCTTGACACTTGTATTTTTTCAAGGTTTAGAATGATATGGTAAGAAATGAGGTCTCTCACGAGATGACGAAAAACTGAGAGGTATGGAAGAGGAAGACATGCTGCGCCGACCACAAATGAATTGGGATAAGGGCAAGAGAATGATGATGCCTTTTTTTTTTTTTTTGGTGGGTGGAAAATCATCAAATGACCCCCCCCGTTCTTGGGCAGAGCGAAGGGGAGTGTCAGACTTCTACTGACTAAAAACCAAACCCATGTTCCTTCTTTGCCCTCGTGCCGAGGCCACGTCATCTAGTACTAAAATCCGCGGCCCCGACGGGGTGATGATGGATGATGCCTGCGGTTTAGTTCGTGCGCATGTCGGAAATTATCACACAGGAACCTACTACCGATATAAAAAGTATATCTGTAACCAGGTGATCTCGAACACAACTCAACTACCAAAGAACAACTACAGTACCTCACGAGTTATTATGCCTTGTGACTGGGACTGTAGCTTAGTTTATTTAGCTTCATTATTTTAGTAGTTTACTGCCGCACTCGAAGAGCTTCAGTGGTTGCTTGGGCCGTCGCGTCGCTTGGTTAGGGTTTTTCGCAGTTTTGTCATACAAAAGTATGTCAATTGTCAAGCCTTTGCTGGGTGGCGGCTTGAGTAATCGTTGGATATCTCTGAGTGCCGTGTTAGTTTAATTCGACTATTCAAAAGTGCCTGTAACTGGCCTACTTGAAATAAATGCTTTGATTTTGATTTTGAAACAATCATGGCGATCAGCCGTCTAAGAGTGAAACAGTAACAGACATGGGCAGGGGGGCCTTAAAACTACTACTCTATCATGGACCAGTAACTCTTACAACTCTTATTGAATTTAATTTTCTATAGGTGTATCAATAGTGCAGCATTATGGATGAGGTTTTTCAGAAAGATCAGGTGCATAGTACTCGCAACCCTCGTACGTGTATGACCAGATTTATGAATTTGGACGAAGCAAAAGAAGTATGTAAGGATCGTAGCAGGTGGCGTTCTGTGGTTTCTCTGTCTACCCCCATGGGTAAAGTTTATGAGTATGAGGAAAAGACTTACAACTCTTTAATTTCTCTATATATACATAGTGCAGCAAAATTAATATAATTGTGGAGAAAATATAGCACCTATAGTGCTATAAAATGCTCACAAACAATAGCGAAATCTTTGTAACAGAGAGCATAGTTCTTTAAAAGGCAAGCACATACATACACAATCACACCATGCTATCTAAGTGAACTAATGAGACTTAGCATTAAGTAATTATAATTAACTCAGTGCAAATTATGTCAGTGTGTAGTGTGACAAGATTGTATGTAAGACCTTGGGTAAGATTGTTTTAATTATAAAGAAGAAATACGACATGCTTGTGAAATTGCATTGAATTGTTTCTCTGGGACTTCGTCGTGCTCCATTGTCACAGCGCTTTTCGGGTGGTCGGCACTGTTGATTCTGGCGCACAGGAGTTGCAGTGGTTTGGGAATGGTGTGGCGAACTTGTCTAGATGTTTGTGAAATAACACGAATTCCTGTAATTATAGTAGTAAAACGAATTTTCACAGGAATACCGGCTTCGTAGAGTCGATTCACACAATGAGTTAACTACGTTCGTGGTACAGTCGACCTCGATATTTTTCATCGTCATCATCATTACAGGAGAAAGACGTCTGCTGGATGTCTGGCCTCCTCCAGTTATCGCCACATTGACCGGTCCCGTGCGTCTCGCATCCAGCGGGACCCCGTAACCTTCACCAGGTCATCGGTCAAAATTCTTGCTTTTAACATTTCAAGACGTGCAATAGACATTCAAGCTTAATAAAAAAAAATATCCTTTTACATAGACATTCAACCTTAGGCTTGAGCAATTACAGGGTCTACAAATTCTACAATACAAAATGCGTCCATTTCAGGCCACCACGATTTAATGTTCTAAGACACATGCATATTATGTATATTTTTTCAACCTAGATAAGGTTGAAATACATGAAGAATAGCGTAAAGGTTTAATCATCTTGTGTGAAGTCGTAAAAGTCAACTGATGGAAATAGGCAACAATGGATTCTTTTAATTTAGAATTTATGGGCAGCTCGTGTAAGCAAAGTGTTTCAGATAATAGCCGGATAGGACACAATAATAGGTAACTGGCAATACGTAAATTGCCAGTTACATTGTATTTATTTTCTATTTACGTCAAAACTAGGGCTACCCTCGTAAACACTGGCTGAATATTACCAATAATATTTTCGTTTCTCAAAAATGTAGATATTTGTACATAAAGGTATTTTTTATAATATTATATTTATTGCCCCGCGATAACAACTACTTGCACTGGTATAGCCAGCAAAACTTCAAGAAATATATACTAACTAATGCCAAAATACTTGCACGAGTTTAAAAGTTTCTTACTCTAACATTTTAAAATTCACAGTCGACAGTTTTCCAGCGAGTGGATTCAGCTCTCACACGTCGCACTCAAAGATCGCAGCATCTCGTAAGCTCTTGAGATCTGAAACGGAATCAATACGAGATGCATTAGCAGTGTTTCCCGCCATTTTCGAACCAATATGGCCGACTGAAGGTTAAAAATGAGATTGGTTATAATTGGGATTAGGGAGTGATATTTGAACTTATATGGAAATGTCTTTTGTGATACCTACGTATTATGTGATTTGTAATAAATAGCAACAATGTTTAAAATAATTCGAGTTCGTATTTATTTTTTTGCTTTACAAGATCATCGATTCTCTTGCCCTTATCGTATCGTATCGTATCTCATTTGAGGTCGGCGCAGCTTGTCTTTCTAGCCATCATCTCATGTGACACCTCGTTCCTTGCCATATCATCCTTCCTTTTTAAAAGCTTTTATTTTTGTTATACAAGGTGTAACATAATAAACGCAGAACCTCTTGTGTGGTGTCTCAGACCATGAAACTGACTTTTATTTCTCCGAGTTTTTGAAATGCACAATAAAAGTGTACTTTGTATAAGAACGGATACTATCTACCCAATGCTATTACTTTTTTCCTTCAAAAATTGGAGCTTCAATCCGTTGGCATTCGCCGCAACCGGCCAGTTCTGTCTCTATCATTTTCTCGTCAAAATGCAATTTTCTTCGCACGAGCTGCTTCAAATATATTGCTTTTCTGCCCTTGTACAGCACGTATGTTTTCTCTCCCATTCTAATAATATCAAAACAATATTTTGCGGAGCCTACGTGCGACCTAGATTCCTTTAGGATGCTGTAACGATCCTGTCAACATAGCGTGATAGTCACATCTAATCCAATATAATCTAATTTGTTCGTTCCAGATTCTGGTCGAGGCCTGTTGTTGCTGATTGTTTAGACGTATTTCTGGATTGTGTAATTGTGTTTTGTTGTTTTTCTATTGTATTAATGAGGAAAATACGACTGATTCACAGCCTCAAGCGATGCGATTTGTGTGCGTGTTTCTTCACGTGAATATGCACAACGACCAATCGAGCTATGCTCAACCAAATAAAGCTGATCTCTCAAATGGGAAGCAGTTCAGGTTAAACTGGATATGTATAGCTTGATGTAAACCTTTGCTCCGCAAGTCGTGTCGCACTCGAGTAATCAAATGAAAAACGGAAAGCGGACTAACGGGCATCGGGCTTTGTCAGATAGTACAGTAATTATGTGTTATAGTCTGGTCCACAGGCTAGTTTGAAGTCCAGTTCGCTCAGTTTGACCGCAATTTGACTTGTGGCGTGACATCTATCATTAATTTGTTTTCGCAGCAGTCGCTCCCATCATAACACGCGTACCTATCTCTTAAACGTGGAGGTCGTGGTCAAGCGAGAATGAAGATGAATGTTGTGCTATCAATTAACGGTTTGTGTGGCTGTGGTGCTTCGCAGATTTTTCGCTGAGTATTCTTATTGGGCAAAGATTCTTCGAATACTGCTGGCCTTGTTGTTCTGTTGTCCATTTAAACTAATACCTAGCACTTTTGGTTTTTTGGAATCATTATGGCAGAGGATTGAAAATGGAATAAAAATGATAATAATTCTTCAGTAGATAAACTGTCACTAATCTACAAGCATAACCAGAGTGAGCCTTTAATGTTCCCAGTGCTGGAATAGGGAGATAGGTCACCTCTCTGTGAAAGGGAGGGGTTAGTGCCAATTACTTAGTAAATGAGGCCTATGTCCAGCAGTGGACGTCTTTCGGCTGAAATGATGATGATGATGACTTAGTAAAAGCAATAAAGAAAACATGATTATTTGGTACATGCCACGAGCACCAAAAAACCTAGAAACTTCTATTAATCTAAACAAAAAAGAGAATATTGTGTGTCTTACGTACAGCCTATTTAACGTCAATTTGGGCCAAATAGATTCAAATAGGCTTATGTCTAAATGTGTCTTCGTGTGTTTCATTTATTCAGTTTTCTTCAGCTGTTTGTGAACTTTAAAATGTAGGAGCTAAAGTTTATAATAGAGAAGAAAATAATTGAACAAACAAGTTGCACCAGCCATAATTGAAAAGCTTTCTGAAGATCAATCGCTAGCCTGAGTATTAAATTCTTCCGGGATACGATTCCACCATTATCTATACCTATTATATTTTATGGTTTCTCCTTTCATTTCACTTGTTTTCAAGTTTTTGCCATTTGTCATCTAGGTATTGTTTAGTTTGATAGCTTTTCTTGTATTTTCATCTAAGTTTTTTGCGATTCGATATTTAGGATTGGAGCTAGAAAAAGTTTTAAGCGAAAATCATTTCATAATTTTGTTGGAGCGAGTGATCTTCAAAATGTTTTCGTTTAGAACTTTTGTTAGCTACAGATAGTAATATTATTGCTCCTACAAAGTTTTGGTTAAAAGTATCAGCTATCCGTGATTTATCATGATTTGACTTTTTTGTCAACGTTTTTTAAGTGCCCATGTCTAAGGTACCTATATGAAATAAAATATTGTGATTTTGGTTTCTTCGACCATAATGTCACGGGGCTAAGGGTCTCTGGTGGCTGGGACAGACTGGATACGGAAAGCGCAGCTTGGAAGAACCTATGTCCAGCGAGGAACTGTGGTGGAACCGTTTTTTATTTTTTTTGGGGTGGTGGGAAATCATCAAATGATGACTCCTCCCGCTTTGGGCAGAGCGGTAGTGAGTGTCAGACTTCTACCGACTAAAAACCACCTATGTTAATTCTTAGCCCTTGTGCCGAGGCCGCGGTATGCCTTTCGAACAACCCGTAGCCCCAACGGGACCTCGGTAACGTTCTTCAGTTCCTGTAATAAACAACCAAGAGGGCAAGCAGGACACGATAATTATGTGCCCCATAGTTTGGAGACAGCACCACATTAAGGCCCGGTTTCCACCAAAGCGGAGAGGAGCGCAGACGAGAAGAGATGTCCGGAGATTGGCCAATCACATTAGTTAAAATTTACATCTAGGGTCTTTCGCCTTTCCTATGATTGGTCGAATTTGTCACATCTCTCCGCTCTGCTCGTATCCGCTTTGGTGGATACCGGACCTTACACCCTATCCTACCACATTCACTCACTTAATAAACTTAGCAGCCCAGGTGGTATCGGGTTTAGCAAACCGCTAGCGATCTATCTTGTTTCAGTGCCGATGTAGATGTAAATCTAGAATACTCTTACACTTAATAAATTAATGATAGCATGAGAAGTGTTTAGGTGTCGGAAAGGGTAGCAGATGACCCCTCCAGTCGACCATCTCAATTTGGCACACGATGCACCAAACACCCTGTATAACATTTTATTTTTAAAACCTGTTTTGAAACTTTGTGTAGTTTTAATCTACGTCTGATGCTAACCCTTCGGGGATTACATGCGTGATGTTACGACTATGATGATAAATCGGGTTTTCAATTCTCGATTTCTTATTTGTACAAGATAGATGTAAATTGATGTAACTTGCACATGGAGATATTCGATCACCTTGACCAACCAACTACTTATTTTCCAATAAACGAATTGGAATTCGATATTAAACTCAATGTGTCACCCATCCAAAGACTGACCGCAACAAGGTCAGCTTAACCTTGCAGATCGGTCAGTTCTTATTTAGCTGCGAGCCCCTTTACACAATGACGTATAAAAACCGTAATTTATCGTATATTTTGGCATATAGTGATGGATAGATTGATGATTTCCGTAGCATGGTGCTGTAAATTGTACGAAATTTATATGCTTGTTAAGTCTGACGTTTTATTTACTGATTTTATTTTAAATCATTTTTATTTTCCTATTTATTTTTGTAGTTGAGCTGGATGATCTAAGGAACACTGCTGCAGATTACAAAAGTGCAAAACGGTCAAATATATGAAACAGCTGATTTCTTTTATTACTGAAGAAAAGTTATTACCTAAGAAAAAGACAAATAACCGTTTTTGCGTGTGTCTCTTCCACCCCATAGAAGCTAACTCGTAATCTACCTAAGCAAAGTATTTTTTTTTGTATGGGACAACGGCGTGAGCTTCTTTTACGAAGTGAAAAATCGGTCTAATGATAAATATTGTTTACTTACTAGCTTTTGCCAGCGGCTTCGCCCGCCTGAAAATGATGATTTTCCATACAAACTTTAATCCCCTATTTAACTCCCTCAGAGGTTGAATTTCGAAAAATCCTTCCTTATTCCTTGTTTACGTTATAAAAGGAACCTGCAAAATTTCAGCTTTCTAGGTCCAAGGGTTTGGGCTGGGCGTTGATGAGTCAGTCAGTCAGTCAATCAGTCAGTCAGGATTTCTCTTTTTATTTATAAAAAGAGAAATCCCTCGTCCCGTCCTCGTCGTCTCGTCCTCGTCGTCTCGTTCTCTTTTCTTTTTTTATTTTGTAAAAAGGTTTTTACAAACACTTTTACAAGTCACTTTTTTTTTTTAAAGTAGATGGGGCCGGTGTTTCGTACCTGACTACTCTGAGAAGTAACGTCCGAAACAAACTAAGAGGTCATAATAAAAAAAAAACATACAGCCGAAAATAGAATCTCCTCCTTTTTTAACTCGTTTAAAAACAGAAACACCATTTTTTATGTAAGTGTATTTATATACCCCAGAATCATAATACGTGGGAACTAAGTTCCTAATTCAACTGCGCTCAAAAATTCGACCTCAGATAATTTCCACAGCATCTTTTCAACTCAACTAAACCGCTTCCTACTATCAATTAATTAATCTTCATTTATCTAACACGACATCTGTCCGTCCGTGTGTCCGTAAATAACTGTACCTTTGAAATGGACACATTTAGATACATGGATGTCTGGACTACGTATCCGGACTGTGAAGGTATTTTTAGATGGACGAAGTCTGGGATATAGATGTGAAGCCTTTAATAGGGATGACAAAAAAAATCTAATTAGTCCGTCAGATAGATTTCCAAAAAATATTGGACACATATTTTTTCTTTTTTCACTTAAACAAACATTGAAGACGATACAGTGCTTTGAAAACTCGTGTGACGTCATATTCTAAGACATTAATAATTATGACATTTCTTAGCGAGCTGTGACGTCACAACCTCCCACTCAAATCTTTGACGCGTTTTGTCTTCGTCAATTTTTATTGTTTTGATCATTGGATTTGATAAAATAAAAAATACGTATCCAATATTTTTCGATAATCTAACAGACGGACTAATTAGAATCATATTTTTTTTAGTCAGTGAACATCCCTATTGAAGGGGTGGACCTTAAAATAGAAGGGTTGAATCGTGTGGTTGGTTTTAAAAATAATTATTTATTCATCATCATCATCAACAGCCCATTAATGTTCTGGGACACAGGCCTCCTCTCTTTGAGAGGGAATGGGCTATAATCTATCACGCGGGCCCAGTGCGGATTGACAGATGTCACATGTCTTCGAATTTTTGGTTCTAAGACATGCCGGTTTCCTCACGATGTTTTCCTTCACCGCTTTGAGAGCAGCGGTGATGAAATAAATTACATACACACACACCCACCCACGACCTACTGTTCCTAAGTCGGGGCCGCCACCACTGAGCCACCGCTGCTTTTAGATGGACGAAGTCTGGGATATTAATGTGAAGCCTGTAATTGAAGGGGTAGACAGAGGTGGTGGACCTTAAAATAGAAGGGTTGAATGTTGGCTTTAAAAATAATAATTCATTGTGTTGTGTCAATTAACCAAGATTTGGGACTACAAAGTGATTGACCGTAAAAACCGCTTAAAATAAACAGACTGTCTGACACATTTGGGTCCAGTTCTGTCTGGGACCGCTGATGTTTTTTTACGATTATGATGGTAGTCCCATGAGAGGGTGGTTAAGTTTGTCTAAATCACACTCTGGAAATATGACCTCACGCTTATGGTACACGCTGTACAAATTCTCTTTTCGTTTGTAATAGAACATAAAACCTTCACTAATCTTGTACTGTATGATCTCAGTATTTGCCCTCTTTATAACCATACCATAGTTAATTTATGCCCGGTTTCTGAGGCACTTTATCTGTGGTTTATCTGCGGTTTATCTATTCATATGCGTACATTTGAATAGATAAACCACAGATAAAGTGCCTCAGAAACCGGGCCTTACTGGTTCTATGCTTCTATGTATCTGCATTAGTACTCCAGTCTTACCGACTAGAAAGTTTTCAACTATAGTGCTTGATCGATCTAACTTTATATTTCAAACTCTGCGACATTTCCCTCACATACCTATTTCACTTTCAGACATCCACTTCTAATGAGTAAAGACCAAAATTTTACTATCATAATGTCTCGTAGTGTAATATATTGTTTTCGAACACTACAATTATATTATCAACTGAGCCGTTAGGTAAACGCAAGTTTGTAATAAACTGAGCAACCATTGTTATTAAAATACGTGAAATAATTTGAGGCATTTTGAGGTATTCACAGTTCAGGGCAATTAGTCTTACAAATAATTTGCGTGAATAATAAGTATATTGTAATAATTCATAGAAAATGATGCTATAATTCTTTGTTATATAATGTTGTAATATAAACAGACCGTAAAAAGAGTATTTTCTCAAATTCTCGCCTCCAACACTGGTATCGTTAGTCGTCGACTGAACTTTAGTCAGACTTGACTCGCCTACATTTCGCCCCTTTAGACATATTGACAGCTACAGTTTGTTTATAATTTGACATACGGGTACCATCTATCTGGCAGAAACTTGACGCTCCGAAACTTATTTGGCATAACACACTTGGCATACTTATTTCTTCTTTGAACGAATGTGTTTATGGCAGAATAATTATATAATAGAATACTCATTTCGCAGAATGTTTAAATAGCCGAATTTTCAATGGCATACTTTTAAGGTGGCAGAATTTTATTTGGTAGATTTTTATAAGGTATAACGACCGTCTCGCGAAAGTATCCTTTATGGGCGGCATGGGCACCGGGCCGTAGGCCGACGAAGGAGGCCGGCGGAGGCCCGGCACTTCGGGGACAGAAGATATTAGTGTTATTTAATATGCGAGCGAAGCGAGCGCGCGTCATGGAGTACATGCGTTGCATGTATGAGTGACGTCATTATTATTAATAATAATAATAATTATTATTATTTTTGACATACCAACATTTAATGTTCTCAGCTAGAAATTTTAGCTGGGATGAGCTGATAATAATAATTAATAATAATTATTATTATTGCATGTTACACGTATGTATGAAATGAAATGCGTGCCAAAAGACGATTCTGTTTATGAATTTTCGGCGAAATGATGGTTCTGGAAATGAAGTTTATGCTCAAAGATGATTCTGACTTACAAAATTATGCGTTTTGAATTTATGGTAAATGAGTGTATGCCAAATGATTTTCTGCGAAATTAAGTTTCTGCCATCCACTGTTATGCAAAACAAAATTCGGGCATAAAAAATTCTGCCAAAAAAGGTAGACCCTTGACATACGCCCACTTTTTAGTACAAAATGACATTAAAGACATCTTAACATTGATTACAGTGACATAATTATGTCATCTTTAGCATTGATGAAAGCAGAACGCAACTATGGGTTTGATAAGGATGGCTGATGTAGAAGGCAACGTACATATACGGAGGAAGTACCTTATTCAAAGATGCGCCTATTGCGGCCAAGACTACTCTAGGATTGATTTGGTGTTGTCATGACAACGAAAGGCGACCCAAATTTAAAAAAAATCTCGTCGGTACTATAAATATGGGTGAATGTTCGCATTGTTAAATACTTTTAGGTCTGGCACACAAGACCTAACCTTTTTGGAACCTTCAAAAAAAAGGTCAGTCATGGTCACTGTTGTGTGTCGGTGTGAGCCTATCTAATGTGAAAAGGAAATCTCTGCTTTACCTACATGACTTTTAGTTCCGTTAAGGGTAGACCTTAGTTCGAATACGCCATTGTAGTGAAATATGTACTACTGAGAAAAAAGTTGATGTGGCACTCGGAGACTGCCGCGGTAAAGCTATTGCATAGCATTTTTTATCAACATATGCAATTATAATTATTTATTTATTTTATTTATGCAGTATTTTTTTCCTTTGTTTTTTTTTGTCTTTGATATTAATTCAAGTTACACTTTTTGAGCGTGGTGACCGATAAGAATTTTTTTTATTTTTTTTTATTAAATAAATGAGAAGTTAATATTGTTCAAAATATTTTTATTATCTTACAATACATGTAGGTTCTTCAGGAATATACACCAAAATAATTATTTATTCAAAAAATTTGAACAAAAATAACGATATTAAGAGTTTGATCTTCGAATTTCGCGCGATGTACATTATATAAATCAAAACTAACCTTCTTAGACTAAGCTAGTAAGAAACTCTATGACAGAAAATTTAAAAGAAAAAGTATTGACAGCCTGACGTAAGTGTCATAACATTGAAAAATATGAAAATTATTTATTTTATTTTAGATATTTTATAAGAAAACGAATCGTTTTAGACCGATTCGCAGAATAGTACCGCCCCTAAGACGACCCACTGACCTAGTAATGCAAAAACCAATAAAACTTATGATATGCGTACTAATAATAAAATGAATGTTTATAGAGTACTCACTTACTCACTAATTTTCTTTCACTATTTTTTCGTGACTTTCTTAATTAATAAATGCACTTTGTTTATTCATATTTAAAACACTTTGTACACAAATTATACGAGTAAGAATATTTTAGAAGGAGAAAGCAGAGACAAACAATAAATTAATTTGACAACCTCAGTTGACAACCTTGTTATTTTCCGTAACCATAGCAAACTGCTTTAAAATTTGCGTTACGAAATCTCTGGATTCGCTCTCCACGCTCAACTCAAGGCCCGCGATAGAAGCTATGCAAAAGCATAAAAGCTGAAAAGTGTTTTGTGGTTGTAACATCGGCATGTATGTGCAAAATATCATCGTCTATAATTTCGTATTCATGTGACAATGGATGGTAGTCTGCCTAGCCTATTCCCAATTATGTCAGGGTTGACTTCCATTCTAACCAGATACAGCTGAATACTTGTATTTTACATCGAGAGCCATCTGACTTCCACAGCCCAATTAGTACTGATAAATTCATCTGGTTTTTAGAAGGTAGTTAATATTTCAATAATAATTTAACTGAAGAATACAACCGATAGGTATTGCAAAAAAATACTATTTTATTCATACATCGAGTCATAAACGCACACTAGTTTATTAAAGTATTATTTACAATCATGTTCGAGATAATCCGACGATTTGTTCTTAGTTTCGTAGAGCAATGTTTGTCGTCTAAATACCGAACAATGCGGATTCACTGTGACAATGATATATCTAGGAAAATCCAACTAATGGCCTCGGCACGCGACGATTGTTCTAATTGTCAAAATAGTCGCACGGGAAGGTGTGCGTGTGAGATGTAGGAATGGACGAAATGACGGACGGGTTTTGTGAACATATAAAATCGCAAAGAAAGAAAGAAAAAGTATTTATTGTTCTCACACAGGACAAAATAAAATGATAAATAAAAAATTAAGAATAAACCGAGAATATACATAAGAAAAGCTTAAATTGATCCTGCACGAACGCAAAAACCTCTCTTATTCTGATAGTGGACAAAGTGATCGCGGTTGTGACCACTGGACCAACCGACTTCTTAAAAAAATATGCTTTTTGAAGAAGTCGGTTAAAATAGTATTAAGAGGAAACGCGAGTGGTCTTTTCTCCATACAAACGCTCTCGCCTGTTTTCTCTTTGGTTAATGACCCTAGAGCAATGGTTTTTTACAGAATAATAAATATTAACTATTTCTATGCCCCTATTTTTTCCTTTTTGGTGATAAATTATTTTTATAAGCACTAGAACCCTCAAAAAATGCTCAAAATTGCTTGTTTAGATCGCTGTTAACAGAGTCCTAGTGTACAAATTTGACAACTATTAACGAAAAAAGAAAAACATAGCGGTGTAGTATATAACCTCCTTATTCATTGTCTAAAATATCTTTTAAATTGGTTCAATATTGGAGGAGGAAATAGGCGAGAGCCAAACCTCGAATTCTAACTTTTTTCTACAGTTGTCCTTATCGCACGAATTTGAGGGCAGGAGGACGGAGAGAGACAGCGATAGTAGAAAGAGACAGCACTCGCATTTCCTCTTAAGAGGAAACGCGAGTGGTCTTTTCTCCATACAAACGCTCTCGCCTGTTTTCTTTTTGGTTAATGACCCTAGAGCAATGGTTTTTTACAGAATAATAAATATTAACTATTTCTATGCCCCTATGTTTTCCTTTTTGGTGATAAATTATTTTTATAAGCACTAGAACCCTCAAAAAATGCTCAAAATTGCTTGTTCAGATCGCTGTTAACAGAGTCCTAGTGTACAAATTTGACAACTATTAACGAAAAAAGAAAAAAATAGCGGCGTAGTATATAACCTCCTTATTCATTGTCTAAAATATCTTTTAAATTGGTTCAATATTGGAGGAGGAAATAGGCGAGAGCCAAACCTCGAATTCTAACTTTTTTCTATAGTTGTCCTTATCGCACGAATTTGAGGGCAGGAGGACGGAGAGAGACAGCGATAGTAGAAAGAGACAGCACTCGCATTTCCTCTTAAATGGTTAAAAAACTTGTAATTCGTTTTTTACTTCAGGTGTTTAGTAAGGAAAGGACAGAGTTATTTTCAAATTAACCATAGTTTTACACTTTATCTAGCCTAATCTTCAAATAAGCAAGTTTTCTTTACTTTTTACCCGACTACGACAAAGCCAAAGGAGGGTTATGATTTTGACTGGCTATGTATGTATTTCCAGTAAGTTTTTATAAAAGCATGGATTTCATATCTCATCAGAACTACAGTTTTCACCTCAAATAAAAGTTCAATGAAACCACAAAAAACGTTCACGTTCTATTTTTAAAGCGCTTTTATCCATTTTCATTCGAAATACAAACCAGTTTTGGAATAAAATGGCTATTCGATATCAGAATCGGTACAATAATAGACTCGATTGCATGTGAAAAGACTGTTCACAGTTCGGGTTTCATAATAAGCATATCGATTTTGCCAATATAAAATACGAGCCTTATTTACGTTGAGAATAAAATATGAAACTTATTTATTCGTTTTGGTTTATTTACTTATCTGCCCTCACAATACTTATTTTGTAACTACAATATTAAAATGGGTACAAAAAATAGTGTTCTGAACATAGATATAAACAGTAATATATAAGTCAATGGTTCTGAACTTTTTGCCTTATCATACTTAACATTTTTTTTTTGTAAATCTACGTAAGTAGTTATCGTAATAAGTCTGGCTGGTAAAAAAGAATCTAGACTTATTTAAATGAAAAAAATATTCTATTGCTTGTAAATATAATTATGTATTATTAGGGTACGTAGCTACGAACCATTTTTTCTGGTGGTTTCGTTTTTTCTTTGATATTAAATTACTAGCTGTTGCCCGCGACTTCGGTCGTGAAAATATTAAAGTGTATGTGTGAGGAAGAAGAAAGAATGCGCTGCGCTGCGCGGATAAAATTAGGCGCATAACGCCTAATTTTATCCAGATCCGTTCAGCTGTTCCGGCGTGAATGGGTAACAAACATCAATGGAAACTTTCTTCAGCCAAGCCAGGATGGACAGATCATGGTCATGAAAAAGGATGCGGAAACCGGACTTGTATCACATAAATTTACTGAAGTATCTGTCGAAGTCTGGTTCCCAGTCGGTTCACAAGCTGTGCCGAATTCGACTAGAGTTGGTCATCATCTACCTAGCCTTTTCCCAAATATGTTGGTGTCGGCTTTTAGTTTAATTGGAGGCAGTTGAATGCCTGTATTTTATGTACATGGAGCGACTGCCTATCTGACCTCCTAAACCCAGTTAGTTACTGGGAACGTGGGTAGTGGTATTCGAATAGAGTTGGTCGATCCGTATAAAATAAATGAGAGTTAACATTTTGAACCGTATAAAATGATGAACGGAAACAACAAACAGGCAACGAACAATCGAATGAATTACGAACGAGTGAGTGAGTGAGCGAATGAAATAATTACAGAAAATGAAATTAATTACATACGGCCTCGGTACAGTTACCGCAACAACGGTTTAATTTACATTTAATTACTACTTTCAAAGAATTGTTATCTTATCGAATAACGAACTAAAACGATATTAATGATGCTTGTGATTAAATATTCATCGATATTATAATAATATTTAATGAAAACTCACACTTTATTTCCATTAGATTCGCATTATGTGACCACTGATTACAAATGTACCTAATTAAAAGAATTCTTGTTGACAGACTAACAGCTAGATAGAGCGATAAAACCTCAAAAAATATAGAAGGACTAGTCTTCGCCGTCGAGGTAGACCGCGGCGAAGGTGGTGCTGGTGTGACGGTGAACATGGCCAGATATCGTACCAGATAGAGAAGTTTGGAAGGAAAAATAGGAGACCTTTCCCCAGTAGGAGGAAACACGATATGCTAAGAATAAAAATGTATCTTAGCCTTTTCTCAATTATGTACGGGTCGGCTTACTAACTGTCTGACCGGACTAACTATCTGCTTATCAGAGTGAAAGAGAGCATCGCTATTTTTATTAAACGTTTCCTCACACTAGGAATTACACCTGTATCGTGTGTGCGTTAAACTCAGACCCAGAACAACTATCTGTAGGCTATACAAACATTTGTTCCGTGCGGAGATCGAACTCGCGACACGCAGCGCAGCAGTCTAATCGCTCAGCCACTGCACCAACCTGGTCGTTAATGTTGCAATGACTGCTTGCCTTTTCCCTATATTGTGGTCAGTTCCCAGTCTTACCGGATGTATCTGAATACCAACAATTTATATGGAGCAAACTCCCTATCTGTGACAGAGAGTGCGTCATTGAAATTGATAATAACAACTAGGGACCGCTAAATATGCATGTGACGTAAATCAGACAACGGGAATCGGTTTATTTAACTTTATTGTGTCCATGTAATCTACATAATAGTGTACTGCGGGATTTGCTTTTATTTATAGAAGTAAATAAATTACATGTGAAAGTGAATATTTTGCAAGTTAAAAACGTACTAAAAATACTTAATTAATAATTACTGCAAACGTAATTTTATCAATCCCGTTGCAAATAACGTGACAAAGGAAGATTACCAATCATTCCACGAAATAACCTTAGGGCTCCCATCCTGCTTCAGGTCAGTTATCGTGTTGATCAGTCTGTAACGTTCCAGAGAAAGATATCTTAACGTCGTCGAAGAACTGGGTCGTCCGGTGGCACGATGGGCTCCCGACATAGTGGACATTTGGTGAAAAGCCCAGATGAGGCCCGGTTTCCACCAAAGCGGAGAGGAGCGAGGACAAGAGGAGATGTGCGGAGATTGGCCAATCACATTAGTTCAAATTTACATCTGGTCTTTCGCCCTTCCTGTGATTGGCGAATTTGTATTTGGTAGATACCGGGCCTAACAGGAACGTGGAGATTGGCACAAGAAAAGAGCGGTCTGTACCTAATAAAGGTAAATTCAGGCTGTAGTTGATGTCACGTTATCCACCACGCAGACTCAGTGGGGCTTGTTCAGTCATCGCGGCAGTTTAATCCAGAGGAATCTATACAGTTGCCTGACAAAATCTGCTACTTAATCCAGGTGGAGACTTCGTAAGCCTCTCCAATTAAATTGATCTACAGCTATTAATGTCATCTAAAAATCCTCCTCTAACTAGCCCAACGCCGAGCTGCGTTTTACGGTAGGCCTAATAACGAAGTTATACCGGTAGTTGTGAAAAAGTTGTAATATTGACCTTCAGTATCTCCGTAAATAGAAGGTTCCCAGGTATGTATGATCTAGAACAAAAACATCACAATGATGGGAAAAACAAAACAAGCACCTCTTTGCTTCTATTTCCGTACATCCGTAATAAAAGTTAGTTAATTACCCAGTTCCATGTTTCTGTCATCGTGCACTGTAGTTTAATAATAGTTGTAGACACGAGCAATAAAATGCACTTAGCAAAATTCACAAACGATTTTCTCAATAACGTTTCTAGTTTCTATTTTGAGATAAGACCTATTTCGTCACAGTATGGCTTGCAAAATAATTTCTTCGTGAAAACGTAAAGTGTTAATCAATAGTGAATTACATTTCAAGGCTCGTGACTGAAAAAAGTTAAGCTAAAGTATGTTGGTATGGTTGCCAGAAGACGGACGGCACCGCCGGGGCCGGTCTAGGAAAAGGTGGCGTGACGATTTAGACGCGTACCATGAGGGCTGGTTCGCGTCGTCGGCACAAGAAAAGAGCTCTTGGAAGGAGTTGGGATAGGCCTTTGCTCAGCAGTGGGACAGTGCAGGCTAAAAAAAAAGTATGTTCAGGAACACAGCACGCCGAGAGCAAGCCTAGGATTATCACAGAACAAAAGTTACCTATCAAAATAATACACATAATATCAGCAAACCTTCACAGGTACCTGTTATCTCACTTCTATACTATGACATTGTGACGTCAACGTAGGTTATTAACACATACGTACGTTTCATTTGAGTATCACGTAGTCTGTTAACGTCAGTAAAGATTTGATCACGCCTTATCGGTGCTATCGGCTAATCTCCGATTACCGCTGTGTTCTACTCGCATTACACATGGCGTTCGCGTTTGCTATTGATAAAATCGTGGCTAGTACTAGTAAATAGATGTTATAGCAGTCAGTTCTTTTTTGTTACTAAGTTGTTACAGATGGAGTTTAATCCTTTTTCGAGCGGAAATTGTCATGGGTGACGTGGTCTTCTCATATTGAGGAGGTCTTTACCCCACCTAAGATTATTCTATGCATGTAAGGTATACCCACCCTTTTCATTTTTAGGTGAACCGATGACCTGGTGAAGGATCCTGCGGATCCAGCGGATCCCCGTACGATCCGCTGGATGCGAGACGCACAGGACCGGTCAATGTAGTGGCACTTGGGTAGGGACAGAGGAACAGAGGACATCTTTCGGCTGAAATAATGTCGATGATAGCTCCTCTGAAATTATTTTCTATTACAAGCGAAGGCTCCGAAAAATTAGGAATCTTTCTGAATTTCATAATCAGCTTCAAATCAGATGTATCAGTATTACATAGCAGGTAATTCAGCGCGGTACTCTCGGGCACTTTCAGGGTTATCTCGTCAACTCAGATCTCTGATAACGGTGGATCGCCGAAAGTAAACTGTCTCGGCATTTGCCTACGTATCATATAATTATAATGTGCACAAATATTTGAAGAAACATCATTTTTGTAAGCGTTTTATACAGTTTAGCGAGATTTTCATCTTAATTTCAGTGCTAGCTAAGATTTTGCTGAGATTCAGGTTTTTTCATCATAATTTCGGTCGAAAGACTTCCACTCCTCGACATAGGCCTTCCCCAGGTCACAGGGGTTGCCATATCGACCAGGCCGGTATATCGTGCATAGCATAGCAGTGGTGGTGTGAGACAGGGAGACGTCATATCTCCGAAACTGTTTACCGCTGCATTGGAGGATATCTTCAAGGTTCTGGATTGGAGAGGACTTGGCATCAACGTCAACGGCGAGTACATCACTCACTTTCGGTTTGCCGACGATATAGTGGTCATGGCTGAGACCATGGAAGACCTCAGTGCAATGCTCGATGACCTCAGTGGAGCTTCCGAAAGAGTGGGTCTTAAAATGAACATGGACAAAACCAAGGTTATGTTGAATGTTCATGTAACACCCACTCCTATCAAGATCGGAGACTCTACGCTCGAAGTTGTGGACGATTATGTCTACCTGGGACAAACGGTCCAGTTGGGTAGATCTAACTTCGAGAAAGAGGTCAATCGTCGAATCCGACTCGGCTGGGCAACGTTCGGGAAGTTGCGCGGTATCTTCTCGTCCAACTTACCCCAGTGTCTCAAGACGAAAGTCTATGACCAGTGTGTGTTGCCAGTGATTACATACGGGACCGAAACGTGGTCGCTCACAATGGGCCTCATCAGAAAGCTCAAAGTCACACAAAGGGCAATGGAGAGGGCTATGCTCGGAGTTTCCTTGCGTGATCTAATCAGAAATGAGGACATCCGCATGAGAACCAAGGTTACCGACGTAGCCCGAAGAATCGCCAAACTTAAGTGGCAATGGGCAGGGCACATTGCTCGCAGAACGGATGGCCGATGGGGCCGAAAAGTTCTGGAATGGCGACCGCGAACCGGAAGACGTTGCGTTGGAAGGCCTCCCACTAGGTGGACCGATGACCTGGTCAAGGTTGCAGGAACCCGCTGGATGAGAGACGCACGGGACCGGTCAATGTGGCGACGCCTGGGGGAGGCCTATGTCCAACAGTGGACGTCTTTTGGCTGAAATGATGATATGATGATGATGATACCAGTGGATTGCTACTACCACCACCAGCCAATGAGCGCAGAACGATGGATCTTTCTAGCGGATTTTACCCATTTGGCGCCTGTCGGTACCCTCGTGGTCGCCAGAGTCTTGAGTACCTACTTTAAGAATTGTGCACGCTGTCAATTCAATAGACTTGAAACCATTACTATTAAGTACCTAACCACGAAGACCAACACATCCTTTTTTTATTTTGGTGGGTGGAAAATCATCAAATAACCCCCCCCCCCCCCCCCCGCAGGGCAGAGCGGAAGGGAGTGTCAGACTTCTCTCTACTGACTAAAAACCACCCATGTTCCTTCTTCGCCCTTGTGCCGAGGCCACGTTATTCCTTTCGATAATCCGCCCCGACGGCCCTTGCGGGACCCCCTTTGCTGACATCTCTTTGAGGCGCACGTGGAACACGAACGCGCCGTCGACATACCAAGACACCCTTTAGTCGTATCCCGTAATACTATCGTGACGATAACAAGGTGTAAATCGTAAAGACTGGCTTGAATTATCATACTGAATCTTTAAAAATGTCAACCTTGAAGAGGCCTTTGTCCTGCGCTGGAACTGGCTTATTCTTAGAGGTTGTACGATTCTGTATGTAGCTGTGTGGGGCTGGCAATTGAGGGAAAAAGCTAGTGGGGAATAAAATACGTCTTATTCTTCTAGCTAGAAGAAAATTTTTTATGACAAGACAATGTTGCAAGAATAATAAAATATAAAATAAAATGTTTGGGATGCCAACAGAGTTCAAACAGTGGTCATTATCAAGCTGACCTATAAATGGGCGGTCACTAAAATTAACGAAAAGACAAGACAGATATTTTAAGTAACAAATCAATACTGGTTGACATTATCACCTTAGAGGTTTAGGACAATAAGGTTGTTTGGTGAACCTTAAATTTTGAACCGTAATAAACAAGCTACTTCAATCTGTCAAATTAAAGTTTAATAGATTTTCAACTTTATCGCTTAAACGTTTAGGTTAAAGGTTCAATGGGAAAATTTGTCAAATTCGGGTAGCTTGATGTGCTGGATATCTGTAGCTATTAGCAGTTTTATTAAGGCTAAACACACAAGGTGGCTAGTCTTTTATCTTTAATTGCAAGTTTAACCTTTCTAGGTTATTTACAACGTGTTTTTGGCGTTCCTTACCTCAAAAGGAAAAAAACGGAACCCTTATTTGATCACTCGTGTGTCTGTCTGTCTGTCCGACCATTCCCACCCCATAACTACGAAACGACTGAGCCTGAAATTATGAAATAAATACTGAAATTTGTTTTACACTAATAGATACGAAATTATGAAATTATGAAAAAAATACAGAAATTTGTTCTACACAGGAAAACCTATAAAAAGTCTATGGTGAATAAAAACATGGAAAATCTCTCAATATCTACTACAATGCTACGGAACCCTTCATGTGCAAGTCCGACTTGCACTTGGCCAGTTTTTTATATACCTTAACTCAAAAAGTAGGTCCCGTAAGTTCTAGAATGTGTGTAGTGTGGTTCTAAAATATATAGTTTTGAAGATATCATCAATCATAATTTATTGAATGAACCTATCATTGATAAATCATTTTCATTGAAACCAATCATTCATGTTTAAAATATGTGACGTTGTCATATTCACGTAAGTGTACCTACTTTACATTATTAATCATGACTGTCAAATTATTTTGCGTGCAAAAATAAAAAAAGATGATTGAAAAATAATTCATATAATTCATTCCCATTAAAATAGGTGGTCAAAATTTTAGAAATCATTCAGACCACCAAAATAAACACAATGGTAAAAATAATAATAAAAGAAAAACGCATTTAAGAACCTACTCGTAAAGGACGAGTTTGATCTAGAGTGCCGGCAATTTATTATTTTCAGTCAAAATAACTGTGTTAAAATATGTCCAACTATTTTAATGGGACCTTATATATACCGCCGGTTGATTCTTTGATATGTTCTCATTCATACCGACATTAAAAAAAACACCTTGTCTAAGCTAAGCATACGTCAGGAATATTCCCACTGCTGGGAAATATCTCTTCTGTCTATGCGAGTGGACTGGTTGATGGCTGTTTGGTTATTGTGCGGGATGTGGTTGGTAACTAGTTGAATGGTTTGGTTGATATAACAAGTATTCAAAATTTTAGTTCTAAAACATGCTTATTCCCATCATGGCATTTGATAATGCCAGGTAAAGTAAGTATACAATCATTTGACATTTTGTATTTAATTGCAAGCTTGACCTTTCTAAGTTATTATTCCTAGAAAAAATAACTTGTACAAGTATCCTGATTATTTTTATGCTTGTTTGGCAAATAACATAAAGGTTACGAACTTCGCCCACAACTCATCAGATAGTTGGCAGAATATTCTAATGCCTTCGCCTACTGAAATAATCGGATGATTTCTCTGAATCCCTTTTAAAACTATTTTATTTCTTTGTAAATATTAATATGCGTAGGCAGCTTTTATATTAGACATGTTATTATAACGAATAGGTTACGAGTAACATATAATTTGAGTCTTGTTAAACATGTATCAACTGTTTTAATATTAAAGAGATAGGGGTCGACAACTTTTTAAATTATTTAGAAGTTCACCCTAGACATGTATACTTATATAATGTACGTACGTTAATCGTGATTTTTTTCAGTAAAGTTATAAATCCTAAACTTTCCATAACTTACTGATTATTACTATACAAAGTAAGGCAAACGGCATGTCTCAGAACTAAAACTTCGAAGACATGTGACATCATCCAATCCGCACTGGGTCTGCGTGGTGGATTCCTTTCCACTCCCTCTCATAGAGAGGAGGCCTGTGTCCCAGCAGTGGGAACATAATGGGCTGATTATATTGCTACATACACAGTTAGAGACAGAGGAGCTTGTGGTTAAATAATAAGAACCACTCGGGTCGATCTTGCCCTGGCTGGACAGTGTGAGTGGAGGCGTGACCAGTGATTTTACACCGATTTTCCTCCGTGCCTCGGAAATCGCGTTAAGTCTATATAAATAAATAAAAAGAGAAGTCCTGACTGACTGACTGACTCATCAACGCCCAGCCCAAACCCTTGGACCTAGAAAGCTAAAATTTTCACAGAGGTTCCCTTCATAATGTAGACAAGGAATAAGGAAGCTTTTTCGAAAATCAACCCCTAAGGGATTTAAATAGGAGATGAAAGTTTGTATAGAAAATCGTAATTTTCAGGCGGGCGAAGCCGCTGGCAAAAGCTAGTCGTTTATAGATCTGCTGTAATTTGTAGATCTTCGACCGATGCTGGAGGTAGTCAGTGGCTCGAAAGTCTGACAATCAGTCTTACCAACAGGTACCTACCTGATTGGGTGGTGCAGGTTACATGCATGGGTAATCGTTCCATGTAAAATACTGATATTTAGCTGCATCCGTTTAGACTGGAAGCCGACCCCAACATAGTTGGAAAAAGGTTACACAGATGATGACATAGTTATATGCAGGCACAATGTCTATAAGTTCATAGGGATTTGTCGTCGATATCACTCAGCTCACACACAGAGACAAGTATTAATCCTTATCCGCTTTTTACGTGTAGCAAGGAAAGTGGATTCCTTTATCCGCTTTTCAGATAGGGAAGGGAAATGTCGATTGAAATATAAAGATTTTGTACTACCTTGAAACTACTTGCCACTTTGAAAGAGTCTTATTCTGTTTATTTATAACTAAATTTAACTCCGGCTTCGTGGTAGTTGTAGAAGGGAATATAGTACTACCGGGATAAAAAGTTTCCAGTGTCCTTATTCAGGTTATAAACTAACAATTCCGTTCAGTAGTTTTGCGTGAAAGACTAACAAACAAACATCCATTGATAAATCTTTACAGACTTGAAACTATCAAATGATTACAACCAACCAAAATAAGAATTAGAAAATCAGACGACCATTTTAAAAAATGATTTATTATGATGACATTCTTCTCCAAGGATCGAAGAAGCATGTGTCCTGCAGAGTGACAGTCATGGACGGTTGTTATTTTAGCTAATACCGTGCGTGCTCACAATCGGCACAGTTCTTTATTGTAGGTACGTTGTACTCTTCATATCAATTGCTTCAACCCATGCGATATTTTGTATGGGAAGTCCAATTTTCCTATCGACCGTTGTCCGGTTCGATGGTCTTAATCACCACCAAGAAGGTATTGCATTTAGTTTATCACACATTGTATAAACACCTTAAATATTACTACAGTTTATGTGACTAATGCGACTAATGAAAATTACATGCTGGTTGTTTTGTTATATAATAATATAACATTACGTATTGGCGCCCCATTTCTGTGCAACAACAAACATTCCATAGCGATCATTATCGAAAAAGGAGCCAAAAACTGTAAAAATATATGTCTTTGCAATTTTAAAGTTTGTACATTGATGGCTGCCAAAATTTTGTTGGCTCTAACGCTACATTTTGTTGTTATTTATTGCGCACATACCTCAATTCTTTAATCCTCGCTAATTTGTGGTACAATACAGATATGTTTGCAGAAGATTTACAAATAAAAATTTATGCTAATAAATAGTGTAAATAGAAAATGAATATCGCTTAGTTCCTACGATTGGCACATCACTAGGAGGCTTTCGATTATGGAAAACTAAGAAGGTCATCCAGCGACATAAAAGACCTTGACCTTCTTAAGTGTCCCTTTTCACATTGGATCCTGTCATTTCCCAATCAACTTTTAACCTAATATTTTAGCGATAAAGCTGAAAATCTATTAAAGAAAGACAGATTGTAGTAGTTTTAGTGATTGCTGACTGGATTTGTGTTTGCCAGAGCAGACAAGAGACTGCGGCAAGCATAAGGTAGGATGCCGCAGCTTAGGTACAGTGATGGTCTTCGCAGGGTGACTGGTGCAGCTGAAATAGTGTTGAGCTGAAATAGTCTATGTAAAGCAGAGGACTGCAGTAGACTGTAATGAAGTTGACTGCGACAAAGTTCTTGAATGTGTGAGTAGCTTTATCCCGTAGTTTTAACCCATGGTAGCAGAAGTAACAAGAATACTATGAGATTATTATCAGTTGGTAAAGACATACCATGAAACTTCCTTTCCATCCAGATCCAGATGAAATGTCTGCGAGTGCTTTCTTCTTCTAAGTAAACCTTCTTTGTTTTTTTTTTTCATTTGTACGATTGTCCTGTCACAACACTTTTTGAGTTCAATGGCACCAATTTACGTCACTCATAACTTTGGCAGAGGTAAATAATATATTTTTCTTCCAACTATGCTTTAATTTCATCATAATCACACTAAAAACTCAGCACAAAGCGAGTCTTTAGTGCTCTAGAGCAATAAAAATGTATGAAATTTCATTATTGCACAGTTTATTTTTTTTAATCGCACCGATGCCAATCTCAATGGATTAGCTCTATTCAGCCAGCCGATATCAATACTTTTTTTTTTACATAAGTATTATTCGTTTCTATCCTACTACTTGTTCCAAATTTAAAAAATGATTGTTGCTAACTAGTTACTATAAAATGAAAGAAATTTAAAAAAGTAATTTGGCGGGAACTTTTGGGGAACTTTGTTAATTTTGCTTGACAATATTTTTGGAAACGATAAAGTGTGATACTATCTGATTTTGAGTGCTTCGGCTTCGAATTAAAATGGAATCATTTAGCGACACATTAACTCCGGAAAACATTCTAAATGAAGACGACAGTGTTAAGTATAGAAAATCTTTTAACTGTTTGATATGAGTTTCTTTTATCTACTATTCCTTTATGTAATAGTTGAAAGAAAAGTAGATTATGCACCTCGCCTTAAGTAATTTATATTGCCCTCGTGCCTGTTAGATTAGAGCCCTCGCTAACGCTCAGGCTCTAAATCAGGCACTCGGTGCAATAATAAATTACTTTGTGCTCGATGCAATAATCTACTATTAGTTTACGTCTCAGATATAATATACGTTTCAACCAACTTATCTGTGCATGCGGGAAAACACAGAACTAAAATAAATGTACCTAGTTTGACATATCGATGCGTTTTTTCTAGACAAGCAGCGCCGCCCTGAACTGAAAAATTAAAATGGTCGAACTGTATTTGTGTATAATGGGGTGTTTTAATGAGCATTCTATTCGTTTTTGTTTTGCAGTTATCCCGTTGTTGTGGTCTGTTGTGAGGCGACAAAAACTTGAAATGGGTCTTGAAATTATAGAATTTAATGGTGAAATGGTATTTTATTTTTTCTTTTTATCTGTAACGAGGAGCCTGAAAGAGTGGGCTATGAAAATTGATCAGTTTATGGTTGTATGGTGTGTTATATGGTGAGTGTAGATGTATTTTATGTTCTGAACTGTGTAGGTGCTTTTATGCAGAAATATCATCTTTATCTTCCTGCACTTGTCCCGTGTTAATTGGAATCGGCGCAACACGTATTCTTCTTTGATAAGGTGATCGGACTGACTCAAAAAAATATGGTTCTGTTTATTCCGTCAGTTAGATTATCGAAAAATATTGGATACGTGTTTTTTGTTTTATCAAATCAATAAAAATTGACGAAGCTCAAAAAGCTGAAAGATCATGGAGTGGGGCTTGAAACGTCACTTGAAGGTACAAAATGTACTATCATATGACGTCACACGAGTTTTCGAAGCACTGTATCGTCTTCATTTTTTGTTTACGTGAAAAAAGAAAAAATATGTGGACATTTTTTTTTTAAACTATCTGACGGACTAATTAGTTTTTTTTCCGATCCCCTATTCCCTGTCAGTCGTTACGTCATCAGTTACTTGTTTTTCTTTCATAATTATCAATCCTCACACAATTCATCCATCGTGCATCGTTTCCTAGGTCATCTTCTTCCTCTCCATCAACATGTATATTTTCAAACTTAACATTATTTTAGTCTTTGTAAAGCGTGTCTTGATGACTTTGGATTACACACGAGACTTGGAATGGATGTCAATAAGCACTTGGCCTATAATTATAGTACCTACTGAAAAAATATGTTTTTACACGCATGACTAAGCATTCTTTGTTTGTCATTGTCATTATTAGACGGAAACGGACACACATAGCAGAAGCATGTGTTACACACATAAATTGGCAAAAGTGGGCGTGAAACCACAATACATATATGACAAACTAATTAATGTTCAAATACTGCTATCATTTACAGGAAAATATTGAATTTTTGTGCATACTCATTTACCTGTTACTGTACTAATAATCATAGGGAAGTTGTGTTAGCATAATATTTGTATTTGTAACAAAGCTATCCAAATTTGAATTGAAACCCAAAGAGGTTTTAAAACAATAGGCCAGCTACTTGCACTAATAACTATATATGCGTTTAGCTTTAACCGTTTATATTTAAAAGAACGCTGTATTCCTATAAATAATTTAAATAATACAGAGAGATAACTTTAGTTATACTCAGCGCTTCTCTTTCACGTTTACTATGCGCACAGCCAAAGTGTGGAACTCTCTCCCACATTTGTAAGACCTACAGATAGTTGTTCCGGGTCTGGGTATTTGTGTATGTGAGTTTAAATGTTTGTGAACGCACCCACGATACAGGAGAAATTCCTAGTGTGGGGCAACGTTTTTTAAAAAAAAGAAAGAAAGAAAAGATTTAACCCGTCTGCGTTAAAAGTAAGAGTGAACAGGAATATTCTGGACACGCTTGTTCCATTATAGACCTCATCCATACATTTCCATCAGGCGTTAAAGAGGTAAAGAGTAGTCCCGTTTAGCAATAGTGGCAAGTGATTTGAGGGGCAAGCATGCAGGTCTTAGTGCATGTTTACGTACAGGCGGGGCGTCGCGCGGCGCGTGCTGCGTTTTTAATTCAAACACATGGCGATGTATGAAAACGTTAACGATTTCGAACGTCGATTTTACGAAAAGCGATTTTTCGCTCGTTAGTTTAAAATGCAGCGTTTGTTGCGGTGGACTCGTCTCTCAGTAAATTAATAAAGCAGCACGAAAAGAGCATTCTGCACGCGCCGCGCAACCTTCGCGCGTCTCCGTAAACAATCCCTTAGGTAATTAAACCTCTCTGAATGTCAGTTTTTTTCCATGACTCGTGAAATAGGCTTTGCTGCTACTAAATATTGATACGTCTGCAGAACACAATAACACTTAAAATCGAGACAGTGTGTCATCAAACGCCATTCATCCAATTTCCTGAAGTATTTAAATGCATTTTCTATTAGTTCAGCGAAAGTATGGTAGTTCACTCCAGCAAGTCATGCGAGATGGGTGTATGAGTAATTTTTAACATTCAGGTGGCCATTAACATAAAATATCATGATACTGTAATAATTGTAAATATAACCCAACTTTGTGTGTATCAAGCATGACTTTACGTTTTAGTTCGCCATTAGTCAACTGAATGACAAACATGGCTAAAATGCACATACCAGCAAACTAAAAGAAAAAAAACGAATTGGAATAAAAACACGAAGAAAGACCACACCCCGGCTCCGATGGGCGGTTCAATTAATCTAACAAAGCAATGCTTTTCACATGAAATCTTTTTCAAGCAAAGTCGTTGTGGCATTCCCATAGGAGACTGTTAATTATTGCGGTCAGTTAGAATGGTTTATGTTTTGATTATGATAGGACTTTTTGTTCGACTTTGAATGTAATCAGGCTATCAATGAAATGCTGCACGACCTAGCGACATGAGTCTCCTCCAAAAACAAAGGCTGCCTGGTTAAGAATACAGCGGAATGTAGGTGTAGGTACTATTAGGTACCTACACCCACGTTTGGCCAAATAAGTTAGTTCCAAGTAACAGAGGCCTAGCCTATTGCCATCGGTCGGGTACAAATTCAGATTCCGAGGTTGCTGACCCGATGACCGGACCGAGACTCCGATCTTATAGTTTCAATTAATCTAACAAAGCAATGCTTTTCACATGAAATCTTTTCCAAGCAAAGTCGTTGTAGCATTCCCATAGGAGACTGATAATTATTGCGGTGGGTTAGATTGGTAATGTTAGGTCGTTCGTGTTCGACTTTGGATGTAATCAGGCTTTCAGGGCTTTCCATTAAATGCAGCACGACCCACCTACATGTGTCAGGAGACTCGGAGTAGGACTTTAGAGGACCAAAGATTAAGGCTGCCAGGTAAAGAATACGCGCGTGGTCTGTAATATTTAAGATATTGTGATAAACTGATAAGTGAGGGAATTGGTGTTAGGAAAATATTGAGTATGAATGTAGCTGGTAAATCAAACCTAAGTTCACAATTACATAACATAACATCACGCCTATAATCCTCGAAGGGTTAGGCAGAGGTGTACCTATTAGTACAACCACTTTTTGCCAGTTTTGTTGTAAGTCCCATGTAATTAGGGGCCGAGCCTTTGGCCATCAACTGGCATCAACAACAAAATCCAACTTCGTGGCTGTGATATTCCTGATGGAATAACCCAAACACAATTTACCGACCCGAGATTCGATCCCAGCCCTTTAGCTCAGCAGTCGCGCTTGCGACCACTAGACCAACAAAGCAGTCGAACTTTAAATAAAACCTAAGTGGATAAATAAATAGGAAATAAAAGAAAACGACCCTTCACAGGTGTTCAGTGTCCCAGGCGTTTGATATTGATTAAGGAAGTAAGTTACTATGTTATTACGGACTAGAGAAGTACTTGTAACAAGTTACTAATTTACTTGTTGCCTAGGCGTACATTTTCAAGGTGCTTGTAATTCCTTAAAGACGAAGTTCTGTTCGTGTGTAACTATAAAAATCTCCCTGTCTACCATCTGTCCCACTCCTGGGCAAAGGCCTCCCTCCATCCTTCCATTTTCCACATTCACGTTTTGATATAATTATTTTTTTAGGGTTCCGTACCTCAAAAGGAAAAAACGGAACCCTTATAGGATCACTTTGTTGTCCGTCTGTCTGTCTGTCAAGACCTTTTTTCTCAGGAACGCGTGGAGGTATCAAGCTGAAATTCATATCAAATACTCAAGTCTATGGTCTCTTGGAGCTGTGAAAAAATCAAACTTCTAAGTCAACGCGATCAAAAGATACTCCCGTTTATGCCGCAAATTTTCGACACTCGCAAGGGAATCAAAACCTACAGGGTACTTCCCGTGAACTCAGAATCTTGAAATTTGGTACGAAGCAACGTCTTATAGCATAGATAAAGGAATAATTACGAAAACCATAAATTTTTAGTTACATCAAGATACTCCCGTTTATGCCGCAAATTTTCGACACTCGCAAGGGAATCAAAACCTACAGGGTACTTCCCGTGAACTCAGAATCTTGAAATTTGGTACGAAGCAACGTCTTATAGCATAGATAAAGGAATAATTACGAAAACCATAAATTTTTAGTTACATCACATAATATATTTTTTTTACGGAACCCTCGGTGCGCGAGTCCGACTCGCACTTGGCCGGTTTTTTTCATATTCCAGAATGTGGCGACGCCGTGTGTTTTCGTTCCTTTTTCAAACCTCATTGTTTTTTCTACAAAACATCAAAATAAATATAATAAAATAAATATAATATAACTAGCTGACCCGGCAAACGTTGTTTTGCCGGCAAACGTTGGTTTGAAATTTTGTCTAAAAAATAGATGTTGGCCGATTCTCATAGATACCGGATAAGAACAAAAAATTTCATCAAAATCGGTCAAGCCGTTTCGGAGGAGTATGGCAACGAAAACTGTGACACGAGAATTTTATATATTAGATGTGTGCCATTTTCATTTTTCGTTCACATTTCTATAAAAAATAACCCTTTTCGCAAAATTAACCTTTTAACAGTTTTTGATCTGTATAAAACAAAGAAATATACGAAAATATCAAGAAATAAAGCAAGTTTTGGTTGTTTTCTGTTCATATTTTGTGTATGTGCGGTGGATATGGCCCCAAGCGCTGCGAATTTGAAACAAAGGCGGGTTACGACAGCCATTTTGCTTTCCAAAAATTAAACTTGGATATAATTAGCAAGTTTTGGTGTGTGTTGTCTGTTTATGAGACGTAAACAGCTAATTATGTGTGGTTGGAGCTAGTTGAACATAATACTGGTCGTTATTCGTACTTAATGTTCAAGCGACTATTTCGAAAGGAATTTTAAAGGACTTTCGTTGGTAAAATTTTCAAATGACATGATCTTATTTGTAATTGTGTCATAGTTTCAAATCAATAGAAGCAGACATCATTTTATTTTCATTGTCTGTTCATTTTAAGGTAAAAGATCAATAGAACGAGCCACAATTGGCCCTTCCATTCAAATTCTCCTATGGTCGATTCACACCGCGGTCCGAAACAGCCCATTCTTCAGAGCTCTTCTGCGTTTCACACCGCGGTCCGAACCGCTCGTGGTGCGAAACGACGAACGACCCTATTCATTTACTTCAAAGTTTGAAGGACTCCAATCATGGGTAAAATAAAAGACGACTAAATATTCACTTAGCTTTCTGATTTTGTATAGGAAGATACGATACCTCTTTCTTAAAGACTTTAATTACGAATAGAACTGTTTTAATAAGTTAAGTATTGAGATGAAACAAGCATAATCACATTAATCACCCTATAATGTTCTCACTGCCGGTAAACAGGCCTTTAACGTGAATGGGTTAGAATCCACACCACGCGGTGGAGGTTGGTAAATGTCACAAGCCTTCGATTTTTTCGTTTTAAGACATGCTGGTTTCCTCACGATGTGAAGCGGTGAAGGAAACCGTTTTGAGAGCAGTGGTGATGAAAATAATTACTTGCAATAACTATTGCGTCTGCATGCGGTTCAAACCAACGGTTTGCTTTCGTAAGTCGAAACAATTATATTTCAAGAAATAATAAGTTATTGGGTAGCTAATCTATCATTATTCTCTACAATATACCTACAGACACCTTCCACAGAAGTATATAGACTATAGAGTAAATTCCGTCAACAATAGAATTCGAAGGACTTCTTCTGGCGCTGTTATTTCCATCGGAGTCCCGCTCCATCTAGCTAAGCATTCCTTTGTGGTACGAAAAATATGCAGTTGGTGTGGATGCGTTGAATGCATAATGAATTATAAGCTGCTATATGCAAACGACTGTATTCGGTAATGCACTTGCTTAGGTACTAGTAGAATTTAGATAGAAAATAAAACACGGTTATATATTTATGGTTTTCAAATTTTTCTCTTAAAAATGCTTCTTTTGCTATTTGCTAAATTTCTTGACTCTGGGTAAACGGGAAGTACCTACCCTAAACCCTAGAGGTGCCTACCCCTTTTTTTCACCTCCTCCACCTTTCACGTGTTTCCGAGAAAAAGGGTCTTGACAAGCAGGCAGATGGACAAGAAACTGATCCTATAAGAGGTTTTCTTTTGAGGTGCTGAACCCTAAAAACGGGTTATTTTCTAAGTAATAATATGTAAGTGACTGGCGAAACGTACATGGCTATTACCTACAGTGAGGTCACAAGGGTGGTGTTAGTTAATAGTGAGTCCCAAACTAGACTGACTAGGCCAAAGAAGGGGTGCCGTGTTCATCATCATTATCATCATGATCAGCCTATTAATGTTCCCACTGCTAGGACACAGGCCCCCTCTCTATGAGAAGGAATGGGCCTATACGCCACGCGGGCCCAGTGCGGATTGGTAGATGTCACATGTCTTCGATTTTTTTGGTTCTAGGACATGCCGGTTTCCTCACGATGTTTTCCTTCACCGTTTTGAGAGCAGTGGTGATGAAATAAATCATACAGAGTAATGCGTCTGCCTGGGTTCGAACCCACGACTTACTGTTCGTAAGTCGGGGCCGCCACCACTGGGCCACCACTGCTCTCCTCTCTACCGTGTTACCCCGTACTAATTGGATTGTGGAGGCCAGATAGTCAGTCGCTCCACGTAAAATACTGGTATTCAGCTGCATTCGGGTGGACTGGAAGCCGACCCCAACATAGTTGTGGAAAGGTATGCAGATGATGAGACTAGGGAGCTGAAAGAGAAGGTGTGAATTCATCATCATCATTTCAGCCGAAAGACGTCCACTGCTGGACATAGGCCTCCCCTAAGTGTCGCCACATTGACCGGTCCCGTGCGTCTCGCATCCAGCGGATCCCCGCAACCTTCACCAGGTCATCGGCCCACCTAGTGGGAGGCCTTCCAACGCAACGTCTTCCGGTTCGCGGTCGCCACTCCAGAACTTTCCGGCCCCATCGGGCATCCGTTCTGCGAGCAATGAGCCAGGTGTGAATTAATATTATGAAAATGAATAATAATAAACATTTATTGTTCAACTAGGACTAGATTACATGGCTAAGTACCTAACTACCTAGTATAAGATAAAGCACAAGCATAAAGTTTCTAATCTTGTTAGTGGGTATATAAAAGTGGTTACTACTTTTCTAAAAGAAACGTAAAATATAAGACGAATTTGAAAATTCTATAAAATTCAAACTTTTGCTTAAATCAAATAATTAGGTATTTTAATAAATTGGACAGTTCAGATTAACTTAATTAAGAAAAAAAGTAATGAGTTAGTTAATCTTTAAGACTCAAAACCGACAGGTCTGTAGAAGCAAAAAAGTTTTTCAGCATAATTCTAGTCTAGAATCTTAAGCCACAAATTAATTAGTGTGTTTAGTGTTAATTCTGTCTCAATCATCTTGAAACTTAAGACAGAATCAGAAAGTCGTGTTAACCTCTAAATACACGGCGGGATCTGAGTAGACCTCACGAGATATTTTTTGGTTACATTTTCTTGTGTTGGCGTATACAGTCTCACATATTATGTATTCTAATAGTGTGCCGCAACTGCCGCAGCACGGTGTGGGAATTTCGCAATCTAGAGGGATTTAATTCAAAATATAAATTTCATTAATTGATAATATACTTATGAGTTTTTTATACCTAAGACCATATTTGTCATAGCTACATATTTGATTTTTTTGTAGGTGGGTTCAATAAATAAATAAAAAATGTTAAAGTGGGTAGATAATAATCGTTGTACTCCTCCAATACGAACAACAACAATGAAGTGTCATCTTCACTTAAGATTATTGCTAAAATTTACGTATAGTGTTGTTTATTGGTTTAATATTCTATTCTGTATATCTTCCAAGGTAAGTTAAAGTGTTTTTTATTTAAGTAATAGTTATACATTGATCTAATAACATCATTTGAAAATATAGTAAAAACAAACGTTATTTAGAGATGATATGAAAAGTAAAAGGTGTATAAAAAAATATGGTATGAATGTTAGGGTGTTTTGATTGTTTTAATGTATAGTTAAGAGTCTTAACTTTTGAGAACAGTTGACAAAACTTGCGATTTTGTGCGACCGTCATACATTTTTTTTCGGTTTTCAGAATGGCCGCCGAAATCACAAAAAAACAAATTTTTGATATTTGGACTTCAAAGGCGAAAAAGGAGCGGATTGATGCTAGTTTCTATATAGATATAGATAGTAGTTCTGGGTGTAATTTATCTATAATATGTATGTATTTAGAAATATATAAGTATGTTTATCAGTTGTCTAGTACCCATAACACAAGCTCTGCTTAGCTTGGGACTAGATGGCGTTGTGTGATAGTTGTGGAGTATATAGTTTTACTTTTATAATACTTAATTAGCTTTAAGCACAATTTTTGGATGGGGCTTTAAATTAAATTAATTTCTTTTTATGGAACTTATATGACAAAATTGACGAAAAATGGAATAAGCCGAAGTCATCGTGAACGCTTTTTAACAAGAATATAATTTGATGGAATAAATGCATTAGATTACCAGATAGGTGTTTTAAATGAAATATCATCTACATCTGGCCATTCACCAGGAATGCCACACATAGGTTTGTAGAAAATAAAAATAGCAAATTTCAGAATCCACTATCGTCTACCAGCTCTGAAGAATTAACGATTGCACGTGAATGTAACCTTCGAAAAGCAGATAAAAGGCATTCTGCAGCTATCGTAGAAGAACGTTCTGTGAGTTGACAAAGAGGGGTTCCGTCGTGAAAAGTGTACGTAAAAGAATGACTAGCGAAAGAGTTCAAGTGACTGTGTCGGCCGATGAAGCACTAAGCATGATGGTAGATGTTGATTTATCCACACATCAATATGAGAAAATACTGCAAAGGATAAATACATTTGTTAAAAACTTATTGCCACCTTATGATCGAATAAAAGAGGCCAAATGTTATCGTTCCATTAAAACCATAACAGAATCAACTGTAACGTGTGACATGCGATCATTAGTTGATCACAGTATCGATCGACTTTGTGTATCTCAGAAAGAGGTTCTTGGCTCGATTGAGGACTTGGCCAGTGGAGTAAAGGAACTGTCACTGTTAATTAAGTGTGGTTGTGATGGAGCACAACAAAAATCATACTAACAACAATTTGGTTCTTAAAATGAATCTACTGAGAACCTTTTTAGGTAATCCATGGTGCCTATACAGCTAAGGTTGAATGTTAAAGAGAATAATATCAAAATCCAGCCCCTTTTCAGCCAGAAATTGTCTTTTAATTAGACTAAAATAACAAAACAGGACGCGCTACGGCGTAGCACTTTCTACGCTACGTCCGGCTACGCGCTTGCCTAGCGTAACTTACTCATTATCGCATTTTTTTATATACCTTTATTTTCTTCCAGTATTTAGGTATTTTTAATTATTTGAATACCAATCAATAATATTTTTTAACTTGTATCTTTATTTAATTCAATTTGGAATTAAATCCCCCTAGATTGCGTGATTCCCACACTGTGCGCAGGGGCTCCCGGCTCTTGCTAAGGGAATTTTTCCTATTTACCTTTTCTGTAAGTATTTGTTTTTCAACATTCGCCAAAATTGATCCTTGGTAGATACTCCTTATCTTCATGACAATTACATTTTTCAAATTTTCTGGAACCCTGCTTTTCCCTGTTGGGTACTAATTTTTTGACGTATACACCTTTCTATTGATTTCTTGGTTTCGCATCGAAACTGTAAGAACAGTAATTGTGTACTGTAATACAGTACACATTTTTTTTTACAGTTTAGATGCGAGTGACATGTAAACCAAGTTCTGAGCCTGTTAACCCTCCAAGTTGTTTTCTGCCATCATTCCCGATGGGTAAGGCAGAGGTGTACTTAATGGGTACCTACACCCATGTTTAAGTAATATGGAGCGAGCCTATTGCCGTTATCATCATTATCAGCCAATAATATTCTGCTGGGACAGGCCTCCTTTCTATGAGAGGGAATGGGCGTTAATTCACCTTCACCACGCGGCCGTGGGCCGTAGATATTCCGATATCTTCGAATGTTTGTTTCTAGGTCATGACGGTTTCCCCACGATGTTTTCCTAAACCATTTGCCGTCAACTATGTACCAATCAAAACAGTAAACAGTTCAGTTTATGTAAACGCAAACTTGTTTTTTCTTTTTTGTAAGTACTTTTTTTTTTATTATTAATAGTTGTAAGTTGTGTGTTTACTGTTTATTTTATTTATAAGTAAGTAATATTTCTGCGACAATAAATATTTTTTCTTTCTTTTTTTTCTCTCAATCCTCTTATAGGCTCCTAGGCTGCTACTGCGAAATTCCAAATCATATACATAGATCACTGGATACATTACTCATACAACCATACTAAACAGATATCTCGTATTATTATTTGAGAAGATGTTTACTGCCCTTTCAATACTTCCATACTTCCAGATCAAGCTATAAATATTTGACATCCACTACCATATTGTATACTTGTAAACGGGATCAGAATTACATTACGTACATTTGGTTCGAAGCCAAGATATCAATCTTATAGCTTTTGGGGCTATGACCGTAAAGCTCTAAGAGATCAAATAAATAATGGCTGTAAAATAAAATAGTGTATTTTTTTTCTTAAGGACTATTGTATTTTTCTTCTTCTCTACTTCAACCTTTGGTAACCCAATGCTAGGTTTCTTCCAAATGTCTCCAATTTTGTCTGTTTTGTGGCACAGCTAACCAGTTTCTTCCGGCCACTTTAATGAGATCTTTTATCCAGCTAGTCGGTTGTCTTCCCACATTTATCAATTAATCCCTTCCGTGGTCTTCACTCCAGCACTTTCTTCCCCCATCTTTCATTCATTCTAGGGCATATATTTTCGGCGGGTATTTGTGTATGTGACTTTAATTATGTTTGTGAACGCACCCACGATACAGGAGAAATTCCTAGCGTGGGGAAACGTTTAAAAAAAAATATGGCCCGCTCACTTTTAGTTTCTTACCAACTATTGTATTGTAACTTATCTACTATGTAATTATAAAATCAATCAATGAAGCTATTTTCAGACACTTTTGAATGGTCAAAGAGTCGATCAGTTAGAAAGAAGTTACAAAGCTAATTGGCTCGTCGTGATTCGGGTTTCAGAGGATGAACGTTGCCGCAGAGGCAGATAGATGCTGGCGAGATGACCTTGACGCACACTGGGAAGGCTGGTTCGGCGTGGCGCACGAAAAGAGTACCTGGAAAGATATACAAAAAAGGAAGAAAGATTTTTTTTTATTAGTCACGCACAGAACAAACAAAAAAATACTGGTTTAAATGGTTTAGTGGGTGGTGGTTGGTTTGAAGTGGTAATCGTGATATGGGACAAGACAACCACTGAGGGACATACCAGTGGGACATTTAAAGGTTTATAAAAAAAACTATTGCACTTTTTGCCAGTAACTGAAAACTGTAAACATCTTATCTCTTACTTACAAATACAATATAAAAGCGATGTGTTATGTTTGTGTACAAATATATTTTAGAAGTCTACATATTTTACATATCAGGTGTCCCGTACCTACACAGATAAATGTTCTGAGATTAAACTGTTTTTTGACAAAACGGCCATAATTTGTCTGTAAAGTTATTGAGATAACGTTATGCATGCTTGAATTATTGAGCGTAATACCTTAAAATATATACGAGACTGCGATATAATATGCGAGCTGTTTGATATTTTTAATCCATTTCTCCTGACCAATTAGCTTTTCAATAAGGACTGTTGCGCTGTTGCTTTCAGAAGGAAAAAATAAGTCCTGCGGCAAATAAAGTGTGGGATGATACCGACTAAATGGACCGAAAACTTTAAAAGGAAGCTGGGACAAATTGATGTGGAAGGTGCAGGGTGGGTTATTGCGGTACAGCGTCGGATGGGTCCAGCAGTGAACTGCGACAAGTTTTCATCGCGCAAAAAATTCTAAATCAGATAATGTTATTTCATGATATGACATAACATCACGCCCGAAATGCCCGAAGGGTTAGAAAGGGGTGTACACCCGCATTTATTAACCAGTTGATGAGGGCCGAGTCTATTGCCAATGCTATTAACTGAGTACAGTCGAACAAGTTAATACGTATACAGGGTAGAGATCTTTATAATTCTATAACACGGAAAATATTGATTGTAATTTTGTAGTATCAAGTATTTCGCATTAACCTTTCGTATGCCGCGTATATGGACACAATTAAAAAGTGATTGTGTCTCGTGTAGATCTACGTTCCGGCACACGAAGGGTTAAGACACTGATGTCAAACGCTGTATCGTTTGACATCAGTCTCTAAATGTATCTGTATAATATTAAAAGTAAATACAAGTTAGCTGACTGTATACTAATTAGCTTGTTCGACTGTACAAATCCAGACTCTGTGGCTACCACGGAGAAAACTTAATAAAACGTTGCTCGACCCGAAATTCGAACTTGCGACCAGTTACTAGACTAACGAGGTAGTCAACTTTTATTTCAATCAAGCCACTAACAGGCTCTTTAAGCGTGACAGTAAAATTAATCACAAAAAAAAGAATAGCCCAAATTGACGATTCGCAAAAAATGTTACAATCAAAACCATATTTTCAGTGGACTGCTGAAAAAGCAGATTTGTGGAACAAAATACAGTCGATCTGAAACATCATTTTGAGCGCTATTGTTACTGAAATATTTTACACAATAGGGAATATTCATGTTTTTCTTTTTTGTCTTAAATTAATAGTTTACTATTTTATAACGTAGAAAAAAATATTAATGGGCTTCAAAATACTCTAGATATTTTAAAAAATCAAATTTAAAACTTTTAAAAAATGTAAGCAGTTCAAACGCCGCCATTTCGCGCGCGCTCCGCGTGACGTCACATGACACGTCCAGTGGGTGTTTCACAGAACATTTATATACCGTAACGGGATACAATATCGTGTCAGATGACGT
The DNA here is from genome assembly GCA_949316265.1 of Diarsia mendica. Taxonomy (NCBI): domain Eukaryota; kingdom Metazoa; phylum Arthropoda; class Insecta; order Lepidoptera; family Noctuidae; genus Diarsia; species Diarsia mendica. The sequence continues at coordinate 19,286,248 of OX438900.1, read as the reverse complement.
CACATTTCGTTCGAACAATGGTGGCGCGTTTTGGAAGTTTGAATTTCGCTCCCTTATTTTGCACTTTTTGAATATTATTTTAGGGGTTTAAATAATAAGTAAATAAAAAAAAATCCTTTTCATTATAATATTACGATAATAAGTATTCGAGAAAAAAATATTTTAGGTCATTTCAAATTTTATGCATATTCCCTATTACAGGCATACTCGCCAATTACCTACCGTACTGAATTTTCTGTGACTCGATATGACAAACCGGTTTTATTCGCAGATTTTGCGTTCATTGTTCAATCAAAATGAAACAAAAATAAAATGAAAAGAATTTATGTTTGCGTTGAAAAGATTTCATTTGAAGTTTTTTTATTTACGTACATATTTTTATGATAAGCCAATTTATTGGTTCTGGGCAGTAAAATTTTAGCTATAATTTTTTCGTCCTTTTTTGACGAGTCTCAGTTTTTTCTATAAATTCATTTATAGGTTGTTTCGAATTTAGGTACCAACTAGTGTTGCGATTCGATCGATTCTTTCTTCATCATCGTGTGGTTTTTGCCTTACCTGAGATTTTTTATACCGCCCATTGGCTTCTGAATTGCTGCGTGACTTGCTTCACATGCGGTCGAGAAATATCTAATTAAACAATTCGATAGATTAATAAATGCATACTAATATTACTCTAGATAATGATCGATATTACCCAAAGCAAATTCTGTCTTTTTATTTTCTTACATAAAGACTGCCATCCCTCGTTTGATTCGCTTTTGAAACTCAGTCCTCTTTGAAATTGTAAATTACACACACAAATTTTCGCTTAATTGGAGCGTTGAATCAGTTAGTCAGACACATGTTTTATACATATTCTTATGGAAGATTCGAAGAACAGACCAACAGTCGCCATCTGCAAAAATAATTAAGCCATATCAACCGGATGTTAGCACTTGATGGTCAATTAGTTAGTTTTACAATCATAATACAAAAGTGAGACTTAAACATTACACAAACAACTTCAGAATATAACATCACGCCTGTAAATGCTGAAGGGTTAGGTAGAGATGTATCGAATAGTATACCCACATTTCGCCAGTTACTTATGTTTAAGCCCTATGTAATAGGAGGCGATCCTTTTGCCATCAACCATCAACAGGGCACAAATCCAGACGCTGTGGTTGCTACTAATAAATTGCAGATGATAAAATAACACTTTGCCCGACCCGGGAATCGAACCCAAGACCTCATGCTCCCCGTCGGGGCTGCGGATTATCCCGTTGGGGCTGCGGATTATCCCGTCGAGGCTGCGGATTATCGAAAGAGATGACGTGAACTTATGGTTCAAAAGTTAGAGGGGGGGGGGGGGGGGGACACATTATTTTTTACTTTTGGAGTGATTATTTCCGAAATTATTGAAATTATCAAAAAATGATTTTAGTAAACCCCTATTCATTTTTAAATACCTTTCCAACAATATATCACACGTTAGGTTTGAAATAAAAAAAAAATCACTTCCCACTTTACATATAGGGGGGCTACCCTAATAATTTTTTTTTCCAATTTTTATTTTACCAGTTTATCGGCGTGATTGATACACATATTGGTACCAAATTTCAGCTTTCTAGTGCTAACGGTCACAGAGATTAAGCGAGGACGGACGGACGGACGGACAAACAGACAAACAGACATGGCGAAACTATAAATAAGGGTTCCTAGTTGACTACGGAACCCTAAAAAAGACCTCATGCTCAGTAGTCCGACGAGTAAGTCACCACACAGACATCTTCATAAGTCCAATAAAAATAAGAGCAATGACCAGAAATCACAGCAAAACAAAAAATACTAGTTCTAAACGACCTATCCAGTTACTCTATTGTACTAACGTTACGACAAAGTAAATGTTCACAAGATCACGAGTCGGCAAACATTGACTGACGTTCTTAAACAAATGCTCTGATGCGTTGGTACAGTCAATGCCCAGCATTACCTGATCCCTCGTATGAAGAATAAGAGGGCAAGTGGTGTGAGAAGAGGGGTCATTTAATACTGGACACAGACTGCACAATACAACAGTATAGTTTAATATAGATCTGTTGTTATAGGAGTAAATGTCAGCTGTTTCTGATTGTAGTTTCAATTTGATTAGAAGGGTAACGTGATTGTAAGGAATGTAGTCATCATCATCATCTGCCTAGCCTTTTCCCAACTATATATTGGGGTTGGTTTCCAGTCCAAACGGATGCAGCTGAATACCAGCATTTTACATGGAGTTACTGTCTACCTGACCTCTACAAACCAGATAGTACTGGGTAATATAATATCCCGTAGCTAGATAATCACCGCTCCGATTAATCTAATAATCTTCAGGTTAACCGCGCTTAGCTAGGTTGGTCTGTGAGTGGGTGGCCACTCATTACCTACCAACGCTCCTAGTTATAAAATACTGGAATTCAGCTGAATTCGGTAAAACTGGAAACAGACCCCTAAATAATTGGTAAAAAGCATCATCTCCACTTTAAATACTGAATCCCACTGGAGAAACCTTTAAAAAAAAACCGCTTTGCCGTAACTCATTCATACCAAACTACGATTCTTTGAGCTATAGTGATGACAAACAGACAGACGTACATGGCGAAACTATAAACTATTCCTTGTTGACTACGGAACCCTAAAAATTATACTATTCACTGAACGATACAGCTATCATAAAGGACATAGCAAAAGCCTCACTCTTGTTCATCCACGATACTTACACTTAAAAGCCCCAGAGTGCACTAGTATGGACGCATATAAAACCCACACCCGGGGATCCTTGGTACTTCGCAGACGGTACCTACATTAACAGACGCTGCTGAATCATATTCTGCTTACATACGCGATTATTAAGCGCTATACAGACAAGATAACCGCTGCAGATGCGGTTTTGTTTTTTAATATTTGAAACTGCACGATGGCCAGACATTTTTTGGGGTCCATATTGGCTCACCTAAAGTTCTTTACCCGAAATTGTTCTTCCTAACGATTTGTAATCCGAATGATCACTCTTCCTAAAATTTTTCATCCTAAAGTTTTCATTCATACTATTTGTAGTGCTACCGACGATGTTCATAACACTCATGTTTCCGAATATTGTAATTCATAATATCATTAGTGTAAATATATTTAAACTCCTACTGTTTTTTATCATAACGCTTTTATTCCTAAACATTTCACTCATACAACTGTTTAGAATGATTAAAGGGCGTTTCACTGATTTTTGTCTTGAAATGAAATAAATGAATGAAAAAACACTATGAAAAAAATACTTAGAAAAATTTCGCGACCAATTTCGAGGTAGCGCTCGCCGGCCGCTGCCGCGGCACCGCTCGCTACGCTCGCTCGGCTCGCGCGTAGTTGGTCACAGTTCTAACCTAACCTAATCTATGGATATCTTTGCATAGTATATAAGGTCCCATTAAAATAGGTGGACAAATTTTAACACAGCGTTTAGTAAGCCTAATAAACACATCTAAACAAAAAAAAAACACTATATAAAGTGATTTTATTTTGACTTAAAATAATAAATTGCCGGCACTCTAGAATAAACTCATCCTATAAAAGTAGGTATTTTAATGTCTATTTCTTATATTTTTTTTTACTATTGTCCTTATTTTAGCGGTCTGAATGATTTCTAAAATTTTGTCCACCTATTTTAATGGGACCTTTTATAATAGGTACTGATTATTATGAATAAAAAGTAATATAAACAAAAAAGATATGACTTTGAATAATAGTGTAAAAGATGGTTATGTTGAGAAAATATAGGAAAACAAATAATAGTGTGTTAGAAACTCTTTATCCAATAGTCGGATTTCCGGTATTGATTAATAATTTTTAGATATTTAATTTAATTAATCATAGACATTTATTATGTCTAAATTAGTATCGGTATTAAATTTAATAACAATATTTAAATACTGTTTGCATTAATAATAAAATTAAGTGTTATCGTACGCACTACTTCCGGTTGTACCCTCACATTTTATTTTAAATGTCAAGCTAGGCTGTTTCCGGTAAAACACGTGGTGGGAAGTAGTGCGCACGACGGTTAGTCAGTCGATGTCGAACAGTTGAAATGTACACAAGTGTAAAGTGATTTTGTGTAAAAACTTAATAAACATTGTGTGTTATACAGACAAGTGTTTTAATTTTCCTGGACTTTACCAAGTGTAATAGATGTTTATTGCTACTGACAACAAGAAGTTGAATGCTTCGGAATTAAAACTTTAGAGACAGAGTAGTTAGGAATTGCGATTGTTAGGATGAAAAATGTTAGGAAGAACATTTTCGGATTTCCAATTATCGGAGTTGAAATTTTAGGTGAACTTTGGCGCACCCCATTTTTTGACTAGTACAACACGTGTCGCTATGAAATTTGATTTTGCAGGATAGATAGAAAAGTAACTGGTAGAGGAGGTCAGATAGGCAGTCGCTTCATGTAATCAATCAATCAATCAGTAGTCTTCTTTATTTATGAAATACTGGTATTCAGCCTCATCATGGAAAGCCTACGCAAATGATGAAACTCCGTGTATTGATGAATGATGATGAAGATTATACAACCTTGTGATGAGCATGAATCCCTAAACAAACTGAGATGGGGTTCTGCCAAAAGGTATTAATTTCTCAGTAATAAATACTTGACTGTATAGGCGAGGTGTCCTATTTCTATAATAATACTGAGCCGCGTACTTTTCGCTCTCGAGATTTATGTTTAGTAAAATTGTTAATTCGGACTGTACAGTTATGGATTATGTGTTAAACTGAACATTATACGATAAATTACCGTGACAATATGGAGAACAGTGATAAATTAGTGGATTTCTAACGTTTTTAAACAATATTTGATGTGCTATTGAGTGCAGTGACAAAAACAATTCGCGGGTGGCGCGAAATACAGAGTGGCGCATCGCGCTCCCTCACTCTTGCGCGATCTAGCTATCTCGGTCTCTGTCGCACTCTCGGTGTTATTGTTACGGAATCAAGATGGATTGTGGGGTTTGTACCAGAGAAATGAATATAGGCGAGACTATTGAATGTATTGCATGCAAGAAAGGATACCATTACAGATGTGTAAATATAACCCCGGCGACGGCGGTACAATTGAAGTCAACTTTTAAGTGTTCCTCCTGTTCTAACGTAACTCAGCGTATACGAGTAACAGATGACACACCGGTACGTGGTGGTAAGGCCGCTGATTTAATAGATCTAGTAGATCAGTCTTTTGAGGGAAATGTTACCCAGGAAAAAGCGCAGTTGTTGACATCGGACGAGATTGTCAATCAAATTAATAGTGTTATCCTGGCTAAAATCAGTGTTTTCGAAGCAAATATTATGCAGGAGATTAAAGCCAGTGTGGCTGTACTAGCGCTAGAAAATACTAAACTAAGACAGGAATTAAAGGAAGCTAATATGAAATGTAGTTCTTATGAGCGACAAATTAAAAGCTTAGAAACTGAGAAATCCCTAACTAGAGGGAAAAATAAAGATTGTGACATTGATACCAATTACCAGAACCAACGACCAATCCGGATACCAGTACCTACAATACCGAAGTGCACTACCGTCCTGACTGCATCGTCTCAAGCAACTACGCCTTCTCCGCTGCCGTCGCCACAGAGCCCCGTGGGGACTAGTTACGCAGCGGTGGCCAGGAAAACAGCGGATATGAAAGTTGACGATACCAGTAATAATGATTGGATAGAGGTTAAGAAAAATAACAGAAGAAGTAACGGAATAAGGAAAGGTGGTAATATCTCAATTAGTTCTTTAAAAGCAGTTGAACGCAGAAAATTTTTACATGTATGGAGGTTGAATAAAAGCACTACAGAGGAGCATCTAAAGGAGCATATCAAACAGACACTAGGAGGGGACCCGGAAGTTGTTGTCGAAAAGCTAAAACCTAAAACCGAGCGAGACTATGCTTCATTCAGGATTGGTGTTACATTAAGTAATTTTGAGAAACTTTGTGACCCTGAGATATGGCCAGTGAATGTAGAATACAGCGAATGGATTTGGTTTCGTCCCAATACTTCCCCAAGTCAACCGGAAACCAAGTAGTAATTTACACATTTTATATCAGAACGTCAGAGGACTTAGAACTAAAACAACGCAATTTTTATCACTATTAGAATCATCAGGAGCTGATTTATTTGCCATTACTGAATCGGGCCTTAATGAAGCGATTCAGAACGCGGAATTTGGGCTCCCTGGTTATCAAATACTGCGGTGCGATCGGGCGGATGGTCGCAAGCAAGGAGGCGTTCTTTTAGTGGCCACACCGAGATTTGAGTTGCGACGAATATCGGTACCAGGTGACATAGATATTGATAAACAAAACTTTGAACTGTTGTGTGCGGGTGTTTATAAGCAAAACTGTTTTTTATTTACTTGTTGTGTCGTGTATATTCCACCAGGGGCTGGTGATAACGAATATTTATCGATGTTTTCCATATTAGAAAATATATGTGTCAAATATAACAGTAATTCAATTATATTAGGGGACTTTAATATGTACTCGTGTAACAACAATATTTCTACCTATTACGAATATTTCATAGCCTACTGTGAATTTACTCAGTGCAACTCTGTACCCAACTGTAACAATAGGCAATTGGACCTCGTGTTGAGTGCACGGAGTGGCGTGTCGGTGAGCGCGGCGGACGAGGGCTTGCAGCCTGTGGACGCCTACCATCCGCCGCTGGCCGTGCGCATCCAGCGCAAGCGTTCGCCCCCGCCGTCCCCCGCGCCACATACCCCTCCCGCATCGCCGCGTACGCGAGACTCGCAATCACAATCATTGTTGTTAAATCGTGTATGTTGGAATTTTAATAAAGCGGACTTCAATCAAATGTATAGTTTGGTAGCTAATATAGATTGGAGTGAGATTTACGGTTCATGTGACCCAGATATAGTTTTAGATTTATTTTATAAAAAGTTATATGACGTTTTTGACAAGTGTGTTCCTCCAAAAAGGAAACATAACTCCTTAAATAAGAGATACGTGTATCCAGTTTGGTATACATCTGATATTATTATACTATACTAGCTGACCCGGCAGACTTCGTACTGCCTAATTAAATAGCAATAAAGTCCTGTCAAAAATATTTGTAATGAGACATTTTTTTGTTCCTACATATTTTTAGTCGAGCAAAAAAAAACTCCTGAACAGAACCGCCACCCTGGTGATAGGGCGTTGTGAATAAGAAATATAAATAAATAAAACATAACATAACATAACATTATCATTTAAAAATAAGTAATCGCTATATTGTTAATCATGTGAATCATAATTATTAGCAAAAATCTTTTTTTTTCATTGTAGTGCTTTGTGATATACGATGTTTTTTGTTTGATTTCCTTGCGCATAGACAAACAAATCTGATGGTTTTCCAACACGGGAACAGGCAACATACAATTGACCATGTGAGAAACATGGGTTTTCCAGATTAATACCACAAACACTTAATGATTGCCCCTGGGACTTGTAAATGGTCACAGCAAAATCAAGCCGAACTGGAAACTTTAGTCGTTTAAAGTCAAACCGCACATCAGTCGGAATCATTGGGATGCGCGGTAAAAGAACGTCTTCTCCTACTTTCCTTTCAGTATAGTTGCTTCTATCACATTGTTTAGTAATGTTTTTATCGCTAACCGTGTGACGTTGCAAAGACGCGGTTGGTTGATATTTCGCAACATAATAACTACCAATCCCACCTTTCATTGAAGATTGTGAGGTGGCAATCCTGGCAAATCCAGCGAGTTTAAAAATTCTGGTGGATAGTTCACTACCTACATCATCTTGGTTAGTAGCCGAATCAACTGATTTATATATCCTCGATTCGCCTGTAATTTTTTCTTGAATTTTATAATTTAATTCATTTACATCTTTGTTTTTTGCAGCCAATGTAGCTCTTTCGCTCAACCAATCATGGTTTCTGTAATTTTGAAAAACATCTGGAAACACCTTCTGAATAAGTTCATCGATCGAGTTAACTGACAAAAACTTTGAGGAAAGTTAATGCAGCCAGTCAACATGTCTATAGGAAATTTGCCATTACCAATGTCAATGAGTTGTTTAGAGAATATGTTTCCAGATTGGTCATTTTGCAACTCAACACGCATATTCTTGCTTAAATGAAGTATGTACTTTGACATGTTTCCACAAATTGGAGGACTTTAGACATGCATTGAGTTCATCAGCTGGCGTTGTTCGTGGAATCACTGGCAATGTTTGTCGAAAATCTCCTGCTAATAAAATCATTTCACCACCAAATTGGTTATGATTGCTCCGTAGATCTTTTAAGGTTCTGTCTAAAGCCTCCAAAGATTTTTTATGTGCCATCGTGCATTCATCCCAAATAATTAATTTACATTGCTGCAAGACCTTTGTCATTGCAGAGTTGCAATGACAGCATGTCGGAGTTTCATTGCTTTGCATATTTAATGTCAATTTTAATGCTGAATGGGCTGTTCGACCACCTTCAAGCAAAGTTGCTGCGATTCCCGACGAAGCGAGTGCAAGTGCAATTTTATTTTGTGAGCGAATCGTTGCTAATATTAATGAAATCAAAAAAGTTTTTCCGGTACCACCAGGTGCATCTAAGAAGTAAATCCCTCCAGTTTCATCATTTGTTACTTTCATAAGTGTATCAAATACATACTTCTGTTCTTCATTCAACATTTGAATTTTTTTTGAATTTATTCTTTCAAAGTGTTGATATCATACAGTTTTTCTCGATTCAACTCTTTGTTAAAATCATCATGCATTAGACGATTGGGCGCTGCCAGGCCTAATTGAATTAATAGTTTGTTTGACATCATCAAGCACATGTCCTCAATTGAAATCAATGCTTCGTTGTAAATTTCTTCACTGATTTGTATATTTTGATTTCCCATTCTATTTCGTATTTGATACAAAATATCATCACACATATAATCTTTGTATAGTCGACCAAGAAATTGGTTTACCACTTTAAGGTTGAATATCATTTGCACGTACAAAACATCAAGTGCTATTTTCACGTCAGAATCTGTCAATCTGTCATCCTTAGCGAATAATTATGTTACTGGGAGATGTCATCAAAAGTGGTAAACCAATTTCTTGGTCGACTATACTTGATCCACAAATCAATTGGGTTTGATGGGAAGCATGTAGATATGGTTATAGAAAACAATGTTCGTATTTGATTAGCGTGTGATGATGTTACAGCATCATTGAGAGTTTGATTCCAATGAGCGTCATTTTCTAGTAATTGCAAACGTTGACAGGCTTCTCTGTAAGATCCACACAATTCATCACCATCAACAGTTCGTAAATGTTGGAATGATGTTGGGCCACGTACATTGACTAATAGCAGTCGTAAATAAAATCATTCATTGATATCATACTGTTTTTCTCGATTCAACTCTTTGTTAAAAGCATCATGCATTAGATGATTGGGCGCTGCCAGGCCTAATTGAATTAATAGTTTGTTTGACATCATCAAGCACATGTCCTCAATTGAAATCAATGCTTCGTTGTAAATTTCTTCACTGATTTGTATATTTTGATTTCCCATTCTATTTCGTATTTGATACAATATATCATCACACATAAATAATCTTTGTACTTGATCCACAAATCAATTGGGTTTGATGGGAAGCATGTAGATATGATTATAGAAAACAATGTTCGTATTTGATTAGCGTGTGATGATATTACAGCATCATTGAGAGTTTGATCCCAATGAGCGTCATTTTCTAGTAATTGCAAACGTTGACAGGCTTCTCTGTAAGATCCACACAATTCATCACCATCAACAGTTCGTAAATGTTGGAATGATGTTGGGCCACGTACATTGACTAATAGCAGTCGTAAATAAAAGCATTCATCATTGCTTGGATGTACTGAATAAATTCGACCAATATCATCGGTGGAATAAACATCTGGGTATCCTGGAACATGACTATTTGTCCATTTTCTAAATGCACAGCAGTGAAGAATATTTTTTTTTTTTTTCATTTTCGAGCTTTGAAGGTGTTTGATAAAATGGGTGAATATGGAACAAAAATAGTAAAAAATAATAAACAACAATAATATGTACCGAAAATCCAACAAATACAACACTGACATTGACAGTTTGTAGTTTTTTTTAACTTTTTTTTAATTTGATATGACTTTTAGTCAAAACATTAAATCCTCCAACCATGTATTCTGTGCTTCAACGCACACTGTTTTGATAGATATGATTGAATTTGAACTTTGTACAGCTGTAATAAAGTGCAAATTGACTCTATGACGTTAGGAACATACCTACATTGTTTAAACAACAGTGAATGCTTGTAATTTAATATGAACTTTATACAATTGCAATAAAGCTCAAATTGACTCTACGTTTTATTTAGAAAACGTTTGTATGGGAAAAAGAAAAGGGCTGTTTTTAGGGTTTTTCCGTCGATTATTCGATTTTTTCTCGCCGTAAAAACCATCTTTGAACTTCAACGAAGATTTTAAAAAAAGAATTGGCCAAATTGGTCCAGGCGTTGTTGAGTTATGCGCTTACCAACACATTTTGCGATTCATTTTTATATACTATATATATATATATATATATAAGCTAAACTACCACTCACTCACTGACTCACTGACTGACATAATTGTTCTCCCAGATGGTGGATGGGGAGGTGGGTATATTTTGACAGATTCGTAAACAACTAACTCTGGTGAGTATGGGAAAAGTCCGAAACCCCCTCTTTTTGCCCCCCCTCCCCCCCCTCCCTGTCGTATCTCGGAAACTAAGAGACCCGTATTTTTTTTTTTTTACGGATTCGTATAGAGGAGGTTCGGTAAAGTAAAAATCATTTTTCAAAGTGGCCCCCCTTGCCCCCCTTCTCCCCCCCTTTAGGCGAATCTCGGAAATAAAGAGAATTTACGTGTTTTTTTTTAGGGATTCCTATAGAGGAGGCTTGGGGAAGTAAAAACTATTTTGAAAATTTGACCCCCTTGCCCCCCTCCACCCCCCCCCTTTCGGATCTCGAAAGTTAAGAGACTTGGAACGATTTTTTTTTCAAATTCATATAGAGGGGCATTGCGTTAGTCTAAATCATTTTTAGAAACTCCCCCCTCTCCCCCCCCCCCTTCACCCCCCCTCTTCACCCCTTTTTTTCTGTTTTGTTTACAGATTCGTATAGGATAGGAGGCTCGGGGAAGTAAAATGGTGGTACCGGTAAAGCGAAGGGAGGAGCGGGCGAGCGAAGCGAGCCGGCGACCCCCGTAGCGTAGGGATAATGTCATGATAGCTTTCCGGTGGTAGGTAGGTCCTGAGTGGAGCGAACCTGCGAGACCGAGTGGAGCGAAGGGGGGAGGTGGCGAGCGAAGCGAGCCGGCGACCTCCTTAGCGTAACGAAGGTTGAGTGGGTGAAGCGTAACTCAGGGGCGACGACAAGCAAACTTTAGGGTAATGTTCTTTTAGTGGTAGTAGGAGGTAGTAGGTAGGTAGTAGGTATGTGTAGGTAGGTAGTAGGTAGGTGTAGGTAGGTGGTGGCATACGTGAGATTCATATAGAGGAGGCTCGGGGAAGTAAAATCCGTTTTTCAAATTTGAACCCCTTGCCCCCCTTCACCCCCCTTTTAGGCGGATCTCGGAAGTTAAGAGACTTGGAACATTTTTTTTTTTCAGATTCATTGAAAGGGGCAATGCGTTAGTCGAAATCACTTTTCAAAGCGCCCCCTCTCCCCCTCTCCACGCCTCGCGAGCTGCGCGCAGCTCGCGCACCCACGCAAATACTAGTTAGGGATATAAAAGTTAAATATTTATTGCATAAAAAATATAAATTAAGTAAATCACGTAGTGATTATGCGGAATTCTCACGGTACAGGGCGAGGGTGAAAACTGAGACGGCTCGAGCACATGATCAGTACCGCAACCGCGTACAAGGCCACCTGGCGAAAGAACCGCGAGTGTTTTGGGAGTATATTAGGTCTAAGAAAGGAGATTCGAATCAGCGGAAGTTAATTAAGGACGGTCGGGTATTATCAGATTCCGAATGTGCCAATGAGTTCGCTCAGTTTTTTCAGTCGGTGTACAATCCGGAACCTCCCGTACTGAGTGTGGCGGCAGCGAGCGCGGGAGAAGACGCGGGCGCGTCGCCGGGTGCACGGGTGCACCTAGCGAGTGTGGGCCCCGCTGACGTGCAGCGCGCGCTCACACGCTTGCTGCCTAAGCGCTCAGCCGGGCCAGATGGTATACCAGCGTACATTTTTAGGGATTGCCGTGCGGTGTTGGTCAAGCCGTTACTACACTTGTTTAACGTCTGCATCAAGACCGCAACTTTTCCTGAGCGCTGGAAACTTACCCGGGTCGTACCAGTACCCAAAGTTAGTAAAGGTTCAGCACCCTGCGATTATAGACCTGTAGCGGTATTATGCACTCCAGCTAAAGTGTTTGAGTCGACCATTCACGGTAGCCTGTATCCACAGGTTAGCGCTCTGTTGTCCGACGCACAGCATGGTTTCCGTCCTGGACGGGGTACAACGGGCAACTTACTGGATCTTATGTCACAAATAGTACCAACGGTGGATGCGGGGCAACAGGTGGATGTTGCCTACTTCGATTTTAGAAAGGCTTTCGACACAGTCGATAATGACGTTCTTTTAGCCAAATTGGCTGATGTAGGCTTTACACCTCACACTCTTTCTTTTTTCGCCTGCTATTTACGTGACCGTTGTCAGTATGTCGACTGCAGTGGACAGCTTTCTGAGCCCTATTTCACGAGATCGGGAGTCAGTCAGGGCAGTAACTTGGGACCCTTTCTCTTCATCTTAACAACTAACGACCTGCCGAAAGTAGTCAATAAATCTAAACCTCTGTTATTCGCGGATGACTTAAAATTGGTTTGTGGGGTGGGGCAGGAAGCTGATCATGACATACTGCAGCAGGATATAAATAGCGTAGTAGAGTGGAGCCGTAGCAACAAATTGTTTTTTAATGTGGCCAAATGTTCGGTGTTGTCATTTTCCCGTGCCCGCGACCCAAGGCATTATCAATATTGCTTGGACGGAATCAGAATGCAACGTGTCTCAGAGGTTAAAGACTTAGGAGTGCGCTTTACAAATGATCTGAATTTCCGTAAGCATACCACGGATGTTTGTAAAAAAGCATACCGCAATTTAGGGTTGGTCTTACGGCTAGGAAACCAGTTCACGAACATCAGTGCTCTGAGATCGTTGTACGAAGCGCTGGTAAAAAGTCATTTGGAGTGCAATGCTGTCATCTGGTCGCCACATGAAGCCAAGTACAAACTAATGCTAGAACGTATTCAGAACAAATTTGCAAGATTCCTGTACTTACGGCTTTATGGGGTGTATCCAGGGTATCCTCTGTTGTATCCTACTCTATTTGTGCTGGGCATGGTAGGATATTACAAACTGGAAGTAAGAAGGGAAGTAGCTCTCGCCACTTACCTATTTAAGATTTTGCGTGGTAAAATACACAACCCAGGCGTTCTAAACACGGTTGGTTTGTGTGTACCTGATGGGTACGTGGGGCGGCGGAGGCGGCCGCCGCTGCTGTGGGTGCCGCCCGCTCGCACCAACCTGCTGCAGCACGCGCCGCTGACGCGCGCGCTGCGTGCACTCAATATGGTGTCACAACAAATTGACTGCTTCAATTGTACTCTGAGTGAATTCACACGGGCCGCATTTTGTTATATTTGTTTAGATTTAATGAATAGGTAATTTAGTTAATTAATGTATTATTATTGAATTATTGTTTACTATGGTTATTATTGATGTTTAGTCTGTTAATTGGTCTAGATTGCTTAGATTGTTAATTGTAAGTCTCTTGTGTAAACTTTTACTATAACTACACTGTTGTATTAGGTTAGCCTGTAATGATAGTGTGTGTTTAAATAAATAAATAAATAAATAAAGACAGTGGAAATGGACTTCAAGAAAGAAATGCGCCTACGTTCGCCGATTTTAGTCTACTGTAACGACAGTGGTAAAAAATAAACAGGAACTGATTTATAACTTTATTCGGGCAGAGCTTCCCCTTACAACTATTACAATCGAGTCCGACAAGAACGCGAAAATGAGCTTGCAGGGCATTATAAAGCTTTATCCCCACCGGAGGCGTCCGGTAGTTATGGCTTGGCTCAGTGGTTGGCATGGCTGTCGTTGGCGTGGCTCGCTGTCAGGTGGCTGTCAGATGGCTGTCAGATGACTGTCAGTGGGCTGTTGTAACATTCGGCCGTCCTGAAACAATTGCTCCCGCAATGGGAACCAGAAAACAACGATTACAAGTCAGCTCAAAAAAACCAAGTTAAAATGGGGCAATAAACTTTGATCTCTCAAGAAGATTTATGAAATCTTCGGTGCTCAATTGTTCATCCACACTACTGGTGCTATCAGACATATAAGCATCGCTACGATATAGTCATAAGAAATCAACGGATACTAAGCCTGTAAACCCGTTGTATCATAATTATATTATGACCTTTTGTACTTCTTAGTTTATGTCAATCATGACCTAACTCCTCAATATCACTTAAGTGGGCCAGAATATAAATCCTTAATAAACAAGAATTAACTTGGCAACAGGCTCGCCCCCTATTGCATGGGACTCAAACTTTACTGTATATTACTATGTGTGTGTACTCATGGGTACACCTCTACCTAACCCTTCGGGCATTACAAGCGTGATGTTATTAGCATTGACCTTGTTGCCGCTAGTAGTCAGCGCCTGGCGTAAATGTGCGTAATCACCGTTTTTTGTAATTTGTAAATCGCACTATTATCAGCTATTATTATTTTTCGCCTTGTATCTAAGCTACGTCCCATTTTATTTCCAGCTATTCAAATTCCAGTAGTAGATAACTCTATCGCTTCTAAATTGCACTGGTTCAGAAACCCGGTCTAGGATAAATCGTAAGGCTTATAGGTACCCTGTTGTATTATTAACAGTATTATTAAAACTCCAAATTATGTTTGGTAACCTATTGTCCCCATATTGAGTTGCTTCCTTAAGTTCCGTGAATTGTGCGATTAGTGCCTCCCACACTTCGACCTACTCATTAAACGTAGAATCAGAGACATTAAAAACATGAAACACTTTTCATATAAGAAAAGATAACCAAAAAAACTAAGTTTGCCAAACTATCGTCTAAAGAAACTGAAGAAACAATTTAAGTTAATATAAACCATACCAATATGACACACGCACACACACATGTAGGTACTAACACACATGCTTCTTAGCGTGTCGAATTGTCGATGGTAAAACTTCATTACTTTTACAGTTACACACAACACCATTTAACCCCATCAACACTAAGATAATGCTCAACTCATCAACGCTAAGATAATGCTATTCTGGCCCCCAAGATACCTACAGGCGTAGCCTAGTTTCGAGACCTCGGTTTTATCACATATTAAAATTAAAATTTTACTTGCTACATGTATTATTAGCGCTAAGTTAGATTAACAAAAATGATTGTAAATAGACTTAATTAATATTATTCTTCTTAGCAAACCTATAGGACACGCAATAGCTGTTAACAGTTACCGTATTTTTAAACTGCTGTTCCGTTACAAACTTCTTGAAATATCTACTCGTAAAGACCTTGCCATGGTCGGAAACAATGTGATCTGAATAAATAATTGCGATCTAAACTAATTGTCACCACAAAATTATTGACAGTACGCGTTGGTTCAGAAACAACGAATTTAGTGAAAGCATGTATCAATATAAACATGTACCGACTGGTACTCCTTTTTTGTTTAGCCAGAAGGGCTCAAACTATCGATATTTACCATTTTCATTGGTTCAGTAGATTTAGGAATTGAATGTCATTGGCCCTCTTTCCTACCGTATCCGCTTTCCCGTAAGCACAATGTAAACATGACGTCACATAATAATGTTTACGTATAAGTCGGGTAATTTATTATATGGAAACCAGAACTTTTGCTCTTATTTATAAGTTCAGAACTTCGTTCTTTACGAACTTTACGCCTTGGCCAACATCGTCATGATGCATTTTGTAATATTTTCCATCGCGTGAAGTTTGACACAACTAATCGGGTACCGTAAAGATTTGTTTACGTTATAGGCTACTATAAATACTACAATTATTCACTATAGGTATAACTATCTGTACATCCACTTTGCAGCAAAACAATACAACTTTTTGGCTTTTCATCTTGTCATTGCACTGTACTGAACTAATCGTTAACCTCTAAATGGTAGGTACACATTAAACGGCATTCATCAAACGATCTACTTACATAAGGCTGAAGCAAAGGCAGGCATAGGCATAGAATTTAACTTTAGCTTCGGTTTTGGCTTGCTGGATTTTGTTTGTAATATCGAGCAATGCATGGCTTAAGATCACGTTTAGTCATTGTATCGCGCACTGCAGTACAGTCCGAAATTACATGGACATTTTTACATAACACATATACGATAATATCTTCGCAACAACTTCATTACTGCAAGGGATTAAAGCCCAAAATCATGAATAACACTCTTTCCGACTGGTAACGCGACTAAACTAAAGGACAGGGCGCAAACTACCGTCAATCTGCTTTTATAAAAGATATCTTGCTGCATACGTGTGAATTTCTGTTGGGAAGCTAGGATCGTATAATATAATATAATCACCTTTTTTTTTAACTTCCATTACAAGATTTATTGATATGTGACTTGCCTCATAGTCATACCCACATCGTATTATTTTTTGTTAGTTTGTTATACAATCGAGCTATTATTGCAAAGTTATGAATGGACTATACTACCTCAAATTAGCAACTCTATTTGTGGTGGTTCAAACTTCGTTTGAAATACTGTTAGAATAAAGTTGTAATCAGCTTGCACTACAAAGCGGTTGTTACGTCTTTCGCTGCGGCCGAATAGTGCGAAATTAGTGGTATTTTGCGATTTACAGCAAAACTATTGATTGAACTAAAAAAGTAAAACACTATGATTTTGTTTACTGCAGTGAATCATATACTTTTACGCATTATAAAACTCGCGTTTTACTCCTGTTGGCCTCATAAATAACTACATAGAACTAGATGGAATAAATTGACGCACTTCGTTTACCTACATTACTCAAGACGGGAAATTAAGACACATGTATCAACTTAAATTCAACCGGTTGAATGCCATCACATAATATTTTACCTATGAAATATGTAAAAATTAACGGTTTCTCATACCTATTTAATTTTAAGTTCCTCGTTTGCAATTTGTCAAGAACTTTATCCAATAAGTTTATACTTGTTTGAATATCGACTGACGGTGGCAAGAGATTGCCTGGGAATGCTTTAAACCACTGACAATAGTTTGATGAAATTATTGTAGTTATTTATCTCTAAATGATTTACTTTGGAGTTGTTGGATAATCTAATGCGCACTTTAAATAAATAAAATATGTACAACTTAAATTCTCAATTCCTTAGTACACAACTAGTAAAACCATTTTTGTACCGAGATAATAATATACTGATTAACTGACTATGATTAGATGATTTATTTATCGGGCCTACCAAATTACCTAATTTTGTCTACGATTGGCATAATTATTATCAACACATGGGGCACTTCATTGTAAAACACATTTGGCTAATATATTTGGCTAATGGTATTTGGCTAATATTTTGCAAATATCTGTTAACTGGCATGTTAACTGACCTTGTTATTTATGCATGGTTCCTGGCAGCTCTCGGCGTGAAGTAGGACAGTTCCTCCCTTCCAAGTCCTTGGGCCCGCTGTTGACGACCTTGAGGTAGCCTTCATTTACCGTAGAAGCGTTACTGGCAGAGAAATGGATACTTCTTGTAACTCGAAGTGTCTCACAGGTGGTTACTGGCCGCAGTCTTCGTTTTCAGGGTCAAATTATGGAATTAATGATGCGGTACTGAGGGCAGGCGCTTCGTGTTCTATCCAGATCGTCGACTGCTTTTTCAATTTGTGCCTTGTGATTCTGGGATGGGCGACTCTTCAATATTTTCCTTGTAGGCGGTGTGCATCAACGTTCTTCGTTTGAATTTTCAGACCTCGTCCTTTGTACTAGGTGACCGTTGACTTTTTAAATGTATCAGAGCGTCGTTTAATCGTAGGTTTTTTGTTTTCGATACCACTTCTGAGTGTAACGACAGTGGTAAAAAATAAACAGGAACTGATTTATAACTTTATTCGGGCAGAGCTTCCCCTTACAACTATTACAATCGAGTCCGACAAGAACGCGAAAATGAGCTTGCAGGGCATTATAAAGCTTTATCCCCACCGGAGGCGTCCGGTAGTTATGGCTTGGCTCAGTGGTTGGCATGGCTGTCGTTGGCGTGGCTCGCTGTCAGGTGGCTGTCAGATGGCTGTCAGATGACTGTCAGTGGGCTGTTGTAACACTACCTAAACAATGTTGACCGATACATGACGTCATCACTGAAAATGTATGATTCATTCCGATATCTGTGATCCACAAATCAGCGTTCAAGATAGTAAAAAGTATTTCAGGTACGTTTTTACTCATTTATTTGTTGGGTATCGGTGTTAGATTGATTCATCATCTCATTGAAATTTGAATGAAATTTTGCATGGATGGAATTCTCGGTTTTTAGGAAAATAACATTTTTGTAGTCTACACTTATTAATTGAGATGTTATTTTCCTTATTTCCGATATTATTATATCCTTATTTTGGATCCTTTCGTTTGCTTGTAATGGTTTGGTCATGTTTAAAGAATCGGACTCAGTGAAAGCGAACAAACATCCTTTTCTATTCCTTTAGATCCTTCTCTATTCCAACAAGTCCTTGATCTAAATATCAAACTGCTAACACTAACATTATTCAGCCCATAAAAATAACACTTTTGCAAACGCTTTCTGTAGAATCATAAACGCTTAAACTCCAGTCGTTTGTTTCGTATCCTGTCTAGACTGCTTTTATGTTCCTGTTGCCTCACAGACTCAAAGGGGCCTGTAATACAATTTCAGGAGGTGCATTTTGGAAACAGCTTTCGGGGATTTCGAGTTAGCCGTCGATTGCTTTTACTTGTTTTCAGGGACAATCCGTTTTTGTGAACGGTAGCGTTTGCATCTTTCTATTTCCTGAATTGTGTATTTGTGATGATAAAAATAAGGACAAATAAAGTCGAAAATAGTACCGTTTTCAATATCACCCAGTCATTTGTTTAATCTACGTTTCTACACTACATCTTTATTATCGACAATAAAAGTTTATACACCTATTAAAACAATAACCTACTACATGAAATTTAATCGTTCTCTAAATTGGTAATCAAATTCCATACGAGAGACATTACAATATCCATTAATATCTAACACGTCTTCGAAAACACATTATCCATTAGAACAAAGCATTTCTAAAACAAAGAGCAACCCCGCGTTATCTAGCATTTCCAGCGCTTCGCAGCGACATATTCAACTCATCTGAAACTCCCTAAGGATTACTCCGAGTATGAAATTTTAACAAGAGCCGCCATATCCGTCGCATTAGACATACGAATGGACGTAAAAGGAGTCTGTTTGCGGCCGTAGCGTTCGTTTTAAACTCAAAACATAACCGGTTTGAGCCGGTTTTAGCTGGATCGAACCGGTTTTTCGGGTGTTTGTGAAGCGCTGTTGTTATTGTCGAGTACGCTCGTTAGTTTACTTCTTTTGAGCTGTTTCGTATTTGTTTTGTTTCTTTTGCTTTTGGGTAAACAGTTTTCTTATTGTGTGAACATTGTTAAGGTTTAAGCGGTTCCAGTAGGTTTGTAAGTGCAGGATTTGTTTTGGAAAGTTTTCTGATTTGTTCCTGGATTATGGTAGAGGCAATAAAAAAAAGTTTACCATGTCTCGAATAAGAGGTAGCAATATGTCAGACGTGTCGGCCAAATGACAACAACAAACTTGAGCATGATCCTTACTAATATTATAAATGCGAAAGTAAGTTCCATGTATTTGGCAGCAAGCCTATTGCCATCAGCCGGGCACAACAAACACCACGGCTGCAACTGCGAAAATCCTGATGGAAAAGTCCAGTCCCTGGAAATCGAACCCAGGTCCTCAAGCTCAGCAGTCGCGTTTGCGACCACGGCGCGTGGCCGTCTTATTTGATTAATAACACAATATACAATTTACAAGTTTTGTACTCAAAACGACGTAATCACGAACTGATAAAGCATAAAGGTCATGATTCGAATTAACGAGCTTGACCTTTTGACCTCAGCTTCGGGCAATCCCGAAACATAAACGTGAGTCAAACTGTAAATTGTAAATAAGAATATTTTTCCTTATAATATTTTGGCCATGTGCGCACTAAAAGTACATTATTTGCAGAAAGTTTTGCGATAAAATTGAAAATGTATTAAAGAAATATTAATTTTAACGAGCGATGAATAATAATGGATGGAGAGGGAGTGGAAGATGATAGGACGGTTGACAGAAAAAATGGAAGAAAAAACTGGCGAAGTGCAAGTCGGACTTGTACATGAAGGGTTCCGTAGCATTGTAGTAGATATTGAGAGATTTTCTATGCTATTTCAGCATCATAGACTTCTTATAGGTTTTCCTGTAATCTATAAATGTTGAACTAAGTCTGTATTATTAACCGACTTCTAAAAAAAAGAAGGAGGTTCTCAATTCGGATGTTTGTTTGTTTTTTTTTTATGTTTGTTCGGGCATAACTCCGTCACTTGCTAACCGATTTGAAAAATTCTTTTTTTGTTGGAAAGGGTATACTTCCTAAATGGTCCCATAATTTTTTTATTGAAATCGGACAAGCGGTTTTTGAAAAATTAACAAAACTCAAAAAAAAATACTACATTGACCACATTATGACCCATGAACATGTGAACCACTAAAAAGTGAAAAATAAAAACTTTTTAACAAAAAATAAAACCGACTTCAAAAAAAAAACACAAAAAGTCAAAAATAAATCAGTTTCTGAAGTCGGTGGCAAAAAAATTAAATCACACTGTTCAAAAGTCACCGACTTCAGAAACTGATTTATTTTTGACATTTTGTGTTTTTTTTTGAAGTCGGTTTTATTTTTTGTTAAAAAGTTTTTTTTTCAAAAGGCTTAGTAGTTTTGGAGATAAGGGGACAGGGGAATAGTCGGACAGGCAGACCTACAGACAGACACACGAGTGATCCTATAAGGGTTCCGTTTTTTCCTTTTGAGGTACGGAACCCTAAAAATGTACTGCGGCGACCCCAAGTCACCCCCAGTCCCCTAACATGGGACAATGGCAGGAAGATGATGGCGTGATGATGGTGATGATTAAATAGTTTAATGTAGTAGGCAGATTGTAGTATCTTGATGTCTGGTGTCTGTATATATGATTCATTCATAAACATCATAGTAGCATAAGTAATTAAGTATCTACATTAACATCTGCTAAGTCTAGGTTCAATGCTACGATATCTATTGTTTCAGCTGACTCATAAAGATCTTTTGATAATGATCAGCCGATTATAAATACTTTGTTTTTTCCTGTAGACTACTACGAAACTGTTTTATGGGAAAAAACTGAATGATGGCGACCACGAACCGGAAGACGTTGCGTTGGAAGGCCTCCCACTAGGTGGACCGCCGACCTGGTCAAGGTTGCGGGGACCCGCTGAATGAGAGGGGACCGGTTAATGTGGCGACACATTTGGGGAGGCCTATGTCCAGCAGTGGACGTCTTTTGGCTGAAATGACGATGATGATTTAGTGGTCCCATGATTAAAATTGTTTATTTTTCTGTTCAAGCACACGGATGATCTTCAGGTTAAGCCGCGCTTACCAAAGTCTGGACCTTGGTTAGGGATGTGTGATTCTGATCACCCATTACATATCGAGTTTCCTCCGTGCTTCAGAAAACTCTGGTCTCGGCTGTCGCTTGTATAGTTCTTAGACAGTCGTTATAGCTAGTTTAACACAGTTGGAAAAACTAGGCCGGTGATGAATTAAAATAGTCAGACGACACGGTTGGCGCAGAGGCTAAGCGATTGGACTTCTGCGCTACGTGTCGCGGGATCCCCGCACGGAACAAGTATTTGTATGGCGTACAGATAGTTGTTTCGGGTCTGGGCGTGTTTGTGTATGTGAGTTTCAATGTTTGTAAACGTACCCACGATACAGGAGAAATTCCTAGTGTGGGGCAACGTTGAAAAAAATAAAATAGTACCAACACTTCTCTTTTCTGTGATACATGTATCCGGAAAAAAAATGTATTTCAAATACCAGCCCAGAAATTCAATTCAAAAAAAAAAAAACTCAAAACTCAAATTCTTTATTTCAATTAAGCCATTACAGGCACTTTTGAATGTCAGAAGAACATTTCAAAAAAAAAACGAAACTACGAGTGCAATACGTCATTCCGAAAGCCACCACGCCGAACCACACGCCACCGAATGCCCGCAACAACGAACACTGCGAGCACGAAAGCACGCAGCGACGCAAACCGCAACAACGAATGCTCGAGACCCCGAATCACGGAACAACGAATGCACGCCGCAACGTGCAACCGCCGCCCCGCGACCCGGAGCCCCGCACACCCGCCGCCACGGCCCACGCCACCGCGCGCCCCCGCTCCCACACCACTCGCCGCCGGTAACATCCGGCGCCGCGCAGCCCGACGCAGCAACTCCCGAAACGACGCATTGCACTCCTACGCTACAGTCACAATCACAAGGCATAATAACTTGTGAAAGTACTGTAGTTGCCAGTTCCCTAACGTAGATCTCATGAAGAAGAACGGGCAAGAAACTCCATGGACACTCTTTTAAATTAGAATTTGTTACAAAATCTTGGTACATTTTATCATTCATGTTGAGATGGTATATTATGTGAGAACTATGTAGCAAGACGTGCAAGTTAAGAGCGTCCAGAGTAAAAAGATATAATAAACAAATCAAAAAGAAAAATATATTTACACCATGGCAACTAAGGAATGACCAGTCTCCACTGACAGCGCCCGTTCACGAACATGACGCATGGAGCAGCACCATCTAACTCAACCATTTTGAAGGGAACTAAATGATCCGACACACCCGCCACCATCAGCGAGACATTTGAGTGAGCATGACATTCTCTCAGCCACCAGGGCAACGTCACTAAAATATAACTAAATGTAAAATGTAAAAAGGGGCTTTATAGTACATAGTACTCACACATGTGCCATGCAATTATACAATATTAAGACATTGAATCTATACAATGCAAAGATATTTTTACAATCTTCTGCAGCCTCTACAATAACTTCACATGATAATCGATTTAATTGCCCCTATGGTTGTGGAGCAGGACCAGCATGTTCAATTTCAGGCTCAACACCTTCGCTCTTACCAGATCATTTCGAATTCCGAGAAATCCCTGGCACGTAATACGAGTACAGCACTATCTAGTATCGTACCTAGAATCCAAGATGGCGGCTCTATTTAGCGCTAAATTATTCGCCTTGCTCCAGTTTGCAGCGTTCATTAGTGATTCTGCAGTTCTGCTGCATAATGGCTACTGAACTTATTGTTGCTAGCGAAGGCTAAGTCAGCTGGGATTCTTCTCATGAAGCATGAGGAGAGAAGGTAGG
Source organism: Diarsia mendica (assembly GCA_949316265.1). Classification (NCBI taxonomy): domain Eukaryota; kingdom Metazoa; phylum Arthropoda; class Insecta; order Lepidoptera; family Noctuidae; genus Diarsia; species Diarsia mendica. Next base: position 19,262,666 of record OX438900.1, on the reverse strand, counting down.
TACTGATCTTTTAGTTTTTTGAATCGTTGCAGGCTTTCTCTTGAAAATGTTGAAAGAAGGTAGGGATATCTTACCTTATTTTATTATTGATTCGGGTAGGGAATCAGTCAAATTTAAAAAATACAAAACACTATGACGCTAGTAAATAACCTGTAGTATTTTGAAAATCACTTTTCATGATTCTAGACTTGAGCAATTAAGAGAATCACTGCTTAAAGTATAGATTCCTTCTCGATTTTGACGAAGATGTAAAACGACAGCCTGTTAGTATACCCATTCGGATTGGGAAATTCGATTCGGCAGTATTTGTGTTACAGCAAAGCCGATCGTGTACCACTATTTTTCGATTTTGTCGCCGAGTTGTGCGAAATGTATATCTACGTGTGTAGAGACCGCGTCAGAGAATTTTCGAAAACAAAACACGGTTGACAATACCACAATTCCTATACACTATATTGCATGAAGTTTGAAACTGGTGAAAACTAACACAACCACCTTCGAGGATTAAAAAAAAAAAAAGTGTCTGTATTAATAATACTCGTAGTACAGCCACATTTTTAAACCCATGTAATAGGGGGCGAGCTTATTGCCACTAACCGGTCACAATTCCATACTCCGTGGGTGGCTGCTACTGAGAAATTCCTGATGAATGATTCCTGGCCAACCCTGGATCTCATGTATAGCAGTTGCGACCACTAGATCGGGGCAGTCTTATTATCCCTTTCCATTCATCATCATCATCATTTCAGCCAAAAGACGTCCACTGCTGGACATAGGCCTCCCCTAGGTGTCGCCACATTGACCGGTCCCGTGCGTCTCTCATCCAGCGGGTTCCTGCAACCTTGACCAGGACAACCTTTCCATTCATCAACATTTATTTTCATCGCAGCTCTTTGTCAGCGAAGCAGTCTGTTATGGTGAAAACCTGAAAACTAGTACCTAATTTAATTATACAGAGCAGTATTACATACAGTACGTTGAAAACTGGATCGGGTTTTGCAATAACATAGTCGCCCGTCCTCTAGTGTTATCTATCAATATACCTTGTTCTAGTTTCAGTAGATACATATACAATTAAATAACAGTAGATACAGTGTATTTATACAGTTACATTTCAATTAAAACTAAACAATGTGAGCATGATATTTTAAATTAACTAAGAGAATATTATGGTTAGGGCGCCGAGTTTCTGCTAGGTACCTAATGGAAGTAATCATTTCAGGAATGTGTTCATTGTTTCAGGAGAATACTGTGGTGGTTTTCTTCGAATTCGTTTCGTTTTTTTCTTGTTCAGTATGCTAACGATATTTTATCGAATACAGCTAAAAACAACATTATGTATTTTCACTTTAAGTTTAAGTAGAAGTTTTAATTTTCACTTTTTAAACGCCTAAATGTTCTACCGAAAACCAGTAGTTTTTGAGTTATTTTCCCCAGATTAGCTCATTTCAAAATAATTTAAAAATTGTTACGGCGCGTCTGTTTCAAATTTTAGAGCAGTAAACCATTTTTTGTTTTTGTTTTAAAAAAAGACTACTATTTATTTTATACGCTACTTAAAAATATTAAGTTGATCGTCATAGTAGGGTACTATCATACTATGACGACCAACTTAATATTTATAGGTAGTTTGGAACTTAATCTTGTCCTTACTTAAGAATACTAGTCTTCCAGCAGACCACTTCAACACTCATATTTCCCAAAATCATCTCAGGCACCATTTTTCATCCTAGACTTTTCTGAAGTATCTGTAAAACCTTTATAAATTCAGCAGAGGTTCGCTAAAATATTCTTCCAGACAATATAATGAGTTTCCCTTCTTCAAAGTTTATTCACGCTAAGATATTTCTATGTTAGAAAAGATCTATGGTCTCAAAGACTTGGCTGAAAAACTTTTTGCTCGACCATGAAGTTTATTATTGTCTATTGCTGTGATAAAATCAGGGATCCGTGGGTGTTTGTGAATGTTAGGAGCCTGTATTATCTTTTGAGATATAAACAAAATAATGTTGTTGGCTTTGTTCTTGTTAATGATTTGTGCTTGCTAATCTTATTAATGCGTTGGCGTTTTGGTTTAGTTGTTTATTTGATTTGCTTTGGCAGCTTATTTGCTAAATCAGACATTATGATGTTTTCCTGAAAGTGATACCAGGAGAACTGGGGTTTTGGTGAAGCCATCTGTAACTATGTATGTTATTTATGAAAATGTGAATGTGATCTGTTTTATATTTTTACTCTGAATTGGCTTACTTTTGACCGCAACTCGTCTGATGTGAAGCGATGATTCGGCCTAGGGTGGAGCATGCTTGCCTAGATGAAACCGACTCACTAGAACTTAGAAGGGATTTAGATAACAATGATCGGAAAACACAGAAGCCGGCAGTGAATTCCATAGACTGGCGGTTCGAACAATTAATGTGGAGTCTAGCGCTTTGTTCGGGTTCACCGTACCTCTGCTCGTCCAGTGATAGAATAGGGTTGGGGGAATTAAATGACGTAATTTCAAAGCACATCTCTCCGAAATGAAGCCGATAAAAACTGATAGGCTAACTTGATGGTTGGTTTGCTGGTTGCCTAGTTAATTTTCGTATAAACATACCTTCAGCGCATGACGGAGATTGAGTATTTCAGCGAAATTCCGAGCCGGCTTTAGGGTCAAACAATGGACAAGCATCAACTCTACATCCATCACTAGTCACAAGGTACTCAATAATTCACCATAGAGAATGGACCAGGCTCCATTAGACTGACTTCCTGAATCGTTTCCCAAATGGCTACTATCCTATATCGAAACATTATCCTTTCTACAAACTATAACTAGTATATAGAGTGGAGGGGACACCGTCACACAAACGCTTACAACGTATTCTGTAAATCATTCTGAAGTTCTGAACCCTTCTACACACAACCATCATCATTAGTAATTAAAAAAAAAAATATTCAGGCCTTTTTAGGGTTCCGTAGTCAACTAGGAACCCTTATAGTTTCGCCATGTCTGTCTGTCTGTCTGTCTGTCTGTCCGTCTGTCCGTCCTCGCTTAATCTCTGTGACCGTTAGCACTAGAAAGCTGAAATTTGGTACCAATATGTGTATCAATCACGCCGACAAAGTGCTAAAATAAAAATTGGAAAAAAATGTTTTATTAGGGTAGCCCCCCTATATGTAAAGTGGGAAGTGATTTTTTTTTTAATTTTAACCCTAACGTGTGATATATTGTTGGAAAGGTATTTAAAAATGAATAGGGGTTTACTAAAATCATTTTTTGATAATGTCAATAATTTCGGAAATAATCGCTCCAAAAGTAAAAAACAAAGCGTCCCCCCCCCTCTAACTTTTGAACCATAAGTTTAGAAAATACGAAAAAAATCTGAAAAGTAGAACTTTATAAGGACTTTCTAGGAAAATTATTTTGAACTTGGATGGAAACAACAGATGGAAACTGCAGTTAACCAATATAATTTGGTCCCTGAATCGTATGAGCGCCTATACAATCCAGAGGTCAAGTTTCATTGGCCCGTATTTCAAACAAAAAAAGAATTATTACTACGGAACCCTACACTGAGCGTGGCCCGACACGCTCTTGGCCGGTTTTTTTTGTGGAGGTTGGGAAATAATCAAATGACAGACTTAAATTCTACTGACTAAAAACCACCCATATTCCTTCTTAGCCCTTTGTGTCGAGGCCACGATATCTCTTTCGAACAATTCGCACCCCCGACGGGAAATGTGCTAACGTTTTGACTTGTTGGATAGCTCTTTTTGTGGGAAATAGCTGACTTTGTTTTAAGTTACTGATGATAAGTTTCTATGTCCGAATAATGTCCTGAATACGTGGTTACCATTTTAGCGTCGGTGACACTTCCATCCTGTATGTAAAGGAAATCCATAGTCCTGAAAATGTAGATAAATAGTTAAGTTATCCGTTTGGGTTGGACCAATTTAAATAGGTCATAGTTCAAAACTGAAAAATATGAAATTGTTGAATTTCAAATCACGGCTCCGCATTTAGGTATCCCTAGCGATGGTGGAAACTGAACAGGGAATTAGATTACAAAGGAAATCTATAAGTATCTTTCCTGGAATGAAGGAATAGGGTAGTCCAATCTACCTTCTGCCAATCGTGGCTTCCTCATAAAATCTTTCATTGTAACTAGCATTGGGCACCAAAGGCTAACCAGTGGATATAAAATTAATAATAATAATAATTAATATAATATAAATAACCCTGTATTAGTGAGTGATGAGCGAATACCAATTAACCCTACGAATTAATGGAAGCATTTAGGTAACAGGCAAACGATTAATGAAAATGATTAATTAAACTGGGTGACTACGATATTCTAGTGCTTTCTGTATAACTAGTTATTACGACTGTTTGCATCATTCAGTGAATATCACTTTATTAATTACTAATACCATTATTATCTGCCTAACACTTTTTGTTTGGATGGTGGCAAATTATCAAATGACTCCGCCCGCTCTGTACCGTTTCTGGCTATCCCTACAAAATTGTTAAAAATCTATATAGTCGTGACGTACTTTTCGAAGCTAAGATCCCTCTTTGCCTTATATGTAATAGATGGTCACCCATCTATGACCTGACCTCCGCATAATTAATAAATAACTAATATCATAAACTATTTAATATTAGACGCCCTTTATTGACCTTGCATTAAGATTGATGCCATCCGACCTCTTGAGTTGCAATCTATTTGCATTCCTAATTAGTTTGGCAGAATACTGGATTCCTTGGACATTCTGCACAATTTCTGGCGTATTCCATACTAAATATATGTTTGTTCCCATCAGCGCAGACAGGCAAAAATTTATGTTTGTTCGCGAAATAATTGCCCCACTCGATTTTTACAGTCCAGCCAGAACATAATTCACAACATTTCAAAACTGACACCACCTTAAAATAAAAATACCATTTCTCTATTTTCGTATCCTGAGTTCAAATATGTATTTTTTATATTTTTTGATTTCTTCATTTCTGAGAAAAAAAATGAAAACCAAAAAACATGTGATGACGTCACGAAAATGGCTGAATGATATAGTTACCTTTGCCTAACCAGTCCAATGTTTTTGATGAAAACGTTAATGTCAAACAAGACGTCAAATTGTCAATGTTTTATGTCACCGAAGTTCATAGGTATTTTTCAAAAAATTTAACAATTTATTTCAACTATCAACTCAACACGCTTACTGTTAGTATTATCAACTTTTAATCGATATTTCGCTATATTTCACTACGTGTTTCCGCTATATAGTAGCATTCATTTTCGTGCATATATTGCAATAGCATTGAATAGTCTACTTTCGGCAAGTTTCCGCTATCGGCAACTAGAAAACCTTCCGAAACTTTCATGATGACTTAATAAACACAGAATGAGGATATAATGGATTTAGTAACACTTGAAAATAAGAAAAAACACGGTTTTTAGTAACGAAAACAATGACGAGTTTAGGCGCCAACGAGTTTGACAAGCTGCCAAAGTGAGAACGACAAGACAAGTGTGACCATGTGACACTTATAAATTTTTTTTGTCGGGTCACAGTAAAGCAAAGGTAATATCGCCATTCGCCACATAAGGATGACGTCATTTGGCGCTTACGTCTTTTTAGAACACGCAGAATTTGAAACTTAAAATTATGAATTAAAAGTACATAATTTCGAAAAACAGAAAAATACGGGTGCCCTAGTTTTAGATTTACTTTAATATAACGTAATAATACACACAAGTTAAAAATATGAAATGTTGTCAATTCAGATATAGTTAAGATTAGTTATAGATTCTGAACGGAGTTTACTTAAAAATTGATCTAAAAATAGATCTAACTAAGTCTTATATCTCTTTTTTCACCCGAGCAGAGGTCGATACTATAAAAGTGAATTCGATCAGAATAACTTATTTGGCAAGTCTGCCAGCTGAGCCAAAAAAGTAGGAGAAAATCTGAGGAAACTGTAAACCAAAATGTCTTTAGCTCGTTTAAATAAATAAAGCAGTAAAGTCTATTAAATTATTAAACTAATTTCGGTTAGTATTATTTATGTTATATGAAAATATTTACGTAGTTTTGCTGTTTTTGTGATCTACGCGTAGATTATGAGTCGTTTAGATATATTTCTGTTATATTCAATATCGTCAACTGTCTATTTTTGTAATGTTTTGGTTTTATGTCCAGTTCTGCGTGGAACTTTTTGGAGTTTGATTAAATTAATTCAAAGATTATTTTAGCAGTAGATTTGACGTCATTATTTCATGTGAACACTTTCGTATCCTTCTACACTAATTAATACAGTGGAAAAATATGTTTTTAAGTTTGTTGCGGGTAATTTCCCGAACTACTGATACGATTCCGAAAATTCTTTCAATTAAAGCTACATTCCACTATCCCCAAGTGTCAAATAGTACTATATTCAAAGTGTGCTCGTGATAATTTCTAACTATAACACAAGCGAAACCGTGGGCTAAAGTTGGTTGAAAATATAACCAGAGCCTATCATCATTTTGAGGCTCCTGTAAGCTTCCTACTATGATTTGCTTTTGGCATCTAAGGAAAAGTAAATTTTATGGGAAGAACTAAGAGGTAATTTTCGTTCAGCACGCCTACCTAGATAATACCTTACGAGGGAATCCCGGTAACAACATTCTAACATTGTTATTGATAAGTATATCACAGTATCAGTTAATCCTTGACGCTTAAAATATTAAAACGGCATTAAAAATAAACTAAACATGTCGAAACGCGTGACTGAACTTTAATTTTTTGTCCTAAAAATAAATACTTAATCTTACTAAATCCATCCTTAGATTGCAAAACTCCTTTGTTCTCCAAGATAATTTCTTATCGGCTTGCACACGAGCATCTTATCCGATATGCACGTGGGTCGTGCAAAATTACTAGACTTTGAATTTTGCACGACTCCTTTTTTAACCGTGTCGTGCAAAATTCAAAATGTTTGCCCAAAGAAAAGCATCATCTTTCTGCCCTTGTCCCATAATATTGTACTTGGGGTTAGCGTAACACTTTTTTTTTCATTCATCTTGTCAGCCGTCACGTTATCATAATTATTTTGCTATATTTCTTTCACATCATTCCTCACATAAATAAGTCGGATTGTCAAGTTTTATTTCATGTTTATGTCCGTACTAATGACCGACTTCGACATGTACATCTTTTCCTTAGCCTTCCTCACTCCATTTAAAAACATTCAAATACTTTAGTTTAAAAACGTGTTTTCCAACCCTGACGCTCCACTTCATTCAGTATAAATAGTAGTCAGCTACTGTATATTACACCTCTGCCTAACCTTCCAGGGATTACAAAGCATGAAGAAATTGTGTGTTTTTTCCTGTCACAGGCAGCACATTCCATCCCTTACTTTATCTTACATTCTTGCCACTTCACACAATCCATCTCGACATTCTCATCTCCGTTAGGTACTTCTATTGCCCGATGACTATCGTGCAAACACATTGGTCCAGTACGTAAACCTCCTATTTTGAAACTCTTACGTTCTCCAATTTGCACGGTAATGTTGCCAGTATTATGATATTGTAGTTATGTATGTAAATAAGTTCGGACCGTTTATGTTTTCTCTTTGAGATCAAGAGGCCGGCCATTGTAAAATAATCGTCGATTTCATGGGATGCCGTGGTCGTGGTTAGAGTATGTTTTGTGGTAGTGTTGAGGCCTAGTTACCTACCTACTTTATATAATTGGTCGTTAGGTGATGACTTGATGAGTGTTGCTAACTGACGGTAGGTAAATATTGTCTTAAAAGCAGGACAATTGTTCTCTTTTTCCTTTCTCTAAGGGACTAGTATCTATTCTATTTGGTAGTGGTATGAACATGTGTTGCGAAGGAATGAAGAAAGTGTTGCGAGGAAAGAATGTAATGGCTATTAGAGTAGAGGAAGACCAAAGAAACGATGGATGGACTGTGTGATGGATGATGTGGCTAGAAAGGAGGTTACTGCTGAGTTGACGAGAAATAGAGAAGTATGGAAGATGATTTCATGAAAGACATGGAGATCGTTTAAAAGGCAGTAGGTACCTACTAGGTAGGTTAATAAAAACCGTTATTTCACAATAAAAAGCGTTTCTTTCATACATTTTATCAAACAATCTTATAAATGACAGTGACAGGTATGCAGATATGTAAAGAAAGTAGGTACTTCCTACATTAAAAAGGTTGATTTTTATCTGATAAGTAACTTAGGTATCTACATTATGGCCTATCAGTTGGCTACTGGCGTCTTATATTTTTGACACGGTATGGGCATTGGAAGAGAGATTGAAAGAGTATTTTAAGTGCACCCTGCCCATGTCTCTGAAGCGAAAGCTTATGGACATGTGTATTCTCCCCATCTTAACCTACGGTGCACAAACTTGGTCTTTGACTAACATCCAAAAGTCCAAACTCAAGGTTTGCCAACATGCTCTAAAGCGCAGTATCTTAGGTGTAAAATTAACCGATCGGGTTCGAAACACTATACACTGCGCTCCTAAACGCAAATTGTTGACGTGGCTCAAAAGGCTGCCATACTTAAGTGGGACTGGGCAGGACATGTCTGTCGCATGCCGAACGAGCTGTGGGCCCGTAAAGCTCAGGATTGGTGCCCTGAAACAGTTACACGAGGTCGTGGCAGACCACGTAGGAGATGGCGGGACGAACTGGATGTCTTCCTTGAGAATTGGAGAGACGTTGCACAGAATCGCGACCGTTGGAAGGAATGGAGGGAGGCCTTTGCTCAGCAGTGGGACAACATAGGCTAGCTATAATAATAATAAATAATGGGCATTAATATGGTTTGGGGAATTTATTATTTGAGTTAGTTGCCTATACGAGCGAAGAAAAATAAACCGAACATACTAATTGGTGTTTTTAAGTCGTTAGTGCGTATGTTTTCTTTCAAACTGCATTCTATTCTTCTTCTTCCTATCGTGTGAGCAGTAAAGGTCTCCACAGTCCACACACCCTTGTGTTTAGAGTTTCTAAACCTCCTCAAAGGCCATAGTCCTCTGACATGGTTTGATTACCGCTATTTGGCAGCCGGGACCACCGGCTTATACGTGCCTTCCGAAGCATGGAATCATCTTTTTATCAGATAATCAGGTGATTCAAGCCTGCAATGTCCTAGCCAAACTGGAAACAACTTTAAAAAGTATGATTCCCATGGAATCAAACCCACGACCACCGGGTCACAAGGCAAACGCCTAAACCACGGAGGCAGTTGATTATCTTATATATATCTAAATAAAAAGAGAAGTCCTGACTGACTGACTCATCAACGCCCAGCCCAAACCCTTGGACCTAGAAAGCTGAAATTTTGCACAGAGGTTCCCTTTATAACGTAGACAAGGAATAAGGATTTTTCGAAATTCAAACCCTAAGGGAGTTCAATAGGGGATGAAAGTTTGTATGGAAAATCGTCATTTTCACGCCGGCGAAGCCGCTGGCAAAAGCTAGTTGAATATAAAAAAATATGAAGATGACCAAGTTCAACAGAATCATGAACAAAATACTTCTAAATAGGTTAAAACCCAGAACCTTGAAACAGTAACTTGAAAAATTAGAATGGCATTGTATTTTTATAATTGTTTAGATAACACATTATTTCAAGACGTGAAGATTAAGTAATCTGATAAGGAAGAGAATGCCTAATAATAACATTGCACCATGTTTACGAAAGCAGAGAAACAAAAGCAGAAATGCTCTGAAAAAGAAAGAGGCCAGTATCTTATCATTGCTACCTATTGATTGACAAAAGAAATTATTAATTAGTATCTTGAATGAAAAAAGCAAAATTAAAAATTTTTAAAAACCCACGACTGTTAAAAATTAATTGAAAAAAAGGATAAAATAACATAAAACACCCACCTTAAAAAACCCAAGAATGTCCGTCGGGAGCTGCCATTAAACTACTACTACTACTAGTTTTGCAATGTTCAGCTCCCGACGGACATTCTTGGGTTTTTTAAGGTGGGTGTTTTATGTTATTTTGGGTTTAAAGATTCTTTATTTATTCTAAAAGAACATACATTGTTCACTTAACGAATAAATACATAATATGGTAACATTTAGTCCAGTAGCTAACAGTTCAGAGATACATTTTACTATATACAACAATGCCCAATCACTACAAACAAATATTACGATGTGGGTATATATGAAAAATATTTTGCACCTAATCATTTTAGTTTTTATCATCTACCCATAACTTGTAAGTAAGTGCTTGCTATTGGGTCGCTCATTAGAAAACTGGTTTGAGTCAACATGATTATACACAGATTCTTTTGTAGATTGTTTTCTACAGCTGAGTTGTAGTATGATATTACGTAGACTTGGAAATCTTTTATGGCTTGCAATTCTACTAACGAAAAATACATAGATGTGATCTTAGGATGAATTTGAAGTAAATGATCTTATTGTTATTTATATTATTAATGTAAGTAGGTACGATGCTGATAATTATGTTGGTTTGTTAAGGTATATAATGCTAGGCTAGTAATTTTGTGTTGTCAATGACGTACTGCTTGAGTTTATTTTTGAATACGTTAAAAGAAGATGTGTTCCTGATATCTGCCGGTAGATTATTATAAAGTTGAACACCTTCGTACTTTATATTTTTCCTGCCATATTGCGTCCGCGGGGGGCGTGTCTGTATTTGGTTAGGGTTTCTTTGACTGTATTTGGATGTTTTTGTGTTGAATGATAGCTGTGTGTGTATGGTTTTGGTTAGGATTTTTCTAATGAGAATGCAAGAATTGAATGTATAGAGTTGATGAATACTCATTAGTTTGGTGTTTTTGTATAGTTCAGATGTGGGTGTGTGATAATCGTAGTTGAATAAAAGCTTAATTATTTTATTTTGTGCTATTTGTAGGTCTTTAATTGTAGATTGTGTGGCGCATCCCCAGATTTCGATAAGATAATTTATGTGTGAGCGAACTAATGAGTTGTAAATATTGAAACGGATTTTTTTTGGTATGTTATTGATGTACCCGCGCATTGACCCCATTAGCGATGTTATTTTAGATATTATGTAATCAGTGTGTGCTTGCCAATTGAGTTTGTTGTCCAATCTAAGTCCCAGGTATTTTTCACAGTTACTTTTGTTGATTTTAGTGTTGTTTATGTGTAAAGCTGGATAGTCAGGGATTTTTTTATTTTTAGCCGTGAATATCATGTACGATGTTTTTGTTGCGTTTATAGTTAGTAAATTGGAGCTAAACCAGTTATACAAAGTATCCAAGTCTTTTTGAGCGTCAGGCATTTTATCCTTTTTTTCAATTAATTTTTAACAGTCGTGGGTTTTTTCAAAAATTTTAATTTTGCTTTTTATTTTAAACTTTTTTTAAACTTAATGCTTTTATTTTTATTTGTTTATCTAAGAACATGCACCAATCAAACCTAAACCCATAACTGAAAACTGAATCAAAATCGGACTTGTAGTTTTGGAGATAAATGGCAACTTTGATTTGCACAAAAAATGTTTGTTGCAGCGCCCCCTGGTGAGTTGTCACCGTCACACCTATCTAAGAACATGCACCAATCAAACCCGAACCCATAACTAAAACTGCATCAAAATCGGACTAGTAGTTTTGGAGAAAAATGGCAACATGTATTTGCACAAACACACAAACAAACAAACAACCTCTCACCCCAAACGCATATACCGTCTCCGTTCCGTCGTGGGTAAAAAGTAGAAAGTTTTTTATCACAATTTGTCCAATTAAATAATTACCAAGCGCTTAGTACCTTAGTACTTAGTATGTGGCAAACATGAAATAGGTTCGCAGTTATTATCAGAGGAACTCTTTCCCGGGGTCTTATCGTTTGGGATCGGCACAGAAGTCTTCACAAACTAACTCTGATCAGTGGTCCTAGTTCTATCAGCTTCGACTTAAAGCTTGTGCTGCAGTTGTAAATTTCAACAAGCAGGCAGTGTAGACGTTGCGTAGGAAGGCCTCCCTCTAGGTGGACCGATGACATGGTGACGGTTGCGGGGATGTGCTGGATGCGAGACGCACGGGACCGGTCAATGTGGCGGCACTTAGGGGAGGCATATGGTCCAGCAGTGGACGTCTTTCGGCTGAAATGATGATGATGATGATGAGGCAGTGTAGGTACTGCATATTGAATTGCGAACTGCTCCCTTGCAAAGAGGAGGACTGTGCAACAGAAGTGGAAAGCGGAACCTCCGCCTTATTACAAAAGGTATGTTAAACCTGGTTTATCTCGCATGCTGTCACTTTCTTTTGAATATTAATGAAGTGAGACGTCATGCGAGATAAACCAAGTCTAAATTAAACCAGGTTTAACTACGTTTTGTAATAAGGCGGGGAGAGTCTAGCGGAGTGTGGATTGGAGACGGGAGCGTTACAGGTGTGGCATGCTCCACTATACTCTAATTGGGCAGCTAGCCCCATTTCTTGTCATGTCATGGGATACTCTACAATTCCTGCATTCCGGCGTGATGTTATGTTGTGAGAGACAATATAACATCACGCCAACAACTTGCCAACGGATTATCAAATGCCTTCTCACTCAGATCAAATGCTATTTGATCTGAGCCTTCTCATTTGATAATCCGTTGGCAAGTTGATACGATCTTATTATGTTAGCAAAACAAGCGCTTATCAATTGTCGTGAACGATAAGGTCGATCGAGTAACACGCCTCCTTCTACCGCTCACTGCCCTGCTTACCTACTGAGGTATATGGCGTGAATGATACTGTGTATCTGTGTGTTCTGGTTAATTACGTAACTATGCTTTGTGGTTGATTACTGTACCTAACTGCTGAAGCTACGCCTCCTTATAATGGCCCGTTTTAATAAATAGTAGGATATAAGCTGACCTTATTTTGACCTTTTGACTGTCTTGTTGATCTTGTGGTCGCAATGAGCGACTGCTGTGCCTAACACGACAGCGGCGCTAGAACATCGGGATCCCCCGAGCCCCACCGGCACCTTTTGTCTTTATTTTTACCTATCCCACCGGCACCTTTTGTCTTTATTTTTACCTATCCCACCGGCACCTTTTATCTTTATTTTAATTGTCTTTACTTTGTTTTCATTATGCCAAATGGCACAATGTGCCGGCAAGCCCCAAAAAAAAAGTGTGCCAAATGGCACGTTGTGCCGGCAACAGGCTAAGGTTTAAAAAAAAAAAAAAAAAAAAACATTCATTTCTCAGTAGCAACTCTGCTGGAGTCTGGATTTGTGTCCGGTTAATGGCAATAGGCCCTCCCCATATATGTAATATGGTAAGGCTCTTAAACAGAACTAGCAAGTATGAGATACAGGTCTCATAATTAATTTGATGCCCTCATTGCATCCCCGCGTGTTTATGCGAAAAACAACTTATTTTACCAAGTTTATATCAAGTTAAACAATAGAGATCTATTCTAACTAGATTTTATTCTCATTTCTGCATCTAAATGTTACACAGGCGGTCAGTAACCGATCTGGTTGACGCGCTGATGTAACGATGCGCAGGCGCCGCGTGACCCGCGATGATAGCGGGTGTGACGTTCGTAAACAAGACTCGGACGCGAAGTAAACATGACGTCGACATCTTGGATTTATTGAGCAAATTTTAAAGGTAGGTATTCCGTTCTTTGTCATGGTGAGCAGTGCTATGTCAATAGGGAATCGGACTGAATCAAAATAATATGATTCTGTTTAGTCTATAAGTTAGATTATCGAAAAATATTGAATACGTGTTTTTTGTTTTATCAAATCAATAAAAAATTACGAAGATAAAACGCGTCAAAGATTTTGGAGTGGGGCTTGAAACGTCACTTGTTTCGTCAAAATGTACTATCATATGACGTCACACGAGTTTTCGAAGCACTGTATCGTCTTCACTTTAAGTTTACGTGAAAAAAGAAAAAATACGTGTCCAATAATTTTTGGAAATCTATCTGACGGACTAATTAGTTTTTTTTTGTACGATCCCCTTAATTGCCACTTGGTTTTGTAAAGGAAAATATCATGAGAACCCGCATGCTTATGAGGTATTTCTCGACGGCATGTGAAGCCAAGTCAGAGGCCCCCGTGTGGCATTAAAACTCAGTCATCCAGGCGAGGTACTAAATACACGATTAATCACGAAGAAGAAAATCTTTGAACTCCAATATCTTCGAAACTAGAAGGTTTCCAGGTCCAGAATAATAAGTATCGTAATGGCGCATGGCGGGGAGAACAAATGCCTTTCGGCTTCGTAAAGGGTAATTTTACATTCACTATAACCTGCTTTCAAAACAGTGAAGGGAAACATCGTGAGGAAACTGGCATGTCCTAGAATTAAACATTTGAAGATATCTGACATCTAGCAACCCGCATTGGGCCCGCGTGGTGGATTACAGAGCGGAGGCCTGTATGCTTATGCTATAAACCTATTTACTCGTATGCTAGCATCCTCGAATACAAAGCAGCTTACCGACGAAAAGCGATAAAGTGATAGCACTTCCCTCAAAGAGCTACTTCACAAAGAAATCTTTAATAAATGATATTGATAAATACTAAATTACGCTATAGACGACAGAATTATACAATTATATACGAGTACATCAGAATGGCTTAGTCGATAAATGCTGACATAGACAGAAAACAGAATTCGATATTGGTATCAAAGTCATAATTATTTGATGAAATGGTCTACCTGTGCTACCATAAATCCATAAACTGTAACAGACACATATTATTATGTCTGTCACATTCATGGATTTATGAACTGAAAACAAAAAGCAATTTTACTAGACTATAAAATGTTTATTGTGTCTGAAAATTTAAAAAAATGCAGAAATATTTACAATGTGAATGAAACGACCCCAGTAACTAATTAATATTACTTGAGTAACTATCACTGTTAGCGCATGAAATAAAATTAAGAACTGATTTTTTTGTTCTTCAAATAGAAATAAACAGTATATTCCTAATACTCTTATCTCTGTAAAAACATAATATACGCAATGTGACTAACTGTTTTATTATGTATGTGAAAGTATATAAAGGTGAGAAAATTTCCCCTGAGCATAAACACGCGATGAGACGGAGGACATTCATCACGTTACATGGGAGAATAAAATGACACTGGAAAAGTCTTTTCTTTTGTTTACACTCTGTGGTCGTATTTATAAAAATTTAATGAGTATTTGTAGGCTGTGACAGGCTAAATTAGAAGTGTTACATAACAAAAAGAAGTTGAATGAATAAAAGACAGGTTTCAATCAAAATAAGGCAATACAAATATTTTGTTAACGACGTATTTTCAGACTAGTAATTAAAAAAAAAGTTTAAAGAATTTATCCAAAGTAGTAAAAAAAAAAAACTCCTGCTCGTTTCAAAACTCCGCCCGGCCGACCTACAAAATAGAAACCTACATTTTTCCGAAACGTCCGCCATTTTACTAACGTTCCCAATTTACATCTAGTTTCCCACAACTGCTGAGCTAGTGCCTCGGTATCGAGAATTTCAGTGAAACATGGCAGAAAGAATTCCTGTTCGGGAAAAAACCGGATAGAAGCAGTCTATTCGAAAATCGAATAAAAAGTCTTCGAACGGTTCGTAGCTCGACGAGCGTCGAAGGCGAAAGATAATTAAAAGATTCTGCGGTTTTCATTAAGGCGAAGAGCGTATTGTTTAATTAATTACTGGTTCGCGTGCCGAGGAAAGCACGTTAAGTCGCTGGTTTTTTTATTTGTAGGTCTTTCTGCCGCACTCAGACAACTTTAATTTCTTTCTTTCTTCTTTCTTTCTTTCTAAGTCAACAGCCAGAAGACTGGCAGGTAAGAACCAAGGAGTTTCGTAGTATTTGGTAACTAGGCTGTAGAGAGTGACCTCCAAAACCAAGGATTGACTGCCTATCCGAATAAGCAATCACTCCATGTAACGCAACATCAAGCCTTATCCCCGAATGGTTATTTGGAGAGACCCATTAGTATACCCACATTTCGCCAGTTATGTTTAAGTCCACTGTAATTGGGGGCGAGCCTATTGCTATTAACCGGGCACAAATCTAGACTCCGCGCCTGCTACTGAGAAATTCCTATTTCTCCATGTAAAATACCGGTAATCAGCAGCATCCGGTTAGACTGTAACCCGACCTTAACACAGAAAAAGCCTAATGACTTATCATAGAAAAAGAAAATTCAGATGATAATAACTGGTTCGCGTGGTCCAGTCTCCTTATTCATAATTGTTCATTGATAGTAATTCTCACTACAAGTGAATGGTTTGACGTGGCGTGTGCGTCACAACGGTTATCAACAAGATCTTCAATTATATATTGATGAGCTGTTTACTTTGGTGACTTGTAGCTGTCTTCAGAACCTTTATAAGGGCTTCGATATTTTTAGGTAAACACAGTACTTAGGTACATTTCTTTTTTGGAGTTCACGAATGAACATTCTACCGGCGCAGTGTGAATTTGACCAGATGTATGAACGTGGACGTAGCAAAATGTGTACCTATGGAAAGTGCTTGTGACGTTCTGTAGACTAACTCCACGGGAAAACTCGAGATCTTGTATAATTATGTAATTTTCAGTCAACCTTTTCGACAGAGTCTCTTCGAAAAACCCAACTACAACAAGATACAGCCCTAAAGTCCTAAAATGAGACAAAAATATCTACCTACCCTGATAAAACTTTTACCGGCCATTACGGCCTTTACTCATTTATTTTATGATGAAAACATTTTTACGATTCACCCAGTCGTTCAGTGGGTAATGCTCGATATAAAATTAATTGTTTCCAACTAGACCGTTTCGCGTGAGCCAAGGTGAGCCATGACAGATCACCAATTATGATTATTGGCGTTATTGTCCAAGATAATTAAATATTATTTAACACCTGGCCTTTTCATGCTATCGTTTTAACAAATGGTTAATGAAGATGAAGAATATTTTTAAGCTATTGCATAGCTTCTATCGCGGGCCTTGAGCGTGGAGAGCGAATCCAGAAATTCCCTAACGAAAATATTCAAGATTCAGTATTCAACCAGGTTGCTATGGTTACGGAAAATAACAAGGTTGTCAACTGAGGTTGTCAAATTAAATAATTAATTATTTGCTATTGATAAAAATGCTATGCAATAGCTTTACCGCGGCAGTCTCCGAGTGCCACATTTAGTTTTTGTTTTTGTTTTAATTTTGTTACATCGCAATCAGCCGATATTGTTCTCCCGGCTGGGACAGTGTTCCTGTCATTCCTTTTAGTTATTATTTAAATAAAACGGCTTATGAAAGGGCTGATTATGATCAGCCGATGAATAATAATCATCCATGTTACGATGATGAGTTTTATTTTTCCGGCGACTAAGTAATGCCCACGAGCTTCGTCCGCGTGGAGCTCGATAGTTGACTCACAGTCTTATGTATCACTGCCGGGACAAATATTTTCCCATGTTAATCCTGGGGGTACTATCTATCTGGCAGAAACTGACAGATGCTCCGAATTTTTTTTTGGCATAACACATGGCATATTCTTCTTTGAACGAATGTGTTTATGGCAAAACAATTATTTAATAGAATTATCGTTTCGCAGAATGTTTAAATGGCCGAATTTTCAATGGCATACTTTTAAGATGGCAGAATTGTCAATGGCATACTTTTAAGATGGCAGAATTTTATTTGGTAGATTTAATATAAGGCATAATGCCAATTCTATTACAATATTTTTGAACTACTTAATTTAAAATTAAAAATTCGAAATTCGTTCAGAAGTGTTTGAGTGAGAGAGTAACAAACATTCATCCATTAATTGTCTACGTCATTCCACCCTCACAAACTTTCTCACCTAAAATAGTAGAAAGATACTTTGATAGTTAGTTATTTATTGGGAGTAAAGTATGTTGCAAGACAATAAAGCAGTCAATTGTTAGTACAATAAGTAAGTACGACGGTTACAAACAAATCAAATTAACATCATCACGAAAATTGACATTACATGCTTATCAAGTTATCACAATCGACTTTTAGTTGACTGTTAATTAAAAACCGTACGTATCACAGATTTTTATCTTTATAATGTTTTACTCAGAGTTCTTTTAAATTCGACATCGTCATCAGCCTAGGTTTTTCCCCACAATGTTGGGATCGGCTTTTAGGCAAACTGTTTTAGCCGAATATCAGTATTTACATGGAGTGACTGCCTATCTGACCTCCAAAACCCAGTTCATCATCAGCCTATAATGTTCCCACTGCAGGGACTCAGGCCTCCTCTCTAGGTGAGGGATGGGCTACTACAACCCACCACGCGGGCCCAGTGTGGATTGGCGGATGTCACATGCCTTCGAATTTTTTGGTTCTAAGACATACGTTACGACGTTTCCTCACGATGTTTTCCTTCACCGTTTTGAAAGCAGCGGTGATGAAATAAATTACACAAAGTAATGCGCCTGCCTGGGTTCGAAGCCACGACCTTCTGTTCGTAAGTCGGGGCTGACACCACTGGGCCACCGCTGTAAAACAAAAACGCTGCAAAACCCAGTTAGATCTAGGTAATAAGATACCCCTTGGTAAGACTGGTTGTCAGACTTTCAGGTTACTGACTACCTGTTACGACTGTCAAAGATCTACAAATGACAGCCGGGACCAACTGCTTGGCGTGCTTTCCGAGGCACGGAGGAAACTCGGTATGTCGGGCGGTCACCCATCCACAGACCAACCTAAGCACGCTTGCTTAGGTTGGTCGGTTTAACCTGAAGATTGATACGAGTGACAGTTATTATCTAAACACGAGATCCTATTTTTTTTAATTCTAGATATATGGCTGACAAATGTTCATTTCAATTCAGTCCCCCAACGTCACTCCGTCGTACCCAAACGTCAATTGAAGGCGTCAGTCGTGAAGACAGCTCGCGTCGTATACCAAAGTGAGTCCAATTTTACTGACGGTTCAATTGTGAGGCAACTCCAGCATTTCTACAAAACAGTGACAAGATCACAAGACATTGTTTTATAGTAAGTAGGTACATCCGTATTTTCTTAGGGCGCCCAAATTTTTGATTAACATGCATAGATTGCATGTTAATCAAAAATACTGACCTGTAAAATAGCAAAAAATATCATAGTTTTCCTGTCCTTATTACTTGGCGCCCGCCGGGGCAACACGTTTTTGTAATAAATATTTATTTCGCGATCCTGTCCATGTTCCGGTTCATGTTAGCTGTGATTAATGTCACTTTAAATAGTACTTAAGCCGGGAACAGCACCTTTTCAGTGTCAAAATTGCATGAGACCGGGTAAATTTAATATCACTCCCGGTCTGAAATGCTCTGAATAACCATACATTTGCTTGGCGGAGCGACGAACTTCGCAGGGTAGCTGGTTGTAACTGGATGAGAGTTGCTGAATATTAAAAAAATAGAGTTGTGTGGTGTGCAATTGAGGAGGGATATGTCCATCAGTGGACTGCTGAAGGCCAATGAGGATGAGGAATGTTTACAAGAAAGGGCGAAGAAAGGGTTCTCGAATTTGCTAAGTAATGAGAACACTACGAGAAAGTTCACGTAAAAAAGTATACATAAATATCTGCATAGGGGAGTGCGTGCAAAACCGATCGAAAGTAATAAAATTATACATGCATACTAAAAGTTTCGACATGTTTTCGATAGCATAAAACATATTTAGTACTTAGAAGATAAGATCACAATATTTCAAACACTTAGGTACACTCAAGTAAATACCTATGTGAAAGCTATAATTTACGACATGACAAAGTTTATGTCTCGACATATTCTTTGGCAAAGACAAAGGTTGTTGGCCGAAGGGAAATTGATGAGTCTAAGCTGAACATAAGTATAAGTTACAAAGTTAGTGTTTTTGTATGGTGTGATAGGTTCTACCATTAATAACGACATACAGTCTGGCTATTCATCACATTTTCGGAAAAGTCTTCGTTATGCTTCCACATTTATTGTGCGAACCGCCAGTCTGTGGAATTTACTGCCAGGTTGTCTATTTCCCGATCATTTAACTTAGATCTCTTCGAATATTGGTCTAAATACATCGGTTTTTTAATATAAGGTCATTCTCAGAAGCAGCCATGGACCTTAGATTTGTGCCCAGTTGTTGGCAATAGGCTCGCCCCCTAATAATTGGGACTTCAACATGACTGGCGAAATGTGTGTACCGAATAGTACCCACACTACCCGGGCACTATTCGGTACACCACTGCCTATCCCTTCGTTGAACACAGGCATGATGTTATGTTATGAGCAGCAATATTCAACAATAAATATTAAAGAAGCAACAACCATCTTCAAAATTACACAAAATACCGCAGTAAATGAAGCCAACCATTATTTTTTTCAGGTGCCCCACAGTACTAAGGAGTGTCTTTGAATGGGCGTTTAAAACGCAATAAACTAGCCGCTGGCCATATTTTATTTTGACGTTTAAATGCTTACGTTATGGCGATCGCGAGTTATGGCCCAAGACGTTTCTAATGTCTTCCTCGCAGTAATTTTCCAGACGAAATACCTTCAATGAAAAATACGTGTATAAATAGCGAATGGATAGACATGTGTCGTGTGCAGTCTGGCTATGAATACCACTCCCTCTCTTTGCGTGGGTGAGGCTGAATGTGACGGTGAAATGATGTCAAAAACATAGACGGTGGAAACATAAATAAATTTCATTGATTGTTGTTTGTTATGAATGTTATTTACAATGTGTTTACTGAGAGAAATAACTGATTTTAAAACATTTTAAATCACCACTGTGTCAGGTTTGGGACAAGGTCAATTTCGGAAAGTGGACGCTTATGAGAGAACAGGGACTGCGTTGTCCATTTCAATGAAATTATACTCCTCCTGAAAATTTACTCAAAAGCGACGAAACGAATATAAAAATATTTCCGAGAAACCACGCTATGTATTGTTCTATCTGAAGGTTGAACCATCGAAACTTAATCTAATTAATGAACCCTTTATATTTTTCTTTCGTTTTCTAAATTAATAATAACGTGTAGTAGTGAATTATGAAGGTAAACGCCACATACATAATTGAGTTAACCTGAATATTTGTCCTTTACTGTCTTTGTTCGAGAATACCTCCCTTGTTCTTTTACTGCCGTGGGCGGACCACCCCTACCATTGTTTTTCTTTTGTACATATATTTTATCTTTACGCTTTTTATATACTTTTAGTTTGTACTGTTTTATTTAGTAGTAAAAAATTGTTGCCAAAATATATTATAATAATCTAGAGAAATTGTAGGTATTATGGATTCAAATTATCTCTTCATGCTATAATTATGTAAAGTAGCGGTTGTTTCTTGAAATAATTGGTACTACAAAAAAGGCAGTTCTCATGATTTTTCACTAGCAAGTATCGAATAAAATACTTCGAGAGAAATTCCTGACGAAAAACCTCATAATACTATGCCCGACTTTGAAATCTACCAAAGAGGTGAGATGCTATATTTTAGTTAAATAATAAGAAATACACAACAGCGACAATACTCGGGATACCCATAGCAAATGTATGTACTTATGTCATGTAGCTTATTAGGGTAGTTGACTGACTAAAAACAATATGTTTTTGTTTAGTCCGTCATTCAGTTAGATTATCGAAAAATATTAGATACGTGTTTTTTGTTTAATCAAATTAATAAAAAAATACGAAAATAAAGCTTGTCAAAGACCATGGAGAGGGGGCTTTTGACGTCATAGTCTGGTAAAAATGGACCAACCTTCATTTTTTGTTTACGTGAAAAAAGAAAAAATACGTGTTCAATATTTTTTGGAAATCTATCTGACGGACT
This sequence comes from Diarsia mendica, assembly GCA_949316265.1. Lineage (NCBI taxonomy): Eukaryota > Metazoa > Arthropoda > Insecta > Lepidoptera > Noctuidae > Diarsia > Diarsia mendica. Next base: position 19,240,881 of record OX438900.1, on the reverse strand, counting down.
AATTCGTTTTTTCTTGTCAACTACCCTTTTATGAAATAAGACAAGCCTTCTTTATCATCATTATCGTTCTCCTACCCTTATCTCAATTTATTTGGGGTCGGGATACCATGTTTTCTTTTTCCAACTCGTCATCTTAGGAGTCACCTTCTTTCTAGCTGTACCATCCTTCACACAGTTCATCCATCGTTTCTTTGGACTTCCTCTACTCCTATATCCAGTACAACAACGCGTTCAGGGCGGTATTGGGGCTGCCCCGCTTCTGTAGTGCCTCGGGCATGTTTGCGGAAGCGCGCACCGACTGTTTTCACACCACTATGCGCAAGCGGTGCGCGTCCTTGGTGCGCAGGGTGCGGGCCAGCTCCAATGTGGTCCTGGCGATGATTGCTGGACGATTAGACTGCCCTTATATTAGGAAGTGTTGCAGTAGGCATATAGCCAGAGCGTGTTAAGTTATTATTTTTATCAATATTATTATTCTTGTTTATAAATTCAATTAAATTTTCGATTATTTTATGTGACTTTGACGATAATTAAAATTTTATTGACATTGTATTTCTGATTTGTTGACATTGTATTTATTAGTATTTTATTTTCACTATTGTTTTTATTTTATTTTCTGTTCAATTTATTTATATTTATCTCGTGTCTCGTAAGTTGTAACGTGTAATTTGAATAAGGGGAAACCTGAAATAAATGGATTTTATTTTTTATTTTATTTATATTTTATTTTATTACATTCATACTCAACATTTTCACCCAAGGATCCCGCCCTTCTCATCCACATGCCTTCTTTGTATACCAATCAATATTGTGGCAGCCTTGCAACCTCATTTTTATTGTCATTTCATGATGCTTTGTCGATATAATCATCTTCATAATATTTATTGAAAATTACTTTCAGCAACTTAAAAGTTCTTCGAAGTTTGTGTAAGCAGCGACGTGAAACAAACTTATCTCTTTCGTTAAAATACGTCATCTTCGAAGTTTCCTGACTCCGAACACGTAGCAGCAAAAGTCGGTACAACATTTATTACAGGCTTTTCCCTGTTATTAAAATTTGGAGTGGTGAAACAATTCGCGGAGTATCTTAGGGTGCGCACTCATCGCAGGTTAAATACACAAATAAAGTTGGAAACTAAATCCCATGATAAAATGTATAACCGGACTACCGGAGCTACACGGCACGTCTTCACTAAATATGTCATGTATTACAGATATGAATGCCGCTTTCATCAAAATTTTTTCGTGGAAATAATTTTTCCAATAATCAGCTAACTCATTCTGGTAAGTTCATTCTCAATTCCTTATAACGTCATCATCGAACTTAAAACTGAAGTAGCGTGCAGCTCATACATACATGGTTTGACAGTTTAACTGAGTTTAACAGATCGCGTGCAGGCTTACAGCGCAGTGTGCACGCAGCCTTACTTACACGAACGCCATAACAATGACGGCGTAATCGTTGTGACGTCATTATCATGACTACAGTGTTTTTTTTATAATTTTTGTTCGACGAATCAAATTACATGGGAAAGTGCATTTTATTGTTCGTTTTAAGGAAGGTCCGGTTTGCCTGTATGATTATAATCTGCAAGACGAATAAGGAAAGATGGCATACATCATCCGATGGGAATACCCTAAGTGTTCCGTAAAAGGGTCTTCACAGAGTTTGTCGTTGAGGATAACTTGATTGATATGAAGATGCATAAATAAAGGCTTTTTAATCGATAGTTTAATTACGGGCGAATTAAATGAACAACATGTTTAAACCGCGTTCTAGAGCCGTCCAGGTCAATACTCCACAGCAATGGTGATACTGACTTATCTTGGAAGTAGCTAATACATGGTGAAACATTATAAACGCAATGGGTTACATTCTCGTGTAGTCTTTCAAACCAAAACCCTGAACAAGTTTTGTTCTAAAAGTTAAAAAATTTCGCCAAAAAAATGGGCATTTTATAGGAACTGACGCAAATACCTGATCAAAACGCAAAAAAGGTTATGAATTTCCAAGTCATAGAACAATCGTGTCACAGTGTCAGTATGAACAGTAGTGTGAGACACCACACGAGAATTCTTGCCCCCTTTATATGATGATCACTTTCGGTTTCTGTCGTGAAGTTCGTTCTAAATCAAAATTGGGACACGAAAGATTCATACCTTCAGTAATTTAACCAAACTACTCCCCCACTTTAAAAACTGGCCCCCATTTTAAACGCAAAGTCGTGCTCGTTCGACAGGCAATAATAGCTATTGGTGGGCTCCATTCGAGCCTGAAACAGTAGCACGTGACCAAAATGTTAATCAATGAATTGAATGATGTAATCGCTTTTAATGAAAATTGCCTGCCAGTATTTTTTTTTTAGAGTAAGTTCGGTTTAGACTAGTTATTGTAAGTATTGAGTGCGTGTTCAATGAATGGTTGGAGGCACGTCCATGATAACAAAACCAGTATAAATTGGCCTCTTTTTCTATTGAAACAGTTCTACATAACATCAGCTCTATGTTCGAATTACGGTTTGCTGTACTGTCCATAGAATACATCTTGAATGCCAAAGTAATGGCAAAAAATATGTAACGTGAAAAAAAATGTAATGGTAAAGTGTGCTCAAAATAAAGAGAAGAGGCCTTTCAAACGGAAGTTTTAAGTAATTTATAACCACGATGTAGGTCATATTGAGGAGAAACTGATACTCATTTGTGGAAGTCAGGAAAATATTAAACAGAATTTCGCCGCGACATAATAGTTTAAAAGCGAAAATCCCTCGAGATAGTAGATAATAGTAGTTCTCTGACTATCAGCCCACTGTTTTCTATAATATGACATAGTGAATATTGTGCTGGGCCATGGGGTTGGGCTGTGTAGGCAGTAACACCCACGTATGTAAAGAACACTTTGACGATGAAGTTAGTTCTTCTATTATTATAGTCTCCTGGTACTTGGGGACGAGCTTGCACTTTGCAGTATGACCTGGTGTGGGCGTAAAAGGTTTTGAGAAATCTGCAGAAAGTACAAATGCAAATGTACTGGGGTCATGCTTATTCAGTAACCAGTAGTACCTTTAAAAATTATATTCGTAAAAAGGTGAACAACATTTGGAACTTTGACCATCACCTCAAGTGTGTATGCGGCGTATCTCCACAGATAATGTCCCATCAGAATTTTGGGCCAAAACGATTTAATAAATATTCGCCATCGACAAGCTAAGAAGACCACCTCCTCAACCAGATCTTCAGGAATCATTGACTGCATCGTTAGTCTAGTGGTCGTAAGCTGACGAGCATGATTTCCTGTATTCAATTCCCGGGTCGGGTAAAGTGTTATTGGGTTATTCCGTCAGGATTTTCTCAGTAGCACGGAGTCTGGATTTGTGCCCGATGGTTCGCACCCTGTTTTAGGGGGCTTAAACATAACTGGTGACATGTGGGTGTACTATAAGGTACACCTCGGCCTTACCTTTCGGGGGTTACAGGTGCGATGGTTATGTTATGTGTGTTTATTAATGCGAGGAGTACCGATAGCCTACACGATACTGGAGTCTATACATAAGTTGGCCTGTAAGTCAATTGATGTGATTTTACAGTGGATTCCGTCTCACATACTGATTGAGGATAATGAAAGGGCAGATATTTTGGAGAACCAAGCCGTGACAGACGGAATTCCAATAAATGTCTCACCCCTGTACACAGATTACATCACATTTATTAAGCAGCAAGGTATAGATGTGTGGAGTGATCACTTTGACCAGAGATCGACTGAAAAGGGAATATGGTACAAAACCATCCAGCCGCAACTTTCAGTGAATAGTTGGATTGATCATTTGTCTAGTAGGAGTGTTATAGTTATGGCTCTAAGACTTCGTTTCGGTCATATTCCATCGAATAAGTTTGGCTTTCTTATGAAAAAGGTTACTTCTCCCTACTGTGAAGATTGTGGAATAGTCCAAGATGTGCAACATGTTTTGATGGAGTGTGTATGGAATGAGGCTATGAGATATAGTTTACTTGGAATTACCAAATTATATGATGTGGGAGTATGTAACGCAATCCTGGCTTGTCCTTTATCGGAACAAGCTCGGATTTTATATAAGTTAGCAGCTTTTGTTTTGAAATAATTTTTGTTATTAGTTAAAGTGTTATTGTTAATTTTACAGGGTGACGTTATCGCTCAGCGAAAAAGCCCTTTAAATAAAGAAGAAAAATAAAAAAGATTAATTGGTATCAATATCTAATATTATTGTTCAATAGTAAAAGTGAGTAGGTGCCTTCTATTGTAACAAAATCAGTGTCACAGAATAGTCAAAAAAAAATCTAAGAAGTACGAGGAATTTTTGTTTTAGTTCCTACATTACTTTATTACACACTAGATGATGCCCACGGCTTGGGCCGCGTGGAAGACGGCTAAATTATATACTTGTACCTTCCTCGAAAATCACGCGATCCATTGGTGGAAACAGCATGATAATCGGTGCAGTATTTTTGTGTTTTTCGTGAACAGACAGATGCGGGGGAAAACTTTGTTTTAATTACTCGTGTGTAGTGAAGTAATCAAGTAACTGAAACAAACCAGAGCAGTATAAAAGAGATTTCTGCATAGACCTTAATTAATAAAATGATGCAATAGTACATTACTGCAGAATCCAGTAAGTAAGCCTTCCTGGCCAAGTATGAGTTAACCGGACCGAACCGCAGGTGAGGTCTGGTTATATACGAGGCCAGGATGGCTTTCTTACTGGTTGAGGTTTGTATAATGCTTTTCTCAAAAATTAAAGAAAGTTTAACAACAAATTCGTTTAATTAATATTGAAGGTTACATTCATATGTGAAAAACACAATACACTTTTTGGCCGACCCGGGAATCGAACCCAGGACCTCACGCTCTGCAGTCGAGCTTGCGACCACTAGACCAACGAGGCAGTTTAGGAAACAACTTTAGAAAAGACTTTTTAATAAACTGAAATTACTAAATACAATCATAAAATCCCACACTATAAATGTCATACCAAAAAGAGAGATAGATATATATTTGGAACCTCCCTTCTTTAACCATGTTATAATGGCTAAACTCTAATCTGTGTCTGGTACTATGTTTTTTTTTCTAAGCAGATCTAAAGAGGATGACCTAGTGTCCAGTAAGTAAATTACATACTTACTTACTGGACAGTAGGAGATTCCAAATTTAAAATCTCGCTTCTTACTGGACAGTTGTGAATAAGTCTCCGGTAAAGTTCACTTTCTGGATACTTTTTAGAGATGTTATGGCAACATTACATACCATTTTTGAGAAAAACAGTTTACGACATGTTATGCGATGTTGCCAGCGCAATCAATTACTTTCCGATCAATCTTCGTGCAGCCGTGACGTGCAATATCGGGGTGGGTGTCATATGAATGATGTATGCAGCTGACGCATGTATAAACACTCTAGCAACTTCGACAGCGACTTCCTCGGCAAAGATTGTAAGTAATAGATCAGCGAATGTGTTGATTTAAATGTAATTCATATTCTATAGCACCCACTAATGTATATCTTTCAATCAGTGAAAACAAAATAGAATTGGATCATTAGTTCCCGAGATTATCCCCTACTTACTAATTTTACTTTAACTTACAAACAAATACCTCTTTATAATATCAGTATAGATAGTAAACGTACATAAGTATACATAAAGTCGCAATTTTCGGTGGAGGGTCGGTAGAGACCCGTCGGTCTGCGGATTGTTCGAAAGAGGTAAAGAAGGAACATGAGTGGTTTTTAGTCAGTAGAAGTCTGACACTCTGACACACACTGAGGAGTCTTTTGATGATTTCCACCCCACCCCCCCCCCCAGTTGTCGGTAGAAAGTATAGGATGCCACCAGCTACGATCCTTACATACTCTGTTTGTTTAGTTGGTTAGCCATGTTCGTACAACTGGTCGTAAATGTGAACAAGTTGTGACTGCTTCACATCTGACCTTTTTGAAGAATATTATTAACAAGGCCAGCGTATGTGCTCGTGTACCTACCTAAATACATGCATTATAGTTCTATGGTATCTAGCTATGAAAATGATAAATCATCTTATATAAAATTAAAGATCTCTTTCTATCATAATCATTCCCCTAAGTGTCGCCACATTAAACGGTTGGCATCCAGCGGATTCCTGCAACGTTCACCAAGTTGTACAGATCTCTTTCTATACCTTTATATTAATACGATTTAAGAATCTAATTTATGCGCGAATCATTCAAAAGTAACTCATGCATGAAACTAAGCAAATCAGTATTACTTTGATTTTCCAGGTCTATAATTAAACTCTCATTTCTACATTGTATACACATATAAACTGCATCTTGGCTATTTATACTCCAAGACTAATAAAATGAGCTTTTAAGATATCATATCAAAGTCAGTTACCCATTTACGACTTGACTTGACTAACGCCACGTTCACATCCTCCAGTGATGCAACTGAACTGGTGTCAAGGGACACATTACACAATCGCCTCCAGTGACCCAGTAGTGGGTTCAGTTGTCCAAAGACTCGAAATTATATATTTCGAGTCTTTGGTCAACAGCTGGACCCACGAGTTCAGTCGAACAATAATAATTCACATTTAAATTGTTTTTTTTTCCGTTAGTTTTATTGTGGGTCCAGTTGCAAGCGGGTTCAGTTGACCATAGACTCATAATTTCACTCGTTTGTGACAAGGATGACATACCTCAATTTTGATTATCCGATGTCGTTTGCAGTTGAATATAAAATTATCGAAAGTTAAGTTAGATATGTATTAAATTAAGTAACGAAATACGATAAAAAACCTTTCATCTTTAGATAGGGGTTAAAAAAATATTAGCAACTAGCTGATGCCCGCGACTTCGTTCACGTGGAAATTTTGATGAGTGACTGTCTCGTTGATTGAGTGACAGTGAAATTAGTGATAGCTTTGATTTCCACATCAGCTATTCCAGATCTTCAAATTTTATACGACAACAGAGAGTGCTTATCAGGCTGAACAACTCTTGCTAAGACGTCATTCCTATATATGTTATAGTGTAGCTGGGCTCTTGGACTTCCACATCAGCTGTTCCAGATCTTCAAACTTTATACGACAACAGAGAGTGCTCATCAGGCTGAACAATTCTTGCTAAGACGTCATTCCTATATATGTTATAGTGTAGCTGGGCTCTTGGAGTTCCACATCAGGTGTTCCAGATCTTCGAATTTATTCTCTTTTGCAGAAAATGCTCATCACGTGGAACAATTTTTGCTATGGTACCATTTTTGTATCTCTTATAGTTAAGCTGGTCTGTTGCGGTTCTGCAGCAGGTATTCAAGGTTCCAAGATAAATTATAGCCTATATGTTGTCCAGACTTAATATCTATACAACAAAAAAAGAACCATTCAAATCCGTCGAGTAGTTCCGAAGATTAGCGTGTACAAACAAACAGACACACAGACAAACAGACACACAGACAAACAGACAGACTTTTTTTTTTCGATTCGTGCTCTATTACTGTTTCTAAACCCCCCTCAATTTTTTTTTTTTTTTTTATATTCAATGTACAGACACAGTTTTTTTACTGTTTTATTATATGTATATACTAGCTGCTGCCCGCGACGTCGTCTGCGTGAACGTTACACAGCACCAAAAATACCTACGATTACACTTTAAAAAAAAATACCCGTTCACTCATTTACCCGTTTTTTTCTTAACATTTCATATCTACAGAAAGTGCAGTAACAGAGTGAGAAGGTCTTTTGTAAAATTGACCTTCAAAAAGTGCTGATTTTCAGCCTGCTTTGAATAAATGACTTTATGGTGATTCTCCTGAATTAAGTCATAAGTTGTGACTGAAGCAGATGGAGAAAACAATGAATACCTAAGGAATACAAAATAGGGTAAAAATAACATACTTACAGGAATTTTTCATAAACAACAATAGTGGGTTGGTAATCCGCAGATAAAATGTAAAGAGAGTCAGGACTGGTGACGCGGGAGCAAGCGACGTACAGCTGCCTGTGTGAGAAGCAGCTCGTCCTGAAGTCGACTCCCGCTGCCCTCAGTGTTTGCCCCTGCGACTTTTTGATGGTCATCGCGAAGCAAACACTTACGGGGAGTTGTACGCGCTTGAACTGGATCGGGAAGTTATGAGGTATGAGTGGAATACGAATACTGCCTTGCCGACTCCACAACCCGTGAGAATTTTCGCCTCAATGGTGTGTCTGTGGAGCGAGATGACTTTAAGGCGGGTCCCGTTACACAACTTCGAAGGAGATAGGTTCCGAAGAAGCATGATCGGGACACCGACCTTCAGCTTGATGGTTAGCGCTGGAAGTCTACTTGCTGACAGGGAGCTCAGAAATTCCACGGGATAATGTGTGGCGTCATCTTGCTCGACGACAGTGCTTATAGAGGTGTAGACCACTTCATTCCCCTCAATTTCCGAGATAATGCATTCGTTAATTGCCGCAGTCTGATCATTTTGGGCGTTAAAATGGTCCGCTCGCACACCCAAGAATTCTGCTGGTGCGGTATACGACTGATGTCCCCGTACACACAGCGAATGAGTTCTTCTAAGCTGGATACAACTCTACCGAAGTACCGAGAGACTCTGGAAGCGCCACCTGTCCACCGCTCTCCTCGCCGTCGCCAAGCCTTAGAAGGACATCGGAGAATTCTTGAGCACGTGCATTGCCGTCGTGCTGAGCTCTCATATTAATGGTCAAGCGCAGTGTACGAACTCGTGACCACAACGAAGACCATTTCAACGAAGCATTCACTTCGTCAGTCTTCGATCCCCGCGTCACCACGGGCAGCGTGTGTCGGAAATCGCCACTGAACAGAACTGTGACACCACCCATCAAATGTTCGTTCTTGTGGATGTCCAGCAAAGTTCTGTCCTCGGCCTCAACTGCCTTCCTGTTGGCCATCGTACACTCATCCCATACGATCAGAGAGCAATCATTGAGCACGTGTCCCTTATCACTGTTACGTGACACATCACAAACAGGCGTTTCGGCGCTTTCTAAATCGATGGGAATTTTAAACATGGCATGTGCTGTCTTGCCACGCGGAAGCAGTGTGGCAGCGATTCCCGACGACGCTACAGTAATGGTAATTTTGACTTGCCTCCTGACCTCTGCAAGTATGTCAGTGGTAACAAATGTTTTTCCTGTTCCACCAGGAGCATCCAAGAAAAACATTTTACCCTGGTTTTGCCCAACGCTTTCAAGGACGGTGTCATAAATTTGATTATGCTCTGAAGAGAACAAAGCGACATGGTAATTTCGTATGGTGGTCATTTCGCCCGGATCGTAAATTGTCTCAGTGTTATAGGTACTCCCTATTTCCACGGTCTTGATGCGGTGCTGATTGGGAAGCTGGTAACCCATATTCGACCAGTGGATTGCCGCCGATAGAAATGACCACGTCTAAAAGTGAACTGAGACAGGTATTCAGCACGCGTTCAAGACAATCGAGACAATCTCGATGAATTTTATAAGACATAGATAAAGCAGCTTAAAACTTATATAAACATTTTTTTTTAAATTTTCTTGCTCATCTCTGAAACGAATTAACGATACAATGTTTACGAAGAAAATGCACAACCCCATCTATGACTTTTATAAACAACTATTAACCTCGCCAACATCAATCAAATTTAAATCTATACTAATATTATAAAGCTGAAGAGTTTGTTTGTTTGTTTGAACGCGATAAACTCTGGAACTACTGGTTGGATTTGAAAAATTATTTTTGTGTTGGATAGTTCATTTATCGAGGAAGGTTATAGGCTATATAACATCACGCTACTACCAATAGGAGCGGAGCATAAATGAGAAATGTTGCAAAAACGGGAAAAGAACATTCCTTTCTGAGAGCTTCCGTTGCGTACGCTGCGAAAACGGTTTAAGTTACGAGAATATCATGTATGAAGTAATTATTCGTCTTTAAAAGTTCTAAAAAAAAGTCCGCGACAGCATCTGTCTATCTTTTAAGATTGACTCACTGTAACCATTTTTTACTATTAAAATGTTAGTTTAAAAAGAATTATTTTTTGCGAAGCTTATTTAACCCATATGGTATTAATCTATATCTAAATAAATGTGTTCATTAGAACGGACATTTAACATAGAATATTTGTGCTCTTTACTCTATACAGTTTAAACAAATATCTTAGAAGATATCGCAATGTAAAAATACCCGCGCGGAAAAATAATTACGCGGGTTGCGTCGCAATGTAGGTACGGGGGATTCTGGCTGGCCTCCGGGAAATTCAAATTCAAACAAAATAATGTTTACAAGTACAGGGTGTTATCGACATCGTATATTTAACAGTAAGAGATATTTATAGTAATTCTCATTTTAGTATAATCTTAACTAATATTATAAAGAGGAAAGATAAAAATTTTTGTTTGTTACGATTTAACTTAATAATTTTGGTTGGATAGTTGATTTATCGAGGAAAGTTATAAGTTATATATAGAGACGCAGACAAAGTTGCGTGGGTCAGCTAGTTATATATAACCAAAAAGGACTTACACATGTAAGTCGACTTGATGTTTTTGAAATCCCATAGATGGCGCTGCTTTAAATTGTCTTGATACTACAATAATTATAAAAATTATTATGTTTATCGGCCTAAGTTACTTATATTGCGTGATTTTTATAGTATGAAGCTAGCTTATAGCATGGTTGACATAATAAAAATATTTAAATATACGTCGTTAGATTACACGTTGTTACAGAATGCGTTGAAGAAATAAAGGTTCACTGCTCGTTCCCCGTAGGTGATAGCGTGATAATATGTAGCCTATAGGTTGACCCGACTTCTTAGTAATATTCGTGCCAAATTTGAAGTAAATCCATGCAGTACTTTTTGAGTTTATCGCGGACATACATACAGACAAACAGACAGAAATTCTAAAAACTATATTTTTGGCTTCGGTATCGATTGTAGATTACACCCCAAGTATTCTTTAAAAAAAATATTCAATGTACAGTTTTGACTTTCCTACCATTTTATTATAATTATTATGTATAGATAATAATAGATATAATGATTTTTTTTAGTTCATTTTAAAAAAAAACATCATTATTGTCGCAAACAAGCAAGTTTGTTTTCTCTTGCAGCGTTGATGCAACACGCGCGTCGATTGAGCGTGTAGCTTGTGGCCAAGCGGTAAGGTCGGACATTCACTGAGGTCACTCATGCCAATGAACTTGGAACATTTCCTATGCAGAATCGGTTAGAACCAATTACCGAATTTTGTCCCCTACACTTGAAGGGGCCTTTTTTATTTGATGACCAATTTTGCAATTGCTGTCTTTGGTCGTTTAAGACCTTTTAGATTTGATAGAGATAGAGGGACTCGTGGGCAAATAAAGCCGCATAGGTCGATAGTAGGTCAGGCTGCACTAGCCGAGGTTGGGCCCTGGATGGATGACCACTGACCATCCATTGCATATCGAGACCTAGATGAGCCGTTGGACCCAGTTGTCATTAATAGACCCTGTAGATAGAGTCGTGCTCAGTTTTATCAATGGATATCGTGTTCATCATTTACTGGGTTGTGGAGGTCAGATAGGAAGTCGCTCCTTATTACATCCAGTATTTTATACTGGTATTGAGTTACTCTCGGTTTAGACTGGCAGTCGAGAGTTAATAGGCTTCTTCTGGGTTAGCTCAGGACAAGATTGAGGTCAAGAGGTCCCAATTAATAAATCGCTACATATTATAAAACCAATTCCTCCGCCGCGTCGTCGGTCTGTTCGCGATTAACTCAAAAACTGCTTTACCGATTTCATGCTGTTTTCACCAATGGATAGAGTGGTTCTCAAGAAAGGTTTTAGTGTATAATTTGACCGACAACCACGCGTGTGAAGCCGCGGGCATCAGCTAGTATATAGTAAAGATTGATTGCATTTTGATAGCCTTAAGCAACACAGAATAGAGGTTGTTTGGTAGGAATTTACCATCACCCTTGTTTAGTTTAATATTAAGTGCTATTGTCTATTAGCATATTCATATGTTATGTATGTACTTATGTACGTACCTCACCCTTATGACCTTTGATTAGTTATGCAAGGTGAGTTTAATTCGAAGTACCTGCTAGAATATCTGATGTCACGATCTAATTTCCATATCAAATTTAATTGGTACTGTATCGTTGCATACCTACCGGATATGTTTATTTTTCTCGGTACAACATCACGCCTTGTGATTCCCGAATGGTTAGGCAGAGGTCTATAGACAGGATATGTCTGTACGAAGCAACCTTTAAAAGTGATTTTCTCCCATTGTTTTGATTAACGTTTTACGTTTACGTAAACGTAGTCGTATCGTCTATTTCGTATTACAAAATAGGTTTATTCACAAAGTAGAAATCGTTACATAACTAGAAAATAGCTTTTCAATTTTTCTAAATGTAGGTATAGGTACATATTTGTCCATCTTGCGCTGCATGCCCTGACGCCTTTACACTTGACGACCTTATGACTGCATCAGCGAGTGGAGTTCGCAGGGCCAAAACGATTTAATAGAGTTTTGTCATCGACACGCTATGATTAAATGCTCGTACCTACTAGTAAACCCACACTACGCTAGTCATATTTATCATCCACAACCACAACAAGGCACAAATCCAGACAGCGTAACTACTAACGAGAATTCCTGATGGGAAAGCTCTTAAGTAAATTCCCACGATTAAAGCATACGAAGAATCTTCTTGACGATTGAAGCATTTGTTCTTAGGAGTGGGCTATCCCTTGCAAAATATAAAATCATATTGCCAATCGCTTGATTGCAGCTTATTTCCTTTACTCTATGCCGATTGTCCGAAGAAACCGATTATGTTTATCCGTTCTTTGCGTGCTCAGCACAATAGTAATATCACATTCATAAATTCCAGTCTTTACGATTACGACACTATACCCGTATAGGACATTCTTTCGGGGCCAAATTACTGACAAAGCTAAATGAATGAGAGCAAGAAGTTTCATTCACTCAATGAATGTGAATGAAAAGGGTAGTCTTATGTCATTCATTTGTTTTTTCTGTTGGCTACGAATTAAAGATGATGTAATAGTTTGTGTTTTGTTTTTTTGTTCTTGTTTTTGCTAATTATAGTGATTATATAGGCGTTTTGTTTTTGTAAGTTGTCAGGCATTACGGTCAGAAAAGTGGTAAGTACAATAATAACTGAGAAAAGTGGAAAAATACTTAGAGGTAAACAGAATTGAAATTAGGACTGTGCCAAATCAGACAGCATTAAATAAACTTTTCAACCAATCAGGGTTAAAAGCAAATTATTGGTCTACTTTTATTTAAACAATTTTAAATTAGTTTAACAGAATTTTTCAGTTTTCCCTCATCATCATCTGCCCAGCTCATTTTTCCGGTTTAAAATCAGCTTGCAATCTAACCGGATGCAACTAAATATATTGTAGCATTTTTCTTAATGAAAAACAAAACCCGAAACCCAAACAAATAGTCGAACACCATCATTATTGAGTATAAGGAAAACACTAAAACTATAGTAATGAGCTTACATTTGTGATATTATACTGTAATCAAGCGAAAACCTACTTATGTCATGCGCATCGCATTGTAATCGATGCGCAGACGTCAATCCGTCAATGCGCAAGCGTCAGTGAGTGCGTAAATGATGTATGTATAGTGTTGTCAGAGTTAGAGAATATTAACTCCCTGTAGAATAGAATTCAAGCAAAAGAATGAAAAAATATGAAGGCACGGTTGGCTCAGCGGTTACGTGAATGACTGGTGTGTGACTGGAGTGGATCGATTCCTGCATGGAACAAATATTTCTATTTCTGAGTCTGGCTGATTGTGTTTGTGAGTTTAAATATTTGTTAGCGCACCCACGAAACCAGAGATATTCCTATTGAGGGCCAAAGTTTGAAAAAAAAGACATCTGGAAATCCCTTGCTGTTGCCTCACTGCTGGACGGTGGTCCTTTATTAAATTCCATTTCGAATCCTTTGACTTTCGAGTGGTTTTTTACTTTAACCGAGCTATTCGGCAACTCCAATTGGTTGGTAGGAGTCCAGTTCTCTGCCCGTTAAACAGCATTAAGTCGTACTATTACTCAGAAAATCTCATAGTGAAGTTTTACGCCCCCAATAGACCCGAGAATAAAGAATTAAAAAAATTATAAATCTATTCATCTGCAGGTGGACGAAATATTGAAATATCACCCCTTTAAAAGGGAAAACTTGCACTGGTGGCATCACAGATCTTTGACTTACTAATTATACGCTGACCCAAACAGATTAATTTCCCGAACATTTGTCGCAATTAAAACACACAAACAAACGTACATTTTGTTATTACTAGTTAATGCTCGACTATTTTCGTTTCTTCCTATTCCGTTTGTGAAAATGAGGTCATTCTAATTTCTGGGACAGGGCGAATTTTAACCAAATTGGAACGTACAGCGGAAATAGGTACGAACGTGGATCAATTTAGTGTACATGTTTTTGAAAATAAAATAGTTCTGAACAGAAACTATAACATAACGCCTGTAAGGAAAGGTTATGCAGAGGTGTACCTACCAATACACTCACATTCATCGATGGGCCTCAGTTGCCTAATAATAAAATGATTATTATTATTTTGCCAGTTATGGTTGGACAAACTTTTAGAAATCATTCAGACCACTAAAACAAGGATAATGGTAAAAACAAACCTATTAATTATAAATAATTTATTATTTTAAATCAAAATATATTTTTTTGGAGTGTGGCATATCATCAAATGACTACTCCCGCTCTGGGCATACCGGTAGGGAGTGTCAGACTTCTACTGGCTAAAAACCACCAATGATCCTTTTTAGCCCTTTGTGTCCGAGGCCGCGGAATCTCTTTCGAACCCGCAGCCCCATCTCAGTGTTTTATTTGCTTGGATATCTTTAATTAGACGTTGTGAACGACCAGGCAGACAGAAATTCCAGTGTTCTAGTTATTATGTATGTGCTAACCAGCAAAGTGTACAGTCCGTGTCCAGAATTATCAGACCCCTCGTATAAAGAAGAAAAGGACAAGTCGTGTGAGAAGAGGGGTCAGATAATGCTGGGTACTGACTGTACATTGAATTAATAATGTTGGTTTTGGGTGAGTGCTTCCTGAACTTTCACAGTTCCCTCGTTCAATTATGATGACCTATTTCCAGAACTGGCGCCAATCTGAAAGAAAAATAAATATTAACTGAAAACTTTTCACACAGGTTCTCCTACTGCAAAATTAATTTCTTTTTAGCAGAAAGTTTGATATTTTTTCTATTTACTCTTTTGTATTCTGTCTGAATGTTTAAATAATAAGAAATATCTGATACTAGCTGTTGCCAGCGGCTTCGCCCGCTACAACTCGAAAATTATCCCACGGGATGATAAATCGGGATAAAAACTATCCTATGTGTTAATCCAGGTTATAAACAGTATCTGTGTACCAATTTTATCCAAATCCGTTCAGTAGTTTTTGCGTGAAAGAGCAACAAAAATCCATCCATCCATCCATACATCTTACAAACTTTCACGTTTATAAGTAGTAGGATATCCCTCTGTTAGAGAGGAGGCCTGAGCCCCTGCAGTCGGAACATTATAGAGTGATGATGATGAGAAATATCTGCCCTATTTGATCCAAAGGAAGAGAATGCTCTGTGGCATTAAGTCCACCTATTTATCAAACTTGTACATGAAGTTTAAATAAATAGATATTCTCACGTTTGGTTTATTTTTGCATAATGTTCAGATAGTCAATGATAAGCTACTAAACGCCAATAAAAGCTCAATGCAAACCTCCTGAATAGTTTGAGCTTTAAAAGACCGTAGGTAAGCATTTTTTCATGGAAAATAAATATAATTTTCAAGTCTTGAGTAAAAACGCCAGAACATCAAGCTAAACGAAACTGAAAAAAAATGTAAATACATTAGAAGCTCAATCATGATTTTCCTGACCTTATCCCAATTCATTTGGGGTCGGCGCAGCATGTCTTCTTCTTCCATACTCCTCTGTTATTCATCATCTTAGCAGTCACCTCCTTTCTTGTCATATCATCTCCTTCACACAGTCTATCCATCGTTTCTTTGGTCGTCCTATACTAATATAGTCATCTATATTCTTCTCACTACATTTTCCTCAACAACAATACATACATCATCATCATCATCATCTGCCAAGCCTTTTCCCAACTATGTTGGGGTCAGCTTCCAGTCTAACCGGATGCAGCTGAATACCAGTATTTTACATGGAAAGACTGCCTGTCTGACCTCTACAACCCAGTTAATACTGGGTATACGATACCCTTTGGTAAGACTTTTGTCAGACTTTCAGGTCACTGACTACCGGTAACAACTGCCAAAGATCTTTATATGGCAGCCGGGACCAACAGCTTAACGTGCTTTCCGGTAAACTCGGTATGTAATGGGCGGTCACCCATCCACAGACGAACCTAGGCAAGCGCGGCTTAACCTAAAGATCGACCGGAGTGACAGTTATTATTAAACCACGAGCTCCTCCAACAACAATATATACCTACATGTAAATGTTATGTATGTGTAATGTAATGAGTGTGCGGAATGTGTGTGTTAATTGGAAATCTAAGAAATTAAATAGATTGCTTGATGTGCTGGTGTCTGTGTACTATGATTGGGGAATCGAATTCTACAATTACATCGTGCGAACTTATCAGTAACATCGGAAAGCAAGTTTCTAGTCCCAAATATTCCCATTCACACATAATTAGATTATAATCCTCTCTAATTGATGAATATTAATAACTTCGGGCTCTGAGGAACACCACGCGATCGTAAATTGTGCCGACGGTAGGGACACCATAATATTGCTTAATTTTCGGCTTTGTTTAGGATACAAACAATCATGGTTTAATAATTATTAAGCATGTCGTCGTGTGTAATTTTTTTTAACGTGTGTAATGTCAATGAAAACAGGAGAAATAATATTTTTAAAAATATTGTAAGAATTTACACTTTGAAATTTGCGAAACTGTCATTTTTCCTGATGCCGCGATAACTGCATTCGCCCATTGTTGCCGCGATAACTGCATTCGCCCATTGTGCATAGTTATGTTTTGATTGAAAAAAAATCTGTATTAAAATGTAAAAAAAATAAAGGCGTATTGTAAGTACCTATATAATTATAGTATTCAGTTTCAGAAATGTTGAGTTGATGTTGAAATCTCTAAGTGTTGAAACAGGCCTGCTATACAGACAATCGTGTGTCGCAAACAAACAAAAATTCATATTATTCACAATGAGTACTTCATTAATACCTGAAAGGTTCATGGTAACACTACGCTTTACATGAGTTGATATGAATAGTAACCCAAATTACTCGTAGATTCAATGTAGTGGGTGACGTAAACGGCCTTATAATGGCCGGCATTGTGGTTACCAGTTGTCGGGGGCTGCCATAATAAAATTGTCGCATGATTTTAGTTAGAAAATACTGAGTAACCTCAGTAGTATTATAAAAAGCAAAAGTTTGTGAGGATGGTATAATTTATGTATGTTACTCTTTCACGCAAAATCGAATGCACGGATTTAGCAACGTTTATAAGAAACATTATTATTTTAACATTTGTTAAAAAAAATGGTTTTAATATTGAAATTACGCTTTTTGTGGAAATAGTTACTGTGAAGTGACACTGATAGCTAATTATGCACTCAGTAACCAATTATTACTTAAAAATACCTCAAACTGTTCAAAACAACTTAAACTCCGTAAATTGTTCTACCTGAGCACAAAAGCCAGCCAAGACTTTGTTTCGCACGGTGGCTTAAAGGGAGTGTTCTCGCTGAAATAGCACGACGCGGCCGGTATATGGGACACATCTCGCCCGAGGTGTGGGCGGAGATCGCTAGTGGGACCAGGGTTCGGGGTTATAATGATAATTTTCCGGCTAGTCAAAAGTAGGTTTTCGTCTAGCTAGGTTTTTTTGATGATTCATTTTATAATAAAAAATGTAGTCGGGCGATACAGAATATTAAAATCGATGGAGCTCAGACGTAATTAATGGTTCAATAAGAAGAAAAAAAGATTTATCTGGAAAATTTAGAGTTTTACTAGCATTACAAACGAGAAAGTCGATTACCAGCTAAATAATTTTATTAAACATAGGTACTGAAAAAGGTGCATAATTTTTAATCACAATGCAAATAACTACCTACTTGCAATTTATAAAACAGCCATAAAATATTTAAATAATAATCATAAACGTTCTACTTTAAAAACAAGTGTTATTTACCCACTCGTAGTCATATGTTCCATCTTTCTACGAACCTCGCGCGCGGTAGCTTGCTCGTTTACATTGAAAAGCTTTTCGACCTTGACTCGCAATACAAAACGAAGTCTAGCGTATAGGTCAACCACTTCACTTTTTGTTTGAATGCTCAGACTAGTAGTAGCTCAGATAAGTAAAAATACCACACTTAAGTTAAAATGTCAATAAACATTAAGAAATGAAAGCACTATAAGATAGATATTATCATCGTCTTCAGCCTATTCTAATTCACTATATGAAAAATGAATTGGGTAGAAAAGGGGACGATGTAGATACGGATGGAGGTAGAAGAGAGATGATGATTTCTATTCTTACTCCTTCACTGTAGGTACACTCTGTAAGGTTCCACTTCACATTAGGGTCAAACTAATGCAGTTATCAAAAGAATAGTGAAAGAAGAGGAAGCCAAGAGGCTCATCGGCAATGACGCGCTTGTCAAGTCAAAGCTCCAGAGCCTTGAACATCGTCGACGAGTAGCTAGCCTTTCGGTTTTCTATCGGTTACATTTCGGAGAGTGTGCGAGGGAATTGCACGATCTAATTCCGCCAAGCCCGTTCCATCATCGGACTACAAGACGTACGGCGATGCGCCACCGTTATATGGTGGACATCCCACCCATACGCACTAAACGGTTTGGGAATACTTTCATTGTGCGTACAGCTAAGGAGTGGAATTCCCTGCCAGAGTCTGTATTTCCTGATAGCTATAACCTAGGGGTCTTTAAGTCAAGAGTGAATAGGTTACTTCTAGGTAAGCGTGCTCCATCGTCGACCGCATCATCACTTTCCATCAGGTGAGATAGTGGTCAAACGCGAACCTATCAATAATAAAAAAAGAAAAAAAAAAGAAAAAAAGAAAATTATCTTTCCATTTAGTCATATATGCATAAGTAATAAGAAGACATGCGCTACCAATCTTTAGCCTACCCCAATCAAGCTTCTTAAATAATTATCATTAACCAATCAAACTCATCACCAATTTTTTTTTGAATGCTTTTAGAAAAGAAAGAGCTATTGGTCGATGAAACAAATAATGAAAGGAGCTCTCCCTCTCTCCCTAAAGAGAAAACTCATGGACATGTGCATTCTTCCTACCCTCACCTATGGAGCGCAGACATGGTCATTAACCAAGCGTCAAAAGTCCGCACTCGGGGTCTGTCAGCGAGCAATGGAGCGTAGTATCCTTGGAGTCAAGCTTACTGACCAAATAAGAAATTCGATACTGCGTTCCAAAACTCAAATTGCCGACATAGGTCACACGGCTGCCAAGCTTAAATGGAACTGGGCTGGCCACATCTGCCGCATGCCGGAGGAGCTATGGGCTAAAGTAACCACACAATGGGTCCCAAACAGCAGTAAACGGCAACGCGGCAGGCCCAGAAGAAGATGGCGAGACGAACTCGACTCTTTTCGCAGGGATTGGCAATCAACAGCATTGGATAGGGAAAAGTGGAAAGAGGGAAGGGAGGCCTTTGCCCTGTAGTGGGACACAAATGGCTAGTAATAATAATAATAATTTAGAAAAGAACCATACCTTCCACATCTGTTTCTTCGCAAACATGTGGCAGGTCATCCTTAGCTTAGGTCATCATTGTATTCAAGTTATTGGGGTTTTACAGAGAATAAAGAGACCATCGAAACCTCTAATACATAAATACTACGCAATGATTGACCGTTTCGATGCAAGCCACGATTGATACGGCTATTATTGGATCCATTAATGTGATACCTACCATTATAAGGTGAGGCGCAGTAATGACGGCGATTATTGGTTTGTCGCTCTTGGGTTACTGACCAATTTGTTACTAGGAACTGATAATTCTATTAAAAGAATTAATTTAAAAAAAATATTGTAGTAGTTTCATAATTTTTCTTTTTCTTTCCACCACCCATAACTACCACTTTTCGATACCTCAACGTTAACAAATATTAATATTTATTTCATCTCAAACATTGTGTCATACATAAATTGAATAAGTCCTTTTTATTTTAATTTTTAAAATATAAATATGATCCTATAAAAAAATAATTATGCCTTGTCACCCTACATAAGTGAGATGGTGCAAAGCCTTTGTGTGCCTGTTACGTGTCCCGTGCTTTTGTTCTTCTATTGGATTTTCTTTTATCTTTTCTTTTATAAAAGAAAAATATCCTTGTAATAACTGAGAAACGAGAAATCTCAGAGATAATTACTAAGAGAATGTTGCAGATAAATGTACGTAATGAAAGAAAAATGAAAGCCCTCGTTTATTTCCTTATTCTTTATGAAATATTTGGCTTTATTATATTTTCGTGAGAGGAAAATTTTCTTTGAAAGTTATTATTAGTGTTAAGTTGTTTTTTTAATAGTCTTTCATGTCGCTTTGGCTGAGCAAAGGCCTCCTATCCTCATATCCTTCTAGGTACTCGTCTCCTGCACGACATCGAATTACCCTTCCTGATGAGTGTCCAGATTATCTAGGCCACTCTTTCTAGGTCGGCCTCGGCGACGCCGGCCATCCTAAGGTACCCATTGTGTTAAGATCCTTACTCACCGGTTGATAAGCATAAGTGACCGGGTCAGTCTCATTTCGACGGCACGGTAGTCGCAGTGGCTAAGCGATTAGATTGCTGCGCTGAGTGTCGCGGGTTCGATCCTCGCATGGAACAAATATTTGTATGGCCTACAGATGTTCCGGGTCTGGGTTGTTGTGTATGTGAGTTCAAATGTTTGTAAACGAAGCCACGATACAGGAGAAAATCTAGTGTGGGGAAACGTTTTTTTTTATAAATAAAAAATAGAATTTAAGTTTGGAATTGGAACCCTTTCACTGGCTTTTAAATAATAGTAAGTGTGTTTGAGGGCAGCGTAGTGTTCTGTATTTTATCTGCTTTCTTTTCAGTAAAGTTTTTTATACTCATAAAAATTAAACATCCACTTCATTCGCGGCTTTTTAAAACGCAATTAATTAAAAATTGATAAATCACAGATAAAAAATTACATTTTAAGCCTAGATATATTTTGTTGTATTGTGTGTATTGATCAGTCATGTCATAATCTGCACTTATATACACAATTAATTTTTTTTATCAAAAAAATAATCTACATTAACGTCTGCATTCAAAACACCTGGCTGAAAACAATGACTGCTAAAGATATAATTATTTTACCTCCATCACAGAAATATTATTGCTATTTAATGAGCTCATGCATGGATATGTCTTATCTTATTGGTTTTGAATAATTTAATATATATACAGTGAAACTTGGTTAACTGGGACCTGGATAAGTAAGAAACCTCTATAACTGGAACTCATACTGGGGTCCCATGAGACAGATTTGGATATCTGAGACACTGAGTAAGTGGAATACCTCTATAGGTGATACAAATTTTCAGGTCCCTTGAGTTCTCACTTAACCAGGTTTCACTGTATAGTCCTGACCGTTTTTCGGCCACGGCAGCCAATCCCAGCGGAGATTAGCCATCGGCGCGGGAGATATTATAGTGCAGACGTGTGTGCGCAGGCACAAGTGCACTCTTTGTTCCCTTTTCTCTCATAGTCCGATGGGACGGCAATCTGACACGACCGGAGAGAGATCAGGCGCAGGACCAACGGCTTAACGTGCTTTCCGAGGCACGGGAGTATTATACCACCAACTTCCAAACTCCGGGCTACTTATACTGGAAAATTCCTGATGCAACAACCCAATACCACTTTGCCCGACCTGGGAGTCGAACCCAGGACCTCATGGTGAGCAGTTGCGCCTCAACCGCTAGACCAACGACGCAGTCAAAACAACACGAAAACAGTACGAAAACCTAAATTTAGAAAAACAATAATGCAGAAGATATCTTCCCTCCTTCTTCAATTCATCTATTTTCACTTACGATGCTAAATCTTCGATAAGTATCTTAGAATATTTTGCCACAATTGTTTTCTTGCGTTTTCCCTGTCTACCCTCATTAGGGCCCAGACAGACAAGTGACATTTTCATCGTCAGTAGTTGACATGACATAATGTGTCGCGCCCTTAGTTCGTCTTTCTTCTCTTATTTGGGTTTTCCGGTTCTGCGTTTTGGTGGAAAAAGTTATTACACCGGGATAAAATATAAAATTGTGCGGTTTAACCTATATACTTAGAAAATGTCTCATCTCATCAGTGTTTCTTTTGTACACTAGTGAATTGGAAACTACATAGAAAATGTAAGAATCTTTATAATTTATCCCGGTCGACTTCCAGTGTAACCGGATCCAACTGAACACCAGTATTACACATGGAGAGACTGATTACAAGACTTCCACGACCCAGTTACAAGGTATCACGATATCCCGTCGGGGCTGCGGATTATCGAAAGAGATGACGTGGCCTCGGCACTAGGGGGAAAAAGGAACATGGGTTGGTTTTTAGTCAGTAGAAGTCCGACACTCCCCTTCGCTCTGCCCAATTCATTTGATTTTGACTGGCCTGTTGGTCTAGTGGTTAGTGACCCTAACTGCTATGCCGGAGGTCGTGGGTTCGATTCCCACCCAGGACAAATGTTTGTGTGATGAGCACGATCATTTGTTCTGTGTCTGGGTGTAATTTATCTATAATATGTATGTATTTAGAAATATATAAGTATGTTTATCAGTTGTCTAGTACCCATAACACAAGCGCTGCTTAGCTTGGGACTAGATGGCGTTGTGTGATAGTTGTGGAATATTAAAAAAAAAAAAAAAAAAAAAAAAAAAAAAAAATTGATGATTTTCCACCCACCAAAAAAAAAAGGTAAGTATCACGAAATGTCTTGGTATGACTGTAATAGGGCATTTCACCAAGAAATCGTATTAGTCCGTCTGTTAGATTATCGAAAAATATTAATAAAAATTGACGAAAATAAAACGTGTCAAATATCATAAGTTGGGGCTTGTGACGTCATTTTTTGGTAAAAAATGTACCAAACTGTGACGTCACCGGATTTTTCGAAGCACTGTATTGTCTTCATTTTATGTTTACGTGAAAAAAGAATAAATGTGTGTCCAATATTTTTTGGAAATCTATCTGATGGACTAATTCGATATTTTTTGTCAACTACTAGTCCGGTCAATATAGACATTTGAAATAACTATAATTCCCACAGAGCCAAATATTGGTGGAGAGCTGGGGTATACCATTACAAACAAAGCCTTAAAAAACCCCATCGATCCTATGTGTGCTACAAAAGTTATTCGGGGTCAAAGGTCAAAATTCGAGGATTTTTGAATTTTTCTCGAAAACGGTAAGTTTTACCAAAAGAAATCTCAACCCAAAGTTGTAGATCATAAAATTCTCTACAAAAATGTTCTACATTATTATTTTCTAAGAGTTACCATTCCTGAGATATCGCGATTCTAACAGTCACATTATTCTTCACTACATAGTATAAAATAAAGTCGCTTTCTCTGTCCCTATGTCCCTTTGTATGCTTAAATCTTTAAAACTGCGCAACGGATTTTGATGCGGTTTTTTTAAATAGATAGAGTGATTCAAGAGGAAGGTTTATATGTATAATAACATCCATTTGCACCCGTGCGAAGCCGGGGCGGGTCGCTAGTTATGTATAAAAGCGAAAGGTAACTCACTCCTCACGAGATCTCGAAAACCGCTGGACGTATAAAGATGATTTTTGGACAGGAGGTAGTTTATAGTTAGTAAACGTCCGCTAAGAACGGATTTTGCGACAGGGCCGTATTAGGGTGATCTTAGGGCCCTCGCAAGTTTGTATGAAAGTCCTTCATTTTTTGTGCTACAATCTTGATTTTTGGCAGAGACGTAGTTTATAGTTAGTAGACGTCTGCTATGCATTAATTTTCTGACAGGGCTGGATTAGGGTGGTCTATGAGCTTTTGCAAGTTCTGATTCATACAAACTTGCGTGGGCCCTTAGACCACCCTAATCCGGCCCTATCGCAAAATCCGTTCTTAGCGGACGTCTACTAACTATAAACTACCTCCTTGCCAAAAATCATATTTATACGTCCAGCGGTTTTCAAGATTTCGTGAGGAGTGAGTTACCTTTTGCTTTTATATAAAGGCTCTTAGAATCGCGATATCTCAGGAATGGTAACTCTTAGAAAATAATAATGAACGGCATTTTTGTAGAGTATTTTAAGATCTGCAACTTTGGGTTGAGGTTTTTTTTATTAAAACTTACCGTTTTCGAGAAAAAACCAAAAAATCTCAAATTTTGACCTTTGACCCCGAATAACTTTGGTAGCACACATAGGATCGATGGGGATTTTTAAGACTTTGTTTGTAATGGTATACCCCAGCTCTCCACCAATATTTGGCTCTGTGGGAATTATTGTTATTTCACCACTACTTTTATGTCTAAATTGACCGGACTATACCCTATGACGGTCAGAATAAAAATGCTTACCGAAACTCGGAGGGGTCTCGGTATGTTATGGATAGTACGCCATTCATGGACCGACGTCAGCAATCGTTGCTAACCTAGAAGATCGAAATGTGCAACCACAAGCCCTTCTAGTAAAATTTAGTAATTTTGTACATGCTCAAACAAAACAGGTATTATAAAGATTATGCAAGCCATGAAGTTGAAATGCAGCGGTAGGTACCTAAAAAGTATAAAATTGATTAATTATTATAATTTAAAGCAATGAGCAGAGCTGATGGGCAGGGCACATTGCTCGCAGAATGGATGGCCGATGGGGCCGAAAAGTTCTGGAGTGGCGACAGCGAATCGGAAGACGTTGCGTTGGAAGGCCTCCCGCTAGGTGAGCCGATGACCTGGTGAAGGTTGCGGGGATCCGTTGGATGCGAGACGCACGGAACCGGTCAATGTGGCGACACCTGGGGGAGGCCTATGTCCAGCAGTGGACGTATTTTGGCTGAAATGATGATGATGAAAGCGATAAGTGTGAGCTTTTTCGTACAGCACTTTTAGGCACATGCAATACGAAAACACAAGGAAACTGAATTTTTTTGTTCATATTGTTACGACGGTCATCTAGAATCTTCGAGAAACCGCGCTAATAACTGTGTAGTACCTAGAAAATACGAGTTCATTCTTTTAGGTACCTATTTCCGTAGTAGGTATAGAACTTACATTGTATTCAAGGTCAGGCGCCGGGAGTCGCCGGCAGTTGTCATTGTAATTTCGACCGTATGCCGACGGCGTAATGTAACTTCTTCCTTGTCGGTTCTTTTATCTTTAAGTTTATTTTTTGTTAATGTTTTTTTGTAGATGCTTTCTTGAATAATAGAGAATTATCTCGAATATCTTTTGTTTGCTGGGGTATAAAAGGACCGATTGAGGACGAAGTGAGTTAGTTCACTTTTAAGCGAGACAACGAAAGGTTCGAAGAGTTATCTAGTGCGACAAAGTGTTCAGTAGTGTATTGCGATTGTGAATAAGTGTATTGTGACTTTATTGAGTAATAAAGTTAATTCGTGTGTTTAATTGGTAGTGTTTTTATTTATCCCATACCCAGCTCGTAACAATTTGGTGTCAGAAGTGGGATAAATAATGCCGATTCTACCGAAGGACGACACGGATAGTATCCGTACGAGGAGTCAGCGGCAGCAAGGTATGGACCAAAGGCGATTTGGAGACTCCCCGACACAGACACCGGGCGGTGTCCAGCCTACGTCAGAGCCAGTCGCTGGCTCATCTGGCGTTTCTCCAGTATCAGCAGTGCCAGACATGTCTGCCTTAATGGCGCTGCTGCAAGACCAGGCACGTCGTCAAGAGGAGCAAGCTCGCCAGTTGCAGGAGCAGCGGCAACAAGATAAGGAGGAGCAAGCTCGCCTTCAAGAGGAGCAGGCTCGCCGTCAAGAAGAGCAGGCCCGTCGGTTGGAGGAGCAGTTGCAACGGGACAAGGAGGAACAGGCTCGCCGTCAAGAGGAGCAGGTCCGGCGCCAAGAGGAACAGATGCTCCTGATAAAGGATCTTCACGCATCAGTTGGCAAAGAGCTGAGCGTGATGAAGGAGCAGGTACAGCAGCACGACAACCGTATCGCAAAGGCCGAAAATCAGATCGCCGATGTGAAGAAGGCCTTAAGTGAAATTAAGGTTGGAGACGGGTCTGTAACTTCAGTGATTGCTGCACCTTCAGTACGCGGGTTTAAAGTGCCGCCATATGACGGAACATCTTCGTGGTCGGCCTATAAAATCCAATTTGAGGCCGTTATGAAGGCGAATGGGTGGACCAAAGGGCAAGCCTTGACCGCGCTCACTTTGGGTCTCCGAGACCAGGCCCTTACCATTCTTGAGGCACTCGGCAAGGATGTGACCTACGAACAGCTGCTGGAGGCATTAGAGTCCAGATATGGCGACGCGCACCTGGAGCACGTTTTTCGTGCTAAGTTAAGGGATCGTGTTCAACGTAGTGCTGAGAACTTACAGCAGTGGGCTCTGGAAGTTGAAAAGCTGGTTCGGAAAGCATACCAGTCCGCCCCTGCACTTATTGATGGAAATCTGGTACAGGCGTTCATCGATGGAATACGCGACTTGGAGGTTAGAGCCGCTGTGAGACTCGGACATCATAAGACGCTGAAGAACGCCTTAGCACATGCTCTGGAAGTAGAAGCAGTGAGACAAGACCATCGAACACACTACGTCAGAGGAGTTGTGGCATCACCTACAGACGACCGTCCGCAAGGGTACAGTCCCAGCTGCTACACCGGTAAAGAAAGCGATCATCTCCGCTCAAGCTGTCCAAAGCAAGTTGTGGTAACACCTGTACATCAGCGTCCGCGAAAGTACAGCCCTAGGTGCTACGCTTGTGGAGAAAGTGGCCACCTACGGCCGAATTGTAAAAAGCGACGCACACCGAGGGAAGACCGATCACAGCGGGAAAAGGCGACTGATATGACTGCCCAGCAACAGTGGAGAACTCGCGGTAACAATGATGAACTTTCTAGGCCTTGGCGTGAAGACTGTAAGCAGAGTTCCAGACAAGAAACTAAGGAAGTTGTGTCTGTAAGGAGGCTGAGAACAGATCTCAGCGACGAATGGAAGGAAACCATACAGCAGGCTCAGCAAAGTGACTCAGATATCAAACCGATCTTCGAGTGGATCAAAGCTGGTGGTCCGAAGCCCAAGTGGAGTGATGTGGCTGCGATGAGTTCCATCACGAAGAGTTATTGGGCACAATGGAACAGCTTGGTGATCCAGGATGGAGTCTTGTGCCGTAAATGGGAAAACGCTCGAGGGGACAGCTGTCATCTACAAATGGTTGTCCCTAAAGCTAAGGTACCGGATGTTTTACGGCTCTACCATGATGGATGCTCAGGAGGACATATGGGTGTGAAAAGGACTCTACTGAAGATCAGAGAGCGCTTTTACTGGATCCACTGTCGAGATGATGTGGAGGACTGGTGTCGCAAATGTACCAGCTGTGCGGCTGTGAAAGGACCTCACACGCGAAGCAGAGGTGCATTAAAAGTGTACAACGTGGGAGCCCCCTGGGAGCGGATAGCACTGGACGTTGCGGGACCATTTCCAGAAAGCGATAGTGGAAACAAGTACTTCATGGTTGTCATGGACTACTTCACAAAGTGGCCAGAAGTCTTCGCCATTCCTAACCAAGAAGCAACAACAGTCGCGGATAAATTGGTTCAGGAAGTCTTCTGTCGTTTTGGAGTACCCTTAGAAATTCACAGCGATCAAGGAAGGAATTTTGAATCGCAAGTCTTTCAGGAGACTTGTCGATTGATGGGTACACACAAAACCAGGACCACCTCTTACCACCCACAATCTGATGGAATGGTGGAACGATTCAACCAGACGTTGGAAAGATATCTGGCAAAAGTTGTGGAAAACAGGCAAAGGGATTGGGACAAGCACATACAGCCGTTTCTTCTGTCCTATCGGAGTGCAGTTCACGAAAGTACGACTGTAACTCCAGCCTTTGCAAACTTTGGAAGGGAATTACGGTTGCCGGCAGATTTAATTACTGGAACCCCCCCGGATGTCCCACGCAGTGTAACGGATTACGCGAATGATCTGCGTAACAAGTTAAATGATGTGTATGAGCATATCAGGCAATCCGGACAACAGATGTCTGAGAAGATGAAGACCCGTTATGACCGGAAGGCGAACAGTAGTGGTTTCGACGAAAATTCGCTGGTGTGGTTGCATAACCCAGTGCGGAGCAAGGGAAAGTCTCCGAAATTGCAAGCAAAATGGGATGGACCATACCGAGTTGTGACCAGGATCAACGATGTCACCTACAGAATACAGAAGGGTCCGCGAGGTGCGCCTAAGGTTGTGCATGTGGACCGACTGGCGCGATATTACGGGACTAATGATGCTCGGGACGAGCATGTCTAAGGAGGGGGCAGTGTTACGACGGTCATCTAGAATCTTCGAGAAACCGCGCTAATAACTGTGTAGTACCTAGAAAATACGAGTTCATTCTTTTAGGTACCTATTTCCGTAGTAGGTATAGAACTTACATTGTATTCAAGGTCAGGCGCCGGGAGTCGCCGGCAGTTGTCATTGTAATTTCGACCGTATGCCGACGGCGTAATGTAACTTCTTCCTTGTCGGTTCTTTTATCTTTAAGTTTATTTTTTGTTAATGTTTTTTTGTAGATGCTTTCTTGAATAATAGAGAATTATCTCGAATATCTTTTGTTTGCTGGGGTATAAAAGGACCGATTGAGGACGAAGTGAGTTAGTTCACTTTTAAGCGAGACAACGAAAGGTTCGAAGAGTTATCTAGTGCGACAAAGTGTTCAGTAGTGTATTGCGATTGTGAATAAGTGTATTGTGACTTTATTGAGTAATAAAGTTAATTCGTGTGTTTAATTGGTAGTGTTTTTATTTATCCCATACCCAGCTCGTAACAATATGATGGATAGGGGCTGTGATTTTGCATACAAATCCCCTATTTCCTTCCTGATTACTGCATGTAGAGCAATAATTTTCTACTACGGTCTACTGACACGTCCCCAGCATTTTCTGTTTTTCAGCAACTAAATAGTAAAGAACCCTTCAAAACTGACAAAAATGCCCCATTTTTATTCTAGAAACTCTCACAAAGGAAGTGAGGTGTAAGCTACCACACGGACAGACATAGGGTAAATCCGGGATAGATGCCGCAGTTGGATAGGTGCCCCATTTTCGAAAAACCCAACTTCGCGAAATTGCAACGCAGAGTTAATAGTCTAAAAATAGACCGAGTGCGCCCCACACCTAAATGCCCTGCAGACCATCGCACAGGATTGACGTGTTTAGCTTGTGCATGCGATAATTTCCACGACGAACACGACGAACGTTTCAAAGTTGTTAGATCAACAAAAACGGGTCATATTGCTAGTAAAAAGATTAAACTAATTACATTCATGGAAATTCTTCATCAAAAACGTACAGTTTAAAAATTATGAGGCCTTTTCAAAAAGTGGGGCAACTATCCCGGGTTTACCCTAGAGCGAATAGACAGATGTCACATGTCTTCGTATGTTCCGTTCTGTAGTCGACGCCGCGCGCCGGTTTCCTCGAACGTTTAAATATAATTAAAATAATACCTATTTAAATAATACTTGGGCATTTCTCTACTAACTGGAAAATCACTGTCCCAAGCTAATTTTACGTTGTGAAACGTAATACTTCTCAGATAATTGTATCAATAACGACATAGTATTACGTATTCTTGGAATGCAACTGCGTATTCAGCAATTTAATAATGTAATATTTGAGAAAATGAACCTCAAACACCTCAAAAAACAGTCCTCTGGTGCGTCCCTATTCCAGAATTACAAATCTTGTAACAAATATTTCTTTTTTTGCTGTTGATAACTGAATAAAAAATATCCAAATACATTACACATAACAGTAAGCATCTAATACATAGCAATTATATTTTTACGATTGAAATTAAATCAAAATATCTATGTGCGAATGCTGTCCTCAAATTATTGAAACAGTCCCCTGTTAAAATTTGAACACCACGCTGAAGTCAAATTTTGTTTTAGCGTGATGCATTTAGATCGTGATACAGAAAGTAATTGATGTGAATTTTGTGCAGTTGTGGAGCTAAGCGAGAAACTGCCATTTTTTTAGTGCTACGACAGCGTCTGTAGGTGAACTACACATCCAAGACCGTTACGTAAACAGTCCCCTGGCTAGCTTATTTTATACTATTTTAAGAGTTAAAATTATGAAAATTTGTTAAAAAGAATTGATTATCTAGGATGTAGCCACATCTGTTTGGTTAATCTGGTAGGTTTAAATGATTTTGTTTTATTAAGTATTCATGTAAAAAAAACAGTCCTCTGGTGAACAGTCCCCTGTCATTTTTTAAAATGAAAAAAATATATATATTACGAATTACAAAGAAAAATAAAGACTACAAGTATTTTTGATTATAAGGGGCCTGTTTTTCTGTACAAAAGTAGAGAAAAACAGTCCCCTGTCACGGTTTGCTTAGGACAGTCTTGTATGGACGATTTTCCAGTTAGTGGAGAAATGCCCACTTGACTAACATAACATCACACCTGTAATCCCCGAAAAGTTAGGCAGAGGTGTACCAAATAGTACCTACACACACATTATACTTGAATACTGAGACAAATATAGACAACAAAGTAAATAGTTTCATATTAAAAATGTTATTTATTTGGTAATAACATTACTAAAATAGATACAGTTTGTTGATAACGTGCCCTTGACAGTACGATATCAATATCTTGTAATGTTAATGTACTAAATATTAATAGTTAATCTCGTTTTCTTTTAATTGACGCATTATCGAAATGTCTTTGTTATGTTTTAATTAAATTAGCGATCAATGTTAAGGTTCACTTGCATCACTCTAAAAGTGTTTATCGCTAATCATATTTAAAAGATCATTGTGCGATTACGGTTGGTCGTTTGCTCGAATTCGATTGTCAATGGAATTGACCAAATAATCTGACAGTATGACTGCATGGAGCCCTGTATTTGTTCGGGCACCTTCGACCACTCGGCGGTGTTCGGCTGCTGTCGGATGGCGGCGGGCGGCGGCGGGTGGCGGAGAGAGGTGCGGCGCGCGACGTGCGGGACGCGGGCCCCCGGCCCACTTCGCTACCGATCTCCCTAGACGACGCGCGCGCATATTTCTTTGTTTACCAACCATTTTAATTCATTTTATTGTACCTATTTTGGATTACACATATCGTACATTACAGTCCACTGCGTTTTAAATCTAGTCCTTAGTTAGGTCCCTAACAGTATTCTTTCTCCTTCTGATACTTTTACATGTA
The DNA here is from genome assembly GCA_949316265.1 of Diarsia mendica. Taxonomy (NCBI): domain Eukaryota; kingdom Metazoa; phylum Arthropoda; class Insecta; order Lepidoptera; family Noctuidae; genus Diarsia; species Diarsia mendica. Next base: position 19,209,367 of record OX438900.1, on the reverse strand, counting down.
CAGTCACCTGCAAAATTGCATGGATACTTTTAGCCTTTATTACTTGTGAATAGAGTTCCAAAATGTCCATGCATTTTTGAAGGGAAGATTCACCCATTACGTTCTTAGTTTCCTTTGTGCCTCGTAAAGCACATTACGCTGTTAGCCCCTAGTTTGCAAGTTTCCCGACTGACATTTATAGATCTTAGACAGTCGTTACATGTAGTCAATGGCCCGAAAGTCTGTCAATCAGCCTTACCAAAGGAATCTTATTACCTACCTTAGTAACTGGGTTGTGGAGGTCGGATAGGCAGTCGCTCCATGTAAAATACTGGTACCGATTCAGGTGCATCGGGTTAGGCTGGAAGCAGACCCCAACATAGTTGGGAAAAGGCTACTTATGATGAGTAAAGATTAACATTGAATGCATTATCCACAAGTTACTTGCTTTCCTGAAATTTAGAATTGGCTTATAAAGAGAGCATTTATGCTGATCGAGCATTTAATCGATGCTGATCACTATGTCATAACACCTATGATCCACCTGAATGTAAATGAAAATGAATTGATCTTTAAATAATGTTAGCTTCTAACCTTGGTTTAACGAAGTCTGAAAACCCGAAATCCTGTCGGTCATTAAAACGACAGGGTATCGATGTCTTCCAATTAATATATCGTGAAGGTCAAAACTAAACGGTAGACGTTTCTCATCAAATGAAAAAGCATTATATCTTGTTAGGTTTGAACTTAACATAGAATAGATGAGACCAGGCTTTTGTTTAACAAAAAACCAAGTTTTAGAACTGAGCTAATATTTTTCTGTGAAAGAAAATCAGTCACTTTTTTTTTTACCTTTAGGGCTAAATTTGGAACCCAAGCCGACCATAACTGGGGTAACGACATGGCGTAATTTTTTATTTCTTTTTAGTACACACGGCGAAAAATTGCACTATAAATTTCCAGCATAAAAATGCCTCGCTTTGAATATATTTTTCGTACAATGAGAGATCCGCATACACTTACTTTATTTGGCTTGATTGATCGCCTTTTGTTTTAACGCATCGTTGAGATATGTTTTTACATTTACGAAGGCAAACCCGGAGACAAAACGTAGTCTTCAATAAAGAATTAATCTTGACACAAAAAGAGTTTTACAAAAGAGATTTCCAACGAATTCCCCTAATGCAGTTAAGAGTGGAATTAATAGTTCAATCTCGTAGTCAAGACGACGATCGATGAAGAACTCTCAGTTCAATCTGTGGCCCAAGGAGTCTAGACTATCGAATCAGACTGTACTTTAATAAATCCTCCTTGATTTATTCTGGAAGCCATCTAAGAGATATTTCTTTGTTAAATTGTGTGATTTTTCTTTCATGTTATTGTAAAGAAATTAATGAAGGGGATTCTTTTGATTGTTAAAAGGCATTAGAAACTATTTGAAATACTCGAATTGATCGATGTTATAATATGGATTAGCATACATTGACTTCAATCCTCTATTGCCATTGCGGGAATATCCTGGATAAGGTTTACACAAGGTTCATGTGAGTTTCAATGTTTGTAAACGCACCCACGATACACGAGAAATTCCTAGTGTGGGGCAACGTTTTTCTAAAAGAAGAAAGAAAGAATGCAAGCAGCAGTGGGTGAAGTCGGGCGATGATGATGATGAACTTCAATGCTATTTATTATCATGAGCTTGGGGTCCTAGAATCGATTTTTAGGTCAGTATGGGGTTTTTGTTTGTCTGCACGGCTGGTTTAGATAGCACCATCCATCCTCATACACCCATCGACTGACGAAATCGTGACGAAATCGTGACGAAATCGTGACGAAATCGTGACGAAATCGTGACGAAATCGTGACTTTTTTCTTTCTTTTGTTTTTGCAGAGGGTCTGTCAATTATCCATGTCATCCAATCTCATTTGAGTCAAGGAACCTTTTTACTCGACTGCAAGGAAAGGGTTATGTTTTTTGCCTCTATGATAATCAAGTTTCCTGTTGCCAAGTCAGTACTAGTAAATCAAGTACAAAATGCATCGGAAACACATAACTTAACAAGATAATAATTATCTTCTATCTATATATATAAATAAAGAGAGGTGTCCTGACTGACTGACTGACTGACTGACTGACTGACTCATCAACGCCCAGCCCAAACCCTTGGACCAAGAAAGCTGAAATTTTGCACAGAGGTTCCCTTTATAATGTAGACAAGGAATAAGGAAGGATTTTTCGAAATTCAACCCCTAAGGTAGTTAAATAGGGGATGAAAGTTTGTATGGAAAATCGTCATTTTCACGCGGGCGAAGCCGCTGGCAAAAGCTAGTTAATAATAAAATTAATACACGTAAGTGTGTCAATAAGTACTTGATGTGTTGAACACGCGTGTCGTAATAGCGTGGGGAGTGTAAAGATCACACAATCATCTCAGATACTGGCAGTTGCTAAGTCTTTCTGTATCTCACTCAAGTAACCTGATAAGAAAATGTAACCTCTTTTCTTCTCTCTTCTTCTGGGCACATTCTTTCCATCATAGACCTCATCTGTCGCTTTCCATCACGCCTGGTCGAGGTTAAGAGCAGGTCTACTTCGCAATAGTCATGTTACGATAAATTTTAACAAAACTGCAGACTTCGCCAGTCTTTGGTCAACTTGACCCGCTTGCTACTGGGCCCACATTAAAATTATGAAAAAAAAAGAGAATGTGGCACTCGGAGACTGCCGCGGTAAAGCTATTGCACTATTGCATAGCATTTTTTATCAATTATTTATTTTGACAACCTCAGTAATTGACAACCTTGTTATTTTCCGTAACCATAGCAACCTGGTTGAAAATATTTTCGTTACGAAATTTTTGAATTCGGCTCCGACACATGGGCGAAGACGGAACATGGGTTTGGTTTTTTGTCAGTAGAAGTCTGACACTCCCCTTCGCTCTGCCCAAGAGGGGGGTTATTCGATGATTTTCCATCCACCAAAAAAAAAAAGGCCCGCGATACAAGCTATGCAATAGCTTAAAACTGGACCCACTCGAAATGGACCCGCAGAATAAGTCGAACCAAAATCGTTCGGTTCGACTTATTCTGCGGGTCCATTTCGAGTGGGTCCAGTTGACCAAAGACTCATGGTATTGTTGTTGTATTTCATAAGGAAGTGACTCCTTTCAAAAGTCGGCCCTTGGTAGCACAAATAAAAGGTAAAGTAAAGTGTGTATGTAAAAGTACGCGTGACGATCAATCAAGTTTATGCGGATCTCTCTCATACGGGAAATCTATACAAAGCTAGACCATGTTATACTGGTAACTTACAGCTGGATGTGTCGCCATTTGTATAGTCGACCAAGAAATTGGTTTACCACTTTTGATGCCATCTCCCAGTAACATAATTATTCGCTAAGGATGACAGATTGACAGATTCTGATCTGACGTGAAAATAGCACTTGATGTTTTGTACGTGCAAATGATATTCAACCTTAGAGTGGTAAACCAATTTCTTGGTCGACTATACATAGTAGAGGGTTTCACACAGGGCATTCTCTCCATGTACACACACACACAACCAAGGTAAACACAGACTGCATAGATATCCCGTTCCCGTCGGGGCTGTGGATTATCGAAAAGGATAACGCGGCTCCGACACAAGGGCGAAGAAGGAACATGGGTTTGGTTTTTAGTCAGTAGAAGTCTGACACTCCCCTTCGCTCTGCCCAAGAGCGGGGGGCGGGTTATTCAATGATTTCCCACCCACCAAAAAAAAAAAAAGACTGCATAGATATAAAACAAGAGGAAATGAAATGATCCTACATTGAGCAGTTGGAAAAATCTGTTCTTTAAAGAAACTTTTGTTTGTTTTCTAATTCGATAATGACCTCTATATTTTGTAATTAGCAGTTAGACGCCATTGTTTTAGGTTCTAATAATATTAATACACAACCAGGTGTGATACTACTTTCTAGATAACCGGGTCAATCTTAATCTACAAACAAAGGTCTACCCAGTATCGTTAGTACATAATTACTTATTCTATCGCACTCCAGGTAAGTGATTAACGCAAACCCAAACGTGTCCCACTAACATTCACAGACTAACTATAAACATGGTTTACGTCCAGTAGCACCATCTTCAAGTAATGATGCTCGTTAAAATAATTTATGCTGTATTGCTGTGACATAAAGTTTATATGAGATTGATGTAAACTATTTAAATAGACGTGTGGTTGTCATGTTCTGTAGGGATGGGACGTGTGATTGATGTGTGGTTAATTGATACCGGGAATGGTGGTATCGGTATTAATTGATTAATGGTGGTTTCAGTTACGGTGTCTGTTAGAAATGGTAAAATAGAGTGCTTGCTTTTACAGTAATAACTTTTGTTTTGGAATAGGCTACATTAGTTTGTGTGGTGGCTGGGACAACTACCAGTCTAATAGTAAATTATATTTTACAAGGAGCGACTTACGCGCGAAAGAAAAAAATGTGTTTAGGACAAACAATAAAGAAATAGGTACCTACATAAGTATAAGTAAATAAAGGTAATAAAAGACATAAAAAAAAAACTGAAACGAATTGGTTCTGTATTATCAGACTGTGTTACTGGCTGATATGATAATTATAATAGGTCCTGTACCAAGCCAAACCCATATATCAGCATGGTGCTTATCTGACCTCCACAACTACCGTGAACAAACTGTGTTTTATTTTACAAATCAGATAAAGGAATTTATTAAATTTATTTTACAAATTGGAAGATAGAAAACATTATTTAGGTATAATGAGTTTCCAGTACGTTGATTTTGATGGGAAAATAATTACTAACGATTTGGTACCGTGGAAATAAAGTCTTGATGATCTTTAAACGTTTATAAACAGTAAGTATATTATACAGAATACACAAAAACATCGACATGGTATTTGAAACACTTACCTACTTTATCTTTTTAGAAGTTACAGATTGTTACCATTTATAACAAAATACACAACTTAATGAGAATTGTAATTTGAATAAAAATCTACTTATTATTGGTATGATCAAGTATAACGGCCCACAACTTAGGGCCCATTACCTAATATTAATGATAAGTACTTAGTATTTATCCGTGGTATTAGGCAACTGGGCTGGGCCTGTCCCAGTTGTGTACGCACCTTTATGCCTATTGCCCCTGTTTTTTTTCAGTCTTCTGCTGATATGGAGGGAAGTGGGAATTATGATTTTACTACTCCTCCACTATTATTTTCTGATTAATTTCGTTGCGGGATCCAATACAGTTAAATTGTTACTCTGGGCGCCCGAGACAATGAAACTCGATTCATCTATGGTCGAGCTTCATTGTCTCATCGATTTTCCAGTGGCCACCACTTATGCTTCTAGCTTTCAGGAGTTGGAGCCACCAACAAAAAAAATAAAAAAAAGTTTCCTGTATACATCAGATTCTTAGGCAAAATACGTTTTTCCCAAGTTATGTTTTTACTAAGCCTTATTTACCACACCTACAAGAACCTTCTCCAAATTCTTCACTCAACTTTTATTTGTATCTTGCGAAAAATTGAGATATTCTATTAGGTTTTAGTGCCTAGATCGAGACGAAGGGTTAGAACACTGTATGGTATGAAGAAACTGAAATAGATACGGTTACCTTTCGGCTGAAAGGTAGGTAATGTTTCCAATATTTATGAAAGTAAATAATATATAGTATGTCTAGGCACGGTAGACGACTCTCTCGATCTTTAGCTATTGAAAAAAATTAATTTGATAATATCCGATAATATTATCAAATTAATTTTTTGAAAGAGTAATTTTTTTGTTTTTTTTTGGAGATTGGTAAATTATCAAATGACTCCTTCCGCTCTGGGCGGAGCGGTAGTGTCAGACTTGTACTGACTAAAAACCACCCATGTTCCTTCTTAGCCCTTTGTATCTCTTTCGATGGTGGATGGATGGTACACACACATACACTCTTCTAAATCAGAGTATTGAAATTACGATGCTGGTAAACATTTTATTGCATTACTAATCTACCATTAAAGTTTAATGACATTTCTATCTTAGGGCGCAGAATTTCATGAATAACTAATTTACTACCGTACTTTGTCTATCTGTTAAATCAGAATAATAAATGATGAGCAATGCTATGTAAGATTTCGCCCTATCCACAAGAGATTATGACACTGCTTTTCTTGTGGGATGTGGTTTGAGAACGCGTTTTATTAGCGAATGAAAAAATAAATATTTTTTGTCGTGGATACAATATGACGTGCATACGAAAAAAACAATAATTTGATTTGATTTGTAAGACCTACAGATATAGTTGTTCCGGGTCTGGGTATTTGTGTATGTATGTGAGTTTAGATGTTTGTGAACGCACCCACGATACAGGAGAAATTCCTAGTGTGGGGGCAACGTTTAAAAAAAAAAATGAAATGAATAAAAATACAACGCATAACAAATAATACTACAGGACGGAACAAACTACAAAGTTATCAGCTTGCACATAGTGACTGCGACCAGCAGGTTACCACCACACAACATGAAGCGGTGCTATTAACCACAGCACAGCCGGCGCTGGTTTCCAGTGGTCACCCGTGAAAAATGTACGAAAGCCAATTAGTAATTAGTAGTGATTGCAATTCGTAGTCTATTTAGGTACTAACAAATATTGTATTATATCATAATTTTATTATGTATGTTAGTCTGTAAGGTATTTATGTCGAATTGCGGAACCCTAAAATCTTAAGGCAATGACTATTATCTACCGCATTGACAATGACCTACCGCAGTGTGCCCGCCCTGGACCGTGCGAATCGCCTACTCAGCAATCTCATGGCGTGGGATTGTGCAATAGCAGTGATCGATATTGATTTAGTGTATTAGTGGATCACTCTTATTTCTCACATCGAACAATAGGGGATCGGACAAAAAAAACTAATTAGTCCGTCAGATAGATGTCCAAAAATTATTATTATTTTTTTTTTTTTTTTTTTAATAATATTCCACAACTATCACACAACGCCATCTAGTCCCAAGCTAAGCAGAGCTTGTGTTATGGGTACTAGACAACTGATAAACATACTTATATATTTCTAAATACATACATATTATAGATAAATTACACCCAGACACAGAACAAATGATCGTGCTCATCACACAAACATTTGTCCTGGGTGGGAATCGAACCCACGACCTCCGGCATAGCAGTTAGGGTCACTAACCACTAGACCAACAGGCCAGTCTTGGACACGTATTTTTTCTTTTTTTCACTTAAACTTAAAAATGAAGACGATAGATACAGTGCTTCGAAAACTCGTGTGACGTCATATGATAGTACATTTTGACGACACAAGTGACGTTTCAAGCCCCACTCCAAGATCCTTGACGCGTTTTATCTTCGTCATTTTTTATTGATTTGATAAAACAAAAAACACGTATTCAATATTTTTCGATAATCTAACTTACGGACTAAACAGAATCATATTATTTTGACCCAGTCCGATCCCCTATTGTCGCGTATCCTAGTTTTTTACCGATTGAATTGTAATCATTTTATTATATTTATTAAATTCTTGAAGCAAATTATATCGCTTTCATTTGTGTCCTCCTGCAGTCGAACGTAATTTATGGGCCAAAGTTGCCTGAAAATAAATGAATGTTGTTGTTGTTATATATCCTACGTAGATGGTCGCAAGACTAAACTACTATGTAGTTTCCGAGTAATTATTGTATGGTTTCCTACTCCACTACCATAAGGAAACCTTCTCACGATACAAATAAGGTTCCAAACAAAGCAATTAATTCCAAAATTTCCCCAATTTCAATACAATACGTACGTGCCATACGAATATGTTTCTAATTAACAACACCAAAATTTATTCGATGTCAAGGCTTTTCACTATTTTCCATTAGTTGCGAGTGACCTTCCATCGAGGCATATTTCACCAGCAAGGGCACCCAAACTATTACTTTTGACCTTAACTTATTGTTACAAATCTTGTTTTTGTACCTACCAAAGATTTATTTTAGGATTTATTGATACAGTTAAGCGGAGAAAGTATTGCTTACCAAAAAACTCTTAACAAGTCGAATGGGTCTTGCAAGGCTACTTTTTTCCATAATTTTTTTTTGGTCTTCCTCGTCGGTCTAGCGGTCGCTGATGATGATGGCAATAGGCTCGCCTCATGTTACATAATATACTGTCTAACCCTTCCAGGATTACAGGCGTGACGTTAGGGTAGATTTATTTAACGGAAAAGTATTGCTTACCCAAAAAACTCTTCTAAAGTCGAATGTGCCTTGTTAGACTACTTTTCCCTAAAAAGAGAGGACCGTATCAAGCTTTTGCGAAGAAAAAATTACGATAATATTCGATTATCAAGATCACTGGACCGATAAATCATCTATTTTTGTATGAAAGCGTCCGATATTTCACGATCGCAATGACAAATTTTCGTACAAAAGTATCCGGAACACAATGAGTAGGGTTTTCTTAAACCGGTCCCTATTGTTGGTAGCTCAATCGATTTATACGACGACTTAGCAAGACGTGACGGGCAAAAGAATATTTTGTAGAAGATCAATGTTCCATTATGTTTTATGGTGATTATATCCTAAAATGGTGACGGAAAATATTTTGAGGACACTGGTATGTCATGTCCTAGAGTCGAATGCTGAATGACGAATGTTATGTGACCTCCACCAGTCTGTATTTGTTCTATGATGATGGTGGGAAGGCCCAACACTCCTCACTTAAAAGGCTGCCCTCTTTATGCGCCAGCCTCCGCCTGAGACCTAGTAATGGAACCATAGACATAAGAACGGAACTATGTAATTTATTTATTCATCGGAGAATAAACATGTACAACACAGGATGAATATGATACATATTTTATTACGTTCCTAGCTTATGCCCGCCGGCTTCGCCTGCGTGGAGGTTCCGCAGGATAATCCTATGTATGTGTTAATAAATCCATGTTATAAACTATCTGGGTGCCTTTCATACAAATTCATATCCACAGATACTCGTAAGAATGGTCGCGTAAAAATAAACTCAATTACCTAATAAACTTAAAAACATATTCACCTACTAATAATTGGCAAAATGTCACCCCCCCCCGGTGTTAACTGAGAAAAAGACTTCCCATTTGTCCCCTCTAGTCAGTTTTCAAAGGGAACAGATGGCACAAATTGTCACCCCAGTGACAACTGGGAAGACGATTCCCAGCTGTCACCCCGGAGGACAGGGCTAGAGGGGACTATTGGGAATAATTCAATAATAACGTGTGAAACAAAGTAGGTAGAAGATTATGTATGCGATAAATTAAAGCCAAGTTAAAAATAGAAAATAGGTATTGGAGAAGGTCATGTATCGCTCGCTAGTAAATGAACTTTTTAATAAACTAGTTGCTCTTGCGACTTCTTTTGCGTGGAAATTTTTATGTGAGTGTGTGAAAAAAACTGGAAACTGGAACTGGACGTCTTTTTCTCTCAGTAGTTTCGAAGATAAGGGGGGGGGGGGGGGGCTTATCTTCGAAACACTGAGCCTATTTTTTTTTTATTTGGCCTAAAATGGTCGGACAGACAGACAGACACACGAGTGATCCTATAAGGGTTCCGTTTATTTCTTTTGAGGCACAGAACCCTAAAAAGTTAGCCTATGCCCTTCCCCGGGATATATATATCTCCTTACCAAACGTTACGGACCGATCAGCTGTTTAGTCCTGAAAAGGTAAAAAACAAACAAATAGAGTTACTTTCGCCTTTATAGTTTTGACTAGTTTAGAAATACCGAACTAAGTTTAAATAAGGAAGGAAGTAAAATGTAACTGAAATCGTAAGGTAATTAGGTCAAAGATTAAAATTAAGATACAGATAAAGAGCTGTGCTTTGCTTTTAAGGTCCCGATGTTGATATTTAGTCTATTTTATTATGCAAAAATTAATCTTTGATTTTCTTTATACTGGCAACACAGTCACTAACGTCACGTAACGTCAACCACAACGTTTCTTATAAAAGGGACGGTTGCCTTTACTCGAGCTCTCACTTCTATCTAAACTGTGCTAGGAGGCAGTTACTATAACCTTCCTTGTGGGTATTTTATATTTGAATAATAAACAAGTCAAAGTATTTAAATTCAAATTCAAATTGCTGCTGTTTTCTTGACACCCATTTCCTATAGGTTATGGGCCCAGGACTGCTTTGATATACTGTTGCGCTTACTGTGTGCTGGTTTAATACATGTGTATATTGAGTGCTTGTTAAAACACGTGTGTATAACAATCTGAAGACCAAGTGAAATATTAAACCTTTCGATGGTGAGAGGTAAAGTGTTTGGAAATTCCGTATTCAAGCGTTGTTAGCCGAGACGATGGCATCAAAGTTATCGACGATGAACCCATAATACGGTCAAAGGCTTGGGTGAAAAATAAGCGGATTGCGAAGAATGTAAATAGTGTAATCGTCGAGTATTTGGCAGAATCTTTCCTTGGTTTTGCTAAAAGACGATCTCAATGCAAGATTCTTCACGTCGAACCTAAAACTCAAAACTTCAACTAAAGAAACACAAAGCCTTAAACTAATAACCAACAAAAGTTTTAAGGCCAAGAAGAAATCCTTCTAGAAGTGTCACCATTATGGAGTCACATCAAATACCTACAAATGCAATTTTGATGCTACAATCCAATCAACAAAAAAACCTGCAGACAGATTCCGCAGAGTTCAAGCTGTGGAAATAACTCAGGGTGCTTCAAGTTCCAGTGAAGTTTCCGGCTTCGCATTTTTGTCCGGAAATTATGAAGGTGGCGCAGAAGAAAACCAAGTAACCTTCCCGCTAAATTCCAAGGCATCGGACCACATCATTAACAGGGAAGTCCTATCCTTTAACTTTAGAAATTTTATTAAACCGTTTAAAATGTTAGTTGCTAAACACGGTGATTTTTTTACAGCTACTGAGGACATTACAAGTTGTCAGCAATCCATGGTACTCTCATACAAGCTGCTGTCAGTAACCAACATGCAGCGTCCCGGATTGACCTTCGACATGCAGCAGCATGGAACCTGATACGTGGATCCACTGAGGCGCGAGGGTTGAATAAAAGAACAATCGATGAGTGAATAATAAAAAGAACTATATTTACTTTTGTACACTGATTACACTTTACACGCACAAACAAATAGCTTTTAAATTATATGAGAAACACCAACTTGATTTTTGATTTCTAGACAACAATTATACTGATTAAAAACATTGAATTTACTACTGAACAAAACAAGGATATAAGTAGGCTTGAGGACTTCTTGCTGAGAACTTTGTATGAAGACTGTGATGAGACTGTGTGCAAAAATGCCAAAAAGAGCCTCTTATATCCTTTTACATCTTAGCACAATTAGTGGCCCTCCTAAGACTCACTATAATTGAATTCTCCTATGTGAGGAGTGAAAGCGGGCATTTCCTCGCCTCCCAACCCCCCGTTCCTCACCCCTGTGACCTAATTCCAGTTGGACTCGCCCAACGAACCCGGATCTAGCGAACAATGGCGGCTCTCGACCAATCACAGGGTTTGTTGTGGTTAAGAGTTGGAACCTTGTCATGCCACCTCAGACAGCTTATTTAACGGGTTTCTAAAGTAAATAGCTGTTATTTCCTTTGTTTACATTATATAAAATGCTTATTATTGTGAAATATGATACTTTAAGTCACAATGTACCTATTTATACTGGTTTTAGCTATATATCTTCCTATTCTATTGAGATATAGCACTTTTTAGGTTTATCTCCTTATATATTTCCTACATAGAGATGATTTTATATAATGACAATGTTACCAGTACTTAGATATGGTCTTAACAAGACGACCGGTCAACAAAACTACCTATATTTTCTTATGTACTAGGGTAAAAAACATGATTTTCTTTATTTACACATTCTAGGACGCTGTGCTTCTTAACATTTCCACCCCCTGTAGAAGGGTTCATCCGACTACATTTCCGTCTGTAGGAAGCACAACTACCTTTACAACAGGTCGACGCAGGACCCCATGATTGGTTCTTATATCTACCACTCTTATTATAGAGTCCGCACCAGGATAGACACTTTTAATGATCCCTTTGGTCCACTGATTTCGTGGTTTACTACCGTCCGTAATCACTACCACGTCACCCACTTTCACATTTGGAACGTCACTTGTCCACTTGTTTCTTCGTTGAAGCGTCGGCAGGTACTCGCGCAGCCAGCGCCTCCAAAAGAGGTCGGCCAGCGCGTTCACCCGGCGCCATAGGCGGCGGGAATCCAGGTCGGCTTCATGCCGACGTGTGCACGGTGCATCTCCCGCGGCAGTGCCCAGCAGGAGATGGTTCGGTGTCAGCACCACAGGGTGCTCGATGTCGCTGCTCACGTAGGTGAGAGGCCGGCTGTTGACGATCAGCTCAGCCTCCGCAAGGAGGGTGTAAAGGACCTCCTCGCGAGGGGCACGCTCTCGTAGCGTCGCCTTTAGTGCGTTCTTGATGGAGCGCACCAGTCGCTCCCAGCACCCTCCCATGTGTGGGGAGGCCGGGGGGTTGAAGTGCCAGGCAATTCCACGCCCGACAACTTCACTTCTTAGCTTGTCGTGGTCCATGTCGCGCAAGGCAGCGCGCAGCTCAGCGTGTGCTCCGACAAAATTTGTGCCGCGGTCAGAGTACATGTCTGAAGGACGCCCGCGGCGCGCAATCAAGCGCCGCAAGGCAAGGATGGCTGAGTCGGCACTCAGTGATGCCGCCAGCTCCAGGTGGACGGCGCGGGTGGTGAGGCAAGTGAACAACACGCCCCACCTCTTCTCCCTGCGCCGACCGATGGCGACCTCCATAGGGCCAAAGTAGTCGACCCCACAGTGGACGAATGCTCTTCTTGTGACTTCCAGCCTGGCTGCTGGAAGGTCACCCATCTTGGGTGTCATCGGCTTGGCCCTCTCTAGACGGCACCGTTGACAGGCCGCGGTGACGGTCTTGACTGTCGACCGTAGATTAGTCACCCAGTACCTCTCTCGAACTCTGTTCACTACTGTTTCTTGATTTGCGTGCAGCGCCTCTACGTGGTACTTGAGTAAGAGACGCCGCGTGAGCGCATGCTTTCCATCTAAGATGATGGGATGACGCTCCCCGAAGTTGAGCTCGCTACAGGCGCCCAGCCTGCCGCGCACTCTCACCAGACCATCTTCATATAACATCGGGTCCAGTGCTCGTAGCTTGCTGTTGTTAGGTAGGGGGCGTGCCTCTCGCAACGCCGCGATGTCAGCTGCGTAGCTCTCTGCCTGCGCCAGGCGCAGGAGGCGCAGCTCGGCCTCGTGCTGGTCATCTGTCGATATTGTGGATGACTGACGCCGCTTGCGACATTGTTCTGTAAAAATGTGTACACGCGCCATGACATTTAAGGCGCGCGTCCAGGTGGGCAGCCTCTCGTACTGCAGCAGCGGCTCAGCTTGAGCTGCAATAGTGTGCACGCGCTGCACTCTCTCCAGGTCCTGTTCTGCCACCATGTCTAGGTCGGTGTCAGCTGGCCACTGCTCCTGGGGACAGCGAAGAAAAGAGGGACCCGACAACCACTCATTACTATTGTTAGGCCATTCCATCCGGGTAGCCTTGTCAGCTGGGTTCATCGACGACGGAACCCAGCGCCAGTTGGCCCTCTCTGACCTCCTATCTATCTCAGCTAGACGATGTGACACGTACCTTTGAAATTCTAGTGCATCTGAATTTATCCATTTTAGAACAGTTTTACTGTCTGTCCATAGATGCACACTATTAACTGTTGTACCTAACTCTTTTATAACTGTGTCTGCTAGTCTACAGGCTAACACAGCTGCTTGTAACTCTAGCCTTGGAATGGATGTTACCTTCTGTGGCGCTACTCTAGCCTTTCCCATTACTATAGCGACATCCCTATTTCCTTCTGAGTTAGTCCCTACTATATAGGCTACTGCCGCATAAGCGGACTCACTAGCGTCGCCGAACACATGTAATTCTAGGTGACCTAACTGTAACCCATACCACCTAGGAATAGTTACATCTTTAAGATATTTCAGATTATGTAACCATTCAAACCATATTTTGGCTTCTGTGTCTTTTAATTTCTCATCCCATTGAATACCCGTGTGCCATATTCTTTTCATGAGGATGCGTGACTGTATGACACACGGATACAAGAAACCTAAAGGGTCAAAGATCGACATTATAAATCTGAGAAATTCCCGTTTTGTTGGAACCACGTGTCCCTCTACGATGGTTTTAGGCAATCGTTTAAAACTCAAATCGAAAGCTAACTCGTCTGTGTTCGGTGACCAAATCATTCCTAATGTGCGTTCTGTAGCACCTTCGCCCTTATCCAAAGAGACTCTATCAGGTATTTCTGTACTCAGTCTGTCGCGCAGCTCAGGAGAGTTAGTCACCCACCCCCGTATATTAAACCCGCCTTTGGCGTGAATGTGAGTGACACTCTCAATTAACTCGTTCGCCTGCGCAGCAGACCAAGTACTATCTAGGTAATCGTCCATATAATGTTTTTCATGTATGGCGGCTACCGCTTCGGGGTACAATTCTTTATATTTACTAGCATTTTTATTTAAAATATAAATTGCAGACGTAGGTGACGACACTGCCCCGAATATCATTGAATTCATGACATACACATCAGGTTCCTTTTTATCATCAGCTGACCAAAGAAACAGCTGTGCCCCTCTATCTTGTTTTCTAATAAAAACACGTAGGAACATGTCAGCTATGTCACCAGTGAAGGCAACAGGCCCTAACCTGAATTTAAACAGCACGCCTAACAGAGAGTTGAGCAAGTCGGGCCCAGACAACAAATTGTCATTCAAAGACGTCCCATTGTAGCTAGCTGCGGCGTCGAAGACCAATCTCAACTTTCCCGGCTTGTTTGGATTCGTTACCCCGAAGTGGGGTAAATACCATACCGAATCGGACTTGACGTCGCCTTCTACTTTACTTGCGTACCCTTCTGCTATCAATCTATCTATTTGAGCTGTATAAGCTGATGCGTATACAGCGTCTTTACGTAAACGACGCTCTATTCCCGCTAATCGTTGACGTGCGTAATTATAGTTGTCAGGCAACTGAAAGTCGTCCCGACGCCACAACAAACCTATTTCCCATGCGCCGCTCTCTGTTTGACGGCTAGTAGAATCTAGAATAGCCTTAGCTCTTTCTACGTCTTTGTGCTTTCTAGGCACTTCCGAAATTCCTATAGCTTCTAGCTCAAACTGTTTTTTAACTAACTCATGTAAGTCTATTGTTGATTCCACTACACAATTCAAAGAATGCTCATTGTTATCTGAGTAGTTTCCTACAGGTCCGTGCACAACCCACCCTAGACTGGTCAAAGAGGCAACTGGCTTACCGGATTTCCCTCGGCGAGTCTCCTGGCTGGTCAGCAGCTCCCAGTTGTCCTGACCCAGCAATAGCAGTGGTCTGGCTCCTCTCATTTCCTCACAGCCCAGGTCTCGAATGTGGGCATGTTCTTGAATCACTGCGGCGGGCACTGTTTGCGCGGGTAAGTCTAGACTTTTTAAAGTACGACACTTCACTTTATGTGTTTGCCCGTTTGGTCCACGCACTGACACACTAATTATTTTTGACGAATTGTCCACTATTTCTTGGCCGCGCGCACTGTGTAAAGTTAGCGGCACTTGTTTACCACTAATATTTTTAGCTAACGAGTCGTCTATCAGTGAGACGGTCGCCCCGTCATCCAGTAGGGCATAACAATGATTTTCTACACCGTTCACTGTTACACACACAGGCATTATCTTCAGTAACGCCTTCCCAGTGTAGTCACTAACATTCGTGACGCTCTCGCTCTCATTTTTCTTATCAGCATGCAACAATGTGTGATGAGCATAATTACATGACGCGCACTTGTTTGCACGACAGAAATTCTTTCCATGTTTCTTCACAATGCACTTAAAACACAATTTATTTTTCTTAACGTGTTGCCATCTGTCATTAACACTTAACCTAGTGAACTTCTCACACTTGGGTAATTTATGTTTCTCTTCACATAACGTGCATAGCTCCTCTTCTGTTTCCTTAGCTGGCTGGTCATTGTCAGAGTGAACATGTAAACGTTGAATATTTCTACTTTGCTTTACAAACTGTACATTAGCTCGGGACTTAGGGGTACTAGACGGCGGTGTGGGCGTGTTAATTTCCATCTGTACATAATAGGACGTGGCTCGGGCTAGATGACTAAGAAACTCTGCAAGTATTTCTAGACTGGGTGACACTCGCACATCTATGCCCTGGTTCGCAGCCATGCCCATTGCAAAATCACCGTATTGAGCCCGCTGTACAGGTGTAAGCTTATTTAAAAGTTCACTTACCAGTTGTGGGTTATTTAAATATCCAATAGCTCTCACACTTTTCAGAAGCGACACACAATTTCTCACAGTTGTTGAGAACTTTCTGAGTTCACGACCACTCTCAGTCACTTTAGGTAACGCACGCACTTTCTTTAGGGCACACTCAAGCACTAGATTAGGATGTCCGAACTCTTCATCGAGCGTCTTCATTATTTCAGCTGGGTTCGTAGAGGTACGTAACAAATCCTCCACAGCTAGCTTGGCGTCACCTTGTAACGATGTTTTCAGTCTCGCTAGATTCTCATGCGGCTTGAACTCGTACATAACTGTAGTGTCGTGGTACATATTCTTATAAGACAGCCACTCTGCCGGGTCACCTTTGAAAAACGGCAACTCGTAGGCTTGTCTAGGTACCGGTCGCGGACGTGCTAAGTTAGTTATAGCGTCCGCCAACTGGTCTATCTTCTTATCCCGAGACCTGCTTCTGTCCGCGTCATCGACGAACGTATTTCCCCACTCAGGCAAATCTCTAGCCTGCTCTCTCACTCGCGGGGCACTAGCCGTAGCTAAGGGCGTAACGTTCCCTAGGTACGGAGGTTCGCGAAACTGTACCGACGCGGGCGCACACTGAGGGAGCGCAGGTATAAACTCGGGCGGCGGCACTGGTGCTGCCACCTCGCGGGAGGGCGCGGACACTTTACGCGGCGGCGACGGGTCACGACACACTGCAGGCACGACGGGAGCCGTTTCTGTAACCCATTCCTCTACACGACGCGTTGTCCCTTCCTCCTCCGAGCCTGAGTCTTCTTCAGCAGCGGCGTCTATCTCAGCGAGATCGACTTGAAGCTTCTTCTTCACTAACTTCTCCTTCATGCGCACTAACTCACGTTCTGCCTCGTACTCAACCCTCCTCCGAAGGAAGTCGGCACTTCGTTGACCGCTCTTCGAGGAAACGTGACTTGTCACGGAACTTGCCCTCCGTAATATATCCGACCTCACCGGCGTGACCATATCTCTGTGGTCGATAACACGACCTCCCGCCAGTGGGATCACAGGGACTTGAACCGTCGTCGTTGTTGGTGCAACTGAAGATGAACCTGGTGCCTTTTCAGACGGCACCCCAGAGTCAGCTTCCATCTCACGCCGCTTGTTCATCTCTGCCTCTAATTTACGCAACCTATTCCTTGTAGTAATAGTGCTTCTTTCACTCATTGCGTGCTCAACAGATCCGGCTCGACAGGACCAAATTGATACGTGGATCCACTGAGGCGCGAGGGTTGAATAAAAGAACAATCGATGAGTGAATAATAAAAAGAACTATATTTACTTTTGTACACTGATTACACTTTACACGCACAAACAAATAGCTTTTAAATTATATGAGAAACACCAACTTGATTTTTGATTTCTAGACAACAATTATACTGATTAAAAACATTGAATTTACTACTGAACAAAACAAGGATATAAGTAGGCTTGAGGACTTCTTGCTGAGAACTTTGTATGAAGACTGTGATGAGACTGTGTGCAAAAATGCCAAAAAGAGCCTCTTATATCCTTTTACATCTTAGCACAATTAGTGGCCCTCCTAAGACTCACTATAATTGAATTCTCCTATGTGAGGAGTGAAAGCGGGCATTTCCTCGCCTCCCAACCCCCCGTTCCTCACCCCTGTGACCTAATTCCAGTTGGACTCGCCCAACGAACCCGGATCTAGCGAACAATGGCGGCTCTCGACCAATCACAGGGTTTGTTGTGGTTAAGAGTTGGAACCTTGTCATGCCACCTCAGACAGCTTATTTAACGGGTTTCTAAAGTAAATAGCTGTTATTTCCTTTGTTTACATTATATAAAATGCTTATTATTGTGAAATATGATACTTTAAGTCACAATGTACCTATTTATACTGGTTTTAGCTATATATCTTCCTATTCTATTGAGATATAGCACTTTTTAGGTTTATCTCCTTATATATTTCCTACATAGAGATGATTTTATATAATGACAATGTTACCAGTACTTAGATATGGTCTTAACAAGACGACCGGTCAACAAAACTACCTATATTTTCTTATGTACTAGGGTAAAAAACATGATTTTCTTTATTTACACATTCTAGGACGCTGTGCTTCTTAACAGAACCAATATCTGTAAGGACGGTAAAATACTGATGCGAGGTATGGCAATTAATTATTTAATTTGTGTGAATTTTGTTGTTAAAGTTAATCAACCTGTTTCTCAAACATGCAACAGTGATGGTGCTAATTACATTATTTATGGCATCAACGGTTAGGCCATATTAGTAAACAAAAGTTTTTAGGGCTTAAAAATACCTGTATGATTCATAAACATAAGTTCAATTGAGGTGGTAACACGGAACACCCAATGATAAATAAAATTATGCGAAGCTTGCATAAACGGGAAACAGGCACGATTACCATTTCACACTTCTGAAGTTAAAAACAATAAAATTCCTATTTGTGTATGGGCCAATCACTCCTTTTATAGTCAATAATAGAAATTATTTTGTTTCATAAGACGATCAATTCACTCATTATTGTGTTGTGTATTTATTGACATAGAAATCTCACGTGTTCAGTTTCACTGCTTTTACAGATTTTATGGCAAAAACTGAGGCTAAATTAAATTTAAAACTAGTTACTTTGTACTGTGAAAATTGTCGAGAATATTTTGTCTAATGAAATTAAAGATTACTGTGTTTCTAAAGGAATGTCATAACATTTTACTATTCCAAGAACACCACAGAAAAATGACGTTTCCAAACGAATTAGTAAAAAACCCGCGCTATGATAAGCGGTGCTAAATTACAAAAGTGTTTTTGGGGTGATGTAGTCTTAACTGCAGTTAATTTAACAAACCTTGCCCATTAAAACAAAATCAAACACCATTTGAATGGTGGCAGAAAAAAAAAAACCTGCAATTAAGTAGGTAGTTGAAGGTTTTGATTCTACCGCATAGTGCATAATAAACACACACTAACACACACACAACACACACTTCCACACAAGTGTTCTTTAACACTTTCTTATATTATTTCCAAAACTGATTGTTCAAAGTTGAACGGTTTAAAATCAGATGGATCAAAATCAGATAATTTAATATAAATAAGACCATAATGATTCCAACGTACTAAAGCCAAATGTTAATGATAAACCATGATGTCGCAGTTCTTGTGATACAAATATCGACGATTCTTGTCAATAATGGGAAGGAGTGTTAAGCTTACCTACTTATTGTGAAATCGGGGATATTTTATTGTGTTGATTCAATTAGTTGCAAAGTACCTAGTTCATTTAACGAAGTTAAAAATCAGGATGAAGGGAGTTTATGGGAAGGTGCAATTAAGGATGAATTAGATTTTTTAAACTAATGATACCTGGACATTAGTACCGAAACCGATTAATAGAAATATAGTCGGGTTTAAGTGGATATTTAGGCTCAAACACATTTATTTTCTTAAAGAGAAAATAGATTTATCTATATGAAATAAAATACAAAGCAGTTGACACAAAACTTGTGTTCACAAAACTTAATGAAAAACTAAACCATAATTCTTAGACTTTTTTTAATGTTTGTATCCGAGAAACTGAACACCATAGATTTATCCAAATGTATAAAATAAAGTATTTTAAATATAAGAATCATGAGATGATGACAATCCATTAAGATTTAAGGCACATCTTGTTGCCAAAGTTTTTATAGTCAAAAGTATTTATCAGATTAAACTGAAACTTTTAGATGTATGATTAGTTTTGCAAATCAATATAATTTAAGAATATACATCATACGGATCTAAATACCGTATCTTTAAAAGGCATGTAAAAAAAAAAAAAAAAAAAAACATGAAATTGCCAGAGGGTGTAATCAGTAAAGACGAATAAAGCTCTGTAGTATATTAAAACAAGCTGCTAGGTGTTGGTTCGAATTAATACATCAGTGTCTTAACAAACAGGGTTTGTAAATTCATCAGTTGATAAATAAATATTAAGTAAAGAGCAAAATTGAAAATGGTAGATCTAAATAATTGTTCCTAGGAATTAAAATTACTCGAAGTAATGATACAATAACTTTAGATCAAAGTTCTTCTATAAAAAACTATTTTGTAATGTAAAAATTTGGTAGGTATGTCTGACTGTACTCCCATTAGTACACCTATAAATAATAAACCAAATTACGAAGTTCTAAATGTAAATAGTGAATATAATACACCTTGCCGCAACCTTATTGGGTGTTTAATGTACGTTATGTTATGTACACGCCCTGATTTAAGTGCTAGTATTTATATTTTGAGCAGATTATAAACAAACAAAAAGAACAAAGAGTTGTAATTATTTGTCTCAAAAGAGTGCTTAGGTATTTGAAGGGCACTATGGAATTAAAGTTGAGTCACAAAATAAAATGTGATGATGTTAATCATAAATTATGTGGATAAGTAGATTCCGATTGGGGTGGTAATGATGTCAATAATAAAAAAAATACCACAGGTTATTTATTTAAATTATTCAATAACTGTACAATAACTTTGAATACAAAGAGGCAAATGTCTGTTGCGGGTTTGTAAACTGAGGCTGAATACATGGTATTATTTCAAACTGTAAAATAATCATTATGGCTAAAGTCTCTAGTCACTAGTATTAAAATGAATATTGTCAATCCAGTTGCTATTTTAAAAGACAATAATGGTTGTATTAGTACCTACAGCAAAAAAATCCTTTTTAGTTATAAAAGGTCAAAACATATTGACATCAAGTATCATTCCTCCAGGGAACAAGTTGAAAATAATAAGTCTAATAAAATTATTTTATGTAATCACAGATAAACAAATAGCGGATGTGTTAACAAAGCTGCTCAAACTGTTGTATTTTAGCAGTTCAGAGATGAGATGGGCTTGCAATGAAGTAACATAATATGTAAACAAATAGCGGATGTGCTAACAAAGCCGCTACAAGCTCAACTGCTTAAAAAGCAGATCAGTCAGAGATAAGTTTGCAAAAACGTTACCTAAGTATGTGTATACTTTTTAAGACGTAATGATTTATTTGTGGAAATTTACTTATTGTAAATTAATTGGTGTAATGAATTGTTCTATTATAACTATCAAAAATTGTTGTAATTGATAGTCATTTATGAATTATAAAATTATACTCTGTCCAACGAGACGAACTAATGGGGAAATCAAGCGCTGAACGTCATTGGTTGGAGATAAGGAACTTAGGGCGCGTACACGTTGCGACCAAATATCAATCCGATTCTGTCTCTTGAGCGGTGCGGACGTATTGTTTGGTGCTTATTTCAGTGTGTTCACAGTGTTCGGTTTTACGTTGACCCGGCTTGTTTACTGGACTGATTCCTACTTACTTGTTGACTTGGCGTGTTTTTTGGACTGATTCTTGCATACTTGTTGACTTGGAAAGAAAAGAAAAAAAAGAAAATATTTTTTGTTTAATTTGTTCATATCCTAGCATATTTGTTTTATACACAACAACTCAATATTTGCTTTCAATTACAGATTGTAATTTGTAAAAAAACTATTATTTTTAGATGACAGAGTTAGTAAGCGATTTAGATCAACGATGTAAACGCAGCCTAACATTTTCATGAATTAGCCACGCCCATTAACCAATCCTGGCCATTTAAGTCGGAGCTGCGTCCTTATCACTTTCATACGATTGTGCAAGGGAGAGAGCGCCATATTAGTTCGTCTCGTTGGACGGAGTATAGATATAATTATTCATTTTGATGAAATGGTCTGGCTAGGTTTTCCTGGGTTTTCCTAGTCCTTGCAACAAATGTTGGGCCATAATATTGTAATTTCCCCAGAAATCACTTGGAAGGTTTATAGTATTCTGGTTATAAGGTGATTATGATTGTATAAAAATTAATTTGTATTTGGACAATTGATGATTAATTTTTGAGGGGGAATGTTGATATTTAGTCTATTTTATTATGCAAAAATTAATCTTTGATTTTCTTTATACTGGCAACACAGTCACTAACGTCACGTAACGTCAACCACAACGTTTCTTATAAAAGGGACGGTTGCCTTTACTCGAGCTCTCACTTCTATCTAAACTGTGCTAGGAGGCAGTTACTATAACCTTCCTTGTGGGTATTTTATATTTGAATAATAAACAAGTCAAAGTATTTAAATTCAAATTCAAATTGCTGCTGTTTTCTTGACACCCATTTCCTATACCCGACTCACGACCGCAAAAGAAAAAACGGAACCCTTATAGGATCACTCATGTGTCTGACTGTCTGTTCGACCATTCGCCCCCCCCCCCCCCTTCCTTAACTCTGAAACTACTGAGCCTAAAATTCTGAAAAAATACAGTAATTAGTTTAACAGTTATAGATTACAGGAAAACCTATAAGAAGTCTATGGTGCTAAAATAACATGAAAAGTCTCTCAATATCTACTACAATGGTACGACGTAGTACGACTTGCACTTGGCAATTTTATTTATCCATACGTAAAACCAGCCAATCCCTCTCAACGAGTATCACAAGACATCTGTCACAAGAATGGGCAATAGAATTCACCTCCGTAAGCACTTTTGATAGTTTATGGCCTACCAATACTAAAAACGTCAAAGAAACTTTACCTATTCGATCCTAGCCGTTTGCCTTTTAAAAAACTCAGATTTATACTGCCTATAAAATGAGCTTAGCGGCCTTTTTGAAGAAATAAAAAAAAAACAGGGCTCACGATTTCCATATTTGAAAACTATATAATACCAGTTGCATGCCTTGAAGAAAACCTCATATCTTTTTTGGTATCGACGTCAAAATTGTACATTTCATCATTATAAATCTAATTTAGGTACACACGGCTACACATCAAGCTATACATTTCCAGTATAAGCTGGTCTCGCATTGTATGGGATTTCCGTACAGTGCGAGATCAGCGTAAACTGGAATGTATAGCTTGATGTGTAGCCGTGTGTACAAGTACGAAAGGAGCGACGATTTGTTAACTTATTAATAACTGCAAGGCGATGGATGTTTATAATACCGAAACGTATAATTAGAAGTTGTGTAATACGAAATACATTTTTATGTTGTGATGCAATCTTTGTTTTTGGTCAGCATAAATTCCTCGCTGGTAATTGAATAGATTAAGAGAAGCCGAAAAAAATATAGGTGGCTAATGCTGATACTTGTAGGTCAAGATTTTGCTACGACCGAAGTGGTTCAGGTGACCTTTCAAGTATATGTATCTATATGTTTAGAAGATATTTGCGTACCTGTCTAATATGTCATCCAAAAGTTTTTTTACTGAGTTCGTAATTTTAATTAAATTGTATTATACTCCAACGCTACACAGTGGCAGGTCCAAGAAACAACAAGAGAATTGGAAAGGAATGAGGGGGAGGACTTTGCCTAGCAGTAGGACCCAACTCCAACCAACCAACTCTAATCCAACCAACCAACTCTAATCCAACTTTCCTCTCGCAGGTCTGCTGGAAGAAATTTCTTATCAAATAAGCAGTGCCCTTGTGCTCTTATATTTTGTATTTTGTGTTAACATAAATAAATAAAAGGCTAATTATAATAAAAAATACTAGATAAAGATGTTAATATTTTACCAGACCAATGAAAGAGTTTATTTTGATTCATCAACAGAAGTATAATAATATAAAATCCCGTCGGGGCGTCCCGGCGATAGCGCGGGGGGGGGGGGGGGGGTTATTTGATGATATTCCACCCACCAAAACAAAAAAAAAATCTTATAACCGACAATAACATCCTGGTATCGGTATCAACGATTCTCAGTCGCAGACGATTGCACGTCACTATCGCGACAAGGTCTGAAGGCAATAGAATTGTTAATTTGTCGGCCTAGGCGACAGTCGGGCGCACTTACTGGCTGTATTTTGTACCTATAGGCAGGCCAGCGTATCTTAAACGGCATGTGCCAATGTGACGATAATGGGTTGCGTGGCGCAGGTTATTATATAATAAAACCACGTAATCCTTGTCAACATAAAATATATATATTAAAAAGAGAAGAATTGGGTACGTTCACTGATCACACACTCAGTAGGCTTTCCTGTGGGGTGCACGTTACTGCCCTGTTAGCTGGCGTGGCGATGACCGCAGCGAGGTGCCACGCTGGATGACAGGGGTGAAGGTCGACAGGTGGTCGCGTCGACCCGGTGATCTGCTCGGCGAGGCCCACGTGGCAAGAATGGCCGACGTGGGAAGTCCGTTACGGCGCGCACGACAGGTACCAATACGGGCCCTTGTTGTGCAGGCGCTCAGAGAGTTGGTGGGAGTTCCTCCAACCGGAACTTTGGACCCCTTTATGCGGGGTTCCAGTACACCGAATTTAGATGCTCGATGGCAGAGAATTATGTGGATTAGGTAATTGTTTTAGGACCGGATAATGGCGAGTTAAGACGCGTGTGAAATCACTGATATTAATATTTTAAATCAGGTGAGACGAGTGACCGCTTCGATCCGGACCAAATTTCCTCATTTTTTGCCAGCGTATCATAGCAGATCATAATATGAATTGCGTTAAAAAACGTAAAATGATCACAGACGCAGTTGCTATTAAGAAAGAAAGATCAATTTTACGCTTTTTAACGCACTGCTCTGATAATCTCAGGTTAAGCAACGATTGCCTACGTTGGTGTGTGGCTGGGTGATCATACATTACATACCATTTCCTCCATGCCTATCATTTGTAGACGATAGTGGGTACAGGTAGTCTGTGGCCCGGAAATCTGACAACCAATCATAGGTTGTTGTGTGGAGAACTGTGTTGTGGAGTTCAGATGGCCAGTCGCTTCATGTAAAGTACTGGTATTCAACTGTATCCGATTAGAATGGAAGCCAACCCTAACATAGTTGGGAAAAGGAAGTGGAAATTATGTTTTTTCCTACTCCTCCGCTATTCTTTTCTGATTAATTTCGTTGCGGGATCCAAGACAGTTAAATCGTTTCTTTAGTTAAGTCGTCGCCACTGTGGATTCTGGCTTATAGGAGTTGGTTTGGGAACAGAGTGGTGGGCTTGTCGTGAAACAAAAAAGTTGGGTTAAGGCTTGGCAGACGATGATAGTAATCTGACAATTTATATCGTGCAGTAGCTCATCAGACAGAACATCCATCTGTTCTGAAAATCCTCCCATTTCTATAGTATAATACGATGAATTTTCCACCCTATTTGTCACACCCCAGTGCACGGAAGAGTTTACACGTGCCGTCGCGATACAAACATATATGTGCATCTATTTACATAATTATAGATGTCACAATCAAAACTACTTTTGACTGGTTTCAAACCCTTATTGTGCTAAAACGCGTTTATTCTAATGAAATAAATGTTAGCTATCGTATGCAAGGTTATCCAAAGGGTCAAAAAATAACCTAACAAACCTAATAAGTTTCCTAACGACATTTAGGTTATTTAGTTTATTAGAGAAATAAAACAGAAACCACCTAATAATAGTTTTGACCGGTCAAAAGTAGTTATGACCAGTCAAAAGTAGTTTTGACTGTGACATATTATATAGGTATATTCTTCGCTTCCGAGCTTCGCCAAACATTGCAACTAGGGCCCTACCAAACTCAGCAGAATTGCATAAACAATTTTGAAATCGTATGCGATGTCGGCATAACCTGAATGTGTGACCTTAGGGGTCGTTTGACGGTATTGCACATGTTTTCTTTAGCAACTTTGTGAATAATTATATGGCTTGTTTGTTTATATAAGTTAGTTTTTACGAAGAAGCCACTTACAATAGTTGACCTTTTCAAAGAGTTTCTGCAGTCTTTTTAGCTATTTTGTTGCTTCCTCGTTTGTGAGAACAGCAGTGGCTCAGTGGTGGTTACATCCGGGTTAGGTGTAGTGTAATTGCTTTGTTTAAGTTCGTGTATCCTGAATTCCTGACACGAATAAACTATTTGGCCTAGGACAAACTAGTTTGCCTAAAATCGGGTTTGGCTGGTAACATACATAATTATAATAGTCCTCGGCCACGGCGGCCAATCCGCTGAGATTAGCCATCTGCGCGGGAGATATTATAGTGCACAAGTGTGTGCGCAGGCACAAGTGCACTCTCTGTTCCTTTTCTCTCATAGTCCGATGGGACGGCAATCCGACACGACCGGAGAGAGATCAGTCAGGCGCAGGAGCAACGGCTTAACGTGCTTTCCGAGGCACGGGTACTATACCGCCAACTTCCAAACTCCGGCCTACTGCTGGGAAATTTCTAATGAAAAACCCAATACCTAGCACTTTATGGCCGACCCGGGAATCGAACCCAGGACCTCACGTTCTGCAGTCGCGCTTGCGACCACTAGACCAACTAGGCAGTTACAACAACACGAGGTACGAAGTAGTAACATATAGGTAGGTACATAAAAAACAACTTAAGGCAGACTCTACTTATTTTATTTTGGATCACCTGTAACCATTTTGGTATAATATATAATTTTTAGTCAATAAAAACTTGGAGCGCAGTGAATCCTGTGGAACTATCCTTCAAATGCAAACTCCACGGAGACTTGAAATTGTTCTAATAAGTTTGAAGTTTAATTTCGTATTTATAGTTTGCTACAGAAGGCCCTTTTCACCTTCAAAGCTGTTGATAGTGTAGTTAAACTTTCAGGATCTTAACGACAAGCTATAATCCCTTGTCTAATGGGAATATCAACAGCTACAGGCTAGTTGTTTATCATCAAATTATCTACAATCGATACGAATCCTTGTTTCTATCGCTTAAATAAATATCAGTTTAAGTTTTCGGTTAATAAAGATGATTTCAGAATGATTTGTGCTGGTATTTATAAAAACTTCATTAAAAGTTGTAGCATAAGTGCACTTTATGTTAATTTTTTTTTTCCAGAAACATAATTATTTGATAATAAATGTTTTAAACTAAAATGTCAATGCACAATATCAAGCGCATTTATTATCAGACATATTATTAACCGGTTTAGCCAATGATATTATCCTTCCGGTATTATGTTATTAATTTATAAATTTCCGCCGAATATGTCATAATTATGTATTTACATAACTCGTTGAGTGGCTCGTTGGTCTAGTGATCGTAATCGTGACTGTGACATCCTGGGTTCGATTCCCCGATCGGGAAAATTGCTTTTGGGTTTCCTATTAGGAATTTCTGAGTAGCAGTCACGGAGTTTGAATCTATTCCATAATTAATAGCAATTCGTACGCCCCTATGAAATGGGTGGGCCTTAAATATAGGTACAGTGCAATCAAATTATCTTGGCAGGTCCGAACTTCGTGCAGATTATTTTGTTACAACTAATGTCTAAAAATGTTTTGATATTTATTTTATTTGTATTTCTCACTGTATATATTAGATATTTTCTGATCGTATAGGTATTGGTTTATCTGGCAATAACAGTTTTCTATACAAGTTTACTTGCGTAAAAGTTCGCAGAGCCTATGTTCAGACCTGTCAAGATAATTTGATCGTACTGTAAGTGGTGTAATGTGGGCTTACATCTCTAACTAGCCCTTCGGGGATTACAGGGATTGTGTTATATCATATTTACATCACAGCAAAAACCTAAAACCAAAAGTGAACATGCACCAAATCAATGGGTAACCGAAATTTTTTATTCCTACATTATTTCTAAGATTTATAATATTGTAATTTAGCAATTTTTACTTTTGAATAAAATTTTATTATTTATTATTTTATATAACTCGTTATTAAATCGACACGCGAATTTAAATTCGCTTTATCACTGTTTATGAATTTTAATGCGAATAAATTCGCACTCGTTTATTATTCTACGACTATCATCACTTTAAGTAATTGAATTGCAAGGTTAAAAATGAAGTGTTTTGTAATAAAGACGGAGTGGATAAGCGCCTTGGCCACGGTCTCGGATTTTAATAAGGTTGATTATATTATTTACTAGTGATGGTCTTTACTAAATTGGTTTCATTATTTTGTAAGCGAGCTAGACTTCAGAGAAAGCTGTTGTATGAGCTCTGAGGCGTTTTGAGATAAAGTCATACTGGACGGTGTTACGATTAAATTGAAACTGATTTGAAGCATCATTATCTTAGCGTATAGGTAGATGTAGTCCTTGACATTGGTTGCACTAGAGCTATATAAAAAAAAAAATTGTTCAGTTTAGAGTTCAAATTGGGGTTTCTAGAACTCATTTCAAGTAAATACACAACTAAACACTCATTCGATCCTTAACATATTTTTTAGACATATTAATATTATTACAATCGAACTCTCGCTGACATAGAAAAACGGGAAATTGTATAGGTACTTATATTATTTTCTTTCTGAAACTGCACTTATATCCTAATGTATGATTATGTCAGTTATTCCCGTTGAAAACCAAAAGTTTGCCAACTACAATAACCACAAAAAATCCGCATTAGTATTCATCAAGGTAGAAACAAGTGTAAAGAATATGTAATGACGGACGTAGAAAGTTGTTCTTGACGTTTTCGTGACCTAGGACATGTTGGTAGGTGATGTCTGAATTATGATGAGTCTAAACATGGCATGGTTACTAATGTCATCATCATCCATCATCTGCCTAACCTTTGCCCACACTATGTTGCATGCAGTTGAGTACCAGTATTTCACATTAAGCGACTGCCTATCTGAGCTCCACAACCCAGTAACTGGGTAACATGATATCCCTTGGTAATACATACTTTCGGTTTCTGAGTACTCGTTCCGACTGTCAAACATGTACAAATTACATCCAGAACCAACGGCTTTTAACGTGCTTTCCGAGGTATGTTATGGTTGGTCAGCGCAACAAATGAACAAAACCATACAAAACGACAGAATGGTATGGAGAAATGTCACATTTCTAAGATATTTCGTTCTGAACATATTGTTTTCTCACGATGTGTTTGAAATTAGTATTACTGTTTTAAAATAGCTTAGAGACCTTTTTTTTTTTTTTTTTTTTTTTTGGTGGGTGGAAAATCATCGAATAACCCCCCCCCGCTCTTGGGCAGAGCGAAGGGGAGTGTCAGACTTTTACTGACTAAAAACCAAACCCATGTTCCTTCTTCACCCTTGTGTCGAAGCCGCGTTATCCTTTCGACAAGCCACAGCCCCGACGGGTAGCTTAGAGACCTTAGATGTAAATTGCGATTATTTTGTTAACGACATAAACCAAACTCGGAAGAGAATTATTTTTTTAATAAACTTCTATTTGCAACCAGTTCTTTACTTAGGTAATCCGGCGTAACAGAACGAGACTCAAATCTGTGAATAATCCATCTCTTTGACTTACTGAACACATAAAAAAAGAACGAAAATCGTTACAACACACAACCAAAACAACTCTTAAAGCAATATACATACTACAACAATAAGCCGAAACATATACTTCAAAGGGAAAAGTTACGACCCCTATGCACACACACATACTCACATGACCCAAATAAAACACAGTGACTTGCGAATACGGTACACACCCGCTAACATACATACATAGCTCATTACTTATATTTCAATCTGCACCTCGCATTCTTCTTATAAACCAGTGGAATATGACAGACGGCCAAAAATGGAACTAAATTATAAAATGACTTTGACGTTTAGCTGACACTTTTCTTAGACAAACAGCGCCACTCCTCTAAATCAACTTATAATAATTGTCTCTGGTCTTAACACTGAAACCTAACACATACCTACAGATTGTATATACATTTACGTGTAGTAATTTAAACTAAGCATTCGTGATAGGCGTTCGCAACTCAAGCGACAACTTCTTAATTCAAACGGTTGACAGTTTAGCAAACTTCGTGAATCATTTAGTATTTATATATGGCAATCAAAACTAAACTCTAGCCTGATGTTTCTAAGGTTTTGTTTAACTTGAGGGAGAGTTATAGACTTATGTTACTATTAAAATGGTAGTAGAGTAGTTCCCTCTCATATGATTCTGGTGCCCTGCTTTTTTAGTTGTCATGTTGTAAGCAGTTTTTATTGTGTTTATACTGGCAAGTTATGAGCAAACGTTTGTTTTATATTGGTACCACGTGTGTGCTGGAAAAAATGTGATTTAATAGTGAAATAATTATAATTTCAGCACCGTGAAACTGTTCCTGCAGAGGGTTATCAATCATTCACTGTCAAGGGTGTCGGTATACTCGCCAAAATTGGACTATCATTGACTTTATTCTCATGGAACCATAGGTAGAAATCGTAAGAGATGTATGCTTGCTCTAAAAGCTATGGCTTTTATTAAGACTAATATACTAGAAGCCTCGTGCTCGAGCCTCGTTGGTCGAGTGTTTGCAAGCGTGACTGCTTAGCACGAGGTCATGGGTTCGATTCTTAGCTCGAGCTGATGGCACAACTTAATAACACTTTTATTGGGTTGCCATCAGCAATTCTTCAGTCACGGAGTCCGGATTTGTACCCAATTGATGGCAATAAGTTCAAAATATGTTTCCATCATGAATAATCAAAGATCTCGAGATAAAGGAATCTGGTACAAAACGATCCAGCCGCATCCCTTGAACTCACCGTGGATAGATAACCAGTTGTTGAATAGAAGTGACACTGTTATTGCCTTCAGACTTCCTTCCGGACACATACCGTGTAATAAGTTTTTATACCTTATGGCAAAATCAACAACAGTAAGTGTGATTTTTGTAATAATTCCGTTGATGATGTTCATCACTTAATGACTGAGTGTGTTCTCAACGAAGAATTTAGGTTTAGATTAGGTTATAGGCTTAGGGAAATAGGTTATTGCAACAGTGTTCTGGCTGCGCCACTGTCTGACTCAACCAGAGCACTTTACAGACTAGCTATGCTAAGATTTACTTAAATAATAGATTTTAATTAGTTTAAGCACTATTTGTTAAAATTTGTAAAACCAACCAGGGTGACATAATCGCATGTGCGACAAAACCCTTTTTATTGAAAAAAAATAAAAAAGTTTGCCCTTCCCTTCCCCAAGTGGCAATAAGCTTACATAGAATATTCAACACATTTTGGTCAGATCGAAAGAAACTGAAGGCTCAAACAGGACAATATCAACACAAGATAATTTCCAACCATTTTTAAATAAAAGCAGCTTCTTCTTACATAATTTCCTACCAAAATAGAATCAAGATATAATATGATTATTAAAAAAAAGCCATTTATTTTCCTTTTATTTGTGTCTAATTGAATTTGTACGGCGAAGGTTGTGTTTGTCTACACCTACAGAGTAGGTACTGTTTTGGTTTTCCTTGTGAGAAATTGATTACGTTTGATATTATGAATTCTTTTTGTTCGGTTTTTTCCCGTTTTTACTATTACACTGCAAGGTGACTTTTTTGAGGAAGGTAAAATTTTTCTATGTGTAATCTGACCACAAGAAGTCATACTAACATTACTAATAATTCAAGAATCATTCCGTGCATGGAATTTAAAGGTTGCATGACTCGCACAAAGCCAGTCGCTTGGTGAGTAAAGCCACAAAGCCCAATAACTTTCACAGGTAGCAAGGCTGTGTCCCAGCTGTGGGAAATTCATAGGTTCTTTAGATAGATGGTCCGAAATAGCATGGCTTAGCTTTCACTACAGCTTTGTAAGAAATAGATGCCGAAAGTAAAAGTAGGTGCAATTAAAATGATGTGTGTTCTTATTGTGAACAAACGTTCAGTTTTATGTCCTACGTCTGGGCAGATGACTTTTTTGTCGACATTTTGAAATCTCTCTTAGTAAGCAACGCCAAGCAGTTATTAGGAACGCCTTATTAAAATTATTGAATAGTTTCAATGTTAAAAGTTCACTTAACTCGTGCCGACATAGAAAACACAGCTATTTCCAGACGTAAGTAGAGCAGTAACCAATTTCACAAATGAAAAACAAAGAAAAATACAAAGTAGAGCTGCTTATCGTCAGTCACGTTAGGTTGAACTCAGTGGGTAGGTACAGTCAGCCGCATCAATATGTTTAAGTACACTTAGCAAATTTTAGAAGCAATTTTCGCCTGCTGAATTGATTTCATTTTCATGTTACGTGACGAAATTTATATTTCAAACCCATTTTATCATAAAGTACGTCATATCTCAAAGTTGCAATCGTTATTTTGGCCGCTTTTAGCCGCTGGAGGTGGTGGTCCGTCCCTTCCGCGGGCAAGTGCCACATGACCCCATAGTGACATAGCGCACAAGTGAAATGGCCTATCGTTAACCGACTTCCCAAAAAGGAGGAGGTTCTTTTACTTATATAGTTTACTATCATTGTGTAGTGTATCACTACATTAACTTGCATAGTTATAAACAAGCTACTATTACTAGGTATGTAATGTTAGTCTGTAAGGTATTTACCTATGGGCCGCAGTTGCCCGATATTATATAAATGTTATGTCTATATTATTATATTTACGCAAGAAATTCGCGTCAAAACTTTGCCAAATGTATCCATGTTATAGCTCGTGACTGTACCTATGTATGTACGAGCCTAAGTAATTACATGTATAATGTTGAAGTAATTTCATGTGAGCGAAGTTTTAGCCACATCTGGGTTATTAAGACGCAAGCAGCTGGTATTTTTATTTTAACTTTATCTTCATGACTTTGTGGTTTTTAAGACGATGTTTTAACAGGGTCTATTTAAAAAATGTAGATTCTAGATGCCTTAGCACCTCTATGTGCTCAAGAGAAGCTAAATAGTTTTATAAATTTTAGCAGTCAGTGGCCGAATTCTGAAATATAAACACAATAAAACTCAAATGTATAAACAGAGATGAAACTAATAAAAATCATTTGAGAGGAAAAGATAACCTCATCATCATCATCATCAGCCATTAGACGTCCACTGCTGGACAAAGGCCTACCCCATAGAACGCCATAAAGAACGGCAGCCTGCTGTTTGCATCCCCGGTTGCCCGCGACTCTCACGATGTCGTCGGTCCACCTGGTGGGAGGCCTACCAACGCTGCGTCTTCCGGTTCGTGGTCGCCTCTCGAGAACCTTTCTTCCCCATCGGTTGTCTGTTCTTCGAGCGATGTGGTCTGCCCATTGCCACTTCAACTTGCATATTCTGCGAGCTATGTCGGTAACCCTGGTTCTTCTGCGAATTTCCTCATTCCGGATTCCAAAGATAACCTAGGAAAAGATTATGATGTACTAGTCAAAATAAAAAGTTCAATTGATTTGACTGAAGTAAGAGTAGAGAAAGGCCAAAGAAACGATGGATGGACTGTGTGAAGGATGATATGGCTAGAAAGGAGGTGACTGCTGAGATGACGAGAAATAGGGAAGTATTGGAAGAAGAAGATATGTTGCGCCGACCACAAATTAATTGGGATAAGGACTAAAGAAGGTGTAACTTGTACCATTACATTATCAAAAAGCAGTTAACCATTAGAAAAGTAGGTGAGCAAGTTAAAAAACTAATTGTATAATTGTAACCGGTTTATAAAATGTAATTTGTTGAATGTCGTGTGCAATGCTGCATCAAGTAACTAGTATTGTGTAAGCTTAGTAAGTATTACTTTCCGGATATTTGCCATGATTTTCAACTTTTTACAACTTTTTCATAATAATTGTTCGCTTCCAATCGCTTTTAACATAGCATCACGCCTGCAAGCCGCAAGTTACGTAATAGGAGCGGCTATATTGGCATTAACCGTGCACAAATTCAAACTCCCTGACTGCTACTGGGAAATTCCTGGTGGAAAAACTCAATACCACTTTACCCAACCAAGGAATAGAACCCAGGTGTTGAAAATCACGAAACATATCCCCTAAGTGATAGTGTAAGTAATAGTCATAAACAGTGAACTAGCTTAAAACAGTGTCTAACCTATAGGTTACTTTCACAATATAGCATCCAAGAATTTCTAGACGACAAAATGTTAAAATAGAGTGTTAGAATTATATAATTAAGTTAAATTTGAATAAATATTCTTATTTTGTGTTTTTTGTTTATATAAAGCTAGATATAAGTTTTATTTAATATAATGTTTTAATTGTATAATTTTGAAAGTTCCTAATTTACGTTATATAAGATCTAATATACTGCAATATTGTTAGTTTTTAAGTTATTTTGCTGCGCCCTAACAGGGTCATGTACTCACTAGTTCTAAGCCTAGCGTGTAACTATGATGTGTACATTGTGCATTAAATAAATAAATAAACATGAAATCTCTGGCCTACTATGTAAAGTAAATATTTATGGGTCTTTGAACTATTATGAACTTGCCTTTTTGTAAATAACAAACCTACCTATTACATCACAGTTCGTTTTCGGTAAGTACTTCAAACTACTTGATACATTTTTTGTCAGGTTTTTTCCCTCATAGGAACAATAAGAAGGAAATTCCTGTCCAAAAACACAAGTTTGCCATGCTTGGATCTCCTTTGGGGCGTTGAACTTTATAAGTACTCTTTTCGGTAGTTTTTTATGACTTTTTCGGTTGCGGTACTTTTTATCCGTTATCTTTTTGTACGCAGTATTTGCAGGACATGAAAATATAACTCGTTATAAAGTAGACCTTGCTTACCTTATCATTCATATGGACAAGGTCTTCGCATAGTAAGTTTTCTTCACGAATGCAACTGATTGCCTTCAACTGATCAAAACTTCGTAGAGTTAGTCGGACTATAAATATTATAATTATCATGAATATTAACCGAGTTATCACAATTTTTGCGGAAGAATTCGCGGGTAAATTGCTAGTGTTCAATAAAAATGTTTTGGCGTACGTAATCGGGCTACGCAAAGCTATTTTCGCGTTCCACGTACCTTCATGTAATTTAAGTAAAGGTTCCCCGTACCTATTGTTTATTCCCCCGCCATGGCATATTGTTCTGCCATTCCGATGACATAAGTCGGCGCACCCTTCCCTTTTCTAAAAATAGCTTGTTTACATTATTTGTTCTTAGAAATATCCGTTATATGACCTTTATTTCAAAGTATTTCTGTAAGTTTCCATGGTTTTTTCAACGTGACCGACGTTTTATAAGACTAAGGACTTGAAATGACGTAGGTAGATTTTGTGTAAGTATTCTGTGGAAGTATGCTGTGACCGAGTTGCGTCCAAGGAATGGAAAGTGTTAGTCATCCGGCCACGAGATGGGCAGACGACAGTTTTGCCATTGCTGGATTATTCTGGTTGAGGCTGGCACAAGCAAGGAGAGGCCTTTATCCAACAGTAGGCTGACACAGGCTAACAGTAAGCATTGAGACACTGAACACATACGTTCTAAGTTTACTGTAATGGATGTATGGTGTGTTTTTCTTGTGGACCATACTTGAGAACCTTCTAGTTACGGAGAGAGAGGTCTAACCTCAAAATCTTTCGACCCAGGGTCAATGTGGACCACTGGTCGTTGGTTCTGCTCAAGTCGCCTGGCATCTCCTGTGAGGTCTACCATGTCGTCGTCTGGCTGAGTTAGGGCTCAACAACGTCGCCGCGAGAGACGCTCCGGGCGTCGGGGGCCATGTCATGGGTTCCGGCCACCGTAGACGCGGGCCTGTGGACGGTGAGTAATGGGCTAGCTCGCCGTCCGTCCATCTTATGACGACGACTGGCCGTGTCGATGGCGCTTTCGTGTTCCACGTGCGCCTCAAAGAGATGACGTCAGCAACATGGAAGGGTAACGCCCGTCGGGGCTGCGGGTTGTTCGAAATTTAAACCGCTGCCTCGGCTAAGAAGAAACATGGAAATAAAGGCTACGCAACGTGGTTATATTGGCCTACAGCTCGTCGAGTATACATCACACGACACGGCTAGTTCAGTCCCATTTCAGCCTAGCGGCAAGAGCAATGTCTGTAATTTGTGTTTTGGAGCGTAATTCTTTGTGGTGAAACACAGTAATATATTAGTGAATGTTATCCTAGTGTTATGCGTACACAAACATATCATGTAACGCTGCAATAAGGCATCATTCGCGCTATAATTAGCCACTGATACGCAACCGCGATGCTCGAAATAATAGTATGACATAACGACTGAGTAAAGGCGGTCATTCGTGGGTTTATTATGGAGTGATATTAGAAACAGGGCTATCGGGTTATTCAGGTCAGATTTAGAATTATAAAGAAGACGAATGTTTGAAATATATTTCGTCTCGTTTATAATTTCAAACCTAAAAATTCCATAGTCTAAAAAGAGACCAAAACCGGTGGGCCAAAATTTTGACAACCAGTCTTACTAAGTGGGGTATCTGTTCGCCCACCTACTAACTGGGTTGAAGTCGTCAGCTAAGCCAAAATAAATCAGTTTCTGAAGTCGGTGACTTTTGTTTGTTTGATTTTTATCATATTTTTGCCACCGACTTCAGAAACTGATTTATTTTTGACTTTTTTTTTGGAAGTCGGTTTTATTTTTTGTTCAAAAGTTTATATTTTTACTTTTTATTGGTTCACATGTTCATGGGTCATAATGTGGACAATGTAGTTTTTTTTGAGTTTTGTTGTTTTTCAAAAACCGCTTGTCCGATTTCGATAAAAAAAAATATGGGACCATTTGGGAAGTATATATATGTCGCAGGTTTTTCATAAAATTAGGTTTTTGATCAAAAACCTAAGGGATTTGATCAAACCACGGAGGAAGATAAAATAACAACACGGTTTTATCATTTCCTTAAACAAATCTAGTGAATTGAACAAATCCCAGTAGCACTCCGTGACGCGCGCTCGCTTCGCTCGCATATTATATACCACTAATGTCTTCTGTCTCCAAAGTGCCGGGCCTCATTAGGTTTTTGAACAAAAACCTAATTTTATGAAAAACCTGCGACACAGAACTTTATCATAAATCCAAACTAGTTCAGGTTTTTGATCAAAAATCTGAACTAGTCTGGATTGTTACAGGTTTATGATGAAATTGAGTTTAAAATGTGTCATCTTCCGGTTTTTGATCAAAAACCTAATTTTATGAAAAACCTGCGACATATAAATACCCTTTCCACCAAAAAAATAATTTTTCAAATCGGTTAGCAAGTGACGGAGTTATGCCCGAACAAACATAAATAATAATAATATAAACATCCGAATTGAGAACCTCCTCCTTTTTAGAAGTTCGTTAAAAATACTGGTATTCAGCAGCTTTCGGTTGGACTGGAAGTCGACTTTATCATAGTTGGGAAAAGGCTAAGCAGATGAAGAATTCACAAAAAAAAAAAAAAACAAACATCCGAATTGAGAACCTCCTTCTTTTTTTAGAAGTCGGTCAATAACAAATTGTCGACCCTAACATAGTTGGGAAAAGGCTAAGCAGATGAACAATTTACAAAAAAAAAAAACAAATATGCGAATTGAGAACCTCCTTCTTTTTTTAGAAGTCGGTTAGTAATAAATTGTCTACCTACAGATAGTTTGACTTTTTCAGTCACTACTAGTAATATTTAAGTCGGAGCTAAAATTATTTTGATATAATAAGAATATCATCACTACATGAGCACGTGCTATGCATATTATTTATCAATAGGAAGGAAAACCACAAACATTATTAATTTATTATATCATGAGTAAATTAAATTAGGTTCATGTGCGAATACTATTGGAGTTTATGGTTCAAAATAACTATGGACATAACATAAAATCACGACGTTTTTTTTTTATTGGGTGGGACAAGCCCGCCACACTATTCCCAAACCACTGTAACTCCTGTTAGCCAGAATCAACAGTGGCGACCACAAGAAAAGCGCCGAGACAATGAAGCTCGACGAAGTTCCAGAGAAATGATTTAACTGTCTTGGATCCCGCAACGAAATTAATCAGATAAGAATAGCGGAGGAGTAGGAAAAAGCATAATTTTCACTTCCCTCCATATCAGCTGGAGACAGAACAGAACAAGGCCAATAGGCACACAGGGACGCATACAACTGGGATAAGCCCAGTTGCCTAGCACCACGGATATTTGGGTTAGGGGGAAACTATGGCCTCTCGTCCGCGGCCCAGATTACACGGAGTGGGAACAGTAGTGGAAAACTCGGCCGAATGCGTGGGCCAGAATACCATGGTAAAAAATATCGTAGTTAAATCGACCCGTTTGGATTTAATTTCATTAAATTGAAAAAAGGTGCGAAATAAAACGTAAGTATCAAAGTCCCACAAACTACCAGGAGAACAGAAGTAGGAAGGAGTTGTCATTAATATTACTGGGTCCTAAGGTGTGAGTAAAATCACGACTATAATCCATGAACGGTTGGGCAGATATGTACTTTATTAGTGACACCCACATTTCGTCAGTTACGTTTAAGTCCCATGTAATGTGGGACAGCGGTGGCCCAGTGGTGTCGGCCCCGACTTACGTCGTAACAGTAGGTCGTGGGTTCGAACCCAGGCAGGCGCATTACTTTGTGTAATTAATTTCATCACCGCTGCTCTCAAAACGGTGAAGCAAAACATCGTGAGGAAACCGACATGTCTTAGAACCAAAAAATTCGAGGACATGTGACATCTGCCAATCCGCACTGGGCCCGCGTGGTGGATTATAGCCCATCCCTCTGCTAGAGAGGAGGCCTGAGTCCCTGCAGTGGGAACATTATAGGCTGATGATGATGAATGTGGGACCAGCTCAGTGCCATCAACTGGGCTCAAATTAGGCTACGTGGCTGCTACTGAGAAGTTCCTGAAGGAAAACCCCTATAACACTTTGCCTACAACCGAGGATTCGAACCCGGGATATCATGCTCAGCGGTTGCGCTTGCGACCACAGATCAATGAGGCAGTCTCTGCAGTGAAGGAGTTTACTTGGCCGAAAAAAATAAATCTAGCTATAATGATCGGCACGATTCTAGAGCGCCGACGCAAAAGTGAGTTATTGGGTCCCTTTGGTGGTATGAAGTGAGACGCGGGGTGGGGAAAGTGCGCATCACGATTAGTTCTTTACTCCTGCTGCACTTACCTCACGACCAATAATTAATAAGCGGGTGTGCGTTTTATTTGTCACTAGCCTTTGCCAGTGGCTTCGCCCGCGTGAAAATGACGATTTTCCATACAAACTTTCATCCCCTATTTAACTCCCTTAGGGGTTGAATTTCGAAAAATCCTTCCTTATTCCTTGTCTACATTATAAAGTGAACCCCTGTGCAAAATTTCAGCTTTCTAGGTCCAAGGGTTTGGGCTGGGCGTTGATGAGTCAGTCAGTCAGGACTTCTCTTTTTATTTATTACTAGCTTTTGCCAGCGGCTTCGCCCGCGTGAAAATGACGATTTTCCATACAAACTTTCATCCCCTATTTAAACCCCTTAGGGGTTGAATTTCGAAAAATCCTTCCTTATTCCTTGTCTACACTATAAAGGGAACCTCTGTGCAAAATTTCAGCTTTCTAGGTCCAAGGGTTTGGGCTGGGCGTTGATGAGTCAGTCAGTCAGTCAGTCAGTCAGTCAGTCAGGACTTCTCTTTTTATTTATATAGATATATATTATTTATATATATAGAAGAAGATTAGATAAAGTGTGCGATGCGCACAGCGATCCCCACTCTTCCGCCGAGCGCTCAAGAACCGTGCCGGGTCCTACAGTCACTATCTGGGAGAATTCGTCTTCTCCATTTTGATTCGAGTTAAACACGGTCGGCCAGGTACTGATATCTTTAAAGTTGCTAGAGTTCTTAATTATGCCGTCATTATTTTAACTATACTAACTATTATCATATAATTGGCGTACATACGTAGCAAATTATAATAACTTGTGTATAGGACCTATTATTTTTTATGCTAAAATTATGTGTCAATTAACCTAGAATCATGATAAGTATGATAACATAGTCTATAACGGTACAGTTAATTATTTATAACATTTATAAAGCTATACTTGGTTTAATCCTATCTCAGTTTTACTGTGCTATTCAGATCATCAAACTGGTTATCTCTATGAGAAAAACATCGTAATAAAAAAAAATTATAACCAGCGTCTCATACAAAACTGCAATCTACCTACTCGACACAATTGTGTATGGAAGCTGCTTATTCTTGAGATTTAGACGTTGGTATCATGGTCTGAAATGAGACACACCTTTGATATAAAAATACACTTTTCTGATTAGGGCACAACCCGGTAGATGCATAACCCGGTTTCAATTCCATAGTCAAACTCGGGAAACCCGGGTTTACTATAGCTGCATGTATTTCTGATAATTTGTCGATAAAGTTAGTAAGAGTCTTTGGTCAACTTGACCCGCTCGAACTGTACCCAGGAGTTTAGTCGAACAAATCACAAAACATATTGTTTTTTTTTTTTCATAGTTTTATTGTGGGTCCAGTTGCAAAGATAAAGATAAAGATAATTTATTTGTTCAAAACATGAGTATACACAACACATGGCATGCAAGATGTTACATCAATAATATAGCAGACAGTCATGTTTTGCCTAAATGGCGTACAAATCAGAGAAGCAGGACGCTAGACAGCATATTAATTTTAAAATTGCCCATTAAACACATTTATAATTAATCATTTAAATTAGAGCATTACTTGAAATGAGACGGTACAAATACAATAAAATAATGTCATAGGCTCTTCATAATAATACAATAGAAATAAAAAAAATCAAATGTCAAATCAGGTATTAATAAAATTAGGATGTCAATAAACAAGTCAAATTAAATTGTCAGATAAGAATTCGTCAGTGCTATAGTAAGCTTTCTCTAATAAAAGGCCTTTTAATTTATTTTTTAATTTGTCGGTACTGTATTCCCTCAAGCGGCAAGCGGGTCCAGTTGACCAAAGACTCATAAAACTCCGTAAACGTCATAGGTATGGATATGTAAACGTGAGCTTACATAATGATATACGTCACACACACAGCTACCTAATGTCCCAGAACGTATAACATAGTACACGATTTTGTTAGATCTTAGCTTAATTTGTTTTTCAATTATCATCACGCTTGTTTGGAAAAAAAATGTGACTTACAATCATACTCTCACTTTTTATTACCTAGGTACAACGTGTTTTGAAGTACTGATCAACACAAATAAATATTTCAATTTTAATTCCATTTCTGCTCATCACTCTTCATTACATTACATACAGTGTAACCACTTACAAGATTGAAATTGCGCATAATTCTTCCTCTCTTTTTCACATAGACAATATTAACCATGTGTGAAAAGGACAGACATATTGCAAATTCTACATACTTGCACGACGGGTTCCACCGTTTGTCTCCTGTTGAGGTGTCAAGGCTACTTCGCGAAGATTTCACTTTCAATCGATTTAATAGGTAGCTGCTTCATCGATTAAGTACGTACAGTACGATCAAATTATCTTGGCAGGTCTGAACATAGGCTCTGCGAACTTTTACGCATGTAAACTTGTGAAGAAAACTGTTATTGCCAGATACTATACGATCAGAAAATATCTAATATATATACAGAGAGAAATACAAATAAAATAAATATCAAAACACTTTCATACATTAGTTGTAACAAAATAACCTGCACGAAGTTCGGACCTGCCAAGATAATTTGATTGCACTTTAAGACAAAATCACATTTAACGCCATTTACCTTTAAGATCCATGTATTGGTGGTGAGCCCACTGGTTTGGCATCAACAGGGCATACTCAGGGCTCATCATCATCCTCATCGGTCACCCAGGTCGGCCGTAGCAAAGACAATCTCTTCAGATGGGGGTTCATTGACGGCTCAGACCTCAAGTGTGTATGCGGCGTATCTCCGCAGATAATGTCCCACCTTCCATCTTGCGCTGCATGCTGTACACTTGACGACCTTATGACTGCATCAGCGAGTGGAGTTCGCATAGCTGAATTTTGGGCCAAAACGATTTAACTGAAATTTGCCATCGATCCTCATGCTCTTGCCCTTATCCCAATTTATCTAGGGTCAGCACAATATGTTTTCTTCTTCTTCTTCTAATACACTTCTCTATTAAGGTACAGAAACAGACAGTATCAGAAATGAGGACATCCGCTTGAGAACCAAGGGTACCGACGTAGCCCGAAGAATCGCCAGACTTAAGTGGCAATGGGCAGGGCACATTGCTCGCAGAACGGATGGCCGATGGGGCCGAAAAGTTCTGGAATGGCGACCGCGAACCGGAAGACGTTGCGCTGGAAGGCCTCCCACTCGGTGGACCGATGACCTGGTCAAGGTTGCAGGAAACCGCTGGATGAGAGAGAGACGCACGGGACCGGTCAATGTCAAAAGACTGGCCTGTTGGTCTAGTGGTTAGTGACCCTAACTGCTATGCCGGAGGTCGTGGGTTCGATTCCCACCCAGGACAAATGTTTGTGTGATGAGCACGATCATTTGTTCTGTGTCTGGGTGTAATTTATCTATAATATGTATGTATTTAGAAATATATAAGTATGTTTATCAGTTGTCTAGTACCCATAACACAAGCTCTGCTTAGCTTGGGACTAGATGGCGTTGTGTGATAGTTGTGGAATATATTATTAATGTGGCGACGCCTGGGGGAGGCCTATGTTCAGCAGTGGACGTCTTTTGGCTGAAATGATGATGATGTTTAAGGTACAAGTTGGTAGCCGACTGCACGCAGCAGCAGCAGACGACGTGTCGTCGCTTCATGTCGCTGCAGTCATGATTTCGAACCCGACTGCAGACGTCATCCAATGGGGAAGAAAACTGTCAAATAGTTCCACGTAGAGGGCGCTGTACGTTGGCTACAAACAAACTGTCTAACTCCATAGAAATTGAACAATATCTTAATATTTTGTGACTTTTTTCAATATTAAGGGTCGTTGTGTAGCCATTGAATGCAAAGAAATAGGCGTTGGTAGATTTCCAAGAAATTTGCGCATGAAGAGAAAGTGGGAAAACTAAAAAAATTCAAAACAAGTAATTTTTCGAGGTTATTTGGGAAACATTTCAACGAAACAGACTACGAGACCACTTCTAAGGCGACAGGTTAGTACGATACCTATTATTAATTCGGACTTTTATTAATAATTTGAATGTGTGGGAGAAACAAGGGTCGAACGTTGACTCGGTTTCTCCCACTTCAAGTCAACGTTCGCTCATGGGGGATTTAAGCCGCACTGATATATGCCAAGTATTAACGTCACCCAATATTGTTTCAGGCTTTCCACTCCAACGCAAAATTTTGAAGAAATCTGCTGTGCCCTCTATAATTTGTTGGAATGAATCACAGAGTGTCACCTCAGCTCGAACTGAGCGATTGCAACAGAGAAATGCAAGGCGTTGCTTATTATCAAGCCCTTTATTATCAAACGAACCACTGCCATCTACCAGCTTTGATCTTATTCCAGACATGAACATAGAAGAATTGGTACTTTTCAAATAACTACCTATACATTTTGTAACATTTTAACAAATGATGTATTACCTTAGTTTGTTTAGTATTAGATCATTAAAAAGCTAAAAGTTAGTGAGTGAAGTTTATTTTACAACTTGTAGAACCATAATATTGCCCAGAAAACAGCTAAAAGTCAATAAAATGTTAAATCTATTGTAACTTTCGACAAGCTCCGCTTTCTTTACTTGTTGCGTTGCTCCTCGTTTTTTCAATTCCTCCTTCAACTGGGTGATACGCCAGGTAGCATACATTGTGCAGCGACAAATTGAGTTAAAAAACCCGCGCAAATACTTAAAAAATCGTCCACACAATGCAAACGTTTATTTCAAAAAATTTGACATGTGCATAGCCAAACACCAGCGCCATCTCGCGGCGAAGTTTCCAGGAAACAACCCCATTGGTTCCGAGTGCGTATAT
The DNA here is from genome assembly GCA_949316265.1 of Diarsia mendica. Classification (NCBI taxonomy): domain Eukaryota; kingdom Metazoa; phylum Arthropoda; class Insecta; order Lepidoptera; family Noctuidae; genus Diarsia; species Diarsia mendica. The sequence goes on along the minus strand of OX438900.1, from coordinate 19,165,380 downwards.
CAATTGTTTTTACTGAAGAAACAGGTTCCGACACATGTTCGGCTAAAGGACATAATTATCTCCTGTTGTTTCTGTTATCTATGAGCACTACTGCGTACGTGCGTCTGCCGCTCGACGACGCGTCGCTAGTTTCATGTCGCTTACTACGGAGGGAATTTCGTGCGTTTCGAAAAGCAGTCGTGTTGCCGCGACACGTCGTCTGCTGCGGCTTCGTGTCGCCCGCTACCAACTTGTACCTTTACTCGTCATCTCAGCAGTCACCTCCTTTCGAGCCATATCATCCTTCACACACTTCAATCATCGTCTCTATGGTCGTCCTCTTCTATTATAACCATCTAAATTCATACTTAACATTTTCCTCACTAGGTACGTTTTCCAGACTCAGGACTGTTACTGAACAATTTCTGACGGAAAACCTACCACTAACTAGATTACTAGACCAACAACTATAGGCGCCATAATCGCTGTTATACATATATCAAGTGTTTCCGATACTATCAGTACAAAAATAGAATAAGTAATCCTAAAGATTAAGTGCGCAAATCCTCTGTATTATGTTTATCTCAAATGCGTCGTTATTCTTAAGTTTTATTTATTTATTGTGTTTTGAATTCGTTTTTCCGCAAGAATATAGGTACCTAGGAAAATACAAATGCCGCATCGTAAAGAAGCTATTAAAACATACACATTTTTATACATCGACTACCTCGTTGATTTAGTGGTTGCAAGCGCAATTGCTGAGCCTAAGGTCCTGGTCTCGATTCCCGGGTCGGCCATAACGTAATTGGATTTTTCCATCGGGAATTTCTCATTAGCAGCCTGGGTGTCTGGTTTCGTGCCCGGTTGATGGCAATGGGCTCGCCCCTATTACATGGGACTTAAACTGACGAAATGTCGGTGTAGGTATTACCATTTAGGGACACCTCTACCTTACCCTTCGGGGATTACAGCGTCATGTTATGTTATTTTAATACATAATATTCTACGCGGCAAGTTAATACGTAAAAGATAAGACAGTTGATTGATACAAGCTATAAAAAAAACTCAGAAGCCTCTTATCATCGGGTGAAAAATTCAATTTCCGCAAATCTGCGCTGCAAGAAAATTGAATATTATAGTAGGCACGTAAATGGCTGTCTTTGTATGTAAGCTACGTGGGTTTCAGCTTAAGAAGCCTGTTTTACTTTACTGTACCTGTATTATTTTCAGTCAGATAGAAAGAGAACTTTGACTTCAGGATTTCAGGCTTTACTTTTGGTAGACAGAAATTCAATTTTTGGCCGTCCGTCGGTGGTTACACTTTATTCTTGAGGTAGTCTACGGCATCGCCGATTATGGCGATAACTCTGCGAGGTTGAAATGGGACTGGGCGGGTCACATTTTTAGGATGGGTCAGGACATAGGCCAGAGTCATCACGTAGTGATGATAGAGGCACGCCCAAGAAACGCTGGCCTGACGATTTGGACTCATTATTGACTTATTGTCCAGAGAAGTCAAAACATCGGCAGAATTGGAAAGGAATGGGAGGGGCATTAGCCCAAAATAGCCTAATTAAAAATTATATTTTATATTTATATACGTCTAAGATTAGTAGATTGTTTGCAATTTTACCATCATTGTTTTTCGTACATTCGTAATCTCAATGTTAGGCATTATTCCTATCTTATCTCATTGTAATCAGTTGTAAAACTATTATGTTCGTTCGTTCATGAATTATTCTTCGACGTAATTCTTGAACTTGGGAAGTACGCGAGATATTATTTAAAATATTCTGTAATCAGTGAATGATTAGCTATCTTTGTCCTTGTTAGTATTACGCCTACATCAAATTTTGTGACAAGTGTCGCAGATTGTCGAAATTCTTGTATGAAATTGCCTAATGGCTGTGACAATTGTCACTAACTGCGTATCTGGCTTGCTGTTGGTTTTTTGGGAATCTCTTATTCACTCTGAACCCAAGTTGGCCGTAGCAAACATAATCTTTTCAGATAGGGGTTCATGGACGGCTCTGATCTCAAGCGTGTAAGCGTCGTCTCTCCACATACATATGCCTTCCTTCTATCTTGCGCTGCATGCCCTGACACCTGTGTACTTGACGTTGTAAATTAATCATTGAGAAGAAGTTGGTTTCCTTTGTTTGAGTGACTTACATATGTCGCTGTCATCTTGAACATGCACTTACAACGACTGTCCTGTACCTACCTATAACATTATCATGCATGTATCTAACTCAGACTAAGATAATGCAGTATTCTTCGGCATAGTCAGTCCATATTCTTGTTAGGAGATGGAGCAGTATCCTTTGAATCCCTCAAAAGTACCTTTAAACATGAGGGTAATGCAGGCTCACATGAAAAGGATTGGCTGTAGACTTCTCTGTAACATTCATTATCATCATCAGCCAATAATGTTCCCACTACAGGGACTCGTGCCTCCTCTCTAAGAGAGGGACATTACGATTAACAATTCATCTACCAAAGCGTTCTTCGAAGTCTGAACTTTTAAATATCCACTGACTGCAATAAACAGTTGGTTTCTCAATGGACCAATTAATGACAAAACTTTATAATGAAGGCATTGTCACGAAGAAACTTATTTCTTAAATTATGATTTGAGACCATTCTTTTACGTAATTTTTAAAGTTTTTTTTTATAATTTCGTCTTCTCGGGTGAATAAGTTAATTAAAGTTTTTAGTGCTTTGCAAGTTTAAAGTTAAATGTGGCAGTTAATGTTCATCGCGATATCTCACGGGTTGAATTTTTTAGAGCAATTGAAAAATCCTGGTTATTCTGGTGGATATCCTAAGGGTTTACTAAAGAAACTGAACGCGGCCAGCATACCTAAACTGTATTTACGCTCTTGAACACGGATAAGATTAGGTGATCGTGTTTTCATCGGTGCTGTTAGCTCTTAGTCTTCTTCTCGAATTGATGACTAAGACTTTATCCGACCAGTACGTAGTAACCTGGACCTTTCTGATTAATTTCGTTGCGGGATCTAAGACAGTTAAATCGTTTCTCTGGGACTTCGTCGGGCTTTATTGTCTTGGCGCTTTTCTTGTGGTCGCCACTGTTGATTCTGGCTTACAGGAGTTACATTGTCCCAACCTGGACAGCTCTCTTTTTTTCTTTTACTTCATTCCGGTCCTAGAGTGTTCAGTTAGATTCAGATGTCCTCGACGAGAAAGCATATTCTGCGTTGGGGCTCCACATTTGCCTTGTATCCTAGACTAGCTGATGCCCGCGGCTACCTTAGACAAAGGGTCAACAAAGACAGACAACACTAGTCTCGTTAATTACCACAAATACCTTCATGACGTCACACATATCCCAGAAATCGGTCACTCGGTCGGTAAGGCCGCTAATTTTATTAAAAGCCGACACGTCATTGGTAACATAAACGACTAAACCAAACAATCAAAGTGCAGAAGGCTAACTACAATAATGAATGGTATGTGTGTGTGTATGTTTATTTTGTTCAAGGCAAGCCCGATATAGTATTTACGACTATTGCAACTCCTGAAAGCCCTTCCTCACCCTCATTAAAATAATCAGGAAGGAATAACGGAGCAGTAAAGTAAATTCAAACTTTATGGCTGCTATTTAGAAATTCTTGATGGAAACCAATGAAGCGGGCAAAAATATACTATACTCGTATTTATGCACACTAACACTTTTTTTTTAATTTAGGAAGTCATCAAACGTCTCCTCCTGCTTTGGGCGGAGCGGTAGGGAGTGTCAGACTTCTACTGACTAGAAACCAACCATGTTCCTTCTTAGCCCTTTGTTCCCGAGGCCACGGTATCTCTTTCGAACTACCCGCAGCCCCGACAAACACACTTCCTCACACAGACAATCCCAATCTACGATGGCCGGCAATTGGACACGAAAGTAAGGAGATCACAACCAACCAACGGTAAAACGTGCTTTCCGAAGCAGTGTTGTGTCATACCGCCAATTTCCAAACTATCGACTGATACTCTGAAAAAGCACCTCCCCTGACCTGAAAATCGGACCGACGACCTCACACCCAGTCGTTGCGCTCATGACTACGATATCAACGGTACAGTTATAATGTATACGGATCGACCACCACGGTCGGTCGGTCGGTTTACTCCTACCCTGGTTCAACATAGCTTGGTTTATGTAATCCCCGAGCAATCATGTAACAAGTTGGTACTTCTGCACCTTCCCTGTACAAACAAGTCAGCAGCGGTCCACAGTTCCACACCTGCGGTTGTCAGTCTCCACAAACCGACTATTAACGAATTATATTCGTGTAAACTGATTTGTATGGATTTTGTACAGCTATCGACAGACCAGCGGTGTTAAAATAAATGTGGAAAGTTTCAATAATGGTTGTGGTTCTGTTAAATTAATGTCTTTTTTATATTTTTATTTGGTCACCGTATATACCCTACACTAGTTTGTCATGAAGTTCAAAAACAAGCAGAAACTTAACTTTATAGTTTTTTTTTAAATTTCATCAGCACTGTTTTCGAAACGGCGAAGGAGAACATTGTGAGGAATTCAAGCGGCTAGTAGAACCAATTATTGGGAAGGCCTCCCACATGGTAGACCGATGACCTGGTGAAGGTTGCGGGGATCCGCTGGATTTGAGACGTACGGAACCGGTCAATGTGGCGACACTTGGAGGAGGCCTATGTCCAGTCCACAGTGGACGTCATTTGGCTAAAATGTTGATGATGATGAAAGCATCATTATGATACAACCTAACCAATTTCGGCTACAGCGACTGCATTCGATGGCTTTCTAGGGTGGTTCCCGGGAGTTTTGGTGTGCTGCTCTTTCTCAAGTGGCTAACATATCCAACTTTGGCTGAAAAACTCTGAGACCAAAGCGAAGAAACAGAAGACAGAGGTTCAGTACACCAGTGACGACATTGTATAGCTGTGAGTGTTCTCGATTTAAGGTATTTTTTTTTCTGGAGGTTGTGAAACCATTAATTGACTCCTCCCGCTCTGGATGGTGCGGAAGGGAATGTCAGACTTCTACTGACTAAAACCACTCATGTTCCTTCTGAGCCCTTTGTGTCCGGGGCTCGGTATCTCTTTCGAACAACCCGTAGCCCGACCAGGAGATTTAATGTCATTACGTTTTAAATCTAACTGCGACTTTCTCTCTTCAAAGTCATGCGAAAGCACTAAAAAAAGGTAATCCTTCCATCTAAAAATAGTAAAGTCCTCATGAGCAAGTAGTAGATAGATATTTATATGTACCTACTTAAAAAACTTTTGAAGTTAAGATAAAGATAAGTTAAGTTATGTTAAGATAAGATAAGTTCCTGCATCTTGAACCTGAAAACTCAAGTTACAGAACAAAGCTTTCTCCTTTTACTTGTAAGATTATCTGACATTCGAAATACTAATGTTTGTTTTAGTGTTAAACTGTATAAAATACTTACATTCTTAGTGCGTTGTAAACAGTAAAGAGTTTATTAACCCCTGTGTAAGTATCTTGTAAGTTTACTTTTGCAAAACATATAACAGTAGAAATGAAGTATTTTTTAAATTCACGTAGTAATATAAACAGCCTTTAATATTACTTTTAAGCAGCAAAACGTAAGGATTCATATAATTTCTTCTTAAATGGCTTGTAAACTTGCAAAGTACCACCTAATAAAAAGGTTAGTGTATCTTAAAAAAATGAAAAGTTGTCTTTAATTACATCGGATACCTTATAAATATATACGCTTCCAACATTACATATACATACATCAACTCAGGCAGAAACAACAGAACGCCATCTGCTATGATCCTGACATATTCCTCTTGCCTCGTCTGAATTCATACATCGGGTCATACACGCACGCCGGTTGCGTTCATACGTTAGTGTAAAACGAAACAGCTAGTGCTATCTCTGGCTGGAGGTCTTTATTTCAAGGCATGGCAAGTCCGATTAAGCACTAGCCATCCTCTTTAGGATAAACTGCGAGCAGCCATTGACAAAAAAAGAAAAAAAAAACAGTCTGGCTATTTATTCTGAGACCTTGACCGTCGCCGAACGTTCAGAACAACAACCATTTATTTATAAAAAAAAACTAAATAGGTACTGCTAGAATAGATTATTTATATTAATAAAGCTTATAGAATATCCATTAAAGGCACAAGTAATTAAATTTTAAACTATAGGTTTTGATAATCAGCAGAGGCACAGACTCACACCTTTTTTCCGATGGGGATAGGCAGAACGTCAACTGCTACGATATTTTGCGCCCATACATCTGGTCACTCACAATCAGCACGTGATCAATATGTTGATATTTTGCTCTATACCTAAACATCCTTCATTTCTACAAGTTAGGCCGAAATCGCAAAAATACCTTAGCCGGTTTTACCTCAACGTTACTAAAAGGGTATAGTTCAAAGAAATCCACGCAAGTGCTCTTAGGAATTCACCGCGAACACACAAGACGTCAAATCAACTCTCAATGAAACTTCCCATTGCACCTTTTCCACGACAAAACGTCCTTTTAGCAGAATTGGAAAACCTGCAAAGAACTACCCTTGTTGTCCAATACTATTAAAACGGTCCACTGGAACTCTGACCCTGGGGTATAAGAAACAAGGTTTATTTCCCTGCGTCGCGCGTCGTGATTTTCTCTTAAGACTTCGTTTTTTACCTCTATTTTACGGTATACTTCTGCGGTTTTCCACTTTTTAAGCCGATTTCAATAAGAGGCTTTTGAAAGTTTTAATAACTGTGGGGGTAGGTTTACGTCCGAACGCTTCTTTGAACATTTTCTTCTGCTTGGTAATTAATTCTTTCGGCATTTGTGTTCTTCGGTGTAATTGGAGACTATTTTTCTTGAAAATTTAAGTAGAAACTTGAGAGGTGTGACCTCAAACTTTGTAAACGGGTTTTAATTTTCTGAGTGAAAAACATTTTACAGTTTTCAGTTGGTGTTATTAACGACCCGCGTGGAAGATTGCGGACCATTCTCTCACAGAAATGAGGCCTGTGTTCCAGCTGTAAGGCTGAAGATCATAGGATGATTTTGTAATAAAGGTTCTTAGTAAAATTATCTTGGGTATCATAGATCGGAAAAAGGTAAATATCGTGCGGACACCTGGACTTATAATGAAAAACATAACATCAAGCCAGTTATCTCTGAGGAGTTAGGCAGAGGTGTACTTTATATTAGACCCTTATTAAAACATGATAAATTAAATAACAAAATAAACAAACGTCGATCTTCACGACGATGACGTCCAAGTTTAGAAATAATAGTGAACCCACATTTCACCAGATAAGTAACTTATTATAAAAAAAAATATAAATATCTCTGTATATGAGAAGAGGCCCTTGTCCAGCACTGCAACAGTACTATGCAGGTATTTTACATTATAAACGTTAAAAGCACTAAGGAATAATTATTTGCAAATGTGATTCAGTTAAAAACAATTAGTCCCCATTTAATAACAACAGAAAGTTTCGAGCGGGCTCAGCATGCAAAATGATAATTAGGCCAATTTGAACACAAGGCCGAATGAATTAGGTACAGATTTCGACGGTCAATGTCATGATGTTGTGTGACTGTATAGCATGTCATAGTTTGAACACAATTATTTAAGAAATTTCTCGAAATGGTCCCAGCGCGAGCGGTGGGAACGTTGTTTTATGATTTATAATGTAAGGAAAGGGTTGGGTTGAAGACCAAGGAAACGGTGGATGAACTGCATGAAGGATGATATCGCATGAAAAGAGGTGTCTAATGAGATGACGACTAATAATGAAGTATCGTGCCGTTTGACGTTCGAAAAGTGCTGATTATCAGCCTAGTTTGAATAAATGACTTTTGATTTTGTTATATAAGGTCCCATTAAAATAGGTGGACAAAATTTTTGAGATCATTCAGACCACCAAAATAAGGACAATGGCAAAAAAAGAAAATAAGAAAAACGCATTCGATTCTTACAAGAAAATAAAACAGCTAGCGAAAATACACTTAAAAGTGTTAGTTACCCAACATTTTATGTAAAAAAAAAACACTTTAATCAGTGTTTTTTTTACTTGGATATCTTTGGTTAGACGTACTGAACCCTGCAATGTGTTAAAATTTGTCCACCTATTTTAATGGGACCTTATATAAGCGCCGATCCCAAGTAATTTGGATAAGAGCAGGAAAATAATGAACTAGTTGCGCCTGGCAGCCTTTGCAAACTCGCAATGCAGATTTTTCTATATAGTTTAAGCGTCTTTAGCTAGGGTACGAGCAGAAAAACCAATACAGATTAGTGATTTTTATATATTACTAGCTTTTGCCAGCGGCTTCACCCGCGTGGATGTCGGATAATATTGAAAATAACGATTTTTCAAACAAACTTTAGGGGTTGAATTTCGAAAAACCCTTCCTTATTCCTTGTCTACGTTATAAAGGGAACCTCTATGCAAAATTTCAGCTTTCTAGGTCCAAAGGTTTGGGCTGGGCGTTGATGAGTCAGTCAGTCAGTCAGTCAGGACTTCTCTTTTTATTTATATAGATACTAGCTTTTGCCCGCGACTTCGTTCGCGTGGAATAGTGACTTCCGGCAGATTTTTGGTTTATCTCGCGAAAAAAAAAAAACTATCCTATGTCCTTTCTCAAGTTCCAAACTATGTCTGTACCAAATTTCACACAAATCGGTTCAGTAGTTTAGGCGTGAAGCAAAGACAGACAGACAGAAAGACAGACAGACAGAGTTACTTTCGCATTTATAATATTAGTTAGGAAGTTAGGATTTTCCCTCGTTGAATAGTAAACAAACTAAGTGTAGGTGTTATAATTTCGGTGATGAACTGATTACCTATCCGTTTCTTTGTCTAAAATGAGTATTAACTTATCACTATGATTGATTACTGAGCTTAAAGTTCGTATATAAATGTCTCTCTAATTACCTCCTCAAGTTTAAAGCGTAGCTAGTTATGTAGTACTATATTAATTCTGTGGTGTAGGTAATTAGATTTTATGTTTTTAAAGTTTTCAGATCAATAGTTTTGGCGTAATGTGATTCTAGACAGAGTTTTAATGTTGTAGATAGGTTCCTGTGGGAATGAGATATTTTCCCGAAGTAAAAAGTAGTCTGAATTTTGGTACCTTCCTACCCTATAAGTTAAGTAGTGTGATGGAATGTCGCTAAGTTTCGATCCAAGTAAAACTGTTAAATAAAGACAGTTGCATCAAAATTTTATCATAAATTCCCTAAATTATGGCGCCTACCGACCCTCTAAGTTAGAAAAGTGATCAAATACTAACTTGAAGTCTTAGTAACACACAGTTAAAAAAAAAAACATCAAAATCATTTCAGTAGCTATAGCGTCATGCGCTTCTTGACACGATCACGCTAGATTTCCGCGGGAATGAGGTATTTTCCCGCCGTAAAAAGTAGCCTGTGTCCGTGCCTAGGATCCTATCTTTATATTAACCAAGTCTTATAAAAATCCGTTCAGACGTTAAGGCGTGAATGAGGTAAACTTTTAAAACAAACGATTAAAAATCACTAACTTAATTAGTTTTCTGCCTACTGCCTACGCCTTAAGTACGATAGCATGAATATTAATAGCCCATATCCTTTTCTAGGTTACTATCTATCACCTAACTAAATTTCATGAAAATCCGTTCAGCCGTTTAGACGTGAAAGAGCAAAAGTCCCAACAAAAACGACTAAAAATCACTAACTCAATTCAGTTATCTGCCTACTGCCGACCCCCTAAGAACGATGGCGAGATTATTTATAGCCTATAACCATTTCTAGGTTATCATCTATCACCATACCAAATTTCATTAAAATCCGTTCAGCCGTTTAGGCGTGAAAGAGTAACAGACAGACAGATAGACAGACAGACAGACAGACAGACAGAGTTACTTTCGCATTTATAATATTAGTATGGATGACCATTTTTAGGTTATCATCTATCACCATACCAAATTTCATCAAAATCCGTTCAGCCGTTTAGACGTGAAAGAGCAAAAGTCCCAACAAAAACGACTAAAAATCACTAACTCAATTTAGTTATCTGCCTACTGCCTACCCCCTAAGAACGATGGCGTGATTATTTATAGCCTATGACCATTTCTAGGTTATCATCTATCACCATACCAAATTTCATCAAAATCCGTTCAGCCGTTTAGGCGTGAAAGAGTAACAGACAGACAGATAGACAGACAGACAGACAGACAGACAGAGTTACTTTCGCATTTATAATATTAGTATGGATATGGATAGATAGATGTATACGGATTGATTAAACAACAATTTAAACCGCTATAAAGTAATCAAACAATCTTTACATACTTTCGTATACCTATTAAGTACTATAAACCTACTTAGGTATAATAGACTCTTCAATCAGTAAAACATTTATTTCAGCAAAAGAAAAGAAAATGAACGAGCAAGATAATTATGGAACGAAGGTAATCCCAGACTCGCTGAATAGGAAAATGGCCGACTTTAAATATTTTTTTAGTTAACTACCTCTGAAATCGATGTAAAAGAAAGAATTTAGGAGTTTTCTTCTTGTATTTATATAAGATAGGCTGTTTCTGAGAACTGTATACATTTTTTTAGGCAGTTGATTTTGCTTGTAATTGTTTTTTAACTTTGCCAAAATCCCTTTTTTTTTTTTTTTTTTTTTTTTTGGTGGGTGGAAAATCATCGAATAACCCCCCCCGCTCTTGGGCAGAGCGAAGGGGAGTGTCAGACTTCTACTGACTAAAAACCAACCCATGTTCCTTCTTCCTCGCCCTTGTGTCGGAGCCGCGGTAACTTTTCGATATCCGCAGCCCCGACGGGCGTCGGCCCTTGCGGGCCCCTCCTTGCTGACATCTCTTTGAGGCGCGCGTGGAACACGTACGCGCCGCCGATTGCCAAAATCCCTGAGTTTTAAGTCTTACTTAAATTTATCTGAAATGTATTGATGCTTTACATATTGTTCATTACAAAAAACACCTCTACCTACTTAAACTGAATGATAGTAATACCAATTCGGAACTAAAATCCCTTTAAAATCTGTGGAAGACAAGACCAATAAATGCTGGGGCTGCGGATTGTTTGAGAGAGATACCGCGGCCCGGACTCAAAGGGCTAATAAGGAACATGGGTGGTTTTTAGTTCGCTCCGCACAGAGCGGGAGGAGTAATTTAATAATTCCCTACCCTCAAAAAAAAGAAAAAAACATCCAGGGGGGCCATACATATAGACGAAGTGATATTTGGTCAGCGACATTAACGATTAAATAAAATCTTTTTGGTATAAAACAAGAATAAATAAAACAAACGGGGTGAGCTAAATAAAACCGTTTAAAAAAAAGACGTGACTTCCAAAAACAAAACTTAAAATATTGAAAAACAGCTTCTTTATATTTGTCTCATGATGATTGTATTTTATTTTTGTATCATAATTATCTAAAAAAAAAAAACACGTATCATGCATGCATATAACTTCATAGTTCTAAAAACTCATTTCATATTTAATTAAACTCTTACCTCGTTTCGAACAAAATGAACGTAGTGGAGAGATAAGAATACATTGCAGTTATCAGTTCAACAAGTTAATTAAGAACTTGCATTTACTTGCAACTTCGCTGAAACAACTGAAGCGACGACTCGAACTGTTTCCACGAAATAAATCTATACTAATATTATAAAGCTGAAGAGTTTGTTTGTTTGTTTGAACGCGATAAACTCTGAAACTACTGGTTGGAATTGAAAAATTCTTTTTGTGTTGGATAGTCCATTTATCGAGGAAGGCTTTAGGCTATATAACATCACGCTAAATCCAATAGGAGCGTAACATAAATGAAAAATGTTGCAAAAACGGGAAAAGGTATTTCCTTTTTGAGAGTTTCCGCTGCGTGCGCTGCGAAAACGGTTTGTGTTACGCAAATATCATGTATGAAGGAATTGTTCCTCTTTAAAAGTTCTAAAAAAAAGTCCGCGTTAGCATATGTCTATCATTTAAGATTGAGTTACTGTAACCATTTTTTACTATTAAAATGTAAGGTCTAAAATAATTATTTTTTGCGAAGCTTATTTAACCCATATGGTATTAATCTATATCCAAATAAATGTGTTTGTTAGAACGGAAATTTAATATAGAATATTTGAGCCCTTTACTCTATACAGTTTAAACAAATATCTTAGAAGATATCGCAATGTAAAAATAACCGCGCAGCAAAATAATTCACGCGTCGCAATGTAGGTACGGGGGATCTGGCTGGCCTACGGGAAATTCAAATTCAAAATCTTTACTGCATCATAATGTTTACAAGTACAGGGTGTTATCGTATATTTAACAGTAAGAGCTAACTATAGTAATTCTCACTTTAATATAATCTAAGCCATCTAAACTAATATTATAAAGAGGAAAGATAAGATTTTTTGTTCGTTAAGATTTAGCTTAATTTATGTGGGATAGTCGATTTGTCGAGTAACGTGTTAAGCTAAGCTATATTTATGTGACGCAGACGAAGTTGCGTGGGTCAGCTAGTTATAAATATTAGAGCTACGTCTCTGAGCAAATGAAAACTGACTTAAATGTTCAGGTTATTTTGTTTGTTGATGTCTAATTACTTAGGTACTTGGAGGAAATGTTAGTTAGTTTGTAACAACCAAGTAAGAGAAGTGTATATTGAGGCTTTTAACTGCACAGTCTTGATACAAAGACTAATAGGACAATACATTTTTATCACGTTTTGTTTTCATATTGACGTTTTCATCTCGAGTTTTTTTATTGTAAAACGGGCCACGGGCGGAAAGCGATGAATTAGGTCTGTATGGAACGAGCGTGCGCAGAAGATGTGTGTTCACTCTTGTTTTGAAGGCATTACTACCCGTAGGTGATGATTTGTTGGTTAGTGTTTAATAACTCGATGGAACTAAAATAAAACTAAGTTTGTAACGACTGTGAGATGTGGCGATAAGGAACTGTTCATTAACCGACTTAAAAAAAAAGGAGGAGGTTATCAATACGACTGTATTTTTTTTTATGTTTGTTAGCTCATAACTTGCGACTAGGTGAACTGATTTTCATGATTCTTTTTTCATTTAAAAGCTGGTGCTTCCCGTGTGGTCCCATTGTCACCATTTTAATATCTGATGATGGGATCTTGTAGAAATCGGGGGAACTCTTCAATAAATAACAGCAGATTAACCGCGATTGTTGCTATAGCATATCTAAGCATTGTTTACGCCATCACACAACATAATATCACGCCTGTACTCACTACAAAGGTTATAAAAACTATTTGGTGAAGATCTGATGAAGAACTTCGGAGATAGGCAACGGAACTCCTCAATTAATGATAGCAAATGGACTGGGATTGCTGAAATCTCATGACTGTCTAATGTTTACACCAGTTCATAACATAACATCACGCCGGTACGTTGTGAAGGGGTAAGCACATGTGAACCACTAAAAAGTGAAAAACAAAAACTTTTTTACAAAAAATAAAACCGACTTCGACAAAAATAAAACACAAAAAAGTGAAAAATAAAACATCAGCTTCAGAAGTCGGTGGCAAAAACATGAAATCAAACAAACAAAAGTCACCGACTTCAGAAGCTGATTTTTTATTTTTCACTTTTTTGTGTTTTATTTTTGTCGAAGTCGGTTTTATTTTTTGTAAAAAAGTTTTTATTTTTCACTTTTTAGTGGTTTTTAGTGAGATGTGGCGATAAGGAACTGTTCATTTCGATCTGGGATTCATTTCCCATTAGCGTCCATAAGAGGTCTATCTGACATCAATTAATACGATTTTTTTCTTTTCGTTATATTTTTCGATTATTTCCAAATAACCATCTTGAAATTGTTCCACAGTTTTTTTTCTTTAATAATTTGCAACTGTTTTTACCAGTGGAGGACAAAGAGGAGTAACAATGCTAATAAAATAATTGATCAAAGCTTGATTGTTTTTAAAAATAAATGTTTTTTTTTAAGTATTTAATGGTTTTTTCCTCTTTGTTTCTACAAATGTGTCAGTTATAGCATCGCAAAAATAGCAAGCTTCTGAAATAATAAGATTTTTCAGATGACTCGGGGCAAGACATGAAAAATGAACGAGAGAAGTGAGCGCTCGTTCGTAGCCATTATTATTGTACTCCCACACTTCAATAGCTAATGTTGTTGATGTCTCTTAGATACTATTAATAATAATTATTATCCATTCTCCGCTATTAACGCTAATCTCTTGTGTGTAAAGACAAACAAATTGTGGTGATCTGTTTCTTTGTGTTTATTCTTAGGTTATAATAGTGCCTTTTTAATAATAGAGAGATATTTAGGTAATTTTGAGTTTTGACTGTGTGATATGCCAAAAAATAGGTGTCTGATAAGCTGACAAGTAATAGAGAAGAAGGAGTCGAAGTCGAGGAGAAGTATAGAAGAAGGAGTCATGCTGCACTGGACCCAAATGAATTGGGATAATACAAGTGGATGATGATGATTTAGGTAATTTTGATCATCATCATCAGCCTATAATGTTCCCACTGCAGGGACTCAGGCCTCCTCTCTAGGAGAGAAATTGGCAGATGTCACATGTCTTCGAATTGTTTGGTTCTAAGACATGCCTTTTTGTTTCCTCACGATGATTTCCTTCACCGTTTTGAGAGCAGCGGTGATGAAATAAATTACCCAAAGTAATGCGCCTGTCTGGGTTCAAACCCACGACCTACTGTTCGTAAGTCGGGGCCGACACCACTGGGCCACCGCTGGTCTAATGTAATTTTGATACTGAACATACTTTTTTCTTTTTTGATAGTTTCGGACCTTTCTAATAGTTTCTTGTTACTATTACTAATGTATCAACTTAGGTACCTAGTTTTTACTTATGATTCCTGACTTTACTTTTATTTTACGATACTTAGGGCCGGTTTCACCACTTGCTGATAAGTCCCTGATAGCCTATCCGGAACTTATCTGCCAGATAAACTACAACTTTTGATAGCATTATCTGTCAGATAACTGTCAGATAACTATCTGACACTTTATCCGTAACCGGTGAAACTGGCCCTGAATAGTAGGTTTGGTCTACCTTGAACTGTATTACGAGTCACAGTGTGCGTGTTTATTGCGTATGTGTGTTCGTCTATTTTATCATTTGTGTATATCTGTAAGGGGTATATATCTATGGGCCAAAGTTGTCAGAAAGTAAATGTTATGGCATGTTTTTGTTAACTAAGAACTGTAATTAAGTTGGGGTCAATTCCCCCAAGTCTGTAATCAATAATAAAGTAACACATAGTTCCTTTTCTTACTCGATACTTCCGTCTCAAGGATTAGTGATCTAATGGAATACCTACTAACACACGCGGGACTACTTATTATATTTAATATGCCCCAGATCGTGCACAAACTAATCCCGGTTAAAAACTAATATGAACAATCGATACCTAGGTACTGTATTCACACGTCCGAACATTTTATATCAAAGCATGGAACATCAGATGCATTGCTTGATATGCGTTTCTTCTTCCAAAAACTAGAATAATAAAAAAATAAATTTAGCTTAGTAGGAGAATGATTAATATCGAGGATTTAAATGAAGCAAACGACAAAGCTATCTAAGCTGCTATGTGAGTCATGATATCAATCAAAGACAATCTGAGTCATGGATTCGAGAAATAGAATGAGAAGGAGAATTATGATGATAAGAATCTAAATCTTAGTAAGTTACTAATGTACGAAACTTTGGCAGTTTTCTAATGCCTAGCTTAAGGAAGGATTATTCACCTAACTAGGTACTCCATTTGTTGTATTATCTTTGTCCTTGTAGGTACTACGCACGGCATAGTAGCCAACGTAAGTAGTTGAACGTCTACAAATCTCTTATTTATTATTCATGAAAGTGTATTGATTCATCACCTACCTCTCACTATTTGGACAATATTGATTTAAAGTGGGCTATTTCATTTGAATTGATGTGTATTTTGGTTTGGATTCTTCGAGTCAACTAGAGCGATTATTTAACATTATATGATAAGTCTATGTTTATCGTATGGTTAGGCTAAAGCCTAACCTAGTGTGAGAGTTTTTATACCGCCCTTGGACCTCTAACTTGGTAGGTATATGTGATAAATTGCCTAACTCTTCTCGGATTACATGCTTGATATTGTTTCTAATAATCTTTTCCTATAATTATTATATCAGTAACGTCTGCTCCTAATTTCAAATGTTGAAAAAAATTTAGCCACCCACGGCGTATGTCGCAATCTTTATTATAATTATTTACTTACCGTCACGGAAACTAAGTTTCCAAACGAACTAACATCCGAAACCCACATAAACACTTGCATAATTAAAACAAAAACCGTCAAGTTTACCCAAAAGCAAATTACCAAACTGATCAAAGATTACTACAGAATTCCTTAACAACTAATGAATTTGGGAAACCATTCCCAACTCCTGCCCGTCATCAAAACGCCAAACTGTTTTAATTGATTTTCACGAATCTCGAATGAAAATGTATTGATTGATCGAATTAAATTAAAGTTTCGTCACTCGAGAATTCGAGGTTCCTTCCCGTCGGGAGAATGTCGGCGAGAAACTTCTAGTCTACGAAACTTTTCAATTCGCGTTCATTTTGTTTACGTTCCATTTACTAAATTAATTTTCTCTGTAGTAATGAAACCGTACAATGTATTTGTATTTACTTTGTCTTATTAACACACGTTCTATCTTTAATGAGAATTCCTCTTACGTAATCGTTCTGTTTCATTAAAGCATTGACGCCATTTTGTGATATTCGCTGGGTTATTTGAAAACAGAACGTATTACTTAATGGCTGTGTTTAATTTTGAGTCTATGATGCTGGCTGTTTACATAAAAAGATTACACTATCGAGCCATGCCTACATACTTTACAAAATAAAAAAAATAACAATGCAATTTGAAACGACTAGCGACTGTAGTTTTTTCACTACAAAGGCAGAAGTCTCACTCGCGGTTGGTCGACCACTTTTCAGCTCAAGGCATATGGATGAAAAAAGGTAGACCAACAGCGTTCAGTGATCATCGCATTTGACGAATCTTGATCATTTTCGATGTATCACGATCACTGCTGGTGAAGGTTGCCGCGATCCGCTGGATGTGAGACGCACTGACAGGGCTGGTCATTGTGGCAACACTTGGGGAGACCTAGCAGTGGACGTCTTTCGTTTGAAATGATGATGATGGTGATCATAATCACGACATACCCTCTTGTTTCATTTTAAATCAGTCCATGTAAATATGAACTTTAATTAAGCATAACCTGAGCACACCTGATTAAATAACAGCATACCAATTACCAATAAGGTACACGGTATCATAAATTACGAGCTACTGAAACAGCATGCCAAATAAACGTCATTTCGCAATAAGCGGCTTGATCAAAGGATTATTGAACGGAACGGTGAATATCGATAAACCTCATTGAGAGCGGGAACACCTGTTTTGGATGCTGTATGGCCGCCACAGAACGTAACACTCAAATATGAGCTTTATAGCTAGTGACGTAAAGTGGAATTTCTAGATGAAGTGGCTATAGTTGACAGGTGGATGAGGGTTTTCGGTCACGAATACGGATAATATGCGAAACACTGTGATGTAAAGTTTTAATGACAATGTTGGTACCATATAAACAGGGTCCATATTGGCTCACCTAAAGTTTTTTACCCGAAATTGTTCTTCCTAACGATTTGTAATCCGAATGATCACTCCTCCTAAAATTTTTCATCCTAAAGTTTGAATTCCTACTATTTGTAATGCTACTGGCGATGTTCCTAACACTCGTGTTTCCGAAAATTTTAATTCATAATATCGTTATTGTAAACATATTTCAACTCCTACTGTTTTTTATCCTAACGTTTTTATCCCTAAACATAATTACCATAATATTTTCACTCATACAACTGTTTAGAATGATTAAAGGTCGTTTCACTGATTTTTGTCTTGAAATGAAATAAATGAATGAAATTCAGGTCAGAGTGTCGTCTTGGGGGCACTGAAAAAAATACTTAGAAAAATTTCGCGACCATTTTCCAGGTAGCGCTCGCCGGCCGCTGCCGCGGCACCGCTCGCTTCGCTCGCTCGGCTCGCGCGTAGTTGGTCACAGTTCTAACCTAACCTAACCTATGGATATCTATATAAGGTCCCATTAAAATAGGTGGACAAATTTTAACACAGCGTTTAGTAAGCCTAACTAAAAACACCTAAACAAAAAAAAAACACTATATAAAGTGATTTTATTTTGACTTAAAATAATAAATTGCACTCTAGAACAAACTCATCCTATAAAAGTAGGTATTTTAATGTCTTTTTCTTATATATTTTTTTACTATTGTCCTTATTTTAGCGGTCTAAATGATTTCTAAAATTTTGTCCACCTATTTTAATGGGACCTTTTATAATACTGATTATTATGAATAAAAAGTAATATAAACAAAAAAGATATGACTTTGAATAATAGTGTAAAAGATGGTTATGTTGAGAAAATATAGGAAAACAAATAATAGTGTAATAGATGTTTATTGCTACTGACATTATGAAGTTGAATGCTTCGGAATTAAAACATTAGAGACAGAGACTTTAGGAATTGCGATCGTTAGGATGAAAAATGTTAGGAAGAACATTTTCGGATTTCCAATTATCGGAGTTGAAATTTTAGGTGAACTTTGGCGCACCCATATAAACAATACGTTTTTAAGCGATATTTTTAATTTTGTAGAGGCTTAAACACATCGTGAGGTTTTCTATGCAAAAACTATTTGTATACGAACGAGGTAAGACTGCCATTTGAGCACAGTCACACACAAAGAAGTCAGCATTTCTAAATATTATTTTTCAACACACTTGCTCTTAAAGTGGCTATAATTTCACCGCAATTAGGCACATAATGACACCTTTAATCAAACTGTGACTTTTTCATTGCTATTATTCACTAGTGAGTTATAAGGTTTTTTTTTTTAAATTTTATTAGTTGAGTTGCTATTTTCTTAAAAAAGTTTAAATACAAAAAAGATCGTGTTCAATAGTAAAAATAAATTAATGTAGGTACTTAGCGCTTGCTCATTTCATGCAAATTTTAATTTAAATACATAATTTCAACTTGTACGTTTTTATTTAATGAAACTTTCTCTCAAATAATATTTTTTCTTTAATAAAAAATAAAAGTTATATTATTTGAGTATTTTTTCTCATTTTATACGTGGCTAAAACTCTATCGCGCTCATTCATTTAGTCTATGGTCGATCGCCAGTATGACCATTTTAAGTGTGAATTTCATGGTGGCGCCACTGGTCAAGAAAAAATGCATCGCTACGTCAAACTTAGTACATTTATTTTAGTTCCGTGTTTTCCCGCATGCACAGATAAGTTGGTAGAACAGTAGATGCGCGCGCATAGGTAAATCGATTAATTTTTCCCGCTATTGTGAAAGAAATCAGAACTCGTTTTAACTGTTGAAGATGACTTTTTAGTATTATTTTCTTCACAAGTGTGTTGAAAAACGTCGTATGATACACGTGTGTATTGATGATTACCGTCCTCGGCTTTCTTAAGACCCTCACCTGACGGCTCGGGTCTCAATTGCGCCTCAGCGGTAATCACCAACGTTACACACTTGTACCATAATGTACTATTATTGTAACTGTGGTGGCAGCCCCGGGTTTGACCAGTAATCGTGGGTTCGAACCCAGACAGGTGCATTACTTTGCCAAATTTGTTTCATCACCACTGCTCTTGAAACCGTGAAAAAAAAACATTTTGTGGAAACCGGCATTGTTTTAAAATAAAATTCGAAGACATGTGACATATAGACTCTTTTATAGAGGAGGCCTGTGCCCCAGCCAGAGGCAACATTACAGACTGAGTATGTGGGCTACAAAATGGAAATTATGTTTTTTCCTACTCCTCCGCTATTCTTTTCTGATTAATTAATCACTTGACGACACAGTTGGCGCAGTGGCTAAGCGATTGGACTGCTGCGCTGCGTGTCGCGGGTTCGATACCCGCACGGAACAAATATTTGTATGGCCTACAGAAAGTTGTTTCGGGTCTGGGTATTTGTGTATGTGAGTTTATATGTTTGTAAACGCACTCACGATACAGGAGAAATTCCTAGTGTGGGGAAACGTTTTTTTTTTAAAAAGAAAAAAAAATTCGTTGCGGGATCCAAGACAGTTAAATCGTTTCTCTGGGAGATCGTCGAGCTTCATTAGGCTGGTCCCATATTTATTAATACTCCATAATACTGTTTTATATATATTTTTTCTTTGTTTTCTTATTCTTTAATGCACACATAAAATAACAAATATAAACACAAATTACAATAATAAGGCTTATGTACAAAGGCGAGCTTAACCCAGAATTGGGTTTTCTTGTTTTCATTGCGAAACGGGAGGCAAGAGCTCATAAATTCATAAATACAGTTTTCAATAAACCCAACGCTAATTAACAATCCAAGACTAAAGAAACCTTTTTTATTTCAGTAAATAAATTTCAGTTTCGTCTACCCATATTTAATTATATTATTAGGACCACTCAATAACAAAAGGCGTAGTACTTACAATGTCTGATAAAATTAGATTCTCCCAGAACAGGATTGAAATTTAAACGTGCGTAAGTAAAGGAAATAAAGCTTAACGACAAAGCTAGGTTTAAACTGAATTATAGACTGGCTTACTGAATTGCGATTCGCGAGTGGGTTTGTTTATTGGGTACCTACTACTACAGACTTCGAACAGAGTTACAGGGTACGGGGCTGCGGGTTGTTCGAAAGAGATACCGCGGCCTCAGCACAAAGGGCTAAGAAGGAACAAGGGTGGTTTTTAGTCAGTAGAAGTCTGACACTCCAAAAGGGTATGGGAATTTCGGTGGAATATGTACTTACGTTAATCTCAATTGAGTTTCCGAAAGCACGTTAAGCCGTTGGTCCGGCAGGTCATTGTCAAGTAGATCTGTGACAGATAGAAATAGTTAGTCAGTGGCCCGCTCTGACAACCAGTCTGGTATTGTCTAGTACTAAATGGGTTGTGGGGGTCAGATAGGCAGTCGTCCCATTTAAAATACGGCAGTGGGCGGAGAGTCTGACAACCAGTGTTACCAAGGAGTATCGTATTATCGAACACGAACAAGAGGTCAGATAGGTAGTCGCCTCCACGTAAAATATTGCAAGTACCTACTTAGCTGCATCTGGTGGTTAGACTGAAAGCTAGCCCCAACATATTAGGGAAAAGGCTAGGCAGATAATAATGAAGATCTGTGTTAATCTTAATTTATAACTTTTTGAGAAAAGGGCTTTTTAAGAATTTGGCATGTCCATAATTAGTCCTTTTAAGAATGGGCTATTTTAAGACTAAGCCATAAAAATCATGTGAATTGTGTCACATGATTTTTATGGCAATATGTAAAACTAAAAATAAATGCGATGAATGTAGGTATACTAAGAACTTCCTCTGCCTATGCCTAAGTAGATCACAAGAGTGAAGTTACGCTACTATTATCTACTTAAATTAATTTCAATTATAGTTGGTCTGCAAGAAAGCTCACCCCTATTTTGAAAGGCTATTCAAGTCAATCAGCAGCTGTCAGTTCTCATGTCAAACGATTTGAATGGCCGTTGTTATTTCCGCCACCGCCACTCATCGCAATTGGTTCACATGAGATTATCAACTATTCAGGGGCTTAATCGTTTCGGAAACCAGTGTGGTAGTATCTAGGCTGGAATTAGATTGGTAGATGATTATGCTGGCTGATTGTTAAAGTATTTTTGGTTTCTACTAAGTTAAAAGGTATAATGAGAGTTGCCGGAAATTGACCTAAGAGAGAGCTGAGAGACCAATGTGAAACTGTGATCTGCTTGTAGGCTTGATGGGCTGTCGGTGATGTTAATACAACGATAATAATAATCATGTTGATTTAGTACAAATTTTGAGTAAGCAAAAATTATTTGTTTAATAAATCAACAGCATTATAATTTTGTTCCGGATTCATATGCTTAGGTATGCTTGGCACTTGCTTCGGTGAAAGAAAATATCGTGAGGAAACTAGTCAAAGCCAAGGTCAATGGTGACTCTGACCTACCAAAATTCCCATTCATAATAGTCACTGCGTATGTGACCATTTTACGAGTTTTTACGCATTTCATTATGATCCTATTAAAGTGGCCTTTTAGACCCCCAGGCGAGGTATCCACACGACAAAGAAGAAGATGGTTCGTTGTCATCACCAATACTTGTACCTACCTAATTAAATAAATACAGGAAATTAATAAATGATATCAATGAGCTTCCTTCCTTAATTTAGTTTTTCCGCGAAAGGTTTTCTAATTATAAGATGCCAAAAGCAAACACGATGAGGTAGGCGAAATGAAAAAAAAATATCATCGCAGAGAAGTTTTTTTTGGAGTTAAGTTATTATTTCTATCTTGTGTGGGTTCGTATAATTTACCACCCACTTTCTTTTGTACAGAAAAAAATGTATTATCGTACTATATATAAAATTCTGAATATATTTTGTGTTGAGAGAGGTTTCATAAGAATTTATATTTGGTAAGATATTTTGCGGGATTTGACACTTTCAGGTTATCTACAGAGTTCTGAAATAGATTGCTCGCTTGAGAATAGCACGGGCTCTTTTCTGGAAGTTTTCGTAGAGTAAATATAAATGTATGCTTTAATATGGAGGATAATTAAATGATTGTTTAAATAAGATTGTAAATTGGAAATAGTACATTGTTCACCGAGAGAAGAAAGTGACCGATTACCGTCGAGGGTGTCGTTTAAAGCCCGAAGCCGTAGGCAAGGGCTTTAAAACACCCGAGATCGGGAATCGCACTTTCTCTCGAGTGATACATAGTGCTATACACTACACCTACGAAGAAAATAAAAAACTAAATTAAAATTCTAATTCAAATTCAAAATGGCGCCAATGGCGTCTGCAATTGTCACATGTTCTTTTTTCAAATTGTAATCTGAGCGGGAGAGAAAAGTTTATGAAAATCCATTCTCTCCCGCTCAGATGCGTTTTCTCCCCGCATATTTGTTCGATATGCAATGACGTACTTTCTACCGTAAAGATAAAGTATCAAGGTACTTTCCAAGCAGGTGTAGTATAAATAAACTACCATCGGGTCTTTGGTGGTTTTAAAATAATTACTTACGAGAAACTCGTTATAGAATTCCATCTATGTTTAAAAATATTATTTTCACTTCTCTCGCTCTAAAATTCATCTTTATGTCGTGCGTAGGCGACATAAAGTCGCGTTTTATGCTCTAGAGCATAAAGTAAAATATTCAACTTCATAGAATAACCTCTTTAATTTAATTCGTTTCGTTAGTATTCTAAGAACAAGGGATTACTGCTTTTAATTACGAATACAAGGAAAGTTGATGGGAATAGGCTTCCCCTAATTACCTAAATCGCTTGATGGCAATAGGATTGCTCTTAATTAGGTTGGTTGATGGCAATAGGCTTGCTCCTAATTACATCATTTGATGGGAATAGGCTTACTCTTAAATACATTGATTGATGGCAATAGGCTTGCTCTCAATTACCTAAATCAGTGGATGGCAATAGGCGTGCTCCTAATTACATCGGTTGATGGCAATAGGCTTGCTTCTAATAAGATTGGTTGATGGCAATAGGCTTTTCCTAATTACATCAGTTGATGGCAATAGGCTTGTCCCTAATTACATCAGTTGATGGCAATAGGCTTGCTCCTAATTACATTGGTTGATGGCAATAGGCTTGGTCCCAATTACATCAGTTGATGGCAATAGGCTTGCTCCTAATTACATTGGTTGATGGCAATAGGCTTGCTCCTAATTACATTGGTTGATAGCAATAGGCTTGCTCCTAATTACATTGGTTGATAGCAATAGGCTTGCTCAAAATATTTTTATAACTGAGCAGTATGAATAACGACATAGGTCAGGTGTTATGTCACGTTTCCTACTGAAAAAAAAAAAGTTAATTGGTGGAAACCATATTATTTTTACAATATTTACAAGTCGCTGGTCGATCGAAGTGAAAAGTAGAGTGTACAACTCGTCCATAAAACCCATTTTACTCTCTACTTTATATCCATCCTCGCTCGCAAGCTCGCATCGGATGGATAAACGGCTCGCGCAAAATGGTGTGTTTTATGCACTTGGTGTACAATCTACTATTTCATATCACATTCCAAAAATTTAAATATAAGAACTTTGTGGATTAATAAATTAGTCGCACCATATTAACTGGTACTCAGCTGCATCTGGCTGAGAACTGGAAGTGGACCCTAACTAGGTTGGGCAGGCAAGCAGAGATACATTCTATTCTTATTTGCCGACATTCCTTACCTACAATACTGCAAACTATTTTTTAACCGTCTTCTAAAGAAAGAAGGAGGTTCTCAATTCGGATGTTTATATATATATATATATTTTTAAAATGTTTGTTCGGGCATAACTCCGTCACTTGCAAACCGATTTGAAAAATTCTTTTTTTGTTGGAAAGGGTATACTTTCCAAATGTTCCCATATTTTTTTTTTTTCAAAATCGGACAACTGGTTTTTTAAAAAACAAAAAAACATAAAAAAAACTACATTGTCCAGAATATGACCCATGAACATGTGAACCACTAAAAAGTGAAAAATAAAAACTTTTTAAGTTTATTTTTCACCTTTTTGTGTTTTTTTTTGAAGTCGGTTTTATTTTTTGTTAAAAAGTTTTTATTACAGTGACAAAACAAAACCTCAAAATCTATCTTTAAATGAAATAAAGACACAGGCTATAGATATATATTATGCTATATATAATGACTTCGTGAGTCATGAATAAGCGAGCTCAGCATTGGAAAGGTCGATACATCGATATAATCTGTAGCGTAAGACCCAGGTTTTATTGCAATAACGTGAATATGTAATGAGATAGTATTACTAGCTTTTGTACCGCGGTTTCGCCCGTATGTAGTTTGGAGATTATTTTAGAGATACAGGGTGTGAACGGACACGTCTTCACAAATCTGTCAACCAAGCATTTTGCACATCAAACTAAGTAACAGGACGCTAAAATTATTTCTGGTAAACGACTTTTTCTTAGTGAAAATTTATGTTCTACGGTAGGACTCAATGTAATAAAATATTGTGTTAATTACAGATCGTAAAGATTAGACTGATTAAAGTAAAGTAGGTAATAATATTACCAATTAAATAAATGATAACGACTGACAGGGCAGAATGGAAGTAAAAACGTGTTGCCCCGACCTCAAATGACATGGGTTAAGGGCAGTCAGATGGTGATGAATAACATTACCAATTTGTGTTTTGAAGTCCTCGTTAACTAAAAGGTTTCCAGGTATGGTCCATCACCATCTATCTATCTATTTATCTAATATATAAAAAGAGAAGTCCTGACTGTCTGACTGACTCATCAACGCCCAGCCCAAACCCTTGGACCTAGAAAGCTGAAATTTTGCACAGAGGTTCCCTTTATAATGTAGACAAGGAATATGGAAGGATTTTTCGAAATTCAACCCCTAAGGTAGTTAAACAGGGGATAAAAGTTTGTATGGAAAATCGTCATATTCACGCGGGCGAAGCCGCTGGCAAAAGCTAGTCTTTCATAATTATGTTGGGATCGGCTTCCAGCCCAACCGGATGGAGGGAAGAACGGGAAGGTTAGGTGGAACAAACTTACTTTTGCATATGAAAAATAATTACATGCAGTCATTGAGGTATAATGTACTACGCACTAGAGGAGACACCTCAACTCGATCTTTTGTAACACACGTTTCGGTGCGTGCACTGAACCTCATTTAGTCTATGCCGAGCGGTTGCTGCGACGTGACACATTTGAGTGAAGTTTTCTTGTCTAAATTATGCCTTCGTGTGCATTTAAATAATGTAGAAATAATTCAATAAATATATGTAAAAGTCAAGGAGTGACTTTTCACCAGTAAATATAACTATTATCTTTAAAACACACATAGGTAATTTAATTATATTTTTTCCATTGCAATATGTCATCGCGGCGGCCATTTTTACGTGAATGTCAAAGAATAAAATGCTCAGACCAGACACTATCGACGTATTCAATGCTTGGCCACGAATCCTCCACATGCGAGTCAAAATTGATAGTAGGTTGTATAATATTTGCTTGTATCAAGACAATTAATAAAAAAGTTAAAATGTGAAGATTGCATTGATAGTTTGACTTTTGACTATACTATAAACTTCCACTTCACACTATCATAGGTACGTAATTTAATACGGCAAAGTGGTCTTGCCCTGAAATGTGATTTTAGTTATATGTCCGTAAATACCGTAAAGCATTTAAATAAGAAAGAAGTATTTGCAAATTTGAATCAACATTCACTGAATCAGCCATCAACATTCAATCACAGATAAAATAAAAATTAAGTATTGTTCCAGTTTAAGTAAATTTTTATTTATTTTCTAAGTACATACGTACAATATCAAGTAGGCAGAATAATAACATTATGTCGCATCTGCACGTATTGATAGTAATCTATGAGAACATGACACCCCCCGCCCGCCCCGCTGTCATCAAGTGCGCGCACATTCTTTGTTTGAAATAGCTTCTCTAGTACGTAGTACCTCAATGCATGCAGTATGAAATAGTATGGATGAAAGAGAATAGCTTACGATTGTACAATCTATTTTTGGCTATAATAACATATATTGAAAGTGAGAAGTGGAACATGCAACGATTTTCGCAAGACGGCGCGCGGCGTATTGTATTTGTATGTTTATAGCTATTGTAGTAAGTGGTATTTTGGCAAATAGTCAGAGTAATAATTGAATGTGAAATATTACACATATCGAAGCTAAAAGACTTTTGAGAACTTATTGTGGTAAATTATTATGATTGGTCGTATACTTTTTGAAATGACAAGGAGTGACACTTGAGGACATTTCTGTTTTCTTTGAGTTTTCCATAATTGGTCGAAATATAAACGAAAGTAAAATTTATCGATCTTTAGGTTAAGCCATGCTTGCCTCGATTGTTTCGTGGATGGGTTTCCACCACATACCGAGTTTCCTCCGTGCCTCGAAAAGCACGTTAAGCCGTTGGTCCCGACCCCTACATAGTTGGAAAAGGTTAGGCAGATTATGAATTAACAAAAAAAAAGAAAAAGTTTGTCATAGTTCAATGAAAACTAGTATTAGGGCTCCCACACATAAACACGATACGACGTCGCGTCGTACAACGATGCGGCAACGTGCCACGTTGAACGACGTCGTCGTATTTACAGAGGCGCATTAATTTGTAGAATTGCCGCAGTTAATTTCGATCAATTGACCACACTAGACGTGTTCTCCTCCTGCTAATATTAAGAAGACGGTTAAAGAAGAAACAAATACAAAGAAAATACTGAATTCATCCATAATACCTTTCTTATCGTCACGATGACGTACCGTGCCGTGTCGCATCGTTGTACGACGCGACGTCGTATCGTGTTTATGTGTGGGAGCCCTTAGTCCGTATAAATAAGTTTAAAAAAGGGAATTTCTAAAACTTAAAGATAACTTCAGTGAAGCTTCTAGCTACACTGAAGTTTAGGAGGACATGGCAAGTAATGTTCTACCACATCACATCTAGCCAATCTAGGACCATAGAAATATAAAATAAATCTATGTCTAGGACACTTCCTTCCTTACCTCGAAAGGCTAGAACAATAAAGTACGGGAAGAAACCACAAACGATCCTTAATTATGCCTGAAGTACTACTTAAAGCTAACGTCTACCTCCAGATCCTTGCGTGGAGAAAACTTACATAAGCTTACGCATAAGTAAGCTTATTCACTAGTGTTTTGTTCCTAGCTGGTAACGCCGTTTTTCTTTTGTTTCTTGTGTAAGTACAGCTGTGTTCCCTAAATACTAACAAACGAATTTACAATTAATTTAAATATAATATTATGAACATAATCTAATAGAACCTGTACAAATATTTTGCTGCTGACTGTCCTAAAAATGTGTCAGGGTATCCGATCAGATTATAATCTTTTACGGGGGATCAGACCGGAATAGAAAATAATTTATAATAAAATGAATCCCCTAGGGTATCAGTTTTTGGGGATCCGAACGGAATAACTCGTTCAATCGGGGTCCTTCAAAAATTTGATATAGGCTCAAGGAAATAGTTATGACCTCGTTGGTCTAGTGATCACAAGCAAGAAAGCTGAGTATGACCATCATACTCAGCTTTCTTGCTTGTGATCACCTACCCTAGGGGATCCGTTTTATTATAAATTATTTTCTATTCCGGTCCTCGGTTCTGGGTCAGGCAAAGTGCTGTGGGCTTTTTTATCAGGAATTCTCAGTAGCAGCCACGGGGTCTGGATTTCTGGTAGGTTGATAGCGATACGCTCACCCCCTATTACATGGGACTTAAACATAACTAGCGTAATGAAGGTCTGCTCTTAGGTGCAACTCTGTCTAAACCATCGGGGATTACAGCCGTGAATTTATGTTTTTTCGTTAGCTTGTTTGTTTCCCACTACTGGGTAAAGGGTTTCCTCATCATCATCAGCCTATTAATGTTCCCACTGCAGGGACTCAGGCCTCCTCTCTTTGAGAGGATGGGCTATAATCTACCACGCGGGCCCAGTGCGAATTGGTAGATGTCACATGTCTTTGAATTTTTTGGTTCTAAGACATGCCGGTTTCCTCACGATGTTTTCCTTCACCGTTTTGAGAGCAACGGTGATGAAATAAATTACACAAAGTAATACGCCTGCCGAGGTTCGAACCCACGACTACTGTTCGTAAGTCGGGGCCGCCACCACTGGGCCACCGCTCCTCTTAAGGGTTTCCTAAACTCCTCCGCTATTCGTTTCTGATTAATTTCGTTGCGGGATCCAAGACAGTTAAATCGCTTCTCTGGGACTTCGTCGAGCTTCATTGTCTCGGCGCTTTTCTTGTGGTCGCCACTGTTGATTCTGGCTAACAGGAGTTCCAGTGGTTTGGGAATAGTGTGGCGGGCTTGTCCCAATATACTGGGTAAAGGCCTGCCATGACTCCTTCCAAACGTCTCTATACTAGGCAACACCCTGTAAACAAGACCTGATCGTCAAACTTCCTTCGTCACGGTCACGATGTTATGTTTTTTTTAATAAATTGTCAATATTTGGATGAATTCACGGAGCAATAACATGTTGTGTGTCTTTAAAGCATATTTGCTATCCGTTTCTTAGTAGTCATTTTTAGTAGGTAAGTTATTTCTTGTAAACAGAAGTGAATAAGACTACCTACAATAAAACTGGTTTAAACAATTATACAAGGAACATTAGTTTTTGCGATACCTACATATTTAAACTAATTCTTGGAAAATAGAATAAGTTATGTGTTTGTGTTCGTATTCCGGGTAAGATTATTTTGTTATTTTTCCTTATAATGTTAGACTGGAATTATTATTTGGACATTGACCAGGCTTTCGGGCTACTATGTAATGTATGATCACCCATCTACAGACCGTCCTCCGCAAGGGCAGCTTAACCTTGAAGATCAACTCTTGTGGCTGATATTGTAAAACCAAGAGCTCGTCTTTACCCTTCGATTTAAATCTTCAATTTAGGCAACATAAATGAGAATATACTCAACAAAAATCTACCAAGAGCATCTACTTGACTTATCAGCTCGTTTAACTCAACCACTGGTATTACTGTGCAATTTAAAGATACATCCAAAGGATTCCAAGCAATCGAGGGGATTTCCAACATTTTCATAAAAGTAATTTATAGAAGAAATTACAGCACATTGTGAAAATGGAATTGACAATCTGAGCGGTTTGTGAGTTTCGAAGTACCTACGAATGTGAATTGTTTTTGTCTGTTTAGTTGTTTACTAGCAATTTGCCTCTCCTTCGTACGGTTCTTAGGACTTAAGGTGGATGTTCCAGGATAGCCCGCGAAATTCAAATTTTCTTACGTTTTTAGGGATTTGCAGGCCAGTGCTAGGTTGTATGAGTATTTCATCAAAAGGTCATTCTTGACAGTTACATGAACTTGGAGGGTTGTTATGATGATTTTGAAAATTATAATTCTGTAACTGCATACGTCTTACAGCTGTGAATCATATTTTCACTAACATACAACCTAGCACTGGCCTGCAAATCGCTAAAAACGTAAGAAAATTTGAATTTCGCAGGCTATCCTGGAACATCAACCTTAAGTGATTTATGCTTTAACGGTTGAATGTAGATGTAATATGCAAACCCGGCTGCTGAGCATGAGGTCCCGGGTTCGATTCACGGGTCGGGTAAAGTGCAATTTGGCTTTTTTCTTCAGGAGTTTCTTAGTAGCAGCCACGAAATCTGCATTTGTGCCCGGTCGATGGCAATAGGCTCGCCCCCAATTACCTGGAACTTACACTTAGCTGACTTTGGTGTATTGTTAGATACCTTTGCCTAAACCTTCAAAAATTACAGGTTGGAAGAATATACAAAGATACTACTTAATTGTTTTACGTAATTTGTGAAGATAATTATGGATTTAGAAGATAAAGATACATAATAATATTTTGTAGGTATATATTAGTTATTTTTAGCTAGATATATGTAATACATCGTTTGTTGTGCTAGTCTAATGTGTTTGCGTAAACATCGGAGATAGATAGTGCTAGACATGATTGATAGGCATTTGTAAACTAAGTAATATTTGCGTAAAGAATTTACTGCTTTAACACTGTTGCAGTTTGGCCTTGATTTTAAACGTATCGAATCCGTAGTCACACTGGAAGAGAGAAAGACTTTCTATGTTTTTCTTACACAATATCTATGGACACGACATCATAGTCCTCTCTCCTTATATTGGGCCAACCAACAATATGAGGCGAGCCCATTGCCATTTGCCATCAACCTGATTGCTGCTACGGCGGAATTCCTGAAGGACCCAACAACACTTGCTAGACCCGAAAATCTGACCCAAGACAAGCTCAAGCTCGTTTAAGCAATCATCTTCATCATCAGCCTATAATATAATGTTCCCACTGCAGGGACTCAGACCTCCTTTTTAGGAGAGGAATGGTCTATCATACACGACGCAGGCCCTGTGCGGGTTGGAAGATGTCACATTTCATCGATTTTTTTGGTTCTAAGACATGTTGAGAGTTTTGAAAGTGACATGGTTTCCTCACTATGTTTTCCTTCACCGCTTGAGAGCAGTTGCGATGAAATAAATTACACAAAGTGGGTTTGAACCCACGACTTTACTGTTCATAAGTCGGGGCCGCCAAGCCTGGACTTGCGCTGCTCGTTTAAGCAATAATAAAATCAAAACGTAACAAAAAAGCACACACGCAGACCAACTAAACCAGCAGTAGTCTTAAAAGTTATAAATTATGGATTTTCAGTTCACGATTTGTGTTGGTTCTTGCTGAAGTTCAGCAGATAATAGCGACGGTATTAGAGTGCTTCGGGGCACGAAACGTCCGGAAATAAAACTTGAGCAATTGAAAAGAAATGTTAGTACTCCTACACTAAGAAATGTTAGTACTACTATAAATGAAATATCACAGGTTACGAGCCAGTCTTTTGTAAATATCTCGCTGTTCCTCTTAGCCTTTTGTAAAGCTTTTAGTGTTTCTCTAAAAAATGACATGAAAAGTTAATGTATTTTTTACGGGAGACTACCGAAGGCAATATTTTTGAATGTCTTAATTATTATTATAACAGTAAAAGCACTGAAAGCTTAATGGTGTGACCGTCGCGTCGTGCCAAATCAGGGTGCTTACTCTGGAATATAATTCCGATAGATCGACATTGGTCAAACGTCAGTTGGTTGAGTTAAACGTCAGGGATTGGTTAGACTCAGTGAGTCCAGCCAATTGCTGACGTTTGACTGACAATTCCAATGTCGATATATCGGAATTATATTCGAGAGTAAGCACACTGAGGTCGCGAGTTTGAACCCAAGGCACCTCCGATTTTTCGGATTCATGTGCGAATTAGATAAATATCTTATCTTTTGTTTCGGTAAAGGAAAACATTGTGAAGAAACCTGCAGCCTGGGGGATATTTCCATCACTACATAGTATAAAACAGAGTCGCTTCCCGCTGTCTGTCCCTATGTATGCTTAGATCTTTAAAACTACGCAACGAATTTTGATGCGGGTTTTTTCAATAGATAGAGTGATTCAAGAGGAAGGTTTATGTGTAGAATTTATGCTTCCGGGCGAAGCCGGGTCGGGTCGCTAGTAAGGCATATAAAGCCAATTCAGAGGCCCATGGGTCGCTTCAAAACTCAGAAACAAGGTTTGGCACTAACCACACGATAAAGAAATCCATACTAATATCCATATCCATACTATATACTATACTATATACTATATATATACTATATTAATATTATAAATTCGAAAGTAACTCTGTCTGTCTGTCTGTCTGTTACTCTTTCACGCCTAAACGGCTGAACGGATTTTGATGAAATTTAGTACAGACATAGTTTGGAACTTGAGAAAGGACATAGGGTAGTTTTTTTTTTTTTACCGGAAAGTCACTATTCCACGCGAACGAAGTCGCGGGCAAAAGCTAGTAAGAATATAAACCCATGTTGTCCTACTGTTGTGCAGAGCAAATGCCTTCCAACCCTCCTTCCACTTTTAGCGAATGTCTTAATACTCTTGTTTATCTCAGAAAGCAATTACCTAATAACATTAATTAATTACAGTTTCCCTTTAATCTGCCTACATGAAACTTTTGTGTAGTTATAAAATTGACTAATTTACATTAAATTGTGAGCTCCAATTATTATAAAGTTACAGGTCGTAGGTAGTTACATTAAATACAGACTTCTGAATTCTTAGTATAGCTGTTCTATATTTTATAATTAAACTTTATTTTATCAACTCCCACAGCGACCTTAAAACGCCCACAACAGAACAGTAACAATTACAAACGAAAAGTGATGAGCCTGAATCCCGCGTTTTTACAGACACTGTTATTTCAGGCTTCATATAAATAAAGAGTTTATTTTACGTAACATTTACTGGAGTTTGTGAAATAAGCACTACGTTTAAATTACGCGGGATGTCTTTGGGACTGGTGTTTGGTGCGTCCCTAGAGTCTAGGTCGGTATTTCCGTAAGACTGCCTTTCCCGAAGATAAGTGCTAAGCTGCTTAGCTATGGATGTGTAAAGTATAAGCACAACTTAAAAAGCTTATAATGTTCTCAATAGTGGGAAACAGGCCTTCTCTCGTAGAAGAAGTAGTACAAAATTTAAGAGGTGTTTGTCATACCTGCCGAGGCTGTGGACTGTTGGAAAGAGATACTGCGGGCTCGGAACACAAAGGGCTAAGAAGGAACATGGGTAGGTTTTAGTCAGTAAAAGTCTGACACTCCATTCCTCTTCGCCCAGTGGGAGGAGTAATTTAATGATTTCCCATCCACTCCATTCCATATTAGGTAGAGTTAGGAACATGTCAAGTCAATGCACTACGCTAAGTAAAATGATGTCGGCCTTAGTTTCCTAGCGTAGCCTAGCACGGCTTAGCTAGGTACCTCACACATTTCTGGTGGAAAAGTAGTCTGAAAAGTAAAGATATGAGGAGGGGGGGACTCGGAACGGGGTGGTACTTGCGATTCTTATGTTTCTATTTGTAATAGGCTTTTCAGTAAACGTAAGATGGTTTTCACTAGGTCTCCGAACCATGGCGTGTAGACTTTGAGTTCAAATGCAAAATATGGTACCGTTGAAATACGTGTACCGACAAAAGAGGGCATGAAAAAGAAAAAGAAATTTTATTATTAACTTTGTTTAAGCTTTAGTTAATCTAATAGTCTTAATCAAAGTAAAAAATTAGCTGATTAATTTTTATTGATACCGACTTGCTCTTATTCACCTCTTCACTTATTTCCCTTTGGAGGGTCAGATGGAAAAAATAGTGCCATGGTTACCTTTAACACCGGTGTGGGCTTTTATTTTTCAACCACCCCAGGGAAGAAAATTCAAATCACGATCTAGGTATCGAAACTGCAAAAACCTTTTACGAAACTGCAAAAACCTTTCACGTAGAATAGATAAGCTCTGCTTTAATTAATTTCGCCGCTACACTCTACCACCTTCCAAAACCAGGTCATGACTATTCGAATTCCCTTCTCATCAATTATTATAGTTGTCTACAAAGCCCTTTTATGTTCTTGATTTATTGGAACCTCATAATGTCTGTACTTTGTAGTCTTTGAGTAGTTTTAACGTTTAATAGTTCTGTGAGTAATTCGGAGAATCACGAGAATTCTATTCGCTGAGTCTGCAGTGTTCTCTGTGTGTTTAAATTGTCTGACGGTTGAATGGAACACAATTTGTGGGATTCCATTTTGTATTTTGGAATTCGAAATGTGCTGATGGTTGACCTATTATTTTTAATGATGATACTTTGCTGGAGAGAGACTATAACTAAAGAATATAAAATAGCGGTGACAGAAATATTTGGAATGATGGTAAATCTTCATCTTCTTCTTTTCGATTCGATGGTAAATCGTCCCACAACAAGTACCACATTTATGATGAAAGGTCATCATATCAAATCATCAGCCTATTAATGTTCCCACTGCTGGGACACAGGCCTCCTGTCTTTGAGAGGGAATGGGCTGTAATCTACCACGCGGGCCCAGTGCGGATTGGTAGATGTCACATGTCTTCGAATTTTTGGTTCTAGGACATGCCGGTTTCCTCACGATGTTTTCCTTCACCGTTTTTGAGAACAGTGGTGATGAAATAAATTACACAAAGTGATGCGCCTGCCTAGGTTTGAACCCACAACCTACTGTTCGTAAGTCGGGGCCGCCACCGCTGCCCTTAATAATAATAATAAATCTTTATTTCCAGTTTACAATTCACAATGTCACTATTAATATAATATAATATTACTTAAAGTTTCGGTTGAGAGTTGTTATTTTATTTTATTTATTTTACTATTTATGTACACACAATTACTAGACAACACAGGAAAACAACATAATATAAAATTTTAGTACAAAGGTACTGCTTATTTCACAAGAAATTTCTGCCAGCAGACCTGCAAAAGGAGAAATGAAAAAAAAGAAATGTAGACTATAGTGTGTGAGAAGCGGAAAACAATTTAGTGATAATGTGTCTTAACTAACTTAACCTATGTAAAAATAAATACACATAAGTATAATAGTAATATATACGTAAATAAATACATAATGCTAATATACATAAACAAATAAAATACATATATGTACATAAAGATCACAATGGAGAGGAAAGGTAATATTCTTTCACTCTGATTTTGAACTGTGAAATAGTCTTCAGGTCCCGAATGCTAGGCTATGCTAGAACGATTGTTCTTAATACAGACTGATATGACTTCTGACACCCAAGCTAAGATTGAACTTGTGATATGGGTGTCAGAGCTCTCTAAATTCACTATGTGAGTAAATACAACAAAAATTCGGAGTTTGGTACACGTCAAAAGGGAAACAAAGACTAAGTTAAAGATGGAAGGCATTTCATTCAAATTGGTGAAGAGCGTATTGCCATTTGCTCAGGTAGGTTATGCAATATCGCACTTAAAAACATAACATTAAACAATCAAGCAGCAAGATCGAACTGCATTATTTCCATTAGGCGTGTCATCGCAAAATGACAAATACGTCTGAGTTCACGATATTAATATTGTCAATTGACAATAATAGCTGATAAGTAGTTCTCGTAATGCTGTAACGGAAACTTTTCATTTGGTCTAGTGACTTGATTGAGGAAAGTATTCGGTGATGTGGACGACATTGCATATCGTCACCTTAATATGCAAAACTTGTAACTCCATTTCGAGCAACTTTACAGGAGAGCAATGTAACTGATTTCATACTTATTTATATTTTTTAACATCACTCCACTATTGTGAAAGGCGTTAACGAGGCAGATACGAGTTTTGCTTTATGTGGTGGATATACGAGGTATGCTTTTTTTTTTTTTTTTTTGGTGGGTGGAAAATCATCGAATAACCCCCCCCGCTCTTGGGCAGAGCGAAGGGGAGTGTCAGACTTCTACTGACTAAAAACCAAACCCATGTTCCTTCTTCTTCGCCCTTGTGTTGGAGCCGCGGTAACTTTTCGATATCCACAGCCCCGACGGGCGTCGGCCCTTGCGGGCCCCTCCTTGCTGACATCTCTTTGAGGCGCGCGTGGAACACGAACGCGCCGCCGACACGGTCTGTTGCCGTCATGACAACGGCCGGACGGCGAGCTAGCCCGTTACTCACCGTCCACAGGCCCGCATCTACGGTGGCCGGAGGTCATCGCGTGACCCCCGACGCCCGGAGCGCCTTCCACGAGGTATGCTTGACATCAATTTTTAATGTTGCTATAATATAAAAACGCACGATGTTTACAATGAAAAAATCCTAATTTTGTACGGCAACTATTGCGATCAAAATGTCAATTTGAACCCTAGGTGGAGTTACGAGGTTTGCGTATTAAGGTGACGATATTGCAAAATCGAGTTAAATTTACATCGAGTCTTAATTTTATTAACTGTTAGGACACAGGTCTCCTCTATGTTCAAAGGAGAAGGACTTTATCTACCACGTGGACCCAGTGTGCATTGGTAAATGTCCTAAGTATTTTTCAAACTACGTAGTTTAATCCAATAAATTCAAGGAGAAAGTCGGATCTGGATCAATCGTTTTCGATTTAGTACATCGTGATTATTCGTGATTGAACAGCGAAAATTAGATTCTGTAACAATTTGCACTCAAATGAAAAGAAAAGATGTAAAGTCTCGTGTCCTTGACATACTAACACGTAATACACATAAAAAAGGCTTTACTTAAAACGATCTTATTTACAGCTCCAGAATTCCAGACTTGATTAAAACGAAAGACTGATCCGTAATAAAATCAGTTGCCTACACAACAAAAGATAAATCTCCGAAACGCATTGAGAGGAAAAAGGGTACAACTACCCTCTTTTCCCTTATTTACGTAGGCTAATTTTGGCGCCCAGCGTGGTACTCAAAATGTATCTTATTACAAAATTTACAGAGGCCGTTTCTCTTGTAATTCGGGTTCTTTTTATAAATAGCAGGTACGTGTTTCATAATGTAGGGTTAGCACGCACCGTGATATGTGTCACAGATTTTTTCGGATCTAGAATCTTCTGTAGGTAATAGACAGGTATTGGGATCCACTTTTCACACCAGGTGTTACGGGGCTTACTTATGTTACCTATAAGCTTTAGCAGAATTAAAATAAACTTTTCTGTAACGTATGTTACGCGAGTTATACATTTTTGACATTTCTATCATGTTTCGCTGTCTCTATTATATAAGGTCACTTTTTCTAGTCTTTAGACATAGTTTATGCCTTCAGGATTCGAAATTAAAAACCGAACCTTAAGCTAGACCGGAGTAGAAACAAAATTCAAACAGCATCGGAGAACTTATAGCGTATGCTTGTTTCGTGCGGTTGGCTTTACCTAATAATCATAGTGCTCTATTTTGACTGTAGTATAAGTGGTTTTGTCTTAAAACTGAATTACATACCGACATTTTATATATAGTAGGAACACAAATCGGACAAAGTCCGTGCGTGACATAACTGGTGGAACTAATGAGAATGATCCATTCTTGTCGCGGCTTGTAGAAAGACTTTTATGTGAGAAATAAAACGTCTATATAAAACTAACAGGTGTACAAACTACAAACGATAGTAACTAGTTTCAGAAATGGACCATATGGTGGGATGCTTACACAATTTCGTGTAGGTTCGCGTAAATCTAGGAATAGATTTATTAAGATTTATTAATTAGTCTATTTCTAGCTCGATGTAATCTGGATTCAGTGTCAAGGTTTATTTATAGGTTGGAACTAATTAGGGAATGTATCTTCTTACATCTTATTTCATGGTGGGAAAATCATTATTCTATATTTAGTACCGACAGCAATGGTTTGTATTATATTAAACTAGATACTGGAAGAAAAAAAAACTGGCCAAGTTCAAGTCAGACTTGCACATGAAGGGTTCCGTACTATGACGTCTTATACGTTTTTCTGTAATCTATACGTGTTGGACTAATTTCTGTATTTTTTTCAGAATTTTAGGCTCAGTAGTTTTGGAGATAAGGCCCCTCCCCCCCTTTATCTCCATGGTCGGACAGACAGACACACGAGTGATCCTTTATGGGTTCCGTTTTTTTCCTTTTGAGGTACGAAACCCTAAAAATGGATAGCCCATGTCCTAAGTTATAATATATCGCCTTGCGATCGAAACAGTTTTCTGTCGTGAAAAGGTACGGAGGAAACTCGCTATGTAATGGGTGGTCAGAGTGACCCATCCCCAGAAAAACTTGTTTATGCGCAGCTTTACCTGAATATAGAAAAGAGAGGCTGTTATTATTCCGCTAGTACTTCTACGAGTACTATTAATATTCTGTGGTATTATTATCAACGATATCACATTTAAGCTTTTTGCTTCCTCACAAATTATACACCTTCCATTTTCAACTACATACATTATCAAAACGGTAAGGTTGTTGGTACCTACTATGTTTTTCCATTTTTTTATTTTTTATTATTGTGTGTGTGCTTGATGTACTGACGTCAAATAAACATTTTTTCTTTCTTTCTTTTTCTAAAAAACATCTACTCCTTTTTCAAAATTCTAGAACTTTTCTTCATTGAACCAAAGAAAAACCCGAGTGAACTAGGATTTCGCGTGCCTAGTTTGGTCGATACTCACTTTTGAGGGACTTGACCTCCTTCGAGACTAGCTGAGAACGTTCGCAGAGAACTCGGTCAATACATTTTGACCTTTCAGTTCAGGAAACAACATTTCGTGGTCTGATGTAGTAAAAGTGATAGAAATGTGGGACAACGTTTTCCGTGTAAAGGAATAGCTTTCTTGGATTTTTTAGTCTGGTAGATTTAAAGTTAAATTGGTATTGACTGCTATACTCGTATATGTCACTGAATTTTAGTTGCAATTAAACAGTAATTATGATGGTCTTGTAGTCGCAAGTGCAACCACTGAAAGTAGTTTTGGGAGCAGCCCCGAGTATTAATTAATTAATTTGTTTAAATAAATACTTACTGCACTTACATTTTGCCCCAACCCGTGCAGCAAGCCAACGTAACATAACTAAAAAATATATGCAATAATTAAGCATAACTTTATTGTTACTCGTTGCTAATCAAAATCTAGATCCGGTTCTTGAGCAATCTGGGTGTTTGTGCCCCGTTGATGGGACACCAAGGGACCCCGAGGGACTTGAACTTGTTGAACTTGTTACCTTTGATGTACTATCGTTGATCACAGACGTTACTACTGTGTTGAAAAGCTGCTCTTTCAGCAGTGGTTGCATCGCATTCTTATCATAAGTTTATTGATGAATCAGCTCGTGGCTCAATAAAAACTGCCGGGCCTACTGGTGATGATCTTTAGGGTGGGTCTGTTGATGGGTGCCCATCCTTTACATACCGAGTTTCCTCCGTGTCTCGGAAAGCACGTCAAGCTGTTGGTCCCGGCTGCCATATAAAGGTCTTTGGCAGTCGTTACAGGTAGTCTGTATTAACTGGGTTGTGGAGGTCAGATAGGCAGTCGCTTCAAGTAAAATGCTGGTATTCAGCGGCGTCTGGTTAGACAGGAAGCTGACCCCAACATAGTTGGGAAAAGGCTTGAAGAAAAGAAGAAAGAGAAAGAAAACATATTTATTTAGTACATGCCACAAGTGCACACAACAAACAATAAAAATAAAAAATAACAAAACAAAATAAAAGCGTGTGTGCATCTCACGGCTGTGCCAAATAGGACCAGTTCAGCAAACTGCCGAGCAGCTAGTGCCCGACGCTGGTTTTCAACTGGCCCTTGTTAGATGGCTTGGCAGATGATGATGATGAATGAGCTGTTAAATCAGTCTCTATTGACGCTTCAACAGCTTTCTTACATATTAAGGTTATTTTAGCTGTTCAAAAGGACATTCCCAATAAAAAAACAATAATGTAAGGGCTATAAGACTTTATTGACGTATATTTCTCCCAATGGGTTAGTAAAAATGTAAGCGGTGCCTATAAAGTAGATTGATATTACCTACTCGTGTTTTTGAAGTAAGCTTTACGTAAATCATATTTAATAATATTATAATAAATTACTAGTGAGGCTATTATTTAATGTATTAACGTGGATTTTTTTTTGATTTATGTGGCTATAATTATTTCCAACTTGAAATTGGGAGGTTATGCATTTTGTGTTGTTTAAAATACGTACGGTTCATAGTAAGATAAAGTTAAGG
This sequence comes from Diarsia mendica, assembly GCA_949316265.1. Lineage (NCBI taxonomy): Eukaryota > Metazoa > Arthropoda > Insecta > Lepidoptera > Noctuidae > Diarsia > Diarsia mendica. The sequence continues at coordinate 19,125,152 of OX438900.1, read as the reverse complement.
GTGAGAGCGAAGCTAAAAGTGAGAACTACTATCAAACACACCTAGTGCCACTAGTTGGCTAAAATAAATAAATCCTTTATTTTAATACAGTGACCACAATATCACAGACAACATACAAACAATATGTTCCAAAAACAACTCCCCTGGCACCCAAACTAGGCTTTCACCTGTGACTTGAGCGAAAGGGACCCACAAACTGCATTTCGTAAAAATCTCCATGATTTTTAAAAGAAAACTTCATCTCAAGACTAAAAGCTAGTTGAAAAGATTCACCTCGCTTCTTATATGGATGAAGTCTCGTAAAAAACCTCGTAATGGCACTAGAAGCGCCGCCATACTGGAAAGTAGAGGGGAGGGGTATAGGGGGAAGGAACCCCCCCTTTTCTCGCCTGTCTATGAAAATGAATAGCTTATATTTTATAGAATATTCGCCTTTTGTGTGAAGTGCATAATGATTTTTATTATGAAGTGTTTGCTTTGAATGAAATAGGGTGTTGGCGGTTGTGATAGAAAATGTGTTATTTTGTCATAGTTTGTGTAAGGTTCTATTATGTGACTGTGGCTTTTAATATGTTCTTAGTGAAAACACAAAAGAAATATTAGGTATTTTATTACCAGGTGAAAATGTAGGATGGGTATTAATTTATTAGGCAATCAAGTATTTAAAACGTTATTGGTTTGTTTTATATTTTTCGGTCGAAATTGTCGCTTTGCTTATGATTAATTATTACAACCATAATATTTTATTTTATTTAGCTACCCAGTACAACCTGGGTTGTGGAGGTCAAATATGCAGTCAGACAGAAAAGATTATGATGGATTCCTATACAAACAGCTTGCAACACCAAAAATAATATTTCTCTCTAGTCCCTACTTTGAAAGAAAACTACCTACACCAAGTTTCTTTTTAATTTCCAGACCTGCTTGGAAATTCATTACCTGATCTTCTTTGAAACTGTTTTTCATTCAAAAGAAACTCTTATATCTGTTGAGATAGGGTCGGTAGCTTACCCAATGCAATGCGACAGTGTAGCTACTGCAATGTTAGGAGTAATCTTAGGCACCGCGCAGTCGGGCCACCGACCACTGACACCAGTGGCTGTCGCGGGCCACTTCCTTTGGTACCGCACAAATAAAGGTGGTTAGTGGCTGCCACTAGTGGTCGGTGGCCGCCACGAGTGTGTAAGCGGGCGTTGAGGGTACTCCCGAACTCCCGAGTGGCTGCCACCGACTTCATTTCGTTTGCGCGGTATCAAAGGCCACCGGTGGCATGTTGCGAACACCGAGTCGCGAGTGGACGAAAGTCGCTACGGTGATTAGGTACATACAAAAAACCAACACTTTAAAAGACTTAAGGGAGCGTTTAAGGTATTACGTATAACCATTGTTGATATAATAAAACCCTAGATGCACAGTCTCGAACAAAACAAACAGTCGAAGCTGTCGCCAAACACTCACCAATACACGCACTCTTACTACATGTAGTTATCGTCACTATAAACATTTTTTTTTTTGGCAAATTCAACCTTACGCAGATTCCTTTTACAATGCAGTTATAAAAAGCAATATAAAAAGTATTTTGTACGACCGTGCAGAGACGCGAGCGACGCGAGACTATTTGAAATGAGTTCATTGTGAACTCATTTTAAGCGGACGATTTTGAGACGCGGAGTGTGTATCTTGACTTTTATTATAACAATGCGTATAACGCAATTTTTGATCTCACTCCTCCCTGTAATTTTAAATTTTGAGAAAAAAAAATCTTTTTATAAAATACGCGAGAGAATCTCTCAACGCGACCGTTCTGAAGGGTTAAAAAAACATTGTTACTTAACGCGTAGTTCAAAAACTGTAACGCATCGTTACGTTTTACAAGACCCCCAAACTCGTTACGTAGGTAATTTATTTATTTATTCAAATCTCCCTTAACCATATTATTACAGGTATACACCTAATGCGATAGCGCGGTCTTAAAACTACTGCTCTAATCTACAGTATAGCATAGTACTTATATATAACATAACAATAATACTTGAACGCTCAACTATTATTGTTATGCTCAAATAGCTTGTCACCCGCCACCGGTGGCTGTGAAAAGTGGCCCGTCTGGGCGGAGCCTAAGTTGTATGTTGTATTTGAGAATTCAATTCGTATTTGCAGTTTGTTAGGAGTCTAGGACAGATTGAATTTATTTCGATCAGTTGTTGCTCTCGACTTCTGTATACAAACTTTTAAGTCCGATGAAGGTGAATGCAGTTTCGAAATGGTTTTACTAGTGCTGCAATTTCTAAGGAACTGTTCTATATTATACAAATCATGGAAAGAAATAAGTGTAAAATAAAACGACTTTGAATGTAGAGTGAATCTAAATTATTGCCATACAGAGCAGGTGGCGAAGAGTCTGATAATCTCAATCTGCAGAAAGTATAACTACTGATAACTACCGTCAAACTGTCGTCAGCACAGTTTCTATTCGACAAATCATTAGAAATCAAATTCATTTCCATCATAATAATCAGTGCTACTAAACTTCCTTAGGAACTTTTGCTGGTAATTAAAAACACAGTAGCAGCCTTTATGCAATGAAGTCGGTTAAAAACTGGTTGGATTGCTTGAAAAAAGGTTGGAATGGAAGTCGACTGAACCATACATACATCCGTTCACTGTACATACATTACATATTCTAGAAGTCCAAACCTTTTTAGTGAACACTGAGCATAAAACTAAGGACTAAGGTTATAATAATTCGAAATTCAAATATTTACCCTCTTCGCCGAGAATTCCTGTAGGTAAGCCAACAAAGGCACAATATAAGGATGTCAGTGCCACCACTGGCGTTTAAACGAAATAAAATTTCCCCTGAGATGCCTTTCCCGGGGTTTTTCTTACGTTGTGTGAGTGTGTGGGTGAAAAGTCGTTTTCACACGGTGGTTTAGAAAAATTTGGTATTTGCGGCTGGATTCTGTTTATCATGTATACTTGAACCGTGCCTCCGTGAGTTGCCTCCGTGGTCGAGTGGATTAGGCGTTTGCCTTGTGACCCGGTGGTCGTGGGTTCGATTCCCACGGCAAGCATACTTTGTGAAGTTGTTTCCAGTTTGGTTAGGACCTTGCAGGCTTGAATCACCTGCTTGTCTGATAAAAAAGATGATTCCGTGCTTCGGAAGGCACGTATAAGCCAGTGGTCCCGGCCGCAAATGGCGGTCGTCAAACCATGTCAAAAGCCCTTGAGGCGGTTTAGAAACTCTGACACTAGGGTGTGTGGGACCGTTAGGCCTTACTGCCTACACGATTAGTGAACTGAACTTGAACCGTTGCTATTATATTTGCAAAAACACATTCATTTTAACTACTAATTTTTGCTTACGGATTCGTTCCCGTGATGTACAGAAATTCACGTACAGGAACGTTTTAAGTAAAGCTTAAAACCATCATCACCATCATAATTTCAGCCGAAAGAAGTCGACTGCTGGACATAGGCCTCCCCTAAGTGTCGCCACATTGACCGGTCCCGTGCGTCTCGCATCCAGCGGATCCCTGCAACCTTCACCAGGTCACCGGTCCACCTAGTGGGAGGCCTTCTGACGCAACGTCTTCCGGTTCGCGTTCGCCACTCCAGAACTTTCCGACCATGCCGGAGCTGTTCGTGAAAGTGTTGATCTGGAATGGAACCAGTATTTCCGAAGATTACCGCCTACATATAAACAAATACCTTTTTATAGTAAATTGTGTTATAGTTAAAATATAGAATACTAGCTGTTCCCGGCAAACGTTGTTTTGCCATTTTCAGAAAAAAAAAAAAAAAAGATGAAAAATAGATGTTGGCCGATTCTCATAGATACCCGATACGCACAAAAAATTTCATCAAAATCGGTCAAGCCGTTTCGGAGGAGTTTGGCATCGAAAACTGTGACACGAGAATTTTATATATTAGATAATAAACAAAGCCAGTCTTTTTTTGTTGGTCAGGAAAATACTACTTTTTATTTTGATTCAAATATTGGTTGCAACATCGGTGGAACTTTTCCTGCAGTTCAGTTCACGGCAAAAACCGAAAGCAGCGTCTTATTCATTCAATATTTAGTCTTGCATTTGTCGTTCTTTTCAAAATGTTTATTAATTATTCGTAGCTGTCCCTTTTTCAACTGAGAAATTGGAGCATTTCATTTTATATTTCTTTTTACATCCAAGCTTTTCATTTTCGCACTCAACGCAACGTTTTAAAACCCTCTCGACTTTCTATGTGGATGGCAGTCTGTCAGTTTATGTTCGAGTTAATAGAACGGCCATGTTTATTGAATAATTTATTTTTATTGAATGCTGTTGCCAGCGGCTTCACCCGCTACAACTCGAAAATTATCCCACGGGAAGACGAAATCGGGATAAAAACTATCCTATGTGTTAATCCAGGTTATAAACTATCTGTGTACCAAATTTTATCCAAATCCGTTCTGTAGTTTTTTGCGTGAAGAAGTAACAAACATACACACTCACAAACTTTCGCCTTTATAATACCTATTAGTGTGATATATCAATTTGGTTATGTAGAATGTGTTGCGTTTGATGTTTTCATTATAGCTGTGCTGAAGTTTATTCCGTTTTATTGGTGTGCTCTGTTTCGTGTTAATTTGCGGGTAGGATTGATTTAATTGAAAATCAATAAAAAAAATTGAATTGTCTGTTTTGTTATTTTTAAAATTGCAGCTTTTGCTAGATGTTTATAAGAACGAATATAAGGTTCTTATAACTGAAAAATAATATTTTATATTTTTGTCTATCTGTCTGTCTGTTCTGCTAATGTATGTATGCTGAATACAGCTAGACAGAATTTAACGGGAATTTCACTGGACGATAGCAGGCAGTATAAGAAATAACTTACCAAGGTTACTTTAATGTTAGAAAAAGAAATAGGGTCCCGTAAAAAAAAAAAAATTGAAATTGTTAAACAAAATCGGAAATCAGAATTGAGACAATCAGATTACTTGAAAAAAAACTACATCAAAATTGGTTTATCTGCTCCAAAATTATTATCCCACAGACAGATACACACTCTTTTTGGATCGGCAGTTATATGCTTATGTAGGTAGTCTTTACAACGCACCCTTACATGGGAGCATACACCCTTCCCGGTAAATTGTACTTTTTATTATCATTTGACATAATTTCCTTTATTTTATTACGGTGAACATGTATTAAATGTACGCGAGAGAGCGATATATTCTTATCTCGCTTAGATAAAATGGAACAACGTAAAGATCGTAATGGAGTATTTTTTTGCTTTGTACTATCATTGCAAAGGAACCGGAAAACGCCCTCTGCACGACGTTCATTAATAAAGAACATCCGTTTCTCTAGACTCTCTGGACAAACGCAATAATATAAATGTGCTAAATGTACACTGAATTCTGAAAAAGGTGAGGACATATACAAAAAAAAACCGTTATTCGTTAACGAGAAGAAATGTATAGTAAATCTTAGCAAAGAAATAAATAAATATCTAGATTGTTAGAGAAATAAGAAAGACACAAAAATACTGTTCTAATAAAAAGCCCACAAATTGTAAGTAGGTACCTACAAAGAGAAAACTAGGTTCAACAACAAAGACAAAAAACCGTGGACACAACCCAGTGTGTTTTTAATTAGTCTTTATACTACACGTTCCTTTTGTACCGAGGAAGTTATAGAATTTCTTTTATTAGACCTCTAGCCCGGGGCCCAACACTGCGGGTGAAAATAGAACGAACATCGGCTTGCTGTTTTCAAAGAAGATCATAATAAAAGTACAAGTTGAAGAATCTTTCATTTTGAAGTTTTAAATTTTAGTGTTGAAAGGGATGTTTATGGTATGATTAAGGTTAATATTCCGAGTTATAGTTCTACATGATTCAAATATGCGAAACTGACTCTGTCATCTAGCTTTTGTGTATAATAACACAAATAAATACCAACGCTGCCCTACTGGCAAAAACCACTAAAACAAAACAAACAACAACAACAATATCATTCAACCACCAAAAGGTTTCTTGAGCAGTAAATCAGTCGATGAAAGGAAGAAACAAAATATTCATGTGTTTGCAGCCAATAATATTACAAATAAACTTTCAGTGTCATTCACGAAAGATTCGTAGTCCTTATTCTCCAATTTTGCAAAATGGTGGACCACTTGACTATCCCCAGCATATTCACATCTAGAAATCCCAACCATATGTAAAGACGACATATCTTCAAGTACCTTTTACTCATACATAGACAGCTTTGTCCTGCTTATCATCAAACGCAAAAGAAGCGTGAAGCTAACTTGATTACAAGTCTATTCAGAACGTTCTGAATCACATTCTTTGAAGCGCATTTGAAAGGGAATTAATATCATTTCAATGAACTAATCTCATTTGTTCGGAGACTGATGGAGGCAGGTGATTAAATAGGAATGAAGCCTCCTTTTGTTTGACTCAAGTCGATTACTGGGTTCTTGTTCTTCTTCTATTTATGTATTCCATTGTTCTTTGTTTGCATTTTTATTAGGATTCTTAGAGAATTTACTTTTTCATGTGGATGCGTACAGATTTTATTAGAAAGGTCTATGAACATACAATGTGATGATGATGATTGACATAGTAGGAAATAAGAAATAAGAAACATTATGGGAGTACTATCTGCTTAAATACCGAAAAGATAATACTGATACTGTTAGCCTGTATCATACCACTGCTGGGCAAAGGCCTCTCCTAATGACTTCCAGTTCAAGTTGGGTCTCAGGCGAACGTAAATTGGAATACACAGTTACACACGTCTTTTTAAAACTAGACTCTTCACCTCTTCATAACCTATAAAGGAACGAAGAAAATAAATTATGAAAAGAGGAAACAAAGCTGACCCCTACATAGTTGGCAAATCACTGGGTCTATGATGAAAATACAAAACAGACCATGATTAAAAATAAATCCTTTTTTCAAAAATACGTGGCTGATATGAATCACAGAAACGCTGCAGTCCCACAAAAACGGTTAACACTGAACCGAAAGAAATTGTTTTGTGTTCAAATAATTTTCTTTATTCGAAGGAGGGGGGAATGTAATTAAACCCCGTAAGCGGTCTTAATAAATTACGGCGAAACGGAATTAAACGCTACTTAAACAAACTTACAACTGAAACGGTTGCTTTAAAAGTGGCCTAACGCAAATTTTCTGGTTTTATTTGTTACTCTGGTTTATATTTCTTTTATTGTTCTCTTTTTGATCTTTTTATTTGTATGGCAGTCGCTGCATGTAATCTATTGGTATTCAGTTGTCTCCAGTTAGACACAGTTGGAAAAGTGATAAGTTTCCACTTCAGGCCTGTGGTCACTATCATTTCATCATCATCATCATTTCAGCCAAAAGACGTCCACTGCTGAACATAGGCCTCCCCCAGGCGTCGCCACATTGACCGGTCCCGTGCGTCTCTCATCCAGCGGTTTCCTGCAACCTTGACACTATAAGAAAAGTAAAACACACTAGCCTACGAGCCCAAATAAAATTTATAACGCTTTCTTACATTTTTAACAATTTATTCTTGAACGACTCGAAGAAGTAAGTTACAGTCGTTGTTTACGAAACATTACCGGTGATTTAGACAGTAAATAGGTCGGTTTCGAGGCTTGTAGGTAATCGCCATAATTTAGTAGGGTGACGCAATACATAAACAATCATTTACATCAAAAGTAGTTTCTTCTGTTTTTGGTACACACTTACAGATACCGGCACGGTTCTTGAGCGCTCGGCGGAAGAGTGGGGATCGCTGTGCGCTTATTATTATGTGCTTTTATTGTGTGCGCACTTTATGACAAATAAAACACACACCCGTTTATTATTTATTGGTGAGGTAAGTGCAGGAGTAAAGAACAAATCCCGAGTGACGCCAATCACTGCACTTTCCCCGCCCCGCGTCTCACTTCATACCACCAAAGGGACCCAATAACTCACTTTTGCGTCAGCGCTCAAGAATCGTGCCGATGATAATACTTACTCTCTGTTCTGTCAAAATGGAAACAAAAGACTAAATACATAAGTAGAGCAGCGGTGGCCCAGTGGTGGCGGCCTCGACTTACGAACAGTAAGTCTTGTGTTCGAAACCACAAGTTACTGTTCGTACCCAGGAAGACGCATTACTTTGTGTAAATTATTTCATCACCGCTGCTCTCAAAACGGTGAAGGATATTATCGTGAGGTGAATTTTTTTTAAGACATGTTTGGTATGTCTTAGAACCAAAAATAAATTAAGACAATATGAAAAATTTAAGATAATGCATTTAATCTACCAACCCGCACTGACATAGTTGTTATCGGGGAAAAAACCTGTATGAGGCTAGCACAGGATCGTGGAGATTGGGACAAGAAAAGAGATCACCTCGGCCTAACTCTTTGGAATAGGGGATCGGACTGGGTCAAAATAATATGATTCTGTTTAGTCCTTAAGTTAGATTATCGAAAAATATTGAATACGTGTTTTTTTTTCATCAAATCAATAAAAAATGACGAAGATAAAACGCGTCAAAGATCCTGGAGTGGGGCTTGAAACGTCACTTGTTTTCACACGAGTTTTCGAAGCACTGTATGTCTTCATTTTAAGTTTACGTGAAAAAAGAAAAAATACGTGTCCAATAATTTTTGGAAATCTATCTGACGGACTTATTAGTTTTTTTTTGTCCGATCCCCTATTACAGGGTGATGGTATGTTATGTAACTCTGTATTGCCAACTAGAATTTCTAACCTAGGATTGAAAAAACGGGCATATAAATAGACTACAGGCGAATGATAACAAAAATAATATTACGAGAAAAAATAAAAATCTTATATCTGAAAACCTTAATATAAACATGAGATATTATTTACTTTCCAAATCACGCTTCGAAGGAGTAAAAATAAATGTGTTACCTCTCAAAGATTACGTTATTCATATTTGTAATTCTATAAGAAGCCACGAGGAAGTCATAATATATTAATTTAAATAATTTTCCTTCCATAAAGATATCGAAATTGGTTTATTTATTTTTTCTTTATTAAATTACGAATTAAATTAAACCAAAGGAAATAATTATTAAAGGACGACTCGTCAAGAAGAACATTATATTTCCTTTTTTGAACTGCCTTGTTTGAGGAGCTCGTGGCTTAATAAGAACTGCCACTCGGGTCGATCTTTAGGTAAAGCTATCCTTGCCTAGGTCGGTCTGTGGATGGGTGACCGCCCGACATACCGGGTTTCCTCCGTGCCTCGGAAAGCACGTTGAGCTGTTGGTCCCGGCTGCCATATATAGATCTTTGGTAGTCGTTACAGATAGTCAGTGACCTAAAAATCTGACATCCAGTCTTACCAAAGGGTATCGTATTTTTTTTTTTTTTTTTTTACTAGCCTATCTTGTCCCACTGCTGGGCAAAGGCCTCCCCCATTTCCTTCCATCTTTCCCGATGTTTTGCCTTCTCTGGCCAATCTGTAAGGAATGAGTCCAAATCGTCACGCCAGCGTTTCTTGGACCTGCCTCGGCGACGACGAGCGGGACGGGTATCGTATTACCTAGTATTAACTGCGTTGTGGAGGTCAGATAGGCAGTCGCTCCATGTAAAATACTGGTATTCAGCTGCATACGGTTAGACTGGAAGCCGACCCCAATATAGGGAAATTGGGAAAAGGCTAGGCAGATGATGAACTGCCTTGTTTGTCTAGTGGTCTTAATCGGAACTGCTGAGCATGTGGTCTTTGGTTCGATTCCCGGGTCAGGCAAAGTGTGATTAGGTTTATCCATCAGGAATTTCTCAGTAGCAGCTACGGAGTCTGGTTTATGGCAATAGGCTCTCGCCCTATTACATGGGACTTTCATAACGGGCGAAATGTGGGTATACCTACTATTAGGTACACCTCTGCCTAACTCTTCGGAGATTACAGGTGTGATGTTATGTTATGTAGAATATAACACTAAGTAGGATTATTTTCATTTATTCTTTGTACGGCTGGTTGGGAGAGACTAAGTCCAGCAGTGGACTAAGATAGGCGGTGTTGATGCTGTAGTGGTAGGTATATTGTTAGGGTTCCGTTGCCAAATCCCAAAAACCCTTAACCTTTTGACCGCCACAGACGCCACAGACGACCAGCCAAAAAATACTTTTTAGCTTGTTCGGCTTGTCGTCTATACGTGACTGTGGCGCTCAAAACTATGTAACTAACTATGTTCGTATTTTTCTAGCTACTCTGCTGCTCCATTATTTTATACTTCCAACTAACTTCCATAGATATAACAGTATTAATAGCCTATTCAATCATTACGCTGTAAGTCCCAAGGCGCATGAGCAGACCTCGCAAGTGATGCCAATGTTACTCTAGTAAGTATAACTTTTAGTTGTAACCACATGTAACTAAGTTTGGCCGGCTTCCACCACTCAAACTACTTTGATAGACTTTGCTTGCCTTGGAATATAGACAGGGGACAGGGGCGGGGAGTAGATTGTAGTTGTATTTTAGTCATAGATATGGTTTTATATCGTCTGCTTTCATATTCGGGGTCATTGTTGTCCGAAAATAGCTCGCATGACTCAGACAGTTAACGGCTGAGCTTAAACTACGTAAAAATTATACAATCTGTGCTGATTTTGAATTGTGGTGTATAGTATAGTTTTATGTATCTTTAACAATTAGTAGTCTATTGAATGTGGATTAACGTTCAATTCAACTATATTAATTATGAATTATAGTTGGAAATGTGACTGGGCCGGTCATATTTCCACAGTGGGTCAGGCAGGACAAATAGGACAGAATCGTCACACAGGGGGTGACTTAAGACGGTCGTCATCACTGAGTCACCCCTAAGAAACGCTGGCGTGACAATTCGAACTCGTTCCTGACTGATTGCGGCAAGAGAACGCAAAACACCGAGATAGATACTTGTAATGGAATCAGGTAGGCCTTTGACCAGCAGTGGGACGGAATAGAACACGAAATAAAAGGTGGAAACCGGTATGAAGCTATAATAACCCACTGCATTTTCGATGTTTGGCATCATTTATCTTCACATTTTTTAGGGGTAAATACGACGCAATAACAAGGAAGTCTCGTAGTTCATTGAACGACCTTGAATTTATGGAATAACCTCGCGATAGTCCGTGGGATGTATATCAAAGTTATAAATATTTTTAATAAGGTTAGAGGAAAACCGCTAAGCCTTTTGATTGGGTATTATCAGCTTCATTGTTGTACCTACTTATCTTGTTATTTATATTTCAAACAGCAAAAATATAAATAATGTACAATAGCGTAGTAATTTAATTACACATTTAATTAAACTGCTTGCTGATGTAGGTAATATTATTTCAGCTCGTTTCTGTATGTAAGATGGCTAATGCTTCTTCTCTCTTTATGGTGTGGTAAGTGTCTTATTTGGTGTCAGAGTATTTGTGTCGCCCATGGGCCAGCATACAATATTTTATTTGCTTAGGCTAGTTGTTCTCTTAAATATTTATTGGCGGTTTTGAAAGAAATAACAAAAGCTTCGAGTACACTACTTCTCCATCTATCTATCTATATATATAAAAATGAATTGCTGTTCGTTAGTCTCGCTATAACTTGAGAACGGCTGGACCGATTTGGCTAATTTTGGTCTTGAAATATTCGTGGAAGTCCAGGGAAGGTTTAAACGGTGAGAGTGTAGTAGGTATGGTATTAGGTAGGTAGGGTAGTAGGTAGGTAGGGTAGTAGGTAGGGTAGTAGGTAGGGTAGTAGGTAGGGTAGTAGGTAGGGTAGTAGGTAGGGTAGTAGGTAGAGTAGTAGGTAGGGTAGTAGGTAGGGTAGTAGGTAGGGTAGTAGGTAGGGTAGTAGGTAGGGTAGTAGGTAGGGTAGTAGGTAGGGTAGTAGGTAGGGTAGTAGGTAGGGTAAGTAGTAGGTAGGGTGGTAGGTAGGGTAGTAGGTAGGGTGGTAGGTAGGGTAGTAGGTAGGGTAGTAGGTAGGGTAGTAGGTAGAGTACTAGGTAGGGTAGTAGGTAGGGTAGTAGGTAGGGTAGGAAAAAGAGCATTGCAACGCATGCCGGGAACAGCTAGTATAATATGATAAATAAGATGCATGCTCGTCATTTTTCTGCGACAAATAAATATTTTTTCTTTCTTTCATATGAAAAGTTCTAACTAAGGTTCCTATAACAATATCATTATGACCCGGTAACCCATCTATTATAATAAATTAATAAAACAATTTCTATATTAGTATTATTGAAGCTGTCACTAGTTCTATGTTGGACTATGTTTCGGAACATCACACGATTGGTCGTGACGCTTCGGAACGCACCTAGGGAGTGAGCGGGGTGACCTTGGAAGGACTTCTTGTTTCGGAATTAGATTAACTGGATGTGGATTCGTATTGTATTGTGCATTGTTGAATTCGACTGCGTGTTTGTCCGTCCCAATTGACACATTCTTAGAAAAAAATAAAGTGGAATCCGAAGCGCATTACCTTACAAGTCTGTACAGTAAATACAGTTCTAGTAAAGGAATTCGCTTCGGTGCGAATCTTGCGAATCTTGCGTAAGAGATTAACCTTACAGAGGTAAATCTTTGTATATCTAAACACAGAGCATACTCCATTGGATTATTAGACCAAATAAATAAAATAAAACCGGATAAGCGAACGTCGAAGACAATGAATTGCATATTTTTCTAATTAATTTAAGAAGGCATAGGAATCTAATAAAATACTACTTTGGCACGATGAAATTATATTCCTGTACTCAATACCGCATGTATTGAGTGATTTTTATGGTGATGTTTCTATCATATTTTGTAAACAAACATAGCTTTTCGTAGAAATGTCGGGATTACGAACACGTAAATCGTATTTACCGGGAAACAAATAATCCGTATAAACACGTTAAATCCAAAGAACTCGGAAAGGCACTCAAACCTCTTTCCACTTTCCTGTTTTACTAAAAATATTTTACTGTTAATAATAAAGAGAAATAGATTATTAGTTTGTTAAATCACTAATTGGCTTGTTTGATACAGTCTGTGATTCAGTGAAAGTACCTACTTTAATTTAGCCATTCACTTAGACAGTTGCGCAGACCTATCTAAGTCTAGACTTTCCTTAGGCATAGTAATGCCCGTATTATATACTATAACTGATCGTCATAAAAATAATGAAAAATAAATCGTTCAAGGTCAAATTCGTCAAAATCACAAAAGTCTGGGACAAAACATAGGGTCAACAACCTGGCCGTTTCCCAAATAAATTGAGGTTGGTTTCCAGTCAAACCGAATGCAGCTGAATACTGATATTTTTCATGGTGCCTATCTGACCCCCATAATCCACTTAGTCCTGGGTTATATGATACCCGTCGGTTAGACTGGGTTTTGGAACTAACTATAGTCCCCTAAAGTTAGTTTCTTTATAATTAAGTGTCCTAAATGTTATTTAAGTTAAATATTACAATAATTTTACGAAATTCGTAATAGAATATTTCAGTATGTAACCGTCCTTGTAATTTGCCTCTTATTATTTTAATGCTAGCATTCACGGAACCATTAATGTGCGTTACGACCAGGAAACTTGCATTGAATATCCAACCTTCAGAATAATAATCTAAATATTTTGTAAAATTTAACTTTTGTCACGGAATAAACCACCCTATTTTCTAACTCATTAGATTCGTTACAGGAATTAAAACTTTGACGAAATAAATTCTAGACTGACATAATGAGAATTAAAAACATAAAAACTGATGACTGACTGAAATATCGGTGTGGGTACTAAAAGGTACACCTGTTTTTTGGAGGGTGGAAAATCATCGAATGTCTCCTCCAGAGCTGGAGGAGACATTCGATGATTTTTGAGTCAGACGTCTGACTAATTCCCACCTATATGTTCCTTATTACGCCTTTGAGTCGAGGCTTTTATATCTCTTTCGAACAACCCGCACCCCAACGGGGAAAGGGTACACCTTTTTTTTTTTGTGGGTGGAAAATCATCAAATGACCCCCCCCGCTCTTGGGCAGAGCGAAGGGGAGTGTCAGACTTCTACTGACTAAAAACCGAACCCATGTTCCTTCGTTGCCCTTGTGCCGAGGCCACGTCATCTAGTACTAAAATCCGCGGCCCCGACGGGCGTCGGCCCTTGCGGCCCCTCCTTGCTGACATCTCTTTGAGGCGCTCGTAGAACACGAACGCGCCGCCGACACGGTATGTTGCCGTCATGACGACGGCCGGACGGCGAGCTAGCCCATTACTCACCGTCCACAGGCCCGCGTCTAAGGTGGCCGGAAGCCATCACGTGGCCCCCGAAAAAAAGGGTACACCTCTGCTTAACTTTTCGGGAATTACAGCCGTGATGTTAATTTCAAGACCTTACAACAAATTGAACCACACTTAAAACCCATACCCACTGAAGGGACACCCTCTTTTTTACACGTTACACTTCTAGTCTCCTACATCCACGTTCACTAGTGACGTCATTCGACACAGGAGGAGGGGAAAGGGTGGTAGGGGGGGAATTAGGAAAGAACTTCTTTAACTTCGAGCCAGCCTGCTCGCCTGCCTGGTTCCCTAGTACCCAGTAGCTCTAAGCTTGACCATTAGGCTCTGGCTGAGCTGATTTCGTCAGTCGAATGCTTGAAGTTTGGGTAGTAATCGCTTTAGTTAAAAGTCTTTTAGTATTATGAAGTTAGCCCATTGGTAGGAATTTTCTAGACTGTTAGGTAGGACTTGGAAAAAGTCTTTGAGCTTTCATTGAGTTGAATAAACGTTTTAATATTTTAAAAGTTGTTTCATTCCCAAGAAATCTAGGTAGCAGTACGTAGAGATATTTAAAACATTTAGTAAGGTAATTATTTATTTGTAATTCTAAGGTCTAAAAAGAAGTGGTGAGATGAGTTGGACGCGCAGTACCATGGCTGTTTTGAAGTGGTCCATTAAAAGAGTACCTACCTGGAAAGATTGGGAAGTGAGACATTTACGGCTAATAAGAATAAATCTAATTCTTGGCGTACCTCTTTACAAGCCCGTCGGTCTCGTCATACAAAAGAATAAGCCTTTACAGCGCATCCAAAAAAAAATTCAAGCTCTTCACAACATCACCAACTACTTATTACCAAACAAAAACAACTAACCAAATACTTCCACAGCCGACCAAATATCTTACAAACCCTCAACCTCAATACTTGTAGTGCTTGGCCAGACTGCAAACGCGGGCGCGGGGCGGGCGCGGCGCGACAAACTTAAACGTATGGAACTTCGTTTGAGTGTCCGTAGTGGGCACGCGGGCGCGGGAAGCGGCGCGGGCTACTTTCCGCGGGGAGCGCGCGGGCAACTCGTGCCATAGCTCGTTCATACAAGTGGCCGCAGTGAGTGCGCGGGGCGGCAAGCGATAAACCGCGCGGGAGCGGCGTATCTCAAACTTTAGTCTGCGCCAGATAACCAGATAAATTGGATTTATTTATTTAGCTTTAACTTTTATAAGTTAAAGCTTAAGAAATTAATCCAATTATTTATAGAAGTATTCAATTAATAAAAATAACCGAATTTTAAAATTCTTAACAAAAAAATTTTTGCTTTTTTTTGATTCGGCGAAAGTTGTTATTTTTTTTATAATATAATTTTCTATATTTTGTAATATGTAGTCAAACGTATCCATTGACATTCTTGTATATTCAAAAAACTTTCGAGGTTGCTCTCGCAATCTTTCATACAGTGTGTAAAATTCTCCTTCATTTTCTCTGGTTAAATTAATTTTATTAACTCCATTTTTCACTTTTAGCATTTGCCATTTAAAGTAAGAATTTTCCAATAAAAACAAGTCTTCGTCATCCATATTATATTTTGACAAACACTGGACGAACAGTTGAACGCGACAACGCTCGGAACGAAATCGCGGTCCAGTGCGGACAGGCAAATCGCGCGCGTTCCCGCACCCGCGCCGCTCCCCGCGCCGCGCTGCCAGTCTGGCCAAGCACGTAGCCTTTCTAATCCCGCCAAACTCCTTCGCAAACTATATCAACGGGTGGCGGCCATCTTGATAATAATCCCGTCATAATATAACAATAATAATCCCGCCATAATATAATAATATTAAAATGGGTATTGTTAAGACAGTGCAGTCACGTCTGGTGAGTTTCCTACGGTAATGAGAAAAGGCAGATCAGGACGTGCGAATTGTTGAGCTTGTGGTACAGGTACGGAGCGAGGCTACGTACGGATATTGAAAAGCTAGTCTTTATAATTAACTTGCTAACAAGATAATAATAATAATAATAATAATAATAAGGGAAGTGGAAACTATGTTTTTTCCTACTCCTCCGCTATTCTTTTCTGATTAATTTCGTTGCGGGATCCAAGACAGTTAAATCATTTCTCTGGGACTTCGTCGAGCTTCATTGTCTCGGCGCTTTTCTTGTGGTCGCCACTGTTGATTCTGGCTAACAGGAGTTACAGTGGTTTGGGAATAGTGTGGCGGGCTTGTCCCAATTTAACAAGATAATCATAATATATACGGGATAAGAGCAGGAGAATTATGACTCTTTGTCATAATTCTCCTGCTCTTATCCCGATTTATTTATGGTTGGCGCAGCATGTCTTATTCTTCCACATGTCTCGCTTACTCGTCATCTCAGCAGTCACCTCCTTTCTAGTCATATCATCCTTCACACCGTCCATCCATCGTTTCTTTGGTCTTCCTCTACTCTTATGGCCATCTACATTCATACTTAACTTTTCCCTCACTCCATTTTCTTCATTCCTCGAGGAACCCGCATCACATGTCCATACCACGCTATCCGATTACCACACAAATATACAGACATCGGCGCCACTTTCAAACCACATTCAGGCTTCGTTCGTGTTATGGTCGGAAATGATTCCACGGAAACGTTATACTACGTTATAGGAATGTTGTAATATAGCTTATGACACTTGAGGATAATGTAGCTTCCCATCTGAAAGAATTTTCGGAATCGGATCATTTTATTTAGTGGTGATGATTATCCCCTATATCCAAACTTACCTCTTTATGATCGTATAAGGGTGATTATTATATATTTCCCATACTTCTGACATTCTTGTCTGAACCATCTATTCTTACTGAATTTCCTTGCGCAGCTGTGCAGAAGACATTCTGTAAGCCCTTTGGATCCCACTCGAGTTATAGGAGTTAATGGGACGAAATTAAATTATGGTTATGGTACTGCTATATTAGGGGCGAAAGGTGGCAGTTGCTACAATTTATATGCCGTTTTCCTAGAAACTAAATGATATAGGCCTGTATTAGGTTTACAGGGCAAAAGGGACAGCGATGCTAAACAGTTACCATGTATTTAGTGCATCATTCTCGGATAGACATCCCGCCTCCTCCTCCCATAGAAAATATTTGTCGGTTATTAAAAAAACATCTTTTTCCTGATGTACTTATCTGATGTACAGAATAGTTGAGTACATAGTAACCGTTTCATCATCGGTATCCTTTTTACCTTGTATACGTCATGTGATATTTGATTTGCATGTAAAGTGAATTTTAAAAAATGGTCGGACCGTTTAAACTGACAATGCCGATTACACTCTACAATTAGCAAAGTTTTGGGTCAACAAAATGACTGTTAAATACTGTCAAACGAACCAACCACCAAACATGCATGACATAGTAATAAAAAAAACCTGGCATTGCATAAGGGTGTCAGTCGCCCGTCGGGGCTGTGAATTATCGAAAGGATAACGCGGCTCCGACACAAGGGCGAAGAAGGAACATGGGTTTGGTTTTTAGTCAGTAGAAGTCTGACACTCCCCTTCGCTCTGCCCAAGAGCGGGGGGGGTTATTCGATGATTTTCTCCCCACCAAAAAAAAAAAAAGGGTGTCAATAATAATAAGCTATCTTTAGAAAAGTACTTCTCAAAGAGCTTAAAACTGCCTCAGGCCGCGCAACCAATCAAGCTGTGCATTTAATCTTTCATTTATACAAAACCGGTTATGCTAGTGTTGAGATTGATAGGTCATGTGTACTAATTTAGATAAAATATAGCCAAAGTATAGCTTTGCCACTATGTTCACAGCCTAATCTATTGAATATTCGCGGCGAGAGAGCTAAGTCCTTCGCTGAAAAAGAATCTGAGAACTAACCCGAACTCTTGTTTCACGAAACTACGCTATTCGTGAGTTTTTAATCTTTTTTAGGTGATTGAACTCGCTGCTTATTTAGAAAATCAGGATTACCTACCTACGTGTTATTGGGTTTTTTGGTGTACCTATAGCCTATAGATGTACTGTGGCGCCAAGGTCAGCCCAGAAAGAGGAGGCGAGGCGACCTGGATTCTATACTGCAATCGGTGTTTGCCTATAATAGACGTAAATTTATCACTTTAATTCTCCATATAATAAATTATGTATTCTTATTGTTATTCCTAAAAAGCATGCTGGTTTCCTTACGATGCTTTCCTTCAACGGAGCAAGTGAAAATTACACAATCGCACATGTGAGTCCAAAAAATAAGGAATTCGTGTCTTGAGTTCGAACTCGTGACCTATGACATCCTGCCGGGCTGCTGCGGGTCCTGTCGGGGTTGCAGGTTGTTCGAAAGAGACACCGCGGTCCCGGAAACAAAGGGCTAACAAAAAACAAGGATATTTAGTCACTAAAAGTCTCTCTCTTCCGCTCCACCCAGAGTGTGAGGATTCATTTGATGAAATCACAACTTCCAAAAAAAAGATTAGGCAGTCCGATGGTCCGCCTTTGCCAGCAACAACCAACAACAACGCAATGAATATTGTTAAGTTATCAATATTAATAATGGCATTGGGATTGTGAGTTAAATAAATCTTAAATTCTCGTGTAACTCGTAGTAGTGGTAACACAAATCAGTGTGGAAGTTAGTCCTTGCTCTAACACCGCTGTTTCTACGAGCGTCTCGGTAATTTGAAGTTACGAGCGAGCGGTGTCTAATGAGACCTCCAGGCCTGTGAGCCTTCAGGCCTACATTGTATACGATTGGTTGTTATTTTAGGAACCGACGGAAATTGATTTGTTTTGTCTAAAACGAGGAAGGATTGGAAGTTTATTTATTTATTTTGACAGTTAATAGGTAGTGCATGGACACATTTTTTCTAATTAAAGGATAGAAGATAGACAAAACATTAACCGAAATATTATACCTGTAAAATGTGAAGGTCAAAAATAAGGAAAGAAGTTTATTTAGGGGGCGAGTGAAACTGCTGGCAACTGGCTAGATTATTATAATCCCTACATATTAATAAGAGAATGGGCCTGCTGCGAGCGCAGGCGACGTCGGACGAACCTATAATAAACATAGACGAAAATACATAATTATTAGAACCTACTCCATTCATAGGTACTTCTATAATATTGCAAATACGAAAGTATCTTACTACTTGTACCTATTCACACCTTAATATTGGAATGGATTCCTATGAAATTTGGCTAAGATACACTAGTAAACTATCTGGGTTAGGATAGGGCTTATAGGAGGAAAAAATATTATCGTGAATAGCTTTCCAGTGAAAGGTATATTTCCCGAACTCCACGTGGGCGGACCCGCAGCCAAAAGGTAGTACACGATATTATAGTTCTCCATATTAAACTTCCTATGTTTTCATTTCAGAGGCTCCTATAACAATATTCGGTACAATAAACGAGGTAACGCCTACACTAAACTACATAGCAAAGTTATTACCCGTTGCTCGAGTCATTAATTTTAGGTAGGCACATGGTTCTAATGCCAAACTAACAATTTAATGTGAAGTAAAATGAAACTATAGACCATTAAACTTGCGTGTAGGATAGGTTCATATTTATGACTGGTTTAAAACAATACAGTTACTTATTTTGTAGTAGTTTATGTCATTAGCTTTTGCCAGCGGCTTCGCCCGCGTGAAAATGACGATTTTCCATACAAAGTTTCATCCCCTATTTAACTCCTTTAGGGGTTGAGTTTCGAAAAAATCTTTCCTTATTCCTTGTGTACATTATAAAGGGAACCTCTGTGCAAAATTTCAGTTTTCTAGGTCCAAGGGTTTGGGCTGGGCGTTGATGAGTCAGTCAGTTAGTCAGGACTTTTCTTTTTATTTATATAGATTAGAGGTCAGAATATTTTATTTGCTCTAAGTGGGTATTATCATCATCTGCCTAGAATTTTCATCTTCCAGTAGTATCATGTTACTTCGCACTAACTGGGTTGTGCAGGTCAGTTAGGCAGTCGCTCCATGTAAAATACAGGTACCACCTGCATATGGATTCACTAGAAGTCGACTCCAACAAAAGTTGGGAAAAGGCTCGGCAAATGATGACATTCGTTTTTTTTTTTAAACGTTGCCCCACACTAGGAAATTCTCCTGTATCGTGGGTGCGTTCACAAACATTTAAATTCACATACACAAATACCCAGACCCGAAACAACTATTTGTCCTACACACTCCGCGTCTCAAAACCGTCCGCTTAAAATGAGTTCACAATGAACTCATTTCAAATAGTCTCGCGTCCCTCGCGTCTCTGCACGGTCGTACAAAATACTTTTTATATTGCTTTTTATAACTGCATTGTAAAAGGAATCTGCGTAAGGTTGAATTTGCCAAAAAAAAAAAAATGTTTATAGTGACGATAACTACATGTAGTAGTGCGTGTATTGGTGAGTGTTTGACGACAGCTTCGACTGTTTGTTTTGTTCGAGACTGTGCATCTAGTTTGTAGGCCATACAAATATTTGTTCCGTGCGGGGATCGAACCCGCGACACGCAGCGCAGCAGTCCAATCGCTTAGCCACTGCGCCAACCGTGCCGTCATATTGCTTAGTGTATCTGGACATAGAATTTAATTTAGGTACTTTAGGAATGCTTGGCACTGAAAAGGAACTTACTGCTAGTATCATAACAATATTCAAACGAATTCATAGCCAAGTAATAACTTACAACGACCTAAATATCCTCAAACCGTATCGCGTTCAGCTTTCACCGACTGGAATGGTGCCCATACCGAAAGAAAAACGATTCAGAAGAGATTATTATCCAAACAAAATGATAATAATGCGACGCTATAAAAGCATGGAATAAAAAAACACTGTCCATTATGAGGACGCCCTCTAATGGGGCAGGCAAAATGCTGATACACCCACGTCTGAGGAAAATTTCTGTTAAAAGAATTTCTTTTTTAATGAAATTTTGTCTGATTCTGTCATTTATGCACGGTTCTGCTCGCCCGATAATTTGAAATAATTCGTGATTAGGAATGTGTTGAAATATGTAAATATGTTCCTTCTTTGCCCTTGCGCCGAGGCCACGTCATCTAGTACAAAAATCCGCGGCCCCGACGGGACAGTAGCAGCCCCTTAATTTGGATTTGAGTCTAGTTGTTGGGGTCGGCCCCTATGACATGGAACTTAAAACATAACTGGCGAAATATGGATTTATTATTTAGATACACCTCTGTCAGGCGTGATTTTATGTTTGGTTTTATTTGGTAGTTAGTGACTTTCGAGTTTCACTAAAGAAACTATAGCGTTAATGAGGTGTTAGTATCGTCGTTTTTGTGAAAAAAAATCACGAACGGTCTGCTATTTTTCACACTTACGACCCGATTAATAACGTTGAAAACTGGTCGAATCGTATCAAATACTACCGAGTTTACTAACGGGGCACTTGATCTGATATGTTTAACTACTGTAAGCTAGCAATTTTGTGGTATTTTATGTCAAAACACAAAATTCTTGCCTAGGTACAAGGATGAAATATAATTTACTCCCTAATCTCCTGTATTCCAAAATTCCTATAAAATAATTACGCCCTTCATTACGTACCAACACATAAATCCACAGATATAGATATTACTAGATAATGCAAGTATCACGATCTGTATGAAAATTAAGGGTGCCATTTTTTGACGTCT
Organism: Diarsia mendica; assembly: GCA_949316265.1. Taxonomy (NCBI): domain Eukaryota; kingdom Metazoa; phylum Arthropoda; class Insecta; order Lepidoptera; family Noctuidae; genus Diarsia; species Diarsia mendica. The sequence goes on along the minus strand of OX438900.1, from coordinate 19,103,269 downwards.
TGTAGTCCATATAATTACTATACAAACAAGTTATTATACAATAGAGACTACTTGTTTGCTGTTTATGTCCCGTCGGGGCTGCGGGTTGTTTGAAAGAGATACCGCGGCTTCGGACACAAAGGGCTAAGAAGGAACAAGGGTGGTTTTTAGTCAGTAGAAGTCTGACACTCCCTTCCACCCCGCCCAGAGCGGGAGGCGTTAGATTTGCTGTCAAGAATTACATACACAAGAATCACAAACACAATGATTTAAAACTCTCTTTTAAACGTGATAAAAAATCTCCTCTCCTCTCCGAGGCGTTCTCAAGAGTTAACATTTTGCGCTTTAAATGCATAGATAACAGAAACAACAGTTTAAATGTGTTGTATGTTTTCAACAAATTAATTTGCTGTGACAGTTACTTCGTTCAGTATAAAATACTTAAGCCAGGCACGCAAAGCATTCATCATCATCATCATCGGCCTATAATGTTCCCACTGCCTCAGGCCTCCTCTCTAGGAGAGGGATGGGCTATAATCCACCACGCGAGCCCAGTGCGCAAAGCATTATCTAGGTATATCTATATCTGTGTATAAACCTATGTACCAGTTATGTATCGTTGGCACATTTTCCCTTACAAGATAATTAGATTTCAATGCCGAATAAGGGCGAACAGTGTCGGAGGCTCGTACGAAAATAACCTTTATATGAAACCCTCTGCAATTTATTTTACTGATTTTGCCTTACTGCTTGTAAGAGAAAATCGGGATTTTTGAAGGAGTGTTTATTTTACTCTTAAAATATATTATGGTAAAAGGTGGTTGTACTACTCTACGTAACCCTCCAGAGATTAACATGCGCGATGTAAAGTTTTATACTGGAATGTATTATACCGACTTTTTGTCCGTGATTCCAAATCGTAATTCGAAGAAGAAAGAAGAAAGGAAATATGTAATAAGAAAGAATATAGGACCTTGTTCCCGATACCGGCTACAATTTTTGTGAAGAATATTTAAAAATGTATTTTTTTGACATCAATAATGGAAATACAAATAACTAAAGTAAAAAAAACAAATAAAGCCAAAAGGGCCTCAGCTCAGCATAATAATACAAAGGTATACACATACAACTGATGCTGATTTTAAGCTGCAGTTCAAGAGTGTCATCTGAAAAATTAGGGAACATACGAAATAAAGTAATTTCCTAATTATCTGTTAATATACGAGTAAGTTAAGATAAAATTGTACCAGAGACTTGTGTTTAGACTACAGATGATTAAACATGATCAAAATAATGAATATTTAAAATATTCACAAGTTAGGACGCAAGACAAAGATATTGGGTTTTACCAGTATGTAGATCTTAAAAAGGAGATTCTAACGGTATTTGTAGCTCATTTTTGCCCATAAGTGACTTTAGTTGGTTTTCGCTTTAAGGGCACGATAATATATTAATCTTAATCACGGAGAAAGGGTATAAAATCTATTTTTAGAACCAAGCGGGCATTAGTACCTTTTGCAGTAATTACTATCTCTAGTACAACGTACCTAGTAGATAAACACTAGATCTTATTTTAGCTCAAAAGCTTGAAATAACATTAAAACTTTATGAATAATTATAAAACAAAACATTTGTAGTACGTTGGGTACGTCATCATCTGTCTAGCCGTTCTGGCTATGTTGGGGTCGGCTTCCAGTCCAATGGGATGCAGCTGAATACCAGTATTTTACATGGAGCGACTGCCTACCTGACCTCCACAACCCAGTTAATATATATATATATACCTATATAAATTTTATGTTGGTTTGTGTACGCTTCAAAAACTCAAAAACTACTTCACCGATTTTCATGCTGTTTTCACCAACGGATAAAGTATTTCTCGAGGAAGGTTTTTAGTTTATAATTTAACCGACTTCCACGCGGGCGAAGCCGCGGGCATCAGCTAGTACTGTATAATACGGTAATACTTGGGCTACCAAAGGGTATCGTATCGTATACCCTAAAAGTAAGTGACCCTGAAAGTCTGACAACCAGTCGTAACTGGTTGTCAGACTTTCAGGGTCAAATTCCTTTAAGCCAAAACGACCTCACCAATGAAAAGACAAATGGCTCAAAAGCCGGACATATCTGCACATAAACGGCCTTATTAATAAAAAAAAGTTAAGCCTGCTTAAACTTACGCTTGGTTTATCTCGCATGCCGTCTCACTTCAAAAATATTCAAATGAAAGGGACGGCATGCGAGATAAACCAAGCGTAAGTTTAAGCAGGCTTAACTTTTTTTTATTAATAAGGGGGAAAGAGTGTACCTCACCTAACCTAGCCCATATAAGCGTTCTGTACAGCGTGCCTAGTAACATTTTCTTAATAATGCTTGTAGTGTAAATAAAACTTGTTATTTTCGTTGTAAGTTATTTATCGCTATTGTAATATTAGGTAGTTAGTTACTTGTATATAGATACCGTCCCTACCTACCTACGTGCCTAACCAACTAAGCTAAATATGCTAATGCCCGGAGTGGGTCCAGATCAATACGAGGGACGGCTGATAAATTCACAAACTCTCAATCGGTAACCAGTCGGCGTATATTGGCAGTTCGCCTTTTTGTTATAGGCAGTTGTGTACATTGTATTATGTTCATAAACAAAGGTTTTGCTTGGTGTTTAGATAAAACATTGAACATTAGTTTAATTACTAAGCATCTAGATCTCATCCGTGGTTAGTAGCGCCTTAGGAGCGCTTAGAAAGTTTGTAATAATTTTTGATACTGTAAATCTCTTTGAAAAGTCATAAAAAATCACCTTTTTACCCGACTACGGCAAAGCCAAAGGAGGGTTATGATTTTGACTGGCTATGTATGTATGTATGTATGTATGTTTGTATGTATGTATGTATGTATGTGTGTATCTTCATCTGTTCCCTCATAGCTTCTAATCTACTTATCGGAACTCGACATATGAAGTATCGTTAGAATCGTCTTAATTTTCCGTTGAACATAGGCTACATGACGTGTCACAAAAAGCGATTTGGCGCCCTCTAGCGGACAAAAAGTAAGGCTTAAAAAATAAAAATGGAGATAAATACGCCGTGTTTGGTATCATTTGAAAGGGCCTCACTTGTACATTTCCAAAATATTGCTCAAATTTAAAATCACGCCCTCTAGCGGACAAAAAGTCAAGAGTAAAAAAAATATTTAACACCAAAATTGTTTAAATAAAAAAAAGTAAAAAACTAAAACCCAACTACGACAAAAAAAACGACGCTGAAAAAGTATGAAACAAGATTTTCAGGATAGAACAAAAAGAAAAGCCGTAGTCACACGGTATTAAAGTGTTTAGGTTGGTACCTATAACGTGTGACTACGGCTTTTCTTTTTGTTCTATCCTGAAAATCTTGTTTCATACTTTTTCAGCGTCGTTTTTTTTGTCGTAGTTGGGTTTTAGTTTTTTACTTTTTTTTTTCGCATCGAACTCGTAGTATATTGTTCAAAGCACGTAACGTAGGGACGTCGCAGCAATCGAGGAAAGTTTATAATCAACTTTTAAATTCTACTAACAATGAAGAGATAATCAAAATACAAACAAAGTAATCTCTCAAAATCACCATCCGCTTTTAGACTTTCGTAGCTACTTGCGTAGCTCGTAGACCCCTCGTAGCTACTTGCGTAGCCCGTAGACCCCTCGTAGCAAACGGCGTAGGCAGCAAGTTCAGAATTTCATTTATTATAATGATGTTTATTATTCCCAAGGATTCGGTTCGAGTTTCAGGAGTTAAGTTGTAAAATATTGCGTAGTACTTTCTTAGTAATTGAGAGGGCGGTGCGGTGTCTACTGAGGCGTGAGGCCGAACCGTAGTTACTAAATACGCTTTTTCCAAGAATACGTAATGTAGTCTTGAACTTGGATTTTGTTGAATTTAGTATTGAACGGATTTTGTTCTTTGTGGTGAGAATCTACCTACTAAGATTCTTAGAAAGAGGAATTGAAATGATATGATTGTGGCGGATACCTTGTAATACATGAAAGCTTTTATCATTGAATCGAGTACAGAAGTTGTCCTCAAAATTAGAGAACATTGTAGTAATTTGTGGGTCTATTTCGATTCTTAAGGCAAATTTTGTTCTTTAAATCTCTATTATTATAAGTCAACGAACATATTTCAAGGATCACCTTAGGCGGCTGAATCATGCCTGATCCAGAAGGCAGTATCCCTGAATACAGCCCATTGTGACGAGGTTCCAGTTTTTAGAGCCTTAACCACCAGTATTTTGGACCCTGCACCCGACACCGGTGGGCCACGATTGTTTATACATGTTATTATTTTTTTTGTTTTAAAGAAATATGTAAATGAGTTAAAATAAAATTATATAAGAATGAATGAAATAATTGTTTTCAGACACAGGTCCATATTATATTAGTAGATAATACATACAATAAATCTGAAATACGAGAAACCTAATATTTATGACTACTTCAGTCTTAGATTACAAAACAAACCCATATTTATTTATAACAAATAAGCTATTCCTAGTCCATTTAATCCGAGGTACATTTCATCAACACAAGGAACGCTGGTTGCGTAATAGGCACGTTTTTGTTGATCCCTCGCGTCAAGGTGAAGGGCGAGATCGATAGGCTCACTCCACTGTTACTTGCATATTACTATACAATGTGAGGTTGTGAGGGAAGGAATTCGGTTGTAGGCAGTTGGAGAATTTATTTCTATAATGTTAATGATTTTTTTGTATGGTTATGTGTGCTGATTTATGATTTACAATTTTCATTTTGTATTTACATTTGTTAGTCATTGGTTAGGTTTTGAATATGAAAGTGGATGGGATGGAAGAAAAGAAAGACCAAAGAAACGATGGATGGACGGTAAGAAAAGAGGTGTATAATGAGATGATGAGAGACAGAGAAGTATGGAAGAAGAAGACATTGAATAGGGGATCTTTCTTTTTTTTTTGTTTTTTTTTTAAAACGTTGCCCCACACTGCCAAAATAAACCTAATTAGTCCGTCAGATAGATTTCCAAAAATTATTGGACACGTATTTTTTCTTTTTTCACGTAAAATTAAAATGAAGACGATACAGTGCTTCGAAAACTCGCGTGACGTCATAATTATGATAGTACATTTTGACGACACAAGTGACGTTTCAAGCCCCACTCCAAGATCTTTGACGCGTTTTATCTTCGTCATTTTTTATTGATTTGATAAAACAAAAAACACGTATTCAATATTTTTCGATAATCTAACTTACGGACTAAACAGAATTATATTATTTTGACCCAGTCCGATCCCCTATTGCCTTATCTCAATTCAATGTCTTCTTCTGTAAATGTAAGTGAATATTTCTTAGTCACTTCATTTCTTCTTCACTTCTTCATAAAAGATTCTGATTGTTATACCTTCGCCATCTAAGGAGCCTCCCCGAGTGACGTATCCTACTACTTTCTGATACGTCCGGCGCACCCTGGCCAATCGACTGCTGTCGATTGGCTAACCCTTTCACCACGATGGCAAATTTAAGTAATAATCGGCCCTTCTCAGGGCCAAACAGTCCACTACAATTTAACTGAATTTTGCCATCGACACGCTAAGAAGAAGATCTTATTTATTCAAAACTAAATATTAGCCGTAGCCTTCAAAAAATGGAGAACTAAAGGTGAATTCCAACAATGAAGTGAACATTAAAAAATGTAAAATGTACTGATGATGCAGTTTTTTTAAATCTCCAAAGTTGCTATTTTTATCTTACGGGGGGCATTACAACTTCATCGACGAAAATCTATCAATAAAAACAAAAAAGCTTATACATAATATTATAGTTAAAAGATCTAAATACTAGTTTCATAATAGTCATTACAATTATTTACAAGCACTATAACCAACTCCATTTTTATCTAACTTAATGTTAATGTACAGATATATAAAAACCAGTATTGCTACGAGTAAAATCTGGAGCCTAAGTGGGTCTGCGTCTTATTGTCTATCCGTTTAGATTTGTGTCTGAATCTTCGAGAAAGATCCAGACTACTCCTTAATGGTTACGCCAGATGACGTTGAGCTAGGTTAGGATGAGGCTTGCCAAGATAAATGTTAATTAGTCTCACATATAAATGACTGTATTTCAGCCTTGATTTTCGTATAGCTCTTTGAGTTATATGCGTTCAATATTTGGGGGATTTAATACAGTTTTCTTCTGCTTAATGGAAGTAAAGCTTCGAAATGTCACGTATTTAAGTATCCAGCGACTGGATGGGAATTTATAGCTTAACTTTTCCAATTCTTCAAGTACAGGCTACCAGCGATTGGTTTTTTTTTTATTAGTTTCCGTAGAGAGTATTAGGACATTTTTTGTAAAGATTTCGTTCACTCTGTAGTTTTTGAGTACGAAAAGAGGTCCTTTTGTGACAGTTTTAAAAGACATTTTGAATAAAATAAGAGAAAGCTATGCCTACTTTCAACCAGTAAGATATATACTGGTGGAAAGTGAGATTATTTTATGAACCGTACAATAATTGCCACAACTGTTACGCATACGGGTGGCTACACACACACATGAGTGAATACTTAGGAGATTTCCAGGTTATGACTAATGCAAAACTTTAAAGTACATTGACGCTAAAATATGTATGTGTGCTCAGTTCGGCGAAAAAGCATCGCTTTTTGCTTAAAAATACGTCAGTTTGATTTAATGCTGCGTATTTTCAGGAATAGACATGAACACTTTTATTAGTTTGGTACTGGGAGTGGCTTGGAAATACGTTCGAGTTACATCCCATAACATTTTTAATACCTTTGTTTATTTACAGTATTTTTTATGGCGTCCGTGAAACACCAAGGTCATAATATATTGTTTTTATGTTTTTAGTTTATAGCGTAGGATAAAAGTAACCAATAACTATGTTAGACTAGCTTTTGCCAACGGCTTTGCCCGCGTGCAATGAAAATGACGATTTTCCATACAAACTTTCATCCCCTATTTAACTACCTTAGAGGTTGAATTTCGAAAAATCCTTCCTTATTCCTTGTCTACATTACAAAGGGAACCTCTGTGCAAAATTTCAGCTTTCTAGGTCCAAGGGTTTGGGCTGGGCGTTGATGAGTCAGTCACTCAGTCAGTCAGGACTTGTCTCTTTATTTATATTGATAGATATATATATATAGAAGATAGATATGTTAGATAAAGAAGTAGAGAAAACTCGATCTAAAATATGTTGCCTTTTCACCATTGAATATGAACAAGATGAGCACAATTTAACTGCGTTCAAGGCAAGCGCATTCATCATCATCATCTGCCTATAATGTTCCCAATGCAGGGACTCAGGCCTCCTCTCTAGAAGAGGGATGGGTTATAATCCACTACGCGGGCCCAGTGCGGATTGGCAGATGTCACATGTCTTCGAATTTTTTGGTTCTTAAGACAAGTAATAGATAAAGTACTAGTTTGGTTTGTAATTTATGTCATCACCGCTTCGCTCAAAATGGTAAAAATCATCGTGAGGAAACCGGCATGTCATAGAACCAAAAAATTCGAAAACAAGTGACATCTACCAACCCGCACTGGGCGCGCGTGGTGGATTATTATAGCCCATCCCTCTTTCGGAGGGGGGACTGAGTCCCTGCAGTGGTAACATTATAGGCTGATGATAATGATGAAGAGATGTCGCTGTCAATGATGATAGCTCTTGAACGTGGTTTAATTTTTTTTTTGTGGTGATCGCGTTTATATCCAAAATAGTGAAATATGCCAGAAGACATATCGGGGAGATATATCGGGGGAAGAACCTGTATGAGACTGGCACAGGACCGTGGAAAATGGCAGAACAAAAGACATGCCATAGGCATGTCTTTAATTTCACCCACTGCTGAGTATAGACTCAGCAGTGGGTGAAATTAAGCTGTGAATCATGAAGCTATTAACTCTTAATAACTCGCACAAAGAAAATTACATAACTGCTCGCATGGGGTATTATTTTCAATGTTTAATGAATATAAAATAAAACTATTTTATTACTACAGTGCTTTATTATATCTACAATATTTTAAAATAACAGGGTGAATTAAGTACCTAATTAAACAAAACCAACTAAATGAATATTGTCTCTCCTACATAAAATACAAGAAACCAGTCTTTCAGAAATCATTACTAACCAAAACAGCATTATTATAAGTCGACAAAGCTAACCGACCAACGAGACGGCTCCTAAGAAGTTCGGAGATAAAATAGACTTCTACAACTCCGGTACAGAAATCCCAACAATAGTTTAGGAGAAAAGGCCCATCTTTGTTGACTTACATCAATAAACTTGGATCGTGCGGAAAGTTGTAAGTCTAGAACAGTTTGAATATCAGATTCTTTGCCTAAGTTTCTCTGTGGAAGGACGTGTATAAATTGACTGATATATTCACTCATTTTGTATGGCTATATATATGTGTTTGTTTTTTTCAGACACTGTGTGTGTAAGTAAGAAAGACGTAAATGAGTAGGTAGCGAACAGAGACCGAACTTCATAGTAATATATATGTCGCAGGTTTTTCATAAAATTAGGTTTTTGATCAAAAACCTAAGGGATTTGATCAAACCACGGAGGAAGATAAAATAACAACAGTTTTATCATTTCCCTAAACAAATCTAGTGAATTGAACAAATCCCAGTAGTACTCCGTGACGCGCGCTCGCTTCGCTCGCATATTATATAACACTAATGTCTTCTGTCCCCAAAGTGCCGGGCCTCCGCCGGCCTCCTTCGTCGGCCTACGGCCCGGTGCCCATGCCGCCCATAAAGGATATTGGATTGTTTTATTTATTTCATTTAAATTTGTCATAAAACAAAGCAAACCCGTGATTTTGACAAGAACTTTATCATAAACGCAAACCCGTAATTTTGACTCTAGAACTTTATCATAAACCCAAACTAGAGGTTTTTGATCAAAAATCTGAACTAGTCTGGATTGTTACAGGTTTATGATGAAATTGAGTTTAAAATGTGTCATCTTCCGGTTTTTGATGAAAAACCTAGGTTTTTGATCAAAAACCTAATTTTATGAAAACCCTGCGACATATATACCAGTACGAGTTCTAGTTGCCCTCCGTGAATTCTTCTTGAATATTACCTACGACGAGACTGAAAAGTACTTAGTGACACTAACATGAAAGTAACCCTATTCCCTATTATTCAAATCTACACACATTCACTGCACACACACACACACAAGCATACACACACTCACTCGACTCACCACACCAGCACTCCTCTAATTGTTCCAATTTGTTTTATTTAATTTTAGTTTTAAGATTTTCATTTTTGGTTTTGTTTTTCGCGCTAAATGTTATAATTATAATACATGATTATTGTGATACTCAAATAGGGAGTCGAAACTGTATCTTCTAAATACAGATTACTCAGTAATCTAGCTAGGAGAGCAGTGATTCACTCAGCTGTTGGTTGTACCTAAACATGTATAATTATTTATTTATTTATTATAGTTATAGAGGTTTTTTTTGTATCCAAGTCCCAGTTAACCAAGTTTCACTGTAGTAAAGTAAAGTAAATTTTGACCTTCGAAAAGTGCTGATTATCAGCCTAGTTTGAATAAATGAATTTTGACTTTGACTTTTATCGCGGATCTCAGTCAAAATTCATGTCAAATATCTGTGGTATCATGCCCGAAAATTCATTGTCTCACAAGATATTGTGCGAAAGCACACAGTTATATATTTACCTGCCAGATTTGATTCATAAATAGATATATTTCGTCTGTATTTCAAGAAAAATACGGCTCGTATACTCGTATACATTAAGTGGTTACTGTGACCTTGACTTCGCGTGAAAGACATCTTGTTTTGGTATCTATTTGGAAAAAGGGAGGAAAGATTAATGGATATCTTGATAAGTGAATATAATACATACGTGTTGTACTGTTTATTTATTTATTTATTTAAGGACAACCAACAAAGCATACACCAAAATACAATTATAGTACTCATATTACAATGACATTTTATAGTGTTGCCTTAATTAAAGGCTGCCACGGCATGCATTAAACATAGGAGTAGACATTCAATTACAGATAATTTAGTATATATTTTAAACCATTAATTGTTACAAATATCAGACATACAAATACGAATAAAACAACAATTATTTTTTACATTTGACACCCTCTTTTGTTATATAGAATATCATTGTTTGACACACACGCACATTCGCGCAAGCGCCCTGCGTCGTCTTACGGTCAGGACACGTGACCATCCAAAGCGAGCTCAACGTTTAAAAAATAAGATATTATAAATTAAAGCTGGACTCTTTTGCCAGCAATGAAAGAGAAATAAAATATGACGTACAAACAGTTATTGAATTTACTTATACGAGAAAGACAATTAAATTTTAAACAAAACAAATTATTCACTATGTGATAATACCCTACGCAAGACAGATTTGATTTTATGTAAAGAGTAAGACATATCGATATCTACACTGGGTGAGCATGACAGGCGACCAAACTGAACCTGCATTCTGTTAATGGTGGAAAAATGACCCAGATTAGTTTTAAAGCCCTTAGCGCGAAGCAGCCTATATTTAGACTTACGAGCCAGTTTGTAAGGCACATTCAAATTTATTTGACTCAGCAACCGTGGACAATCAATGTGAGTGTTTATTATTTTATATAGAAACAGATGATCTAGGATCATACGGCGATTTTCCAGGCTCATAAGCTTGAAATATTTCAAGCGTGAGCTGTAGCTATTTAAAATTCTAGCCATATTGCAATGATATGACAAATGCCAAAGGAATCTTTTCTGCACTGATTCTAACCGGCGCTTATGTACTTCGTAGAAAGGAGTCCAAACTATGCTGCAATATTCCAAGCCTGATCTGACTATTGAGTTAAAGATTGCAATTTTAGTTGAAGCGCGCTTAAAATCTTTGCAGTTACGCAGAATGAAACCCAACATCTTAAACCCTTTAGTAGCAATTTTATCAACGTGAATATTAAAACGAAGCTTATTGTCAATGTAGACACCCAAATCACGAATCACTTCCTTCTCGTAAATAATTCGGTCATTAATTTTGTAGTTACGGAAGTACGGTCCCTTCTTCCTAGAAAAATGTACGTGATTGCATTTGTCAGCATTAAGTAACATGTTATTGTCTAAACACCACTGAGAAAAACGGTCTAAGTCTTCTTGTAGTTTATAATTATGTATCCTCATTGCACTCTATTCGTTTTATAATTTTTAGATCATCCGCGTATACACAAATCTTCGAGTGTACAAAAAAAGACGTCACGTCATTTATGAATATATTAAAAAACAATGGGCCCAGATGGGAGCCTTGGGGCACGCCTGAGGGTGTCAGAAACAGGTTTGACGAATAACCGCTGACCACCACTTTAGATGTACGTTTGACAAGGTAGGACTCGCACCACTGCAATAAGTTTCCAGCAATTCCGATCGTGTGCAATTTGTTAATTAACATTTTGTGATCCACCCTGTCAAACGCCTTGCTAAAATCAGTGTAAATTACATCCACAGGTGAACCACGGTCTACGGCGTCGACTAAGTCGGATGTAAAGCAGGCAAGGTTGGTTGCAGTTGAACGGCCCTTCATGAAGCCATGCTGTTCAGGCATCAATGATTGCTTCACATGCCACGAAAGTATAGGGTATACTAAAGCTTCGAACACCTTGCCAAAAATAGACAAAATAGATACTGGTCTATAGTTACTCGCGGCGGACTTGTCACCAGACTTAAAAACCGGTACTACTCGTGCTTCTTTCCATGTTTCGGGAAAACAACCTGTGCACAATGACTTACTATATATCATAGAGAGAGGCTCTCCCAAAACATCACAACATTTTATTGCAAAGATGGATGGTAGTCCGTCAGGCCCTGGCCCTTTATTAGGGTCAAGTCTCTTTAAAGCCCTAATTACAGAATCCGTGGTAAGTGTCAATTGGGCCGAGAAATGAGTATGCTGACGTTGCCCAGTCCCATACCTAGCAATTCGTGTTGTCGCTGACAACACGAATAAATATATTCTAAATCTCTAGTAGACAAATCAGTAAACGCCAGATGTAAACAAGCGATGCGTAACCCCAAGACCCTAATATCCTTCATAAAAAACTCGAAAATGGAATGGAAAATCGCGCGCCTCATCTATAAAATGGTCATAGAGCCGGCAATGATTTACGGTCTTAAGGCAGCGGCACTCACAAAGACAAACCGAACGAAACTCAGAAGATACGAAAGACTCATTCTTAAAGATATGCTACAGAGTACGCGAAACCCCCCGAACAAGAAAACACGCGAAATTCTTACGGGGAAAACAATTACCAAAAAAATTAAATGCCTGCGGTTATGCTACTACGGGCACATCCTCAGACGACCAGAGCCTCACTTACTACACGCAGCTATTAGATACAAGGCGAAACGGCTAAAAGTTGGAAGACCAATATATACATGGAACGAGTCACTCCAACAAGACATGGAATACTTCAATAAAAGCAAAGAAGAATGGACTCAGCTAGCAGCAGATAGAGCAAAATTCAAGTCACCCTGGAAATATATCACCTTAGCGAAACTGACAGTGAAACAAATACTACTGACGATATACACGAAAATAATATGTGTAATTAAGACGTATCAAAAACGACTGGAATCGCGACCACCAGAAACGAACGTGCCTCCCCAATACTAAAAGAGACCAATCTAACGAAGGTCAAAACACCAATGCTCATTCCAATGGATATAGGTACCTGTCTCTACCACTATTCCTATATTGGCTAGAGGCTGCATAGTCGACTGATTGTGCCTGACTGGCTGCGGCTGGTCGGGCTTCCTCTCCCATCCCAGAGCATGTCTTTCCTTACAAAATCGTGCCCCCTGGTGTATCCGGACTTGTCCGGGTCAGGCTTGCTCCTGGCTGGGTGTGGTACTAAATCATCATCAATCATCATCTAAATCTCTAGTAGACAAACCGACGACTTGTCGGTTAGTCTACTAGAGATTTACTTATTTATTACTCTTGTCTGTGTGTGAACCATGTGTGAACTGTTTCTGTGTTATATTTCTTCCTCTTTTGTCTACTTCGGACTTTTCTTGACCCCTGCGCATCACCTTATTTATATTCATCATCACACTTCGCTTCGAGTCCTACATTAGCGTCTTCCTGACTTCCGCATATGGTCGGAAAATTATACCAAAGGATAATATATTGATTGGATATTACAGGAATAAAAATGCCGTATAATCGACGGCACGGTTGGCGCAGTGGCTAAGCGATTGGACTGCTGCGCTGCGTGTCGCGGGTTCGATCCCCGCACGGAACAAATATTTATATGGCATACAAATAGTTGTTTCGGGTCTGGGTATTTGTGTATGTGAGTTTAAATGTTTGTGAACGCACCCACGATACAGGAGAAATTCCTAGTGTGGGGCAATGTTTTATAAAAAAAAAATATTTCCAGATACTAAAAGACAGACAAAAACACTATGTTAGTGCTTCCAGGTTAACCTTCCAGTATTTACATGGAGTGACTGCCTATCTGACTTCCACGAGTCAGTATGTACTGGCTAGTCCTGGCTACTACGATACGCCTTGGTTAGTCTGGTTGTCAGATTTTTGGGCCATCGACTACCGACGTACGTCGTACGTTTGTCAAAGATCTACAAATGACACCTGTGGCCAACGGGATCTACTTTAAGCCATTAAAAGTATAACAAACACTTACTTTCCGAAGCATGGAGGTGACTCAGCAGGTAATTGGTGGTCACCCATCTGCAGACTAACCTAGGCAAGTGCGGCTTTACTTGAAAATCGACCCGAGTTACTGTTATTATTTAGCCCCAAGGATCTCTAAACATCGTGGTAAGATCCAGGTACAAATATAATGTTAAGTTACCGCCATATAATTCGTATTCAAACTATTAATAGACACGTGGGAGGTGGAGGGCTCAGAGGTTATTTACGATGTTCTATTTACATTAGTAAATAACAAGACAGGAATGTGAGAGTAAGGTTACAACGTGAAGAACACTTTGATGTGAAGAGGTATAAGGAATGCGTGTGTTTGTCTGTGAATGTGCTTTTGAAATCACGTGAAACCAAATAATAGCAAAATAGTTGTGAGTCACGGAGCAAAGTAATTTTACGGTTTTAGTAAAATTATGTTTGGATAAGATTTTAATGAAGCTATTAAATGTTTTTTTTTTTAAAGAAAATATGCATACCTACGTTTTTTTTATATTAAAGGCTACTAACATGTGAACATGCTCACGTTATGCAATATCATAGGCTACTAACTTGTTTATCAATTTTAACTTTGATAGTCGTAACATTTTAAACACACCACAGAAATATGCCTTGTTGGTCGCAAGTGCGACTGTTGAACATGAGGTTTACTTCCCAGATCAAGCAAAATATTTTTGAGTTTTTCAATCAGATATTTCTCAGTAGCTCCCATTAACACTGGATTTGTACTCAGTTGAAAGCAATAGACTCGTCTCCAATAGGAGATCGGACTGGGTCAAAATAATATGATTCTGTTTAGTCCGTAAGTTAGATTATCGAAAAATATTGAATACGTGTTTTTTGTTTTATCAAATCAATAAAAAATTACGAAGATCTTGGAGTGGGGCTTGAAACGTCACTTGTGTCGTCAAAATGTACTATCAAATGACGTCACACGAGTTTTCGAAGGACTGTATCGTCTTCATTTTAAGTTTACGTGAAAAAAGAAAAAAATACGTGTCCATTAATTTTTGGAAATAACATAAAAAAAAACTAATTAGTCCGTCAGATAGCTGACGGACTAATTAGTTTTTTTTATGTCCGGTCCCCTATTACATGGGATTTAAACATAACACTGAAATGGGTACGTTCTTTTAAACTTCTGCCTAACCGTTGAAGCATGATGTCATAATAATTATGTTAGAAATAATATAAAAAAATACTGACTCAAAAACATATTTCATTAAAACAAATTCCCTACCAGTTACTTAATATCAATAGGCTCGTTTTCAAAATCCATTAAAAACTTTGTCCCCATAAATCCCTTTGTTCTCCTTCCTTGTATACCCCGAGGATTGGACCGTTGTTTAAGTATGTAATAAGCTAATTCAGTATTCAAACGTTTGTTGGACCTCTGGAAAAGATTTACTTTGTTTGAGTTAAAGCCAGATTTAAATTGGATCGTGTGTTTGTGGGAGTAGGTATCTGTTACCAGTTTGTGTAGGTGGTTTTTAGACAGGTGTGGGTGGAAACATCATACATTTTTGGGTAATAATATAAGGCTCTTTTTAGAAAAAGGAATTTATCTCGCCTTTGGGCATGGATAAATAAAAAATACAAAAAAGCAGTAATATTATCTTTGACTCACAAAGGGAAAATTTGAATTCCTACTACATTTTCTTCTTATGATAACCGAAGATTATTTTTTCGTACTAACATTATTCGACTAATGTAATTAATTACTACGTACTCTGTCGAAAAATATATTTATTTATTTATTATTAATTTGAACTTCATGCACAATAGTGATGGTATTCTCTACCAGTCAACCTTAAATTATTCGAACTGTGCTCCTAATCCAAATAATGATTCGCTTTTCCATAACTACACCAAATGCAGTCATTCAAAAATTTGTCAATTTAAGCTCTAATTTTAGTATCAACTCAACTCAAAGCATTTATTTCAATTAGACCATTACTTTTGAACATAAAAAAAAAAACAAAAAAATAACGAAGCTAAAGTCACAGTCACTAGGCATAATAACTTTCGAAAGTATTGTAGTCGTCCATTCTAAAGCGCAAATTTATATGGAAAAGTATGGCCAAGAAACTCCATGGAAACTCTGTTTAATTAAATCAAAGAGAGAAATAACTTACCAACAAAGTAAACACGCAATTAATTCCACCAGTTCACAACACTGCATCGACCAATAGTTCGCTGATTCAACGCTTTCAGTCGCCATTAGGTCCCGGTTCAAGTTAACTCTGCAAACTGATTGACTTGATTACTTGGAATACTGTGTTTTAGTTAGGACCGTTTAAAACTGAAGTTTGAATGGCTATTCTTTTAGTTAAGTTTGGATGTTAGAAGACTGGAGAGTCTCAAATACATAATTTACAGCCAAATTAAAGGTTCGTAATCTTGGTATTGATTCCTATAATCGGATATTTAGGAAAGGTAGGAAATTCGGCACTAAAGGTGGCTATGTTTGATGTTACCTATATTCTTGGATAAAATCCGGGATAATTTTCTAATAATTATGTAGGATTGTAGGTGTATGTAAAAATCTCGTGATTTTTATGAATTTATTTGTGTAGGTCTGAGAATAGCTCCAAGGCTATTTCTTAATTAATTAGGTAGTAGGTAGGTAGGTAGGACAAAATACATTACAACCAAAGACTATTAAAGTATACTGCGTAATTACAACGCATAAGAAAAGTTGGTAAGTTGGCCAGCTTAGATTTTTCTACTATAATCTATACCGATGCAATGAAGATTAAAATCTAAAGAAATATTAAATCAGATCTTTAAAAAGAAACGAATAAATTACACCATAATACAACAACAATAAATATTAAAGCAGGTAACGTATTGCGTTACAACGATATTACGGTTAAAAGCCCGACTCATTTCCCGAAATACGCCATCGGAAATGACGTCATTCATTTTGCTTTAAACGTAAATAAATTCGGGGTCTTTGTCCTATAAGTACAATTACAATCGTCGAACAGGGTGCAATAAAAGAGTCTCCACGAATGACGATATTTATGACCGGTGACCGCGCCCTGGCGGTCAACCTTGCCCGTGGGCCTAGCACGAAAGCACAGAGTGACATAATACGCACATACACATCAAGATAAAAATAGATTTTCACAACAATGTACAATTTAAAGATCCTCATAAACTAGCTTTGTTTTTTTATACATTCGAATCTTGAATATTATCCTATAGAATTTTGTTTAGAATATTGGCGACAAGCAAAATCAGTATTGGACTAACGAAGTCAAGTCTAATCCATTTTTGGTGCCCGCACC
Source organism: Diarsia mendica (assembly GCA_949316265.1). Taxonomy (NCBI): domain Eukaryota; kingdom Metazoa; phylum Arthropoda; class Insecta; order Lepidoptera; family Noctuidae; genus Diarsia; species Diarsia mendica. The sequence goes on along the minus strand of OX438900.1, from coordinate 19,086,238 downwards.
CAATTCGTAATTTCTCCATGGCAGTTTAACTAAGGTCTTGTTATATATTAAATACATAGTAATGTTTCACGGTAAAGTTCTCTTTGCCAAGTTCTATAACTGCCTTATAACCAATTTCGCCATCCCATCGTTTCTTTTCATACAAGTATTTAACATAAAATCGGCAAAAGACAGCCTCCACAACTTACTTGAGCGCTTGACCCTAAAAGGGTCATTAAGAAACTTGGAAACTTTCCTTTGGCGTGCAATTAAGTTGAGAGAAAAAATGGTGAAGCGTTGTCTGGCCTTGATCTTGCAGTGACGTCATAAGCGGGGTGTTCCACCCTCTACGCCCACGTAGCAGAGTTTAAAGACAAGCTTATAGTAGGGATGGTGTCATGGTAAAAGTAGGGCGCGAGTGACGGCAGTGTGGGTGGGTTGCTAGTGACCGCGATCTAGGTTATAGGATAAAATCATTTATAGGTTAATACGGGTGCGTTATTTTTAGTGCATTTAAAGGCGAATTGCCCAAATAAAACTGTACGCGATGAACACATTTTAAATGTGTTCAGGAGCTGTTAATATCATTCGTGCTGTGGAATATTGACGTAACGAAATCGCTTGAGCAGGGTTAAGATGTGAAATTACCTCGAATTGCTTGATTACTAACTCTACTCAATATAATAGTATTCTCCTGAATAATGCCTCTAGAACGGTTTTGTAGACGGCAATAACTTCTTCAAAAACCTATTTTTTGACCATGTTCCCTCTGTCATCTAAGTCGTTTGTCTAGGGTGTGTTTTTTTTAAATATTCTTCTTTTTACTCTGGTTTTCTGCCATAAGCGTAGTCCCTCTTCTTTACGTTTTCTACTAATTTAGATGCGTTTTTGCCATCGCTACTCTTATCACTCCCGATTCGTGTTCAACAGGACCGAAGCCCTATAGTAAGCTTGGCAAAGACAATAGCTGAATTTAGTATTCCGTTATATTGAGGTGCGAACGGATAGAGTTTTCTTGGCAAGATTCCTGCTGCTTTAAATGGTAATTTATATCCTTTGGCAGAATTGATAGGATCCTTCTGGGATCTAATATTTATTTCCACACAGATATATTTGTTGTAATCCTACTACGTGGTTGATTTAGATTTATTTATTCTGGGCTAAATAGTGAACATAAATCGCGTATAATGTGGGTCTTGGGTAGGACTTACAGTTAAGCTAGGATTTTGGCCCTTAGTATGGTACTGTAGCAAGTTAACTATTTATCTTTTGTTTTGAAATTTCTCAGTATCTATTGACCTGGAGTCGGAATTTGTGTCCGTTTTTTTTTTTTTTTTTTTTTTTATATTCCACAACTATCACACAACGCCATCTAGTCCCAAGCTAAGCAGAGCTTGTGTTATGGGTACTAGACAACTGATAAACATACTTATATATTTCTAAATAGATACATAATATTATAGATAAATTACACCCAGACACAGAACAAATGATCGTGCTCATCACACAAACATTTGTCCTGGGTGGGATACCCACGACCTCCGGCATAGCAGTTAGGGTCACTAACCACTAGACCAACAGGCCAGTCGAATGATTAAAAAAATATATTTTTGTCTTTGTTGACATTTAAATATAATTATACAGTTTATGAGTTAGTTAGTCCCTAATAATACGTACTTTTTCTTCCTGGCCTATGTTGGTTGATGAGATGATTTTCCACATAAACTTCTAGTTAAAATGTTAAATTAATTAATGACACCAATTTGTGTGCAAATTCAAATCGTTTATTGCAATCCTTAATGTACATTTTTTTCCAGTTTATGTTTGTGTCTATTGTTAAACCTTGGAGAGTGAAATTGCTAACTGTTTCTATTTTTTGTTGGTTAAAAGTAAAATCTACATTTATTTGGTTTTTCTGCCAGGGGTGAAATGTTATTAATTTTTAGTAAAATTTATTTGGAGTTATGGTCGTCTAAACAGCTTTTAGTTTTCTCGAGAATAGTTGCAAGTTTTTCATGTAAATTAGCATTTGTTTGGCACGAGGTAAGGATTGAGATATAAATTACAAGGGCTGTCTATGGTTTTGGAGAGGTCGTTTATATATATTAGGATTTTTGTAATTGCAAATATTGCAATACTACAACCAATAATAAAAATAATAAACAAAATACTTATTTAAAAAAAGTGTTTTACATAACCTAAGTAAGGTGAAATCACATCTAACGAGTTTTTTCTACAATATTTTTTCCCTAGAAGTTTTCTTACGTTGATGAAGTATTTCTTGTTGACTTACCCTAGTAATCAATGGTAGCAACACTCTGTGATTTATTTCTTTCACGAAACACTATAAATTATGTGTTAGTGTTTCGCTGTAAGTAATACTGTTTTGAAATGGAAAGCAATTAATTCTGCCAAGATATTACTGTGCTACCTGCCTAAAACTATTGTGTAGTTATACTAGTAATACAACACAACATCACGCCTGTAATCCCTAAAGGGTTAGGCAGAGGTATACCTAATTAATACCTACATTTCGCCAGTTATGTATTAAACTTAGATACCTTTTTTTCTTAAAGAATACCTTATAGTTAAGGGGTATAAAGAAACACTTTATATATGAGGATCTCTTCCGGGAACCGTTATAGGCGGCAATGTCGTATGTCTCCGTTCTACGAAAGCATTTTCATGTCTTCATAGAGGTACATACTCGTAGAAGCTACTCTTGTCGTTACAACCTGTCAATGAGATTGGGTGGTAACGCTGTGAATTGTGTTTTGGATGCCTTGTGAAGAGCTTCATAAGCTTATCAATTTGGTTTTGAAAACATTTTTATTATATTTTCCTCAAGGAGCTTAGGTTTATGTACACTTCACTTCACTTCATAAAATGCATATAAACTCTAAGAATCAAATATTTTTACCAGTTTTGCTTATTGACTGGGTTTTTAATTATTTATTGCGGCTGTCTCAATTTATGTAGCATGTAACTTTTGAGACACAATAAACGTAAAAAAGGCTGAGTGTGGCTCTCTTCCAAATCTTTCCACTTTTGTCGGTTCTGTATCTTGGCTATCCACTTTCTTTCGGCAACTTTAATATTATATAGGGCTTCATCGTTACCATCATCAGCCTATAATGTCCCCACTGCAGGGACTAAGGCCTCTTCTCTAGGAGAGGGATGGGGATCCACCACGCGTGCCTAGTGCGGGTTGTTAGATTTCACATGTCTTCGAATTTTTTGGTTCTAAGGAATTCTTCACGATATTTTGCTTCGCCGATTTGAGAGCAGTGGTGATGAAATAAATTACACAAAGTAATGCGCCTGCCTGGGTTCGAACCCACGTCTTACTGTTCGTAAGTCGGGGCCGCAAGCACTGAGCCACCACTCCTCGCAGTTGGGGTAGCAACCACTGGGTCACCACTTCCAATATAGGGATTATGAAGAAAAATAGTAACATAATTCTCTTAGTAACACATTTCTAACTCAATTCCTTATATTTGATTAGACTAAACTAAGTTTAACATCCCATGTTATATCATAAAAATAAAGCGAAAACGTCATTAAGTAAGAATACGCAGTAACTTGAGATTTTATTGAGCTATAAAAAGGTAGATCCTTTAAATTGACGAATTTTCCCTCACACTGTTCTTTGAGATTGGGATCTGTTTTATTATAAGTGTTAACTTTTGATCGAGGAACACGAGATGGAAATAACAAGGTTTTATTATGTCTATCTACTTTCAATATAAAAATAAATGACTGTTTTGTTTTGCTGAATTTAATTGTAATCGAGTAGATGAATAAAGAAAACAATTTTATTGTCTTACTGCGAGTCATTAAATATTTCTATATTTAAGTAAGTAAAGATTTGACATAATTATTACTTTTGTATTAAAAAATTGTCAAAACCTTTTACTAAGTGATGGCGTAACTAATGATTAAAATTCTGTCAGTGCGGCAGTAAGGTTCGTTGTGGTTCTCCATACAAATATATTATAAGTAAGTAAGTACCTAAGTCTTCCATATTTATTAAATAAAATAAATAAATAAAGTTCTTCTTTTTTCTCCTGAACAATGCCTCTTGAGCAATCATTTTCTTTACAGCATGAACATATTTTTTCAACTTTATTCCAACTCGATTATGTAAGTATACTTTAAAAGAAGGGGGAAACAAAAATAACCCTTTCATAGCAATGTGGTGGATAAACGAACAATTAAGTGAGTAGCTGGTTCCACGAAACAAACTTTTTATAATATGAAACCCTAAATTATTACAAGTTGCGAAAATCAGGTTTATTCTTCTAAGAAACATGGTTTTCTTATACCTATAATATTCCGTTTTCAATAAGACAACCTATTAAATATAAAAATATAGCCGTAGAACGCGTTTGATAAATTTTTAAATCCTAAATTAACTAATCAAGTTATTGTGAGATCGTTCAGATCATAGATAACAGAAACAATTCTGTAATCAACCCCTGTAACAATCCCTGTCACGTTAGGCAAGGGTGTACACATTTCGCCAGTTAGTTTGAGACACATGTAATAGAGGATGAGCCTATTACCATTACCCGGGCACAAATACAGACTCCATAGCTGCTACTGAGCAATTCCTGATGAAAACAATTTGTCCGACCTGGGAGCCAGACAAAGAACCATGATCGGCAATCGCTTGCAACCATTCGTGCAAGGAGGCAGTCTATCATCTGATTATCTTAAACACCGGAACAGGGTCTACAATGATCTTCTTCTCTGTCGTCACACTCTTGGCAGAGTGGTCATGGTCGTCATGACAGGGGTGGTGGCTTAACAATTCGACGCCATTCCTCTCGTACTGTTGCTTGCCTCGTGCATTCGTGGAGCGGACCATTTAGTGCATTTTTTATTTGGTCGGTCCAGCGCATTGGTGATCTACCGCGCGCCCTCGTGCCCTCAGTTTTGCCCTGGACCACGAGTCGCTCCACAGACGTGTCCTCTCGACGTGTAATATGTCCAAAGAATGTGAGAATACGGCCTTGAACGATGGAAGAAAGACGTTGTTTTATATTTAGTTACACCACATTTCTAAAGCGTCTATCTTCTTTCTCTCACTTTCTATAATAGTCCACGTTTCGGCACCATAAAGAAATATGGGAAACACTAGTGCCCTGACAAGTCGCATTTTAGTGGCCTTTGTGATGTTTCTGTTTCTCCATATCTTCCAATGCCGATCGTTGGCGGACCTGGTGATAGCCATGCGCCGTTTGATCTCTTCCGCGCATCCACCATTGTTCGAGATCAGTGCTCCAAGGTAGATGTATGATTGTATACACACACATGATCATAACTTTGTAAAACCTACCATCTAAGTAAACTTGTGGAAGCAATAAATATATTGAGTATTGAGTAGCTGATGCCCACGGCTTCGCCCGAATGAATGTCGGTCAAATTATATTATACAAAAACCTTCCTCGAGAGATCGCGCCGTTGTACTTATTATTAGTGAAAACGGGATGAAAATCGGTGCAGTAGTTTTTGAGGTTTATTGCGAACAGACAGACGCGTCGGAGGAATTTGTTTAAGAATATGTAGTGATTGTGATAACCTTAGTTAATACAGTTACTTACTACCTTTATTGATAAGAGTAATGAGAATACTATACCTCCTTTACGTAAACAAATAATAGGTTCAATTGAAACATAAAAGCGCATTGTGAGTGGCATTTAAATAGACATCGCAAAAGTGAACCCCGACATTTGTAGCTGTAAAGTTCTCGTTAAAACGGCTGCCTGTTACACCGTTGCGTAACATCTCACTTCACACTTTTTGTTTGAGCTGTATAACGAGCACCATTATGTTTGTACTTATCAACATTTAGAATTAATTTTCGCCTATTATAAGGGGTTCATTTTCATTTTACAAAACGAAAATAATATGTGTTCTAAAATATTACTGTCATACAGTTCGTTATATCGCAAAGTTGCAATCGTTATTTCATGAGTAACTTGCGTTTGAACTTGGCCTCATCATCATCATCTACATTTCAGCCGAAAGACGTCCACTGCTGGACATAGGCCTCCCCTAAGTGTCGCCACATTGACCGGTCATCGGTCCACCTAGTGGGAGGCCTTCCAACGCAACGTCTTCTGGTTCGCGGTCGCCACTCCAGAACTTTCCGGCCCCATCGGGCATCCGTTCTGCGAGCAATGTGCCCTGCTCACTGCCACTTAAGTTTGGCAATTCTTCGGGCTATGTCGGTAACCTTGGTTCTCATGCGGATGTCCTCTTTTCTGGTTCGATCGCGCAAGGAAATTCCGAGCATAGCCCTCTCCATTGCCCTTTGGATGACTTTAAGCCTTCTGATGAGGCTTATTGTGAGCGATCACGTTTCGGTCCCGTATGTAATCACTGGCAACACACACTGGTCATAGACTTTCGTCTTGAGACACTGGGGTAAGTAGGAAGAGAAAATACATCTCAGCTTCCCAAACGCTGCCCAGCCGAGTCGGATTCGACGATTGACCTCTTTCTCAAAGTTGGACCTACCTACCTAACTTTGCCTAGTGTGTACATATTATTGTTCGTGACTGTACGGAATTTCAGGCTAAGAGTAACCTTTTAACAGGAAGCCATAAAGAATATTTTCATCCTAAGCAACAGAGGCTGATCTTTGAGGACACGATGTCAGTTGTTAACATTCCGCGTTGACTTTTGATTGCAGATCATCATCATTCTTTTGCCCTTTAACTCAATTCATTTGGGGTCTGCGCAGCATGTCGTAATCTTCCGTTATTATTTCTTCTTCTCTATTACTTTAAATCTCATCAGACACCTCCTTTCTTGGCATATCATTAATTGCACAGTCCATCTTTTCACGTTCTTTCGGTAACGGTCTTTCTCTACTCTTAAACCCCTCTACATTCATACTCAATAAAAGCAGATGAAGACAAGAAAAGAGAATTTAACAGATGATTGGTATAAAGTCGTTAGGTGACATTTAACTTTTAGCTGTCTCAGAAGAATCCAGCAGCCTTCGAACTAACCAAACAACTCCACATAATAATTATTATTAACTGGCCTACGTAGTGCAATAAAATGTAGTCACGGTGTAAAAGCAGTCTGTCTTTACGACTTGCCTACACAAACGTGACGTTAGACCATTAAAACTTGAACCGTGCGAACTTATTATCTTCCCCCTGTTACGTTCCATTTGCTTTGCAAGGGGATAGGGAGGAAGATCTTTATTAACTGGATACCTAGTGATCCGTCGGGGCTTTTGAAATTTAAGATGGCAACAGTCTTATTTTAGAAGCAGCGTTTACATTTTTGTATTGGGTTTGCGAATGCTAATTTTTTGTTCTAAAATTCTGATGATTGGTGCTTATTCTAAGTTTAGTACGGGTCTTCAAAGAGGCTATGTCTCCTCGTTGTAATTATGGAATGTTTAAGTACTGTTGTTACTTTGATGATAAAGACAACAGAAATTATTCTAAGCTATTTTGGTCGCTGTAGTTAGTTAGTCTGTTTTAAATGTTATTGCAAGTGTATTGGGCAATCTCCTTTATGGTAGGTAGTCAAAATCTCCTTTATAATAGATCAAATCTGGTGTTTGATGCCATTTTAAATGTAAAATATTAATTTGTGATTTTTTTTTTTCAAAATCCGTCATGTCATTTTTGATAATTATTAATAATTAAACTTAACACAGTCTGGTTAGAAGCGACGTCAACGTATGTGTACCTTCCTTAATCCATGCAGAATCCAATCTCAATTTATTTCTGAAAGGAATGGCGGATTTCTTCAAAAACGAGAACACATCGGAAATGGAGAGTTATTTAAGTTCCCGAGTTCAAATTGTGGATTGAAATTTATTTTCCTTTCATTAAAATGCAAATGTCTTACAACTGAAATCGTTTTTCCTAAGAAACGGAACAATTCTGTGAAATATCAACGACCCCGATGAGCTCGTTTTTATATTTAAATGCAGTATTCGTCTTGACTTTGTTCGTAAGGAATATTCTTTATTAAATTAGTTTTGTCTGATTTTCTTCCGCGGGTTTTGATTTTAGTCCTGTCAATGTTTGGAAGTTTTCTTTTATTTGAATTTAATATTAGCATATTCTCGTTAGTATTTATGCGTAGCTAAATCGTAACTTAGATACCATCATATTTATGTACAGGGTTACATTGAAACTTGACCTTCGACCTTGACCCTTGACCTTGTAAGGGGTTGTTATACTAGAGGTCTTGGATCTGTAAGTTTTTTGGAATTTTCTGATTCAATTCAATAAATTATGTAAAAACCATTATAATCTTAACAATTAATTGATACTTTTCTGAAAACTGAAAACTACCCAGTTTGACGAACCATTCAGTTAAATAATACTGGCTGCTAGCGACCTCTAGTATAACCTCTTTCAATCAATAGGTCGAGTTTCCCTATTACTTGTATATTTCGCAAAACATTCACCTGTCATCTTCAATTTTTTTTGTGTAGGTATTTATGTAAAAAAAAGTACCTCCTATGTTAAGATTGTCTTCAAATCAATACACTTCTCAAGGCTTGAAAGGTACCCGTCGGGGCTGTGGTTTGTCGAAAGATTAACGCGGCTCCGACACAAGGGCGAAGAAGGAACATGGGTTTGGTTTTTAGTCAGTACAAATCTGACACTCCCCTTCGCTCTACCCAAGAGCGGGGGGGGGGGGGGGGTTATTCGATGATTTTCCACCCACCAAAAAAAAAAAGGCTTGAAAGGTAAGACGATAATTATGATGACTCAAATAGCGACCTAGAAGAACTGCACTGCTGTTAAAATTATTCAATTTTACACCACACTTTTTTGTAGCATAGGAAATAATAATAATAATATTCCACAACTATCACACAACGCCATCTAGTCCCAAGCTAAGCAGAGCTTGTGTTATGGGTACTAGACAACTGATAAACATACTTATATATTTCTAAATACATACATATTATAGATAAATTACACCCAGACACAGAACAAATGATCGTGCTCATCACACAAACATTTGTCCTGGGTGGGAATCGAACCCACGACCTCCGGCATAGCAGTTAGGGTCACTAACCACTAGACCAACAGGTCAGTCAAAAATCATCAAATGACTCATCCCGCTCTGGGCGGAGCGGAAGGAAGTCAGACTTGTACTGACTAAAAATCACCCATGTTCCTTCTAAGCCCTTTGTGGCTAGGGCCGCAGTATTTCTTTCGAACAACCCGCAGCCCCAACAGGCATCCAATTTCACCCATATAATAGGTTCACAACACACATAATGTACCATATACATAGGCATGGTAAACGTACGCAATCTGGGAAGCCAATATTGCTGATATTAAGGCAGAGCCTGCTTCATCAATCAATTAGCTGGTAACCACTTTCAATAAGCCTGTGTTGATACATCAGGGTTAGATTGCTAATTCATGGGTGGTAATACAGGGTGTTTGGTGCATCGTGTGCCAAATTGAAGTGGAGTGGTAAATACTGCTCATGCCCTGTGAATTTTATGTTTTATTAAAAAACCGGCCAAGTGCGAGTCGGACTCGCGCACCGAGGGTTCCGTAAAAAAAATATATTATGTGATGTAACTAAAAATTTATGGTTTTCGTAATTATTCCTTTATCTATGCTATAAGACGTTGCTTCGTACCAAATTTCAAGATTCTGAGTTCACGGGAAGTACCCTGTAGGTTTTGATTCCCTTGCGAGTGTCGAAAATTTGCGGCATAAACGGGAGTATCTTTTGATCGCGTTGACTTAGGAGTTTGATTTTTTCACAGCTCCAAGAGACCATAGACTTGAGTATTTGATATGAATTTCAGCTTGATACCTCCACGCGTTCCTGAGAAAAAAGGTCTTGACAGACAGACAGACAGACAGACAGACATACGGACAACAAAGTGATCCTATAAGGGTTCCGTTTTTTCCTTTTGAGGTACGGAACCCTAAAAAAGATAGAAATTATACATTTAAACACAATTTTTTTTAAAAGTGTAAGGCGTAGACACTGAATTTTAATTTTATTTAGATGTGTATAGTAAATTAAGTACTTTTAAATACAAAATTAGTGACATTAGTCATCTAATTTTCAAAAACATAAAAAATATATCCACATGACACAAATGTTTCTTAACATTTTTTACGTAAACATCATTTAACTTTAGGACTAAGTATTTGATTAACTAAACTCACACTAGGCCCTTATATGAGGTCCACCTAAGTACTATTATTTAATTTACATTATCATAAACTCCTGTAGTTTGTTTGCTGTACGAAATTCAATCCAACGAAAAAAACGAACGTCGTTCATATTCAATCATGTATAGCGGTATAATAGTTTACAATCCACAGGTGAAATCAACATCCAACTAAGTACAAAGGTACATAGCAATTAAAAAGAACTGGAGTGAGACAGCGACCCCGCCTGACCTATTTCGGCTCCCGATCTGACTCAGGTCAATATGTATGTAGGTTTCTATTTAAATTTCAACTTTATGCCACAAGCATTACAGTCAAGTTTAGCGTCGTTTGTCTTTGTTCCAGAAATAGAATCGCGAGACATCCAACATCGATTATTCTATGCAGGTCGCAGGTGATATAAAATTAATGGCATGAGCATTATCGGAGAAATTAGTGGCTTTTACGATAAAGTGCCCCTTATTGAATGGTTGTGGGTTATATTTAGATAATTATGTGCCTTTAATAGTAAGGTGTTTTCTAGAGCATATAAAGATGAATGTAGAATAACATAACATAACATCACGCCTGTAATCCAAGGCTTAGGCAGAGGTGTACAGTTATGTTTGTCCATTGTAAAAAGTGTAGAGTATTTGACTAATATTGCAACTATAACGGTTGTTTTGGACTATCTACATAATTACGTTGAATAAGCTTATCTTCGCAACGGTTTTTTTATGCTTTTTATTCGTATTTTACTTCCTATCCATCCCATTCATTTTTAAACTGTCGAATTCAATAAATAGGTCAACGTTAATCGATTCCTTTATGCTATCATCCGTTGAATCAGCTCTACTCGTATTGCAGAGTTGAATTGATTGAACTTGAATCAATTAGATTATATTATGTTTCGCACTACGTTATAAAAATCCTGCGATCCACTATGATCCTTATAGTATAAGTAAATAGGTTTTATATTATTTTATTATTAGTCTTCACAAGGGAAAGTTGTAGAATTTTGATGAACGAGGTGTTAAGTTCTTCAGCCCCCATAGAAGTTGTCGAGTTATAAATCGCCTTACGCTGTAGATAAAAATAAAAGCTTTTAAAATAGCATGATATAGAATTTGATGGTAGTTCATCCTTAATGTCATAGATGACGCTGTAATACTTTTTGTATTACAAAGTCAAGTGAGGAAATGAAATAAGCTACTCAAAGACTATGTAAAGGGGGAGGGGGGGGCTCCCGTCGGGGCTGCGGGTTGTTCGAAAGAGATACCGCGGCCTCGGCACAAAGGGCTAAGAAGGAAAATGGGTGGTTTTTAGTCATTAGAAGTCTGACACTCCCTTTCGTTCTGCCTAAGAGCGGGAGGGGTTATTTGACGATTTCACACCCTATGAAAAAAAGGAGTAACGTCAATGTTGTTTAAAGTTGTTAAATACGAAAGTCTTTAAAACCAATTGCTACTGATTAGGCCCTCTGGAAAACTTGTAATACGGAAATGATTTTTGTATGTACTTTGTAAATGTCCATTACGTAAGACAACAACAGACACATCGAACAAAATAATCGAAAACAAACGCATTCAGTTCGTTCAATCAATCACATTCGATTAGAATGACGGCAGTGATGGATTAGTTTGAATGTAACGGTCATCCATGTTGCTATGAATACTACTATTAATATGAGTAGTTTTTTTAAATTATTTGTTAACATAACATAGTCGTGGGTTCGATACGAAGTTCGAACCCAGGCAGGCGCCTTACTTTATTTAAATTATTTCATTTTCAAGGAGTAGGTAGGTACGATCGAAGACAGTTCCGCCTGATCATTTAAATTTTTTTTCGCCTAAATCGTGCCGAGGCGCTGCCACGGGCTAGCGAGCGATTCTATTTCTTGAGTGCAAGCAAAAATGAGCTTAGTGGTGATCAGGCGCATAAGACCGCCATAGTTCATCGTGTGGAAATCTTAGAATGAAAAACTTCGAAGAAATGGACATAGCCCGCGTGGTGGATTATAGTCCATCCCACTCCTAGAGAGGAAGCCTGAGTCAATGCAGTGGGAACATTATAGGCTGATGATGATGATGATAAAAATAAAGGGCGTTTTAAAATCCATACGGATGTGTCAACCCAGTTGCAGGGTACTTGAAACGAGAAGTTTGTGCAAAAAACTAACAGAAACCTGTACATGACCTGTACGTTTCGCTCTACTTACACAGCAGGCCAACAGTGATTCTTAAGTAGCAATTGCTATCCTAACTATTTTGCAAATTGCATTTTGTCATGTGGTACACATTCGTATCATGCAGGAGGTTTGTGTATATGTTTTTTTTTTTTTATATAGCTACACCAATTTCTCCATTATGACGGGGCCATTGCATTTTTTAGAAGCTTTGTAAAGTTTATTTTTGTAAAAAAAGTTTTTGTTTTAGAGACTTTTTAAAGTTTATTTTTGCAATAAAGTTTTTATTTCCCATAGACGATAGTTATCCTCCTGTCCTCATAAAAAACAAAATATATTCCGAAATAAACGAAACAACCAGAAATATACTGAAGCCAGTAAAATATTCTACCATCAACAAATACATATTTGCAGGCCCAGAGGCAAGACATGCTGTATCAACAGTGACCCACAAATCAAATTACAATCCAAAAGGGCCACATACATTTCAACTGCCTTCGAATAAATACATAAACAAATATGACAAGATCTACATAAAAGGTAAAGATCTAAAAATAAATAAAACGCGAATGGAGGGAGGTCCCATTTGTTTGTGTTCAATCAATCAGCTAGGGCTGGGAGATGGCGAATTGGTTCTCCGGGCTTTTTTCCTTTTTTTATTGTTCCGTATATAAAAAGTGGCAATCAGAACCTTCTGATGCATGTTTATAGATTGTTTGTCTATCACGAAGCGTACTAATTAATAACGATGAGACGAAAATGTATGACGTTAACTCTGAAGCAGCTTATCGTATGACAAATTCATTAAAATACTATCATCGTTTCGATCTGTTATGTTCAGGAAAGTAAGTATTTAGATTACCTTATCTGTATCCACACGTCATCATCATCATCATCACCTGCCTAGTATTTTCGGAGCTATTTTGGTGTCGGCATCCAGTCTAACCGGATGCATGGAGTAATTGCCTATCTGATCATCACAACCCAGTTAGTACTGTACTGGGTAATACGATACCCCATATCTGTATCCATAAGTATGCTAATGTGTGGGGTCGTTAGACCTACTGCCTATACGTTAAGAAGATAAAGTATGCTAACAAAAGTCCTATCAGATCCAGAACCAGTCATTTTCGTGTTCCATTATGTACCTACGTCTAGATTTCTGTACCTACATCGAGTTCCAACGATAAAACACGAGACAGAGGATGGATTTTACATTTTCCGGGACTGAATGTGTCTGACATCCTTAGTCCTTATTTACGGCATCGTAAAGAAACGAATAAAGTTCTTTGTCAAGGTTATCTTGTAGTTTATTTCCAATCGTTGTTGCTGGTGACAGGTCTGCCGTATTGTGCCGCCATGTTTTTTTTAAGGAATATTGCTTGCTTGCTTATTGCTTATCTATATAAGTATGTTTATCAGTTGTCTAGTACCCATAACACAAGCTCTGCTTAGCTTGGGACTAGATGGCTTTGTGTGATAGTTGTGGAATATTATTATTATTATTATTATAACAGTTTAACACGCTTGTAATCCGGGTAAGGCAGAGGTGTAACTAAATAGCGCACACACATTTCGCCAGTTATGTACCTAATAGCGCGTTTACACCGGTCGGTCGTCATACGCGGTTAAACCCTATAATTCTGCCCACACAATCATGCCATGACGTGCTAGGATATCTTGCCCATACTGTGCATGGCGAATGACGATGTTGACGGGCTTTTATAACTATATAATAAATAATATCTATAGCTACTTATTTTTGTGTAGTATCCTTTAATTATCGGGTCATGTTGTCCCCCCATATCTAAGTAGGTACTAGAATTCTGAAATATTTAGCAGTATTTAAAATAATTAGGCAGTATCTGCAGAAATTAAAAAAATGTATCCAGCTCTGTTACGTTTAACTGAAACAACGCTTAAATTGAACGCTTAATAGCAGGAGTGGCTATAACACGCATTTCCTTCCATTATCGTAATCGAAGACAGAATTGATTTATTATTAGCTACATACAATATTTGTAATTTAAGAACCGTGTATGTATGATCGGTTCGGTTTATTTCAGACACCGTGAAACAAAACATTAAAATATAATGTACCTAAATCAAATAAATTATATTTAATTCACATTTTTTGGGTGGAAATTACTTTTATGTTGATTTTGATAATAAAACATGTGTCAGTATAGATTTGAGTCTGACTATAAATTACAGAACCGTGTTAGTGATCATGTAAAAACAATTTAAAAGTTTAACGGAACCCTAAATTATAACGAGCAATATATCATGCAACACTACCTATAGGAAGAAGCAATTACGTATAAATTATTGAATCAGAATGAATCCAAATGCAGACACAGATTAACTAAAGGTTATATAAACGAGTTTCGCTAAAACTATCGAAACACGCGGGCGATTCCCAACATGAAAGCGATCATTGCGTGTTTGCTTTACGCAGTACTAAACGTAGAAAGTGTAAGATATGAGAATGTCACCTACCAACCCGCGGATAGACAGCTCTTTGACTTTAAACGGGATCATCCGGTAAGTTCACATTGTTTTGGTAATATAATTATTATTTAATAATTTAAAATGATTTGACAAGCAAAGAGAACGAAAGAATATGGTAGAATAGAATGTATGCTGAAAATGTTACGATGGTGAAAATGAATGCAGTAATATATTTAGTATTAAGTCCGTTCCTTCTGAGATATTAGATATTTGCAAATGCACAATATAGATTTTAAAAGAATGTGTTTACAATTATTTAATAATATAATATTTAACATTTTCTTTGCAGTTACCGATAGGACTATGGACTAAAAATAATGGAGACCCAACAGAAATTCGGGAGATACACTCGATTAACTCCGATCAATTTAACAATCAGTTACTTCTCGATACAATGCTGACATTTGATGGAGAGCGAATACCCGAGAGAGTGGTTCACGCCAAGGGAACTGGTGCTTTTGGTTATTTTGAAGTTACAAACGATGTCTCTAAGTATACTTATGCAGATGTGTTCAACGGAGTTGGCAAAAGAACACCATTAGTTGTTAGATTCTCAAATGCAGCTCAAAGCCTCGGAGGAACTGACGTCAGTAAAGAATTAAGAGGCATGTCAGTCAAATTTTACACTAAAGAAGGTAATTTAGATCTATTGTGCCTGCAGACCCCCGTATATCTATACAGAGATCCGATTTTATTCTTGTCTCTTGTTCATGCTTTCAAACGAAACCCGCAGACTAACATATTGGTCGATTTAACAGCCCGTTGGGATTTCGTGACACAACAACCAATTGCCTTGCACACCTTCTTTTGGACATTATCCGACTATGGTCGTCCAGATGGATACAGAAAGATGGACAGTTTCCCCATCCACACTTATGAAATTTCTAACAAAAATGGGGAGACGCATTATGTAAGGTTCAACTTTAGAACAGAGCAAGGTTTCAGTTTTATAACCAACGCTCAAGCAGCTGTGATTCAAGGTACAGATCCGGATTACTTTAACCGAGATTTGTACAATGCCATCGAACTAGGAAACTATCCTGCATGGAGATTAGAAATGGATGTGATGACGCCACAAGACATACAAAAAGTTGATTACGATCCTTTCGATGTTAGTAGATTGTGGAAGAATGGCACTTTCACTACAGTACAGATAGGACGTTTAATTTTAAACAAAAATGTTGAAAATCAATTCAGAGATGTAGAACAAGGAGCATTCAATCCTGCACATTTGGTGCCCGGTATTCCAGGACCACCTGACTTTTTGTTCAGAGGCAGAAGAATGTTCTATAGGGACACACAAAATTATCGTTTGGGAAGAAACCACAACAAGATTTTAATAAACACGCCATTGTACACAAAGACATACGTTCGCGATGGGACGCCACCTACCAGGTCAAACATGAAGAACGCACCAAACTATTATTCTAATTCCTTCAACGGCCCAATACCTTATGTGGATGAGAAGCGACCGAGGGAGAAGTTACAGGTATTGGAAAGGAATGCTATTGATTTGGAGCCGTTGAGATTTTTTTACACTAACGTTCTTGAAAACGAAGCTCACAGGCAGAGATTTATTGAAACTATAGTTTTGTCTCTTGTGCCAGTCACTCCGCCGGTTGTGCAACGAGTTCTAAAGATATTGTTCCTTATTGATCGCGACTTGGGTGAACGGGCAAGTTTAGGGCTCGAAGTAGCTCTGCAACAGAGGATAGCCCAAGAAGAAGCAGCTGCAGGCACTCCTCCTCCTAACCTTCCTATAAGGAACGTTCCAACTGCAGAAGCTGCTCCTAAAACACATTTTTATCCAAAAAATTAACAAGATAATCTATAAAGTGTCATCATTCCTGCCCTTATCCTAATTTATTTGCGGTTGGTGCAGCATGTTTTCTTCTTCCATACTTCTCTATTACTCGTCATTTGACGACAAGGTTGGCGCAGTGGCTAAGCGATTGGACTGCTGCGCTACGTGTCGCGGGTTCGATCCCCGCACGGAACAAGTATTTGTATGGCCTATAGATAGTTGTTTCGGGTCTGGGCGTGTTTGTGTATGTGAGTTTCAATGTTTGTAAATGCACCCACGATACAGGAGAAATTCCTAGTGTGGGGAAACGTTTAAAAAAAAAATCAGCAGTCACCTATTTTCTAGCCATATTATCCCTCACACAGTCCACCCATCGTTTTTTAGGTCTTCCTAGTCTTCGTTTTATAAATATATGAATATAAATAAAACGGTACTTACCTTCTGAATCGGTACTTTTGTGTTCTTTTGTCTGTATGTTATTTCCTGTACAAGGTGAAAGTTATACCAACACTAAAACGATTACCAAGTTAGTATTCAGGACATTATCCTAACACCCCCCACCACACAACAAATAAAAGCAAATTCATTTTGTTAACATAGGGTAAAAATATACAGATGTTAAATAAATAAAATATGAAACTATATTTTTATTTTCCTGTGTTTTTTTTTATTTTATTTATCTTAATTTCAGAAAGGTAAGTAACTTATAGGCTAAGCCCCACAAAACCGTTGCAATGGTTTGACTGTGGGGTTGATGAGTCTCTATACATACTTAAATGTACTTAAAACTACATTATATTATCTAAACTTACACTTATAAAAAAACTTAAAACATTTCTAAATAACAAGTAGTTTTAATTGAGACTCTAATCTATCATGTAGATAATGTACACAATACAACATTTAAAAAATAACGGTAAGTACATGTCATAATTTCATACCAAACACTCAGCGTTAATATAATATTACGTCAATAAATTAAGAAGTCTAAAAGAGTCTATCAACAAATGCTTTTTGGTTAAATTTTTTTCTTCATCTCCGAAAAACACGAACGAGATGTCATTCTAGTCGGAATAGCACGAGATATTTTTTGATAAAATTCAAGAGCCACTTGCAAACAAAAAAATGGGATTTGGCTTTTTGCAAATATCATTTTTGTTTGAGAAATGATTCTCGTCTGTGAAAAACGATTGTTTTTTAAAAAAAAATCGGAAGCGGAGAAAAAACATACATAAAAAGCACTTGTTGACTAGACTAATAAACAAGTATACATTTAGTCACATGTTTTCAAATGATCATAGATGCAATAATTATAAAATACAATATTATGTCAATGCTATAGAACGAGGCTACGCCGCCGCCGCCGCCAGTATCTTGGGAGCCTAGACCTCGCAGGAAAAAAGACGGAAAGAGGTGGAAAGAACCAACGAACATCAGTGGTTCACATTGGCTTTGGATCCAAATGATTTGGAAGTTATGGGGGAAGACTTTGTCCAGCAGTGGGGTGATACAGGCTAACAGTAACAGTACTCGTAGTAGTAACTTCAACGAAGGTCGAGCCGGTACAAATGAAAGCAGAGGCAACGAATAAATGTTGCAATAAAACCCAGTATTCACTAAGAGTCGCCAAACTTATGTGCAGTTGGCAGGGCACATAATTTATATTGCTCGCAGAACGGATGGCCAATGGGGCCGAAAAGTATTGTAGTGGTGACGACGAACTGGAAGACGTTGCGTTGGAAGGCCTCCCACTAGGTTAACCGATGACCTGGTGAAGGTTGCGGGGACCCGCTGTATGCGATACGCACGGAACACGTCAATATGGCGACACCTACCCCCCTAGCATGGCGATTCTATCTCTATTCTACCAAGAAAAGTCAAAGATTTTTCCATACAATTTGATATGAAACCTTGCTACAATCAGTCATTTTATTATCGATTCTTCCGTCGACAAAACCCGTTTATACGGTGATCATGCTAAGTCGGCTGGGGGAGGCTTATATTCAGTAGTGGACGTCTCTTAGCTGAAATGATGATGATTCACCATGAGTTAGGCGCATGGTTTTATTTTATGACCAGTTCTTTTCAGGTTTAGTGTTCTACATAATTTGAAACAATATGAATATAGAAGATAGAAGAGATAGAAGTATGGAAGAAGAGTCTTCTTCTTCCATACTTCTCTATTACGCATTACCACCTCATTCCCCAATCGTTAAAATTTATGTTTCAAATTATGTAGAACACGAAACCTGAAAAGAACTGGGGCCCAATTCTGTAACTTAGAGATAAGCAACATGCCATTGTCACTCTATCGACACACTACAGACATTATTATGCAATAGGGAAAAGAGGTGTCGTTGTTCGATGGCTTCACAATGGCAGTTCGATAGCCAAACACGATAGACACAACTGTCAGATTTGACTTGAAATATATTTACAGACTACCATAAAGTCCTACTATGGCGTTTCAATGTCACTACAGTGGCAAGTCAATGACCATAAATATTTGTAGAATACCAAATGTCAATGAGTAGTCTATTGAGACACAACCGACACACTATCGACACACTATTGATAAGTTAGCTATTTTACAGAATTGGGCCCCTGGTCATAAAATAAAACCATGCGCGTAACTCATAGTGAATCATCATCATTTCAGCTAAGAGACGTCCCCATAATAAAAATACTCCTAGGTATATATTGGCATAAGGTCAGGAGAACGATAATGATGAATGATGACATTGTATTAATGATTACTATTATAAATCTTGGTATGGACATTGGACATGTAATGAAAAAGGATGAAACGCATGTGACTGAAATACATGTTGATGGAAGTAGATGGAGAAAAAAGGCCAAAGAAAAGATGAATGGATTGTATGAGCAATCATATGAAAGAGAAAAAACGAAATGATGCCGTGACGTCTGAACGAAGAAAACGAGTTGCGACGACCCCAAGTAGAATGGGGCTAGGGCAGGAAGACGATGATGATATCTATATAAATAAAAAGAGAAGTCCTGACTGACTGACTCATCAACGCCCAGCCCAAACCCTTGGATCTAGAAAGCTGAAATTTTGCACAGAGGTGACCTTTATAATGTAGACAAGGAATAAGGAAGGATTTTTCGAAATTCAACCCCTAAGGGAGTTAAATAGGGGATGAAAGTTTGTATGGAAAATCGTCATTTTCACGCGGGCGAAGCCGCTGGCTAAAGCTAGTTAAACATACTGCAGTATGCAGCTCTAAATATCAACAAAGGAGTTAAGTAGTCGAAACCAATCATCTGATTAACGTTTAAGAGTGGATTATTACACTTGATTGATCTAATCAGTTTTGTGTTCCAAGTTGATAATTACTATTTCATAATGTAGGTTTTTTGATTGTTAATTGTTTTACTTTATACGTAATGATTAACTTCGTACCTTCAGCCATTATGGGAGCATAAGGCTGCCTGTTCATTGAAGCGGTGCGAGACAGCAGAGAATAGAATCTGGGAAATATTAACCAAATTATGATAGCATAAAATTTCGCTCCACTTCAGCGTCCTATTGGTTGATATTTCTCCACTTACTACTAAGCGGCCTTTTTTTTTTTGGTGGGTGGAAAAATGAAATACCCCCCCCCCCCCCCCCCCCCCCCCTCTTGGGCAGAGCGGAAGGGAGTGTCAGACTGCTACTGACTAAAAACCAACCCATGTTCCTTCTTCGCCCTTGTGCCGCGTTATGCCTTACAATAATCCGCAGCCCCGACGGGACTTCTAAGCAGCCTCACTTTGTTTCAATGGACATGCAGCCCAATAGTCGAATCGGGCTTAACACGCATCCTAGTCCAAGATAATATCATTATTGGCATAATTGCCAATAATAGTGGAAGCGGGTCGAGTTTAAACGTACACATTTTTGTTGATTATGCGTAAACGCTACACTTAAATGCTACTTAATTGGCCTGTAATTGAAACATTGTGATGCAAAGACCTAACAGACCTATGCGAGAGTGGTGTACGTGTTCTCACTACGAAGGATTTAGGGTTCCATAAAAAGGTTCTTTGACTGGATCTGTGTAAGACTGAGACATCCAAGATAAACTTGAATGGACGTTACAATATTTAAATTGTTAATAAAAAGATCGATCATTTGTTATTTAACCCTTAAAAAATAAACGGAAAAATATGCGAGTCAGATTCTCACACCATGACCATCATCATCATCATCAGCCTATTGCAATCCACTGTTGGATATAGGCCTCTTTAATCTTATGGCACTCAACCCGATCTTCGGCAACTCTTATCCAGTTGTTACCAGCTACTCTGCGAAGATCATCGCTCCACCGAGCCTGCGGGCGTCCCACCTTACGCTTGCCAATTGGCGGTCTCCACTCAAGAACACGTCTACTCCAACGGTCATCGGTTCTGCGACTAATATGGCCGGCCCACTGCCACTTCAGCTTACTTATTCTGTGAGCTATGTCGACAACTCCGGTCCTCTGTCGGATCACCTCATTCCGGATGCGATCCCTGAGAGAGACCCCTAGCATAGCTCGCTCCATAGCTCGCTGAGCGACTTTAAATTTATGGACCAACCGTATCGTCAGTGTCCACGTCTCAGCTCCGTATGTCATGACCATTATGCCTTGGAATTTGGGTAGAAATTTGGTGTGGGATGCAACGTTCGTCTACACGGTAACGGCACCCATAGGTCTTCTATTTAAGCCGTTGCAGGGGGCTATGCTAGAGCAGCTGCTGCCTATAGTTTGAGTAGCTAGCAGGTGGCCCTCTAACGTAACGTCTTCCGGTTCGTGAAGTTCTACCAGAAGTTTTCAACCCCATCGGCCATCTGTTCTGCAAATAATAAGCACTGCTCACTGTCATTTCAGTTTGACAATATTAGGGAATATGCATAAATTTTCTTTTTTTATTTCGATAAGGAATGTAAAAATACTAATAAAAATAATGACAGAAAGTGAAAACGAGACCAAAATCGGCCAAACAACACAAAAGTTATAACCATAAAACTTTTGTTTCTGTCTCTTTCTAAATAAACGGAATTTAGTATGGATTTGGTTCGTCGATCGTGGACAATGACGTCATGAAAGTTATCAGATCTCTCTGTCTAAACAGCAGTTTCAAATGCTTATAACTTAGTAGGTATTTTTATAAATATTTAAAAAATAATTTTATTTTGCTATATCTGACGTTAATACGCTTTGTTTATGTAGAGTGATAAAAAATCATGCACATACCTACCTAATTCTCCGGGCTATGCTGGTAACCTTGGTTATCTTGCGGATGTTTTCAATTCTGATTTGATCACGCAAGGATACGTTTACAAATAGAATTTAGATTGGTCAAAAAATCATTGAGGAGCACGACTAAAACACTTTTAAATGCACAAACCTAGTTGAAGTTTATTGATCTTGCATCAGTTGTTCATAAAGGCTAATATAAGCAAGTATCGGTGGACTGGTGTGGAACACGCAGACGGTTTCCAAGATGAAGGCAATCGTTGCGTGCCTACTTTGTGTGGCAGTCAATGTGAAAAGTGTTAGATATCTGAATGTCACGTACCAACCCGTGGAAAGACAGCTGCTGGATTTTAAACTGGAGCATCCGGTGGGTACAAAGAATATTGTTGATTTACTGTAATTTAGTCTTGTCAAATGTATCGAAACCTAGATGTAAATTAGTTTGGGCAGTATTATTGTTGTCGTTTATTCATAATATTTTAAAATGTTAATAATGGTAACCCACCCGTATCGAGTAAAGGGTCTATGCTACCAGCGGTCAGGGTTCCAGAGAAATCCGATACGAGCCGTGTCCAGGAGTACCGCTTTCTTAATAAGCGCTTGATCCTGCTGCCTAAGGAGCCTCCTCAGTTATTGGTCGAGGCTCTTGACGGTAAAACTATTTGCTGAAACTGCTATCACCACAATTATCACTGAGCTCACATCCCACGCTTCGACAACATTGCGATCAAAGTCACGTCATGCAGGACCTTAAGTCAACAATGAGTGCACGCCATAGTAATCGATTCACTACCACTTTATCGGGCTTTTAAGCTGCAATGGTCCTGTCAGTAAAGAAATTGGTGATATTGTTATTTTCGAGAACTGGGTCAGGCACATACATAAATAGGTACCTATAATAGAATGGCAGTTCCGATTCCATAACGCTGATTCTGATAGATAGTTCTGATCACAAAAGTTGTGTCTTAGCAAGTGTATGTACTTTCTGTGACGGCGCGGCGTGTTCTCGTTTAAGCAAAGCGAGAACACCCGGAGATAATGTGACGGATAATTTGCGTGGACGGTAGCATACCCAATAATATGTGCAAACGTGCCGTTCTTCACAATAAATCATCAGTAATTTTTCACAGTTACTTATCTAATTGGGCCATATTCTGATACAGCATATTTTGAATCAAGAGTATTGGAACCATTAATAGAATTATTTAGATGTAAACTTTATTTAGAGTCTGGAGTCATTAATAACAGATAGAAAGGCTTTAAGAATATAAAACTTTCTATGTTTTTTTTTTTACAGTTACCGATAGGATTATGGACGAAAAATAATGGAGAACCAACAGATATCCGGGACACATTAACGATAAACCAAGACCAATTTAATAACCAGTTACTTCTCGATACGATGTTGACATTCGATGGTGAGAGAATACCAGAGAGAGTGGTTACAGCGAAGGGAACTGGTGCCTTCGGTTACTTTGAAGTTACAAACGACGTCTCCAATTACACGTATGCTGATGTGTTCAACGGAGTTGGCAAGAGAACACCATTAGTTGTTAGGTTTTCAACGGCATTACAAAATATAGGAGGCTCTGACCTCAGCAGAGACTTAAAATGCATGGCAGTTAAATTTTATACCAAAGAAGGCAATTTAGATCTTTTGGGTTTGCAAACGCCCGCCTTTCTGTTTAGGGACCCCATGGACTTTTCTAATGCAATACATGCATCGAAACGAAATCCACAGACAAACCTATTTGATTTTACAGCCCGTTGGGATATAATATTACGAAGACCGGTTGTCACTCATAACTTCTTTTGGCTTTTCTCTGATTACGGAATTCCAGATGGGTACAGGAGGATGGATGCTTTCCCAATTCACACTTATGAAATATCTAACAAGAATGGTGAGACACATTATGTAAGGTTTAACTTTAGATCTGAGCAAGGTTTCTCAGCACTTACATCTACTCAAGCTGCTGTGATACAAGGTACAGATCCGGATTACTTTAACCGAGATTTGTACAATGCTATCGGCCAAGGAAACTTCCCCGCGTGGAGATTAGAGATGGACATGATGACACCACATGATATACAAAAAGTCGATTACGATCCATTCGATGTTACCAGACTGTGGAAGAATGGCACTTTTTTCACCGTACAGATAGGACGTCTAGTATTAAATAGAAATGTTGAAAATCAATTCAGAGATATTGAACAAGCAGCGTTCAATCCTGGCCATTTGGTGCCTGGTATTCCAGGGCCACCTGACTTTTTGTTCAGAGGTAGAAGAATGTTCTACAGAGACACACAAAATTATCGTTTAGGAAGAAATCACAACAAAATTCTCGTTAACATGCCACTATACGCTAAGACATATGTTCGCGATGGTACGCCACCTACCAGGTCAAACATGAAGAACGCACCAAACTATTATTCTAATTCCTTCAATGGCCCAATACCTTATGTGGATGAGAAGCGACCGAGGGAGAAGTTACAGGTATTGGAAAGCAATGCTGTCGACTTGGAGCCCATGTGGTATTTCTACAATTACATTCTTGAAAATGAAGCACACAGACAAAGATTTATTGACAATGTAGTTCTGTCCCTCGTGCCAGTCACACCGCCTGTAGTGGAAAAAGCGCTTAAGTTTTTGATGCTTATCGATCGTGATTTGGGTAGACGAGTGAGAGTGGGTTATGAACTAGCACTCGCACAAGCACAAGCAGAGCTAGCTGCTCAAGCAACTCCTCCTCCAAACCTACCAATAAGAAACTTTCCAACAGCTGAGGGTCCACCAGAGAATCCCCAAACAAAAGGGGCACAGGCCATACATATTCTGTAACAGCTTAACCATTTTAATTAAAAATAAAAACTATTTAATTCTCTTAGTATTCAATTACCCTCATCAACATTGTCATCATTTCAACCGAAAGACGTTCGGCACTGGACATAGCTCTCCCCTAAGTGTTGCCACCTTGACCAGTCCCGTGCAGCGCGAATCCAGCTGATCCTCGCAACCTTCACCAGGTCTACTTAGTGGAAGGCCATCTAAAGCAATGTCTTCTGTTTCGCAGTTGCCACTTCAGAACTTTTCAGACCCCATCGGCCATCCTATATACCCTAATAGTCTCGTAAATGTGTCTGTGCGAAGGTTTTTTTTTCACTTGATTTCAGCTAATCAGTATTTTTATTGCTAAATGTTGCTCTTCAATTACGCCCATTGGAAAACGATGGGTGAGGTTTATAAAACGAGCATGTCCAGAAGATGCCTGTAAACTCTTGCGTTGGTGGTTATCCTTCAATTGTATGTATAATGTAATTACAATCAGGATTATAATGGTATAAATACCATGGTATTTTTCCACCAGCACAATCTGGATTTCATAGTGGCCACAGTACGACAACCGCTCTATTGGATGTAGTTGGAAACATTCTTCAAGCCAGATACCGAGGTATGAGAACCCTCCTTGTCCTATTGGATTTTTCTCGTGCTTTTGATTCTATTAACACTTCGCTTTACTGTCTTATTATGGTTGTAATGCTGAAACAGTTTAATGGTTTGAGAGTTATCTCACTGATCATTCACAGCCAGTCCAGGTGTCAAGTGACAATGGAGATATCATGTCTTCTCGTCGGCAACACGTAGGTAGGAGCGTACCGCAGGGATCGATCATGGGCCCACACCTCTTCATCTTGTACAGTGCTGATATTACCAAATGTCTGATTTGTTCACACTAAGTTGCATGATTGCATCTCTATGCTGGTGATCTAAAGATGTACCTCTCGTTTTACTCCCACGTTGCTACTGAAACAGTAAAAAGCATAAACGACGGTCTGTAAAGGATCTCTCAATGGTCCAGAAGAAACTTCTTGGTTCTGAATCTTTCTAAGTCATATTGTGATGGGGTTCAGAAACTTCCTGAACAAAATGCTTGCTTGCAACCTGGACATTAGGATTGATAGTTGTATGTTCCGGAAGCTTTTTGATGGGCAGCTGATCTTTAAAACTCATATTTTAGAAACTGTGCGCAACTGCTTCTACCGACTCAAGCTCTTCTATCGTATCCGTCCTTATAAGTATGGTGTCGGCGCATCGTCTATGCGCGGCCAACCGCGGGGAAGGCGAGGGGCGCGGCGTACCGGGCGCGAGCCGCTGGTCGCCGCCGCGCGCGCTCCCCGCACTCAGCTCATCGACACGGGCCGCTACGGGCATTTCTTTGTACCTAATTGATATGTTAATTATGGTATTAAACCAATTTTTATACAGTCCGCTACTCTTTTCATTTAACGCCCAGTCGAGTCTATTCATATGGATATGCGAGTCAAACTCTGTGAATCTCTGGTGTTATCCAAACTGAACTATGCTGACGTTGTGTATGGGGTGTGAATTCTTGCTAAAAGCTAATCCAGCGAGCGAGAAAAAAAAAATTGGTAAAGAGTTGCCATTTATTTAAAACTAGCCATGCGTTGCAATACACGCTTTACTACTTATGTACCTAGACCTACCCTACTCTATCTAATCATAGATAATTTACTAGGTTCATTATTTAATTGCTTGCATTTTAGGAGTAGGCTCAAGTTTAAAAGGTTTTTTTATTAATTAAATGCAATTATACTAAAAAAAAACACTGCTTTCTCGTATGGTAGATAAAATGCTATTTGACTAATCTGATATCTAATTAAAGCATCGCAGGGCAAAGACCCCTCGGTCCTTCACAGTATAAAACTGTTCAGTACGGTAGAATTCCTTACAATGTGGCCCATTCAATTTTTTTAAATTCAAATAATAACATGGCAGCTACAGGAGACGACATTTAGGTTAAACACCCCTAGGCAAGGTTTGTCCGTTAATGGGTGTCTATTCATTACCATGTCTAGTTTCCTTCATGCCTCGGAAAGGAGGTTAAGCCGTTGATCTGTTAAGCTGGTTAAGCTGTCATAATGTAGATCTTTGAAAGATCGTAACAGTTACTCAGTGACCGAAAGTCCCTGTACTTACTTGGTTGTGAAGGTTATATTTCCATCGCTCCATGTAAAATAATGAAATTCAGCGCATTCGGTTAGACTGGAAACCGGCTCTAACATAGTTGGGAAAACGGCAGATAATGACAATGTTTTGTTACTGAATACAAATTGTAAATGAATGGTATCTTCTACGAAATATAATACAAATTGGTTGGTGTAATAAAAATATAAATAATGTAATTCTTTCATTTATCCTTTCTTTCTCTGACTTTCTAGTTTCTATCTCAGGTTTCTATATACTTTTTTTTATTTGTCAGGTACAAAAACAGTTACATCCCAAGGTTAACTAGAGATTCTTAAATTAGCATAATTTTTGAAATACATTTAAACACAATCTATTTCATATTTTTGTTACTACACATGTAACTCACAACATTGTCAACGAATTCACAAAAATGGTAAAAAGAAAACAGACAATAGTGTGCATATTTAAAGACTAGTTAGAAAAAAAAACATACTTATGAATTTAGTAACTCTATTGCCTTGAAGCAATCATTGGAAAGAGTAAACATGTCAAGCTCCAAAAAGTGAGAGTGTACGCATCAACAAGACGACGGAGCGGCACGCGGACACCAGCGTTAAACCTGTACGAATTCGTGTGGAATCGTCAAAGCACACATACATATTGAAAGAAAGAAAGAAGAAAGAAAACATATTTATTTAGCACAATATGCCACAAGTGCACACAACAAACAATAAAAAATAAAATGAACAAAAAAAAAAGAGTGTGTGCATCTCACGGCTGCGCCAAATAGGACCACCATAGGACCATACCTTACGAAGCTTGACAGATCTAGGTACTATTTGATAAAGGTATGCAGTCCATTCTACTAATATTATAAACGCGAATAATTGTAAGTATGTGTATTGTGCATGGATGGATGTTTATTACTTTTTCACGCAAAAACTACTTCACGGATTTGGTTAAAATTTCCGATTTTAAATTCCCTTGGGATAATTTTCGAGCTGTAGCGGGCGAAGCCGCTGGCAACACCTAGAATGTGATAAATTAATAAATCTATTATTATTGCATATACCATGCAGCATCATAACACTCAGAAGAAATCGTTTGGAGTCCAAACTAAGAACATTTAACGTTTCAGTAATTGTGTGTAAGCATGTAGAAGTTAGAAAACATGTAGTTACTTCTGATAAACTATTAGCGTTACCACTGCCTCACACTTCGCGGTTATAGACGTGAAGATATTAAAAAAGTGCACAAATGAGCAGAACCATAAACTGCAATATGTATAGTACAATTATGCCAAACATTACTCATATTTAAATGCCCAAACCTAGTTGTAGTTTATTGATCTTAGATCGGTTATTAATAAAGGCTATATAAGCAAATTTCGTAGACTGCTGCGGAACACGCAGACGATTCATACCATGAAGCTGATCGTTGCGTGCCTAGTTTGTGTGGCAGTCAATGTGGAAAGTGTTAGATACCTGAATGTCACGTACCAACCAGTGGAAAGACAGCTGCTGGATTTTAAACGGGAGCATCCGGTGGGTACTAAGTTTTTTTTTTATTTACACTCCCAGTGGCTCTCCTCGTCATTGCATTATTTTTGTGTGCCATACCTCTTCTGGTTACAATTTTTTTTAAAGTTTTATTTTTTACTCCGCGATCCCCGTACTATTTATTGCACACATCAGCAACAATCAGCATAAGCAACAAGATTTTCAGTGCTTTATAATGAGCTCTACCGTCTTCTTAGCGTGTCGATGACAATACTAATTGAATCGGCCCATTTGGCGACGAGTTTGGCACTTTCAGTAGCCTCCATTTGCTCATGTGATGTGTAAATTACAGAACAGGCAGGACACGATATGCAGTGCATCATAGTTTATTGGGCAACACCACATTTATACTCGATTTTACTTGCTTCGGCCTACCTGTTTCCGGAGTCAATTATAACTTCCAGGCCAGCCATGGCTGCTCGTAAATTATATAGTATACAGGCTGGATGCTTGATCGTTACTATGGATGTTGAATAGAAGCGGTACCAAAACACTACCTTGAGTTAAGCCGTTTTTCTTTGCTCTCCAACGTGTGGAGAGTCCTACCACAGAATGTAATTTCACATTGCAAAAACTAGTCGTTTTCCAGCAACCATTTTGGAGTAGAGTTACTTAGTGTGGTGTACAGAACGTTTGGTGTATGTGCCATTTACACCACGCATGTATCGAAAGCTAAGGTACAAAATACTTGGAGTGGTACTTTTGTATTTATTTAATCAGGCCAAATTCTCTTTAAATACCCTTTTTAAGAAGCAGTAGGTTTTTAAAAGAAGGGCTTTAAGTTAATAATACAATGTAAGTTTTCATTTCATGATTTGTTTGCAGTTACCAATAGGACTATGGACGAAAAATAATGGAGAACCAACAGATATTCGGGACACAAAAACGATAAACCAAGACCAATTTAACAACCAGTTACTCCTGGATACGATGTTGACTTTTGATGGTGAAAGAATACCAGAGAGAGTGGTCCACGCCAAGGGAACTGGTGCCTTCGGTTACTTTGAAGTTACAAACGACATCTCCAATTACACGTATGCTGATGTGTTCAACGGGGTTGGCAAGAGAACACCAATAGTTACTAGGTTTTCAACGGTTTTACAAGGTTTAGGAGGCTCTGATGTCAGCAGAGAATTGAAGGGCATGTCGGTTAAATTTTATACCAAAGAAGGCAATTTAGATTTGACTTGCCTACAAACGCCTGTCTATCTGTACAGGGACCCCAAGTTCTTTTTGGACTTAGTACATGCAACGAAAAGAAATCCACAGACAAACCTATTTGATTTCACAGCCCGTTGGGATTTAATAACACACAGTCCGTCTGTGACTCATACTTTCTTTTGGCTTTTTGCTGATTACGGAATTCCGGATGGGTACAGGAGGATGGATGCTTTCCCCATTCACACTTATGAAATTTCAAATAAGAATGGGGAGACACATTATGTAAGGTTTAACTTTAGATCTGAGCAAGGTTTCTCAGCACTTACATCTACTCAAGCTGCTGTGATACAAGGTACAGATCCGGATTACTATAACCGAGATTTGTACAATGCTATCAGCCAAGGAAACTTCCCCGCGTGGAGATTAGAGATGGACATGATGACACCACATGATATACAAAAAGTCGATTACGATCCATTCGATGTTACCAGACTGTGGAAGAATGGCACTTTTTTCACCGTACAGATAGGACGTCTAGTATTAAATAGAAATGTTGAAAATCAATTCAGAGATATCGAACAAGGAGCGTTCAATCCCGCACATTTGGTGCCCGGGATTCCAGGGTCCCCTGACTTTTTGTTTAGGGGTAGAAGAGTGTTCTACAGAGACGCACAAAATTATCGTTTGGGAAGAAATCACAACAAAATTCTCGTTAACATGCCACTGTACGCCAAGACATATGTTCGCGATGGGACGCCACCTACCAGGTTAAACATGAAGAACGCACCAAACTATTATTCTAATTCTTTCAACGGCCCAATACCTTATGTGGATGAGAAGCGACCGAAGGAGAAGTTACAGTTATTGGAAAGCAATGCTATCGACTTGGAGCCCCTGTGGTATTTCTACAATTACGTTCTTGAAAATGAAGCACACAGACAAAGGTTCATTGACAATTTAGTTCTGTCCCTTGTGCCAGTCACGCCACCTGTTATAGAAAGAGCGCTGAAGTTCTTGTTGCTCATAGATCGTGATTTGGGTAGACGAGCGAGAGTGGGTTATGAAGTAGCACTCGCACAAGCACAAGCAGAGTTAGCTGCTCAAGCAACTCCTCCTCCAAACCTACCGATAAGAAACTTTCCAACAGCTGAGGGACCACCAAAGAATCCCCCAACAAAAGGGGCACAGGCCATACGTATTCTGTAACAACCACATTTATTGAAAATAAAAAACTATTTAATTCTCGTCGTATTCAAATAACCCGTTATTTGCAAAAGGCATACCAAATGATTTTCTTTTGCAAATAAAGGGGTTTGGATAAAGTTGGCGTCGTTTTGAAGTTGCGCGGCCAGTAATGAAACTTGGATATTTTGAAAGAGCAGAATAAAGCGATCAAAAAATATTATGGATGCATTTCTCTAAATCTAATCGGAACGGAGATATTTGGTTTTGAATTGCTCATTAAAATCGAAGAAGTTATTATACTCTATTGCACTGTTTTTGTTACCTGCCGTATTTTTTTGAGAATTCTAAATAAAATAATTCAAATATAATGACGTAAATGCATGGCTCGATGGTCATCTATGAGCCGATGCATGCGTCTTGGTTTTTCCTTGGACATCGTGATCGTTTGTATTTTGTGACTGACCCAACGATACGATTTGCTTGTATACCGATATGGATATAATAAACAGTGCTTAATGACTGCCTCGTTGGTCTAGTGGTCGCAAGCACGACTGCTGAGCATGAGGTCCTGGGTTCGACTCCCGGGTCGGGCAAAGTGTTATTGGCTTTTTCCATAAGGAATTTATCAGCCACGGAGTCTGGATTTGTGCCCGGTTGATGGCAAAAGGCACGCCCCCTATTACATGTGACTTAAACATAACTGGCGACATGTGGGTGTACTATTAGGTACACCTCTGCCTAACCCTTCGGGGATTACAGGCGTGATGTTATGTTTATGTAGATATAATAATGTGTTTAATTATTACCCAAGACACAGAATACTAACATCACACTGCCAGATGGTCTAAGATTTCTTTAAGCAGGACAGTAATTGAAGTATTTTGACGACATTTTTAACAACTTCAAATGCAAATATCTCAGCTTTGAAATCACTTAGGACAAAACTAATTGAACATATATATGTGTACTTAACACAGCACAACAAAATAACATGAAAATTAAAAGTGGCCGCTGGAAAAAAAAACGACGCCACTAGCCCATACAAAGTTAGCCAAACCCCTTTGTTTTTGAAATGGCGACTTTCCTTGAAGCACAATGTGGATGTGGAGTTTTTCAATAATGTGAAAATTGTTTGTAATATTCCTTTAATTCTGGTTAACGTGTTAGATAAATAAAAACGTATTATGTTTTATTTACCCTTAATTTTCCTTCAAATTACTTTTCCTTAAAAAAAACAGGGAAACGAAAGGTCTGAATGATTCACGAGTTACATGTCTTGATGATCCAGTGGTTGCAAAAGCGCCCGCTGTACATGAGGTCTTGGATTCGATTCCCAGGTAAGGCAAAGTGTTATTGTTACTTTGCAAATGTATTCAAAGAATAATATTATTATCTACTCTATAAATAATAATAGACGTTGCGTTGGAAGGCCTCCCACTAGGGTGGACCGATGACTTGGTGAAGGTTGCGGGGAACCGCTGGATGCGAGACTCATGGGACCGGTCAATGTGGCGACACTTAGGGGAGGCCTATGTCCAGCAGTGGACGTCTTTCGGCTGAAATGATGATGCTGGATGATGATATAATAATAGTAATTAATTACACCTTATTTTGTACCAGCATAGGGTCGCCTCAGAGTTGAGCACCCTTTCGTTTATATACCTACTGAAATCCACTGCAAACGAATTTTATTGTTAACCGACTTCTAAAAAAAGAAGGAGGTTCTCAATTCGGATGTTTGTTTTTTTTTTTTTTTATGTTTGTTCGGGCATAACTCCGTCACTTGCTAACCGATTTGAAAAATTCTTTTGTTGGAAAGGGTATACTTCCCAAATGGTCCCATAATTTTTTTATCGAAATCGGACAAGCGGTTTTTGAAAAATCAACAAAACTCAAAAAAAATACTACATTGTCCACATTATGACCCATGAAGCATGAACATGTGAACCACTAAAAAGTGAAAAATAAAAACTTTTTAACAAAAAATAGAACCGACTTCAGAAAAAAGTCAAAAATAAATCAGTTTCTGAAGTCGGTGGCAAAAAAATGAAATCCAACAAACAAAAGTCACCGACTTTAGAAACTGATTTATTTTTGACTTTGTTTTGAAGTCGGTTCTATTTTTTGTTAAAAAGTTTTTTATATCTCTGGATAACGATTTATAATACATTTTAACCTATTCAGTGAGCAGCACGCTAGGGTGAACTGCTACAAAAAGCATATATCGCTATATCTATTACATACAGGCTACCTATTTATGTATTGTTTTAACCTAAATAAATGTAGTTACTGAGCGTACAGAATAATATATACGTTGTAATAATATAATTACAACAATGCATGAATCATAATTTCATAATAATTACACAAAAATGCATTGCCATTTATTTCTAATAACACTAGGTTAATTATTGAATCCTTTGAATGTCAGGCTCATAGATAACAGAAACAACATGGAGTAGGCTCATGTTTCAAAATCAAAATCAAAGCATTTAGTTCAAGTAGGCTGTTACAGGCACTTTTGAATAGTCGAATTAAACTAACTGCGGCACTCAGAGATATCCAACGATTACTCAAGCCGCCACCCAGCAAAGGCTTGACATACTTTTGTCAAACAAACTGCCAAAAACCTTTACCAAGCGACGTCCCAAGCAACCACTGAAGCTCTCCGAGTGCGGCAGTAAACTACTAAACTAATGAAGCTAATTAAACTAAGCCACAGTCCCAGTCACAAGGCATAATAACTCGTGATTGTACTGTAGTTGCCCATTCCAAAGCGTTGGTCTCATGAGAAGAATGGCAAGAAACTTCATGGACACTCTTTTAAAATCGTTTGGGTTTACAATATGTTCAAGGTACAGACATAATCTTGGTATAATACACACATGAAGACTATGCAAATTAGTGTCTGAGATGGTCTTTTGAAGAAAGCACCACACAGATTTGAGCGGACCCGTCCAGTCAGTGCAAGCATTTGTCAGAGTTTAAAAGGCGATTTTGATTAATTATAAATGTCATCATCATTCTTATCCCAATTCATTTGTGGTCGGCGTAACATGTCTTCTTCTTCCATACTTCCCTATTTCTCGTCATCTCAGCAGTCACCTCCTTTCAAGCCATATCATCCTTCACACAGTCCATCCATCGTTTCTTTGGCCTTCCTCTCCTTTTATATTCATACTCAACATTTTCCTCACAACATTGCCTTCATTATATGTAATTAGTTAAAGAAATAGCTGCTTCCCCCTTTAGTAGATTAAATGCTACTAAATTGGTTTGTTATTGATAAATCACGGGGAAAAGACCTATTGTTTATTCTCTTTAAAAGACTGTTCAGTATGTGAACGCCCACTAAATAAGACGGATTTAGAATTCTCTACAATGGTACACGTCCAATGTTTTTGAGGAGTTTGAGGCTAACTAGTAACAGCTTCACGGAACGATTTTCGGGCTACGCCGTGTTTACCAAGGTCGGCTCGTTAATGGGTGATCAACCATTACTGTAAATGTATCAATACTTATATCGATTCATGCAACTGAGTAATTTCGTCGACATTGAGAAAAGTCAAGATTGAAGAGTGAGCGTAGCGAGCTTGTCATTTTTAGTACTAAGTTTGAATGTTATTTTATTTGAAAGAAAAACAAGAATAACGCCTAATATCAGAGCGAGCTCGAAAGTTTTAGCTCTACATCGGTAGGTTATATTTTCTCTTGATCTTTCATATAGCAGATATGTACCTATACTTATTCCTATACAGCCAATATGAAAAACTCTTGAGAACCAAGAAATTGAAAGAGCGGGTGAAGCGAGCTTGAAATTGTTTTCACGTCCTCGGATAAATTAGATTCTTTTCATTCATAATTTTTCGTTCAATGAGAATACAATAAGAATAGTCTGTCAAACTTTGCAGAATTGAGATACTATAGAATGGCATATATTATGGTGACTGCTGGGATGACGCTAAATAGGGTAGAATGAATAAAAAGACCCCAAATAAATTGGGATAAGGGCAGGCGAATGATGATAATGAGAATGGCTTGTTATTTTCGAGATGAAAAATATTTATTTGCTACCAAGTTATTTTATTAGTTGCGAACACTTAGTTGCTTGGTAGCAAATAAATATTTTCGCGATTAATATATTAAATGAGCTTCAAAAATAAGGGTGTTATTAAAACTAAAAACTGGCAGCTGCGTAAAGCTAGCAAATAAACTGAACAAGTCAGTGGAAATATTAGGCGAGGTGCTCAAAATAATAACTCGGCGACTAGAAAAATAACTTGGCGACTAATAATGTTAGCAGGGTTGGTATAGATAATAATGGTTACCAACAATTTTTCATTCCCAGTTTTATGGCAGTATCGGGTTAACCTTGGCCATAGACACCATTCAGGTTCTGAAAAGTATGGTCCTACGATGCACAGTTTCCGAGCTGTAAGCGTTCATTGTACAAAAAAAAAAATGATAATATCTCGAAAACGGAGCGTCCTAGGCAAAAAATACTGATATTTAGCATTACGTCTCAGATAGGATGTTCGCTTGAATTTCGTGTAGAGGGTGGAGTTAAAATTTCAAGTTCCAAGATAAAGACTACGCAAGAGCGAGGGGGGAGAGGGGTCACCTCTGTGACCCCCCCTCCCTCTTAAGACCGCGCCTTAATTGAGAGGACACAGGACTTAACCATCTCTGGAGAAATCTGACGTGAAAATATTAAAAAAAAATCACTGAACCGTAAACTGCGAATTATGGTAAACACTTTTAAATGCCCGAACCTAGTTATAGTTTGTTGATCTTACGTCGGTTGTTAATAAAGGCTATATAAGCAAGTATCGGTGGTCTGATGCGGAACACGCAGACGGTTTCCAACATGAAGGCAATCGTTGCGTGCCTACTTTGTGTGGCAGTCAATGTGGAAAGTGTTAGATATCTGAATGTCTCGTACCAACCAGTGGAAAGACAGCTGCTGGATTTTAAACGGGAGCATCCGGTGGGTACAAAGTTTTTTGATATACTTCAGCCCAGGCCAGTGGTTTTTTTCCCTGTCATTGCGATTTTTTTTTGTGTCTTCTAGTTTCAACTTTTCCACAAGTTTTCTTTTAAAAATATAAGTTTTTAATGAGACCTTTACTTTAAATAGCTCCGCGATCCCCGTACTATTTTTTTAATCCATCAGCAACAATGTTTTCAGTGCTATTGTAAGGACAGTAAACATTGTTGCTGATGAGTTCTACCGTCTGCTTAGCGTGTCGATGATAATACAAATTTTGATTTACTTTAATCTAGTAGACATAAAAGGTGTAAAAAGCCGATATCCATACGGAAGCCGAAAGGCACTTGTCCTCCCCGTAACTACGAAAAGTTTTTTGTTGTGGACCATATCGGGGAATATTCTAATTACGAAGATTTTGGGGGTAAAACTATCAAATTTTTAATAGGAGTTGTTTTTTTAATACAAGTTTTAATATTACTTTAATTTAAATAGACCCATGATCCCCGCTCTATTTATTGCATCCATGAGCGTTTTCAGTTACATAATTATTCTACCGTAAAAAGTAATAATTTATACCGCAAAAAAACAAGTCGTATGGTAGAGTTACATGGTTTGATGTATAGAATGCTTAGGTTACACTGTATGTATCGAAAACTAGGTACTTACTAGGTATTTACTTTTTATAGTTATTAAGTTGGAGTTTCAACAAACAGGAGTTTCAAAATAATTTATTACTCAATACGTAAGTTAATACAAATCTAAGTTTTAATGAAATGTTTTTTTTTGCAGTTACCTATAGGACTATGGACGAAAAATAATGGAGAACCAACAGATATCCGGGACACATTAACGATAAACCAAGACCAATTTAATAACCAGTTACTCCTGGATACAATGCTGACTTTTGATGGTGAGAGAATACCAGAGAGAGTGGTCCACGCCAAGGGAACTGGTGCCTTCGGTTACTTTGAAGTTACAAACGACGTCTCCAATTACACGTATGCTGATGTGTTCAACGGAATTGGCAAGAGAACGCCATTAGTTACTAGGTTTTCAACGGCATTACAAAATATAGGAGGCTCTGACCTCGGCAGAGAATTAAAGGGCATGACAGTTAAATTTTATACCAAAGAAGGCAATTTAGATCTGATGTGCCTACAAACGCCTGTCTATCTGTACAGGGACCCCATATTCTTTTTAAACCTAGTACATGCATCGAAAAGAAATCCACAGACAAACCTATTTGATTTCACAGCTATATGGGATCTAATAACACAAAGCCCGGTTGTCACTCATACTTTCTTTTGGCTTTTTGCTGATTATGGAGTTCCGGATGGGTACAGAAGAATGGATGCTTTCCCTATTCATACTTTTGAAATTTCAAATAAGAATGGGGAGACACATTATGTAAGGTTTAACTTTAGAACTGAGCAAGGTTTCTCAGCAATTACATCTCCTCAAGCTGCTGTGATACAAGGTACAGATCCGGATTACTATGTCCGAGATTTGTACAATGCTATTGGTCAAGGAAACTTCCCCGCGTGGAGATTAGAGATGGACATGATGACACCACATGATATACAAAAAGTCGATTACGATCCATTCGATGTTACCAGACTGTGGAAGAATGGCACTTTTTTCACCGTACAGATAGGACGTCTAGTATTAAATAGAAATGTCGAAAATCAATTCAGAGATATTGAACAAGCAGCGTTCAATCCTGGCCATTTGGTGCCTGGTATTCCAGGGCCACCTGACTTTTTGTTCAGAGGTAGAAGAATGTTTTACAGGGACGCACAAAATTATCGCCTAGGAAGAAATCATAACAAAATTTTCGTAAACATGCCACTGTACGCTAAGACGTATGTTCGCGATGGGAGGCCACCTACCAGGATAAACATGAAGAACGCACCAAACTATTATTCAAATTCTTTCAATGGCCCAATACCTTATGTGGATGAGAAGCGACCGAGGGAGAAGTTACAGGTATTGGAGAGTAATGCTGTCGACTTGGAGCCCCTGTGGTATTTCTACAATTACATTCTTGAAAGTGAAGCACACAGACAAAGGTTTATTGACAATATAGTTACGTCACTTGTGCCAGTAACGCCGCCTGTGTTGCAAAGAGCGCTCAAGTACCTGGCAATCATCGATCGTGATTTGGGTAGACGAGTGAGAGTGGGTTATGAAGTAGCACTCGCACAAGCACAAGCAGAGCTAGCTGCTCAAGCAACACCTCCTCCAAACCTGCCAATAAGAAACTTTCCGACAGCTGAGGGACCACCAAAGAATCCTGCAACAAAAGAGGCGCAGGCCACTCGTATTCTTTAAGAACCATTTTTTTTTTTGTCAAAATACAAAAGTATTTTTTTCATTGCATTCATGTAAAACTTACCCTAATATTTGCAGGAACCTTACAAATTGATTTTCGTTTGCAAATATAATCTGTTTATGAAACGGTGATTTGCTTTAATATTTAATTTTGTTTGACAGAAAAAGTCTTCCGTTTCTTTTTAATTTTTTTTTAATGATCTACAAATTATTTTTAATGTTCCCAATTGCCTGGTTATTTGCCCGTTATAGTGGTTATTTGTATTGAATTCGACTGTATAAGATTCAGGGTTATCTATGCTATCAATCATTATTAATAAGTGCAATAGCGTCTAAAGGAAACATCAATCATCATGTTGTATAATATTAGAAAGCTGAAGAGATTGTTTGTTTGGTTGTACGCGCTAATTTCAGGAACTGAAGACTGGAAATGAAAAAAAAAAAAAACAACGGGTTGTGTTAGAGTGCCGGCAGACTGAAGTGATAACATTAACGTTATGCATTTTTGAATATTTTGGAACGGTTAGGGAATAGTTTCGCACGGATTGCTTTATTTATTAGCATAAACGTACTATAATTATTAATGTGGTTAAATACAATATTAAATTATTGCGCTCTCCTACACAAACTTGACAATTTTTACTACACTAGCGGATTTAGCAGACGTCGCACAGTATTCGGAAAGCTCAAATTACGAGCTACTTTAGGTATAAACGTCATGGCAATAAAAATTGAAATTTGCAGGTGTTATATCGGTAAAATATCGGTCAGTCGCTTTCGTTAGCCGCTAATTGCCGAACGTGTTCACGCTCTGTTATTTCAATTGTGTTTCAGTATTTTTATAAAATTTTTGGTTCGTCAAGGGTTCTACATCCACAGGTAAGATTTACATCACCATCATATATAAATCCGTATTATGAAAAAATAAATAAAATATGAATTGCAAAACAAAATCCAGCATGTTTAAATGTTTGATAAACTGCATCTTTTTGTCAGCCGCTTCTAGTCATCAATGTTTTTTTTTTTGGAAATCGAGTATTTATCTAGCTTTTGAATGAATCTAGTCTCAATACCCGATTCACCGCGTTTTTTGAGAAATTTATTTTTGGGGAATCATAAAACGAGCGAATAAAAAAGAACATAGTGACTACTGATGAAATACTGTGATACTGTTTTAATAACTTGAGCGATATGAATTTGAGTAAGCGAAAAAGTAACTAAACTAACGACGAATATTGATTATAATGACTGACCTGTTGGTCTAGTGGTTAGTGACCCTAACTGCTATGCCGGAGGTCGTGGGTTCGATTCCCACCCAGGACAAATGTTTGTGTGATGAGCACGATCATTTGTTCTGTGTCTGGGTGTAATTTATCTATAATATGTATGTATTTAGAAACATATAAGTATGTTTATCAGTTGTCTAGTACCCATAACACAAGCTCTGCTTAGCTTTGGACTAGATGGCGTTGTGTGATAGTTGTGGAATATTATTATTATTATTCCCTTTATTAAGTTTTTAACAAATTTGATACATTTTTAAATATTCCTTACAAAAATAAAAAATAAAACATTTAAAAATATAAAAAATTGTAGCCCACCGGTATCGGGAACAGGGTCCAAGCTACCGGCGGTCAGGGCTCCAGAGAAAGGAACCTCCTAACAATACGAGCCGTGTCCAGGAGTACCGCTTTCTGCATCAAGCCCTTGATCCAGCTGCCTAACGAGAGCCTCCTCAGGTGTTGGTCGAGGCTCTTGGCAATTAAGCCATTGGCTGTAACGACTATCGGCACAATGATCGCTGAGTCCACACTCCACATGTCGACAACCTCGCGAGCCAAATCAAGATACTTGATTTGCTTGTCTTTCTCGGCTTTCACGAGGTTCTCGTCATGCGGGACGGTTATGTCAACAATCATTGCGCGCCGCTCTGATCGATCCACCACCACTATATCAGGTTTATTAGCTATAATAGTCCTGTCAGTGATGATGGATTGATCCCAGTACAGTGTGATATGGTCATTTTCGAGAACTGGGTCGGGCACATACCTGTAGTACGGTACTTCCGATTCCACAAGGTTGTATTTCAGAGCAAGTTGCTGATGGATAATTCTGGCTACAAGGTTGTGTCTATGCAAGTATTCTCCGTTAGCCAGACGAGAACATCCGGAGATAATGTGACGGATTGATTCGCCCGGACGGTGGCATGCCCGACATATGTCAACCGTACCATCCTTCACAATAAATCTCCGGTAGTTATTCGTCATCATAACTTCGTCCATAATTGCACAGACAAAACCTTCGGTTTCTCCGAAGAGTTCCCCGAAACGTAGCCAGGCCACGGACGCTAAGAAGTCTACATCGGGCCCATGTAGGGCCCGGAAAAAGCGTCCGTGAAGCTCCTTACTCTGCCATACCTCCAAGCGGTCGTTAGTGTCAAGCACTACAGGTTTGCGCCAGTTCTCTTTAGCCAAGGAGAGCGGGGTAAGGCCCTTGTCCACTGCGACAACATCTCGATGCATCCCCACGTCAGCTTCCAGGAGATATTCCCTGAGACTGCATATCTCACGATTGTGGAGAGTCTTAGCATTCAAAAAGCCTCGACCTCCACACTTCCGTGGGATATACAGTCTCATAACCGAAGAACGTGGGTGATGCATTCGATACGTCGTCAATAATGTACGGACCCGCCTATCCAGGGCGTCTAGCTCTGTTTGAGTCCATTTGAGTATGCCGAAAGAGTACATCAAAACCGGCATGACCCAACCGTTGAAGGCACGCACCTTATTTCCGCCTGACAAAAGACTATTAAATACTTTCTTCAGGCGGCCAAAGAAGCGCTCCCTCAGCGATTGCTTCATGTCGGCAACGTTGATGCCCAGCGCTTCCGACATACCCAAATACTTATAGGTTTCGGTTGCTGAGAGGGATCTAAGATTTATGGAATCCGTGAGCTGGGTTCCCACAGACTCCACAATCCCCCCTCGCTTTACATGCATGACCGCACATTTGTCCACTCCGAATTCCATCCTGATGGCGCCACTGAAAGCTTCAGTGACCTTCAGTAGCTCCATCAGGTGCAAATCATTAGTGGCAAAAAGTTTAAGGTCATCCATGTAAAGGAGGTGAGATATAATCTGACCACCTCTCTTCAACCGATAGCCCAGACCTGAACCCTCCAGCAGCGTGCTAAGAGGATTCAAGGCTAGGCAGAACCAAAGGGGACTCAAACTGTCGCCCTGAAATATACCTCGCTCTATCCTTATCGGCTCGCTATTCCTCTGGATCTGCCGACACCCTGGATAGCGAAGGACTGTCCTCCATTGCCCCATACACGACATCAGGAAGGTGCGTAGGGTTGCATCAATTTTATACAACTCTAGCACCCTCATGAGCCATGTATGTGGCACCGAGTCATAGGCCTTCTTATAGTCTATCCAGCATGTCGAAAGATCCTTTCGGAAACGGCGAACCTGTTGGCTAATGGCCATATCAATGAGGAGTAGCTCCTTAGTACCACGGGACCCGTTCCTACATCCATTTTGAGAAGCAGACATAACAGAATTTTCGTTAATATGTTTATTAATTTTAGCTCTCAAAATGGAGGTAAGAACTTTATAGACCGTTGGAAGACAAGTAATCGGTCTATAATTTTTGGGTTCCGTAGTACTACCCGATTTATGGAGCAGGTGGGTTATTCCAGTTGTCAGGAACTCTGGTAGCGACCCTGACTCTAGGGCTGACTGGAATAGGGCTGCCAAGCAAGCATGCGATCTTGTAAACCATTTAATCCAGAAGTTGTGCAGTCCGTCCAGCCCTGGTGATTTCCAATTAGGCAACGGACGAACTGCACAACTTACATCTTGGGGGCTGATCGTTATTGCCCCCATTTCTGTTATTGGATCGCACGCTCGCTCGACCTCCCGAGTCCATTCACCCTCGGAATGACTGACAGGTACCGACCAGATGTTGCGCCAAAATGAACACATGGCGTTGTCATCCGGTAGGCATTATTATTATTATTATAAAATCTAGAACGAGCTTACAAAAAGTGGGTTGTGATTAATCCATTTCAGATATTAAAATTCTGGTCGTGCGACTAACTAACCAAGTGAGCGACTAAATAACTAAGTGAGCGACTAAATTACTAAGTAAGCAACTGGAAATACAGAAAGGCAACTAACATAGTTTTACAAACACGATACGTTATTTTCATAATTTCAAACTTCCTTGTGTTTTATTTTCACACATATAATCTCAATCACTCAAACAAACTGGGCGGTTAGGGTAGCGAGTGAGCTGAGATCCTGACATACCCTGAGAACCCGCTACTAGGAAAACTTGGATGCAAGCACAAGCGAAGCGAGCTCGAGACTTGGGGCACCCCGACTCGGACAGAAAACTGTACCGTCCGACAGTTATGATTAATCGTAACGTGTTTAGCAGGCATTAGGTCAGATTAGGCCATCCCCTTTGTGGTTATTTTTCTTTAAACCAACCAGAAGTATGTGATGAAAAGTGGATACTGTATAATAATCGAAAACGTTCGTCGCAATGGCTGAACCTTGGAGACCCAGCTAAATCCTGCCCTAAACGA
Organism: Diarsia mendica; assembly: GCA_949316265.1. Classification (NCBI taxonomy): domain Eukaryota; kingdom Metazoa; phylum Arthropoda; class Insecta; order Lepidoptera; family Noctuidae; genus Diarsia; species Diarsia mendica. Next base: position 19,043,531 of record OX438900.1, on the reverse strand, counting down.
AAATTTACTCAGAAAACAAAAATTGACTTTGAAATTGATTGATTTGAGAATTTACTTGTGAGTGTTTGGTGGACTAGCGCCGGTGTCGTTCACTACAGCTTTCTAAAATCTAGACAAACGATTACGGCAGATATCTATTGTCAGCAAACCATGAAGAAAAAACTAGCTGCTAAACAACCGAGATTGGTCAATCGCTCTAGGCCACTGCTGCTTTACGACAACGCAAGACCACACACTTCACAACAAACTACCACCCACTAAGTTAGATGAGCTACAATTGGAATGTCTGCGACCACCACCGTGCTCCCCGGTGCTGCCACTGCTCCAACAGACTACCATTTTTCCGGAATTTGGACAACTTCTATGGACAAGGAAAAAAAATCAACTCCGATGATTGTCGCCCGAGGTCGCCCCCATGTTTTTAGTAAAGGGATCAATCCTTTGATATAACCATGATATAACATCAATGGATCAATCCTATAACATGGCAAAAGTGCATACTTTGATTAATTAATATATTTTCAAAAAATTACTTTATATTCCTTCGGTACAAAACGCCAATTTCAATTATGTAAGGACCTAATAATTATTACAATTATTTTACATTAAAGAGTTTATGTCTCAGAAAAATCAACTTGACAATCAATTTTTTTGACTTTTGACACAGACGCACATGCGCTCATGCGCCCTGCGCCGCCTTACGGGCAGGACACGTGACCATCTGACGCGAGTTTAACATTTTTTAAGTTTCACTTCAAAAATTGTCGGATAGCCCATTTATTGAGGAAGGTTATAGGTTATATAATACGCTACGACGCGGCGACGAAGTGGAGTATCAAACAATTTGCAAAAACAAAAAAAGTTGTTTCTTTATAGAGCTTCCGTTGCGTGCGCTGGGTTTAATTTATGATAATTATATCAGAAGATGTCACAGTTATAAAATAATTCTCTCTCATATGTGACGCAGTTGCGCTGGTCAGATAGTTTAGCATAAATTACAATGTATTTTGTACATAAAAAGGAAACAACATACAAGCAGTATGAGTTATTCGATAATAATGACCGACACATCCTTTAACGCTACTTAAAATATTAAAGGCTTAATCTATGAAAATTTATAGTCCGTCGAAATATTTGCGTAGGTTAATACTGTATTTTTGACCAAAGTTATTAGTGAATAGGAGTTATTTTTGCATGCCAGGACTGCAACTTGAAGTAGGTACTTTGGACATGTGGATGACCAATCAATTCTAGTGAAGTTATCAATACAGAATCAACAGTATATTACTGTCCAGAAGAGTTAAGGCGAATGGGATTTAGGGGTTCTGCAAGGAGAAACCTTTGAACCGCAACTGTTTTTTCTAAGACTAACATGTAAATAGAAGTATCGGTTGGTTCTGCAGGCGATTTCTAAGTAATTCTTCTACACATAACATAATATCACGACTGTAATCCCCGAAGGTCTATGTAGAGGTGCAACAAATAGTACCTACCCACTTGAGTCTTCGGCCGCCGCGCGCGCTTACGTCACAAGCGCCCGACCTTGGCAAAAAAAAAAGATCGCCGCCGCGCGTGAGCGGCCGGCCTCTTATCGTATTTTACTGTTGACGTGTTATAAACAATAGACGCTTCAAGTAATGTTTTCGTTGAAGCATATGAGAGACCCATTCATGTGGTGTCAAGTGTTTGTTAGTATTTCGTCTCAAATGTATTATATTATTTCGTAAACATTGACTAGGGTTGTCAAAAAACATTATGTGTGCTTTAAAAATTATTATTTCAAAAAGTAAATCCATACTATATACATTTTATGGCTTTTATTGGTGGAAGGGTTCTATTTACGTACGATAAAATAAAAATAAACATAGTTGTGAGTAGAAAAATATTAATTCAGGATTTACCGATTACCAGGATTTATTGCCGACGGGGAATAATTTAATCACTTAAATTAAATAATTTAATAAAACTATACTGTTTCACGTAAATTAAAAATTTTGCTACTATCTGAAAGATAATTTAATAATGTAACTTACATGTAAGTATTATGCTGATAGGTTTATACAATACAGTAAAATATGGAATTAATTAATTAATTAATTTAAAAAAAAAATGCACTCGATATTTTTTGTTTATTTTTTTTTTGTGAATTTTGAGTAAACAAAATGCATACCGATGTTATTGTTTTCTACAAGAACCGCCCCTATGACGACCCCCTGACCAAGAAATACTCTCTTTAATTACATTTATTTATTTTTAATGAATTTTTAAAAAATATTGTTTTGAATATCGCGGGCCGCCATGTTGTTTTTTTTGCAAGGTTAGGTTGAATGAAAAATAAAATCTTAATTTTAATTTACTATCTATTGTATATGTTTTTGCTGAAAACTATTGTCTAGTAAATATGCAATGTGATAACTATTACTTTGGATACGGAACTGGTCTTAAAATTTCATAAATTACGAAAGCATTCTGACAAAATTCTAACACCGTTGACAAGCACCCGTAAAATCACTCAGAAGTTAAAATATACTTACGTTTAGGTTAAAATCCGGTTGCACACACATACACTGTATTATAATTATCCACTTAATCACTATTTTATTCAACAACACTCACTCAAAACAACTAAATTACTTGAAAATGTAAGGGGAAACCGTAAATCGCACGCGTCATTCTGACATTCAACAAAGACTGACTTTTAACTTTTTTTTTAAATCGAATTGAATATACAGGTAAAGTGTTGTAGTATTTTTAGCATGCAGAATCGACTAAAGTATCGAGTAGAAAAGAGAAAAAGGATTGAAACGTCATGTGATAGAAAGAAATAGATATATTCCGACGCCATGCTGCGAAAAAGTACAGAGGGCTTGATAGTGACCAGGTGGCGTTTGAGCTGTCAAAACGAAAGGGCTTGATCGTGACCAGTTGGCGGCTGAGCGGCTACACTCATATTTCGCCAATAGGGCCCAGTGCGGGTTGGTAGACATCTTCGATTTTTTTGGTTCTGAGACATGCCGGTTTCTTCACGATGTTTTCCTTCACCGTTTTGAGAGCAGCGGTGATGAAATAAATTACTCAAAGTAATGCGCCTGCCTGGGATCGAACCCACGACTGCCAGCTCGTAATTACTCAGTACTAACTGGGTTGTGGAGTACAGGTCACTACAGGTAGGCATCGACTCCATGTGTAATACTGGAATTCAGCCGCATCTGGTGAGACTGGAAGCCAACCCCGACATACTTGGGAAAAAGCTAGACTGGTGGCTATAGCTTAATAGGTCGTCGAGTATACGAAAAAAAAATAACTACCCAACGCTGCAATGAGGCAGTATATTATTTTATTTAAAAAAAAATATGTTCGTAATTTACATATTCGGCACGAAAAATACATAAGTACATTCATTTGAAATATACAAAAATTTGAAAGATACCTACTGTATTTCGATGAAAAATATATCGACATTTTGAACAATTTTCATCGCTAGTATATTCCTGGATTGTTATTATAGTAAGCATTGATTTGCAGTAGGTTGAAACAAAAAGTAGGAAGGAACCCATTACGTTATAATACCCGCCATTTCATTGGCATCATGCATCCTAGCTGTTGTACAAGTTTCTAATTCGTAAAAATATAATACATGATTTGAGATAATATGATAATTCCAAGCATCTACACAAATAAATGAAATTGAAGTGTCTGTCTGTACATACTCGTACAAAACAACAGGTTTGTACCAAATGCCTATGAAAGTGCATAAGGTAATTTTTGTCAATTTTCGTTTGTCCATCCGTTTCGGCTTGTCTCTAAAAGCGCTGAACCGGTTTTGAAAAAAATTACAACCCTTGAATTTGTGAACAAAACATCATCATCATCATTATCTTGCCCTAATCCCAATTCATTTAGGGTCGGCGCAGCATGTCTTCCTCTTACATACAACCTCTAAGATGACGAGTATATATAGTATATATATATATAGTATAGTATATAGTAAGGACCTTATCATCTCCTGAGACACTTCCTTTCTTGCCATATCATTCTTAATACAGTCCATCCATCGTTTCTTTGGTCAACAATATTCAATTCAAATTATGGAAAGATAAATATGAAAATATTTTAGAATCAATTGTGGACAGCGCTAGTTTAAATATAATTAGCAGGACAATGAATGCCAAGCAATGTAGATATTTATTACTGTATGTTTATTGTTTAATTATTTGACAAGGAAAATTATTATCAAACCGTCAAGAACATCGATTTTGATATTACATGTTTTTGTCTGCTTCGCAAATTATCACGAAATAGCTGCAATAATAGCTTTTGTTTCCCCGCAGTTTCTTTATATAAAACGGTGCTACAATTATGTAATTTCCACTTTGTTTTAAAGAATAGGATGAGGCGGCTTGTATTTAGTATTTGTGTCTGCGTAGCCGTGGAATATGTGACGTGTTACCAGTACCACAATGAAACTTTGGGAGATGCCGTGTCACAACAGTTGCTTGACTTTCGGAGACGACATCCAGTAAGTACCTTTATGTATAACAAGAATTCTGTTTCATGCCACAGTTAAAGATGTGGACGACAAGGCCACCTAGTGGGTCTTACTACAATTGTGAACCATTCAGGAAATACAAATAAACAAAGAAAAATCTACAAAATCTGTCAAACCTTTTCGGAGTATAAGAATAACTATGAATGGTAAAATTACAGTGTGTGAGTCACTCACTCACAGGAATTTTCTAACCCCAAAATAAACCGTCAGCAGGGCTCAAAATTAATGAATTTATTTTTGTTTTCTAGAGACCAGTCGGACCAGTATGGGCGAAGACAACAGGCGACCCAATAGACATAAGAGATACAATAAGCTTGAACACTGACATATTTAACAATAAAAACCATTTCCGAATTAGTTCTCATGTGAACAGAGAAAGGATACCAGAGAGAATCGTACACGCTAAAGGTTATAGTGCCTTTGGATACTTTGAAGTAACAAACGATATTTCCAAGTACACTACAGCCGATTTATTCAACGGAATCGGAAAGAGAACGCCGTTAGTCGGAAGATTTTCTACTGCAATACAAAATCAAGGAGGTACTGAGCTCGTCAGAGAAACGAAAGGTTTATCCATGAAATTATTCACCGAACAAGGAAACTTGGATCTGTTATGTCTGCACCTTCCAATATTTTTATATAGAGATCCACTAGACTTTCTCAGTTTTGTACATGCTCTTAAAAGAAACCCCCGTACCGATGCCATAGATAATATTGTGCGATGGGATTTTATAAATTTAAGACCAGAATTCTTGCACACTATATTATGGCTGCTCTCAGATTTTGGATTACCAGATGGGTATAGAAAGATGCATATTTTCCCAATTCATACGTATGAGATTTACAATAAAAAGGGTGAACAATTTTTTGTCAAATTTAACTTCAGAACGGAGATTGGATTGTTTAATCTAACAAATGAGCAAGCGTCGGCCATCGCTATTGACGATCCTGACTATTACATAAGAGATTTGTACAATGCAATCGCTGCAGGAAATTATCCAGCATGGAAACTAGAACTGGATATCCTGGCTAAAGACGAGTTGGATAAGTTGGATTATGATCCATTTGACGTCACAAGGCTTTGGAGAAGGGGAACTTATCGAACAGTGCCAGTAGGGCGGTTGGTTCTCAACAAACTAGTTGATAATAACTTTAAGGACAATGAACAATCTACGTTCAGTCCTGAAACTCTAGTTCCAGGCATAATGGGGCCGGCTGACGTAGTTTTTAAAGCTAGGCAGGTCTTTTATCCAGATACACAAAACTATCGAGTGGGAGTAAATCACAATAATGCAGGTATTAATGCTCCATTATACAACAGGAATTACGACAGAGATGGTAGACCGCCTGTTGCTGATAACATGAAAGATGCACCGAATTATTACCCGAATTCCTTCAATGGACCAGTGCCTTACGTAGATGAGAATCGCCCGACTGATAGACTACTCATTTTACATAGAAATGCAATTGATTTGCAACCATTGAATGAATTTTACAACGAAATAGTAGATACTGATGCACACAGGCAGAGAATTGTTACGAACTTGGCGTCGACGCTGGTGGCTGTGCCTCCGGACGTAGAAAAGAAAGCTCTTCGCTTGCTGACCCTGGTGGATATTGATTTGGGTCGTAATGTTAGAACAGCGTTAACAGCAGCCAGAGCTGTAGTACCGGAGGAGCGACTGAATCAAATCGAACAGTGTATTGCCAATGTTAATGAGAACAACTTCGTTTATAAAACAAAGAATAGGTATACAAATAATAATTAGTATACAAAGAATAAAGGAAATGTTTTGTGCAGTCTCAGGTCAGGTCATTTTATAGTAGTGTGACTACATAACATCATCATCTTTTTCCTTATCCCCTTGTTAAACAGAAGTATATTCACATTTTAGTAAATGCTGTTTGTATAATTAATAAAAAAAAAAAAAAATGTTCAATTTATTTGTCATGTTTGTTTCCCTAGGGTCGTCGTTACACATCATAACCTAACGGAATACGATAACTTATGATTTGTCAAACATCTGTCATTCATTAACAATCGAACAACTAAAACGTTGGTTTTAAATGCTCGAAATCGACAGAGGAAGAATCAAAGAAGGTTGGTTATATTTGTTTACTTACGGTAAACAACGTTGTTTATCTTACTATCCTTATTAATTAACTTGATTGACTTCACTAATTTTTCATCAGTATCATTATCTGCCTAGCCTTTTCCCAACTGTGTTGGTATCGGCTTGCTGTAGTTACTCAACTGTGTTCAATTGAAATTTTTATGTGGTCATTGTACTCATATATGACCATCTTTACCTTCAAATATCTCGGTAACATGACACTTTGGGTACCGTGTTACTGGACATTTTTTGTTCGTCTATATGTCCTCTATTCATACATACCACTTTCATCGTGGGCCGCGATTTCGGCGGACAGGTTGATATGCCGCATCGGTTCTATCCCCTTTTCGGCTCAATAGTTTCGGAGATAAGTGGGGGGGATTGGTCAATTTTCATTTATTTTCTTAAATATCTTTAAAAGTTTTAATCTTAAAATTATTTGAAAAATATATTTGAGATCCTCGTAGTATGCCCTTTCACTTGATATATCACACGGTAAAGTTTGCAAAACTTGAAAAAAAAAAAACGGTTAAGCTCCCCAAAAGTGACCCCTATTTTCAAAACTCCTTTATTTACGTTATACATCCGTGATTGGGTCATATGGTCATAGGAATACATATGTGTACCCAACTCATTCGGTCTATTAGATTCGAAGAAAATTGGCTGTGACAGACAGACGGACAGACAGACAGACAGACAGCCGGTCAGACAGACAGACACACGAGTGATCCTTTAAGGGTTCCGTTTATTCCTTTTGAGGTCCGGAACCCTTATAAAACAGTTAAAACAAACCATTTTAACAGAGTAACCATGGAGTTTCTTGTCGGTTCTTCTCAGTAGGAAACGACCAGTGCCCATGGAGACAGTGAAATAAAATATTTTGATTTTGAAAGGTAAAATTACCGAAATGAGTGTAGGAAAGTTGAAATAATGAACTTCCACGTGAATCTTTAAAACACGTGTTTTCATGAACTTTACTGAAATAAATATTATGTAACTACATTTGTCAAGAATACAAGCTAACTTCGAAATAATTGGCAATCTTCGGATGTTTTTAATGAAAGGATTGACTATGCACGTTTGCACGTGTTCTAAGGATATTTAATTATTTTTCCTAAAATAATTGTGAAAAAATATTACGTATGAGATACTTATTACTGGACGGCAAGCTAAGCGAAGGCGGTGGTATAATCTTCTGACACAAGTCTAGGCGTAAGTGCCTCCCGTCGGGGCTGTGGATACCCGTCGGGGCTGTGGATACCCGTCGGGGCTGTGGATATCGAAAGGTTACCGCGGCTCCGACACAAGGGCGAAGAAGAAGGAACATGGGTTTGGTTTTTAGTCAGTAGAAGTCTGACACTCCCCTTCGCTCTGCCCAAGACCGGGGGGGGGGGGGGGGTTATTCGATGATTTTCCACCCACCAAAAAAAAAAAGGCGTTAGTGCCTAGACTTGTACCTATCATACTCGATAAAGAAGAAAGTATTTTTAGTAATTCAGTATTGGTCCATTGGAAAAAGGCCATATAGGGTATAGTTTTCAGATCTTTCACCCAGTAAATTAGTTATAGTGGTAGTATTAGTTGTTAAAGTATTAAAAACACATCATCACAAAACCGGTAACTTAGTCTTTTTGCACAAGTTACCACATCCCTATTTCCCTTCCCGTCTCTATTTCCGGATCCTGCGCAGGTTCACTAGCGCCCAACACGCATATCGTCACTCTTCCGCTAAAAACTTCGAATCAAAACGACGGCTCGAGCCGGCTCCGTGAAAACCTCCAGAAACATTCAAGAAAGTGATAATTATCAATCAAGGGACGTCCCAGACTATCATTAACGTAGTGCACTGCGAAATAAACACTAAAACGGGGTGAAGTGAATAAGAACAACAGCTCCACGGCCACGTGAGTACCCATCTTGTATTCCTTCTTTCCCCTTGTTTTTAGGCTATTTTACCGGTGGGTTTACAGTCATTTCGAAGGGATAAACGATAACAATATTTGGGCCTTCAGCCGGATTTCATACATGTTCCTATTAAAATAGTTTTCGTTTGTACTACGACTGGCGTCCATCTTTTTTCCAAAAAATAGGTATCTTATTTAATAAGTATCTCATTACTGTCTCATCATATTTATTTATCACTTAACATTACATCATACATTCAAGTGTTTTCGGAGTAAAAGTATTCTCATTTCAAATCAAACTTTCCTAACCAGTTTCGACTAGTTCAGTCCGCGTCGTCGTCTCGTTTTCGTGCCGCGGATTCATAATTCGAACGGATTGTCAATACTATTTTGATGTAACATGCAACATTTGAATAGTGAAATCATACATAGCGACCTATAAAACGTAACATACAGCGTTTTAGGTTCATAAAGGCGATCTAAACGTAACATACAGCGTTTAGGTTCATTCATTGTTAACATAACAAGCGTTTTAACTTTTTATTTAATATTAATAATTCTCAGAAATACTTTTATCCGTAAGTAATTCGTATTTCATCTTAAATAAGGTCCTTCGATATTCTTACTTCTCAGAATAGGTGAGGTCTCTTAATCTCCTTGTGTACCTACCCTACCTGTTCTGATAGAGTGATACCAGCTCTAAAAGCATATTAATACCAATCAAAAATGCTTCCATAGATTTTATGGTAGTTTCATGAAAAATATTGTCTACTGTTTGTTGTTGTTACAAATTAATGTCAAATTGTTTTAATTTTTAATACTTTGAAGTAATTTATGGATTAGATACCGGGTTCAGGATAGAATAGTAGCATTTAACTATACTCAAGTAATTTAAAAAATACATTGTACTTAATTTAATTTAAATTAATCTTCTGAATTTCAATTTCAATCATGAGTGAAGCAATGGCGGCTCACCATGAGTCTAAACGCAATATAGCCTTTAAAAGATTATCAGATGCTGTTACCTGTGCTCGCAAATGTCAAAATGACTCCAGTATTCTACCACGTTTTGAAACATGGTGTTCACGGTTGGAATCCGTTATGGATGCGTTTAATGATGCTCACATCAAACTCATAAGTGAGTAAGTATAGCGGCCTGGGAAAAGAGGACTGCATTCACAAACAAACCACATATCAGGAACAGGCAGATGACATGTACTTTGAAATTCTTGAAACTAAACGGACACTTCTTCCTGAAAACTTAATTGAGGTTAAACCTTCAACATCATCATGTAACCACAAAAATGAACACAAAAACCTGGCTAAATTGCCACCAATAAAGCTGCCTACTTTCTCTGGTCAATTAAAAGACTTTCCGGGTTACATTGACTTATTTAATACTTTAGTCCATAGTCGGACAGATTTAACTAATGTTGAAAAGTTTCAATATCTTGTCACTTCCCTTTCTGGGGAACCAATAAATTTAATTAGAGCATATCCTATTTCAGATGCTAATTATACAAGTGCTTATGAAGCACTGAGCAAGCGTTATACCAACAAGAGGTTTTTGGCTTTCTTATGTTGGGAACAAATTTGTAATTTGAAATCTATTAGTACAGCATCAGTGCAGAGTTTGCGTACTCTCTTAGATAGTTATGCTGAGAACCTTTCAATGTTAGACTCTTTAGGGTTGCCCACTTCTAAATGGGATTTTGTTTTATTTCATTCTCTTATAACTAAAATTGACAAACAATCTCGTGAAGCTTTTGAGCTTTCTTGTATAGACAGTGATATCCCACAATTTAGTCAGCTTCAAACATTTTTAGGAGATAGATGCAGTGCATTAGAGCGATCATGCCTAACAAATGTACCAACGTTATCATCAGCTCCCAATAGTCAAAGAAATAACAATCAAACCAAATCATATTCTATAAATAAAACCTCTTCGCTGGTAGCTCAAACGCCTAACATCGAATGCATAATTTGTAAAGAAAATCATTCTCTTATTAATTGTAATAATTTCATGTCTAAAACGCCACAAGAAAGGGCTCAACTTGCTAGACAACATAATCTTTGTTTAAATTGTTTACGTGCCAACCATAGCACTTCTAAATGTTTTTCAACCCGTTCATGCAAAAGTTGTAATCAACGTCATAATACTTTATTGCATTTTCCTAAGGAATCATTGACTAATGTTAATCAACAAACTTCCTCACAAGTCCATATGACTACAACAAATCAGACTATTGCAGATAGCGCTGAAAAGCAGGTTCTTACCCCTGTTACTACATTATCCAATATATCACGAGGCTTGGCTCCCACCTTTGTTTTACTTGCCACAGCTCAAGTCATGGTCAAGGATGGTAGCAACACTTATCAGAAGATTCGTGCTTTGCTAGATCATGGTAGTCAGAGTCATATCATGAGCAGTGCTTGCGCTCGTCGCCTTGGTCTGACTCGTTATAAATGCAACACACCGATGTCTGGTATTGGTGATGTTCCTACTAATTCAAGTAGTCGAGTTTTCCTTGAACTCTGCCCATTAGGCAATTCAGAAATATCTTTTAGTATGGATGCAGTAGTATTGGATAAAATTTGTGGTAATATGCCCACACATTCAATCAATCTCAATGATTTTCAACATATAGGAAATCTTCAGCTGGCAGATCCAGATTTTCATCAGTCTCGTCCCATCGATCTCTTAATTGGTGGAGAGATATTTCCCCAGATTTTGTTACCAGGCAAAGTTGATGGTGGCAGTCATTTGGCAACAGCCATTAACACAGTGTTTGGATTTATTCTCATGGGTAGGACCAAAGCAGCTGATCCCAGTGTTGAATCTCCTCCAGCATCTGTCAATCATGTATCACTGGATGCTAACTTGGACATTGCTGTCCAGAAGTTTTGGGACATAGATCATGTACCTACAGAATCAAAAGTTAATCAAGCAGCCTCCGCAGACGATGTTCGGTGTGAGGACATTTATAAGACAACGCATAAACGTGATGCTGACGGTCGTTATATCGTTCAGTTGCCATTTCGAGATCAATCTCTTCCAATTTTTAGCGATTCATATAATACAGCGCTTCGGCGTTTTAAGCAGCTGGAAAAGCGCCTGCTTCAAAACCCTTCATTTGGGAACGAATATAAAGCACATATCATGGAATATTTAACAAGTAATCAGATGGAACGCGTTTCATCTGACGAGTGTCAGTCTCCTACCGCGTACTATATTCCACATCATGCGGTAGTAAAGCCTAGCAGTGTTTCCACTCGGTTGAGAGTTGTATACGATGCCTCGGCCAAGGATAAACTTGGAATATCACTCAATGACACTCTTTTAACTGGTTGTAAGTTGCAAGCAGATATCACAAATATTATTTTACGGTTCCGTCTTCACGCTATCGTCTTATCAGCGGATGTACGCCAAATGTACCGCCGAATTATCGTTACCCAAGAGCATAGGGATTATCAGCGTATTCTCTTCAGGTTTTCACCTGAAGAACCTATTCAAGAGTTTAGGATCAATCGCGTGACCTTCGGAGTCTCATCGGCACCATTTCTGGCCATCCGCACTATGCATCAACTGGCTCAAGACGAACAAGAGTCTTATCCAACCGCAGCTAAGGTTCTGCAAAAAGATCTCTACGTGGATGATGTAGTCACTGGCTGTAACACCGTAGAGCAGGCAATTCAGCTACAGCAAGAATTGACCGAAATTATGGCTGCTGGTGGTTTTGAGCTCAGAAAGTGGTCCAGTAATCATGTGGCTGTACTGCAAAATATACCAGAAGAACATAAATTGGTTCCAGATTTGACGTTCGACAGTGACACTCTCTTTGTCAAGGTTCTCGGGCTTGCCTGGAACGCTCATAAAGACGTTTTTAATTATCAAGTTAATCAAATTCCACGCGATTGTACCAAACGAACAATGCTATCAGAGCTTGCTCGCATCTATGACCCCATTGGTCTTCTCACACCGTTAACCTTTTTAGCTAAATTTCTTATTCAACGTTTGTGGTTACTAGGAACGTCATGGGATGAACCAGTACCCGATGATATTCACCTAACTTGGACGAAGTACACTAGCCAGTTATCCAATTTACAAAACCTTCACATTCCGAGACGTATTACTCACGCTCACGCATCAAGCTATCAAATTCATGGTTTCTGTGATGCCAGTGAGGCTGGCTATGCGGCAGTAGTATATCTTCGTTCCAATGTAAATCAAAATCATCATCAAGTCTGTCTTGTAAGTGCACGATCGCGGGTGGCACCAATAAAGCGTAGAACGCTGCCAAGACTGGAATTGTGTGGCGCTTCTTTGTTAGCAGACCTTATGCATTATATTATTAACTTATTTTCTAACAGACTAAACATAGACGGCATATATGCATGGTCTGATTCCATGATCGTGTTGGCATGGATCAAATCTAATTCTAAAAATTTTAAAGTATACGTAGGCAATCGCATTGCTAACATACAGCGAAAATTACCTACTGCTGTCTGGAAACATGTACCAGGCAAGCAAAATCCAGCTGATTGTGCGAGTCGTGGCTTGCTACCTGACGAGCTCATCAGTCATGCCCTCTGGTGGTCAGGACCGGAGTGGTTATCATTATCTGAAAATCATTGGCCTAACGATACAATTCAATCATCTTGCGTCACAAGCAATGATGTACTATGCGAAAAGCGTACAACAGTTTTAAGTAACATAATCGATCTTGATCCCATCGATAATCTTCTTCAAAAATATTCATCACTTCGTAAAATTCAACGTATTTTAGCATATTGTAACAGATTTATCAGTGCCTTACGCAAAACCAAATATTCAAATAACTTAACTCAAGCTGAACTTCATTGTGCTCTTATGAAGCTTGTTAAACATGTTCAACATTCCGAATTCCAAAATGAAATTAAAATTTTATCAGCAGGGAAAACTTTACCTAAATCATTTAGAAAACTCAATCCATTTTTAGACCATTCCGGTGTTTTGCGGGTGGGGGGAAGGCTCTCTCGATCTGAACTCGATTATGAAACAAAACACCCAGCTCTACTTCCACGTAAACATCGCTTAACTAAATTAATTATACAATCAGTACATAATGATAATCTTCACCCTGGTTTACAAGCATTACAGTTTTTATTATTGCAAAATTTTTGGATATTGTCTCCTCGGCGAGCAATTCATCAAGTCCTATCGGATTGCTATAAATGTTTTCGCACAAGGCCAATTGCATTTGAGCCTAAAATGGCAGATTTACCAAAAGCACGTATTACTCAATTAAAAGCATTCCAAGCCGTCGGTTGCGATTACGCAGGTCCATTTAATATAACCTTGCAAAGATATCGTGGCACACGTACTACAAAAGCATATTTGTGTCTCTTTGTATGCTTTGCTACAAAAGCGCTACATTTAGAGTTAGCTTCCGATATGTCCACCGACGCATTTTTAGCGGCATTACGCAGATTTATCGCCCGCCGTGGCAGGTGCAACGTAATTCATTCTGATTGTGGTACGAACTTTAAGGGTGCGGAGTCACAATTGGCCAATGTGATGAAATCAGCCTGTGAGTCTGAATACATTCAATTTAAATTCAACCCTCCAGGGGCACCACATTTCGGTGGACTTTGGGAGGCCGGTGTAAAGTCCGTAAAGACACATTTGTATAGAGTCATAGGTACTCAAATTCTCACATATGAGGAATTAAACACCTTACTTACACAGGTTGAAGCAGTACTCAATTCAAGGCCGTTATGCTCACTGAGCACTGATCCTAATGATGTATCAGTTCTGACACCAGGACATTTTTTAACGCAAGCACCCTTAACAGCGTTGCCAACGCCAGATTATTCAAACATTAAACTTAACAGACTTAAGCGTTGGCAACTCGTTCAACGTATGCATCAGGACTTCTGGGCCAGATGGCATACAGAATATTTAACTAGTCTTTCACAAAGACTGAAGTGGACTAGGTCAACTGATCAAGCTCGCCTTGGTCAAGTTGTCATAATAAAGGACGAACAACAACCTCCGTTGCGTTGGCGTTTCGGAAAAATTATGAATCTTTATCACGGTCGTGATGGTATACCACGTTCTGCGACTGTCGAAACTGGACAAGGCGTAATTAATAGACCTCTTGTTAAATTGTGCCCCATCCCGGATGGTGGTAACTAATTTCAAAATTTTTCATTTAGGTAAATGTTCATTATCATTTCGTCTTTATATTTTTGTAACATATATGTAAAACATAATATTTATCTATTCCATCACACTCTTACACATCAACTTTAACATTAGGTGGACCTAGTCTTGGTATTTTTTCTTCAGTCTCAATAAATTTCGCCAGCGGGGGGGAATAATGTTAAAGTATTAAAAACACATCATCACAAAACCGGTAACTTAGTCTTTTTGCACAAGTTACCACATCCCTATTTCCCTTCCCGTCTCTATTTCCGGATCCTGCGCAGGTTCACTAGCGCCCAACACGCATATCGTCACTCTTCCGCTAAAAACTTCGAATCAAAACGACGGCTCGAGCCG
This sequence comes from Diarsia mendica, assembly GCA_949316265.1. Classification (NCBI taxonomy): domain Eukaryota; kingdom Metazoa; phylum Arthropoda; class Insecta; order Lepidoptera; family Noctuidae; genus Diarsia; species Diarsia mendica. The sequence continues at coordinate 19,028,420 of OX438900.1, read as the reverse complement.
GCTCCGTGAAAACCTCCAGAAACATTCAAGAAAGTGATAATTATCAATCAAGGGACGTCCCAGACTATCATTAACGTAGTGCACTGCGAAATAAACACTAAAACGGGGTGAAGTGAATAAGAACAACAGCTCCACGGCCACGTGAGTACCCATCTTGTATTCCTTCTTTCCCCTTGTTTTTAGGCTATTTTACCGGTGGGTTTACAGTCATTTCGAAGGGATAATCGATAACATTAGTGTTAGTTAGCAAAGAGCTACATCCCTTTCCTACTGAATATGTCTGGCTGGATCTGGTGAGGGTCGCAATAGCATCTACGGAGGAAAGCAGCGGGGTCGAGGTTCTCGAGCTCGCCGAAAACCGGTCGTTATGGCGAGCTTAAGGGGAAACTTGTCTTTCAATAGACATCCGACGCGACGGTCCAAATGATGATGATGATAATGATGATTGATTAATACAGATTTCATACGTGGTTGATATTTCAAAAATAAAATAAATCCGCGGAAGTTAGGCACGCCAACATATTTACCAATTGACGAAGAGTAACATTTAGAAGTTTTAAGTTAAAGAAAAATGTAAATCTTTTGTACAAAATATCATGAGTTGATGCTTTGTTTGATGTGTTAAACTTGGCATTACCGCTAGTAATAGTTTCCTCAAATTATGTAAAGGCCTTATTGTTAGACATCTTAATTAACAGATTTCTACAGTATAAGTAATGTTAAAGACACTAAGATTTCTACATAATAGAAGCTGCGTAAAAATTTTCAAGGCTGGTTTTTCATTAGACAGGACTTTATTAACAGGCTTCTCTCAGACCGCTTCCTGCTTCAATAAGAGAAGAGTAAGAAGAACTCTTTTATCTTTTCGAATAATATTTTTTCTACAAGCTTTGATTCAAAATCAATTGCACGACATTTCGACGTCAATTTCAAAATTATAGACACTCGTGTCAAATGAGATATTTTCATAATTTTAAGAATAAATTCATGTCCATGGATTAAAAGTGATTGTGCTAGTTGCAATCATCATCTTCATCATTTCAGCCCGGAATCACCTACTGTTGGGTGTAGCTTCCCCTTATTTCTGCCACACCTTTCTAATAATTCGCGTCATCCATTTCCCGCCCTTCTGACAAAATATTGAAATCAATTTTACTAAAATACCAACCTACAAATAATCAAGGCAACTATCATGATACTCGCACAAACCAGGGAAGACTGTCGCCAAAAAGGGAGACACCTCTCTTCTCATTGGATGGACCGTGTAACAAAGCTGCCAATTATGATGATCATTAACCAAACAAAACTATAATCAAAAACAAAAAAGTCGTGCAGTGACTGTAATAACTCACGTTTTCCTATACTTAAGTACAAAATTACTACACAAGTATATAAGTAGCTGAAGCTATGCATCGTTTTCACTCATGATAGTGAGGATGAGGCAATTTATCGTCTGTATTTGTGTGTGCGCGATTATAGAACACATCTCTGCTTATCGATACGAAAATGAAACGGAAGATGCTTTCGTACAACAGGTGACTGAGTTTAGGCGATTACACCCGGTATGTAACAGTATTTAGATCTAATTTATGTTGGCATTTTTGATTACCTACTTATAGGTCTGCTTAACCTATTCCGTGTTCGGATCCCCTTCCAATTTCACTGTATTTATTGACAAGACTAGTTGTCAGAATTTTAGGCATCTGACTAATTTTATATCCTGGTCGTAGTAAAAATTGTGATTTGGCTTTTTAGTCTCTGAATCTACCTTGAGTTTTTTTGCTCTGAGATTCAATCAGAATAAACAGTGGTTGAGCGATTAGACTGCTGCACTGCGTGTCGCGGGTTCAATCCCTGCACGGAATAAATATTTGTATGGCCTACCTACCTACAGATAGTTGTTCCGGGTTTGGATGTTTGTTTTGACACAAAGAGTTAAGTAGAAGAGTCTAACTACTACTAGACGAACTAAATTCAACCAAGCGATAGTTATGTTTAAGTCCCATAAAACGGGGATTAAATTCATCGGTATCCGCTAAACCATTTTGGTTTTATATTTCAGGAACCAATAGGAGTATGGAGCAAGCTGACTGGAGACCCTATCGACATAAGAGACACAATTACGATTAATACTGATATATTTAACAACAAACATCATTTCATGATTGGCGCTCATCTTGACAGAGAAAGAATACCAGAACGAATAGTACATGCCAAAGGTTATGGAGCATTTGGATATTTTGAAGTCACTCATGACGTCTCCAAGTATATTAAATCAGATGTATTCAACGGAATCGGCAAGAGAACACCAGTTGCAACTCGGTTTTCAACAGCAAGACAAAATCTTGGCGGAAATGACTTATCTAGAGAGACAAAAGCCGTAGGTATTAAGTTTTATACAAACGAAGGAAATCTAGACCTGATATGCTTCCATATACCTGTTTTCTTGTACAAAGATCCGATTGAATTCCCTTCATTCATCCGCGCCTTTAGACGAAACCCTCGCACTGGAATAGTTGATAACACAGCAAGATGGGACTTCATTACATTAAAACCTGACTTCTTACATGCGCTTCTATGGTTACAATCCGATCTTGGCATACCTGATGGATATAGAAAATCACACTACTTCCCATTGCACACCTATGAAATATACAACAAACATGGTGAACGATTCTATGTGAAATTCAATTTTAGATCAGAGCTAGGTATGGTCAATCTGACAAATACGCAAGCAGCAGCGTTAGCTATTCAAGATCCTGATTATTACAACAAAGATTTATATAACGCTATTGCTTCAAAGAATTACCCAGCTTGGCGACTGGAATTGGATATTATGACTAAGGACGACTTATCAAGAGTTGATTACGATCCCTTTGATATGACAAGGTTATGGAAACGAGGAACTTATCATACTGTGCCTGTAGGACGGTTAGTTCTCAATCGTCGTGTAGATAATAATTTCAAAGATATCGAGACAGCCGCATACAGTCCAGACAACTTAGTTCCCGGTATAACAGGACCGCCTGATCTTGTTTTCAAAGCAAGGAAGATTTTCTATCCAGATTCGCAAAACTTCCGTTTGGGAGCCAACCAAGCAAATTCAAGAATAAATGCTCCTTTGTATGATAGGAATTACAATAGGGATGGGAAACCGCCTGTGCGTGATAACATGAAAGATACGCCGAACTATTACCCGAACTCTTTCAGTGGGCCCATGCCTTATGTTGATGAAGCAAGGCCAACAGAAAGGCTGCTCCCATTACAAAGAAACGCTGTTGATTTGCAACCAGTCGCAGAGTTCTATAATGAAATCATTGAGAGTGATGCACATAGGCAGAGGATTGCGAATAATGTGGCTGAGTCGTTAGTAGGCGTAGCACCGGACATATTGAAGAAAGGTCTCCGTTTGCTAACCCTAGTTGATACTGATTTGGGTAACCGTGTGAAAGCAACATTGAAAGCATTGCAGAGGGTATCGGCAGCGGAGAGACAGAGTCAACTAGCACAATGTTTTGCTAGTATCGGCTAATACTGGATATAACAGAATTAGCCTAATTAAAACGCTATGATTAATATAGTAATCTGAAAAGGAAACGTTTATTTTTTTTAACTGAAACGTTTATTTAAATTGCCCGTCAATCATCAATTATGGTGAAAACTTATATCCTTCAGAAATCCTTCCCAGAAACCTTCCTTCATATTATAATTAGCAACAGGAACTTATAACTGTCTAAAAACACGTTGATACGTGAATTAAATTATGTTATTATAGTACCTACTTACACATTCAAAATAACTTTCAAAAGAAACCACGCCCCAAATTATTGCAAAACAGTTTTAGTCAGAGAGTTTAGTTCATATTATTATGATGTTTAGATTTTAATATTGTGTATACTATTTAAGTATGATCTAAAACTATTTTTTTACCTATACATTTTAAAGAGAATTAATAACGGAAAGCTATAGAAACTAGTTATATATTTAGCTACATGTCTTTTTTTGCTTATTATTAAAACACTTCTGCAATATTAGTTAGATGGTATCACATAAGTTACATAACATGTACATCAACGGTAGTTATACAGTCGAGTACTTTACTTGATTACCCGATCACTCATGTATGTACTTGAAGCCTGCGTAATCCATTATTGAATCAATTTCAATAATAACTTATGAATTGATGATCGGTATGGTTTCTTTTGGTAAATCAGCCTATAATGTTCCTACTGCTAGAACACGGACCTTCTCCCTGTAAGCTATTTATATTCCATCAAAACCCAATGAAGGTTTAGTGAATGTAAGAAATATCTTCGGATCTTTGATCCTAGTGTGTATAAATGCTGATTTCCCTCCGTGTTTTTACTGCACTTGTTTATACTAGTAGAAATTAAAAAAATAGTAACACGCGTTTTAAATAAAGTACGGTTTGCAATCAAGTCAAATACAGTCATAAACTCATGTTGTATTAGATAATGTTTATTAAAGTTAAACTTGCTAATGTCTTCTTTATATATATTTTTTTATGATTTAGAATGTACTTTTAAAGTGACAGTTGACAGATACAGGTAATAATTGACTTTCTTAATACTATTTGAAACGCATTCTACTATAACCACCATTGCACAGATGCACCGTATGTAAAACACGATTTATGACGAAATTGTGGAAGGTCATCAAGGTAAAAGTTCATTAATTCAAGTGACAAATCTACATAAATATTAATATTCACACACTTCTCATCCCTGAATAATAATAAAAATGCAAATTCATTAGAACATAGAACGAACAGACACGGTGCGGAATACTTTTCCATCATTATTTCCGCGTGGACGTTGATTATGGTAATTCAGGCGATAACTTCAACTGTGGAGCCCTGTTTATTCACTTCCAACGTATTAATTATGAAGCCAAGTTGAGAGTGGACTGGATGTTAACATGGACACAGTGTGGTGAGATGTAGAAGTTACAGGCAAAGGTGTATTAAAAACGAATTCGCAGAGCAGATTCAAAGATATCTCTTTGAATTTGCTCTAAGAATTTGAGAGTCTTAGAATGTAGCAGATAAGGAATTTCATGCGTCACCTCATCGAAATTTTGTAGATATTTATTATGATTAGTGGTCATGTTATCTCTCCATATTCGTTTATAAAATTGTAAATATTGAAGCTAGTTATTGAGGGTTCTTGAGCTATCAAAATCAACCTTACTAGTATAGTTAGGATGATTTTCTTCATAAGTCATCAGACCCTCTTTGCCTGCGTCGACAAAAGCCATATTCCCGAGTACTTGACGTTGTCGGGTACGGAAGTTATCATCGATCTTCAAACAATCGAATGCAGAAGAATACCAGTATTGCAAATGCGGCTCGTGTCTAACCTCCAAAAGGGACGGACGTGATTTCTATGGAAGTACTGCCTTCTATTACAACTTCTTCTATAACTACTAATTCTACACTTATTCAGCTAAAAAATACACTTGTCTTTCTGTATTATACTTATTTATTCTGTTTTATGGATGCTTGTCAAACAAAATTGTCGGCAAGTGGATGAGCTGACCTGTTTTCTACATGCCCTAAATCTGGAAGTGTTTGGCCAAATAAAGCTCTTTATCAGCCAGCAAGTTCAGTAATAAAGCTAATATATTGCGTCTTTTAGCAAGTTCAGATGTTTGAAACGACCATTACTTTGGGTACTTAGTCGTTAGGAGAATAAGGATTTTGTTCTGTGAAATTGTTTTAATAATAATTGTTATCTAAACGACACTTATACTTTGTTGAATCTGTTGAATGAAAGTCAGTCTTAGTTTTAAATATTGTAGGCAGTTGGCTTAAGCAGATTTTCTAAATAAAACAAGAAAAATCGACCAACTTCAGGTCTTCAAAACTGTTGTATAAACTATTAGCATCATAATTAGCCTATAATCACACATTATGTGTCCTGTGTGAGGTCTTCTCTCTAATAAAGAACATGTCTTATCAACCATTATTAATGACAACAGGTTTACCTACTTATTTGATATTGTTTTCTACGATACCTACCTAATTGATCTTAAGCCTGTCAAAATTTCCAGTCCTCATAATTCTCTTCAGTAATCCAAGATTTGGTAGCAAATTCAATTCATTTATTCAAGAACAATTTTTACATCGTAACTATTAAATCGAAAATCGAAGATGGCCGCAATATTTCACCAGCAAAAAGTTGATCCGAGCGATAAAAATGTCTTGTTTCAGTTATCTAAGGGAGAAAACGTGAAAAAGTAGAATTTATCGTTTTTTCTGCTGTAGTAGGTTTGAATTGAATTGGGAGGATTTTTTGTTGCCTTGGCAGGATTTAGACATGCAGTTCGTCGAAATTGTACGCGAGAGACTTAAAATTGTATCTGTGATTAAATTATCTCTTTTTAGCCAATTACTATTCCGCTGTGTGTTGTTTTAAATACCTAAAGGTCAGTAAATAGTCTGCTTAAGTTTCAAACTTCGGGAATCTGTTTAGATATTGCACGTTAACAAACATTTTAGGAGATTGTCAATTTTGAACCAGGACCATATTAATGATTAATTATTTACTACCAAAACCGCTATAATACCGTTCCCAATCAAACCCAAATACCAGGCTAGCATAAGCAATAAGGACACGGAAAGGGCGCCGTAACAGTTGGTTATACGTGTTGCGTCTCATCGGATTATGTAAATAGGAGTCTATAAGCGGAGGGTCGTTCCGTGCCCGTTGTTTTGGAAAACCCCCTCCCCTTCATATCTCCTCAGCGCCTCTGCCCTCCCCTTCACCTCTGTCTCCCCTCGACCTGTCCACTGTACTGGAAGTTAGCTCGACCGTCTATTCCACTGGTGTATACTTAGAACTCGAGTAGTCTATGTGGACGGCTTTTCTATTAGTTTTCAGCATGAATGGAAAATTGATTAAAGGTTGCTTGCATCATAAAAGTTATTGGAAAATCAACTTAGTGACTGCGTGTAATTTTGTAACAGTGATAATAATAATTATAACGAATCTCAGTCTGTAGATTTGTACCTGTAATTTTAATACTGCACAGTTTATTTTGCGACCACGGTGGAATGTCTAGGGCAAACGGACTGTTTAGGAAATCGCAATATCATGAAAAATAGTACCTAGGTTATAAGAGCAACCAAGATGTTAGGCTTGTATGAAGGGCTGCGGGTTGTTCGAAAGAGAAACCGCGGCCCTGGACACAAAGGGCTAAGAGGGAACATGGGTGGTTTTTAGTCAGTAGAAGTCTGACACTCCCTTCCGCTCTATCCAGCGCGATTCGATGATTTCCCAAACTCCAAATAAAAAAAAACAAATGTCAAACAGACTGGTTAGAAACTGTCAATAACATGAAGATTAGTAGGTTAAAGAGCAATCAAGCTGTTAGGCTTGCATGAAAGTACCACCATTTTTCAATAGAATTTCCACAGACAGTTTCACTAATGTTTATCAACCTTTCGAAAATGTCATGTACCTAAGTGGCAAAGAAATCATGATGATGAAAGTGAGAAATCATACTGCAGTAGCGTCTATCGAGTGGACATGCAAAAATAGACTTTATCGGTAACGTTTACTTAGACCGGTAACTGTACATAACTAGTTAAGGCGGGGTTGCAGTAATTTTAAGATTTTTGAACCTATAAAAATCGAACTAAATACGAGTTTTTTAATAAATAAAAATCATTACATAAAAATTGAACATACTCTCTAGTAAATCGTAAAGATAGAAACGCGATTTAGAATGATCGGCTCGATACTTTTTTTTATCAAACACTAGCTGATGCCCGCGGCTTCACCCGCGTGGATGTCGTTCAAATTATATACTAAAACCTTCCTCTTGAATCACTCTATCTATTAAAAAAAAACCGCATCAAAATCCGTTGCGTAGTTTTAAAGATTTAAGCATACAGACAAACAAACAAACAAACAGACGCGACTTTGTTTTATACTATGTATGTAAGGATGACTCTAAATCACAATTTCAAACGTGTACTGCTAAGACATTTCATCATGAATTTATATGAAAGTTATATCAGTAGATAGAACTTTTTATTCCGAAGTAAATGGTGAAAACAGATTGTATAATTTCTTTATAGTTTTTCTCCAAGAAGCAAAAAACAGTCAAAATTTAGGCATTATATCGCTCGCGCGGCAGGGCGGGGGGCGAGGTCGTGCGTACATAAAAACAAAGTACTGCAACCTCGCCTTAAGCAACGTGGACTAATTTACAAGCTAACGATGTTAGTGTTTAGTTGCATGTTATGGGTGTAGTAACAAACCTGAAGTGAACCACAAACTTGGGGCCGTTGCTAGTAGTAGTAGCCTGTAAAAGCATAGTTAATGAAGCTTTATTGAAATAGGTCAGTTCCCGTCGGGGCTGCGGGTTGTTCGATAGAGATACCGCGGCCTCGACACAAAGGGCTAAGAAGGAACATGGATGGTTTTTAGTCAGTAGAAGTCTGACACTCCCTACCGCTCTGCCAAGAGCCGGAGGAGTCATTTGATGATTTCCCGCCACACCAAAAAAAATATATAATTATGTCATTTCGACTTTATCAAATTGAGTAGTATACACAAAGTTGGGACTGTACAGTCTGCAGCACTAATTAATAAAATATAATATACCTACTGACTATTGATTTAATTTTCATGTCATAAAGTAGGTCATATCTCAAAGTTGCAATCGTTATGTTACGACAAATTCCCGTTTGAGCTTTGACAAGCGTTTACATATTATTGCTATCGTGACTGTACATAATTATTGAGTTCTTCTTGTGGAAAAGTAAAGGGTGTTAAAGTTCTCCCCGTCATTGTGACCATTTTTTTGTTCTGGACCCTTCCTGGGAACCTTTTCTTTGTGGGGTGGGAAATCATTAAATGACTCCTTCCACTCTGGGCAGGGACGGAGTGTCAGACTTTTATTGACTACCTTTTAGTTACGGAGGTATTGGAGGCTCGAGTACCGGTTTTTTTTTAAATTAGGTATTATTTCAGGTTTTTAAAAACTTTATTTGAATAACCTCCAAGACCCGTTTACTATTCAAAGCCCCCCGAATAATGTTTTAAGGAATGCGTTACGTAACGTGTGATTTTTCACCCCAAAAAAAAGTCGTATCCCAGCAATAATTTTTCAATACAGTTATTAGTACTTAGTTTGAAATATGGAATGCTTGGTTAACCATACATTCACAGAGGGAGTATTTCAGGGTAAAACTCCGATTGCGGTCTGTACACCCAGTAACTCAGTGAACCAGTAAAAGCTATTAGTGGGTAGCTGGAGTTCCCTTCACTCAAAACTAAAAGAGCGCGGTTCCACTTGAGCGGAAGTTTTTAATTTCCCGGGACAAAAGATAGTTGTAGTGATTTTCTGTTTGCAAGTTACATTTAAACCATCAAAATATATATGTATTTATATAAAACTTCGTGAGGAAACCTGTCTTAGAAATAAAAGAGAGCGGGTGGTGGATTTTTGTGCTTCATGATTATAGCCCATTCCGTCTCAAGAGAGGAGGCCTGACTTTCTGCAATGGGAACATTATAGGCTGATGATGATGATGAAGTTATATTTGCAGTAACTGCTGAGTACGAGGTCCAAGGATCCGGGTTGGGCAAAGTGTTTTTTTTTTTTTTTAGTCGTTAGGAATTTCTTGATGGCAATAGGCTCACCCCTACATGGGACCCGTTCTTGTATTGGTATTGAAAAATGCTTATGTCAGTTACACTTTTAGGTGTACCAATAAATATATAATTTTCTCGATGAAAATGCCGCTTTTATCCCAATGATAGTTCGCGAAACTAAGCGAGGGTAATGATCTGTAACACGTGCTAAGTGGTGCTACTTATAGAGATGAGCTGAAACTATTACTAGATAATATATTTAAGGGAATACTTGTATTCGTTTGTATGTTGTATGTACGTTTCACACTAGGTGAATCCTGAATTTCAACGCTGTTTTTGAGGAGTCATTCGTTTCAACAGTGCAGTTTCAGCACTGATTTCAAAGATACAGGTTTTTTACCTAGTTTGGAAGTCAGGCGTCCGTATAGTTTATTCAGCCTTTTTTTTTGTATAGAATCCCCGATAATGAAATTGTATTAGGCTATATTTTAATTGAGACCAATAAACGATTATTATTATTATAGTTTAAGATCATACTAGCTGATGCCCGCGGCTTTTCCCGCGTCAAATTATATAGGTACTAAAACCTTCCTTGAAAACCACCCTATCCGTTGGTGAAAACAGCATGAATATCGGTCAAGTAGTTTTTGAGTTTATCGCGAACAATAGTATGTAGTGATGATGTATGATAGTCAGCTATAATATAATAAGCCCAAGTTGCCTGAACACAAAAAAATAAAAGCGTGTTAAAAAGGTTATATTATATTAAGATAACAGTTATGAGACTGCCTCAATATTTAGGTCGTAAGCTGCTGACCATGATGTCCTGGGTTTGATTTTCAAAGTGCTTTTGAGTTTTTCAGTCACGCACGGAGTAGTTTGGTGTCCAGATGAAGGCAATATACACGCCTCTATTACATGGGACTTAAATAAATCATTGCTATTGACAAAACTTACTAACCGTTTAGCTACCAAACAACCCTAAGGTTTTTAGTCCGCAGGGCACGCCACGATAGTGGCGGTAAGTCCCCTCTTTGAGGAGTGGCTAGAGAGGAGCCACGGCGCCCTCACCTTCCGTCTGACGCAGGTCCTCACCGGACACGGATGTTTCGGGAGGTACCTGCACCGAATTAGGCGGGAGGAAACGCCCGGATGCTTCCACTGCGAGGATCGACCGGAGGACACGGTGGAGCACACTGTGGAGGTGTGCCCTGCTTGGGCGGAGCCCCGCCGTGTTCTCGTAGCGGCGATCGGCGGCGGTGACCTCTCGCGTCCGGCCCTGGTGCAAGCCATGGTCCGGGGCGAGGAGGAATGGGACGCCGTCGCCTCCTTCTGCGAAGCAGTGATGCTAGCGAAGGAGGAGGCGGAACGAGAGAGGGAGCGATCCTCTCAACGTCCCAGCCGCCGCGGAAGGCGCGGAAGGCGCTCCGGGCGTCGGGGGCCACGTGATGGCTTCCGGCCACCGTAGACGCGGGCCTGTGGACGGTGAGTAATGGGCTAGCTCGCCGTCCGGCCGTCGTCATGACGGCAACAGACCGTGTCGGCGGCGCGTTCGTGTTCCACGCGCGCCTCAAAGAGATGTCAGCAAGGAGGGGCCCGCAAGGGCCGACGCCCGTCGGGGCCGCGGTATTTTGTACTAGATTACGTGGCCTCGGCGCAAGGGCAAAGAAGGAACATGGGTTCGGTTTTTAGTCAGTAGAAGTCTGACACTCCCCTTCGCTCTGCCCAAGAGCGGGGGGGGGTCATTCGATGATTTTCCACCCACCAAAAAAAAAAAAAAAGGTTTTTAGTCCGTGACTAAAATCGTCTGTAAAAAAGTTAAGTTTAGTGTCGCTCTTCGACTTTTCTCAAGATTTTGAAGCAGAAAATATTTTAGAAGTGTGCATAAAATACTTTAAGCCTTTAAGTCTTAAACTAAAAAGAAAAACTCAAATATTTTTTTGTTTTAAGTAACTTTTGCTTAAACTTATGCAATAGTTATTTATGATACTAGTGCGGTAAGTTGGTTTTTACAAACGAGTAGACGAATGTAAGCCCGAGACGAAGTCGAGGGGTTACCATAGTCACGAGTTTGTAAATACCAATTTCTGCACGTGTATCATACAACGTTTTTCAACACATTTGCGAGAAAACAGTATAACAATTATGTAATGAAACAAACTTTTTGTTAAATCTATGTCATTATTGGTTTTTAGAGTGGTTTTTAACATTGAATATATTGACCACATTGAGGAAGGTTATACTTCACACGTAATTCATTGAAGTAAGCCATCGAAACATTTTCAGAGAATGATTGAGTATTTCTTCGAGTCTTCCATGCTATAAAATTATTGTAAAATAGGTAATTAAGTAGCGCTCTCGCGATTTTGGCGGCAAGAGACCGTTTTCTGCAATTTGCGCCTCATTTAAAATATCAGGTGGATTAGATTCCATATTAATATCGGATTCGCTTGAACTCATTATTTTGTTTTTATATATCAGTCGGAAAGTCGCAACAATCTTTGACGTTTTAATAATAAAATGCCGAGCATTGGCAAATGGCGCCACATGCACGTGGTGAAAATTAGAACTACAACTTTCATCTCATTTACTCTTTAGTATTAAAGTGAGACAAACGTATTGAACAAAAGCGCTTCCAAGGAGGTTCGTTCAGTCAGCTTATTTATTCTAGTAATGTGAAACTCCTTGGTGGAATTCTTGTAATACTTTTTATGGAAATTAAAAAAAAAACCGTAAAGAATACGAACGGTGCTCAACCAATGTATACAACGGGGTATGGACCGTGCGGTAAAATAGGTACTTAGGTGAGAGTACCTATTTTACCGCACGGTACTTAGGTGAGAGTACATATTTTACCGCACGTTCCGTTGTATAGTGCGTAATTTTTAACTTTCGAACAATGTATACAGGCTCCGTAAATGCATTTTTCGAGCAAATGTGTTGAAAATACTTTTTTTTAATGGATATTCAATATGTGCAGGTTGCTCTAAATGAAATCTACACTCAATGTCCGTCAATCAAATAAGTTATTTTTCAACACATTTGCTCGAAAAATGCATTTACGGAGCCTGTATACATTGTTCGAAAGTTAAAAATTACGCACTATACAACGGAACGTGCGGTAAAATATGTACTCTCACCTAAGTACCGTGCGGTAAAATAGGTACTCTCACCTAAGTACCTATTTTACCGCACGGTCCATACCCCGTTGTATACATTGGTTGAGCACCGTTCGTATTCTTTACGGTTTTTTTTTTAATTTCCATAAAAAGTATTACAAGAATTCCACCAAGGAGTTTCACATTACTAGAATAAATAAGCTGACTGAACGAACCTCCTTGGAAGCGCTTTTGTTCAATACGTTTGTCTCACTTTAATACTAAAGAGTAAATGAGATGAAAGTTGTAGTTCTAATTTTCACCACGTGCATGTGGCGCCATTTGCCAATGCGCGGCATTTTATTATTAAAACGTCAAAGATTGTTGCGACTTTCCGACTGATATATAAAAACAAAATAATGAGTTCAAGCGAATCCGATATTAATATGGAATCTAATCCACCTGATATTTTAAATGAGGCGCAAATTGCAGAAAACGGTCTCTTGCCGCCAAAATCGCGAGAGCGCTACTTAATTACCTATTTTACAATAATTTTATAGCATGGAAGACTCGAAGAAATACTCAATCATTCTCTGAAAATGTTTCGATGGCTTACTTCAATGAATTACGTGTGAAGTATAACCTTCCTCAATGTGGTCAATATATTCAATGTTAAAAACCACTCTAAAAACCAATAATGACATAGATTTAACAAAAAGTTTGTTTCATTACATAATTGTTATACTGTTTTCTCGCAAATGTGTTGAAAAACGTTGTATGATACACGTGCAGAAATTGGTATTTACAAACTCGTGACTATGGTAACCCCTCGACTTCGTCTCGGGCTTACATTCGTCTACTCGTTTGTAAAAACCAACTTACCGCACTAGTATGATAATAGTACATTTTGATACAAGTGCGGAAAGTTTGTTATTGCATTCGAGGCAGATTGAACACCCGAGCCGTATGGCGAGGGTGTTCATGGGGTCGAGAAATGCAATAACAAATTCCCACGTGTATCAAACGACGTTTTTCAATACACTTTCGAAGAAATTAACTAAAAACGTTATGTGTTTTTGTCAACAAATTTGATGAGACTATGATTTAATTTACTTTTTTTCCGCGGTTTGATTTCGCCAGGTTGAAAAAGAAGCAAAGGTATAAAGCCGCCAAACAGCCTCACAGGAAAAATATAAAATTTAAATATTTTTTAATTAAGAACACAAAAAAATGCTTACTTGTTCATAAAAGTAAATAATTGTTTAAAATAGTTACGTTTATTAGTAGTATTCTTTTTACAAACACAATTTAAATATTCAAAAAATATTTACGCTATAAAGACGCAGATCAAAATGGCGAGATTAAAAAAAAAACACGCCTGCTCTATAATAGTCAGTGGTGTTTTTTTTTTAATTTCATAAGTTTTAATCGAATTATCGCTGCTCTATGATTACAGCGTGCGGTAATAATATTACAGCACGCTGTATTCTTATTACCGCACGCGTGCGAAATATGATGCATGTCGAACCTAATCGTAGTGCAATAAGAGCTAGTTTTCGAGGAAGTGTATTGAAAATAACTATTACTCCTAAAGTATTTGTACATACATGTTATTATTGTGTTAAATTTTATTGGACAAATTAAATTTTGGTAAACAAATTTGCTTTTAAGCCTAAGGCAATTTTAGACAACGACTTATTATTATAATTAATGTACGAAAACAGTTAGGTACCATTTGCAAGGAATGAGTAAGACTATTGACATAGTATTATTAATATCTACTTGGTAAAAATATTTACACAGATTGTAGACGAAATTATTAATTTATTTTAAATTATTTATTGTAAATAAAAATGCACACGACTTAAAACTTACTGTATACTTGCCACGTGACTATGTCAACGAATTGCCCGTACTGAATCTATACTAATATTATAAAGCTGAAGAGTTTGTTTGTTTGTTTGTTTGTTTGTTTGTTTGTTTGAACGCGGTAAACTCAGGAACTGCTGGTTGGAATTGAAAAAATCTTTTTGTGTTGGATAGTCCATTTATCGAGGAAGGTTATAGGCTATATAACATCACGCTACTACCAATAGGAGCGGAGCATAAATGAGAAATGTTGCAAAAACGGGAAAAGATATTTCCTTTTTGAGAGCTTCCGCTGAGTGCGCTGCGAAAACGGTTTAAGTTACGCAAATATCATGTATGAAGGAATTGTTCCTCTTTAAAAGTTCTAAAAAAAAGTCCGCGACAGCATATATCTATCTTTTAACATTGACTTACTGTAACCTTTTTTTACTGATAAACTGTTAGTGCATGTTTACGTACGCGCGGCGCGGCGCGCGGCGCGGCCGGCGACGCGATCCGCACTAAATTCAAACGTATGGCGGTGTATGAGTGCGTTCACGGAGAAGCGAATTTATACGCGATTGCTTGAATTTGAGGCGGCGGCCGCGGCGGCGAACGCGGCGGCGGCCGCGGCGACGGACGCGGCGATGCACGCGGCGGTTTATTCTCGATGAAGCGATGCCCGCGACGGAACTTGGCCTTGAAAATTCGCGGCGGCCGCCGCCGCGGCCGCCGCGCCGCGTCTCTGTGTACACCGTCGTACATTGCCATACGTTTGTGTTTGCGCGAACGATGATATCTGCCGCTGCACGCATCGCCTGTCCGTGAACACAAAATTCGCTCGACGCGTCGCTCGACGCGTCGCCGGCCGCGCCGCACGCCGCGCCGCGCGTACGTAAACATGCACTTAGGTTATAAAGAATTATTTTTTGCGAAACTTATTAAACCCATATGGTATTAATCTATATCTAAATAAATGTGTTTGTTAGAACGGAAATTTAACATAGAATATTTGTGCTCTTTACTCTATATAGTTTAAACAAATATCTTAGAAGATATCGCAATGTAAAAATATCCGCGCGGCAAAATAATTCGCGCGTCGCAATCGCAATGTAGGTACGGGGGATTCAAATTCAAAATATTTACTGCATCATTATGTTTACAAGTACCTACAGAGTGTTATAGTATATTTTTAACAGTAAGAGATACCTATAGTAATTCACACTTTAATATAATCTAAGCTAATCTAAACCATCTAAACTATTTTAATAAAGAGGAAAGATAAGATTTTTTGTTTGTTACGATTTAGCTTAATTTATGTCGGATAGTCGATAAATCGAGAAAGGTTATAGCTATATTTATGTGACGCAGACGAAGTTGCGCGGGTCAGCTAGTTGAAAAATAAATGTAAAAAGCCATGAGACCAATCAAATATTTACGCAATTGTCATTTTGGTGAAAATAATTATTGCTCAAAAGGAATAAATGGAAGTCACTTTTAACAACACCAACAACATACCAATATCTTGTCCTATATTTATTTCTGATTCTGCTCATCGGTTGGCTTGCCGATGGCAAATTGATAATTTGCAAAGCAGAATAGTGTCTTTGCTCAGGCCAACAACATGGGCAACACAACAATCATTCACACATCACACAATCATTCTCAAAAAGCTTTACACTTTTACAACCACTTTCCACAGGGATGCCATGAGCATTCAGCAGGTTAATGGCACATACACTTCGTCATTTGCCCGAATTCGATTGCCTGTGGAACTAGGACAAACGACTATAGCGGTATGCTTCTTTTTGACCCTTTGCACATATGTATTTAAACTGGAATCCCTTTAATCCTCTGCATACTTACTATAACTATATTTATTCGAAATCCACTCAGGTTTAATCTTTCCGAATGTTAAAATACATTTTGGATCCGGAATTCAACCGGTTTTAATTTTTAATGAATAAATCTACATCCGACCGGGGAAATACATCTGGGACTTATAAAAGAAGAATTTTATCTGTAGATAGGTAAGCAAATCACAAACAAAATGTGGGAGTGGTCAAGATACAATAGTAAGATTTTACATGACATTATGTATGGCACCTGATATCTTAATGTTCTAACCACAATCCTTTATGTCAGCACTCTCATGCACACACCCGCCCCATAATTTACACCTATCTTATAAAAATATTTTCTAAAATTAAAAAAAAACTAAAGCAAATTATTCTCTTTCTTTATAATTATGAAAATGAAAATCTAGTAACCGGTGCCACATACGACGGGTACAAGGCGTTCGTTTCAGGAGGTTTCTTTTAGATAATAAAATTATAATTTCACCCTAACTTTGAGGAGGCGACCCGAGAAATTATTCAAACCTTTAGGAAATGACGAGTAGAGACAGACTGATAATATACAGTATATAGCTCTTTGTTAAATTGAAAGACAAAACTCAATGAATGAAGATTCTATAATTATGAGACTTTGGACCACAGCTATAGATAACGCAAGTATCACGATCCATATCAAAACAAAGCGTGCCCTTTTTTGACTACCGTCTATGACGTCAAGCACTATTTCGTTACTATATAAAAAAAAAGTAAAAAACTAAAACCCGAAGCTACGACAAAAAAAACGACGCTGAAAAAGTATGAAACAAGATTTACAGGATATAGAACAAAAAGAAAAGCCGTAGTTACACGTTATAGGTACCAACCTAAAAACTTTAATTTTTTTTACAAATGACTTTTTATCCGCTAGAGGGCGTGACTTTAAAGACCATTATTTTCGAAATGTACAAGTGACGCCCTTTCAAATAATCTATCTCTCTATCGTATCTATCTCCGTCTTTATTTTTTAACACTTACTTTTTGTCCGCTAGAGGGCGCCATATCGAGTTTTGTGACACGTCACGTAGCCTATGTTCAGCGGACAATTAAGACGGTTCTATCGATACCTCATATGTCGAGTTCCGATAAGTAGATTAGGAGCTATGAGGGAACAGATGAAGATACTCATACATACATACATAGCCAGTCAAAATCATAACCCTCCTTTGGCTTTGCCGTAGTCGGGTAAAAACAGACTTCGATTTTGTTCTTTAATTGCCTAGGCTTAAGTTCATCAGTTGCAATGGTGTAACGTTTTTAAAGACAAATTAGCTTGCTGTGACAGAAACCTAGTTAAGTTTCATAATGTATAATTAAAAAGCCACTCTTAATTTTACGACTATTTTAATCTTTAAAATATTTTAAATCATGATATTACAGTATATCTCCCAAAAACCAATTTAAAGCAGTTAAAAATCACTGAAAACATATTTATGGCTCCCTCAATAATAAATGACAGACGAACTGGAGGCCGGTCGAATCTGGCTTTCAGCTGAATTGGAAATGAATCGAATATTAATGAAGAGCTGGGAATAAACCAGAGTTTTGTGATTTTTTTTTTATTTTTTTATTTTTTATTATTCATTACACAGAATTACAAACAGTTTTTTATACACTTAAACATACCACACAAACCATCGTGGGTTTAACAGTAGTATGCCAGACACGGCAACTCGGTGCCACAACATTATTAATCAGTACATAATTATATAATATAGAATATGTATAAGTAGGTACTAAACAGACACTTCCTAGACTGCAACACAATCGAGGAAGTGCCTCTTCAGCACCTTTGAGCAATTGTTTACATTCAATTTGTTTCTTATAGCTAACGGTAACTCGTTCATAATATACGGGGAGCATGCATTCCCACGTCCTCGCTCCATAAACATTATTAGACCTAGGTATCCTAAATGTGGGCTGATATGCCAAACAACGCAAAGACTCAGGCCTCACGTATTTTTTAATATTATCCAAGTTGTGATAATTTTCTTTTAAAGCGAGTATACGTACCTTGTCAAAGACATTTACAACCTGACAGTAATTAAATAGACCCGTATCATGATCGTGGAATTTTTGTTTTATTTTTGTGGGTACAATAATTTTTAATATACGCAACTGTAACTTATAAATGTCCTCGACGTAAGTTTTGTATGTAAGTCCGTAGCTACTTAAGCCATAGTCAATCACTGAATCAGCCAGTGCCAAGTACAATGTTCTTAGTGTTTTATATGGAAGCTTATACTTAAGAATTGATAACTTTGACAACACAGATCTAAGCTTATTACATACATGATCAATGTGCGGCCGCCATTCGATCTTTCGTTTGTATTGTAGGTCATTCGATGTACGATAGTTCGGGAAAATGTGGGACGAAATTCGACTTGGTTCTGATATTTGTTTTATTATATAATAACTTTTCTCTAGTAAATATAATTTCATTTATTGTTTCCATAATTCATTAAAGAAGTACGGAAGAAGAACACATTCTGCACGAATCCAAATGAATTGGGATAAGGACAAAATAATGATGATATAAATGATTAATTTCAATACCTATCATATATTATGTATTGAAATCAATCATTCTCATTTACATTTGAATATTTCCATAAAAAATAATATTTTTAACAAACCGAGAAAATTAAATAGGTACTTAATAATTTAATTATTTTTAAATTTTTAATCTGGAACAGAGTCCGAGCTACCGGTAGTCATAGTTCTTGAGAGAGGAACTTCCCGAACTAATCTGAATAGTCCGAGTTGAATAAGATTATGTCTGGACCTAAAAAGTGACTATGACCTCTGAGTTTGGCTATTTCCTCTCAGACTAGTCAGGTACAAAACACCGGTAAAATCTAGAATAAAAAAAATAATGCGTAAAAGTGTTTTTCACAACCTATTTACAAATTAAACATCGTTTATCACAATAAGTCAACTCACATAATCATTTATTAATTCAGCTAAATGCGGCAAACTAATCCAACATTATAAATATGATAGAGCACTTTTTACTATCCAGTAAGATAAGGTACAACCAAAACGTATGCTTAAACAGATTTAAAATTAATCCATTATTTATCCAGAATCATTAAAACTACTAAAAAAATTACAACTGTAAAAAGAGTAAATTCTAACAGCCTTATTTATAGTGCCGACTCAAGTCCATTTTCGAACTTGGGTCGACGATCGTTGTCATAAATATATACAGGAGACATTGCTTGTAGGGAATGCAATCTTCTACGAGATCGATGAGTCGAGATCAGAAATTCGATCTCGGCGAGATCTCGGCATTTTCGAGATATCGAAAGGATTTTAAAATATATTGTGTTAATTAGATAACTGACACTGCTTAGTAGTTGTGATTATGATGCGAGTAAGATACAATAAGAATTATTTAAAAAAACTTAATTTTATAATTTTCACCGTTACCAACATCGTGAATACTTGGGAATAATTGGGATAGTTTACGTATGCAGTCCGACAGTGCAGCCAATCGCGATTATCAACAAAGAAAACCTGAATAGAGTGATTTTAGTATGTACCTAAACAGAACCCGTGTCACTTGACTGGCCTGTTGGTCTAGTGGTTAGTGACCCTAACTGCTATGCCGGAGGTCGTGGGTTCGATTCCCACCCAGGACAAATGTTTGTGTGATGAGCACGATCATTTGTTCTGTGTCTGGGTGTAATTTATCTATAATATGTATGTATTTAGAAATATATAAGTATGTTTATCAGTTGTCTAGTACCCATAACACAAGCTCTGCTTAGCTTGGGACTAGATGGCGTTGTGTGATAGTTGTGGAATATTATTATTATTATTACATAAGCTAATTGTTCACTGAACCCCAAAAACATGTGCAACGAACAGTCGCCGCTTGGTATATAAAGTTTGGAGAGATGATGTCGTAAGTCGTACGTACTGTCTCCATTCTTCACTTAAAAATGATTCGTATACTGGCCTTACTGAGCATCGTTGCCACCTCTGCATTGGGTAAGTAGAATTTTTCTAACCAATTTATTTCTTGAATTTGTACATTAAAAATATTGTCACAATCAGCCTAACTTTTTCCTAACTACATAATTTTGGGGTTGGCTTCTTACTAACCGCAATAATGAAGCATAATTATAACGTTTACATTAAAATATTGTAAAAGTTATTTTAAATGTGCTTCATAATGTTTTCGTTTTAAATATATTTTCATCATTTGTAATAGTAACCTTTCGCTAATTTGAAGTAACTATTAATTGTTTTTCGGAGTTATTATGGTGGTTCTTATTTCCCGTATATTTTTATATTAATAACCATATGTTGTGTGATGTAATTAATGACCATAGCTTTTGTTTCAGGATTTTATGCTCCCAATTTGAAAGGTCAGTAAAATTTTGTAGTGTATAATTTTGGTATCCTAGATTTCTAATGGGTGTAAAAGCATCCTTTACGAAGTCGAAAGCCACATTAGATCTTTGCGATATTTTTTTGGTTCTAGGCCATGCCTACTAAGTAAAAGGTTACTTTTAACCTTTTTTTTAATTTTTACTCCGGGAGGTTTTTTAAAATAATGTTGACCTCCGTACTATTCAATGCATGTGTATTTTATTAAGTCTTGCAGTAAAAAGTGATTTTTCATCTCCAAAAGCGTTTGTTTTATTTTTTATTTCAACGCTTGGTTGACGGCTTAGTGAAGTGTCCATTACAACTTCTATAATGATTGAAGATAATAAACCATCAGTCTTCTTATTTATTTATTTTACAATTTATGTACACACAGTAGACGGCACAGGAAATCAACATTAACATAATACTTGAGTACTTCTTCTTTGCAGTGAGATTCGATTTCACGTGTGTCGGAATCGGAACGGTAGCGTTCATCGAATTGCCACGAAATACCACTTCCGCTGCAGCATCAGGATGGATCCCGAAGATTAGGCCTGATTGCCGCGTTAGGCTTACATCACTTGAATTAATGTGTCCCGAAAATGATAATTCTGTTTGCCTTTTTTTCGATGATACTGGCTATGTAGCTGGATTGCAGATAGCAGTAAGTGTTTTTCGTTTTACTAAATAACATATCGCCTTTAATCACCGAAGTCTAGCCAGCAACTGACATAGCCGCCCGTAACTCCTTCCTACTTCTGTAAGAAGGCAGCATGTGGGTTTCTGGTATGAATATCATAAAAATATTGTTATAATAATTATTGTTTGACGGCACGGCTGGCGCAGTGGCTGAGCGATCGGACTGCTGCGTCGCGTGTCGCGGGTTCGAACCCGGCACGGAACAAGTATTTGTATGACCTACAGATAGTTGTTCCGTGTTCCTGGGTATATGTGAGTTTAAATGTTTGTAAAAGCACCCACGATACAGGCGAAATTCCTAGTGTGGGGCAACGTTCTTTTAGAAAAAAAAATTGTTGATACAGGGCTGTTTGGGAAAATAATTATAAAATGTTACCATGGTTAATTTTTTATAGCACACATTAGGAATGTCTCCTGTATCGTGGTTGCGTTTACAAACATTGAAACTCACATACACAAACAGTCAGACCCGGAACAACCAACTATAGGCGAAACATAATATGCAGATATTTTATTTCAGTTTGACAAGGATGCTATTTCCAACGCAGAGTACGATTGGACGGTCCAAGGATTCACATTGTGGACTACTACCCTGAATGACACCACAAAAGAATATTATACCGTCCAGCAATACTACGTTTCCAATGGTACGTAAAACGGCATAGGTACAACTGTTAGAACAGCTGGCAACCCAATATCGATGACTAAAAAAAGAAATACAATAAAAGCAGACATTGTTAATTTGAGGTACAAATATAAGTATAAATTTATTTATTTATTCATTGATTAGCACATACATTTGTTGTAACAGGTAAGACCCAAGCTAACAAAAGCTATAGTCATACATCTTCTATCTATCTATATAAATAAAGAGAGAAGTCCTGACTGACTGACTGACTGACTGACTCATCAACGCCCTGCCCAAACCCTTGGACCTAGAGAGCTGAAATTTTGCACAGAGGTTTCCTTCATAATGTAGACAAGGAATAAGGAAGGATTTTTTGAAATTCAACCCCTAAGGGAGTTAAATAGGGGATGAAAGTTTGTATGAAAAATCGTCATTTTCACGCGGGCGAAGCTGCTGGCAAAAGCTAGTTGTTAATAGTTCAGTCCCAAGTAACGGGTCTGGGTTAGAAGTACAAGTTACACAGTGGACAACATACTTAGTGTCACCCTCTGGAATTCCGCCAAAGAACAAGTAAATATGTCCAAACGCCGAGACACACTATTTAGTGTTCTCATTGCACGAATCACAGGCGCAAACTTTAATAAGTTTGTACGCGTTGCCAGAACTCTAAACAGCCCCTCCCTCAGCCCCAACCGTAGCCTCCTGTCTGGAACGAGTAACGCCAACGATTCCAATATTTA
Organism: Diarsia mendica; assembly: GCA_949316265.1. Lineage (NCBI taxonomy): Eukaryota > Metazoa > Arthropoda > Insecta > Lepidoptera > Noctuidae > Diarsia > Diarsia mendica. The sequence goes on along the minus strand of OX438900.1, from coordinate 19,005,509 downwards.
CGGGTTATTTAGCATACCACGAAAAACCATAGAAACATATTATTTTGCGAGCGCTAGGTTGCGCCTTACTTCCAACTTATAGTACCCAACCATCCCTATAACAAAGAGAGTTAGAGAGAGGATACATAAGTAGGTAGAAAGGGTAGACCCCAAACTGCCTCAAGTATAGGTATCGGGTAAACTTATTCTGCATTTTTTCCAGCATCTGAGAATACTTCACCTGGATTCCAGATCAGGGATGTTGCGAATATTCGAATCCGCATCCGCAAATGCGGAGCTTCCGCATAGATTTGAACATCCGCATCCGCATTCGCATCCGCATTAATCAATGCGGATGTTCATGCGGATGCGAATGTCATACAAGTTGCGGCGAAAAAGAAACTGGGCGTGGGCGGCCGGCGAATGGCGCGTGCCGTTTCGCATGTGACAAATGGCAATGACCAATGGGAGCGAAGAAATTGATGACAAGATCCGATGCGTTTGTTGTGGTGCATCATTTGTTTCTTGTAAATAAATCATTACGTGTTTGTTTGCGTATAGATTGATATTTCGAGTGTTGTCGTGAGTTGTGGTTGTGATACAGTGATCATTGTGTGTAAATAATTGTTTATGGGAAAACTTTATATTAGTTACACTAATCTAAGACTACTTTAGTCCTAAGCTCAGCTTATTTCAATCGCCAGGTCAATTCCATTATGTTACACCGATAATACGTTTTATTGTAGGTATAGTTTATTATTATTAGAACAAAATTATTTATTTTTCAGCGTGGTTCCCGATATTGATAGATTACCTAACTGGTTTAAAGAAAAATTTAATTGACAATGTCACCACCGACACAAAGTACCTAATCTAGGGAATGTTCTAATAATTCTTCATTCATATAGGTACCTAGGTACTTACTTTTTTTTTGCATTATTTTTTTACTTCATATATACATATAATATCTAAGGTAAACATTCGCATCCGCATCCGCATCCGCGGATGTGAGCCTTCAAAACTCCGCATCCGCATCCGCATCCGCGGATGTCAAAAAATCGGCATCCGCAACATCCCTGTTCCAGATGATAGCACTAGTTTCCAAGTTGCTTCTAACCAACGCATTGTAAAGTGCTTTCACTGCTGTCTTAATAGTGAAGTCACGGGTTTCACGCATGACGAAACCAAGATTTTTAAATGCTTTTTTGCACACCTGCACTACATGAGCACGAAACGAAAGATCCCCAGTGAAAGTAACCCCGAGATCTCGTACTGACTCCACCCGTGATATAACCTGACCGCCCATGCAATAGTCCTGACGTCGGGGCACAACGGCCCGCGTGAATGACATTACACTACACTTCGTCACATTGAAGTGTAATAGTACATTATGGTACAAGTGTATAACGTTGGTGATTACCGCAGAGGCGCCATTGAGACCCGAGCCGTCAGGTGAGGGTCTTAAGAAAGCCGAGGACGGTAATCATCAATACACACGTGTATCATACGACGTTTTTCAACACACTTGTGAAGAAAATAATACTAAAAAGTCATCTTCAACAGTTGAAACAAGTTCTGTTTTTTTTTCACAATAGCGGAAAAAATTAATGCGCGCGCATCTACAGTTCTACCAACTTCAACAGTTAAAACAAGTTCAGTTTTTTTTTTCACAATAGCGGGAAAAATTTATGCGCGCGCATCTACAGTTCTACCAAGTTATCTATGCAGGCGGGAAAACACGGAACTAAAATAAATGTACTAAGTATGACGTAGCGATGCATTTTTTCTTGACCAGTGGCGCCACTACTGTAACAATGACGATCGGCCATAGACTAAAATAATGTGGTTTCACTATTTTTGACTTTTCGCGGATAATAGAGTTTTAGCCACGGACAAAATGGGTATTTTTTTTTTCTCTTTATTACAGAGAAAACAAAAGTTATATTATTTGAGTGAAAGATTCATTTATTAAAAACGTATAAGTTGAAATTATCTATTTAAATTCAAAGTTGCATGAAATGGGGAAGCACTAGGTACATTAATTTATTTTTAATATTGAACACGATCTTTTTTGTTACTTTTTTTAAAACATAGCAACTCAACCAATAAAATTTAAAAAAAAACCCATAACTCACTAGTGAATAATAGCAATGAAAAAGTCACAGTTTGATTATAGGTGTCATTACGTGCCTAATTGCGGTGAAATTATAGCCACTTTATGAGCAAGTGTGTTGAAAAGCCAATTTATTCACTTCACTCCAAGCTACCGGGTGGTAGCGTGGAGTGAGACATTGAACGGGTGATCAATGTCTCGCTGGAGCATTTCGCAGTGTGACTCGTTCGTGATTCGCAAGAACAGCTTGAGATCAACAGCAAATAACAGACAGATCATTAATCATAATTATGAATTCTAACGGTCCTAAATTCGTCCCCTGACTTACCCCCGTAAGGGTGAATGATACGAGTCCGAGGTGTAACCTGCGTATTCTACCATTTGTTTGCGGTTACCCAAGTAGCTAGCAAAGAACTCTAGGAGGGCTGATATATTCATGGACTATATTTAAACAAATTACCGATTCTTTGACAGAGAAATAGGCCAGCCCTCTGGTCACGATAAGGGTTGGCCAATATTTATAATAGGTGGCACTGGGACACCATGGGCACTAATACTAAAACCAACTAAGCTATCTTATTCCAGAAACCTTGGCAAAGGATCCAGCCACTCGCATAGCCGCTCGCAATTCTTCCCTACTCCTGCAAGAAAGCAGCTTATGGGTTTCTGGGATCAATGGTGAACTGTTTGAAATATCGACAACCGCTAGTGATATCACAGGTGCCGATAGTATCTACACCAAACAGCAGTGTATTCAGAGAATGGGTAAGCTTCCTAGTTATTTTTTTAACTTTTAGAACAACACAAAAACACAGTCTGTAAACTGCAACGATACAATGTGTAACTATCACTGGTTTCTTCCAAGACATTTTTTTTTTTTTATGGACTTCGTCGAGCTTCATTGTCTCGAAGTTTTTTTATGGCCGCCATCGTTGATTTTGGCTTGTAAGAGTTGCAGTGGTATTATGTGTGACGGGAGTGTCCTGCAAAAATCACTTGTTTTAGGAAAATGCTCCGGTGAGGGAGCGAGAAGTGTGGAAGAAGAGGACATGGTGCGTCGATTCAAATAAATTGCGATGGAGACAGGAGAATGATGACGATAATATTTTGACTTATTCCTCCTCGTTACTATTATCCTTTTTTTTTTTTTTGGTGGGTGGAAAATCATCGAATGACCCCCTCCGCTCTTGGGCAGAGCGAAGGGGAGTGTCAGACTTCTACTGGCTAAAAACCGAACCCATGTTCCTTCTTTGCCCTTGCGCCGAGGCCACGTCATCTAGTACAAAAATCCGCGGTCCCGACGGGCGTTACTATTATCCTTTATCACAGTAGAACACCACTTTGCTTTTGCTTTTCTCTTGTGGGGTGGGAAATCATCAAATGACTCCTCCCGCTCTGGGCGGAGTGGTAGGGAGTGTCAGACTTCTGAACTACTGAATAAAAACCACTCATGTTCCTTCTTAGCCCTTGTGTCGAGGCCGCGGTATCTCTTTCGAACAACCCGCAGCCCCGACGGGACCTGCTGCCCCGACGGGTGTTTTTGCCTTCAGCTCTAGGAAAATATTGTATGAGTTTACTTCTAATTAAGTTGCATGAATTCAGGATATCACTACTACTACAATATAACCACTAGCAGCGATTGCGAAGATGAACACATGTTCCCGTGGTTTCCTCTCATCTACAACGATCAGCTCATCGGGTTAGGCTTCAACCTCTTTGCACAATACGTCGAGAGCGGATCCACGAATTGGTTTGAGTACTCGGGCGAGACCGCCATGCGGGTAAGGTTATTTTTCTTCATAATAATCATCATCATCAGCCTATAGGTAATGTTCCCACTGCAGGGACTCAGGCCTCCTCTCTAGGAGAGGCATGGACTATAATAAACCACCCGGGTCCAGTTTGGGTTGGTGCGTCATGCCGGTTTCCTCACAATTTTCTTCACCGTTTTGAGAGTAGTGGCGATGAAATAAATTACTGACTGGGTTCAAACCTACGACTTACTGTTCGTAAGTCGAGGCCGCCACCACTGGGCGACCACTGCTCATTTTTAGATATTTCTTCCTAATTACAAAAAAATGCCATTTCCGAAACTTCTTGAGCTCATTATGTGACCATATTAAGGCGTCTGTACAGGTGTAGGGACACACTTTGGGCACTCCAGCATTTAGGTCAAGTCTGGTTGCGAACATCGCATTGACAATGTAATTATGTGGAAGGGATCCCCCTGCCAGATAAGGGATTGGCTGAATTAAAGCCGTGTTTTTAATCTAATGCATTATCTTTTTTTTTCAAATGTTTTCTTTGCAGTACACAGTTCCCAACGGTCCTGAATGCTTGTACGAGTTGGCTGGACGAACCGGACAAGTATCTTTGCATTCTTACTTCATAGAAAACCCTTATGACGTAGTTTGTATGGCGTGATAGGTACTTTTGTCGTCACGATTAGATTGTGACTTTGTTTGTATTGTGTTATGTCATTAAAATGTTATCTACTTATTAAATAATTTAACAATAAATGTACCTAAATGTGTTATTAATAACACAATCCTCAAATCACAAATTAACAGCCAGACCCGAAGCAACTACCTATAGCATAAAAATATTTGTTCCTTGCTCGAATCAAACCCGGACACGCAGAGAAGCAGCCAATCGTTCAGCCACTGGGCCAACGATGTCGTATTGTCAGTCATTGATATGAGAAGAATCCCCTACCCTACCTTCATCCTTTGATGGCATCATGGAACAAATAAATCAAATATTGATGATACGATGTATTCTCACAAAACACTGATCTAGCGATATTTTTTTGGCAAATATTTTGCTAACAAATAAAAAAAAACGTGATTTGGGTACATTATAATATATTAAACTTATCTACATTGTGACGTATTTATTCATGGGGTGACGTCAAATAATCTCTGTTAAGGGAAAGTATCGTGTTATAGCATTTATTTAGTCAGACAGACAGCTATTTCCTAGTAGGTACAGTAAGTTTGTCTGCTTTTGAAGCAAACTCAAATGGTGGCATGACGTTAGTATTGTTCATTCGTTCCTCAAACAATTACATTTTTTTTCAGTTTTTAGTCGTATGGCTGATTTTTATTTCGGGTCAGATTAATTCTTTATTTGTTGACAAACAAACAAACAATTATTAGGTTAACCTGTAGCGTTTCGAACTAACCAATCACTGTTGGGCAAACCGATGATTGAACTAACAGTCAAATCGGATTTGTGCCTCAATTGCTGATTGCAGACGAAAATGCTCGCACATTTTGTGTTGATTGCAGACTCTACTTATGTTATGTTGTACAGAACTGTTGTTTGATAGTATTAGGCATCTGTGTAAAGAAAGAAAGGACAAAACTATGCTGAAATAGTTTTACCATTTCTTTATTTCTTTGATTAATTTACTAGACCAATATTTACTGGGATACCTACATTAATAACTAATTAAAATAGTAAATGACGGGCAGGATAGAAAATACATTGCAATCTAAAGGGCTTTCAAAATATAATGTTAGGTACTTACCTATGTGTCGTGCTATTGTTTTATTTTAATCTTAATTTAAAAGTATGACCTTAATAAAAGTAAATTAGGTAAATGCAGTTAGTACTTTGTTAGTTTATTGCTTTAAATTAAGTTTCTCTAAACGTAATAAAACTTTACTGCGCACTGTATAGTACATAATTATTATATTGTACATTTGCACATGCGAAGAATTTTCTCATTAGCATTTTTGTGACGACATGAATAATTATTATTTTAGACCTATTTTTTTAAAAGTTTTTTTTATATTATTTTTTCAATGCTTAACTTTTCAGTAACAGTCGAAAATAAGGGCACCCTTTTGCCAAAATAAAATCCTTCAAGGAAAAAATCATTAATCGCTGTCAACTTATATGAATACCGTGAATGTAAATGGGACTACCAGACTCTGTGGTTGGTACACACGGCTACACATCAAGCTATACAAAACCAGTTAATCTTGGCCTCACTTTTCTAGATCTTTTCGCACAATGAACGATCAGATTATACTGGTTTTGTATAGCTTGATGCTTAGCCGTGTGTACTACTTGCAACTGAGTAATTCGATCCTGATAGAGAAGAAAAACTCAATCATACTTTACCTGATCTCGGAATCCAACCCACTACCTTATGGTCAGTAATCACGCTGGCAACCTCTAAGCAACAAGTTGCTTAAGAATATTATGTTTTCATTTTTATATTGCTTTTGCCTTGGCAATATATAATATTTTTTACTAAAGGTATATACCCAAGTATTTCAAGGCACGTTGACACGTCAATTATTACAGAAGCCATATCATTTCTGTTTTTCAGCAAATATCTTTTTATAACCATTGTAATGTCGCCCCGTCTTAGAATAGTTCCCTTTCTCATAAAGTGGGTGTTTCAAAGGTGGCACTAAAATGGAAATAGACAATGACGTCAAAGTTCCAATAATGTTCCAACACCATTCGTTATAATCTTGACGTGTGCCCACTCACACCACATCATATACATCGTTATTGCTATACAACCTAAGGTTGAATGTCACTTGCCTGTCATAATACGACAAGATCTTGATGTATTACAGGTTGGAAGAGACAACGACACGAAGACGGTTACTACGTATTACCTATTTCATGATTAAGAGCCCATTTTGTTTTTGGAGTGTGGGGAATCGTCAAATGAATCCTGCCGATCTGAGCCGATCGGAAGGGAGTGTCAGACTTCTACTGACTAAAAACCACCTATTTTCCTTCTTAGCTCTTTGTGTCCGGGCCCGCGTTTTCTATTTCAAACAACCCGCAATTCTCTGTTAAATACTAAAGTGATCCAACGCTATAGCTCAGAAACCTAAGCTAAATTGCTCGAAGATGAGTTATTATTGCTCTCAGGTAAGCCATTACGAGCAAGGCACTAGGCATTTTAATTAGTCGCATACTCCTCGCCTTCACCTCACGGAGGTGCAATATTGATCCGGGTCGTTGACCTCGCTGAGTACACTCTTGGCCTGGGAAAATGTAGGGAGACAAGCAGGAAAGATGAAAAGATTATAATATGGGATAAATATTATGGTTTCTGGGTTTTGCGTTGAATGATTTGTCCGTATCATTTTTCAACAGGGACTTTGTACCTATGTATAAGAAGGGAAGTTTTTACAAATATTTCATAGAGTAAGCTTAGCAGAGTTTATAAGGGTGTAGCGGCACTACAAAAAGTACTATAGCAACATAGAATAACAAGTACTACAGTGCCATCTATGAGAAAAATGAAGAACTAACAAGAAAATCCAGAATCGCGCAAAGTTATCCGCGACCTAAGAGTACCTAACTAGAAAAACTCGTCAACAACCGTCGAGCAGTAGCCTATCAAACCCGGTCGGAGGATCCTCCCAATTTAATTTATAGGAGATGAAGACATTTACAACCTGTTCTTCATACTGTAAAAGCGAAGTAGGGATCGGGGGTTTTTGTTAATTGGAGTCCGATAAAACCTTCCGTTTCCCCAGATCCGTCGTATTCATGAGGATTGCCCCACAATCAAACAGAATACTTCACCTTAATTAATTTCACATTCATTTGAGTAGCTTCAAAGTTTTGTAACACATAATATTGGCATTTTTTTTCTACTCTTCGTGGTATTCCTCTGCTGGGCAAACACCTCCCCGTTCTCCTTCCATACCTCTCTATCCTGTGCGATCTCTGGTCATAGAAAAATAATTTCCAAGATGGAGCAAGATATATGGAAGTAGGCTAACGACAAGACATAAAAAAACAGTTGTGGATACAAACACGGTGACTCGGTTTTTCGGATGCCAAGTGACGCTATGGGTGTAATACTATGGGGTGCAGGAAATGGGGTGGGTAATAGTGACGCGAAGAAGGCACGGATTTAGATATTTTTTATATTTCTGTTCACTCTTTGTGTGTATGCATCTTCTTCTTAGCGTGTCGATGCCAATAAATTCAAATTGAGTTGGCTCAAAATTTGGTGACTATTTGGCACGTTTAGTAGCCTCCATCAGCTCCTGTTAATGTGCAAATAACAAAACAGACATTAGTGTAAAAATACTGACTGTCCACCATGGATCTTGCAAGATAGTCTACATAGAGTGGTAACATGAACATTGAACACATAGAGTACCTTATTAGTAGGTATATTATAGTCTTTGATTGAACACGTCTTAGTCAAACCTCAGCCTCAGCCTCTGCCTTATTTAAATCTAGAACTAATCTATTTTTTATCTAATTTTATTCTATATTCTATTTCATTATATGTTGCTTTGGTATAATTGTAAAATCTCATTAGCAAAATATACCACCACTGCAACAGCTCATATCATTTCATAAATAAATCCAACCATTATTATGAACCATTTCACATGACTGACTCCAGGTTACACAAAGAGCCACGCGGTAAAGGTTTTTCCAGGAGTGTGGGCAGCAGCGACCATCTGTGAACTAAACACATCATATTGACGCCCATGACCAACCCCTTCTGCCAAGCGTGGGATAACCGCACGACGACGACGGGGTAGAACTTATAATGTGCTGTTAGAGTCATGCTACATGAATATAATAAATGCAGTAACTGTTTTTGACTGCTTTTTTACCATTTTAAGCCTGACTGAAAGGATTTCGATGAATTTTCTCACACGGATAGGTAAAGCCGAAGACGCCGTATATATTTTAAGTATTTACCTACCTAAGTAGGTGAGTAACCTCAAATCCTAACTCAAATTATTGTCTTGTAATTTCATATCACAAGTTATCATTACTTAAGTTTAATATTTAATATGATTTGGCAGAATTTCCCATCAAGGCTCAAGCCCGACTATTAGGTATATTTAACTATAAATTATTATTATTGAAATGACCTAAAACGCCTAACCGAAATCTTACAGCCAACACGACGTTTATAGTTTTGTAGCTCTTCATCTGCCGTTTTAACTAAACAATACTAAATTTATATTAAAATTATATAGGTACTTAGATAGCACCTGTATTTTTGTCATCTGTTTGACAAACACTAACACGTTTGCTTTAAAATAATACACAACTAAGTTTAGAGAGAGCGGCCATGTTGAAAAAACGTATGGGCATCCATCCGTATACACAATTCACCCCAGCGGCGGCGGCGGCGGCACTGCAGGCCAGTATATGAAGACCTGCCTCAGCTCCCGGACAATGAACGAAATTGGTGGTGGTAGGAAGAAAATTGCTAGCGTCATGGCTCTTGTTATAGTGGGTGCATTTGCTTTTATTCGTTTGTGCCACCTTTGTTGACACTGCTCTTTGGCTCACTGCTGGCTCACTGCAGAGCCAGACGATTATGATTTTTCTAGTAGTGATGTATTCTATTAGAAACAACTTCATTTTTTAAAGAAAACAAGTGAATTGAATAATCTAAGTTTTATAAAAATAACCCAAAAAGATTTTCCCGTACCGGGAATCGAACCCGAGCCTCCTGGGTGAAAGCCAGGTATCCTAGCCACTAGACCATACGGGATACTGACTGTGTTGTCAAAATTATAGTTTGTGTGTTGTGAGTGTCACAATTCTTTTATATTTTCAATATTAAAATTTCCATTATAATCGTAATTTTAGTAATGCTTTAACAATAATCTTTTTTATCATTTTTCAAAACTTGTATGTATACGAAGCTATACTATCATTGTATCTGTATGTGAATACCTAGCACGGCTGTTGAACAATAACTGTGCAACTGATTTCCATGATTTTATAATCAATATTTTATCCTAGCGTAATTTAGACAAAGCTTTTCAAATCTCATTGTGTACTAACATCTCGAAATTATTAAGAAATATTAATGCGGATGATGTTTGTGTCGCCATCTATGTATCTTTGGTGGAACCTCGTTGTAAAGCAACGTTCGAGCGCTGTTTTACGACGAGCGTGCTCATTGTCAATGAAAAGTTCTTGATTCAGTTACTAGATGTCGCTAGTAAGCGAATGATGATGTCGCTAAGTGCCAAAAAGTTAACTAGTGTATCTCACAGAGGGCGCTGCTCTCACACATTTTTAATAACTTCTGTGAGGCTAGTATTTTTTTTTATATTTTAGTTTCTTAGATTTACGAAAGTTTTTCTAAGAAATGAGTTCTCGGGAATTTCATTGAAAAGCCTTGATAATGCAATAATAACTGATATTGTTAGATTTACAATATAGACATACTTAGATATAAAAAAGTTGATAGTTGGCAGATTCGTCTCAAAATTAAGTTGTTTTAGTCTTTCTTGCTTATCTTTCAGAACTTTATTATATTTTATGTATGTATATATGTAATTATGTATGTATTTATTCTTATTTTTTTAGGTATAGGTATAGGTATATATCTAATTATTTTCTAACATGTTTTTCTGTTTTGCACCTACTGTGTATTGTCTCTGCATCACCCTAAGGCCTCTGCCTCGAATTCTGCGGGTAGCGGGGCGGCGGCGGCGGCGGCGCGGGAGCGGCAGGATCTTAAGCGTAAAATCAAATGGACCGGTTCTCGAAAACAGCGGCGCGGGGGCGGGCAACGAGCGGTGCACTCCAGTCAAGCCGCGCCGCCCCGCTGCCCGCAAATTTCGTGGCAGAGGCCTAAGGTAGACTGGTAGAAAATGCCCAAGGCATTAAGTCCGCCTTTGTTCGTTTTGTCGTGCATAAAGTTTTAATAAATAAATAAATAGCAAGAAGTTTTAATATAAACACATTTATATAAATATGAATATCTCTTTATTTGTAACAATAAACTCTAGACAGGAGGTATTTATCACTTAATTTTTATCTATTTACTAGTTTGCCACGTACATACATAGGAAGAATGGTAACATTGAATCTATTACAGATACTAGAGTTAGGATTTCTAAAGAAATAGGCTCTGTAGATTCTAATTAACAATACTTAAAAGCGGTATAAGACAGCATTCATGTTTAAACCTTACAAGTTGTAAGATAGTTTATAATATTTTAATACTGAAGGAATACTGACACCGAAATGGAATGGGAATTTTTAAGTAGGTAGGTAGACACGACTAGGAATGACTAGAATAAGTTTAGGTACATCGTTAGACTCGTAGAAATGTATCAAAATCAGTCAAATATATTTTTTATCTTTCATAAAAACTTTAACTTAGTACAAGGACTTTTGTTCTGAGTTTTCCATAAAAGAAGTTCAAAAATTATATTTGATGGGTTAAGGAAAGATATATATTTTATAACTGGTATCTTTAAATGGAGCTACGTAACAGTTTATAAAAATAATTTTAGGATTGTCCAACGAATATAATTCAACCATAACTGTATTAAAATTGTCTCAAGCTACTAACAGATCGTATAATCCATTAAAATACATTATTATTATTACAACATGGATGTTATTTTAAATCTCTGACTAGAAATATATCACGTTAAGCGTTAATTTGAATAAAGTTTGACTATAATCTATATGGATGACATGTTTGTTAAATGGAGCCAGCCAGAAGATGGTGATTGACCTAAGCTTAAGTAAACTACTGCATAGAGATGTGGTTATAAGTTATAGTGGTTGTATTGTGGTCCACCTCAGTGCAGTATTCGGGTGGTTATGCTAAATGTTTAGTTGGCATCTCGTCGCCTCCTTCCGGGTCCTCCGGCGTAGTTGGCTGCTGCGATTCCCATAAGATGCTTGGCTTGAAGGGCACCGGAGTATCCACGGCTGAGTCCCAGGTCGAGGGCTCGCTTCTCGCTAGAAATAGAGAAATAATGGTTAATTATGGTTATGAGGTGGTTGAGGGTGAAGCATATCTAGAAGCAAATCAGTTCGAAGTTGGCAGCAAAATTAAAATAAGAATTTCAAAGCGCATTACATTAATATGAAGTAGGTAGTAGGTACCTACTAATAAAAAATTCGAAATCCATCTGACTAAATAATGCCGCAGGGCAGCCAATTTTAAACACGTCTTGCTTTATACAATCAAAAAGTAGATAATTATAGTGTTAAAGTCAAGAGAGACAAAAGTATGCCTCTAACAATAATTCAATTTTATAAATCGTAGCCACTAAAGCATTTTATTCAACGCGCACAGTTTCGACGCGAGCCCCGTGAGCATCGTGAGGGACGTAAAAATGCTGACTTCAATGTAAACGTGGACAGGGATGCTAATGTGAATGCCTCCCCTGAAACATTGTAAATTGTTGCGCGGGAAGCGCTTGAAACATTTTTATGTAGGCCTGAACAAATGCTTGCAACTAATTGTAGGCCATTTTTTCAATGCTCGTTCGTCGTTCTCTTTGTCATTGAGTCTATATTAATTTGAAGCTCGATTCGATGGTTATTTGTTTATATCGGTCCTTTTTCACTTCGATTGGAAATTTCAGATTGTGTATATGTTTCCATTGAAGAGAAACAAACCAATATTTTATTCACGGCAAGTGGCAACTACAAACAATCCGTGATCGATGCATAATAAGTATTAAAACACTCTAATACAATACAAACATTCTAATACAGGTTTGGGGTTTTGAAATATCTTGAGTAGGATCAAGATATTTCAAAACATGGTAAGCCAGATATCCGAGGGTATATAACAAGAACTACGGGGACCTACCAACCTTCAAATCAGGGTATCTAGGGAATAATGCCATATTACTGTTGTTAGAAACAAGGGCAATGATCTTACTATATTGCCTTTGTTTGGGGACGGTAAATAGTATCACAAGAAAAAATAATAAAGTAAATTTGAGATATAAAAATGTTCCTTGTTAATCATTCTTTAAGTATTCTAAAAGTATGGACATTATTAAAAGTATGGTCTGACCTCAGGTCTGACTGACATTTGCTGAATCTGATAAAAATACCCATTACAAAAGTTACCCATTTAATATGGCAGACGGTACTTAGATCTACATAATATCAACGAAAATGAGAAGTATATTCAGGAGAGAGTTTTGTAATAAGAGAAAACTGTACAACTCCAGACCAGGCGCAATAATCCTTGATGTAATAAAGCTAATACTACGTATAATCAAGCTATGGAGACGCTAGCAGGTACAGCAGCTAATATAATAAAGCTAAAAGATTAACTTGTTGATTAAGTAAAAACTGAAGCATTAGGAATTTTCGTAATACAAGCCAAACAGACTTCATGCATAAAACTCATTTAACTGTAATTACATTTATAACAACTAAAAACAAAAAGTAATTATAGAAAAATAGGAACTTTGCACAATGATATAAGGTAACCTAAGTACGACATACAGACGTACCTAGTAATGACATCTTTGTAGCTGCAATGAGATAATAACAGATATTACACATGTATAAAATTATAAATTAAATTTTGGTGATGTTAAAATTACCATAATCAATTAGTTTTGTTATACAACTGAATTCATTAACTTTAATGGAAAAACATAAAGAGAATTACTGATTTCATCGCGTAATGTGAAAAGATCCAAGAGAATATTTTCACGTGACCAGAGGGCTGGACTATTTTTTGGCCAAAGAATAAGTATTGCTATCCAATGTGGCAATGCTTCTAGCCTTTTTTCTATTGACAGGGATGAGGACGGATTTTTTGACGCCCTTTAAATCTTTTCCCCTGTTGATATTTGTATTATTTGAGATCCCTAAATTGTATGAATCTTCAATTAATTTCATAATATTTATGATTTGTCCGTAAATAACTAAGTGCACGGGTTTAAAACTTTAAAGAACTAGTAGTTTATTGATCAACTACTATTGAAACGTATAAAATAAGTGAATGGAAAGAATTGTGTTTCACAATAGGAATGTCGAAATTTTAAAAACACACCAATTAAAAAACATGCAGAACATTATATAGATTCGATAAAACATGTTACAATGAGATGTTGAGTCATGAAATCAGTGCGTTCAATTTATCAACACTATAATTTGGTTGATTTTGGAAACGATTGATTTTTTTTTGCGAATCCAAAACATGAAACACACAAACAGTGGAAATTATGTTTTTCCTACTCCTCTGCTATTCATTTCTAATTAATGTCGTTACGGGATCCAAGACCGTTAAAATTGTTTCTCTGGGACTTCGTCGAGCTTCATTGTCTCGGAGCTTTTCTGGTGGCTACCACTGTTGATTCTGGCTTTCGGGAGTTGTAGTGGTTTGGGAATAATGTGGCGGGCTTGTCCCGATATAATAAAATCCAAATCACAACATTATGGTTTCATTACCACACTGTGACAAAATTTGTCTTGTCGGGTCGATATTAAATGCTCCTGTATTTCGATACGATAGTCTTAAAACAAACTGGTCTGGTATCATCTGCCTTCTGTGACTATGACGAATTGGTTTGCTTTGTCTTATTATAATTGGGTTTTGTAAATTATGATTAATGATGAATGATAATGCTTTTATCAACGTACTTTTCCATTTTGCGTTCCATTGCGATGAGGTTGCTGAGGCGACCAATCATGTTCATGACTTCTTCAGGTTCGTATTGGGTTTCATCGCGGAAGTAGTTATTTGGACTGAAAACGTTAAAACATTTTATATTAGATTCGAGAACTTTGCTTGAAGATGCTATTGTTCTTATAGTTCTTTATAATCGACCCAAACGTGGCGAACCCTGAAAAGTTGTAAAGTATTATGAGGCTTTGTTCATTATTTAATAGATTAAAACAATCATTATTAATTCTGTCAAACTAAGCGGTAATAATATCACTAATAACATAACATCACGCCTGTAATCCCCAAAAAGTTAGGCAGAGGTATACCTAATATTACACCCACTTTTCGCCAGTTATGTTAAGTCTCACGTTATAGGGGCGAGCCTATTGCCATCAACTGGGCACTATGTATTACGTAATTCTAGATTCTAATTATTTAATGACATCAGGTTCACTGAGTCTTTTAAGACAGTAAGACCATTTGATAAGCTTGATTCTACTATTTCAGGCGATACACCAGTCATTTATCAAAGAGATTTTGAACTGTAAATTATACCACTACCTGGGGTAAGCAGAGGCGGGCACGATGAGGAGTAGGGCGAAGAGCACGCAGCTCGCTAGCAGGCAGGTCACACGCACCATCCTGGAACAAAGGAAAATTATCTTTATTATTATGAGTAGAGAATAGTAAGTACAAAAGTCGCCTTGAAACTGAATGCGAAATATACGTTGTGTTAGCACAGTTGATTAATTAAAATCTGCTAAGTGATATCATTTGTGTGATGGACAATACACAGCCTAATCAACTAAGTCTAGAAGCAAGAAATCTTACACGTCCAATGTATCAAGTAATATTTCTAGCTTCCGTATTGTGGAATTATTTTCTGACTATACATCCTTATTCTCAGTACCATAATTATGGTCCCTATTATCTTCCAATGTTTATGTTGCGGTATTTATCATCTTTTATCTGCAGAAAACGTAGAAAACAGTATAATAGAAGAAGACTCAGGTGTTATAAATAATGTTGAAATAAATTCAAGAGAAGAAAACGATGCTTTGTTTTTTTTTCCACGCACCTATCGTTATCGTTAAAGAAAATATAAGAAAGAAAAGAAGATACCAACACAATACCATTATTAAATACCCTAAACAAACCTATCAATAAGCCGAATGTCCAAAAGTAAAATAAAAACGGAAGTTCCTTTAACGAATCAACGTCAATATTGACAAGAATTCTATTAAAAACGGAACATTTCAATTTTACGGTAGAGTGTCAAAACCCATCGCAATTCTTTGAGTTAAAATTTTCTTGATAGGTGCTGATGGTTTGAATTTGGTAAGAGCAAAATGTAACAACTGGAAAAGTAGAATATAACATTACAATGCTCTTAAAGAGTCAGCTTCAGAACTTTAATGAGTGTTGATATAAGTATACCTACCTATTCATATTTCTTTAGTTGTTCACAAATAAACCTACTTATTATTTAACAATGCTTTAAAATAAATTACGACTAGCTCCAAGTTTACTGGAGTAATACAGTTTAATTAGATTATCGTGTGGATAATAAATTAAACCAATTCACTTTTACAAATAAAAACCATGAAGTAAATTTTATTGAAGGATATATTTTTTTATTGGGACAAGCCCGCTACCTATATTCCCAAAGTACTGACCCTAAGTGCAATTCCTAAAAGCCAGAATCTACCGAGACAAAAATGCTCGGCTCAGTCCCAGAGAAACAATTTAAGGCGAGGTTGCAGTAGGTACTTTGTTGTTATGTACGCACGACCTCGCCCCCCGCCCTGCCGCGCGAGCGATATAATGCCTAAATTTTAACTGTTTTTTGCTTCTTGGAGAAAAACTATAAAGAAATTATACAATCTGTTTTCACCATTTACTTCAAAATAATAAAAAGTTCTATCTACTGATATAACTTTCATATAAATTCATGATGAAATGTCTTAGCAGTACACGTTTGAAATTGTGATTTAGAGTCATGTTTGATAAAAAAAAGTATCGAGCCGATCTTTCTAAATCGCGTTTCTATCTTTACGATTTACTAGAGAGTATGTTCAATTTTTATGTAATGATTTTTATTTATTAAAAAACTCGTATTTAGTTCGATTTTTATAGGTTCATAAATCTTAAAATTACTGCAACCCCGCCTTAACTGTCTGTACCGCAACGAAATTAACCAGTAAAGACTAGCGGAGGAATAGTTTTTCAAAATGGCCATACATTTTATGCATTCAAATCTCTTGAAGCTTTAAAGTATTTATCAAACTAGTACGTGCATCAAAAATATACTGTCGTACTTTCCTCTTACTTCCTATCTACGTTCTACCCCATTACATTTAAAAGCAATACACAATACCCTATCAAAAGGTTTCAGACTCTATTGTAAAAACTTCACCTTCCATAGTAATCTGTATAAAAGATTGTTGCCTTGCACTTAAAGGCTTCAAGTTTTACCTAGATTTTCAAGTGGGGCTTTACAATCGGATTGCAAGTCGGTTGTCCCCCCAATCGGCCGCAAAAGGTCCCATTAAGCTTGGATACGCGATAGGGTAAGTAAGGCTGCGTAGTAGATGGCATAAATTGTTTGTCGTTTTGCAAATATTTGCGGATGTCTTGTAGATTTTGAAGTATTCATCTGCTTCGTTCTTATCTTGTTTAGGTATGTGAATTAATCGAATATCACGTAAATTATCCGGATATTGAAAATTGGCAGTATTTTAAAACTTGTCCAAACCTCAGGAATCAATCAATCAAGAACTTTTTCGATGCTATTATATTTCACAAATCCATCATTTAGATCCGATAAAAAGTTAGTCTAACATTCTCACATCCGCTGAGTAATTTTTCATCGTTTCTTTATTGAACTGTCTCGTCACTTTGTCCTTTAACACTTTATTCATGTTCTGACAAATTACGGTCATTATCATTATTCAAAATTATTCCACTAGCCTACTAAGCTAGTGTATTATGCTCGCTTCCCAAGTTTAGTGTATTAGCATCGTCAATGTGCTTGCTGCATAATTGGCTTAGGCCCCTGAACAGTTCCGCTAGCTCACCGGTCTATTACGTTGGACATTGTACAAACGGCTGTGACCGCATCTTATATGGGGTCAATTTGTGTTGGTCTCAAGCCTGTTGAGCCGTGTCTTGGGTTAATGGAGCTGTATCGAATTACATCTACATCTGCAGGAAGATTTGTTACGATTATGTTGCAAGAGATAATCTTTTAATAGTTCTAAGTCTATTGTTGAATTAATGTGCTGGAAATAAGCTTCTGAGGTACACAAAGATGAAGATGAATTTACTGGTTTCACTGTTCAATGAATGGAATATTCACTCATTTTGACTATAACTATACCAATGGTTTCGCAAGGGATTTGTCGAGTAGTCAAGCTCGTTTAGTTTTCGTGTTCAAATAATTGGATGCATAAGGAATAAGGATAACTATAGCGTGCCCAGAGTAATAAATAAACGTGGGTCTAAGATACAAAGGCGATGGAAAAGTTTGTGACAAGTCGCGAAGCTGTTTGTTTTTCACGATAAAAATAATGAGATTTCAAGATGTCCGATTATTTTGAAGTGCATAATTATGACGTTCCCTGTTAAATAGGTACTATTTGCATTTTTTTTTTCAATATTCAACGAGTATAAGAATACGCATAAACAGCCTATAATGTTCCCACAGCTGGGACACAGGCTTCCTCTATGTGAGAGGGAATGAGATATAATCCACCACGCAGGCCCAATGCTAATTGGTAGATGTCACATGTCTTCGAATTTTTGGTTTTTGGTTCTAAGACAAGTCGGTTTCTTAACGATGTTTTCCTTCGCCGTTTTGAGTTACACAAAGAAATACGCCTGCCCAGGCAGTAAAATGAGTAGAAATTGGAATAAAATAAACTGTAATGAAGGTGGAAATCGTAACCATGGCACATACGTCATGTAAAGATTTACATAAAAAACGCCTCTCCGACGACGACACGCTCTAAGTTTTAATTAATTCAGCACTTAGAAAGAACCATGGAAAACGAATAAGTACCTACCTGAAACTTATACTCTAATACGAGTTCCTTAAAGTTTTATATTAATGGGTCGTTAAAATCGGCACGTGATTACGCGTTGGGATTATTATATAATCAACAGAGGCAATTATTTATTTTGCTAACTCTAACTAAGAAAGTTACTTTTCTTGACCTTTTCCAACATTTCACGGTTCAATTTGAGTTTGATTGAAGACTTACGTAAAAGAAATAATAATCGTTATGTATACAAAGTTAAGGGGATGCGGGATGTTCGAAAGAGAAACCGCGGATTCTACACAAAGGGCTAAAGAAGGTGTTTTTTGTTAGTAGATGTCTGACACTCCCTATCTCTCTGACCAGAGCGGGAAGAGCCATTTAATGAATTTCATTCCTCTAAAAAAATAAAAACAGTCGCGCTTTAAAGTTAATAATTAGTTAGTAGTTAATTATTAGTTTATTTACAGCATAAAGTCATTACTATATATTTTATAACTTAGCTTCACTTGCTATAATTTTCTTGCAAACAACATTTTGATACATACCGGCAGTTACATTAACTTGTAGACAACATTTAGAGAGGTCTACGTGACAAATGGCAGACTGGCCTGTTGGTCTAGTGGTTAGTGACCCTAACTGCTATGCCGGAGGTCGTGGGTTCGATTCCCACCCAGGACAATTGTTTGTGTGATGAGCACGATCATTTGTTCTGTGTCTGGGTGTAATTTATCTATAATATGTATGTATTTAGAAATATATAAGTATGTTTATCAGTTGTCTAGTACCCATAACACAAGCTCTGCTTAGCTTGGGACTAGATGGCGTTGTGTGATAGTTGTGGAATATTATTATTATTATTTATTATTAATTACTTTGCATTTGGTGTAGTTTCTGAAACTTTTGTTGCAAATCTGATTGAAAAGCACTGCTAGGTAATATATGTCACTCCTAGAACTCACTAAACAAAATTTACATCGGTAAACATCTCATTAGAGCTTTGAGGGAATCTAAACGCAAACATGTGCTTAGTATTCCAAAACTACTTCAAGTTTGCATACATCCACACTACCGAAACTAAAGCCACCATTCGTAAATTAAATCTACACTTGATTTACATTTACCTTGAAGCAGACGAATTGTAAATTGACACACAAAGCGAGAATATTTTATATCATAATAATAACAAGAAGTATGAAATTTTGTTCGTGGTGAGGGATGCTCACAATTTTCAGGTGGATACATTGGTTTCTGCAGAAGTTGCAGAGCAATACAATACGTTGAAGCAATTTTGTTTTGGCCTTGAACAGGACCCATTTCTTTTGTTTTATTTTCTTTTTATATAATTTTGTTTAATTGTTCATAACCATTTTTATTTTGTTTTGTCCTGTGCGAGACTATTAAATACTTTTTTACGAAGACTTTGTGCCGATCGGCGAGCTCTGATTCTCGTCGGCAGCTATCGAGACCCTTTATATTCATAATACATGTACCGGATTATACCAATCTGATTAAATGTTAGTAGCAACCCTAATGTTTGTCTCTGCATCACCCACAGGTTGACTGGTAGAGAATGCCTTCGGCATTAAATTTGGGACTCTGTGCGGAAAATTCAGTATTGTTCTCTCTTGGATTAACCGAAAAAACAATGCATGAACAAAATTATGCTCGTTTCATTGAAGTTGTCGGAGTAAAAGTTTTCATGGCTTTGAAGCTATTTAAATTAGGTAGGTAAATGATAAAGATGTTACAGTAGAGATTGTGTTGGTGTGTTTTGTTTATGCAGCCACGTTGTTGGAAAAAATGTTATTTTGACATTGCTCAGTTTATTATTTCAGTTAAGTTAAAATAGTAATAAAATAGTAAAAAAAGATAACTTTTAATCCTTGTAATGACCCAACAAATACGAGTATCATAACGCGAAAGTTAATCTTTCTGTACCTTTTCATGTCTATCGTGTGGTTTTTAATTTGAGAGAGTAAATTGACACTTGGAAATGTCAAACTTCCATACAATGTTGTTGTAATTATATGGAAGTTTGACATTTAAAAGTGTCAATTTACTCTCTCAAATTAAAAACCACACCTTAAGTTTGAACAGATTTCGATTTCGCACACAACATAATTATTTGGTTAGTACTGGTGCTTTCTATCCCAGTATCTACTACATTGGTCAAGGACAATTTATTACTGTCATCAATGTAAGCAGAAACTTGGGCAAAACTTGTAGTTGGCTAATAATCTGACATTTTAAAACACAATCGAGTTCAAAGTCACACTTAAGCCACAGCGACCTTGTTCGAGTCTAAAATTCAGAAGCACCGACTAATCGTCGCTTAAAAAGCATTGTGACAGTAATCTACCTGCACACCATTATCATTGTGAACTCGATCAAGCGGAATGTTGACAAAGCCCTCCATAAAGTAATTAGAGGGCGATCTGATTAAAACAAGGTGTTACATGTTATAGATTCGACCACTCGATCGGGTAGAGTAAGCAGTCGAGATCTAGATAATGTCTAGATTATCTAGAGATTTAGTATCTATATTGTAAGCCCATGTGGCTATTTCCACGGGCGTCCCTACGGCGACCAAACAACAACACGTTTCTGTTTCATCACAATGTCATTCATACTTAGAATCGTATCTCATTCTCCATGAACACTCTTTTAAAACCAAATATATTTGCAATATCTTGGCAATATTATTTATGTTATGGGAACTATATTGAGACGAGATCCTGAAATTGAATATAAGGCCCTCATTGACACTTTGTTTAAACTTTGAAAATTGAAGATATAGGCTGTCTTTCCCAGTCAGATTCAATTTATTTCCTTTTAACCTTGGGTGGCTGAGCCGTCTTACGAAAATGGAACTTATACCATTAAGATGAAGTTTTAATGAACTAGGTGCCACTTTACTTGACCTTAACCGTAGAAAACCGTGTCTCGTTATAAGAAATAACGAGACACGGTTTTTTAATTAATGACCGAATAAGTTGTAGTCGTTAAAAAAAAATAATCAACAAAAATAAATCATTAACTTACATACAAAAGGTAAAGTTAGGTAAGAAAACGTGTACATTTTCTCGACTTTTGTATCCATCCATGTAGGTCTATGTGAAAAAATATTAAGATCACCCAAAAAAAAGGAGGGATTTTTTTCCAAGCCTTTATTGTTTTAAAGTTGCCATTATAGACTACTTTAAAAAATACGAATGGAGTACGGTCAGCATCAGAAGTAGCTTAACATTACGGAACTTTAATTATTTGATGTACAGAACTCCAGCTAATATTGTTTCAGAAGATTATTCTTTAAAATAAAATATTCCTGACTCTTCAATAACTTATTAGTATCGTCTAATATCTAAAAGATTTTTATTAAAAAACCTGCTTAGAAACTTTGAATAGTGTTAATCTACTTCTGATGCTAACTGAAACTTTAGTTGCTCAGTTCTCTAGTGGAGGTTTTCATGTTTTATAACTGGAACATTCTCTCACAATTATACACTGATTCTATGGGTCTTGGTGGTGGTCACGTTGAACACGTTCACCTGCAGATGGCTAATTTAAGGTCATTAATTTGATTTTTTTATCTTTTGTTTTAACATATTATTATTTGGTTTGATTATCAGCGATTTATACCTACACTACATTATCTTAGAGCTAATATTTACAAAGGGTTTTGATGACCAATCCCAACAGTATAGCATGACAAACATATTTCAAAACGTAACTTTTTAGTTTGACGCACTCGCACCAATATTTTTAGATGAAATTCTAGGGAAATTGCCCACGTAACAATCTCATTTACATTAACTTAAATATTGCGTCGCACAGCGTCAATTACTTTGGGGACTTTTTAGCTTTTAAAAACATCGCGAACATTCAGTGTTGTTTAGACTTTTATATTTTTTTTTTTTTTTTTTTTTTATTTAGCCTGTACTGTCCCACTGCTGAGCAAAGGCCTCCCCCAACTCCTTCCAAGTGCTCTTATCTTGTGCCGCTTCGAACCAGCCCTTATGGTACGCGTCTAAATCGTCACGCCACCTCTTTCTAGGCCGGCCTCGGCGGCGCCGTCCGTCTTCCGGCATCCATCGTGTTGAGGCTTTTGCCCAGCGGCCATCTTGCATGCGGCTGACGTGACCCGCCCAATCCCACTTTAACTTAGCAGCCTTCTTGCCCACATCCACTATACCCGTTTTGGAGCGCAGCGTGGTGTTTCGTATCTTGTCTTGCCTTTTGACACCCAAAATACTGCGCTCCATTGCCCTTTGGCATACTCCAAGGCGGAACTTCTGAGTCTCGGTGAGAGACCATGTCTGAGCACCGTAGGTTAGGACGGGCAGAATGCACATGTCGATGAGTTTGCGCTTCAGGGAAACCGGAAGATCACCCTTCATTAGCGTCTTCATGGACCAGTAGCTTTTCCAGGCGTTTTCGACTCGGCGTTCGATTTCCCTTTCTTGCCTGTTTTCGAAAGATACTAACTGGCCCAAGTAGATATACTCATCGACATAGTGTATTTCTTGCCCATCTACCTCGACCCTACGCTTAGTGCTGTTGGTCATAAGCTGGGTTTTAGACCGATTCATACTAAGTCCCACCCTAAAGCTAGCCGTGCTCAGTTCTTGGAGCATGGTCTGCAGTTCCGGGGCTGTGGGGGCAAAAAGGACAATGTCGTCGGCAAATCGGAGGTTTGTCAGCCTCTTTCTGCCGATTTCAATGCCTTTGGTTGTCCATGAGGCTGCCAGCGTCTTAAATATCTCCTCAAGAGTGCTTGTGAACAACTTCGGAGAGAGCGGGTCACCCTGTTTGACACCTTTCTGTACATTGAATGAAGGTCCTGCGGTATTTAATTTAATGTTTGCTGTACTGTTTTGGTAGATGGTTTTTAAAAGGTCTATGTATTGTTGTTCCAGTTCCTGATTTGTTAAAGCTTTGAATATTTCGGAGTGCTTGATGCTATCGAAAGCCTTCGCATAATCCACAAAAGCTAAGTATAGTGGTTTATTGAATTCGGAATATTTTTCTAAAACTTGGTTTAAGGTCTGTAGGTGGTCGGTAGTTGAAAAACTGGGACGAAATCCGGCTTGTTCTGGTGGCTGATGTTTATCCAGATTTCCATCTATGCGATTGTGTATTACTTTAATAAAGGTCTTGTAGATGTGGGATGTTAGACTGATTGGTCGGTAGTTGCCAATATCGCTCTTGTCGCCTTTTTTATGTAAAAGAACTATATTTGATTTACACATTGCTTTTGGGATTTTTCCTGATAGTAGTATGGTGTTAAACAGGTTAGCAAGGTGAGGTAGCAAAGTGGTACTGCCGATCTTGAGCGCTTCCGTTGTAATTCCATCTTCCCCAGGACTTCTATCGTAGCGCATAGTAGTAAGTGCTTTGTGCACTTCATAACCGTTTATTGGGGGAATGGAATCTGAAGGGATGTATTCGGTGTTGATATCGGGTGGTGAATGGTCTGAATATAGTGATGTATAGAATTTAGTCGCTATTTCCATTATTTTTATTCTACTGTAATGTTTGATGCCGTCGTTGTCTGTCAAGCTGTTAATCCAAGTACGTCCTTTTGTGACGCCTTGTTTTAGTACTCTTAAGGATGTGTGTCTTTCCAAAGCAGTTTTGACCAAATGTGTATTCAAATTTCTTAAATCTTTCCTAATACTCCTTTTTACTTCTCTATCTAATATTCTAAATTCTGGTGTTCCTATTTCTTTATCTGCCCGTTTCTCTATCAATTCAATGCTATTACGTGTTAGTTTGTTTCTATTACTATGTTTGTTTTTTATGGTTTTGCAAGTCTTGTTTATTCCGGTAACTATTGCATTATATTGCTCTTCTGCATCTTTCTCATCAACTTTGAGTTCTTTAAAATAATTTGATAGTTCTAGGTTGTAATTTTCGAAGTTGTTAATTAGTGTTTCTTTAGAAAGTCTTCTTATTTGTTTCATAAACGTTTTGGCTCGGTGGATTTTAAAGTCTACTCTAAATTTTGCACGGATTGGTCTATGGTCTGAACTGTATTTAATTTTGTTTATGACACTAATGTTTTTTATCATATTTCGGTCTGATGACAAAACGTAGTCGATTTCATTGCGCGTGAAACCATCAGGAGACACCCAGGTCCATCGTCGTTGCGGTTTTTTCGAAAAGAAGCTATTGACTATGTGCATGCTTTGTCCAAAGGCAAACTGGGTGAGACGGGCGCCTCGCACGTTGCGATCCCCCAATCCAAAACAACCGACCGTATCTCCACTGTCCAGTTCCTGCCTTCGTCCCACTTTTGCATTAAAGTCACCAATGACCATGTTAAAAGTGCCTCTGTTTTCATCGCATGCTCTATTAACAAGATCGTAAAAATCTTCTACCTCTTCGTCGGAATGTGCTGATGTCGGTGCATATACTTGTACGAGAGTTAGAGTTTTATTAGGTGTTAGTTGGAATTTAAGCACAGCGACACGTTCAGAGTATCCTAGAAATTCGATGATATTGTCCTTCCACTTCTTTGCCACCATGAACCCCACTCCGTGTTGTCCACTGGTTTCACCGAAGTGAAAGAACACAGCATCATCTCTTTCCTCTGTGTGTTCGCCTACTCTCCTGACTTCTGAGAGCCCCAAAATGTCCCATCTGATGTCTTTTAGAGCGTTCTCAAGTTCGATTAAACGTTCGTCTTTCAATAGCGTCCGGACATTGTAAGTTAAAACATTGAGCGAATCGGAGTCCTTTATGTAATTTGCAGTTGTCGTTTGACGGTCGATCGATCTCGCCCGGAGATTCTTAGCTCCCCTGACCCCAGGGCCATGCCTGCGCCCGTCCACGCCAGCACAGCCGCTGGAGTCGCCGGGCACTTGGGGCCTGTCTCTTACTCTTCTATTCATAGGGGGGTTTGGACCTTAACCCACCACGCTGGTCCAATGCGTGTTGGCGGGTCGCCATAACCTCGTTTGTTTTTTAGCAGGGTGCACCGCGTGCAGGTGAGGTTGGCTTGAGTCCCGAGAGATGTTAGTTGGGACCCCTTACACCCTTGACTTTTATACTACACATTTTTTTTATTTTTTTTTTATAGTAATCATACATGTCATGTCATGTCATGTCATGTAATGTAATTGTAAATACTCTGATATATTCTGGTACCCTGGTACTGTTATATTCTGTAGGTACTAGCTTAAAGCTTTCGGTTTCGTTCGCGTAATAGAATAGGATCGGGAACATTGAAATTCAGTCTGCCATTATAGCGTAAATATTTTATTGTTTTTTTTTGCATTCTTCTTATTGTGAATTTAATTTAATTTAGATAATTGAATTGTGGTAATTTTGATAATCTGATTGCATGTATGATGTTTCTTTTATATTTAGTTATAGACATTAAAAATTGACAAAAAAAAATTGTTCTTGAATAAATGAATTGAATTGAATAAATAAAATAAATCAGATCCAAACAAGGTATTCACAAAACTAAGCCAAGAAAGTGCTAAGCCATTAAACCACAGAAAGGTGTAATTATTTTACACGTGAAAGCACTGACCATTTCAGGTCTTATCCTTTAGTGCAAAAGAACTAACATTTCTCGGGTAACAAATCCCTGCGGAAAAGCCACCTTAAGCCGGAAAAATATAGCAGTCATTCAGAATTTAAGACCCATTCGAATATATTCGTTACTAGAGCGTAACTCTCTTTGCAAACCTCCGATTGAGCGAAAATGCTTCAGTTGATTTTGATAAAAAAGAATAATCTAATTTTAAGGACTTGGTGAAAACCAGTGACGTAATAATGAAACGCTTGGCTGGGCATTGCGTCATGGTTCAGTGTAATCTTGTAAAACTGAACAATTACACGATCGTGATAAAGGAAAGCGCATGTGATAACAAAACCACATGGTCGTGGTGGAGTTTAAACAGATTATTTTTTAGAGGATTAAAGGTTGTATACCTACTGTTTTTAACGAATTTCCGGGGAAACTCAGGTTTGTGGTTATTAAAAAAAAAAAAAAAAAAACTTTATTTCAGACCCCTAAAAGCCCCTTTTTTAATAAATGGGTATCTGATCACTGAATCACAAATATCAACCACATTTATACTATAAAAAATAACTAAATATTTTAAACAGAGATACGCGTTTGCAAGCGTGACTCCTGAACATGGAGTCTTGGGTTCCCAGGTTGGCCAAAGCGTTATTCGGGTTTTCCTGCAAGAATTTCTCATTAGCAGTCACGATTTGTGCGTGGTTTGTAGGTGTACTATTTGGTATGTCGCTGACACCGGGAAAAACAGGTGTGAGAGTAGATTTTAAAAACAAACAATTCATAAATGCAACAACACTAAAAAACAAACCTAAATCTATTTCAACCTAAATACATTGCTATACCAATACCAACCAGGGATGCAGTTAAAACTCGCCTGGAACACAAAGGTGCAAACGAACCTCGGCGGGACAATGTACAGGAAGGGCTAACGAGCAAAGAGTTTCTTGCTCCAGGCTAGTGGAGACTCAATGAGGCTTTATGCTTAGAAACTGTGACACTGTAACGCGTGGGTAGTAAACTGTATGAGAGATTTTGTAACTTCAAAGACATTTTCCTGTCGACTGTGAAATAATAGAAGATTCCTCTTTCCTATCCGCTGGTCACATTACATAACATTACGCAGTAGCTAATAGTACACCTACATTTCGCCGATTATGTTTAAGTCCGATGTAATATGGGACGAGCCTATTGCCATTAACCGGACATGAATTCAAACTCAATGGCTGCTACTGCAAAATTCCAGATTAAACACTTTTCTCGAGCTGGGGACCTCATGCTCCGCTTGCGACCGCACTTGATCAACGAGGTAGTACTACATATTAAACTTTTTCCGCCTTATGACAAAAGGTAGTTAAACCTGGTTTAACTTAGACCTGGTTTATCTCGCATGCTGTCACTTTCTTTTGAATATTATTGAAGTGAGACGTCATGCGAGATAAACCAAGTCTAAGTTAAACTAGGTTTAACTACGTTTTGTAATGAGGCGGCTTGGGCCTAGTATGTACCTACCCGCATTAATCGCGGCATTTGTGGCGGACCTTAAGTCCTCCAAAGTACAGGTGTAGAGACACTTAAGACACCCCAGCAAGTGGGACATGGTTTGGTCGGGATCACCGCATTTGTAATATTTATGTCTTTGATAATAATAGAAGATGGTTTAGCATTACTTAATAATTAATATCAAAGAGCTGGAGCTGTGTTACAATTTTAGAGCGCAGTAAGTATACTCAATAGGGATGTTTTCCGACAAAAAAATCTGTTTAGTCCGTTGGTCGGTTAGATTACCGAAAAATATTGGCTACGTGTTTTTTGTTTTATCAAATTATTAAAAATTGACGAAGATAAAACGCGTCAAAGATCATGAGTCATCATCAAAGGGCTTTTGACGTCACACGAGTTTTTGAAACACTGTATCGTCTTCATTTTTTGATTACGTGAAAAAATAAAAAAACATGTGTCCAATATTTTTTGGAAATCTATCTGACGGGACTAATTAGTTTTTTTTTTTCAACTACCTTATTGATGTTTCAACAAATAATGTTAGGTATCTAATAAGATTTTACGATTTTTGCTGAGCATATCGGAAATTCAGCATGTCTGAAGAATCGTACGAACATCCACTAAGCTTGCACAAAATTGACACGCTGTGTCTCAATAGTGAAAATATTCAAAACACTAGCGTAGAAAAGGCAAATAAATGAAAAAAACAGTTTCACGTAGGTATTTCACCTACGTGAAGCTATTTTGTTGTCATATTTATTTTCCTGCTCAGGAAAAGTGTCACCGCCCCAAGTTCTATGATACCTTTGTACTACTAAAGTCACTTTGTGTTCGCTGGACCGCTATAATAATGTCCTCTAAATTATTTCTATTTTCACTGGGTGTTTTGAGATTCTCATCTTATTTATTTGTTCTCTAATAATAATGTAGTTAGCGCTTTCTGGGTTTAATTTTGGTGTTATTGTTTAAAGTTTATTTGATTATTGTCACGGTAAATGGAAGTCTATTACAATAAGCTAACCGTACAAAATAGTAAAAAGACATTCTCTTCTTTCCCCCTCGAAAATTACTATCACCCAAAATGATAGAATAAGATTATAATGAACTTACTATCTGAATGACGTCTAGGAAAAGCCGATTTTCATACTAACAGGTTTTCAATATACTTTAGAAAGTGCTCATTATATCGGATTTTAACAAGATTCTCTCTTGAGCCACAAGACCTATCAAATTTACACGAGATTACAAAATGCTAGAGATTTTGCGTCGTAAGCAACCGTGGCTTGAGATATTTTCTTAATTAATTTCAATATCTTAGCCTTCTTCTTATTATGAATCTCGTAATATACAAGAGTTATTTTAATGAGTTAAATGAGTAAATTCCTTTCAAGCATTTTGTTAAAGTATCTCAAGTCTTCATTCTGAGTTTATGACATAATTATGCTGCTTTAAACCCACACTAATGCTTACTAAATATCGACATCATCATTAAAGGGTCCTAAAGAAAAACTTCTTGATTCTAGTGAACTAAAATCTTCAACCCTCTCTGAGAGTGGATGGTGATTAGATTAGGCAATTCAATTAGGCAATTTTCCACCCCCGGCCCCGCTCGAGAAGAGGCTTTAACCCTTCAATGTTACCACCACATGTCGTATAATAAGCATATAATGCTCTTTGCGAGAGGGAGTGGGATATAATATAACCACACGGGATCACACACACAATCTGCTACACGTGTTGGATTTTTGGCTATAGATCATGCAGGTTTCCACACAATATCCTTCACTATTTGGAAGACCATAAGATCGATTTAGTATTAACCCTTTAAAATGCACAATTTTTTAATCAAAATTAAAAAGCAATCCGATATCGTATTCGAGTTCCGTAGCTAAAGTTAAGTCGAAAGTTCATAATAAATTGTGATTTATAGCGAAAGAGAAGATTGCTGAAAATTAACCTTCAGAGATTAACTTTTGAGTTAGCACCCAGTAAGTTGGTCTGAAAGAGCGTAGAAATCTGAATAGATTACATTTTTAGAAGATAAGGCATAAAGTAATTGTTTAATCAAATATACTCGTACCTATAAGATTCGTCTCATGTAGTTTTTTAAAGTCAGATAATAAATATGTTCAATTTGAAGGATTTGTTTTGGATCGTATTTGGTGATGATTTGTAAACACTACATAAAAAAATATGATCAGTACTTAAAGAAATAATAAAGACGTATTAATTGCCACAGAAACACGAATCACAATACGTCACAATAGTGTGGATGATGGGTGAGCTTGGAGTAATACAAAGACCATTGTGACAGCTAGAGACCTATGAGAAAATGACGTGAAAACTGCACTCACTCAAAATAATTTAAGATAAGGATTGGAGGATGATGATGACTGGCATACTTTCAGTGGATAACATGAAACTGCAATCCTATTTCGAGAATTTTAATACATTAAACGATAAGGCTTCAATTACTTTAACACTTAAAACGATTGCAATCATAATGGTAGACGAGATAATATTATTTGCGCTATAAGTGGCAAACTAGACAATTACTAACAAAATATTCGGATCTCGGAGCAATAATCATAAACGGTTATTCATAAAATAGCCCATAACCCCGACCCTAAGTCATAAATTCTGGAATGCCTGTTTTATTCCATTCCGGGAACGATTTGGATCCTTAATGAATCCTTTAATATTGTTGTTTATGATCCTCGAATTTGCGTGTTACAACGTAGAGCAAATACATTTTGTTTGCGCACTTTTTAATTGTACTTTTCGAATGAGTTTAGAATTTTGAATGAGATTGTTTTTTTATGTATGTCCTCTTCTTCCCTCGTGTGTCGTCATAACATTTGATATATTTGTGTGGCGTAATCATTTGAGTCTGTTTTCAGGTACGTGTTCATGACAAGAGAATAAATTGTGTCACGAAAACAGTCTTCGTTAAAAGTCGGTACTTGTATAATATTTTGTTGAGTCATCTAGAGACATTTCTGGAACAAAATGAAGAGTGAATAATATGAAAATAAAAATCTGACGATACAGTGGTTCGGTATAATCATCCTGTCCTGATCCCGAATAATTTCGTCGATTCCGCTTATCTTCCATTTCCTAATCTCTTCCATATCTCTGTTACTCGTCATCTCAGCAGTCACCTCCTTTCTAGCCATATCATTCCTCACACAGTCCATATATAGCGTGTTTTTGGTCTGACTGTGCCCCTCTAATCCCGAATAATTTCGTCGATTCCGCTGATAATCAGTTTATATAATCTCTCCCATTATTATCTCTATTACTCGTCATCTCAGCAGTCACCTCCTTTCTAGCCATATCATTCTCCACACAGTTCATTAATTGTGTCTTTGGTCTGACTGTGCCCCTACTCTAAATACTCTGATAGTCCTACTCCATACACATTAACACTTTTAACTTTTGACGTAACGGCCGCAGTGGCTGAGCGATTAGACTGCTGCGCTGCGTGTCGCGGATTCAATCCTCGCACGGAACAAAATATTTGTATGGCCTACAAATAGTTGTTTCAGGTCTGGGTGTTAATGTTTGTAAAAGCACCCATGATACAGGAGAAATTCCTAGTGTGGGGCAAAATTTTATTTAGATAAAAAAAAACTTTTACCAACCTGGTTTCCTGCACCAAGACAACACCAACCATATTAACACATTTGGGTCGTGTACCAATAGCTTATCGGAAACTAATTCTGACATCAAAAATAGATTAATTAGATAATCCAGCTATCTTATCATGGCCAGATATATGCTCAGTAACTGTAACATAGCACTAAAGGTTACGAATATACATATCGATTTATGTACAGAACATAACGAGATAGAATGTCACAATGATGTATGTACGGATATCTTTTAGACGGATCTCGACAAATTGGGAGAACCTGCGAAGGAGTCCCACAAAGGGGATTGAATAGTCGTTTGTATTGAAAAATATGTTACGTCAAGTTACTATGTTGACCTTATTTAGGGTCTTGGTAATGCAGAAATGAATTTTGAAGAATTTGTACAAATTAAAATATGCATAGATAAATAGTTTTCCGAATATTCGAAAATAGCTGAAGCATAGTCTTTATGTAGAATGTTACAATAATGTAACATAACATCACGCCTGAAAACCGGGTTAGGCAGAGGTGTGCCTAATAGTAAATTCACATTTGGTAATTTATGTTTAAGTCCCATTAATAGGGTGCGAACCTATTCCAATAATGTTACGATGTCGAATGAAACTAGAAAAACAGATTTTTTAAAATCGAAAAATACAAAACACTGCTTTCGTTCTAACTAAACAATCTATACCAGTT
The DNA here is from genome assembly GCA_949316265.1 of Diarsia mendica. Classification (NCBI taxonomy): domain Eukaryota; kingdom Metazoa; phylum Arthropoda; class Insecta; order Lepidoptera; family Noctuidae; genus Diarsia; species Diarsia mendica. The sequence continues at coordinate 18,973,588 of OX438900.1, read as the reverse complement.
AAAAGTTTCAAGCGTAAATCTGATTTCCCAACAGGCATAACTTTGCCAGTAACTCCAATAAAAACAGCTTCAGAAACTTCGGTTTCAAGTTTCCATATTTCTTTAATTTCCTCATCACGTGCATGTGGCTTGTCTCTGTACTGTGCACTATCTACATCAGCTGACATTGTTCTAAAGACAGCTTTGTTCAGTCCGAGCCAGTCTTTATCTGCGTTTTTATCTTTTGCGTCTCTTCGGAAAACTTTTAAGGCATTGTTATGATATTTTTATATTTGTTGTAGTTTCGTGTTAAGGGATGACGTGAAGTCAGATTTAAGACGGAGCATTCTGAAGGTTATTAATTACTCTAATTGATAATCAATATTTTAGTGTACTAGGTGGAGCAGAAGGGTCAGACTAGTACTGACTAAACCCATCCGTGTTCCTCCTAAAACCCTTTGCATTTCTGGGCCGCGGTGAAGAAATTCCGGAACCCTGGCAGAAATATTTTAGTGCTAATACTATAAATAATTGGAATTGGTTGTAGCCACCAAATATTTGGATAGTGACTTGATGATCTCTTCTAAGACTTTTTTGAACAATCGGAAAGCAAGCCTTTTTTTTTTTGGTGGGTGGAAAATCATCAAATCAAAAAACCCCCCCGCTCTTGGGCAGAGCGAAGGGGAGTGTCAGACTTCTACTGATTAAAAACCGAACCCATGTTCCTTCTTTGCCCTTGCGCCGAGGCCACGTCATCTAGTACAAAAATCCGCGGCCCCGACGGGCGTCGGCCCTTGCGGGCCCCTCCTTGCTGCCAACTGTTGTTATCTAATTAACGTAAGAAACATTTTGGGAAAACTTCTTTTACCTACCTTCATTAACACTATTACCTAATTAATTTCATTTCTCTTTGTTAGTCTTAATTTGTATATCAAAAACAAAAGACGGCATTATAAGCGGAAATAAAACAATGAAAGGGATTAATAGATAGAAAAATTAAAGCACGTTATTAGTGAGATAGTATGAATGTGTATTGAGGTAACATCAGTCTAGCCTTTTTCTATCTATGTCATGTAATGCTTGGCTATCTGATCGCCACAACCCAGCTACTAGATATTACGATAACCCTCGGTAAAAGCTGGTTGTCAGGCTTTTGGGCTTCAGATTTCCCGTTACGATTTTCATAGATAGATCTATATATGACTGTTGAGGTCACTGATAAAATTCATACAGATGTAACAAAATAACTGGAATGTTCGACATAGAAGAACATACAAAAAAACTAAAATTCATTCGAAAAGAAAATTCCAATAGAATTCTTTACTAGAACAGAAAGTCACTATCTATTGAAACTGTTCCCAACATCTTCAATGAAAAGCACGTTTGGCCAATTGGAAAAAAAGTCCCCGAATTTTCCGCCTCCGCTAAAATGCAATGTCTATAGAACATTTTGTTGAGATCGAACATTGGAGTTTTGAAAAGCCAAAAGAAGATTGGCCATTGAATACTATATTGGATTTTGGCCCCGCATTTAGGCCAAAGAGTACTCATTTTTTTTGAGTCTACGTGAGGTTTTACTGCCGAGTGGTTCTCTAAACCACTCTCTACCACTCACCACTCATTCGGGTTAAAAAAGGTCTTTTGACACCGACTTTAAAAACGGTACACGTCCCAGTCCGTATTGGTACAAAAATTACGTCTCTACTTCATCCACATACATACATCGAAAAGTGTCCTCTAAGAGAAGTACAGGGATACACAACATTATTTACTAAATTATTATTTCAATTTCACGTGAACATTAACATAAAATACCTGAAAACTATACTCTCAAATAGAGCGCGGCATGATGGCTGCTTTGGTGCGTGAGCATATTTTGAACTATTGCCGCTATCTTGAATTTCCTCAGACAAATTCACAAAATAAATATGAGCTACAGTTGCGTCCTTCTGACAATTTCATTCAAGAACCAAAAGAAACAAATTCGAAAAACAAAACTAAACTCAAGTTTGCTAATGATAAAACAATTGAATATCACTTTAACAGTTTAACAGCCAAAATATCAGAAACAATAATACTGTCTGCAGAACAAACTAAAAATACACCAAAAATATTTAGTTTGTTCTAGTATTGTAACAAAATATGCGATAGTGGCCAATAACAAGCTGTCGGCGTATGATGGATGAGTTCCGTACATAGTTGTAATGTGTGACTGATTACATGACTTGAACTGCTCCACTGAACCCTAATCTACGGATTGATGTGTTGTCAAAAAGTTTTGCTGTGATAATTGTATAATTTGGGCTTAGAGTTTTTTTTTTGTGAAGTCTATGCTGTATTCAGTCAATGGATTAAATATTATATTGTGCGGGAAAACATCACGAGGAAACGTACAGGTGAGCTGGATTGGTATTGCGAATTATACCCCGAGGGAGAAAGTTAATTCTAACGGTAGGAAAAGTATAAGCTATTTTATTTTATTAGACTGTAATCAAGAAGTAGCTTAGATATTGGCGTCTATCTTAATCCTTACTTAGCATTTCCGCAAGTAATATTTGCTATCAATCCCAACCAGAATAAAATTAATTCAAGACTAGATTGCTTAAAAATCCAGTCTCCTATAAACTAGATCAGTGAAAAGTAAAAGCATTTCCATAAAAAGCCAAGTTTTTTCATCGGCGTCATGTACTTTGCGACCAGAATGGTTAATTTTTCGTCGCCAATTAATGGAAACAAATGCGAGTCCCGTCCTCCCGTTGTTGACAGACAGACTTGGCGGCTAGCTAATTGTCTACGAGCATTTAATGACAATGGAAAGGAAAAAGAAATAAGCGGATTCTTCAAACATTTTAACTTTGTTGAAACGATAATCCGAGAAATGCTTTTAAAGCGAGGAATTTGTGTTAAGTCGAGAATAATTTTAGCTTTAGACAATTTTCGTTTAGTTTGTGAAATGATTTTGATCGCTTTTCTATTTATTTAGATTTGTGTTTGTTCTTTTATAAATCTAGTAATTAGAAAAGCTACAAATAGACTGTCTCTCCATGTAAAATACTGGTACCTACTCTTATGCATTGTTAGACCGGAAGCCAACATCAACTTGGGTAAAAGACTGGGCATTTGCGAAAGTTTAGATACAACCTGAGCAGTGAGCACCCATAAAGGACATGATTGATTTGTAGACCAAAACAAAATAAAATGGTCCAATAAAAAGAAACAGAGCGTCAGTGTCGTATTTTCAGACAAAAAAGACGAAATTCGTTTGTGTCGTACTCGTTTCAATTCTTTACAATTTCGTGTATTTAAAGTAGCTATAAAATGTAATGCTCTGCTGGTTTCCATGTAATCGTTAAAGAAAAGTATTTGACCGCCTTTTTATTCCCAAACATTTTATTTTTCTTTCATTACGATATTGGACTCCAAGTTACTTTCCAAGTGTTTAAATTTTCAAAGATGTTTAAATTAGGTTTTGGGGTCCACGTTGTAGATTTTTTTATTAAAAATTAACAGGAACATCTTAAGAAAAAAACCCAATGAATCGAAGGGTTTTTTCATCAGGAATTTCTTAGTAGCAGCTACAGAATCTCGATTTGTGGGGTTTGATGACAATAGACTCACCTATTAAATACTGAGTTAAACATACAAACTTTTTAACAAAAAATAAAAACCGACTTCAAAAAAAAAAACATAAAAGAGTCAAAAATAAATCAGTTTCTGAAGTCGGTGATTTTGTTTGTTTGATTTAATTTTTTTGCCACCGACTTCAGAAACTGATTTATTTTTGCCTCTTTTTTTTTTGAAGTCGGTTTTATTTTTTGTTAAATAGTTTTTATTTTGCACTTTTTAGTGGTTCACATGTTCATGGGTCATAATGTGTACAATGTAGTTTTTTTTTTGAGTTTTGTCGATTTATCAAAAAACGCTTGTCCGATTTCGATAAATAAAAAATTCAAATCGGTTAGCAAGTGACGGATATGCCCGAACAAACATAAAAAAAAAATATATATAAACATCCGAATTGAGAACCTCCTTCTTTTTTTAGAAGTCGGTTACAAACTGGCGAAATGAGGGTGTACTATAAGGTACACCACTGCCTAATCTTTTGAGAAATACAGGCGTAATATTTATGTTAAAATATACATAAATATTATTTCAAAAATTAAAAACTAACAAAATTTTCAAGTTCAGTTCTGTTGCAAAAAACAAACATGAGATTGTCTTAATTTCATAACACTAAAGAAACGTAATCTATAGACTATAATCCGTTATGAGCAGGCTACCCAAAGTTTATCCGAAACTTGTAGTAAATTAAATTTGTCCAAGTTATAACCGACAAGTTGGACGGCGCCTACGATCCCTAGTTTATTTACTGTACCGTAATATTACTCGCACGATTTACTCGCACTAACTTACTAATTGCTTTATTGTTCTAAATTATTAGAAGTTAACCGATATGTAGGCATCTGTTTTAATTGGCAATATATCCTTAGTGCTTATCGATATTTTTGCAGTTATTTGATTTTGTAAATTATTTCATAATGATCAGTCTCTTAGAAAAAACCGCCCGAGTTCAATACATCTGTGATAGTGTTGGATTTGTTTGTGGTAATTAAATACCCCTTTGTAAAATCCGTTACATGAAACAGTATCCACCACTGAATTCTCCAGATGAGAAGCGCAAACCCAGCGTTCATTGATATCCATCCCCACACTTCTGAGCTAGCCTCATCTAGATTTTCTCGCGTCGAGTTGGTATTAAGTTCGCATTAAACACTTGATATCAAAGCTAAACAGGAATGTTCATAAATGAACAAGAATTTTCTCTCATCAAAGACGTCGCGTCGTGGCGCATTTCCATGCATTCAGGCAACCCATGAAATCTCAAAGGTCCTCGTTTACACGAAACACGAACTTCAAAAGGTTTCACGTAATTCTGTTACAGTTCTGAAATGAAGCAAGTTCGGGAACAGTTCCCGACGAAATTAACTTACGAACGAATGCAGTTACAAGAACGGGAAAAAGAAGATAACAAGTCACTAATACGGTTACTCCTGGAAAAGGATGGGAAATAGAATAATAGTTTTTGATAGCATAATGGCCAATATATCAATGGCTTTTATTAAAGTTATCAACATCGCACTTACTTCTACATCATTACCCAAGTAACACAATCGCGTCTAAAAACGGACTATTAGATATCTAATACACTTTAATTTTATTGTCTACCTTAAGAGTAAAATATGTCCCAAGTAATATTCAAGAACGCTTATAGACACGGTTTAGTAAAAGTGGGCACAACCTTATCCCTTCTCATAAGAATGAGTTAAGAAAACATGAATAGATAGAGATAAGAGTTGTAAATTTTCAAATTGTCTGTAGAGATTTTTCTAGTGTCTCACTAAACTGTGTATAGATCACAAATTTTACTAGTAGATAGTTTATAGATAAAGTTGAGACCTTTAAAGAAGTCTTTATTTGTCAAGTTTTTAAACCAAATTAACTGAAGACTAACAACTTTAAGTTATATTTGATTTGTAACAGACAACGACACATAATGGAGCAGAACTTACAAGAGTTATTTAAACTTATTATTGTATTGCATCATGGCGTACTTATTTTTTACATTACTGTTTTAGCTAGTTAATAATGGGTAAACAAGCAAATCTATATGCGATTGAAATTCTATCGGTGAATATTATGTGAAACTGTCATAAAATAAGAGCGCCCGCTGTAAATGTAAGATTTAATATTTTTATTACCAAAAATGAATATTAATTATAATAAGTATTTTTTTTAAATTTCATTTTAATGTCTAAAATACTCATTTTATTTAAAATAAAGTAATTGAAAACATATTAAATATTTAACTAGACATAATTTAATGATAAAGACATAAAAATAAGCATTAAAATATGTAACGAAAATCATTTGAAGCGAAAATAGGTAATAAAAATGGCGTCAAGATAAAATTTACTAGAAAAACGAATCTAATAGAACAAACACACTAGAGAATTTTCTGTAGTATGGCTCTAGCTCCATGACAAGAATAATTTCACTTGCTACATACTAAACTATCTAGTGAAAGAATAAACAAATTTATGAGTGGTTTAAGATTACCTAGTAACTGTCATCTCTGTATTCCTTTTTATCTTCTCACAGTATTTCTAGACATTCATTAGTAAATAGGTAATTTGATGTGTTGTAAACGAAAGACGATTTTATGCAGTAACAGAGCAATTTAATTAATCAATACGTAGGTACACAGAACCGTAGGTAGTCCATCAATTTTAACATCGATTGTCACTTTTTAGTTCTCTCAAATTTTGAAAATATCTAGTGAGATTATTCTTCAGCCCGTGATGCTAGTTTTTTTTTATTTAAATCGTTCTTGGACTCTGCAGCAATGTTCTCGGGTCCTTTGGTAGAGTAACGGGTTGAAAATTATTTATTACTAGCTGTTGCCCGCAGCTTCACCCGCTACAACACGAAAATTATCCCACGGGATAAAAACTATCCTATATGTTAATCCAGGTTATAAACTATCTGTGTACCAAAATTTATCCAAATCCATTCAGTAGTTCGTGCGTGAAAAAGTAATAAACATACACACACACACACACACTCACAAACTTTTTATAATATTAGTGCGAAGTGCGATTTGGAATAAGTTCATGACTATGTGAGTTATAGCATGAGTTGCTGACCACTGGCGCAGATCCCTTTTGAGGCAATTGGATCGACTTTCGTCTTCCTCATTTGTATTGTTTTCATCCGAATAAGTTACTAGAAAGTTTCGATTCTGAATCTGAATTATTTTGCAACTCTTCTTCATCTTGCTTCCTTTTTAAATATTTACCGATTTTTGACGAAACCCACCAGACATTTTATTTTTTTCAATGTCCCCATTGCATAAAATCATCCAATTCAAATATTTAATACAAATGCACCTAACTTAGCCATTTTTAAGAAAAAATCCACTAAAGCCACGTTTTCACTATCATTTAATTAGACAAACTTAAAAATATCTATTAAAGTATTTTTTCTAGACGTAAGTCTCTTTAGAAACAAAGATAAGAGTACCAATAGCTAAAGTAGAATGTTTTATCTTAAAATAAATCAACTTATCTATAAAATTAGTTCAAGTAAGGTACCTTTAGGCTTTATTCACTATTTGTAGAGCATATTATCTTAAAACATTCAATATACCTATAAACGTACTTAGAATAAGTGTGCTATAGAACAAATGCCCTAAAAATAATCCACCTTGAGAAAAATAACTCTATAATAATACATTTTCTTTATTGCAACCATCTTTAGAAAGCCCCTATCTGAAGATTAACCATGAATAGACTGTCAATAGACAGATTTGTTTTAAACCTCCGAGACTGTGTTACTTGGGTAGGTAAGTATAGGTTCGTCTCTTTTATGTATAGTATTTTTTGAATTGTGGCTGGAGAATAGTTTGGGCCAAGGCTCCCAAACTATTGTCCAGCCACTGTAAGTCCTGAACGCCAGAATCAAGAGTGGCGACCGCCAGAAAAATGCCGAGGCATAGAGAAACCATTTAACTGTCTTGGTTGCCACAACAAAATAAATCACACGGAAACACATTTTTTAACAAAACTATGTTACTAGATACTTAGGGATGCTTATTTGCAAGTCTCACCACTGTAAAAACTTACTTTTCAAGAGTTCTTTGAGCTAACATAATGAGTTTTGCATATGAAGTGCAAGCATAATACGATTAGAAACTTTACACATATTCAACAATGTAAATTGTGCAGAGACTTAAAATCTCATGAAAATGATAATGTCAAGGTATTCAAATTATCTTATAAATGCATTTATGCAAGCCGTGCAGTGTATAGACACACCCTTTTTCTTAGATGTTGGTCTTACAACGTTGAAAACTTTTATGAAGAGAAAATTTGTAGTAGGAAATCTAAGTAATAGTTCTCCTAACCTAGATGAGACCCATGATGTCCTATTTATTACTCAATAATAAGATTGACGATGGGGCTACGTTAGCTCGTTGTTCACTGTTTGCCCCGGATCGACTGCGGCGGTCGCGGGCCTGTGCCTCGCGAGGCTTGTTCGCGGCTTCTTCTGTGCGTACCCAAACGGCTCGCTATGCGCCCACAACCCAGGCGATGAATTTGTTAAACGCTCTGATAGCTCAGGAACCGGATCTAGATTTGTTTTTTAGTAGCAATAAAGCTATGCTTAACTATTGTATAATTTTTTTAAGTTAGTGTATATAATATTGACTTGCTGCACGCGTTGGTGTATACTGTAAGTGCAGCAAGTAACTGATTAAATAAATAAATAAATAAATAATAAATCAGATATTTACTCAAGTAATAGTATAGTGCCCACTCTCTCAACCGAATAACACTTTACCCAATCCGGAAATCGAGAACCTAGGATCACACGTTAAACACTTGCATCTACGAGCACAGGAGCTACGGGTCAGTTAATTATAAATTATAGTTTCCAAACAACTTGATCAGACTATAGACTTCTCACAGTTAGGATACAAGTGTGCTATCTGTCAAAAGAAATAGGCCACATACAAAATATTCCAAGCAACATAGCACACAAAAGCATAGCGTCAGGTCAAAAGGAATAGCTGTCGTTGCTGCCATTCCATACTAAAGGCCCATAACTCCAAACTTTCGCGTTTGCGTTAAACTGAAAACGCGGGGGTCGCAATAACTTTCATGAAACGCAGTAACAAAATGTAATGTTACTTACTTCATTGGCGTTGTTCAAAAAATGTTTAGTATTTTGGTTGGTTTTCGTAATAATACTTCTAAAACTAATGTTAGGTTTATCTATACATCTATACTCATAATTTGCCTACCCTTTTTCTAAATATTTAGGGGTTGTCTTGCAATCTAACCAGATGCACCTGTATTTTACATGGAGAGGACTATCTTTACACCATAATCTAGAAACAGTAACAACTGCTAAAGATCTATAAATGACAGCCAAGGGCAACGGCTTATCCTCTTCTTCGAGGCACAGAGAAATTCGGCATTTAATGAACACTTATATCATTCCCAAGTATCACAAGCTATACCTATTTATAATTTAACCTGTCATAAAATATTTGACCTTAACTTGAGTGAAGCAGCGGACAAAAGATAAAGTATGTAAATTAACGCTTTTAGGTGTATTGCTTTTTATAATTTTCCGCACACTATTTTCTCATATGCATAGAAATAGGTATAGGTACCTATATTCGTGGAAAAGCCTCTACAACAATGAAGTGTCTATGTGACCTCATTCGAGGCCAATGTTTAGGATAATTTCGGTAACTAGTGGGTGGACTTACCTCCGTACACATTGTCTTTGATATTCTCCTCTAAGCCTTGTTTGTTGAGAATTATTCGGTGAAGGAATTTCATGGAAACATAAACGGTTTACGGCCATTTAGTTGTGATAAGTTAATTTTAATAATGTGCTATCTTGATATTCATATTGTGTTCGTTGTTTTTGACGTAGTTTGAAGAAAAAAAAACTAAATGTGGCACTCGGAGACTGCCGCGGTAAAGCTATTGCATAGCATTTTTTATCAACATCATCATCATCATCATTTCATCATTTCAGCCGAAAGACGTCCACTGCTGGACATAGGCCTCCCCTAAGTGTCGCCACATTGACCGGTCCCGTGCGTCTCGCATCCAGCGGATCCCCGCAACCTTCACCAGGTCATCGGTCCACCTAGTGGGAGGCCTTCCAACGCAACGTCTTCCGGTTCGCGGTCGCCACTCCAGAACCTTCCGGCCCCATCGGCCATCCGTCCTGCGAGCAATGTGCCCTGCCCACTGCCACTTAAGCTTGGCAATTCTTCGGGCTATGTCGGCAACCTTGGTTCTCATGCGGATGTCCTCATTTCTGATTCGATCACGCAAGGAAACTCCGAGCATAGCCCTCTCCATTGCTCTTTGGGTGACCTTAAGCCTTCTGATGAGGCCCATTGTGAGCGACCACGTTTCAGTCCCATATGTAATCACTGGCAACACACACTGGTCATAGACTTTCGTCTTGAGACACTGGGGTAAGTTGGACGAGAAGATACTTCTCAACTTCCCAAACGCTGCCCAGCCGAGTCGGATTCGACGATTGACCTCTTTTTCAAAGTTGGACCTACCTAACTGGACTGTTTGTCCCAGGTAGACATACTCGTCTACAACTTCGAGTGTAGAGTCTCCGATCTTTATAGGAGTGGGTGTAACATGGGCATTCAACATGACCTTGGTTTTGTCCATGTTCATTTTAAGACCCACTCTTTCGGAAGCTCTACTGAGGTCATCGAGCATTGTACTGAGGTCCTCCATGGTCTCAGCCATGACCACTATATCGTCGGCAAATCGAAGGTGAGTGATGTACTCGCCATTGATGTTGATGCCTAGTCCTCTCCAGTGCAGAACCTTGAAAACATCCTCCAGTACAGCGGTAAACAGCTTCGGAGATATGACGTCTCCCTGTCTCACACCTCGCTGCAGAAGGATAGGTTTCGTGGTCTGGTCCTGAAGCCGGACTGACATGGTGGCGCTTTTGTATAAACACTTCAATACCTCGATGTACCGGTAGTCAATTTGGCACCTTTGGAGAGACTGCAGCACAGCCCAAGTTTCGATCGAATCGAAGGCTTTCTCGTAGTCCACAAACGCTAAACAGAGAGGCAGATTATACTCTTCGGTCTTCTGTATAACCTGCCGCAGCGTATGTATGTGGTCTACGGTGCTAAAGCCTTTTCGGAATCCGGCTTGTTCGGGAGGCTGAAAGTCGTCGAACCTGCGCGCGAGACGATTCGTAATGACTCTGGAAAACAACTTATAGACATGACTCAGAAGTGAGATGGGCCTATAATTCTTCAGTCGGGCATTGTCGCCCTTCTTGAAGAAGAGTACCACCACACTTCTGCACCATGCCTGCGGCGTTTTTCCCTCGAGTATGACGGAATCGAACAGCTTCTGAAGTGCCTTAAGGACCGGTTTACCTCCCGCCTTCAGGAGTTCGGCCGTAATTCCGTCATCACCCGGTGCCTTGTTGTTCTTAAGCTGTTTCAGAGCCATACTAATCTCGTACAGGCTGACATCCGGGATGTCTTCGGTATAGTGTCGGGTCAGTCTAGCTCTGGGGTCTTTCGCTAGATCTTCAACGGGTTTACTGGTTGACGTGTACAGCTGCCCATAGAAACTCTCGATCTCCCTCAGAAGCTCCGGTTTGGCGGATACGATCCTGCCGTCGTCGGTCTTCAGTTTCGTGAGCTGGCTTTGCCCTATAGACAGATCTCTTGCAAATACCTTAGAGCCCTTATTCCGCTCAATTGCCTGTTTAATACACTCGGTATTAAAACGGCGGAGGTCGCTCTTTAAGGATTTAGAGATCCGCCTATTGAGCTGCCGGTATTTACACGCCTCGTCCGGCGACTGCAGGATCATTTCACGCCGCTCCTTCATGAGACTAAGAGTTTGATCAGAGAGCTTCTTGTTCCTATTCACACAACGTGCCTTGAAGAACTTAGACCCCGTTGTGTGGACAGTTTCCACGAACCCATCGTTGTATTCGTCCACTAAGCTTCCTAGGCACTCGAAACGATTCTGGAGTTCAAGCTGAAAGCTCTCGGGGTTTTGGATCTGGATCTGTGCTGGACGGAGCGTAGACTTCATCAGTCGAGACCTTTCAAGCTTAATATTGATGTTCAATGTGCCTCTTACCATGCGGTGATCGCTCCCGGTTTTTACCGCATTGATCACAGAGACATCATTGAACATTTGCTTCCTGGTAGACATGATGAAGTCAATCTCATTTTTTGTCGCACCATCGGGGCTCTGCCAGGTCCACTTCCTGTGCTCACGTTTTTTGAAGAAGGAGTTCATCATATAGAGGCCCTCCTTCTCCATAAAACTAGCCAGTTGGTGACCCCGGCGATTCCGATGTCCAAACCCAAACTGCCCTACTAGCAGCTCATCCCCGTCTCGTTTACCCAGTTTCGCGTTGAAGTCCCCCATGACAACGGTGAATTGAGTTTTGAATCCATGCATGGCTTTAGAGATATCCTCATACATGGTCTCCACTTCGTCGTCGGAGTGTGTAGAGGTCGGGGCGTAGACCTGTATGACCTTCAGCGAATATCTTGACGATATTCTGAGTATAAGGTACGCCACCCTGGTCGACACACTCTCGATTTTCACAACGTTGTTCACAAGGGACTTGTGGACGATAAACCCAACACCACCCTGGGACTGCCGGTCGCCCTCTCGGAAATAGAGCAAGTTGCCGGATTTCAGGATTATCGTGTCCTCCCCCTCTCTTCGGACTTCAGATAATCCGATAATACTCCATCGCAACCTGCTCAACTCCTCTTCGAGCTCCGTTATCTTCTCGTCAGTCCGGAGTGTGCGCGTGTTATAAGTTGCCAGGTCTAGTCGTCGTTTGGGGTAGCCGGATCTCATCCGGAGATTCTTCGCACCCCTTGCCACGCCGTTACCTCGACCGCTACCGTAGCCGAGGGTAGACGGGCTGCCGGGTACTAGGGGCCATGCTTTATGTGTTGCGCTCATTTTTCATTAGGGGGGTTTGCCATAATCGCCACGCTTGGCAGGCGGGTTGGCGATCGCAGTATGGTTGATAAAGACACAGAGAACGCTGCTGCCCATTCTCTGGTAAGTCCCTTAGTCGCCTCTTACGACACCCACGGGAAGATATGGGATGGTGCTATTCTTTGCGTCCGACACCATACGGAGTCAGACTTCTTTTTTTTTATCAACAGCAAATAATTAATTATTTAATTTGACAACCTCAGTTGACAACCTTGTTATTTTCCGTAACCATAGCAACCTGGTTGAATACTGAATCTTGAATATTTTCGTTAGGGAATTTCTGGATTCGCTCTCCACGCTCAAGGCCCGCGATAGAAGCTATGCAATAGCTTAAAAAATTACAAGTGTTATCATTGAGGTCGGCGTAACACCGTCTTTCTTCATTTTTCCATCCATTCAACAACATTTATTTCATCACTCTTTTAGTCACATGCGATTCGTCACTAAACTTCTCATATCCATACCATGACAGTCAATAGGGGATCGGACTGGGTCAAATAATAATAATAATAATATTTATTTATTTTCAGGCTACTTTGGCCCATAGCTAAATACCTTACAGACTAACATACATACGATATAATTATACAGTTAGAGTTAGTAAATAAAACCTTAAAACTATATTAGTATCACTACACTTGCACTACGTCACTATGCGATCATGTCAAAATAATATGATTCTGATTAGTCCGTAAGTTAGATTATCGAAAAATATTGAATACGTGTTTTTTGTTTTATCAAATCAATAAAAAAAGACGAAGATAAAACGCGTCAAAGATCTTGGAGTGGGGCTTGAAACGTCACTTGTGTCGTCAAAATCTACTATCATAATTATGACGTCACACGAGTTTTCGAAGCACTGTGTGCACATAGTCTTCATTTTAAGTTTACGTGAAAAAAGAAAAAATACGTGTCCAATAATTTTTAGAAATCTATCTGACGGACTAATTAGCTTTTTTTTGGCCGATCCCCTATTCCCTTTCAAATTTTCTGTAACTGGCGCAACTTTTAAACTTCCTCTAATATACTCAATTCTTACACAATGTAATAAACAATCATTTTAACAAAGAATATTACTAAATGTATTTTGTGTAACATAAATCTGAAAGAAGCCATGATTGATTGATAAAAAATATTCAAAACGTATTCAATTTTTCGAAATGATTTAACTGGATATTAATTTAGATATCCGCTAGACAGGAGACAAAATCGTTTGTGTCAAGAAACTGGATTTACTTTTTGATTAATTCTATTAGCTAGGGATTTGAAATAATTTTGTATAACTAAGCTGAAAGATGATTTGTGTGACGTTTTCAAATTCTCTCAGATTTAACGACACGATATATTCTTTTTTTTTTTAAGCCATCACTTGTCCACTGCTGGGCAAAGGCCTCTCGAATCCCCCAACGATAATTATGTTTTCAACACACTGGCTCGTAAAGTGAGTCTTATCACATCGTTCTTAGGGCCATAAACCGAACTATAACTTACACATGCATAATAATATTATAGACTAGTGCATAATAGAATTTTCACTACAAAGTTAAGTTAGTACCATACTGCAAATTATATGCGAGCATTTTCAATTTTTTTTTTTTTTTTTTTTTTTTATTATTGATAGGTTCGCGTTTGACCACTATCTCACCTGATGGAAAGTGATGATGCGGTCGACGATGGAGCACGCTTACCTAGAAGTAACCTATTCACTCTTGACTTAAAGACCCCTAGGTTATAGCTATCCGGAAATACAGACTCTGGCAGGGAATTCCACTCCTTAGCTGTACGCACAATGAAAGTATTCCCAAACCGTTTAGTGCGTATGGGTGGGATGTCCACCATATAACGGTGGCGCATCGCCGTACGTCTTGTAGTCCGATGATGGAACGGGCTTGGCGGAATTAGATCGTGCAATTCCCTCGCACACTCTCCGAAATGTAACCGATAGAAAACCGAAAGGCTAGCTACTCGTCGACGATGTTCAAGGCTCTGGAGCTTTGACTTGACAAGCGCGTCATTGCCGATGAGCCTCTTGGCTCGTTTCTCAATTGACTCTAGCGCATCAAGCTGGTATTTAGCGGATCCATCCCAGAGATGAGAGCAGTACTCCACACACGATCGGACTTGCGCTTGATATAAGTTGAGCAGCTGTTTCGGCGTGAAATACTGTCTCACCTTTGCTAGGATTCCCAGCTTCTTGGCAGCCAGTTTAGCCTTAGCCTCGATGAACGGACCGAAATTGAGGGTTGACGTAAACGTAACGCCAAGAAGCTCAATGTGATCGGGATGAATTTAACCGGGTAATACCGTTTTTTTTTTAATTTTATTGGTTGAGTTGCTATGTTCTTAAAAAAGTTTCGATACAAAAAAGATCGTGTTCAATAGTAAAAATAAATTAATGTACCTAGTGCTTGCTCATTTCATGCAACTTTGAATTTAAATAGATAACTTTAACTTGTACGTTTTAAATGAAACTTTCACTCAAATATGTTAACTTTTGTAATATTATAAATATAACTTTTTTTTTAATGAATAAACCTCATTCTTTTCGTCTATGGTCGATCGCCATTGTTAGTATGACCATTTCAAGTTTAAATTTCATGGTGGCGCCACTGGTCAAGAAAAATGCATCGCTACGTCAAACTTAGTACATTTATTTTATTTTAGTTCCGTGTTTACCCGCCTGCACTGCACAACTTATCAGAAGTTGGTCTAACTGTAGATGCGCGCGCATAGGAAAACCGATATTTTTTTCCTGCTATTGTGAAAAAAATACAGAACTCGTTATAACTGTTGAAGATCTATGACTTTTTAGTATTATTTTCTTCACAAGTGTGTTGAAAAACGTCGTATGATACACGTGTGTATTGATGATTACCGTCCTCGGCTATCTTAAGACCCTTACCTGACGGCTCGGGTCTCAAAGGCGCCTCGGCGGTAATAACCAACATTACACACTTACTGGCCTGTTGGTCTAGTGGTTAGTGACCCTAACTGCTATCAGGGGCGTATTTTGAAATTTGGCGCCCCGGGCCAATAAGTTTTGCCGCCCCAGACAAAGAATTTTTTTCTAAAGCATTATCTATTATCTACTACAAACGAGACCAATGAATGTAGAGCTTGGAAACGACCTGAACGTCTGAGTCGACCCCAGTGTCGTGGCGAGCGTTTTTGTCGCTGAGGGCCAACCCACCCTTATCTGGCCGCCCCTTAAATACGCCTATTTTCATCATTAGCCAAGAAAGCTAGCTAAAATTCTAAATACAATTTCTTACATATTTGGAAATGTTAAACTAAAAATGTTTAAAAGTGAAATAGATTTGACTTTCAAAAATAAACCCAAATTTTTGGAAGTCAAATCTATTTCACTTTTAAACATTTTTTTTTGCCTTTGTTCACCAATATAGCGAATAGTGTCTTAGAGTTTGTCGTTCTAAAAATTAACAAAAACAACGAACGAGCTCAACATTTTTGACACATCGGATAAATTACATTTTGTTTCAACAATTCCTAAATAAAATATTTTTTAAGAACTTATGTATGATTCAGAGTCGTAGGCAAATGCAAGAGCGAGCGGAGCGAGCTCAGAAATTTTTGCCCCCTGACTCAGGAAAGTTAATGATTTTGTTTTTATTTTTCATTTTTTTTATTAGAAAATTTTATGACTCCAGATAGGTTAGATTTTTATAAGTGGTGGGCGGCAGATTAGAAGGATATAGTGCTTGTTTATTGATTTTCGGGGCGGCATGCGGAACACCAGAATATACGTAAGGCTAGTTCGAAAAACCGCCCCAGGGCGGCGGCGAGAAAAGTACACCTCTACTTGGTTGTCCTTATTTTTACAACGTAGTCCCGGTGAGACCCGGTGCCAATAGTAATTGTCAGATCTGATAACCATGACCTGACGTTGCCGCCTGGTTTCTAAAAGATATAAAATAGGTGAGAAGTAAAAGTGTAATGAATGGCGCCAAAACCAAAACAAAATGCAATCGGCAGGGGCGGCCGGGCGGCTACGCCGCCCCTGGTGTTCTGGCGCACTCTTAAGAAAATATAAAAAAGGTGAGAAGTAAAAGTGGAATGAATGGCGCCAAAACCAAAACAAAATGCAATCGGCAGGGGCGGCCGGGCGGCTACGCCGCCCCTGGTGTTCTGGCGCATTCTTAAGAAAATATAAAAAGGTGAGAAGTAAAAGTGGAATTAATGGCGCCAAAACCAAAACAATATGCAATCGGCAGGGGCGGCCGGGCGGCTACGCCGCCCCTTCTGTTCTGGCGCCCCGGGCCATGGCCCGGATGGCCCTAGGGTAAATACGCCCCTGACTGCTATGCCGGAGGTCGTGGGTTCGATTCCCACCCAGGACAAATGTTTGTGTGATGAGCACGATCATTTGTTCTGTGTCTGGGTGTAATTTATCTATAATATGTATGTATTTAGAAATATATAAGTATGTTTATCAGTTGTCTAGTACCCATAACACAAGCTCTGCTTAGCTTGGGACTAGATGGCGTTGTGTGATAGTTGTGGAATATTATTATTATTATTATTATTATACCATAATGTACTAAAGTAGGTAATATTTAAAATACCGAAATTTCTGTCTAAATGTATGCCCGGTTGATGGCAATAGGCTCGCCCCCTATTACATGGGACTTCATAACTGACGAAATGTGGGTGTACTATTTGAGCCTACACTCCTACAGCTCGGCCTAACCATTTGGTGACTACAGAAAAAAATTGATGAAAATTGACAAAAAAATTGTTTCAACAAAATTATATTATCAGTGTATCCCAAACATACCAAAAAAAAAAACAAACAATTCACCACGGAGATCCCACGGCAATAATATTGCGTAACCCGCTTCTCTTTCAATCAAAATTGATATCACTACTCAATATTAAGACCAATCGGCGTCGACGACAAACCTACAGGGATTTCACACATGATATCACTCAATTTATTGTTCCCAGAAATTGCTTTTTTTGGCAGAAATTCGTCGCGGGATACGGTAGCCTTGTAGTGTCCAGTTTTTTTTTTAATGAAGTGGATAAAGCCGTTGTTATGTGCAACAAAACGGCCAGTACTTTCCTTTATTTGAGGTTTTAATTGCCTGTGATTTACCGTTAAAAGTTTTCGGATACCCAATTTACCAGTTATGGCCGAAGAATTTCATTTATAGGAACGTATTTATCAAATCACTAGCTGATGCCCGCAGATTCATCCCGCGTGGATGACGGTCAAATTACATATTAAAACCTTTCTCGAGAACCACTCTATCATTGGTAAAAAGAGCATGAAAATCGGTGGAGTGGATTTTGAGTTTATCGCAAACAGACAGACAGTCACGGCGGAGGTCTTTGTTTTATAATATGTAGTGAAGTATTTTCCCAAATTACAAAATTTCGAAAAATACTTGGTTATAAAAGTTATAATACTTATATACATACCGGTCAGTCATTATTTTATCATTGCGACTATAGTAGGTACCTAAAATTTTAATCACGCTAAGTACAATAATGAGATAAAATGATTTATGTTCAACCGAGTCGCGTGGTATGTTTTGTGGTTATCCAATTTGAATAAATTAAAATGTGGTCACCAATTATTTTAGTCAATTAATATCAAAATTAAGCACATAATAACAACCCATTTCAGGCTAAAAACTTCATGAAAAAACCGTTTACTTTACAGTTTTATGAATTAGATTCATAAAACTGTAAAGTAAGCGGTTTTTTCATGAAGTTTTTATTCAAAAGTATTCAGATAGCATCACCTAGTCTAACCGATGAATACCAGTATTTTACTTAGAGCGACTGCCTACCTGTAGCGACTGTCAAAGATGAACAAATGACAACCGGGACCAATCGGCTTTACATGCTTGACAACCGGGACCAATCGGCTTTACATGCTTGACAACCGAGACCAATTGGCTTTACATGCTTGACAACCGGGACCAATCGGCTTTACATGCTTGACAAAACCGGGACCAATCGGCTTTACATGCTTTCCGAGACACGGAGGAAACTCAGTATGTAACGGGTGGCTATGGTATGGGATGGTATATGGTAACCCATCCACGACCAACCCAGGCAAGCACAGCTTAACATGAACATCAACCCGAGTTGCTGCTATTATTTAGCCATGAGTTCCTCCATAAATATAATATAATTCAGCTGTTCATCACTTCTGAAAATAATTTCCCATTTTTATTTCAGATGGAAACTTTAAGAAAATTGTACATGTAGAACATAAATTAACGTTATTTTTTTTCATCGCCGAAAGAAAAAGTACGAAATTAAATCATTCTCATAAACTTTTTCCGAGTCTTTAATCTCTTTGTGAACAATTGTTACATTCGCATCTCATCAATCTTGAAGGAAATAAATGTTCAGGTGCAAAAAATTTAAACAATTTCCCAAAGAATTAAAGAAGGAGAGTTTTGAGAGAAAAAGTTGCTAACATATTTTTGCTTTAAGTCTGTGCGTTAATTTCCCGTATATTTTCGCGTAGTACCCAGTATTAACTGGATTGTGGAAATCAGATAGGCAATAGCTACATATATCAGGGACCGAAAACCTTTATAAATTACGGTACAGGTATTGAAGAATTTTGGTTATTTTTCAGACTTAGGTTACCGCTATCTGGGTAACCAGACCGAAGAAAAATGTAACCTCTATTCAGGTTACCGTTTTAATACCGGCTACCTAAAAATGACCTTGATTACGAGAAAAAAGTTCGCGTTCGCCTAAGTTTGTGTGTCTGCCCGACTCTTTGTCACACACACAGGTGATGCGCGCCCTTTGAATATTGCCGACGGCACGTGTAAGATAGGGGTAATTTTTATTACGGTAACCGGTAATTAATATTGGTTAAGTATTCAATTTAATAATAAAGGTAACCTTTAAAATTACCTGTAAAAGAAAAAAGATTGTTACCCAAAAAATACCCGTATTGATCATACCGGTTTCGGTCCCTGACATATAAATTACTGAAATTAGCTGCATCCGGTTAGATTGGAAGTCAACCCCAACATATTATAGTCGAAAAGACTAGGCAGATGATGATGGAAAGCCATTATTCAAGTTAGGTTTAAGTTACTAGTAAGAAAGTCAGGAATATCAGTTTTAGTTACATATAATTGCAAGAAATTTAAAAAAAAAAACTAAAATACCAAATAAAAACAAAAAAAAAATGTTTTATCTAAAAACTTTGTGTCATCTCATCATACAAATACAAACAGAGGCAGCCCCAGTAAGTTACAATAGTACTTGTTAACTTCCTTTTTGTGTCTACCGTTAATTTGTAGTCAACCCACGTATTAATCCAAACTAAACCTAAATCCACCCGATTTTCCTTTACGAAACAAACTCCGAATAGTTTCGTAGACAAATCCCTTCTACATTTTTATTCCTTTAGCTAAAGTGGCCACTAGTTAATGGTTACAGATTTCTGAACATCTCTCAAAGGACTAAATGTTCATTTTCACTCACAACAGGCGACA
The DNA here is from genome assembly GCA_949316265.1 of Diarsia mendica. Classification (NCBI taxonomy): domain Eukaryota; kingdom Metazoa; phylum Arthropoda; class Insecta; order Lepidoptera; family Noctuidae; genus Diarsia; species Diarsia mendica. Next base: position 18,953,499 of record OX438900.1, on the reverse strand, counting down.
CCTAAATTACCGTAAACCGTTGGATTATCAACGCTAGGGTTCAGCAGCGAGAGTTGAAATTCCAACAGTACAAAGTTTAGGGGTTGATTAAAGCGTCGCGTCGCGTAAATGAAAAAGGACGAGTTGTGATAAACGTTTCGCAATTATATAACCACCTGATGTGTTAAAATGATTGCTTCAAATTAGTCTCCATGAAGTAAACGATGGGCTTGACAAAAAGGTTTTGTTTTTTGTTTCCTCTTTGAGCAATAATGTTAGTAGGAAAACCTTTTTATGCTTAGTGGCATCATGTTTCAATGTTAAAAAAGTTCTTGAAAATTTTGTGTTTGTGTAACTGTAGTAAGTTGAACTTTATTCTAATTTACATAATATACTGTAGGCTGTGGCAGAACAGTATAGTTTATTTAATTCATAGATATTGACATAATAATATCTAGATAACGCAAGGGCACGTGCTCTTGCGTGGCTTAAGCCGGGAACTACTTGACATAAAATTTTCAACTTGAAAAGGGTACAGTAATTTAAATGTAGTTTGTGATTGTCCTGACAAGTTATAATTATGAGAGGTGTATACTTTGAGAATAATTGTTTTGTCTATTTGAAGTGGGAATGGTCATAATTACGCAAGAAAAAACGAAATGGTCACTCGGGCCATGAGACTGAACAACTATTGTTAAACGAGCTCATTTAATTTAAAAAGGGCTTTCCATAGGAAGTGACGTGAACAGCAGATCAGCATTAATATGATAAAATAAAAAAATAGAATTTTCATACGTCTTAGAACAAAAGTTGTTTAATGTCATGATTGGAGACATTACACGAGAGGTCTTGTGTTTTGATAACAAAGCCTAAAATACCTAAGCTACACTAAACAATGAAGATTTTGTTGTTACTCTTCTTATTTCTGACTACTTCTTCGAATGCTGCAGTCAAAAGATCATCAAGAGCGCAAGTGAAATGTGGCTTGGGGTACAAGATAGAAAGTAGGCCTGATCGCGCCAGGACTCAGCCGAACCTTATCTCGGGCCCATGGGAGACAGGTCTCAGAACAGCTGCCGTCCTAACGGGATCAAATAGACGCGATACGCGCCTCCGAACAATATTACAATTTCTGAACTTATAGCTACCCTTACCTCATTTCTTCGAGCCGGTCTCACTTCCTTGACCCCTCGCAAGTTGTGTAACTGTGTATGTGTATAATGAGTGTATATGACCTTGCGATGGTTTGCTGGTAGTTCCGGACGATTCTTCCACGTCGCTGCAAGCCACGCCGTTAACGCGAGCCACCACACTCACTCCGTATTAGTCTAACCACACAAGCCTCGGTGCTTTCCCGATAGCACTCCCGTGACAAGGCAAACCAATGATATTATCAATAACCCGTTCGACATTCACAGCGTCGCTAACCGTACTGCTTAACTAGTATAATTGGGTGCCGCGAAATGACTCCACAAGTCGATTTAATCAATGCGCGTGCGTTTTCACCCGTGATTCTATGGCTACTATAATATTCGTTCGACGCCCAGCGCGACTCAATACGAACTACTATTCACGCCGAGCCCAGCGCTCGACCTCTACCTCCGCCCCTTCGCCCCTGTCGCACCGAGGCGGAGAAAATCAAAAATCTGAAGGTAGATTATAAACAATCACCCCCCCCGGACCGACCCGTTGTCGGTCCGCTCAAACTCCCGGGAGTCGAGATAAAGTTGAAACTGCCCGTCTAAGGATCGAGTCCCTCACCTGGACGTCTGCGATCCTTGGAAACCCATCCTTGCCCGTAATCAGGTTAACAATGCGCCCCCGTCGCCAACACAACGGTGATAGGTTAGCATCCTTAACCAGAACGAGGTCTCCAACGCAGGGTGGGGTCGTCCTGTCCGTCCACTTAACGCGTTGCTGTAGAATATGCAAATACTCCAGCGACCATCGCTTCCAAAAATTTTGGCTCATTTGCCGTAACATCTGATACCGTGACAACCGGTACAACTTGACATCAGTATACGGATATTCCGGCAAGGCGTTAAGTGGTTGGCCAATCAAAAAATGACCTGGGGTCATGGCCTCAAGGTCATTCGGGTCAGCGCTCAACGGGCACAAAGGTCGCGAGTTTAAGACCGCCTCAATTCTGCAAAACACCGTTGACAACTCCTCAAAGGTGAGAATCGTTGAGCCGATGACCCGATACAAGTGAGTCTTGGAAGACTTGACTACTGCCTCGAAAATTCCACCCCAGTGGGGGCATCCAGGTGGACTAAAATACCACGAAATGCCCCGACTGGCGAGGCCCGTGCCAATCTCTCGCTCATTCTGACTTAAAAACAATACAATTTCCTTTAAGCACCGGTCGGCGCCCTTGAAGTTGGTACCACAGTCCGACCGAATCAGTGACGGTACTCCCCGTCTAGAAACAAATCGATCTAACGCCGCCAGAAAGGCCTCCGTAGAGAGATCGGCCACCAATTCCAAATGAACGGCCTTGGTCGCCAGACACACGAAGACACACAGATATGCCTTAACCGACTTCGCGTTGCGAAGGTGCGATGTCTTGACCATGAAAGGCCCCGCGAAATCTGTCCCTACGCCAGCAAATGGCCGAGCCTCCGTGACTCGATCGGCCGGGAGATCTCCCATTTGTGGCTGCATTGTGGCTGCCTTGAGTCGGTAACAAGGCAAGCAACGAAACACAACGCTCCGTATGATTCTGCGGGCCGATAAAATCCAAAATTCACGCTGCAAAATGCCCAGAAGGGTGTTACAGCCTGCGTGTGAATTCTTGGTGTGACGGTCCCTAACCAACAACTCCACCAAAGCTCCCTTCTTGGGGAGAATTAGAGGATGTCGCGCTGCATAGGGCAAGTCGGCATTCCGTAATCGTCCTCCCACCCGGAGCATTCCATGCTCATCAATGAACGGGTTGAGGCGGACAAGACCCTTTTTCAATCGACCTGCGCCAGTCTTCAAGACCCTAATTTCGTCCTGGAACTCATTCCGCTGAACGACTCTCACCCAGAGTGAGAGAGCCTTTCGCTGTTCTTCAGGTCCCATTATAGGCGACATGTTTCGCTGCGCGACAGGACAACGACAATTTTGACAAAATCTCATTACCCATCCCGTTACTCTAAGTAACTTCCCTAACGAACTATATCGTTCCAAGAGGGTGTGGTCTACGGTGGCGGGTTCCACTGTAGTCACATTCAGCCTCAAGCCTTGGTCTGGGGGTAATGAATGTCGACCGCACTCATTAAATGGCCACTCCGCATGTGGCTGTTCCAGCCATTGTGGCCCCCACCAAAGAGAATGTTCAACCAAAGCAGGCGCCGGACAGCCGCGTGAAGCGCAGTCAGCCGGATTAATCTCACCTGGAACATGTCTCCAGACCAGAGGAGTCTCTGAGCTATTTATTTGTGAGACTCGGTTGGCCACAAATACCTCGAGCGTGTGGACCGAAGTCTGCAACCAGCATAACACGATTCGGCTGTCAGTCCATGCATAGACCGTCTCGTTCAGAGCCACCGTACCACGCAAATTCCGCACCACATGGTTCAAGAGCCGCGTCAGAAGGGCTGCACCTGCCAGTTCCATCTTCGGAATCGTCCAACGAGTCCGAACAGGTGCAACCTTGCTCTTGGCCAGTACCAAGCGTACCGTTCCCCTACCAGCGGTCTCACCTGTTCTCAGGTAGACTGCGGCCGCGTACCCCTTCTCCGACGCATCACAAAACCCGTGCAGGGTGACCTTGACTCCTGCCTGCGGGAGCAGTTTACGCGGGATCTCAATCTCTGAGATCTGTGGTAAGGTGGTGACGAATGCCGACCACTCCCGAGCCAGCTCCTCCGTGAGCTGATCATCCCAACCTAGTTGAGCCAACCAAAGCTTCTGAATGAAGCACTTTCCCATGAACGTGACCGGCGCGATCCAACCGGTTGGGTCGAACGTTCGTGCGATAGTCGAAAGGACCGATCGCTTGGTCCAGGTCTTCGACAGCAACTCGGCCTCACAACTGTATGTGAAGGCATCCTGACTCGGTCGATACTGGACCCCTAAAATGGCCAACGCATGAAGATTCTCCGAATCCTCAAACAAATGCGGGTCTTGTTGATACTCAGTTGGCAGTCCTGCCAGTACCTCTGGGCAGTTCGACAGCCATTTCCTGAGTTCATAGCCACCGGAGGCCATGAGCGCCACCAATTCATCCCTTAAGATGAGCGCCTGCTCAATACTGTCTGAGCCCGTACAAATGTCGTCTACATAGACGTCCCTATCAATGACAGCAGCCGCGCGGGGAAAGCGGAGCCGTTCTTGATCAGCCAGTTCTCGTAGCGTACGCATGGCTACATATGGGCTGGGCTTTAATCCGTACGTGTTTGTGTTGAGCTCGTACGTGACCATCGGTTCTTCTGGGCTCTCTCGCCACAATATCAGCTGGAACCGACGGTCGTCTGGATGAATCTCAGTTTGACGAAACATCATCCGTACGTCCGTAACGAAGACAACCTGGTGTCTCCTGAAGTCCGTGAGAATGTCTGCAATGTCTCTGGTCAGCTTAGGACCAGCATGGAGACATTGATTCAGGGACACCCCGCTAGACGTCTCCGCGCTCCCGTCGAACACGACCCTAATCTTTGAGTCAGGTGTCTTCAAAACAGCATGATGAGGCAACACATAATGCTCCTCATGACGATAGTCAACCCTGGACACCGACATGTGACCCAACGTCAGGTATTCGCGCATGAACTCCACATACTTCTGTCGGAAGTTGGAGTCCCGCTTCATGCGCCTTTCCATTGCCACTAACCGCTTTTCTGCCAGACTCCATGAGCTCCCCAGCGGAGGTCGAGTTGACAGAAATGGCAACCTTGTCATAAATCTACCCGATGGGAGGCGCACCGTGTTACATCGATAGAATGTTTCGCACTCCTCATCACGTGGGTTATTTCTAAGAGCGGTGGGTGGCTCTTCCGTTGCCCAGAACCGTTGCAGGACGTCGGATAACACGCTGCCATAATATATGGAGCTATAATCCGTTGAGTGCTGTGGTTCCCGTACTGGGCCCAATAACGCGTAACCACCTGCGGTACGCATGGCCACAACCCCGTTTGGTTGCAGCTCCCGTTTGCCGCTTCGGAGCAGCTTCCCGAGGACGTCAGACCCAAGCAAGACGTCCACCCGTCCGGGGATCGCGAAGTGGGGATCGGCTAACTCCAATCCATTGGTCAACCCTTTTACCGCAGACGGTAACCGAGTCTGAGGGAGGACCCCAACCACTTCGTCCAAAACGATCGCCGTGGCATTCACCCGCGTGACCGATGCCGTGTCACCCATCTCGAACAGGAATGTCGTCTGACCCCTGAGGTGAGGCACCCGATTGCCACCTATACCTACGGCGCCATCCCGTGATGGCTCTAATGTAAGGCCCAGCCTTTTCACTAAACAGCTGGACACAATACAACCTTGTGCCCCTGAATCTAACAGTGCTCGCACGTGCACCGGCTGTCCGTCAGTACCCCTGACAGTAATCCTAGCCGTCGGTAATAATACCGTTACTGTCGGGGTGGGCACCACTGACGAACAGGCTGCTAGTTGCTAATAGGAGGCACCTCCCTCCTCCCCTGCCGGAGGGGGAGTAAATACTGTCCCAGTATACGGGTCCCAACCCGGGTAGTAACCCTCCCGACCCATCGGTGACATCCGTGCCGGTCGGAAGTAGCCTACTGGCATCCTTCCGAACGGTGGCGGGCGCGCCGTCAGCCGAGGGCGTTCTGCGAGAGGCGGGGAGAAGCGACTACTCGGGGGTGGCAACATGCCCCCCAACGCATTCGAGTACGCCGCGTAACCCGTCTGTACTACCTCCGGGCCCCTGCCCGAGTCTCGGTGCCTATCCCCCCCCCGCGGGGAAGACGACGGTATCGGGTTGTGCTCTGGATCAGCCCTTGGCCCACCCCCCCGAGGGGGCGGCGACCGCTGATTCCTGGCCGACCCACCCCCCCTAGGGGGGGGTGACCGACCACCCGAATCTGGCTTAGGAGAGGGGGGGTGACCTCCCGGCGAGGCTCCGTGCACCTCCCTACTCTCCGCCAGGCATAGCAACTCGTGATGGGCTCCTCCGCAGGTTCCACAGTTAGTGGTCCTGTGGCACTCACGTACAAAGTGAGTCCCCAAGCAGCGGAAGCACAAATAGCGCTGCTTGACCACCCCTCTTCGTCTATGCACCCGCTGCGCCTTAAAGTCCGCGCATGCGGCGAGACCGTGCCCTTCCTTCCGACAGAAGGCGCACACTTCCGATTGGAGGGCGTGGTATTTCTTCCCCCCCCGACGGGGCTCAACCGGCTTGGGCCCGCTCGTACGTCGGGTTGACGGAGGAGGGTGCGACGTGGATGCCCCTTGGCAATCCGCCCGCCGGCACTCGCCTTCTAAAAACACCCTCAAGTCATCGTAACTTGGGAGGTGGTCCGTCGATTCGCCACCATGTGACTGCTCAAAGCGCGCCACCACGTCGATCGGCAACTTCCGTAAAACCCTATTGACGATGATATATTTATTGTCCCCTAACGACAACTTAAGTCGATCTAACGTGTTCACCGCAACCGTGACCGGATTAAGGATTTTCGCCCTTATTTCGTACACGTTAGACACCTTCGGGATTTCAAAAATCTTATCGATGAGGCCATCAACTATTAATCGCCGATTATCATATCGGTCGATTAATAGGCCCCATGCCGTCTCATAACTGGCGTCCGTAATCTCCAGGTGGGTCAAGATGTCGTGCGGCTCACCGTTAAGCCTACCCATTAATTGAGCCATCTTGTAGGCGGGCGAGAGATCCGTACGCGAATGCACGACACTATTAAAAATATCGCGGAATCGCGGCCAATCGGCATACTCGCCGCTAAACTCGGGTACATGTACTGGTGGCAACGGCGCCTGAATTCCTACGCCTGCTGGCCGACATGATTCCCTGACGTCACCCATGCGCGATCGCTCAATGTCGGCCGCCGCCTGGATTATGCTCATGGACATTTCCCCACACTGGTCCACATTGCCCCGTACCACCTGAGCATCCTTGTCCACCGACGACAGATCCGTCGATTCGAGACATGCTAAATACTCAGCGTGACACTTTAACACGGCGTCATATCGTTCGTCAACTTGCCGAGCGCGTGACAATAACGCATCTTCACGATCGGTGCGACCTACCAACGTAACAACCGATGAAAACCATCTCAATTCAGCTTCGATTCTGGCTGCGATAGTTTTCGTTACTGACGGAGCCATAGTACCAACTTCAATACGCGATTATGCAATAATAAATAACAATAACCAAAAAAAATAACAATTATTGTATCCGGAATTAACAATAATAATATATTCGTTGAGTGAATAAATCTACGACGCTATGCCAACTCTTGAACTTATTCCTCTACGTGCTCTAGAGGTTATTCCTCTATGTCTCAAATGTTGACAATCATAACACGATTTGTGATGAGGTTATATTTGTGCGTAACCGAACGTAAATAACAAATTATTTTATCAACGAATATTCACATTCCATTTATGTACTTATTATTAATAATTCCAAACTCAACTTGAGGTGTACACTGGTATGTAGGTCAATGTACTACTACCTACAAGTTGAATTTGTACATGAACACAATTTTTACAAAGTAAATTGGTACCAAGTACCTACTAATTTTTACAAGTGGGTATAACCACTGCTCTGCTACCAGATTTTGATCGCGCCAGGACTCAGCCGAACCTTATCTCGGGCCCATGGGAGACAGGTCTCAGAACAGCTGCCGTCCTAACGGGATCAAATAGACGCGATACGCGCCTCCGAACAATATTACAATTTCTGAACTTATAGCTACCCTTACCTCATTTCTTCGAGCCGGTCTCACTTCCTTGACCCCTCGCAAGTTGTGTAACTGTGTATGTGTATAATGAGTGTATATGACCTTGCGATGGTTTGCTGGTAGTTCCGGACGATTCTTCCACGTCGCTGCAAGCCACGCCGTTAACGCGAGCCACCACACTCACTCCGTATTAGTCTAACCACACAAGCCTCGGTGCTTTCCCGATAGCACTCCCGTGACAAGGCAAACCAATGATATTATCAATAACCCGTTCGACATTCACAGCGTCGCTAACCGTACTGCTTAACTAGTATAATTGGGTGCCGCGAAATGACTCCACAAGTCGATTTAATCAATGCGCGTGCGTTTTCACCCGTGATTCTATGGCTACTATAATATTCGTTCGACGCCCAGCGCGACTCAATACGAACTACTATTCACGCCGAGCCCAGCGCTCGACCTCTACCTCCGCCCCTTCGCCCCTGTCGCACCGAGGCGGAGAAAATCAAAAATCTGAAGGTAGATTATAAACAAGGCCATTAATGTTTGTGACGATTAGCAAAGATCTATGCATAACAGTCGGGATCAACGGGTTTGCGAACACGTCTGGGTATGAAATGGATGGTCACTCATTTAACCTTTTGAGCGCCACAGTCACGTCAGACGACAAGCCAAACAAGCAAAAAAGTACCTTAAGTCTAACATCTTGAAACACACAAAATATTAACAGAAGAACAGAAGGGATGTAAGAGGTTAAGCCAAGGGTGTAAAGAACAGTTAACAATAGACGCAGTTATCCATAAAAAGGTTCAAAGTACGAAAAATGATTTACACACAATGTACATAGATTATCGGAAAGCATACGACTCAGTTCCTCATTCATGGTTAATCAAAGTTTTAAAAATATATAAAATACATCCACAACTCATTAGTTTTTTAGGTAATATTGCTGAAAAATGGAGGACGCGTTTACTACTGAACACATCAACAGAAATAGTGGAAACAGAACTAATTAAGATCCAGCGAGGAATATTCCAAGGAGACTCACTCAGCCCACTATGGTTCTGTCTTGCTTTAAACCCCCTTTCCAACAAACTAAATGCGCAGAAACCCGGCTATCAACTCCAATACAATGATACAATGACTGACATACTGACTGACCAAAATTGTAAAATAAACCATCTTCTTTATATGGATGATATCAAGCTGTATGCAACTTCCCCTGATGACTTATACGATCTAGCTGATGTAACTGAAACGTTCTCTAACGATATAGGCATGGAATTTGGGATTGACAAATGTAAAATTAATTCAATAAAAGCAGGAAAAACATACACACATTCATACCAAATGCAGACAGGCGCGATAATAGATTCGTTAGACGAAACCGGGACATACAAATATTTAGGGTATATACAAGCTAAACAGATTATGCATAAGGAAATAAAAAATACAATTACCAAAAAATTTAAACATAGGTTAAAAACAATATTTAATACTCAAATTAACGCTAAAAATACAACAAAAGCAATTAACACTTATGCCATCCCTATTCTCACCTACTCCTTTGGCATCATTAAATGGAACAAGACCGACCTCAAAAGCTTACAAAGAATTGTGAATACAACCCTCACTAAACATAGGAGACATCATCCTAGGTCATGTGTACAGAGGCTTACACTGCCCAGGAACGAAGGTGGCAGGGGGATCATAGATATCACAAACCTACATAATAAGCAAATTACGACACTAAGAACATATTTTCACAATAAAAGCTCTACTTCAACCCTACACAAAGCAATAGCGTTTAATGATAAAAAACTTACTCCTTTAAACATGCATGACAGGACAACACAGAACAATGAACAACAGACTGACCGACAGACTAAAATCGCTGAGTGGACTCAAAAGTCACTGCATGGGAGACATCGACACGACCTTAACCTACCTAACGTCGACAAGTTAGCGTCGAACGAATGGCTAAGGCGTGGAGAATTGTTCCCTGAGACCGAAGGGTTCATGATAGCGATTCAGGACCAAGTCATAGAAACCCGCAATTATCAGAAGCACATCATGAGAATTCCTCAAACAATAGATATATGTAGGCGATGCAATAGTTCCTCCGAGACTATTCAGCATATTACAGGTGCGTGTAAAGCAGTCGCCCAGACTGATTATAAACACAGGCATGACCAAATAGCGAACATAATACATCAGAAATTAGCTATAAAATATAACTTAATCTCCACCCCACCTGTGCCCTATTATAAATACCAGCCCAAAATTACTCTTGAAAACGCTACCCACAAATTGTACTTCGACCGAGGAATTTTTACAGATAAAACAATACACTATAATAGACCAGATATCACTTTAATAGACAAATGTAACAAAACCGCACAACTCATAGACATCGCCGTACCAAATACCCACAATCTACAAAAAACAATAGCAGAAAAAATGTCAAAATATACAGATCTTAAAATAGAAATGAGCCGAATGTGGTGTCTTAGCAAAGTCACCATAGTCCCTATTGTGCTATCAACAACTGGAGTTATTCCCAAGCAACTCCACCAGTCTCTAATAACTCTTGACTTACCACCTTACACATACCAAAGTCTTCAGAAAGCCGCAATCCTGAATACATGCAGGATAGTCAGAAAATTTTTACAAAATGAAAATGAAAATGTAGTCGCCACCACAAACACACAACCCCGAACAATCACACATACACAATTCAACAGACACAGAAACTCATCATCGCAAAATTCAATCATATCATCATCTCATCATATCATCTCTTTCTCGGGATAGTACTTGGCTTCGGCCCGTGCTATTCTATAAATCCGGTTAAAAAGCCGAGATATGTAAAAGTATACAAACAAATAATAATAATAATAATTTTTTATTTCATAGAAAGGAGATTGTAGTACAAGAGGCATACACAAAGTTATACATATAAGTTTGTACCAAGTCAAACACAATCGAGTGGGTGAAGTTCTGCTATTCCTAGCTAGGTTATAGAATAACCTGTATTAAGGAATAACAGTCCCTGTCCCTTACAAAGAATTTCAATAAACTAGTACATTTTTTGTTTATTATTATTATACTTACTACTACAATAATGTTTATAATTGAAAACGTTCTTGTGTGTGTGTGTGTATGTTTGTGAGAGCGTGTGTGTGTGTGTGTGAGTGATTGTATGTGTGTTTAGTGTTTTTTGTATGTGTGAGTGTAAAAGTAAGTGTGTGATGGAGTGAAGGTGAGAATGTGTGTTTAATTGATTGAAGTCGAATGAGGTAAAATTTGATCACTGTCACTGTAGCTTAATTAGATAAGTTTCTGTTTCATCATAGTTTTTATTTTGAAGAAATGAACGTAGGATCTTTTTACACTTAAAGTTAGATAGACCGTAGATCAAGCAGATTTTGTTAAATTTATTGTACAGACTCGGGCCAAGGCAGTAGCAAAATCTACTTGCAAATGATGTGCGAACTTGTGGAGGAGTGCAAACTAAGTCTTTCCTACGTTTTGTTATAATTTTATAAGGGGTTATACGGTGCTGTAGGAGAACTGTTTGAAGGATAAAATGTTGTCGGACGTTAAGAACATTACAACTACTATACAAAAGATCAGTAGGGAACATGAAAGGTCTTGAAGTAGCTACTTTCAGTACTGCTCTGTGTGCGATCTCCAGTGGTTTTAGTATAGTTTTTGCAGCACCACCCCAGCATGTGATACAGTATGTAACAATGGATAAACACAGGGAAAAATAAACTACTCGTATAATAGTTGGGTTCGCAATACTTCGGAGGGTTTTAAATATATAAATTAACTTGCGGACTCTACACGTAAGTTGATTAATTTGAGTTTTAAAATTAAGATTTTTGTCCAAATAAACTCCTAAGTATTTTACATGATCGACTACATTTAGGGATGGGCAGAGACAGGAAGCATTACCTTGTAGACACCTGTAGTTGTGGGCTTTAATAGATACAGGAAATCTTGGTTGAGTGGCGGGACTTATTGAGTAGGTAATAAAGTTAGTTTTGGAGGTGTTGAGTGTAAGTGAATGAGAATAGAGCCAATTTAAAGTCTTGTTGAAACCAGACTGTGCAATGTGCTCAAGTTCCGACCAGGAGTCAGCAACAAAGGTTATAGCAGTGTCATCTGCAAATGTTACTATCTTAGCATTTGTAATGTTTAGGTTGCATAGGTCATTTATAAAAACTAGAAAAAGCGTCGGACCCAAAATGCTTCCTTGGGGTACTCCGTAATAGATGGGAAGCTCTTCGCTTTTATGGGTGTCTATAGTAACCATTTGAACGCGATTTGAAAGATAGCTTCGGAAAAGATCCAACTGCAAGCCCCTGACGCCAAGCCTTTCCAGCTTTAGTAGGAGCATAGAAATTGGGACGGTGTCAAAGGCTTTCGCGAGATCTATAAACATAGTTAATACCCTTTTATTGTTGTCTAGATTATGCACTATATTGTTAAGCAAATCCTGCACTGCGTCTGTAGTGGACTTACCTTTGCGAAAGCCAAATTGCCGCGAAGATATTAGATGATGATGTTCAAGATAATTAACCAGTCTTTTATTGATGAGGCGTTCGAGTACCTTTGACATGGCACTCAAAACAGCTATTGGGCGATAATTACTGGGCACCTTCCCATCTCCGCCCTTAAAAACTGGGTGAATTATAGCCCTTTTAAGGGATGTAGGAAATATACCAGAATCAAAGCATAGATTGAAAATATGACTAAGGATAGGTGCCAGGGTATTTGCGTATTTTTTAAGAAGAAACGGGGTAATGCCATCCCAACCAGACGCAGCATTGGACCGCAACGAATTAATGACATTGACAATTTCGTCAGGATCTATGGAGTTTAGGACGAAAGAAGAAGCCATTGAGGGATTGTGTACATCTTGTGGAAGATCCAATGGTTGATTTCCTCTGTCTTTTAAAATGTCATTGGCAAGCTTTTCACCGATATTCACAAAATACGAATTAACACTATTACAAGATTGTGTAGGTGAGAGTGACAATGAGAGTAATTGTGTTGCTGTGTGTTTTGTTTTTGTAGTGTTGGTTACACGTTTGATGGTATCCCATAAGGTTTTTGGGTTATTACCTGCCTTAGCTAATTCTGCAGTGTCAAACAGTCTTTTTGCTTTCTTTAGAATACGAACACAGAAATTTCTGTATCTCCTATAAGTTATTTTAATTGTTTCATTCTCTGGGGAGTTTTGAACTTGTTTATGAAGCGCATCCCTATTCCTAATGCACCGCAACAAGCCAGGAGTAATCCAGGGCTTTAAAATCCTTTTTTTAGGAGGAACTTTTTTGACAATCGTATTATCCGAAATGGCAGAGCTAATAAGTTTTATAAGATTATCAGTAGCAGTGTTAGGGTCTCTTTCGTCGTAAAGAGGCTTAAGATCCATTTGCCTAATACTTTCATCAAGCCCCTCATAGTTTATTTTTGAAATTGTGGCGATAGCTGCTATTTTCAAGTCTTGGTTTTGGATGCATAATAATGTGGAGAAATGATCGGTAATTGTGGAGCTGTAGACGAATGTACTAGTAGGACGCTTTGTTCTTAGTATTGTATGGTCTAGGCAATTATCACCTCTGGTTGGAAGAACATGGGCAGGAAGATAACCATGAAAAGCAAGACAGTCCAAGTATTCGTTAGAACGCACGTCAGTTGTATTTGATTTTATGTCCAAATTTATATCACCAGTTATTATTACCGATTTGAATGCGTGAAGCGACGAGAGAACATTATTAAGGGCTGATATAAAACTACGTATACAGTCAGTAGATGGTGAGCGATATATACACACTATCGCTACCTCAGAACCAATCTTTATAATAAGACCAGAGGCTGACTGGTAAAGGTCTGGTTCTTCACAGGTAGCTACCAAGTTTGACTTCAGATATACCACAACACCATCACTTTGGTTTTTATGTTTAGAAGTCTTAAATATATTATAGTTTTGCAAGATTGGAATATTATAGTTACTAGCACAAGGTAGCCAGCATTCGGTCAATACGATCAAATCGCAGTCAAAAGAAATGCGGTGTAAAAGCGTTTGAAGACTTAAAAAGTTACGATTAATAGATCGGATATTTTGTGATAATATTTTCATATACTTGTGCGGTGTGTTGTGTCTGTCGGCTTAAGGTACTTTTTGGCTTGTCGTCTGTGGCGGTCAATAGGTTAAGGATTGACGAGGCAAGCATACCGAACGAACTATGCGATGGTAATATAACTTTTCTATGAATCCCTGTGAGAACTTAAGATTTATCAAGTCAAGTCTGATACAACTACTCAGACTACTGGTCAGGTGCTAGTTTGATTGAGACCAAACTTTGAGCTCAAAGACTTTAACAATGACTATCTTGCAGATAGTTCTATCGTAGAACTGTGCAGTAGAACTAGTGGGAATGATCCATAGTTACTACTAGTTTTCTAAAACTTTATCTAATTTTAAAGTTACGCTAACTAGGCATTTCATCGCAAAGATAAGTCATAGAACCTGAATTCTGTACCACTCTTTACGTTACGTTAAAGATTATTAAAAAGAAAATGCATAAAATAGCTTTTAGAGATTGTGTCGCAAAAAGCTAATAATTATGTTCAGTATTGCCATCCCAAAAATCAAAGTCACAACAGATTGAAAATAGATTTATCAACAAATGAATATTTACACATAAGCCTAATGAAATGTCAAATCAAAATTAATTGCCGTTTATTCTGACCGATTCGATAACTGTTTTCAATTAGTTATTATCAGACCTAACTGTCATATAAATGTGTTAGCTAATAGTATTTGGACGGTTCGTTCCGTGTCACGCTGTGACTGAAAACCTGTGTTTATTTCTAGACTTTACGTTACAAGTGAATGAGGTGTTTTTTTGACATTCGTTTTCATGCAGCAGTCTTCTATTTTAGTCTGGGGTTATTATTAGAGCTCAACGGTTAATAAAAATCTGCAGATTTTTTTGTCTGTTGTTTTGCCGATGTGTCCTAAGACTTGTAGGGTCTATGATATCGTCAAAGTCAACACAAACACCTGGAAACACCTGGTTTAAGGGCATAGAACCGGGAAGTGTGATAGAAAAACAGAAAAAAGAGGAGGCCTGCACCCAGCCGCGGGTTGTTTCGGTCCTACCAAGGATATGCGTTGTGAAGGTCAGATTTCCCCAACAAACTACCGAATTTAGGCGAGTAAATAGGCTTCTTCTGGGTAAGCTCGTTCCATCGTCGACCTCATCTCTGCCCTTAGGGCAAGATTGAGGTCAAGAGTAAGCCCATATTAAATAAAAAAAATAAAAAATGTTATTAAAAGGTGTCATACCATCACTTAAATTATGTTTCTAATGAACAATGGAATCGCTTTTAAATAAGGTCACTATAGAGTGATAAAACTCTAGAATGTTGCACGAGGGCGATAACTTTTTTATTGTTGCTTAGAAATGAACTGGACTAAATATTGAACGAGTTTACGTGTAATTGAGAATAAAATATAGCAATACGCACTAAAACGTGCCGATTTCGGCATGTCCTAAAACTATAAAGTTCTGAAAACATGAGTTACATCTACTAATGCTCGTTGGTTACGTTGGTCTACGTATTGGGTTACGTTCCCTCGAAGAAAAAGTCAGTGTCCAAGCCGTGGGAACGTAAGAAACCAATTATGCAAAAACATCAAAACATTCCTTGGAAAATTTATTCAAATAAAAGAGAACTTTAAAATGTCTGAAACTGCAGAATATTACAATTGCATGAATGTCTTTGTATCATTCAAAATTAGTATTAGAAATGTTGAAATACCAATCTTGAAATAGCACCTATCCACTAGACTAGAAAGTCTAGAAACTCGTCGAACAACGTACACAAAAAGTACCTTGTAAGTAGTAAAAACTTGCAAGTTTTTCTCGTGAATAGAGAGTATGAAAAGTTTTTGTACAGAGCATGTGGGCTTTGTCACTAGTTAGTTTTGCAGCTGGGTCTGTCATAACTGCCTTCCTTGTAGGTTCTTAAAACTGTAACTTTATTTAGTAATTATATAATAAAATTCGAGTAAAATTGGCGTCTTTTAGATGCTTTCTAGAATTGAAGAACAGTCCCAAAAACAAAACCAACTTTCAATAAAAGTAACTAATATTTTTGCCGATTTAGAAAAGCAGAAACGACAGCACATCAAGCTACTAGAATCTGACAAACTTTAATAGATTTTCTACTTTATCGCTAAAGAGTTAATTTAAAGGTTGATGGGAAATTTTTTACCTTTTTGTTAACCTATGGATACTGAAAAATAATAATCAATCAATTCGTACCGATATGTACGCAAACGCTGTACTTACTGTTATTTATTTTGACGGTTTAAGAATCCGGTGTAACAAGCTCGCAATTGCAATTCGAGGCGAGCATAAAAATCGAACAAAACATTGCTATCCCTATCTGACTTTTCGCGGCGCAGCGCGCAGCTGTGTGCGTGCGTGTAGTATGTTTGTAGCGAATCATTCATAATGACTGATAACCATTTCATTGTACTAATTTTGTTCAATATTTGCTTTATTTTTGTTAACTAATTTGGGGAATCGTTAGTGAACGCAAAAACCCGTAATGCGTTTTTTCGAAATTACTCTACAATGGCTAAATTAGAAGATTTTAGGACATTATCTAAAATCGCATAAAATAAAACGTCTTTATTTATACTAGATTATAGAGATATTTTTTATATAGGTAGATATAAAAATAGACGTTTTATTACCACCACCGCAAAGCGAAACAACGGCTTGGCAGTGTCGACTACGGTTTGCCTTTAGTAGATTTTCAACTTTACAAATAAGATAATGCAATACAGCATAATGAGCTACCTTGGTCATTACTCTCGCGGGTAAAATACCTACAGTCCGAGCCTAAGCCGGAAGTGTAATGGATAGGAATGCCTATCTTAGGCTAAGTTCACATGACCGCGCGGCATCGCGCGTCTCCGTGCTGTGGAAGCATTCACATGATAGCATTTATGTACGCGCGGCAGTCTAGCATCAAAATGGTCACGATTTGACACCATACCTACCACACCAGATTGTCTCTCAACCGCATCAGTGATCGATGCTCAACCGTGATCATCTGAACGGGTCGATTTAAGTTTGTAAAACTTTATTTTTTTCTTTCTTTTTTAATAGACGGTAAACAAACGGTAATTTTGTCCCCGAGCGGTCATCTGAACTTAGCCTTTTTTTTTTTTTTTTGGTGGGTGGAAAATCATCGAATGACCCCCCCCCCCCCCCCCGCTCTTGGGCAGAGCGAAGGGGAGTGTCAGACTTCTACTAAATAAAAACCGAACCCATGTTCCTTCTTTGCCCTTGCGACGAGGCCACGTCATCTAGTACAAAAATCCGCGGCCCCGACGGGATCTGAACTTAGCCTTACACGCGCTTAGTGGGTATTATCGTGTCCGCTTGTCACTATGTACACACGGCTACACATCAAGCTATACAAAACCAGTATAATCTGGTCGTTCATTGTGCGAAAAGGTCTAGTAAAGTGAGGCCAAGATTAACTGGTTTTGTATAGCTTGATGTGTAGCCGTGTGTACCTAGTATGTATGTATGTATGTAGTGTACAGACGCTAGCACATCAATCTAACCCAGTTTAATTTTTTCCTAATCCAACATGAACCTTCTAGTAGGTACTTTTGCAATAAAGTCTAAATCCATTTTTGTAATGTGTACAGCACTGATTAAAGTCAGCTAGATAAAAAATAGATACCTAGGTAAGTTGTAGATACTTACTGTGAGATACTGTATCCCAACGTTTGTGGTCCATAACTAAAGTGACCATACTTCCCGTTTTGAACGGGGCTGTCTCTTTTCTCGATCATCTGTCCCGTTGTCCCCAAACAAAGCTCTGGGACACAAAAAGTCCCGTTTTCCGAAACTGCGTGAAATTTTTAAAACTATAAAACTCGTCAGACGCAACCGTGGTACCTAGACCACGTCGCAAGGGCCGACGCCTGTCGGGACTGCGTGTTGTTCGATAGAGATACCGCGGCCTCGCATACAAAGGGCCAAGAAGAACATTTGTGTGATTTTTTTTCAGTAGAAGACTGACAGGGGGTGCCGATCCGCCTAGAGCGGGAGGAGTAATTTTATGATTTCTCACATTCCAAAAAAAAAAGAGCTACCTAACTGGACCGTTTGTATAAGGTAGCAAAATCGTCTACAACTTTGAGTGTAGAGTCCCTGATCTTGAGAGGAGAGGGTGTTACATAGGCATTTAACGTGACCTTGGTTTTTGCTAAAGTAACTGTCAATATAGGTATATAAATCCATGTCCCGTTCTGAGTTAAAAAAAGTTTAAGTATTCATAACTTCACTCAAACCAAATCGTAAAAAAATCTAAGCCCGTAAACAAAGCAAAAGTCGTAATAATGTAGGTTCCACAATACCAAGTCACAAGGCAAATCATAATTCAAGTCCGTAGCAGAGGTCAATAGTGTCAGAATATTTTTTTCTTTCTTTTAAAAAAAAAAATAAAAACGTTGCCCCACACTAGGAATTTCTCCTGTATCGTGGGTGCGTTCACAAACATATAAACTCACATACACAAATACCCAGACCAGAAACAACTATCTGCAGGTCATACAAATATTTGTTCCGTGCGGGGATCGAACCCGCGACACGCAACGCAGTCCAATCGCTTAGCCACTGCGCCAACCGTGCCGTCAAAACAATTTCGCAAACAATAACGCACGCGCAGCACAGTCAAGTAATATTATGTAACACTGACAACCCCTACTACCCCAGGGAGGCCAGCGCGCGGGCGCCGGGCGGCGGCGTTCATTGAATACGAAACGCTAGTGTGAGTTTCTGCGATCACACAACCACGACCAGTGCGTACACGCACACAAACACAGCCCATGCTTGATGCGACAGCGCTACTGCCGTTCCAGATTTGTGATAAATTTGTTTGTGTTCCGTAATTCCAAATATTATGAATGAAAACTTGATATTTTTCAATTTTTTTTTTGATAATCTGCTACTAGACAATATAAGCTATGTTCCTATTACAATAACATTACGAATATTAATGTTTTTAATACAGAATAATTAAGTTGAAAACATGCTATTAGCGGTGTTAAAATGTACGAAATGCAATTCGCTTGCATTTCGTAAATAGTAAATGTATTAAAAAAAAAGTTGGATAGGAACCTAGATAAATATCGTCTGTATCCGAATAACATAATTTTAAGTTGGTAATATGTTCGTATCGCGAATGATTTTGGTATTACGTTTGTATGGAGAAATGTTCGTTCACCGTCCCCTTAATACTTCCTTTGTTTTGATAGACAAACAGGCCGATCATGTAGGTATTCAATTCATAGGTACGGCACGCATAATCTCAAATCCTTATTCAAAACTAGATTGGACAAGAATCGTTGCCAGAATTTCCTTAAAACTAACTCACAACAATGCTTATCTAGGGGACGGTGAAACTGACGGGCACATTTTAAGTCTTCTCTTCAGCTTTAATTTATTAAATGGAAATGCAAATGTTAGGGAAATCTTTACGGAGATATACATAATTTTGCTTATGTATAAACATTTTCCTTAACAACCGTAATATAAATATGAATTTGTTAAACTTATGTGATTTATATGGGCTGGTGACTAAAACTGATAGGTAGGATATTTACATTGAATAAAATTTTACAGAGAAGCATGCCTTGCCTTTCTCTCACAATTTAACTAAGCATTTGAGCAAAAATGTAAGACTAGAATTTTGTGTATTTTGTCAATTTATTTTTATATTATTATATGGGCATACTCTTTACCTCAATCTAGCCCTCAAAACAGAGATGAGGTCGACAAAGAGACCGAAGAGCGAGCTAGCCCAAAAGAAGCTTATTTACCTACTATCAATTCAAATAGATTGGGGTCATATGAATTTTGGGACAACGACGCTGGCAGAGAATATTCAAGACATTCTACTTCAATAACATGGTACTGTATGTGTGCGTCCTATAATCATCTTCCTGCCCTTATCCTATTCTATTTGGGGTCGGCGCAACACGTTTTATTTTTCCATTCTTCCCTGTTAGACGTTACGGTGGCATTTACTCCTTTCTCTTTGATATCATTCCTCACATAATCCATCTATCTTTTCTTTGGCCTTCCTCTCCCTCTCTATTTTTTTTTATTTGAATTTTTATTGTTATTTTTAATGAATATTTTGTTAAATGATTATAATTCTTAATAAGTAATTATTACTAATAATGTTGGGACCAATGTGAATGTGGTATTTGTGTTTTCTCAGCCTCATGTTGACTAATAAATGTATGCTTTATTGTTAAAACCAAACACAACAAAAATGTAATTTGTTGAAGAATAAATAAATAAAAATCTCCATCTATCTAGTAGGTTGTGCGTCCTATATTTTGCTCCAAATGCATTTTCCATCCCTTTACATCATTTCAACGCAAAAGCGATACAATAACATGAAATCGCTTAAAGTTTTCGCTCGTTCACACCCTTGTTCTATAAACGTCACCCCTACGTGTCAGTGTTCCCGCGCAATTGACTTCAAGGGTACCTCGCTGTGGCGTGTGTAGACTGTAGCTCTTGAAGACTAGCTAAGCTAGTGCTGAGCGGAAGATTAGCTACCTGGACAAATAGTTATATGAAAATACTGTAGAGATGTTTCCACTAGGTAGGTTCCTATAGGTAACATAAATTAATTCTCAAACCGGTACCAAAAGTTTAGTACTGCGGTCATAAAATTATAATAAAATTTTTGCAGTTTATTGTCATGTTTTGAAACAAGCAGATTTTTGCCACCGCGGTCTTCATTATCAACCTGTAATGTTCCCACTACAGGAACTCGGGCCTCCTCACTAGGAGAGGGATAGGCTATAAATATAATCAACCACACGGGCCCAGTGCGGGTTGGGAGATGCCACATGTCCTCGTACTGTGTGTTGAACTAAGCATCATAGTTAATGTTTGCACGCCAACTTTATGGCGAAATGTGTCTTTGCTCTACATAATTATTATTTTAACATCTTTTGTACCACATTTGTTGCAAATAAATAATTTTTGACTTTGACTCGAATTTTTTGGTTGTGGTTTCCTCACAATGTTTTCCTTCACCGTTTTGAGAGCAGTGGACTGCGGTCTTACGCTTATCTTATTGCAGTAGTTTATCACGGAAGTGACAAACATTGGAGGAGTAGAGTGCACATCTTCGACGGCGATACCATGGTTTGTCTGCGTAGAATAGCACTAGCTCTGTGCCACTAGCAAATCTTCGTACACAGAGTGTGTTATGATTGTATTGTCAAAACTAATCTCTTCTATTTTACCTTCTGGTGATTGTCTCCTTTATACATTTTTTTAGGAACCCCAATGGGTCCTGCGTTCAGGTAGACATTTTCAGTTTTTTGTTTTATAAGTACGTACTTCCATTTACGAATTAAGACCGAAAGCATAAACAAATGGTGTCGCCTACAATAAATCATAGAAGAGTATAAAAGCTTGTCAAAAAAGGTTGGTTCTAAAAGTTTTCAGAATAATTTACAATGCAGTGAAAAGTGAAATATCTATTCACGCTAACTCAGATAACACGATTTATAGCCTTTTTTTGCGGTGTGATGTTTCATTGTACTCGTATGACGTGTAACCGTTATATTTATAAATTGCAGAGCCAAAGAAAAACATGGATCAATTATAATAAAACATTGACAGAGTTTTCTGGTATGGTGGTATACTTGATTATTTTCCTAGGCATTTTGCTAGTCATGGTTCTCATGTAATATCACATCACCCAGGGCAACAGAAATACGTGCATTATGTGAGAAAAATTTAACTGTCTACCTATTATATTGTGATGCTAACCGAGAGATGGACGGACGAACCGATATCAGAGGCTTAGTAAAGGGTCCCGTTTGTTACCTATCCTGCGGGGACGGAACCCTGATAATGTGAGTACGTCACAATATTGATCATCAAAAAATTTATGAAATACAATACAACTCTCTAAGCGAATATTTTCACAAACAATTCAACTACGACTACTAAACGAATTCAGGAAATCTGTAACAAAAATAGCAATAATTTTACGAAAATTTGTGATTTTACTATATATTCAAAAGAGATTTTTCAAATTGTAGACTAAGTACGATTCGTTGAGCATAATGCTAATCAATTATGGCGTAGAAAAAGTCAATACCTACAGATTTTTAAAAAAGTATTTGTGGTTTTACATAACATTACACCACGCCTGTATTTATTTTTTTTTTTTAATTCCTAGAGTGGGGCAACCACTCTAGGAATTTCTCCTGTATCGTGGGTGAGTTCACAAACATTTAAACTCACATACACAAATACCCAGACCCGGAACAACTATCTGTAGGTCTTACACATATTTGTTCCGTGCGATTTGTTCTGTTGCCCTGGGTGATGTAATCCCCGAAAGGTTGGCAGAGGTGTACCTAATACTACACTTTCATTTCGCCAGTTATGTTTAAGTACCCTGACACTCCCCTTCGCTCTGCCCAAGAGCGGGGCGGGGTTATTCGATGATTTTCCACCCACCAAAAAAAAAAAAAAGTTATGTTTAAGTCCCATGTTATAATTATAGGAGGCGAGCCTTTTGCCTTCAACCGGGAACAATTCCAGACTCCGTGGATGCTACTGCTAATCCCTGATTGAAAAACCTAGTAAAACTTTGCTCAATTCGAAAATCAAACCGAGGACCTCATGCTGAGCAGTCGCGTTTGCGATTACTGGATTAACGAGGCAGGCAGAGCGTAGTTATGTTTTCTTTTTAAAATTATTTCGTACCCAACAGTCGCGCTTTGTTGTAAATGAAAAGTTTCGTGAAATATGTGCTACCACAATGCTGGTAGTGGTCGAGACAGTAAATAACAAGTTTTCGTTGTGTAAATCTGTTTAAAATGTATTCTTGTCTACACGAATTTATTTAATGTTGCTCCTTTTTACAAGTTAACCACTTAAAAAGCTCAAAGTTTACTATAACCAAGACGTGAGTAACTGAATTAGTTGTACAAAGATTTTATTTATGAGGAAATCCTAATTGCTTTTAAAATGGTTTTCAGTGAGCGCATTTCTCACAGACTTCCATCCCCTACCACTAACAATGAGGGACTGAGACTGGCTGTTAATCAGAGAAACTAGCCAGCCAGTTCTTTATTCAAAATGCAAAAAAAAAATGCAATATGTTTTTCTCGTTTTTCTGAATGCGAAATATTAATTATTGTTGCTTTTTAATATTGGAACAATAAGTTCGAATACGCTTTGCGGTGATAAATTAAAAAAGTATAAGGAGGTAAGCGTAAAGGAGGGTAGATATTTTGTAAGAATGGACTTCTTATTTTGTTGAAGGAAGATTGTTTTTAGTATTATGAGGGTTAGAAAATTGAAATAACAGTAAGTCCGACACTATCTAGTTCTTTTTAGGGTTCCGTACCTCAAAAGGAAAAAACGGAACCCTTATAGGATCACTTTGTTGTCCGTCTGTCTGTCTGTCTGTCTGTCAAGACCTTTTTTCTCAGGAACGCGTGGAGGTATCAAGCTGAAATTCATATCAAATACTCAAGTCTATGGTCTCTTGGAGCTGTGAAAAAATCAAACTTCTAAGTCAACGCGATCAAAAGATACTCCCGTTTATGCCGCAAATTTTCGACACTCGCAAGGGAATCAAAACCTACAGGGTACTTCCCGTGAACTCAGAATCTTGAAATTTGGTACGAAGCAACGTCTTATAGCATAGATAAAGGAATAATTACGAAAACCATAAATTTTTAGTTACATCAAGATACTCCCGTTTATGCCGCAAATTTTCGACACTCGCAAGGGAATCAAAACCTACAGGGTACTTCCCGTGAACTCAGAATCTTGAAATTTGGTACGAAGCAACGTCTTATAGCATAGATAAAGGAATAATTACGAAAACCATAAATTTTTAGTTACATCACATAATATATTTTTTTTACGGAACCCTCGGTGCGCGAGTCCGACTCGCACTTGGCCGGTTTTTTAGGGTTCCGTACCTCAAAAGGAAAAAACGGAACCCTTATAGGATCACTTTGTTGTCCGTCTGTCTGTCTGTCTGTCTGTCAAGACCTTTTTTCTCAGAAACGCGTGGAGGTATCAAGCTGAAATTCATATCAAATACTCAAGTCTATGGTCTCTTGGAGCTGTGAAAAAATCAAACTTCTAAGTCAACGCGATCAAAAGATACTCCCGTTTATGCCGCAAATTTTCGACACTCGCAAGGGAATCAAAACCTACAGGGTACTTCCCGTGAACTCAGAATCTTGAAATTTGGTACGAAGCAACGTCTTATAGCATAGATAAAGGAATAATTACGAAAACCATAAATTTTTAGTTACATCAAGATACTCCCGTTTATGCCGCAAATTTTCGACACTCGCAAGGGAATCAAAACCTACAGGGTACTTCCCGTGAACTCAGAATCTTGAAATTTGGTACGAAGCAACGTCTTATAGCATAGATAAAGGAATAATTACGAAAACCATAAATTTTTAGTTACATCACATAATATATTTTTTTTACGGAACCCTCGGTGCGCGAGTCCGACTCGCACTTGGCCGGTTTTTTTTGTAATCCAGACACTTCGGAGGTCAGAGACGCAGTCGCGTAAAAATATAGATTGGACCAAAAACCGACCTTATCGGTATTGCGAATAGGCTGAGCAGTGATGATATTGAATTTTCGATAGCCTTTTTTACTTTCCTTTTTTTATTCTAACTGCATCTGCCAACTGAGCAAAAATTGGCATGGAATATGAAGCTAGCGTTAATTCGTAAACCTTCATAAACTTTTAGTTACGTACTAAACACAAACCAGACTCACACATTCTACTTCCAACACTTTAAAACCACATACTGTATTTACATCTGTCATAAAAACCGCCATTTTATTTTCACTTTGACATCGTAAAAGTGACTTGGTTTCACGTCGAGGTGCGAAGTGCAGTTCACTTCTAACAAGAAATGAAAACATTGTCTCCGTTCCCGCCACAATAATAAAAGGTATTTTTAAAAATTGTATTTTCTATGAACATCTGTGAAAGCTTGTAAGTTTGTGAATTTTATGTGTCAATAGTGTCTGAGCAAATAAGATTGTTTGTGTGAAGGTATTTTTTTTATTTCAGTAGCTTTTTGAACAGTTTTTGTTTGTGTCTTTGATTGCTGAAAATTGTTCTTTTTTTGTATTATTTGTGTGTTTTATACTAATATTTTTTTTCGCAAAACTTAAGGCTATTAAGGCTATTAAGGCTAAGGTGATCGAACTGTCAAGTCATTTTGCATTTAGTTCTTTGATGTACTTTCTGAAAAGAACATGGTTTAATAGCTATTTTTAATCATTGAAACAAGTTCCGAAAGAAAGCCTCAGGTACCTGTTTAAAATTATTATTTAAGACTAGACTACTAGATCAAGCTTAAAGTAATAGTTATTTATGTTAGTCAGTTAATATTACATAACAGTCGAATCTCAAGTCATCTATTAACGACTACTTAGATGATAAGAATAGTTGGTCGCTGAGTTGAACACAAGACAATGTTTGTTATTTGTGTTCTTTCTCCAAAATTAGTTTACTGTTATGTTATGTATTTATTATTTTATTTTTACATTGTTTACACTTTCTTTGTAATTTGTATATACTTTTGTTTATTACTGATTGTGTCAGTAGTAATCCCTATCTTCCTATATGGAGTTGAGACATGGACAATTTTGGCCCGAGAAAGGCAAAGGATTGACGCATTCGAAATGTGGTGCTGGAGGCGAATGCTGAGAATACCTTGGACTGCGAAACGCACTAATGTATCGATCCTGAACCAGCTCCATATAAAAACTCGCTTGTCCACTATATGCAGGCAGCGCATCTTGTCATACTTCGGCCACACAGTGCGCAGGGGCGATGACAATTTAGAAAAATTAATTATGGTTGGGAACACCGAAGGCAAAAGATCGCGCGGTCGTTCGCCAACTAGATGGACCGACCAAATAAAGGAAAGGATGTCGTCTCGATTCCATGATATTGTGAGAGACGCGCTGGACAGAAACCGGTGGAGGCAGATCATCCGCTCCAGATGCAACCTACATGCTGACCACGATCCTCAGACATGAGGGACCGACCAGAGAGAGAGAGTCAGTAGTAAATCTTAAATTTAACTGACACCTTGCTATTGTATCGAGTCTGGTTCTTCTAACCAACCTAACAGACAGATGTGTGCTGGGGAGTTTGTTCCGCCACTTCTTCTTTCCAGCTAAACACTAGGAAGTGCCGATGGGTGGGCGTTTTTGGGGGACTGTCTTATAAAAATGTAAATACAGTGAAACCTGGTTAAATGTGTCTCAGATATTCAAATTTGTCTCATGGGACCCCAGTATGAGTTTCACTTATAGAGATTTCTCACTTATCCATGTCCCAGTTAACCAAGTTTCACTGTAGTATAGTAAAGTAAATTTTGACCTTCGAAAAGTGCTGATTATCAGCCTAGTTTGAATAAATGAATTTTGATTTTTGAATATTAAAAAAAATGTTTGGAGTGAAACAAGAAGCAGAAACAGAGAATACATTTTCATCATCATCATTATTTCAACCCGGAATCACCCACTGTTGGGTATAAGGCCATCCCCCTTTTTCTGCCACTCCTTCTTGATCTGTGCGTCCCTAATCCATCCGTTTCCATATACAATACATGATACCAATATAATAAATAAACTGAAATAAGGCATAAAACAGGCCTACTTAAGTTTGAAAAAAACAACAGCATAACATTTACAAATGAGTTTATAACTGATCAATCCATCAATGTTTGATTGATTGTGTTCAGTTGGTTTTTGTATCCCAAGTACAACAACTTATTTTTATTAATGATGAATCACATAATATACCGATGGAAGAAAAGCTAAAAGTTTGTGAAAACATACCTAGGCATTGTAGTAATTCAATTCAGAACGTAATTTGGTATTGTTGCTTCTTTACCAGAGATAAATAAGGGCTTATCTAAGTTTATTTTCCCAATCAAATTTTGATATTCTCGACTAAAACTAGACAAATAAAAATTACATTATGTGACTGACACAAAATATTTGAGGTCAAAACTGTCCTTATACTTAGTTGAGTGAGTTGAGTTTTGGCTACAAGTAAAAAGTTTTATTTTTATTTTGGGACTTGGAGACTTATGTCATTTATGTTCTTTGCGATCTTTAAATATTTGCCGATAAAAGTGTTCCATTTTGGAAAACTAACGAAACTATTATTATAACTACAACAGACTAAAAAAGGTTTAGAATCCTATTTTTGAATTTGAGACCTCAAAACCGGCAGTGTACAGTTCATTTCTGCTTTCGTAATATTCCTGACTACTTGGGATCGGCGCCTTATTTCTTCTTCCATTCTCCCCTGCCAGACGTCACTTATCTCTTTCATGTCATTCCTCACATAACGTATCCATCTTTTATTTGGCCATCCTCTCTGGTTTCATTATACAGACAATTATAAACATACAGGAATTAAGGCCTACGTTTCACGCACATTGTCGAGTCGCTAATAAATTCTGCAAGTCTGTAATTCATTCATACCGAGGTTGGTCGGATTGTCCTGATTAAAATTTAAATTGAATAATATATGTGGCGGGTGAAATGAGAAATACTAAATTTCCAAAATTAATTTGGCAACACGGAAAATTTTGTTTTATTAATGAACTATGTTTTTGTCGTGGGTGTAAGGGTAAGGGTTTTTGCATCTAGTATGGGCTTGAAAACATTTCTTATATCAAACTATTTAAGCTAAAAAAGCTGGGGAACTATTAGTTACAAAAACATCCAGTTATATTTCATTTCAACTAAACTGAACGACCAACAACCTACCCATGTCAAGAAGCAGGAAAAGCACACTTGCTAGTAACCTATACTTATTATATAGAGGTAATATCTATTTGTTGCGTTTGCAAGTTTCTATGCAGGAAGTAATCTCTGGAACTAATGATGCATTCGAAAAAATCTTTCACTGGCAGAAAGTTACGTTGTTCGTGGGTGCTATAGACTATATTTATATCATGCATTAGCCGAGTTATCACAATATTTCGCTGACGAAGTGCTTGTAGAAGAATATAGTTTTGGTTGTTCTATCAGCATATAAAAGTATACTTAACTAACTAAAGCATACCTACGTAACTTGTCAAACAAACGAATTCAAGTAAATATTACTAAATCTAATTTTACAAATAACACAGGACTAAAAACTATAGTTAAATGGTTAAACTCGATGTTAAATCCACGGGCTTATTTCTGCAATCCATTAATGCAGTAAATTAACAAAACCAAATTTATAGTATTGGTTTAGGATCACTTATTTAATTACAACTGAACATAATTCAATTAAGCAATAATGCACTAACGACTTTGACGATTGAAAATAGGAAGAATTACTTTTGAACAGTGAAGAGTATTTTGATAGAATTGAAGTTTTGGGATAATTATGTTAACAGATTATGATAAATGTTTAGACAAAGTCTGGAATGTGATAACCTCTTTCAAAGGGCATGAAACTTTAATAGCAAGTTACAAGGGAAGGTTCTCAAACAATGAATGGATTGGGTGTAAGATGATATCGCTAGGAAGGGGGTGATACATAAGTATAGAATGAAGACTAAATAGTGTAGTATGCATGAAGAAAATATCCTATAAAATGTGAAATTGGAATTAGTTCAGGAGAATGTTTGCTATGACAAAGATAACAAGGGAAAGGTTATAATTAGAAAAAAAAACAGATATTAAATAGAAACAGCAAAAAAACATTTTTTTAAATCACCTACTACCTAGAAACTCCTAAAGGAATTCATTTCCTTTAAAGAACAAAAAAGTTAAAGTAACTTAAAGATTCTTAAAATGTTTTAAGTTTTTTTAAATGAAGTCTAAAGCAAGAAAATGTAATTGGATCCTTATTGTGTTACCTAGTAAGACGCTCCTTAAGCTTTAAGTTATCTCCCAATTAAGTCTAAGTTATTGTGCAACACTTTTATGATTACCTACTGCTATTTTAATACTATCGCCGCTTGTAATTCTCACAATACCTGTTTTATTCATTAAAGGGTACACCATTAAATTTCTTTGTTGAAAATATATGAAAGTTGCTTTAAAGTCAAATGCAGATAGTCTTTTGTTCACGGATATTTTGAAAATAAAATTAATAAAACGTTGAAACAAGGTTATTCGACTTTTTAGATAAATATTATATTTTTTATAGAAAAAAAAGGACTGGTGAATCTCTACCAGTTGGTTTTTTTTTCTTCGGATGGAAATCATAAAATCGCGGTATCTCGGATTTACCAGTCCTGCGAGTTTCATTTATTTGTACACATGGCGACACATCAAGCTATAATTTTAGTACCTACCTGTAACATGGCCTCACTTTATTTATTTATTGATCACAAAATCCACAGCCCTTGAAGTTTTATCCTAAGATTACAAACTAAACTTACAGCCAATTACGGATTTACAATTTAATAACTATACAATACATTGCTTAGAGTACGGAGTGTGTGTGTGTGCGTGAGTGAGTGTGTTTGAGTGAGTGTGAGTGTGTGTGTGTGAGTGTGTGTGTAGGAGTGTGCCACCTCCATAACACACCCTTACAAAAGGGTGTGTTATGGTGGTGCATGACGATTGTCTGTATTAAACCTTTTACCTATTGTTCAATTCTATTTATTTAGTTTGAGATGTATTTGTCAGTTCATCACAAACTGACGTTATTAATTCTTTCCTAAATTTACCTTTTTTAGTGTATAGACTTCCCGTACAATGAGAGATGCGTATAAACTGGTTTTGTATAACTTGATTGGTTCTCGTGCGTACCACATACTTCTAAGAGTTAATAACAAGGCTATAAAAAACATGGAGAAATGACATCAGCTTAGCAAGCTCGTCTGGTCACGTACCAACGTCAATATTGGCTTAATTTGTTCCTAACCCTTCAGATTGGCGTATCATTGCTATGATATCACTTGTACACAAGGTGACCTTAATTATGTAACATTGGTCAATGTGTGAATTACGTGATTGTTAGCTAACATTAAGATAGAATCTCATGAAATAAATTACTTTATTTCATGAGATTCACCCTATCTAATTGTTTCATAATTTTCATTATCATAGAATGAATTTGACGCTTGCCGGAGTCCACCAGCTTGTCCACCGGGGGACACCGGTAAGCATCCAATCAATTCAAGCATCTCATCGAAGCCGACCCCAACGTAGCTACATCGAGGTTAACATTTTTCGATAGTACAATTTTATTAAAATTTTATTAAAATTTTATATAAAACACTTACGATGGGACATTCCATTCAAATTTTGTTTGAAACAATTTAGTCATATATATTTTGGACAACAGTCCAAATCAAAACCCTCAAGTACGAAAACAAATCTTAAAGTTTTAGAGTATTATATAAAAGAACGATCAACTTTAGATGTTTAACATCAACATACCACTTATTCAAGAATCTTGAACATTTGAAGAAATTCTTTGTATTTCTCTTATTGTTGCTTGCTGTATTTCCTCGAAAGATTTGTATTAAAAGCTAACCTTTGTGTTCTGTCCGTAATCCAAAGATTTAATAATAGGTACATTCATTTCTAAAAGTATGGATAAAGAAATTAAATTAAATTATTTGCTTTCGACGAAATCGATTTAGTTTTATTGTGCTTTGTCTGCCAATTCCAATGAATTTTGTTTACAAAGAATCACATTTTGAACTAAAGATATATCAGAATCACATTTTGAACTAAAGGTATACTTTTTAACCTTTTGACCGCCACGGTCAAGTAAGACGACAAGCCAAAAAGTACCTAACTCGACAGACCTAAGGCACTTTTTTGCTTGTTCGGCTTGTCGTCGTTGGTTAAGCAAACTTAGGGAACTTTCAAAACTTCCGGGCAAATCTTTATTCTTAAATTCCTGATAGTTGTTGGACTTTGCTCGCAGGACGAATGGCCGATGGGGCGAAAAGTTGTGGAGTAGCGACCACAAACCGGAATGTTTTTTTCACTAGGTGGACGCGATACGCACAGGACCTACCAATGGGGCGACAGTTGGGAAAGGCATATGTCCAGCAGTGGACGTCTTTTGGTTGTGTTTGGTCAAACGATCAGAATTCATTAAACAGGATTATTTTATTTGCGGACAAATGAAAAGGAAATAGACTCAATTAATTTTACCAATAATTGACAAATAAATTAATTACTGAGAAACAATTAATTTTATTGAAGCCTTGACAAACGAGACACGAGAGAACGAATATTTAATCAACGAAAAATACCTTATGTATTTCATACCACCATCTGCTTAAGTTTATCCCATGTTGGGGTCGGCTTCCAGTCTAACTAGATGCAGCTGAATACCAGTATTTACATGGAGCGACTGCCTATCTGACCTCCACAACCCAGTTAATACTAGGTAATACAATACCCTTTGGTAAGACTGGATGTCAGAATTTCAGGTCACTGACTACCTGTAACGACTGCCAAAGATCTATATATATGGCAGCCGGGACCAGCAGCTTAACGTGCTTTCCGAGGCATGGAGGAAACTCAGTATGTCGGGCGATCACCCATCCACAGACCGACCTAGGCAAGCACAGCTTTATCTAAAGATTGACCTGAGTGGCAGTTCTTATTAAGCCACGAGCTCCTCCAATATCAGAAATTCTTAGATTTAAAATACTGTCCTCATTCTCGTACCAAAAGACTAATTATGGTTATGCTCTTATTATTATGAAAGTTAAAGAAAAGTTATCGAAGTAAAGTCACCTAAAACGATAAAGAATATATCTGCATTTTATTTTATCTAAAAAGGGTATCAATATTATTGTTTGTAGACCGAAGTGGCGCTTCGTGTACTGATCCATTACTGAATTTACCGACATCTACTTATGTTACCGACAGACAGTTTGCTGTAGTCAAAAGGGTAGTTGAAATAAAAACAGGATTATATCAAGTTTTTCTCCATATATTTTTTCGAAAACGGCAGCTTTTTCTGGAGTTATAAAAGGGTAGATGACATCACATCTGCTTACTCCCTAGTATTTTTTCAACTTCGTTAGAGTCGACAGTCTAACTAGATGCAGCTGAATAAAAAAAAAACAAATATATTAGAATTAAATATAAGATCGAGGAGCTCTCGCTCGTATGTACTATTTTGTAAGTGTTTGCTCTTATGTTTTCTTTTTTTTATTTAGTTTTTATAGATTTCCTTCGTCTTGTGTGAGACCAATAAACACTTTTCTTTTTCTCGTTGGCTTATAATATTAGGTTAGTCTGTGGTGCATTAAATTTTGAGTTTCCACCGTGCCTCGAAAAACATGTTGCCGCCGTTGGTTCTGACTGGCATTTGATTGAGACTCGGAAGAGGTACTCAGAGGCCGGAAAATCTTCACATCCAAGAGTCGAATCTTATTTAACCCAGAACTAAATGGGTTGTCAAGGTCAGATAGGCAGTCGCCCCATGTAAAATACTAGTGGGTGACTGGAAATCGACCCCAATATAGTTGGCAAAAAGCGAGGCAGACGATATCCCTACTTTAAAGTAGCCTAATCATCATACTAAACAAAAAATAACAGATGTTTGTTTCAAGAGGAAAAACAGACAAAACGTACGCGCTTTCGGATAAATGAACAAAAAAAGTCCTGTTATAAAGTACTGCCCATTTGAACAAAATTAGATTTCCTCTTAACCATCATAAATATCCACCATATTCTGCACAATCGCAACGCTCTATCAACGCAAATACGATTAACGCTCCCGAAATTTCTTTGTTGACATGAAAACCTTCCTAAACTGGAACAGATTACTCCCCGGGTTGTATTTTATCGACCAATGTACCCTACGTTTGTCTCTTTTTATTGCCTTAAATATCAGAGTGTTTAAATCAGTGACATCTCATTCAATAATTCATGGTCAACTTTCCAAATTCTAACTGGACTGGATAACTTGACTATTTACCAACTTCTTGATAGAACTCAGAAAAATCTATCAATAATGTGACTAGAATGAAATGTTCTGACTTTTGATATAAATACAGTGTGAATTACTTTTTATTTTCTTTTCTTCGAACTATGCATCAAAATGTGACCCTTATAAAATACATTCCTAACCTTTTTTTTTTTTTTTTTTGGTTGGTGGAAAATCATCGAATAACCCCCCCCCCGCTCTTGGGCAGAGCGAAGGGGAGTGTCAGACTTCTACTGACTAAAAACCAAACCCATGTTCCTTCTTCGCCCTTGTGTCGGAGCCGCGTTATCCTTACGACAAGCCACAGCCCTAACCTTCAAATGCACTTTCAAATAAAAAAACCACGCATCACGGTAACCAAATTAAGTTACAATTTAAAACCTGCTATAAAGTTCAAGAAAGAGCAAGTCTGTTAATGCCAACAATTTGTGGCAACACTTAATTAAGCCTAGGCCACGAAACTACCTCTTAGCGTCAAAAACTAGCTTTTAAACCAAAACCATCTGTACCTTTATGATTCTAAAGTAGATTTTAGTTTGGCCGCACGACGCTGCCTCAAAAAACGCCAACATTGTTCGTTTCGTGGCCCTCCAGTATCGCGGTCACAAAATATTCAGGGAGCATCGTTGCTAAAGTTAATTGCCATGATAAACAGTTACAGGATCGTTTGGTACTGTCCACAAACAATTTAGAACCTTCAACAGCTGTACATAAAAATTATGCTCTTGATAAAATGCTGAACAAATGTTATTTTATTCAAACGGTTTATGGTGGCATTTAAACTGAATAGACTCAGGTTTTTTGTTTTTGTAGCATTGTATCACCGTTTGCTAAGTCTTTTTCGCCAGTCAGCCGGCTGTCAGTCTTACCAAAGGGGTATCGCATTACCCAGTACTATCTGAGTTGTGGCGATCAGATAGGCAGTCCCTCTGTGTAAAATACTGGTATTAAGCTACACCCGGTAAGACTGGAAGCCGACCCCAACATGGTAAGCTAGGCTGATGATGATGATGATGACGTAGGTGTTGGGGTGTTTCCCAAATTACAATATTATCACCCAGGATTCACCACATAGCACTGTATTTTGAGAGATAAGCACTTTTTTCGCAAGGCAGCTGTGCCCCAAAACTCCGCTTCTCATTTAGTTTAGAGTATCTGTAACCAATGTTTATCGTTTTATTATGCAGTTTAATATCGATATTAGACATGAAGCGACTGCCTATCTGACCTCTTCATTCAATTACTGGATAATAAGACACCCCTATTAATGACTCTTCCCGCTCTTCTTAGCCCGTTGTATTGAGGCCGCGGTAACTCTTTCAAACAACCCGCAGCCCCGACGGGAATAAGATACCCCTTAAAAGGACTGACTGTCCAAGCTTCAAGCCACTAACTACAAACGTACATTATTTTCTTTATAACGACTAACTCCATCCACAGGGATTAGTGCAATGTATTGCCGTATTATTTTGTAAAGATTCAGAACCGAGCATCTATCTCTTTCAATGTCGTACTTAAAACTAAAAATGGCTCCGTGGAGGTTTCCGATTTTGCAAGACTGGATAGAGTCGCCCGTATATATGAATAGGAAATCCGGTCTTAACACCGCACATGTTGTCTTTCACTTGGCTTTGTTTATGTATTCTATCGCCTTTACATGATATTGAGGGCAAGTCGCAATCCAACATCAGAACTCAGAGGATAGTATTATACAGATAAGCATAAAAGTAACAGTTTTAACAATGGATAAGAAAGCGATTGGTTGTTAAATCTTTCATTTTCCAATTGTTTTAGGCACAAAATCAATGGTTCGGAAAACAAGATTATCCTAAGAACTGCTGAGGAATTAGTTCGAAATTATTTCACTCAAAGAAACAATGGGCGTCTTATAAAAACCGATTTAAGCACGAATCGAAGGAATTCATCGAAGAGATGTTTCGTTTTTTTTATCCAATAAGAATTTGTTCATCTGTAAAGTAAAATGTAGGAAAAAGTAAGTCATCTAGAGATATATACAGAAAGATCTATTTTTAAAAACTTAAAATAAAAGAAGGGAAATGATAATAAAAAGCACATAAAAATAAATTAAATGTATATGGGAGCTACATCTGTTAAAAACTAGCAGATTATGTAAGTAACATTTTTCGTAATACTTAGGATGTCACCACGAATAAACGCTTTTAATTTTTCAAATTCAAGCACATTCGCCGTAACACTATCATCGCTTCAAAAAACTAATTCCAAAAAAGTATTCAGTGACCTATAGGAAATCTATAACCTAAAAAAAGATAAACATACCAAAGTCAATTTGCTTGATAAGCATCTCCTGGTAGGTAAGAGCCTATCCGAGACGCTGATTTAATAAGGGGAATGGCGTTACGTCTACTAACGAGATCGCACCTCACTGCACAAGTTTGAAAAATAATTAGAAAATATACGAAAGAACTCGAGAAAAGACTAGAAATCTCCTAGCTGATGAAGGGACGACAAAAGTATAATGATAGTTTTAATTGTAGAAAGCACTTCCTCCTTTTAATTGTCCTGTCTGGGACGAGATTTTTAAATGATTTTTTCTTTCCTGCGCTAAGAAAAGCTTTAAGAGTCTGTTATTATTTTAATCATGCAAAATTATGTACGACAATTTCTTCACACTGTTCTTTTCATTTTGGTCTTACCTTCCCTTGTTCAATGTGTTTTGTTTATTGTACAATTTACATTTCAAACTAAACGTTTTCTCGTGGACTATATTATAATAAATAATATAATAATTTTAATATTAAACTATCATTTTGTTGAAAAAGAACTATCATCATCTGCCTAGCCTTTTCTCAACTATGTTGGAATCGACTTCCAGTCTAACCGGATGCAGCTGAATACCAGTATTTTACATGGAGCGGCTGCCTATCTGATTTCCACAATCCAGTACCTACGTACTAGGTACGTACCTTCCTTGTTAACACCTGTGTTAAAACTGTTTGTGAGACTCAAATTAACTCAATTTATCGTAGTCTACACAGTCTGATGTCTCCATAGTGAATGGCTTATACCACTTTATGACGCCGAAGGATTATGTTTAAGATGTTCACGTGGATTGCGGCTAAACGAGGTTAAACCTTTATCTTTCGCAGCGGCAAAATTTAGAATGACCCCATAAAAACATTAATTATAGTTTTAAGTGGTTCAGCTTCTCTTATTAGAGTAAATCGCATTATGTTGGATACAATAAAACAACGTAGGCATGAGGATGCGTGAATGAACGTCTGATGTATCTTAGACTCATCAGCTACCTAGTCTTTTCTCAACTATATTGAGGTCGACTTCCAGTCTAACCGCATGCAGCTGAATACCAGTATAATACATGGAGCGACTGACGATCTCCACAACTCAACACTGGGTAATATCATACCCCTTGGTAGGACAGATTGTCAGACTTTCGGGCCAAATTGTAAGTTATAGAAAAAAAAACTGATTATTTTTTCATTAACAACTGTTTTTCGGTTGACTGTACTTCACTTGTACTTGTGTCAAAAAGGGGATCAGAACGGAATGATAAATTACAGGGGATCAGAAAGGAATAAACAAACGAAAAATATTGTGGTGGATCGGTTTGGGGGATCAGACCGGAACAACTCCCACTGTCTACCTGCTACGACTGTTGACTGTTGTGACCGTTTGTGTGAATTGTGTGATGATATATTACACTGATTATTTTTACAAAGGCATGTGGAAGTTTAATGAAAAAGTTATCCCGCCACAGAAATCTGTACTCTAGTCTTTTATTTTTATTCCGCGAATACTTAATATTCTCACTACCCAAAAGCCTCACTTTAGCAAAAATTTTATGTGTTAGTCCTAAGTGCCATGCATTTTCCATTCAACATAATCATAAAAATTGTATTTTCTTGTATACGGCCATAATGATAAAAGGTTGCAAAATGAGGTTAATGTAAAGCGATTACAATATATTCGTCGATCGAAAGTAAAAAAGTGAATAAACGCGTCACTAAGCGTAAGATTTTGGTGGGCGAAAACTGTGTTATGAAAACTAGATTTTGTACTAAAGCGTATTTTAAATAATTAAGTGTGACGCTAGGATAGTTCTTTTTATCATGATTTGCTATTTTATTATTGTTTCGTTTATGTTTTAGTAAGGAATATAAAAATCTTATAAATCGCTGGTTATTTCTTTGCTAGGTAGTTTCTTTTTTTAGTTTCTTTATGGAATTACATAATAAATGAAAGTTATGGGTACAGAGTGTACTACGAAAAAGTATGAATGTGCCATTTTGTGAATTATTCCTTTAATAAGAACAAATACAGGTAGAACGAAAAGTTGCTTTTTCTTTGAACTGGAATTTGAAAAAGAAATTAAAAAGGACATTGAAAACATTGAAACATTTTGACGCTTATTATTTCATACATAACATAGTTAGGCAGAGGTCTACCTAATAGTACACCTACATTTCACCATTTAAAAGGGGGTGAGCGAATTGCCATCAAACAGGGACAAATCGACTTCTACTGATAAATTCCTCAATTACACTTTGCCCGACCTGGGATTTGAAGTCAGGACATTAAGCTCCCAGTCGCGCTTGCGACCACTTGACCAACGAGGAAGTATTATTCTTTCAGTCACTTATTATTATTAAACTATAACCATATTTTTTCATTCATTTATAGGGGATTTTACCTTCAAAATTATACACTACTCTTATTTATCAAGCCTACAAACATTAATAGAGGGTTTACAGAGAAGTACTGAAATGGTTAGTATGTGCAGGACCTCGGGCTTTGACCCTCCATGTTTTATCTTTTTTTTTAAAGGACGGATAATATGTTAATTTATTCTTTTATGTTGTATATCGTCAAAGGTATCCTGAATTGTACATCATCTGTTATACCTGTGTTTTAGCATACTAACGAATTTTCATATTGTAATGGTTTAGGAAATACTGCAATGGACAAACCATTTGTTAAACTCCCTGCTCATGAATATTATTTCACAACCTGTATCGTCACTAACGTGATTTCTTTTTGGTTGAATAAAAAACTTACGTAGAAACTTTTCTTGACATTGCTTTCTTTACTTAAATAATAATAATAATAATATTCCACAACTATCACACAACGCCATCTAGTCCCAAGCTAAGCAGAGCTTGTGTTATGGGTACTAGACAACTGATAAACATACTTATATATTTCTAAATACATACATATTATAGATAAATTACACCCAGACACAGAACAAATGATCGTGCTCATCACACAAACATTTGTCCTGGGTGGGAATCGAACCCACGACCTCCGGCATAGCAGTTAGGGTCACTAACCACTAGACCAACAGGCCAGTCAAATAACTAATACTAATATAATACTAATGCTAACTAATACTAATATAATACTAACTAATACTAATATAATAACTAATACTAACAGCACTCAGAAAAGTAAAGGTTTTGACAGTTTCGTCATTCAAAAGTATGTTAAATCTTTACTAAGTGACGGCTTAAGTATTCATTAAATAAATATCTCTGAATACCGCAGTTAGTCTTGTGCAAAACAAAATTCTTCTGATCCGGGTATTTAAATGTCAATGAGCCATTTTTTCGAGATAAAACATATTTTTTAAAGCATTCCCATTCTTTCTACCATCACAATATACTAACAAATCTCTAGCCCTTCTTCTTATTTAGGGGTTTCAGGTTTCCGCACTTAGTCCTTAAGACGACATTAGCTGCCCGCGACCTTGAGCGAAATTGTAATAAGTAGCAATACGGCTAACTCTGCGACGAAAAACAGGTCGTTTTTACGGTTCCCCCGATAACTGCGCCTTAAGGTGGACCATTGTGCGTGTTCTCTAGCCCTAGACTCTGCCGTATCACCTAGGTAGCCTACCTACAGGTACCTACATAACTACAAAGATAATTCTACCCCTTTTTCTACAACAACAGCATTCTGTTCGACACTAAAGTATTTGGTATTTCACTCGGTGTGGGAACTTCAACAAATCTTTGTCTTTATGAGCACACAGGGCGAGATAACAGGGATTCCATATATTTATCCAAAGCTCTAGTTGGCCCTCTGAGGAAACTATAGCTATGTGTAACTAGTGTCAAAGAGAATGAAATTTACTTAGAAAACTACAATAGACGTAAAGGTGGCTGGTTTATCCAGATTTCTAATAGAAAAGCTGGTGTTATTCCAAAAACAAATGAGTCACCTAGTCATGTGTCCTACGGGTCTGCTTATTACTGGCTTTAATGCACGCAACTAAAGGTTACACACTGGTAGAAAAATTCAGAACTGATAAAATATCATCCAATGTTCTCACATTGGATTATTGTGTGATTATGTTTGGAAGGTGGACTCTTTATAATGAACTTACAAAGAAGTAATGTCTTGATATGTTCAAGCAATTGACAAAATATTTTTATAAGAAAGCTGTACTCCTCAATATGACCCGCATTGTGAGGAAGTTTCTGTCTCTCGAGCCCTAACCACTGATAACTTGAACCCTGCAACACTGGCGGACCACTATTTTTATATGGTCTTTTTAAGAATTATTTAAAAGTGTAATGAACGTGTTCAAAGGATGATTAAAAGAAATTTGAATGGTAACATTTTATAAAATATCCCATTTTAAGAAGTCTATATTCCTCAATTATGAAATTGTTCTTATGTAAAGTAGGTGTATTTATTTTTTACAGACGGGTACCTTATACAATCAAAGTTAAACCGACCATCGTTTTCCATTCCATCAAATAATAATTTTCTAGAGAATATTTTTACATTATTTTTTTTACTACATTAGGTTTTGGTTACTTTGAAATATAGTCCAATTTCAGTTATATAATTTTTATATTTGGGGGACAAAATATAAAATTACGTCTTATGATTTGAATTTGTTGTGCACGTCATAAAAACTTAATAGTTTTGGTATAAATTCCTACTAAATACCAAATCTGAAAAAACAAAGTTTTTAGCAAACTTTGTCAACTACATAGATTCAACTGCGGTCCCTAATACAGTTAGGAGAATCGATGTTACCGCAAAGGCGACGACGAATTGAGCCGTCGATTCGACTAAACCACAAATGGATGCTGTCGACCTCCCCAGGGTTGCCATTTTATCAAATGCAAGCACTATTTTGTACACAATCAAAAATATGGGTGACTGGAATTGGATATAGGGACATAGTGAACTTTTCAGAATATACTGCAGCGTAAAATATTATATTGACACAGATTTCTTTACTCATTCGTGCTATTCTGTGTTAGCTAGCATCTGTGAAAAGTTTTCGAATTGTATTCATACGTATTCAATTTTTTTTCTTATTATAAGTCTGCCATAGAGGCCATTTTAGACTCCCATTTTACAATTAAATCCTATAGACTTTTTTAATCTATAAAAATAAAAAGAGAAGTCCTGACTGACTGACTGACTCATCAACGCTCAGCCCAAACCCTTGGACCTAGAAAGCTGAAATTTTGCACAGAGATTCCCTTTATAATGTAGACAAGGAATAAGGATTGAAGTTTGTATGGAAATCGTCATTTTCACGCGGGCAAAGCCGCTGGCAAAAGCTAGTTTTCACTAAATTAAAACCTGTAAAGATCCTATTAGCTTCAATGTTTGACCTTAGAGCAGGCTGTTATCATTTTTACTAATAATGGTGCGACCTACTTAATCTACTACGTGACCTGCTTGCATGGTACCGGGAAAAATGTCTGACCAAATATGTCAATATTGCGAAAAAATAAATCAACGTAGACGCAAATTATGCAGTCGTACGGGATTCGTGTATCATTCACCTCATCTCATCAATCATTTTCATTCCGCGTTCATGGTTCATTCGTTCGTTCACCCCTTCATAGCAAAACATATCGAAGATATAATATTATAAGCATTCATAAGCATTCATTACTAGGGTTGCTTTTCGTTTTACAATTTGCTGAAATCAGACTCAAACCACTCAAATTAAAATTAAATGATACATTTATTAGTCATTTCACTTACCTATCACCAACAACTGTTTTTCGGTTGACTGTACTTCACTTGTACTTGTGTCAAAAAGGGGATCAGACCGGAATGATAAATTACAGGGGATCAGAAAGGAATAAACAAAAGAAAAATATTGGCAGTGGATCGGTTTGGGGGATCAGACCGGAACAACTCATCCTATCACGATAAAATTTGAAATCAGAAGTGCTTGTGCTTGCAATGTGCTTCCGGACCAATTATATAAATTAAAGGATTTTAACATTTAATTAATTACAAGCTCAATTAGCGAAACTCACACCGTTTTCTGGTCATGCGAAATTGACGATAACCGCTCATGCAAGAATTTAAAATTATTATAGTAATATTTACTGCCGTTAATTTTGTTAGTATGTGTGATTTGATTTATTTAATGTAATAATTATCTATCGATGACGTAAAAAACATCTTAGTATCCTAATTTCCAAACAACATAATAACATAAAATAATTTCCTCACCGTGTTGCCATCTGACATTATGCTGAGCTGAGGCTCAATTGGCATTTTCAGTTTGTTTGTTTTGTATACATTTTACGGTGTAATTCCAAACAAACACAATATTTTTCTTTCTTTCTTACAAATAGTTATAACTTCCTCAATTCTTTTCGAATCGAATCTAATTGAAATCGAAAATCCTATTCTTTCCCTCTCACTTAAGTCTCTGCAAGATCGGAACACGTATTAAAGATACCATCACCATTCGGCAGACTGCAATCCTTTCCCAAATTCAGTGAACAGTAAAATAGTGATGTAACTCGGATAATTCGAAATTGGAAACTGAAATTCGTCGACTCATTTTCAGGTGTGGTGAACATTTTTTCGTCCATTGTTGTCACTACCTGAAATATTGGAGTTCCACTGGCTTGGTTTAATCTGCAACTAGTGTCCATTGGGACCGAACTAATATTTGCTACAACCAGGTTATTGTTTCTGAAGAAAAAATATTTTCTGTTACCGAAAACTGTAGGCTTGATTTTCATTATTGAGATGGATTTGAATTCTGTCAGTAAATTTCTTGCCTTTTTTCCCAGATTTTTCTTTTAAGAGTATTCATACATAAAGAGTATTATGTAATGTAATACTTCCATTTAACGTCTTTGCAGTGGAAGAAAACTGTTAGAATACATTTAGGACAATAACGAAACACCTGCTAACAATAAAGCTTTTAGTACAGAATGATTTTCTAAGGATACATTCATTATTTTACTAAAAGAAGAGTTTTACTATGATCAATCACAAATAGGTCACAACTTATACG
Source organism: Diarsia mendica (assembly GCA_949316265.1). NCBI lineage: Eukaryota > Metazoa > Arthropoda > Insecta > Lepidoptera > Noctuidae > Diarsia > Diarsia mendica. Next base: position 18,911,271 of record OX438900.1, on the reverse strand, counting down.
CGAAGAAAACATTTTGCTTAATTTTGAATCAATTTTATAACACATTCCATTCAACGAATAATTTTCTTCTGCTAAAAGTAAAATTGTAATGTTAACAACAGAACACGATGTAATCAAGGAATCATTTGAATTTCACGTTCGAAAAGGTAAATGTGTTAACAGAAACATCGACTCGCTCCGGTTTTTCCTATACATGTGAAATAATTTGCAAAACCCTTTGGGTAAAGCCTGTTACCGAATGGTAGGCATTATGGTTACGATAATGGTGTTCCTTCCTAATGTTATTTTTTGTAAAGAAAACTACGGGAGTTGCATTTTTATACGGACATTCGAATGTTAATAAATTGATTGGAATTAGCCGTTGTGGTATTTTTAGACATACAAGTGCGAAAAGCTGTAAGGCTTTTGGAACAGAGTTCCATATTGCAGGTTATCATTCTGATTTCTTTGCGGGCTGATAGGTGGACCGAAAAATGTGTAGCAATGAGAGACGACACCAAAAACTGACGTCTTTTTGCAGTGTTGTTTGAGGCACTTCCCGATCACCTAGGAAAGTTCCAGCTTGTTTCATTCAATATTTTTTTTAAATATGAATAATTTGAAAATATATGAATAAAAGGAACTCCGTTCCAACCTGTCCGTAAGATACCTACCTCTACTTTTTTAATATCGAATCTAACTTTTAAACTAGGCCTAAGTATCGTTTAAAGATGATACCCAAACATTTATCCTCGACATATTTCGCTATGATTTTCTAACAAAGAAATTTATTCACCTAAATATTGAAAGCGAATCTTTCAATATTTTCGTCAATGATCGTAAGTCCCCGTGGGAATGGCTTGTGAATTTTCATATGTTATAATATTGTGTGTTATCTATGTACCTACTGTCTACTGAAGGTTGCTGCGAGAAAATTGAGGACCTCTGATTTGCGTGTGAATAAATTGAATTATGACACTTACATCGAAACATTAGAAAACGATATCTAATAACGTCGTGGTAAAGTTTTTTTTTTACCTTTCTGTTCAATTTCGTCAGTATTATTAACCGATTTCAAAAAGGAGGACGTTATTTTGAATGAAAAATACAGGATGTAAACGAAAAAACAAAACCAAGCGTTCCGTATACCATCAAACTGTTATTATACTATGCAAAAATTATGAAACCTACCTTGTATATAGTGTCATTTACAGATCTTTGACAGTCTTTACGAGTAATAGGCAGAATTCGAAACTCTGACCCCCAGTCTTATTAAAGGGTATCTTATGACCCAGTTACTGGGTTCTGATGGTCAGCTATGCAGTCGCTTCATGTAAAATACTGATACGAGGGCGGGTCAATAAGTCCGTGACTTTTTGAATCAAACACAGGTTTTCGGATACGTCCTATTTTTATTTTTCAACGTACTCTCCTTTGAGCTCTATACACTTTGTCCAACGTTTCTCCAATTTTTTTATCCCTTCCAAAAAATAAGATTTGTCGAAGTCATCAAAATGGCTATTTGTTTGTGAGATGATTTCATCATTGGAGTCAAATTCCATTCCACCAAGCCATTTCTTCAAGTTTGGGAACAGGAAATAGTCAGTCGGGGCTAAATCCGGAGAATAGGGCGGATGAGGGAGCAATTCGTAGCACAATTCATGAATTTTTGACATGGAAACTGCACATGTGTGCACCCTTGCATTGTTCTGGTGGAAAAGAACCGCGGCACCCATCTTGCGGAAAGCTTTTTCATACCCAAGTGATCATTTAAAATTGTAACCACTGAGCCATGTGAGATCCTTATGGCTTCCACAATCTCTCTCACTTTCAATCTGCGATCGGCCAACACCAAATCGTGATTTTTTTTAATTGTTTCGGGTATAGAGACTTCAACTGGGTGTCCAGAACGTTCGGCATCTTCCGTGCTTGTACGGCCACAACGAAGTTCTGCGAACCACTTCTTTACCATTGAAATTGGTGGTGCAGAGTCCCCATAGTGTTTATCAAGCCTAGCTTTGGTTTGAGTGATGGTTTTTTTCCTCAAAAAATAATGCTCAATGAGCACACGAAATTCACTTTTTTCCATTTTCTTCTCAAAGTACGCGGCAGTCTGCTATCAATGGCTGTCAAAGACAAACTTATAGACGCTGCTTGTTCAAATTTTGACAGAAGTCACCTGATAGTAGCCTGTTGACAGCAGCAGTGTTGCCCTTTCAGTTAAGAAATTAAAAAAGTCACGGACTTATTGACCCGCCAGAATGGACCCCGCCTGCTTCCAAGTTTTGTTTGATTTAAAATGTGCTTGTTTTTTTGCTTTTCAGTTTTTTCAGTCGGGTTTTTTAGTTTTTTAACTACTTTTTTTTATTTCCATCTTTTTAGTTCTTTTGAGTTTCTTTCGTTGGTCGCGTAAAATACTTCGCAAATGATTTAACTTTTGTACTTGTTTATAGGACGTACTCAACTGCACCCGGCTAGACTGGAAGCCGACACCAAAATAGTTGGGAAAAGGTTCAGCAGATGATGATACCTAATTATGAAAAGTTATCTATCATCCATTCAGTGAATAACTTGTGCACGCACAATTATGGTTAAAAATGATTTTCCTTTGAAACTTGACAAAGAGCAGAAACGGTTTATACGTGCGAACCTACTATTGCTAAACTTCACACAGCTATAAAGCTTACATTCGCCGAGAAATTCATAACTTGATACGACCCATTATTAAGTACAACTCATACGAAATTCTGAAATTACTGTAATTTTGACACAATTATTTTTAATTGACGGTACGTAAACGATTATACGTAGGTTATTAAGCCGCGTTAAGCCTATGAGGGTGCTTTGAACGTAAATTAGCGGATTCCATGGAAAATATCGGTGGGTGAAATGGATAATATATTTAAAGCTAGGTGTAGAAGTGCGGACGCGTGAAATTGACGCGGCCGTCCCCGGCAGCATGTGCAACCGCCGCTATATTATTTAATTCACTTCAATTTATTTGGTGTTTGTTTGAGGAGCGAATATTTTAAGCCATTTTACTGAAGTGTTATCGAAATTGGTTTGATTTTTTGAGAATGAATGTTCACGGTTTTTATTTGCTTTCTTTAATAGTTTCGTGTGCGTTCTTAATCCATGCGCGAATTTTCACGACAACACACCGAAACTCACACACAACACACTGAAAAACACTAAAATATATTAAAGGAAATATTTGTAGAAAACGTGCTAACCCAAATAAAATTGGTTAATTCTAACTTCCTAACTAATATTATAAATGCGAAAGTAACTCTGTCTGTCTTTCTGTCTGTCTGTCTTTGCTTCACGCCTAAACTACTGAACCGATTTGTGTGAAATTTGGTACAGACATAGTTTGGAACTTGAAAAATATATATAGATATAAAACAGATAAACCAAAAATCTACCGGAAGTCACTATTCCACGCGAACGAAGTCGCGGGCAAAAGCTAGTGAAAAAATAAATCTTAAGAGACCCACTCCAAATATTACCCAATCCAATCCCAACTCAAGAACAAACTTTATTCTATTTTAAAGTTAACATGTCATCTAAAATATCATCCATTTCCACCCTTCTAGCTCCACATATCATTGACGACATTACCACGTTTGTGACAAGCATCCGATCTGCAGTGATATTACATTTGTCGCTCAGCAAAATTTTACTTGTTTCCTAGCGCAAGTAAAATTTTGGTGAGAACTGTCATTTTGCCTTAAGCACGTTATTTAGAAATGTGGACGTATTTTTGAAGTTTTCAAACTCAAAACAATTATTTCAATTAGCCCATTACAACAGGCACTTTGGGATGCCTGAAAAACAAGGTCATAATAACTTGTGAAAGTACACACTTTTAAATCAAAATAGGTCTTGAATTTTTACTGTATTTTGAAACACAAAGTATATGAAATTTATGGCAATGCATATACATACACTAGCTGACCCGGCAAACGTTGTTTTGCCATATAAATAATTTCCAAAAAAAAAAAAAAAGATGTTGGCCGCTTCTCATAGTCTATACCGGAAAGCACAAAAAATTTCATCAAAATCGGTCAAGCCGTTTCGGAGGAGTATGGCAACGAAAACTGTGACACGAGAATTTTATATATTAGATATACACTTTTATTCACAAAACCACCTTTGACAAAATAAACAAGTTTAGAAGCACAACATTGTACTATTGTACTCATAATATTTTCAAGGGACACATGACTGACCAGAATATTGTGGACTACCCTTGAGTAATTCACGACTATTATGAGTAGATGATAACGTCATTAATATTAATAATTGAATAATCTGATTAATTCTCACGCTTTGATGTAAGTGGTATCTAAATCAATTATGTTCTGGATAATATAGGTATATATGGGAGACCACTTTTAAACTGGTGTCATATGATATAAATATTGTTACATAATTTTTCATAATTATTAGCTCCAAGTGTATTTTTATACTTATTTTATTATTCAACTTTGAAGTTTATACAATTTTATTATTCAACTTTGAAGTTTATACAATACTAGCTGATGCCCGCGGCTTTACCCGCGTGAATGTCGTTCAAATTATATACTAAAACCTTCCTCTTGAATCACTCTATCTATTAAACCGCATCAAAATCCGTTGCGTAGTTTTAAAGATTTAAGCATACAGACAAACAAACAGACAAAAATAGCGACTTTGTTTTATACTATGTAAGGATTTACAATTTCGGCAGAGTAAAATGACATCATAATGTTATTTAATCTGTCTCAAGTTTACCTAACCTTTTCCCAACTATTTTAGGGTCGGCTTACAGCCTAACCGCATGCAGCTGAACATCTGTAGATATTTCACATAAACCGCTTGGATAAGCAAAGAACACACAAAAACATACATAATTCCTATTAATATGTGAAAACTATATCTGTTTATAGTTGCTCCATCCGTCATTGATAGACACATAAGACATTTTCCTCTTCAACCCTTTTTCAAGTAGATATTTGGTGTTATTCTATAAATCATCAATCATCATTCATCACTTTGATATTCGAAAAGTGTCAATCCATGATTATTTTATTTAAAAACAAATGAGTTCTGTTTGTAAATTTTATTGAATACCATCACTTGGGTTAGGTTAGTAGAGAACATTACAGAATAGGACTATAGACCGATTTGAAGCTACACTATCCCCAGGTGACTTACTTACTAGGTAGATAGATAGGCTACTTTTTACCCCTGTATTTCCACGGAAACGGGAACTACGCGGGTGAAACCTTGTGTACCTACAGAAAATTATACACTTTTGTCTTAAGTTTTATTATATTTTGAAAGTACGGTCACATTCCAATTTCAATCTGCCAAAAAAACCTTTCTCTACAATTTTGATATTGATTTTCGCTGAGTTGAAACTGCGATTTAAATTCAATGTTTGTAAGTAAAAAACAAGAATTGGCCTTCAGGTCTTTAGTAGGCTAATTGTAATAAAATATAAAATATACAAAACAACGTTAGTCTGTATACTTAACAAACTTAGTACGTGCAACGTCTTAGTGCATAGTGTTGTTACAATTTTATTTCTAACTACTTCTAGCTTTTCATAGTTTTCACTCCACTTTTATTGCGGTCTTCATTTTAATTATCTAGTTTTGCATATTCTTAGAAATTGTTTAATTAATTTCGTTCACGTTTTCAACTAACTGTAGAAGACTACCTAAGTGAATATTTAATTTTGTATAAATGTGTTTTTCTTTTTGGAAAATTGGTGACCTGCTTCCAGTACAGATTTTGCTTTTCCGTGTTGGAATTTTCTTCTTTCCGATACGAAGGAAGAAAATATAAATAAGAAAATTTCTAAGATGGACGTTATTCTTTCCCAACGGTGAGGAGAGTGCTATGCTATATCCAGCTGAGGGACAATTTAGGCTAAGGAAAAAAACCTAACTCTTTGTCTCGATATTTTCAATATTTTTTTTATTTTATTTTCAACGTAAGTAGTTATTAGAGAACACTGCTGATTGAATTTAATTTTTTTTTGTGTGCAATTATTTTATATTAATATTAATATTTGTTTGACATTCAATATTTGGGTATGGAAACATGACAAAAATGCGGTTGTTCTTTGAACGTCTTTGCCTATCTATACGAAAAGAAGCGTTCCAATAATATTTTTTATCATATTACTATTTTCTATTCCGTCAATATTTTCCGCAATAATGTAGGTATAAAATGTCATAACACTGGAAAAATATTTGGTAAGCATCGATTTCCCTTTCTTTATACGTTTACCTTCTCATCATCTTGTCGTAGGCTCGACAGTATTTTATATTTTGTTTACATAAGTACTAGATATAGCATTGTAGTATAGTTCTAGCAAGATCTATACTAACACAGACACTACACGGGAATTTAACCCGTATAGCAAGTCAGTTAAGAGCTATATCACCATTGTAAGAATTGGCTTTTGTGGTAAAGATATATCAAAAAGCCGAGTTTGAAAGTTCTCAAACCCGGCTTTTTTCAAATTGGTTCATTAATGACACAGTTAAGGCAAACATAAAAATACAACCGATTGACAATCACGTCCTTTTTTTAAATCGGTTAAAAATACTGAAAACGACCTAGTTCTGTTATTTAGGTAGGTATCATCATTCTTTGAATAAGTGTATGTCCAAATCCGATACCTACCATCCCATTTTTCTTTCCTTATTATTTAGCTCAGAATCTAGATAAATCCCTGAAGACTAAAAGAAAGATTAAAACTACTGTGTTAGTCTACAATAGTGCATACGTCAGTTCGCATTGTGCACATGTGATGATGTGAACCCACCGTGTATCGACAGTGACCTACTTGTTCCGCTTGAGAGACGAGGAGGTGACACATTATGTCATTCATTTACATTCACTGATTGGCTTAACAATAACATTGTATTTGTGGGGGAAAACTATTATGTGGCAGGAGTTAATGAAAACAGGCATAAGGGTCAATCTTGCTACGGGTTGTTAGAAAGAGATACCGTGGCCCCGAACACAAAGGGCTAAGAAGAAACACGGGTGGTTTTTAGTCAGTACAAGTCTGACACTCCCTTCCACTCCGCCCTAAGCGGGAAGAGTCGTTTGATGATTTTCCACCCTCCGAAAAAAAGACGTTCAATATTCAAGTTTAAGCATGCTTGCGTGGACTATCGGTTACGTATCGAGTTCATGGAATACACAATAAGCCCGTTATTGAAGTAAAATTCTGGATGTCATTTGTGGAAAACCTAAAAGTTTGACCACCAGTCTCACCAACGAGCATCGGTTTACCCAGAAACTGGGTTTTAGAGGTCAGACAGGCTCTATTAGCCGCTCTATGTAAAATACTGATATTTAAACTAAAAATAGACCCTAACATAGTTTAGCAAAGGCTAGGTGCTAGGTAAATAAGGATGTAATAGAGAAATATTCCTCAGTAAAGAATGTTAGTTTGAAAAGGGTGAGAGTTTCAACCGCTCTTTAAAATTAAACCTTTTTAAAGGTCAAGGAGAAAGTTTAACTTTTCGAAGTATGAGCCTGAATGTTTTCAAGATGGATATCTGATTTCAAAGGTTTTAGGATTTTAGTGATTGTTAACTAAGTTGTGAGATAAAAGAGCTTAGACCAAGTCCAATTCTATCAGCTATATTTATAATGTTAATACAAAACTCAAAAATTCATGGAATTATCATTAAACAATTTTAAAAACCGACTGACTGTCTTGTTTTTTATTAAAGTCGTTGAATTAATACGATACAACACAATTTATTAGGTCATACGTAATAATCTACAATAGGTTCATTATTCCTTATTTGTGTTGCGGGATTAAACATAAATCAACTTCATATAACGAATAGTTTATTGAGGAAGTTTTTGAATTATGTGAAGTCCAGTAAGTAATAACCCGGCCTTGAGTGAAGCTGAAAGTTTCAACTTGGTATTTTATGTTAAAAGTAGGTTACAAGGAAAAATATTTTAAATTGTTTCTCTCAATGTTAAATACAAAAGCTTACGCTTTTTTCGTGTGGGGTAGGTAGAAACGACAGATTATTTTCGTGATGTATCTCCAAAACTAATTGGGGAGGTCAAATAGACAGTTGCTCCATGTAAAGTACTGCTATTCAGTTGCATCCAGTTAGACTGGAAGCCGACTCCAACATAGTAGGGAAAAGGCTAGGCAGACTGATGACAATAATAATAAATAATAATAATATACATTTATTTCAGGATATTTACCATGTTTGATTTTTGTTTCGAGTTCCCGATATGATATTAATAGTAGTGTCAGTGACCATGTCAGTTTAAAAACTTATATTTATTTCAGGCTTCTAAGGCCCATAGGTAAAATACACAAATAACATAAAACAATAACAACAAACTAATACATACCTATGAAAAAACCTTAAACTATAACTACACACGTAACGTTGACGGCGTCGTGTTCCAAAAAAAAAATGAAATGTATCTCCAAAATAACGACTACATAGCAGATTGTTATAAAAACATAAGGATAAGCTTTTGTAGGTACGTAATCATCAATATAGTTAAGGAAAATGTTCTATAATAAACATTAATGGTAAGAAACACCACGTTTTGTCTTACACTATTGACTTTAACTAGATGATTACTTTGAAGGGGATATTATTATACCTAGAAGGAAAGTAATTAGTGTGGTGTATGTTTAAATGACTCATCAACGATATGGGTAAATATGAAAAGGTTAATATTTCTTTTTGTTTGTCTTAAGTTAGACTTGAAAATGTGAAGTAGGTAATAGAAACTGATAAGTGTTAGTATTTATGAAAAGAAAATAACAAAAACCTGTAATTCTCAGAGGGTTAAGCAGAGATGAAGCTAATATAACAACTAGTTGAAGAAAATTTTCATCTGAAAACAGTTTCGTATTTTTGTAAGATAAATAATAACTTACTTGACTGACTAACTAACAGTCCTATGTCCATAATTATAGTTTGATGATACACATTCTTTGAAGAAAGTGTATATGAGCATTTACGAATGGTTTTATGAATTAATCCAGTAAGATTAAAATGATATTTAGATTGTTGATTACTTTGAAGGGGATACCTTAGACCGTTCATATACCTAGAAAGTAATTAGTGTGGTGTATGTTCAAATGACTCATCAGCTATATGGGTAAATATGAAAAGGTTAATATTTCTTTTTGTTTGTCTTAAATTAGACTTGAAAATGTGAAGTAATAGAGACTGATAAGTGTTGCATTTAAGAAAATAACAAAAACCTGTAATTCTCAGAGGGTTAAGCAGAGATGAAGCTAATATAACAGCTAGTTGAAGAAAATTTTCATCTGAAAACAGTTTCGTATTTTTGTAAGATAAATAATAACTTACTTGACTGACTAACTAACAGTCCTATGTCTATAATTATAGTTTGATGATTCTTTGAAGAAAGTGTATATGAGCATTTACGAATGGTTTTATGAATACAATCCAGTAAGATTATAATGATATTTAGATTGTAAATGCAAACTACGGAAAATTCTTTTCCAACTGATCTGGCCAGTCTGGATTTTAACACGGACAAAGTCACGGTTTAACTGTAGTTTTAGGTCATATTTTAATAGAAGAGGACATTTTGGAAATATTTTGAATTAATGCTGAGTTTGTTGCAGTTACAAAGTATGTAGTATAAAAATATCACTCAGATTCTTTCTCTCGTCAAAGCCTACGCCTCTGATGTAAAAACATTGCACTCAGTTGAATTAAAACCACTGACAACTAAACGACGTGCATAAAAAGTTGAATAGAAACTCTAACTCCACTGTTACCCACGTTTCAAACACGGTCAGTTTAAAGCCTAGAAATTATTCAGGCTGGACTTAAAACATCGGTTCAGCTAGTGGTTAGAAGGCACAAGTTTTGTTATTTATTGTACACAAGTGTGTATGCAAGTAGCTGCTTAGTACCTATTAGTTTAATTTATTGAGGATTTGATATATGAGAAAGCTTTAAAGTTGCAAGATATTCAAAAGTCTATGAACCATTTTGGTGTAAATGTCGAATGCCCTCTTTCAAGCATTTCAATACAGATATTTTCCCGATCAAAATCTGTATTCCTTTATACATTTTATCGAGAAATGAAAACCTTTGGTTTCATGTTTGAATGCTATGATATTAATCAATTCTTTGCAGCCCGTGGTGTTTTCTTAGGAACAATATCTTAGAGAATATTAAAATAATGTTATTGAAGCAAAAGGGAAAGAAAAATATTGGTTGCAAAACGATATTCACGATTGGGCAAGGTTTCGATAAATTCGTCGTTCATTTGAGGAGAAAGAAAAAAGAAAAAGTACCTACATATAAAGACAATAAATGTGATTTCTTAAAATAATATTATGAAACACTTACGTAGCTGTGTTAAAACAGTGGCATTAAATACGAGATTGTGAATATCATGCAAAAATCAAAGTAAATCAAGGAAAATTAATTTATTTGCCACGACATTTCTAAACAATGCACAAATTCGAAGATTTTTCTATAACCACGTAACTTCCAAACTAGATGCAAACTAAAAGTATAAAATGACTTAATCAAAAGGTTTAACTGAAGTCTAAAACGTAACTTTTCTAATATTTTCTCGACAATCGCTTTGGTAGGGCTTAGAAACTTTTTTTATAGTTTTTCAACTCAGTGCTACGGTGTTTATTAGTTCACAACTCAAAGTTGAGCGGTTAAAAGTAAAGTTGGAGTCATTAATGAATTAATAATGGAAGTTTAGAGAAACGTTCTTAGATTTTGTTAAATGACGGAGATTTACCGTTGTTTCGTCTATTATCGTTTGACGTCAGTGTTATCAACGATTCAAAGTTGGTTTACGTTAAAAGGGCATTGATTTTGATAATAAAAAGATTGTCAATATAACGTTACGTGTTTAAAAAAAAATAGAAAATTATTTTTCAGGAAGTTTAAAGTTATGGAAAAATCATTATGTCCCTGTAACAATTTCATGAAAATTGTTTAATTTGATGTGTATAAGAACATTTCAACTGTAAGACGAGGCTACTAAAACTTTTTAAGTAAGCACTTTCTGCACAGTTAATACGAAGGGATCTATCTTGAAAAGTTTGAGACTTTAGTGAACCATAATTTTTGTACGTATTGTTATAAACTTTTCCAACAAACTAAATTGTTTTCGAATGCACAATAAATTTTTTAACCATACATTACAAATAAAGATGTATTTAAGTAATTGATTATGTTTTTTTAATATTGTTCTATTATATTTTATTTTTTTACTTAGCATTTAGTTTTTGTCATTTTTTTATGCATTTTCATCACTAAAATATTTTCCAGGAAAATCTTACTGCGGAAAATTCAAACCGATTTTTCCTGTTCACTATATTTTTTTTTTTCACTTACCTGAATCGTATGAAGTGTTGTTTCAGCAACGTTGGCAACTGGCAGGCACTAGCGTCGGCAACAAGTGGTGCTGTGCAGTCGCCCGCCCTGGCGCCGGCTTATATAGCGAGCTGGGCGGCCGCCCTTCCCGCCCACCGCCCTAATCAGCACCGGAATGCTACTAACATAGTTTGCATTTCAATTTTAGGCAACAAAATTGTATGATAACATTAAATTTAATACTTATTTTTACACATTTAGACCTTTTTTGCGTATGTTGGAAATATTAGGAAAATTTGTGAATTTGTGAAAATATTTGTGTTTTAAGTGTATGAGCGTGTATTGCGTATTTTCGGGAGTAGTAATACCATTTTAATACGTTTAGGTGTAAGTTTAATCGCTGGACATAACTTTTTACGGGAATAAGCTTTTAGAGCTTTTATATGAAATGACCCGAGCTTTTAAAATGCAAATCGTGTGGAAATATATTTTATTATGAAGACAAAGTATGTACTGGAAATAATTACACGATCAGATATTTTTTATTTTGTTAGCTGGAACATCTTTTCATGTTTTTCTTTTATAGACAAACATAACTGTAAAATATGTTCAAGTAAAGTTACCTCGTAAAAAGTAAATAAACGTGATATGTTTCCTTACAGAATTCCCTTCAGAAACGTTTTATTTTTATTATTTTTGCAAACAAAATCATTGACGTTTTCGGACAGTAATAGGTAATAGATACAGATTTTTTTATTTAAAAAATTACGACATTGTAAAGAAATTGTTACAGTATTAGAAAATAAACGTTGGATGGACTGTGAAGGATGATATGGCAAGAAAGGAGGTGTCTGATGAGATGATGAGTAATAGAGAAGTATGGAAGAAGAAGACATGTTGCGCCGACCCCAAATTAATCGGGATAAGGGCAAGAGAATAATAGTGCTCCTGACCGTTTTTTTTTTCGGCCACGGCCAATCCCAGCGGTGATTAGCCATCTCTTCTTCTTCTCTGTCGTCACACTCTTGGCAGAGTGGTCGTGGTCGTCATGACAGGGGTGGTGGCAAGCTTAACAATTCGACGCCATTCCTCTCGTACTGCTGCTTGCCTCGTGCATTCGTGGAACGGACCATTTAGTGCATTTTTGATTTGGTCGGTCCAGCGCATTGGTGATTAGCCATCTACGCGGGAGATATTATAGTGCGCAAGTGTGTGTGCAGGCACAAGTCTTGTGCACTCCCTGTTCCCATTTCTCTCATAGTCCGATGTGACGGCAATCCGACACGACCGGAGAGAGATCAGGCGCAGGACCAACGGCCTACCGTGCTTTCCGAGGCACGGGGGTATTATACCACCAACTTCCAAACTCCGGGCTACTACTGGGAAATTTCTAATGAAAAACCCAATAGCACTTTTTTGGCCGACCCGGGAATCGAACCCAGGACCTCACGCTCTGCAGTCGCGCTTACGACCACTAGACCAACGAGGCAGACCAAGGGCAAGAGAATATGGTGATGATGATGATGGTTGAGAAGAGTTTTTCGATAATTAGTATTCTAGTACTTAAGAGACAGCTTAGTTAAAGTACCAAGTTAATCTGTAATAAGTGAGACCTCCTTGAAAAGGATTATTATCTACTTGATTGGCTTATTAATCGTGTCACCTGATTATTACTCTATTGATACAGCTATTGTTTGTAGTACCTATCTAGATTCACACCTAGATATTTTGGATTGAGGATGTCCTGGAAAAATATATGTAACATACTTTAAAGCAAAGAAATTTAGACATAACATAACATCACGCCTGTAAGACCCGAAGGGTTAGGCAGAGATGTACTGTTTTTAACCGACTTCTAAAAAAAGAAGGAGGTTCTCAATTCGGTTTTTTTTTTTAAACGGTTTTATTTAGCTCACCCCGTTTGTTTTATTCTTGGATCAAATTTAGTAATTCAAATTTCACCCTCTTCCTGTCAACCGATTAATCTGAAATTTTGTATACACTTTGGATTTTTTTAATGTTTGTTCGGGCATAACTCCGTCACTTGCTAACCGATTTGAAAAATTCTTTTTTTTTGTTGGAAAGGGTATACTTCCCAAATGGTCCCATAATTTTTTTATCGAAATCGGACAAGCGGTTTTTGAAAAATCAACAAAACTCAAAAAAAATACTACATTATGACCCATGAACATGTGAACCACTAAAAAGTGAAAAATAAAAACTTTTTAACAAAAAATAAAACCGACTTCAAAAAAAAAACAAGAAGTCAAAAATCAGTTTCTGAAGTCGGTGGCAAAAAAATTAAATCAAACAAACAAAAGTCACCGACTTCAGAAACTGATTTATTTTTGACTTTTTATTGTTTTTTTTTTAAGTCGGTTTCATTTTTTGTTTTTAAAGATTCAGAACCGTTTAAGGCGCAGTCAAAGGGGCACCGTAAAAACGACCTTTTTTTCGTCGCAGAGTTAGCCGTATTGCTACTTATTACAATTCCAAAAAAAATACAGTGTATAGTCAAATGTATAGGTAAAAGACTTATGCAAAAATATTTTCTAAAAGTAATCAAGAACCTCGAAAAAAAAAATCACAAAATCACAAAAAAATCACACGAAAAAACTTTTTCGTCTCGAAATGCTCAATATTTTGAGTGACAACTGTTATTTTTTTTTTTACTATCAGAAAGGAAATTTAACCAACTAAAGACATATGTAAAAATATTTTAACATTACAGCGTATTTTTTTTTTTAATAAATTAAATCTGCGAACTATCGTTCATTTTGGCAGTCACGAGCATCAAACGCATCGCCATTTTCAACCTTATTTGTTTAGGCGATGAGTTAAACGCGCGCTCAAGGTCGCGGGCAGCTAATGTCGCCTTAAGAGCACACCATATTTGTGGTCTTAGTTTATCATCGCCAACCACAGCCATTTTTTTTTGTGTTGTGTGGAAAATCATCAAATAACCCCTCCCGCTCTTGGGCAAAGCGAAAGGGAGTGTCAGACTTCTACTGACTAAAAACCACCCATGTTCCTTCTTAGCCCTTTATGTCGAGGCCGCGGTTTCTCAAGAACAACTACCCGCAGAGCCACAGAATGACTTCACCCCCTGCTAGTAATAGGTCTCTTTAAGTTTTTCAATTAGAAATTTCTCAGTGGCAGCCACGGAAGCTGGATTTGTGCCGGATTGATGCCAATAGGCTCGCCACCTTTTTCATGAGAGTTAGACATCACTAGTAAAAAGTGGGTGTAGGTGAATTATGTGAATAGGGCTAGGCTCCGTGGATTACAGTCGTGATGTTATATAAAATGACTAGCTTTTGCCAGCGGCTTCGCCCGCGTGAAAATGACGATTTTCCATACAAACTTTCATCCCCTATTCAACTCCCTTAGGGGGTTGAATTTCGAAAAATCCTTCCTTATTAATTGTCTACATTATAAAGTTAACATTTCTGCAAAATTCCAGCTTTCTAGGTCCAAGGGTTTGGGCTGGGCGTTGATGAGTCAGTCAGTCAAGACTTCTCTTTTTAACCGACTTCAAAAAAGGAGGTTACTATGTTCGTGTGTATGTATTTTTTTTTTTTTTATGTATGTTACCTGATTTCTCCCCCGTTTGTGGACCGATTCTCAAAATTCTTTTTTTATTTGAAAGAGTATACTCCTGAGGTGGTCCCATTTTTTTTTGGTGAAGATCTGGTGCTGATCTTCGGAGATATACAATGGAACTCTTCAAAAATAGACGGCAAATCTGTCGTAATTGCTGGAATCGCTTGGATGTTTATTAAATATACCAATATCATGACGTAACATCACGCCTGTATGCTGTGAGGGGGTATGCAGATGTGTACAATACACACTTTTTTAGTTGTTATATGAATTTCATAGACACGTATTACATGTTTCGTGCTTTTTTTCTGGCGCTATTCAAGTATTCGCATCTAGCAGTCATCACTTTTATTCATGTTGATGAGCTGATAATGGAAGGTATATTACTCCTCAACGGTAAAGAGTTGAAAGCAAAAATAGGGGAATTTTGAAGGTTAAGGGTTAGGTTTCTTAGTTGAATGTTAAATGCATAGTAAATATTTATATAGGATATAATATAGGTACCTATTACAACTAAAAATGAAAAAATAAAAAAAAAACTTTTTTGCAAAAAAAACAACCGACTTCAAAAACACCAAAAAGAGAAAAATAAACTTCAGAAGAAAAATCAGCTTCTGAAGTCGGTGGCAAAAAAATAAAATCAAACAAACAAATGTCACCGACTTCAGAAGCTGATTTTTCTTCTGAAGTTTATTTTTCTCTTTTTGGTGTTTTTAAATAAATAAATAATAAAAAAAAATAAAAAAATAAATAAAAAAATAAAAAAAAATAATAAATAATAAATAAAATAATAATAAATAATAATAATAATAAGTCGGTTGTTTTTTTTGCAAAAAAGTTTTTTTTATTATATAAATAGATTAGCGATTGTAATCAACAGTAAACAAATCAGAGATTTAAATATCTTTATGACTTGCACACGCAGTTTGTAAAAGTCAACCAAAACTAAACTCAATTGAGGTATCCCTCCTCACTACAGGAACCACTTTTTATGTCAGATTTAATTCTTATTCAGGATTTAAGCTCTATGGGGGTTACTTTAGAAGTGAAAAAATACTGAAAAAAATCTATTCCTGAAAAAATGGGTTTTTTCTTATGTCCTTCTATTAGGACAGTTGCAGGCTACTGAGGCAGGCTACTGACTTCTATGTACTGTATACAAGACAATTACAGCCAACTAGTTTATATTAATTTAGATTAAAATAAGACTAGCCCTTATAATAATCAATATTTTATTGCGTTTTGACATTTTAATGTAACAACACCACGGACTTGTTGTAAATCCAACATGTGACTGCTAAATTGCCATCAGCTCGTGCTTTTATCCCTTGGCTTTTTCATGAAACTTATCTTCTTCTAATACATATTTTTTGTGTATTCAGATTCCCATAGTAGCCCATGTAGTTTGAAACCCTTTGCTCAATATTTGATAATACGATTGGATGGTAGTAAAACAACGTTAGAAAAGAAGTGGTGGTCTGGTGCAAGTGCTTCCGTACTTCCGCCACTTCAATATAATTTTTCATTTCCTCAACTGTAAGAACAAGAGAATCTACCTTGGAGATGTACATTGTTCTGTTTGTACATTCAACCATTCGCGTATGTATTTGGTCATCTCTATAACGTTCAAAAAACTGTTCAGATGTTCATCCATGATCGAAATTTGGCATGTATGTTGGTTCATGAAGATTAGTTCCATGAGAATTAATATGTCCACTTTATAAATTCACAATGTCATGTGGAGATGGTGTTTGTGTGCGATCTGGCTAAGCTGGCCTTTGAAGACGACGAGTAGATCTTCCTGGCCGTAAACCAAAGCCAGAAGTCTGTCGTATTACAGAACAAGTTGATGAAACTGGCGATCAATTGAATAATCACTGGATTCATGCCATCTATGCTTTTGTGAATCCTGGGAGGGTTTACAATAAGGGGGTCTTGGTAGTCTTCATCGCTGACAAAATGACATCACATTTCGTCAGAAATAGTAAGATTTTCGCATCAGAACAGGTCAAAACATATTGTAAATAAAAAAATTATTTACTTAATTCACTGACAAGTACCTTCACAGAGGACATAAGAACAGTTATTTGAGCAGTAGTACTCTGCAAGGTTCCTAAATACAGGACATAAAACTTTGGTCTTCAATGACAACAAAATAATGGTGAAATCCTAGTGAATATCGATAAATCAGACTAAATCTACAATTCGTAAACGTAATTTGCATAGCTATTGATAGCAATAGCGACATTTTTATAAGATTCTAGGAGATTGTAATTACCCTTGCCAAAGTGTACTCCGGTATGTCTCCATCTAGAAGCCATTTCAGAACAACTAATCTGCCATTGAGCTGTCAAATATTTTTTAACATGAAAAACAATCTTCACTAGATATCACTACGTGTTTTTATTTTTCGGGACGTGAATATTTAACTGACAAGATTTTTTTGTTTTTTATGTTCTGTGGGTAGGACAAATTCAGTCAGGAGGTTAAGTTAGTTTCAAGTACAAGTTTTTCTTCACAGGAACTTCGTCGTGGCTACCTTTCTCAGGAGATAGATGGTTATACCGGACGGAACCTACTGACTTAAACTTGTTGGTGTTTGTTCTTCTACACTTTGTTGGACTGCCGGGTACCCTTTACGTAAGGGTTAAGAAGTGAAAAGTAAATTCGGTCTGGCCAGCCATATAAGGGCACACGCTAGGAAATAGCTTGTAAGGGTCGCCGTTACCGAAATCGGTAAGGAGGCCTAATAAGAAGTGAAAGTGATGATCATTATTTTTGACGTGGAATTGAGGCTTAAATGGATCAGACGTTGTCCCTAGATACCTAAGTACTAATGCTGTAATAATTATGATAATATTTTATAACCAAATCCTTTTTCCCTTTCTTACCGAAACTTTTCTTTTTTTTTAGTTCTTATCCAAAGGAAACGACCAACTCAAACTGTGCAACTTTTTGTCAACGTTTTATAAGTGCACATGGAGCAAAATTTTAATTTAAAGTATTTTGATTTCATTTCAGAAAGTTCTTCTATTTCTGTTGACATCATGACTGACATGATGTTGGACTATGTTCAACCGTCACATGTTCCTAAAGGTACAAGTTGGTAGCCGACTGCACGCAGCAGCAGCAGACGACATGTCGTCGCTTCATGTCGTCACGACACGTCGTCGCGTCATGTCGCTGCAGTCATGATTTCGAACCCGACTGCAGACGACAACTGCAGATGTCATCCAGTTGGTTCCGAGTGCGTATATCAATTGTTTTACTGCTCTGCGTGTGTAAACTGAAGACACAGGTTCCGATATATTTTCGGCCAAAGGCTCTCCTGTTGTATCTGTTATCTATGGGCACTACTGATCTGCGGTCGGACGACACGTGCGTCTGCCGCTCGACGACGCGTCGCAAGCTTCATGTCGCTACTAAGGGAATTTCATAGAAATACGTAGACACCAGTCGTGTCGCCGCGACACGACGTCTGCTGCTGCTGCGTGCAGTCGGCTACCAACTTGTACCTTAATTGAAACAAGGCGAAAAAATCTTTTGCTATAATTGCATGGGCAGAAAAATCCACTCCAGTCCTCGGCTCCTACCGACTCGGTGTCGATAGGTATGTTCCCTCTCTTACTCAGTTGTCCGACCATTTAATTCACGTTATCTAATCCTGAATTAACTGTGTGGATAGTTTTCAGCGAGACTGCATTTTGCGAACGACGTGCTATTCTGCATTTAAGCCTGAGTGATGCGATGATTTATTGGCATTTCTAAAATCTATAGCAATGTTTGAGAGCAGTTTATGTAATTTTCGCACACAGTTATTCGATCAACTATTTTATGTGAGTTAAGTTTACGTATATATTTTACAGGGCCAGCCAAACGTTTTATAAGAATAATCTTTATCTTTTTGATTTTGTATATTGATGAAGACAAAAAGCATGAAACTTCCCGTATTGTAACAGACCGTTGATAGGTTGATTTTTTACGTAAACAAAATACTTACATAAGAAATATGTAAGAAAAAGGGCCACCTGAATCTGTTAAACCTCTAGAATGTCGAAGAAACTTTGACCTATTCAGGATTGCCAAATACAAACACGTCAACAAAATGTAAGTATGAAACTGACACGATAGGTACGTGAAGATCACGTGTCCATTGGATAACTTACAGTAGCGTTTACGGCTGATATTATATTAAATAGGATATTGCTTTACACACGTGTATATTATTTTCTAGAACATTACATTATTGTAAAACATTATCAGGGCCTGAGATGGATTCCACGTGTTATTGGGTTTTTTCCATCAGGAATTACTCAGTAGCAGCCACGGAGTCTCGATTGTTGTCCATTCGATGGCAATAGGCTCACCCCCTATTACATGGGCCTGAATGTGTTTTTTTTTTCTATTTCTCACGATATTTTCCTACATCGATTTGAAGCTAATTTAAATAAAGAATCAGATATTCCTTGCAAACAAGAAGTACCACATAAAATATTCTTGCAAACGCCAGTTCTGCTCGTGTTACGCGTCGTCAGCTCGAAGTACAGCAACCATCATGAAGCAAGCAACCTCACTACCCGTAAGTAACGACTTGTAAGTTGTGCGCTCAGTTGAAGGTCGAGTTTCTTTCAGCTGCAACACAATGGTGAATTTAAATATGCTGGTCGTAGCCTTTTTTTGAAAATTGTGGTTGTATTTGAACTGCAATTCAGTGTTCCTAGGTCATTACTAACCAGGAAGACAACTGATGTCTTGACCAGACATGTCTTCTTGGTTTACTAGTACATGTGTAAGTTTTTTCCGTTGCCTGGTGGGCCAAGTTTTAATCGCGATTTTTTATGGCTAAGTTTGGCTTGATGAGGTCTGATGGCTTTGCTTTGAATGGTAAACGGAAATCTCAGCAGACAGTTCCGTACTGTCGCTTAATAAATATGGAACCAGCTGGATATATTGTAGCGACTGAGCCTGGACAAATTCTAAAACAAAAAAAAAAGCAGGGTTAGGTTCGCTTTTATTAATTAGTGTCCAGTGAGTGTCCACATTCATGCTTTTCCTTAATTGAATCCAACTATAACAACAACATGTTGTCACATCTTTCGTGTTCAAGCAGTTGAAAGTTTTAATTGCATAGGTAACAGTAAATCGAACCGTTTAATAAATGTACTCGCACCCTAAATACTTAAATCACCTTTCAAGTTCAGCCCAAAAAAATCTAAGCAAAGCTACAAAATAAGTAATAAAATATAATGAACGGCCAACAAAATGTTATGTGCTTATAATTTAATATGGCAAACTTTTACTACACCATAAGATGACATAGCCAACGGTACCAATATGGGACATTCTCACCATACGTGTGTCCATGAATGAGCTTCACTAATTGTTAGTTCACAAATATGTATAGTTATCTATTTCATTAGATGTCCCCTACTATAGGAATGTCGGAATAAAGCTACGAATTTTAGGTTAGTTAGATAATAAATGATTAAAAATCGAAAAAGGTTGTTTTCATGAAACAATTTTTAGCTGTATAACGCCTGTGATTCCCGAAGAGCTAAGCAGGGGGGGGGGCAGGAGGAATGGGACAAGCCCGCCACACTATTCCCAAACCACTGTAACTCCTGTTAGCCAAAATCAACAGTGGCGCCCACAAGAAAAGCGCCGAGACAATGAAGCTCGACGAAGTCCCAGAGAAGCGATTTTGTCTTGGATCCCGCAACGAAATTAATCAGAAAAGAATAGCGGAGGAGTAGGAAAAAACATAATTTCCACTTCCCTCCATACCAGCAGGAGACAGAACAGAACAAGGCCAATAGGCACACAGGGACGTAAACAACTGGGATAAGTACACCCACATTTCACCAGAAATGATTCAATGATGTTTTTGATTGATTGTTTTTTTTTTTTTGATGATTTTTTTTTGATTGATTTTGTTTGATTTGATTGAATAATTTTTGTTTGATGATGATTTTGATTTCGCCAGTAATGTTTAAGTCCCATGTAATAGGCGGCGAACCTATTGCCATCAACCGTGTACTAATCCAGACGTAGCTCCTACTGAGAAATTCTTGATGGAAATACTCAATAATACTGCTCGACTACGACCCAGGACTTTTTGCATAACAGTAGTGCTTGCAACCACGAGGCCAACGAAGCAGTCTTTTAAAAATAAATTCCATTTAAAGTAATTTTAACGTAATTTTTACGTCTGTTTTCTCGGAAAATCATTGCCATACTTTAATTCCTGGTAGAGTTTCATTTAAAGTAAAGTATCATAACTTTTCACTGTGGCCACAGCTCTACGATTTTAACCTACAGCTATACAACTTCATTCAGCCTCAATTTTTGTGTTTAACTAAGAGTTTAGTTCGTCATAATCTAATAATACCACATTTATACAAGAAACAAATGCAAAATAAAACGCTTCAAAACGTTCAAGTTAAAATTAAGTTTTTAACTTCTACGAATTGCGCAAAAGAAAATAAACAAAGCGCAAAAGTTACGGCCTATTTAAAAATAAATATTCAAGAAAGTTAAATCGCAATAATCTAAGAATTGTAATATAAAAACCATTATTGTCCGGGATATATTTTGTAAGAGATTTGCACAAAGGAGTTTTAAACAAATGTAATCTTGTACTTGTGTAGGCAAATGGTATCTAGCATGTGAGAATACTATAATAAAAGCCTTTATTCACTAAAATACTCGTACTGTATATTTTAAACTTATGTAAATTTTAATTTTATTTTAATTTATAAATACCTATACTTTCCTATCTTAAAAAAACTAGTTAATAAAAATAGCTAAATAGAAGTAACATAAATGTATTGTAACAATAATATTAATAACTACATCCACATTGAATACCACATTTAATAGTCCCCTAACACGTATGGCAAGGCAATATAATGAGCAATCTAAAAAGATAGATTATCCCATTGATATTTTCTCCATGAGTTTCGCTTCATACAGACGTTCCGTATCTAAACAATGTGATGCGTTGATGTCTACATAGTTCAAATTGATTTGTTTTGTAGTGATCTAGATTAAGGCCTACTAGGCACATCTTTTATTGTTTTCCTTTGTCTCTAATGTTTATGTATATAATGTCATGCATACCTACCTGTTATCTGCATGGTTACTGAAATGACAATTTTCGTTGATATGTAATTGGAATTGTAAGTGATTGTGCTGTTGGTGTGCTTATTATAAATTAAATAAATAATTTTCAGCAACCAATTTGTTGGTCCTTCGATATATCGAAGGACCAACAAATTGGTTGCTGAAAATTATACCTATAGGTCTCCCTAGTTTCTTCGTCTGGTCACGAGACAATCTTCCTCATCCTTTTCTCAGAATACTACAGCATCTTAAGAGGGCCATTTTAAATGATGAACGGGACCTGAGGAGCCACAAATTGCTAGATATTTGTAAAATTACAGTTGCTACTACAGCAGAAATTCGTGATTGATTCTCTCCCTTTTCAGATAATAGTTTGTCACTTATCATTTTACTTTCTTTAGGCATTTGTTTCTTGGAATTTCGTAAACGGTATATAATTAAATAGTACAAAATGTCTTTCTACTTCTCAGGATTATGATTTCATTATCAGAATTTCTTACAAAATAGTTTCTACGTAACTTTAATTCTCAAACTGCGTCGTTGGTCGAGTGGTCGCAAGCGCGACTACTGAGCATGAGGTCTCGGATTAGATTCCCGGGTCGAGCAAAGTGTTTTTCCACAGTGTCCAAATTCGTGCACAACATGGGTGCACAGATATTACATGGAATTTTAAACAAAAAAATGGCGAAATGTGGATGTACTATTAGGCACACTACACCTCTGCCTAACTCTAGGGAGAAGTGATGCATGTTTATTATGTATTTTACATAAAAAAACTACTTCCAGATTTTACCAAACATTAAATATTCATACCACCTGATCTTCAAACAAACTATCTCACAAAAACTCACACGTGCAAACCCCTAGTAGGGGCCTTCTATTTTTTCTGACCTGACAATGGCGGCGACCGACTATGTGGAGACTGTGAGTAAACAAAAGGAAATATGATTGGTGCGAGATGACGATAAGCCACCCACGTGCCAAGGAGACTTGCTGAGGTGTCGGATAACTGAGTTCCGACACGGCAGACTTCCTATCATGTCAAAGGTGGGAAAATAGAGCATTATACTCGTTTGTAGGTGAAGAAGTTAATTGTATCGGGTTTGGTGGTGCGTGTTTGCGTAGGTTTGTGAGAGGGTTTCTTTGTAGTAAAGTTTTGACGGAAAGTACCTTAAACGGACAGACATATTGTGATTACCTACTTCTTTTTTCTATGTAGGTCATGGGTGGTTGTTTTGTTTTTTGTGCGTGCATTTCCACGTCGCAGAACCAAAAAATATTAGTGGTTGTAGGTACACCCTATTGCCGTCTGGCATTATGCTGAGCTGAGGCCCTTTTGCCATTAGGTATTAGTTTTGTTTGTTTTTAATTCCAAATAAACACAATTTTCTTTCTTAGTATGATTAAGTAAAAAAAGATAGAATCGTAATAACTTTACATTGTATGGTTATGAAGAATGAAAACATATAAAATGTTAAGTACCTACCTATAATTTTGCAGATCTTTTCAATGGAGCGGTAACCAGTCTGATTTTCAGCTTAGGTATGCGGTTTAAATTGAATGTAGCAACGAAGCGTAAATCATATCCAAATCGGGTTTGAGAGAATTGAAAAGAAAAGAAGGCTCTTTTGGCGTGGTGGACATAAAATTATAGATGGATAGAGAGGTATTCGCTAATTATTAGGATGCATTTGCAAACTTTTTGTTATCCGTAATGATTTATTCGTTTGATCATGGATAATCTACGTTGGTTTGCCAGATAATTACAGGTGTCAATGATTATTTTGACGCATCGCGCCGTCTTTAAAAAGATTTTCATAGACGAAATATTTTTCTTCTATAGTACCTATTCTCTTGTTCGTGTCATTCAAACTCTAAAATATCCGTGATTTCCTAGTATAGCAGTTATAGCTTAGTGCACTAACCGTCGGATTGCAAATTCACAGGTCTCAAAATTTCGCTAAGATAAAATGGGACTGAAGTGACCACGTCGACCGCATGCTCAATAAGCTGTAGGCCAAAATAGTCACTTTCTGGAACCTGACGAGCTGGACCAACCCAACGCTTTGTGACCCCCATAAGCCCTGAATCGAAACAACTAGAAGTCATGGAGAAAGTCCTTTACCCAGCAGTGGAAAGACGCAGGATAACAGTATCAGTAGGTATCAGATTCCTAATCTCAGCTAAAAAATGTCAAAATAAATCACCAACGAAACCAAATAACGAAACATACATTTCTCAAACCGACACTCGATTATCGATTCAGCATGAAGCTTTCAGGATGAGGTTTTCAAGTAATACTCTGATGTAATACCGACGCCGACTAGTAATTCACTAAGCTATCAAATGAGATAGGTCAATAAGCCCTAGAGTGGATCGCAAAACGTTTAACGATGGTACTGTCTAATATACGCCCGCACGTTTTTTTTCCTTAAAGGGATGAGTAACGTCATACTGTAGGTACAGAAAAAAAGAAACATAGGGGCAGGAAATAAGCAAGTAAAAAAGTACAAGGGTACAAGATACTCCTTGTTGTAAATCTTGCGTAATGATGTCTAGTAGAAAATGACCTCAAACAGGATAAGTTTTACATTTTCTCTTTTTACTAGCCTCTTTTGTGCCACTGCTGGGCAACGGCCTCCCCCATTTCTTTCTAACTCTCCCGATGTTTTGCCTCCTCTGGCCAATCACTAAGGAAAGAGTCCAAATCGTCACGCCATAGTTTCTTGGGCCTGCCTCAATGACGACAACTGTCTTCAGGCACTGTCAGGTTTCAAGTTTTACAAGACAAGTAACAAGACAATAAACACACAAGACAAGACAAGAAATAAGACAAGACAAGCAATAAGACAAGACAAGCAATAAGACAAGAAAACAACAAGACAAGACAAGTAATAAGTAGATTTATTAGATTTTAAGACTTCGTGTTATTCTGTAACTGGGGCTTGAAGTCCAGATAGGCAGTCACTCTTGTAAAATACTGATATTCAGCTGCATCCTGTAAGACTGAAAGTCGAATCTTACATAGACAGTGTGGCTTTATAGACATAGCATATGCGGCGGTGGATAGTGTGAGTTTATAATAGACTTTTGTTATTCTTTTAATATGGTCTCGTATTTCCACTTTTAATTTAAATTCGTGAAGTGTCAAATTTACTTTTCACAGAGGGAAAATAAATAAATTATCTCGTTTTTCGAGAATGATAAAAAGGTTTAAAATATAAAGATACATAAAATAGAAAAGCTTACCCACTTTCCGGAACCAAAC
Organism: Diarsia mendica; assembly: GCA_949316265.1. NCBI lineage: Eukaryota > Metazoa > Arthropoda > Insecta > Lepidoptera > Noctuidae > Diarsia > Diarsia mendica. Next base: position 18,885,915 of record OX438900.1, on the reverse strand, counting down.
CACTAAGGAAGGACCGGGAAATCCGTTTTTTTATCAGCTAATTACGTAACCACGGAATAGATTAAAGAGGTGAGTCTCTAGCACAAACGTGCGTCGTAAATACATATATTGACTCGTTATGATTGACTTTGTAAAATCTTAGCAGCAGCGGTGGCCCAGTGGTGGAAGAGCAGTGGTAGCCCAGTAGTCGTGGCCCCACTTACGAACAGTAGGTAAGTCACGGGTTCGAATCCAGGCAGGTGCACTACCTACTTTGTGTAATTAGTTTACTTTGTCTGAGAACCAAAAATTCTAAGATATCTACCAACCCGCACTGGGCCCGCCTGGTGGATTATAACCCATCCCTCTCCTCGAGAGGAGGCCTGAGTCCATGCAGGGAACATTATAAGCTGATGGTAATGATAAACTGAATTACAGCTACACCTGGTTCTAGCCACTTAGACCTAGATTCAGCCGTTGTCAGTTGGTTGAACTTAGGTGTTACTTTGTATTATTATTATTGGTAATACCTAAGTATCTAATGGGTTAGGTTACGTTAGGACTGTGAAAAAAACGCTCCCTTTTTGCCAAATGCTACCATAGCCCCTAGGCATATAGCCAGTTAGAACTGGTGGCATCCCAACACAGATATTTAATATATTTTTTTATGTCGGGCAACATTAATTGTAGAAAGTTGTCTATGACTGTTTCCTTTTTTAGATTCTCTGGTACGGTGGTGATAGCAGCCACACTTGCTAATTGCAAGTGTGGCTGCTTGTTAAATAGTACAAAATATAAGAAATTAAAGTCCAATCAAGAAGTGTTTTCAATCCAAGGAATTCTTCATCCTCACGTGAACTAGCCTAAACATCTATACAGGCACAAGAACAAGAACTATACGTAATCGTACATCGGATTTTAGCCATTATAAATATTCAGTAATACTTTCTTCCATTTATCTAAGACTTTTATCATAACACTTACTGCCTCGCCTCTACCTTGTTGGTGTTATGGTTGCAAGCAATTCCCGATTCGGGATGTTATGTGTTTGTTTAATAAGCAAGCAACAAGCTTCCATAGACTATGAAATCTATGGAAGCTTGTCGCAGTTTCAACCAAATATCCGATTTGTCAAAAATCGACCGACCCATACTATAGCTGTATGTTACCGTCGCGCGTTTGTGTTAAGCCCAGTATTCTCTTTTATCGTTTCGGTGAACATGACGCTCACTTCAATGACATGGCAACATTATCCCTAACCCTTCTGATAACCGGTGATGATTAGCGGTCTATCAGAAGTTCCATGTTCCCAGGAACCGAATGAGCTGATAATGTCAAAATTTTAACATTAACAGCAAATCACAGAATCATGATACTTGTAGGTACACAGTTAAGCATTTTAATAATCGTTATCTGATCGTTTATCTAGTACAGTCGTTACCTAAATACGTGGAAGCACTGATTTGTAATTAGTTAGCCAATCAGGGCGTTTGTTTGTGAGCCTCTTGAGCTAAATGTCAGATGTTGTAATGGTGATGGTTCAATGGCGGTTGATTGAGTCAGACTCTGGCTATTGATACCTTTTTTATGCGGATCGGAAGCCATCAAATGACCCCTCAGGCTCTGGGCAGAGCGAAAGGAAGTATCAGACTTGTACTGACTAATCCCCACACATGTTCCTTCTTAGTCCTTTGTGTTCCGAGGCCGCGGTATCTCTTTCGAACAACCTTGCAGCCCCGACAGGCGTCAGCTATTGCGGACCCCTTCCAATTTACTGTCGACGCTACCTATCGTCATAATAATTATGACGGCCGGACGGCGAGCTAGCTCATTACTCACCGTCTGCAAGCCAGGTGAAGTTGATACTTACGTCATGAGAGTGCAAATTGAGTAAAACAAAAATTGTACCCTCATGTTGACACTTATTTTATGACATTCACAAAAACCAAAAAAAAGTGCAGTTCATTAATACCTATATGAAGAGAGAGTACGGTGCGACTCGCTAGCTAGAGCAATCACTGTTTTGCAAGGTCTACTGTAGAAACGTCCCCGTCATTTCCATTTTTTAACAACTAATAAATAAAGAAAATATCTACGAAAATGACAAAAAAGCCCCATTTTTAAAGCCGTGATTAGAGGAAAACAAAAAAATCTCAAAAAGTTTTATCACAAAAGAAATTATGGAATTGAGGAACCTAGACATAAAGCTGGTATAAAAACTAGAAAACGAAAAATAATGACAGCTAAGAAGAGTGTTACAGTCATATATCCGAGATAACATAGACCTTTACTGTTGTGTGTCTACATGGTTCCTAATACTTTATGCACTCATCCAGCAAAGAAATAGAACTGCTTCGAATTAAGCATGACACGTTAGCAAATCATCAGGTGGTGCTTATCTACTTCTTTTTCTTGAGCCTCTTATATTGAAAGTTGGTAATTAACACTGAATATTTCTTCTCTTTTTCTCATGGGGTACGCAAAAACCACAGAACGCCATTTGCTATGATCCTTACATTATACTCCTGCCTCATTCACATTCATACATCTGATCAGTATTTATTCTTGTTCTTTGATAAATCCGATTAAATAAGAGCAATTACATTTCAACAAACTAAACGTATTGCAATCGAAAATGCAGATAAGTATTGTGTCGTAAACGGAATGGTCGTGATAAATTGTCATAAAATGTGTAATGGGCAGCGCGAGGGTTGTCTCGGCGACAATGTGCGTGCGGTACTTTAGACCGACACGTTTACTGCCTATAAACCCGTTATGACCTGTAACTGAAGGCCTATGGAATTGGACGTGTTTAAATTATTTGTTCATCTGTAGATGTGTTGAAAAGAGTACAGAAATTTGAGTTGACTAATACTACATAAGCTAATACCAAACACTGCGGCCATGGGGTCCGAATGCCCACCTAGTATTCATTTTTTTTTTGGTGGGTGGACAATCATCGAATAATCCCCCCTGCTCTTGGGCAGAGCGAAGGGGAGTGTCAGACTTCTACTGACTAAAAACAAACCCATGTTCCTTCTTCGCCCTTGTGCCGAGGCCACGTCATCTCTTTCGATAATCCGCAGCCCCGACGGGACCTAGTATTCATCAGTTGTAGTTGTTTTTACCTGACTGCGATGTACGCCAAAAGGAGAGTTATTCATTGGTCGGCTCTTTTTGTGACCAGTGGGTTGAACTATTTTTCATCAAATAATCAGCAGCATCCAATGTAGCAATACTGTCAGACATCTGGGCACATTCCTTGGTGTGATAACCGTCTAACAGCAGAGGTACCTACTATCGCGTATATGGATGATGATAACACCCACTGTGGTCAGTCATCCAGTGGAACAAAACAATCATATGACGGCAATTTCATAAATGTCACTGAGAACAAGCTATTTTCTTACAATGTCGATAATCTACTTATATTTAAAGCTTCTACAAGTCGTAAAATATGTAATAGATATAAATATTACACAAAGTAAATGGTATTGTTTGCAGTGAGACATTTTATTGCTATTCGACCGAACATTCGTTTCTAGAAAACGTCTAATATTGTAAGTGAGAACACTTAGTGTCTAGTTACAAAAGGGTTTATTAGGCTAATTTTAATCACAGCGTTAATTTCTCCGTAGCAGCCTGAACTTTGGATTTAGCCCTAATGGGGTCCTTCATACATACACACATAAATGTGGCTGTAACACAACTAGCGAAATGTGGTGTGGAACTGTAGATAAGACACCCCTATAGGGAAAACTTGAAACGAAACTTTCCATGGGAGAAAACTTGAAACGTTTCATTAAATGTCTGTGAGTTGTACCTTTTTACATATACCTAGAACTCTTTGTTCTATTTAAAAGTGTTATAGAGGGACCATTCGGAATATTGTTAACCAAACACTTTCATGTCTGAAGATATTAGTGTTATTTAATATGCGAGCGAAGCGAGCGCGCGTCATGGAGTACCTACATGCGTTGCATGTATGAGTGACGTCATTATTATTATTATTATTTTTGACATACCAACATTTAATGTTCTCAGCTAGAAATTTTAGCCGGGGTGAGCTGATAATTAATAATAATAATAATTATTATTATTGCATGTTACACGTATGTATGAAATGAAATGCGTGCCAAAAGACGATTCTGATTATGAATTTTCGGCGAAATGATGGTTCTGGAAATGAAGTTTATGCTCAAAGATGATTCTGACTTACAAAATTATGCGTTTTGAATTTATGGTAAATGAGTGTATGCCAAATGATTTTCTGCGAAATGAAGTTTCTGCCATCCACTGTTATGCAAAACAAAATTCGGGTATAAAAAAATCTGTTAAAAAAGGTAGACCCTACGATTTTCTTCATCTCCCGGCTGTTACTTGTAAAAAGTCTGGGATAAGGATCGACTTAAAACACTAATTCATTCTTTTTTTTTGTCTAACCCATACTGAACCACTGTTGGGCAAAGACCTCCCCCAAGTCTGAAATGAGCAATTGTCCTGCGCTACCTCAAGTCTTATTAAAAGAAATGCATGATTCTTCATAGCGCAAATATCAAATGTTTATCTAAACGTGACATTCATCAAACCCTTTCGTATGTCAATAGACACTAGACACACTGTCTGCTTTACAAAATGGTGGCTGATACTTTATAGATATTATTAAACGCATCGCCACGCTTTTTAGACTGCTTCGTTGGTCTAGTGACTGAAGGCGCGACTGCTGAGCATGAGGTCCTGGGTTCGATTCCCGGGTCAGGTAAAATGTTGGGGATATACCAGCAGAAAGTTGTCAATAGCATATGGCGATAGGCTCGCTCCTTATTATATGGGACTTTACACATCAACGACGCAGTCGAGTATGTTTATGATACAAAATGTTGTTACTAAAACTCTCTAGTCCGCATTTGGAAACAGCCTGCCCAAATGAATCGTACTAAACATACAAAGTACGCACGCAGTACACAATACAAAAGTGTTTAATACAAAAGAAAATAAATATCCACGTATATTCAGTTAACGCTTCATCGTCCACGACATATAAAAGAGAAATTCAGGAATCACACGCCACTGGCACCGAGTCACGTGATTGAAAACATGCAATACAAAGGAGTTTGGAGATCACAAGTGGGAATTGTTAAGACCAATTTTAGATTGTCATCCGTTATCGTGGTGAAAAACACGTACCAAAAAATGTTTGTCTTCCAAGTACCTATAAAATACGGAAAAATGATTGTAAACGCATTTCTTTTAAGGGTCTTAAATCTGATTTTTCGGTAAAACTTGTGCTGATTGATGCATTGAATAGAAACCGGGACATGGAACAAATTTACAAAAAAAAACTTGTGAAAAATTTGGCCTCCAATATCTCCTTAACAAGAAGGTACCTGTTGCAGAATAAAAAAATGAGAATGAGTATCGCAATATTGAGGAGAGCAAGCCAGTACCTTTCGGCTTTGTTAATTTTCCTTTTACACGCGTATGATACTGCGTACCTGTAATTATGGAAACTTTTACAAACATCAAACTTACAACTTATAATAGGAGACTGCTCTTTCCTACAAAAACCTTCAAGTCAAGGTCGCTATACAGACGTGCAGCATCTCCTAAAAGGTACTAAGGCTAAGGTAGTTTTCAAGGTTTATTTTTAAAGAACTACGTGTGGAGTGAAAGTGCATTTAATGTACCAACGAAACTTTATTAGAAAAATGTTTAAGACCTTGAGAGTAAATGTGTGACGACTCTCTTTGGCGGGGCTGTCTTTTCAGGGTCTTGAAAAATTATTTGTATAAATGATGGTGAATGATTAAACAAACTAAAGCTTAATATTGAAAAGGATAAATAATTTATTTTACATCTCTCATATTCGGTAAGTAGGTCCTTATTACCCCCAAATGGGGCTTGTATAATGTAGCAAGAAAAGCCCTAGGGCGGTAAGTAATTAAAAAAAAACACTTCACTCTTTCAAAAAGTTCACGTACATCTAACCATCATACTGGCAATAGACATCATGCATTCAGCCCAATGACAAAGGAGGTCGCTTCGCTATTCAGCCTTGTCTTCGTGTGAGTATAACGCCTCCCCCACACAGGAGCGTTTTTCACGGAAAACGCGCCTGTGTGGGGGAGGCTTAATAGTCATCAATTTTAAATATTGAACGGCGAAGCTCAATTTCGTTCTTAAAAAAAAAAAAAAAAAAAAAAAAAAGGAATGAAAAAATAGAAAACTTTTACTTAAAATATTGTTTGTTTTTGGTTTTTTTTATAATTACGTGCTAATTAGGAAAAAAACATGAGTTCTGCAAGTGATGAAGATATAAGCTGCACTCCCGATTCAATGAAAATGGAAGCTGAAGCAGCAATTAACAATATTTTGCCTGAACGTTCTAAAGAGAGATATTTGAAAACTTTATTCTTGTAATGCCGGTTTTTTTCTTCTTACCTCATAATCGAGATATAAAGCAGAGTAGTTAGCTCGGGTGTAAGCATCAATTGCACCCTCGAACTATTGGCGGCACGAGCGCAGCAATTGATGCCTTACAGCCCTTGGCTACTAATCTACTATTACATCTCTCATATTCGGTAAGTAGGTCCTTACTACCCCCAAATGGGGCTTGTAGGTGACCAATTAGCGCTCTAGGGTAATAATGTAGCTAGAAAAGCCCCCTAGGCCGCCCTAGCCGCCCTAGGGCTTTTCTACCATATCATACTGGCAATAGACATCATGCATTCAGCCCAATGACAAAAGAGGTCGCTTCGCTATTCAGCCTTGTCTTTGTATGAGTATACCGCCTCCCCCACACAGGAGCGTTTTTGCGTTTCTGCGTTTTCGCGTTTCTGCGTCCCAATACCAAATGTTCTAAGAACTCATTATCAACAATATGAGAACGCAGAAGCGCGACTGTGTGGGGGAGGCTTAATAGTCATCAATTTTAAAAATCGAACGGCGACATACACAAAAAACACCTGTCCCTAAAATTTGAAAATTGATCTCATTATACTATATTTCACTATAAATTGTAACTAATAAAATGTTTTATTCTTGTAATGCCGGTTTTTTTCTACTTACCTCACAATCGAGATGTAAAGCAGTAGCAGTTAGCTCGGGTGTAAACATCAATTGCACCCTCGAACTATAGGCGCCCTCGCTGCGCTCGTGCGCCTAAATATCTCGGGCTTCAATTGATGCCTTACAGCCCTTGGCTACTAATCTACTATTATAGTTACAACCTCCTTCCCTTTCATTCCGCGAACTTTTTGACCTCTCCTCGTACCTGGTTATAATCATCATCATCATCATCATTTCAGCCCGGAATCACCCGCTGTTGGGTATAGGCCTCCCCTTTCTGATTATAATCCTCAATTCATTCATTAACTGGCACACCCATTGCTTGTGCTGCTAGGTTAATGAGCATGAATTTAGCATAAAAGTTCCTATTTACATCGAAGGGTATCACTAAGGAAAGATTTTTGGTATGACACTTCCCGTAAATAGTAAAACCCTAAGTAGATTAACCTGAAACTTCAATATTTTGTAGTACTATTTAAGGGCCGCAGAATCTCGCCCACAACATCTACGTAGGTGTATAACGGCATCGGAAGGAGACTAAGAACTACCAATTGCCGAGGAAAATGGTCAGTATTAGTATCCTGTTGGTTGAGTAACTCAACCCTCGAATAGTTACGGTAATGCCATTTGGTACCCATCGGAGCCTTAACAAAAACTAATTAATTTGAAACTAAATCTACTTTTCAAACATTTACGTGATACACGATACGCTCTGTCTACATAAAAAAAAAAATTGAACTGCTCAAAACATAGTAACTCTCTCTGTGTCAATGAATCGATTAGTCTGTAGATGAATAGATTTGTCCTTTTTTTTGGGTGGGTAGAAAATTATTGAGTGGCCCCTCCCGCTCTTAGGCAGAGCTCTACTGACTAAAAAACACCCATGCTCCTTCTTAGCCCTTTATGTCGAGGCCGCAGTATCTTTGTGACACACCCGCAGTCCCGACGGGCTTGTCTGTAGACCTTGACCTCTGTTAGGACATCGTATTAATTTTTTGCGGTACTACGTTTCCGTGTGTCAATTTTATTTTGCAGGTGAAACCGCGGGCAAAAGCGATATTATATGAAATTACTTACACTCATGTAATTCATAATCTCATCAAGATCTTCCCTGCCCTTGCCTTAATAATTCTCTTCGGGGTCGGCGCAACACGTTTTCTTTTTCATTCTACCCTTTCCGTCCGACACAGCATAATTTACTCTTTTCACTATCTATCTTTTCTCTTTTCTTTTTTTTTTTTCTTTTCTTTTTTTTCGGCACGGTTGGCGCAGTGGCTAAGCGATTGGACTGCTGCACTGCGTGTCGCGGGTTCGATCCCCGCACGGAACAAATATTTGTAAGGCCTACAAATAGGTGTTTCGGGTCTGGGTATTTGTGTATGTGAGTTTAAATGTTTGTGAACGCACCCACGATACAGGAGAAATTCCTAGTGTAGGGCAACGTTTTTTTTTTTTTTTTTATTAAATATTCCTCTCACAACCCTTCCAACTTTATTAAAACCAGAAACTACATCATAAAATTAACTAAGTCGTAAAATAGCACCTTTTTTTTTGGAGTGTGAATTATCAAATGACACCTCCCGCTCTAACACCTGACTAAAAACCACCCATGTTCCTTCTTAGCCCTTTGTCCTTAGACGGCGGTATCTCTTTCGAACAACCCGCAGCCCCAACGGGACATAATCTCTTGTGCTCATTTAAAATACAGCTACGACATCGTAACGAATAATCTCTTAACAAGTATAATAATAGGGAATATTCATGTTTTTCTTTTTTGTCTTAAATTAATAGTTTACTATTTTATAACGTAGAAAAAAATATTAATGGGCTTCAAAATACTCTAGATATTTTAAAAAATCAAATTTAAAACTTTTAAAAAATGTAAGCAGTTCAAACGCCGCCATTTCGGGCGCGCTCCGCGTGACGTCACATGACACGTCCAGTGGGTGTTTCACAGAACATTCATATACCCTATCGGGATACAATATCGTGTCAGATGACGTCACATTTCGTTCGAACAACGGTGGCGCGTTTTGGAAGTTTGAATTTCGCTCCCTTATTTTGCACTTTTTGAATATTATTTTAGGGGTTTAAATAATAAGTAAATAAAAAAAAATCCTTTTCATTATAATATTACGATAATAAGTATTCGAGAAAAAAATATTTTAGGTCATTTAAAATTTTATGCATATTCCCTATTGTCGAAATAATAAGACAGTGGTTTCCAAACATGATACGAGTCATTACGAGTGCTACGACTACGACTTGAAGATTGTCGGCTCACTTACATACCGAAAATTAGGGATGGGTCTTAAATTAATAAGCTGCTAAATTAACACTGCTAAATTTTTTTAGTGTCAACACCTGTTAAATAATTTCTGATTTAACTGTTAAATATAGCAGTCACAACTGACAGTGACAAGTTCCGTCTCTATTGAATTGGTTTCAACATAACGAGTTATTTAGCAACTAGCGAGCGAGTTGATTTAACTCACTGCTAAGTGCTAACTGCTGAATTCGGAAATATTACATTTAACGAGAGTTAAATAAAGACTGATCTTCGTTCCGAAGGTTTACGCGGGATAAGATAAGAAAAGATTAGAAGAAAATTACAAATACAAAAAAAAACAGACATGAAAAAAAAGAAGTTGTAAATAAATTGATTCTCATTACAAATACGCCAACAGAAAAAGTTAACAGTCCTAAGCCTGTGAAAAATATGAAGGAAATGAGAATTAATTATGTTAAAAATCTGTCGGTGACTAAATTTAACAGTTGCTAAAAATAACTGCTAATTTTAAGTGTTAATTATTTTTAGCATTAGCATTTAGCAGTGTTATTATTTTTTAACGTTTAAGCCCATCTCTACCGAAAATCCCTGAAATCAATCATCACATCACATAGTTGATTTTACATTGTTTCATAGTGAATTCTGAGGGGGACGGCGCGAACGCAGTCCCCACTACCAAAAATTACGCATCCGAGTTATCCACATTAGGGATAATCGCAGGGGTCAACCCAACCGCAGTGCAATGGGAAGGCCTCGCCCTGGGGGAACCGCCTATTTGATCACGGTTTCCCCTATGCCAGGTAAGTATGATTTAGCTACAGTACCGCGCGGTAGTCATTCAACGCCGGAGAATCTTAACACCGCGATTCAGAATCGTGACGTAACTGTTCAACGCCATCTATCGCGGCTATAGGGAGTAAACTGTCATGGCCGACGAGGATAAACCGGCGTCGACAAACTAGATAAAAAGACAGCTGCGTTTATGCTATCCCGCTCATACTCATGAGGAAATAGTGACGTTAGAGTGAGATAACAAAATGAGCGGTTCCGTTGCGAAGCACTGTGGTTGGGTTGGTTGTATGCTATAGAATGTGACATTTCATTTGTTTAAGTATGACTTGACTTTTAAGAAACAAGTCAAGTTATACCTAGTTATCATTGCCTAGTTAGTAATTTATGTGAACTTGAACATTTCATAATTATATGGAGTGCAAGCGTTCTTTATTGTTTTTAGTAAATAATGCTTACTATAACTTCATTCATCTTAGGTCCGTTTTCTTAGATTTATTAAGTGTTATAATTCAGCTGCGTTTATGGGTGTTAAGATAGCTGTATGTTCATAAAGTAATTGAAAGAATGTTGTAATAATTATAAATTGAACAATCTACACACAATAAATTAAATCAATCTCTAATCTTAATAATATATCTCTTTATCTTGACTTGGCTCGCGAGGTTGTCGACATGTGGGGTGTGGACTCAGCGATCATTGTGCCGATAGTCGTTACAGCCAATGGCTTAATTGCCAAGAGCCTCGACCAACACCTGAGGAGGCTCTCGTTACGCAGCCGGATCATGAGGCTTTGATGCAGACGGCTCCTGGACACGGCTCGTAAGTATTGTTAGGAGGTTCCTTTCTCTGGAGCCCTGACCGGTAGCTTGGACCCTGTTCCCGATACCGGTGGGCTACAGTTTTTTTTATATTTTTCAAATGTTTTTTTTATTGTTTATAAAGGAAATATTTAAAATTTTATCAAATTTGTTAAAATGTGAATAACGGGCATAATCTCTTTTAAAAACTTGGATGAGGCACGCAAAATAAAGCGTAACTGGCCACGGAATGTTTTCTATATTTGCCGCACAAAACAGAGAAAAGTGATAGAATTTATAAAGGCCTATGGGAGGCCTACATCCAACAGTGGGTGATTACGGGCTGACATGGCAATCATGCGTAGTACTTACAACCGGTGTGTTTGTATGACCATAATATTATGTATGAATGTAGTCATGTACGTAATGATCGTAGCAGGTAGCGTTATGTAGTTTCTGCCTACCCATGAGAAAAGGGTGTGAGTTTATGGGGTCTGATACATTACATCGCGAGTCACTACATCGATGGTCGTTGTATCGACAACGGTCCATCGATGGGTTAATGAATCGACAGTACACCACATCGATGGTACGCTACATCGACAGTACACCAAATCGACGACGCGACGGTGCGCTATATCGACAGTACACTACATCGATGGTACGCTACATCAACGGTACCCCAAATCGATGGTACGGTCAGCATCAGAAGTATATTAACATTACTCAAAGTTTCGAAGCTGTTTTTTTTAATAAAAACTTGTTAGATATTACTCGTAACTACATTGTTATTGGAGTATACGGACTATTTTAACGAATGATCTTCTGAAACATTAAAAAGCTGAACATTTAGGAATTTTAATTCTTTTATGTATGTACAGGACTGTAGCTATTATTTTTCTGATGCTGACCGTACCATCGATTTGGGGTACCGTCGCTGTAGCGTACCATCGATGGAGTGTACTGTCGATGTAGCGTACCATCGATGTGGGGTACTGTCGATTCATTAACCCGTCGATGGACCGTTGTCGATACAGCGACCATCGATGTAGTGACTCGCGATGTTATGTATCAGACCCGAGTTTATGTATATACTTATGGTGATGTTGTGTAATTTATTTCATCACCGCTGCTCTCAAAACGGTGAAGGAAAACATCGTGAGGAAACCGGCATGTCTTAGAACCAAAAAATTCGAAGACATGTGACATCTACCAATCCGCATTGGGCCTGCGTGGTAGATTATAGCCCATTCCCTCTCAAAGAGAGGAGGCCTGTGTCCCAGCAGTGGGAACATTAATAGGCTGTTAGTGTATAGTGGTTTTTAAAACACAGACGACAGTTTCTTCAAAACATTTTCACGTTTCTCCGAATTTTAACTCTACTGTTTAGGTGTCTAAATAAGCCAAAAAGCTGCAATAAGTGTGGCTACCTACTGGGCTCAAACCGTATGAAGTAGAATCGATACGAAAAGAAGAAGAGGGTATTTAAATAATAAATTGCAATATACAATGTTTCGGAAATATTTGGAGTTTTCTCTACAAAGTTTTCTAAACAAATATTTAGAGTTAGCGTGTTTATTCTCTTTTATTAAATAATATATATCAGTCTCAATTGAGACGGTTCATTAATCTTCATTTTAGACTAACCTCCACTGCTGGACATAGACCTACCCCAATTATTGCAACATTGCTAGGTTCCGTGCATCTCACTTCCAGTGGTTCTCCAAAACCTTCGCTAGGTCATCGGCCCCCGTAGTGCGAGGCTTTCTAACTCAACGTCTTCCAGTTCGCGTAAGCCACTCCAGGAACTTTTCAGCCCGATCGGCTACCCATTCCAGCAATACCAATAGCTTTCGTACGTTTTTTCACGGGTGACCACTGAAAACCGCGTGAAAAGCGTGTTGTGTGCACAGAATCATGCTGAGTGGTACCCTGCTTATCGGACTCACGACGTGCAAGCTGTTAAATTTTGTTTTTCTCCTCCTGTTGTATTTATAAATGTTTGTCATGTTTGTGTTGTATGTTTATTGTGTTTTTGTTATTTTGTATGACAATAACAATAGTACATGCATCAGCGACAAATATCGTTTTCTTGATTTCTTTCTTTTCCACATAACTACATCTTCTTTTTTCACTAGTACCCTAGTACCTACTCTAATCTACTTGTGACTAATTTGTAAAGGATATGTGTCACCACATAAACCGTCACTCGTCTCAATTCCGATTGACAAAGGTCTCAGTTTACGAGCCATAAAGTGCGTGAGCTCATGCCAATAAGTGATCACTCTTAAGGGTAACAGCGTCCAATGCTATGTAAACTGTGATTAGGACTGAGTGGACTTAAACATAAACAATCTGGGAAAGCGGGTGTACCTACTAGTAGGTACAAATCTGCCTAATCCTTTGGGGATTACAGGCGTGGTGTTATGTATGTTTAATAATAAACTTCCCTTGTTTTAACACAAAATCAATAATTATCCCTCGTACATTGCTCTGATTAGGAGCAGTGCCATCTAAGACAATGGAGGTGCCAACTCAATGTGGAACCATTGTGGATCCCGTCTTACAACTGTCATTAGGACTCAACGCCGAAATGGTGACTGTGTTACATAACATAAACACCTAACACCTGTAATCCTCGTTGGTCTAGTGGTCGCAAGCGCGACTGCTGTGCATGAGGTCCTGGGTTCGATTCCCGGGTCGGACAAAAAGTGCTATTGGGTTTCTCATTAGAAATATCCCAGTAGTAGCCCGGACTTTGGAAGTTGGCGGTATTATATAGTACCCCCGTGCCTCGGAAAGCACGTTAAGCCGTTGGTCATGCGCATGATCTCTCTCCGGTCGTGTCGGATTGCCGTCCCATCGGACTATGAGAGAAAAGGAACAGAGAGTGCACTGCGCACACACTGTGCACTATAATAATTATCTCCTGCGCATCGGGCTAATCTCCACTAAGATTGGCCGCCGTGACCGAAAACGGTCAGGAGGACTACTACCTATTATTACTATTATTAATAATCCCCGAAGGCTTAAGCAGAGGTGAGTACCCATAAGTATACCCACATTTCGTCAGATATGTTAAAATCCCATGTAATATGGGGCGACTGGGCACCATTCCAGACTCAGCGACTGCTACTGAAAATTCCTGAAGGAAAACCCAACAGCATCCCGCCCTGGGAATCGAACTAGACTAACGAAGCTGTCAGTCGTACTGTGTTACATAATAGGTTTTAATAGTGACAAGAAATCGCTTAGCTCTACCAAAGTAAGTACAATTATCTGAAAAGTACTATGAACTTGAAAATATCACACTTCAATTAATTAAGAAATGATAATAATGAGGAACGAATTTTGTGGTCAGCAGGTTTGATAAATCATATTCAAAACGGCCGGCACCCTGTCATATTTGATGCTTAAAACAATGCCAACAAATTAATTGTTTTATTGGAGTAATTGGTTCAGGCCGTTTCCATTCAACCTGTCTGCTGCCAAAACCTTTTTGAGGCCTCTGTTGTCCTAGAAATGAAGGTCAACTTTTAGCGTTCTTTAAAATTATAAAAGGGAATGGAAATACTATCATAAGATTCGTTTAGATCGATAGATAGAACAGCTCAGTGGTTTGTTTAGGCGTGAAAAGTAACAAACAAACTAACTTTCACATTTATACTATAAAAGTATGGATTTTTTGGGTACAATGACGTTCGCTTCATGTGGTGGTGTGGAGCCCATCCTTCTCCTAGAGAGGTGGCCTGAGTCCCTGCAGTGAGAACATTATAGGCTGATGATAATGATTATGAATGATGTTCTTATCGCTGAAAAGCAATAACTTCCATTAAACTTTTGAAATGAGTGAATGAACTAAATCACTACATATTATAAAACAAAGTCCTGTCCAGTCTTCCTGTCTGTTCGCTATAAACTCAAAAACGACTGCACCGATTTTTATGATGTTTTCACCAATGAATAGACTGGTTCTCGATGAAGGTTTTGACATTTCATTTGCCACGTGGGTGAAACCGCGGGCATCAGCTAGTACAAAATAAATAAGAAAAGGCATAGACGACAGTCTTTTTCTTACGCAAACCGGAAGCAGGCAATATTCCAATCTAAAAATAATGTACACAAACTGGAAGCTTCAATCTAAAAATAACGTTTCAACCTGCACCATCTTCTCCAATTATAACCCAACCCTAAACAAATGACCAACATCAATCTTAAAAATAAAGTGTATTTAAAATTTTATTTAATTTTAGGTACTCCTAATCATTAATGACCATAATGCTTCAGCTGTAAGTACGGGTTGAATGGGCGGCTAATGAACCCTATTATTTTCATTCACTAAACATTACGATTTATAGGAGGCCCGAGAGGGTTATCAATCTAAATGACAGAAATCAGATGGGTCTTGGAGCTTTTCTAGGTTAAAAAAAAGTGTAAGTAAGAGCCTGTGCTTATAAAGTGAGCAAACTGTACCATTGCAACACAAAAACGTATGTTTAGAGGAAATACATTATGGAAACTTAACATAACATAACCCTTGTAATTCCTGAAGGGATTGCCTTATTTTGCCATTTATTTTAGGTAATACAGGATGACCCTATTGCCATCAACCATAATTAAAAATGTATTCTATCATCTTTACTAGATTAACCAGAACATCTGTTATTATTTATAGCCACGAACTCCCCTAAACCAAAATATTGGTTTATTGATATGTGTCTCCGAAAACTTTATGCATTTTTTATTCAAACATTATTTAAATGGAGTGGGGGAACTAAAATTTAGAAGCATCCAGATACTGTCATTCTGCCGATGCTTTGCTGACGTCTCTTTGAGGGGCGCGTGGAACACGAGCGCGCCGTCGACACGGTCTGTTGTCGTCATAAGACGACCGGACGGCGGGCGAGCTAGCCCATTACTCACCGTCCACCGGCCCGCGTCTACGGTGGCCAGAAGCCATCACGTGGCCCCCGACGCCCGGAGCGCCTCTTTCCCACGTTTCGCTGCGCCAGACGTTCTCTCCCTCTCACGTTCCGCCACCTCCTTGGCTAGCATCACTGCTTCGAAGAAGGAGGCGACGGCGTCCCATTCCTCCTCGCCCCGGACCATGGCTTGCACCAGGGCCGGACGCGAAAGGTCGCCGCCGCCGATCGCCGCTACGAGAACACGGCGGGGCTCTGCCCAAGCAGGGCACACCTCCACAGTGTGCTCCACCGTGTCCTCCTCCGTGTGATCCTCGCAGTGGAAGCATCCGGACGTTTCCTCCCGCCTGATTCGGTGCAGGTACCTCCCGAAACATCCGTGTCTAGTGTTGCCCAAAATTGGTCTTGGTCTTGCAGTCTTGGTCTTGGTCTTGCAGTCTTGGTCTTGTTCTTGCATTTTCGCAAGACCAAGACCAAGACCGACTTATTCTAGCAAGACCAAGACCAAGACTGAAGGGTTCAGTCTTGGTCTTGGTCTTGCAAGATTTGAGCAAGAACAAGACTTAGCCTGCAAGACTCTTGCGTCTCGCAGTTTAGTCAAACTGAGATCTGGGCGTAATTATTTTCTTTCTATGTTTTGGCGAATGTGCGTACTAGTAGTATGGATATTTGTATGTCTGAATAAATAAATTAATTGAATTAAATTAAGTAGGTATTTTGTTTCGACGACGACAAATTTTATTAGTTAGAATTATCAAGTCGAGACGATGATGAAAAATATTATGTAAGTGATAATTATTTTAACCGCTAGCTGTTTGTGAAGAGTTTAGGATAGCCACTAAACACGCTCAGTAAATCATAATAGGTACCTACCTAAAGTCAGTAATTACGCTTAAGGACTAAATTGCATATTTTTTTATAATTATTATGAAGTTAATTTAATTAATTTGGTGGTTTACTATGCCTATGTCAATTTAAACTGTCAATGTAAACATGTACCTACTCTGTTACGTTGTTCTTAGATCTAACTAACGTGAACTAAACTTACGTCTAAACTAACGTGTTTAGTAAATAGCAATAGGCTAATAGGTATTTGCAAGACTTGCGAGACTCTTGCTGCAAGACCAAGACCAAGACTTGAGAGCGCAATACCAAGACCAAGACCAAGACCAGGTGTATTGACGCAAGACCAAGACTGGCTAAGTCTCGTCTTGGTCTTGCACCAAGACTGGCTAAGTCTCGTCTTGGTCTTGCATTTGGGCAACACTATCCGTGTCCGGTAAGGACCTGCGAGAGACGGAAGGTGAGGGCGCCGTGGCCCCTCTCCAGCCACTCCTCAAAGAGGGGACTTACCGACACTATCGTGACGTGCCTTACGATGTAGTGAGTGACGATTTGACGAACCCTGCCCATTTCAGCGGGTGCATCCGTACGATTTGGCCAGCACACTCCCACTTTGGCTTGACTGTTCTAACTGCAAGATCAGCTTCTTTTATGGAGCGCATGGGTGGTGTTTCTAACGCGATTTGAAACGCTAAACGTAAACTTCCCTTTCATGTGCTCTTTTAGAGACCAGAAGGTGATCCAAACATTTTGGACTCGTCTTTCGGCTTCCTTGTCTTGTTTATTTTCGAAGGACACTAGTTTTTATCTGAATAAAATGTTTCTAGTTATTTTTTATCTGAATAAAATGTTTCTCGTATTCTCTTAATCTTCATAAATTCTTAAAACAGCTGTCAATAATAACAATTTTTTTTTTTTTTTTTTTTTCCACAACTCTCACACAACGCCATCTAGTCCCAAGCTAAGCAGAGCTTGTGTTATGGGAGACAACTGATAAACATACTTATATATTTCTAAATACATTCATATTATAGATAAATTACACCCAGACACAGAACAAATGATCGTGCTCATCACACAAACATTTGTCCTGGGTGGGAATCGAACCCACGACCTCCGGCATAGCAGTTAAGGTCACTAACCACTAGACCAACAGGCCAGTCGTAATAATTATTCCTAAACTAAATCCTAAACTAAACGCTAAACTTAAACTTCCCCTTCATGTGCTCTTTTAGAGACCAGAAGGTGATCCAAACATTTTGGACTCGTCTTTCGGCTTCCTTGTCTTGTTTATTTTCGAAGGACACTAGTTTTTATCTGAATAAAATGTTTCTAGTTATTTTTTATCTGAATAAAATGTTTCTCGTATTCTCTTAATCTTCATAAATTCTTAAAACAGCTGTCAATAATAACAAAATAATATTATTCCTAATACTTAAGAAAGAAGGAAAAACCGATCTATAAGTAGTTCGAAGAAGTAAAGGCTAGTGTACCTACATGCATTATTATTATAAATAAAAAATAATTAATTGTTGTGATAACAACAAACAATATCAATGAAATAGTGTATCTTTAAATATGGGAGCTGATTTAATTAAATATTTTCTAGTACCGATCTTTTTTTGATGTGATTCCATTTTATATTCATAATTCTCTTGAATCGGACATGTCAAAATTCACTTAGCCACAACCATAAAAGTATCCAGCGCGCTGAAAACTTTGGGCTTGATGGCTTTTGAAGAGTTACGGTTGACAAGAACCGTGGCTATGTCGCCATCTTTGGAAGCGTTTTTATAAAAACCACCCATTAACAAAATAAAAATGCTATCCATAAGGAGTTCCCATCAAAACAGAGAGTGTGCCTGCACCATAACGAAACAGAACTATGCAGAAGTGCCACATCCAGATAAAAGAACAAAAGAGTCTTCCAAGAACATTTAAACGTATGAGTAACTTGCTCTTTGACACTCTGATAACAATTGTATTTATAAACACAGATACAATTTTGTTTAAATATAAAAGTCGCCATTTTTTGCACTAAATCAGTCATAACAAGGCTACTGTCTCGGACGTACGTGCTTCAAGATGTTTAAATATTTAGTTTACGTTTTATTCGTTGCTGTAAGTTCTGTAATATTTCAATTACCTTTTTTTAACAAAATGTAAAAAAAATATCTTAGTGTTTTCAATATTCGCAAGTTCTAAATCGCGAATAAATAAGCTAGCGTTTTGTACTTTGTCCAGAGTGCATCTACTTGAATTCTAAAGGGTTTTTAACCCTGTGTCTTCTTTCAATGTTTAATAAAGTGATTTATTATTTCAGGCAACCAGCGCTGATGTCCTAAGTCAAAGAGAAAACAAAGGTGCAACACTGGTAATTATGAAACTTAATTAATATTAATTATTTCAACGGTCAAAATGAGTTTTACCACACGATTTTTTTTATATTATGTGTGGTTTTCCCTGATCAATTGCTCACGCCAGTCAAAAACGGGCCTACTTCAGCAACATCGTCCATATTTTGATACCTGACCATCAGTCCGGCAGTTGTCTGGTCTAAGTCCTAATAAAATAAATTAATCTTTGTTATTTTTTTCAGAAACCATTATCAGTATGCTGTGATATACCAGAGCTGGGTGATCCAAAACATTTGGCTACATGTTCAAACCCTAAACTGCCAGGCCCGGTGAGTTTGTCAATTAATAATTTGATGTAGAGAACTTTTGTAGTGAACTTTTGATATAGAGAGTTTTGATTGTTTAAACTGTAACTAATATGTAACATTGGTTATCCTTTTCATAAAAAGGCATTGGTAATTAAAGTACATATAGCAATAGGGTAGTCGACCGACTAAAAAAAATATGATTCTGTTTAGTCCGTCAGTCAGATTATTGAAAAATATTGGATACGTGTTTTTTGTTTTATCAAATTAATAAAAATTGACGAAAATAAAGCTTGTCAAAGACCATGGAGAGGGGGCGTTTGACGTCATAGTTAGGTAAAATTGGACCAAGCTGTGACGTTTCACGACTTTTCGAAGCACTGTATCGTCTTCATTTTTTGTTTACGTGAAAAAAGAAAAAATACGTGTTCAATATTTTTTGGAAATCTATCTGACGGACTAATTAGTTTTTTTTTGTCGACTACCCTATTGTTTTGCCAGTCTGAGATTTTATTACGATCTAAGTATATTTGATTATTGTTGGTACCTACAGTAAGCTATCGTTGCCCCACTCTAGGAATTTCTCCTGTATCGTGGGTGCGTTCACAAACATTTAAACTCACACACAAATACCCAGACCCGAAACAACTATTTGTAGGCCATACAAATATTTGTTCCGTGCGGGGATCGAACCCGCGACACGCAGCGCAGCAGTCCAATCGCTTAGCCACTGCGCCAACCGTGTCGTCCAAAAAAAAAATCTTAGAAAAACCATTTCAAACCTAGTTATTCTTTGTGAAAAGTCTTAAAATCAACCTTATTTTCAGTGCAACGATGTCCAATGTGTGTTTGAAGAATCAGGGTTCCTGACAGATAGGAATACTTTGAACAAGGAAGCTTACAAGAACCATTTGAAGCAATGGGAGGAGAACCAGAAAGGCTGGTCTGTTGCGGTGGACAAGGCTATAAAGGACTGCGTCGATAACGACCCGAGGCAACATCTCGACTACCCTTGCAAGGCGTATGATGTTTTTACGTGTACTGGCATCGCTATGTTAAAGGTGAGTTAGGCATATTCTTACCTCCTTGTCTATGACTGCTTAGTTTGTGTTGGGCCCGGTTTCCACCAAAGTGAGAGACGACCAGGGCCGGCAGTCTCTACAGAGATAACGACAAAATCGCTAACTTTCGATTGCTAATTACCAACGAATAAATTCGGTTGCAATAATGATGCTTGCAAATAAAGCAAGTCTCTACATCCAAGATGCGTTTCTCGCAAGCATCATTATTGCAACCGAATTTATTCGTTGGTAATTAGCAATCGAAAGTTAGCGATTTTGTCGTTATTATAATGTAGAGACTCCGTAATGTAGAGACCGGCCCAGGGTGCAGGGGCTGCAGTCTCTACACTAATTACGACGCTACGAATGTCGCTAAGTCGTAAAATCGTAAACTTTATTTAATAGATTTTCAGCTTTATTTTAACAGCATAAGGATGAAAATCTATTAAAGAAATTTGACATCGATACGACTTTGCGACAGATTTTTAACGATAATTAGTGTAGAGACTGCTGGGCCGGCAGTCTCTACAGAAATAACGACAAAATCGCTAACTTTCAATCCTTAATTACTAACGAATAAATTCGGTTACAATAATGATGCTTGCAAGTAAAGCAAGTCTCTACATCCAAGATGCGTTTCTCGCTAGCATCATTATTGCAACCGAATTTATTCGTTGGTAATTAGCAATCGAAAGTTAGCGATTTTGTCGTTATCTCTGTAGAGACTGCCGGCCCAGGCCTACATCAGTCTCCGCTCCTCTCCGCTTTGGTGGAAACCGGGCCTTAGGGTTGTATGCGTTACTGCTGAGTTTTGGGTCTTGGGTTCAATAATTCTCAGGTCGGGCAAAGTGGTGGCAATAGGTACATTACATTACTACATTCATACTCAAAACATTCCTCACGATCTTTTCCGCATTCCTCCGTATCACATGAACTTAGCAAGGTAACCGCTTGCCACAAAATTTTCAGTCATCGGCACCACTGTCAAACTTTCTCATAGGTACTCATTGTTCATCGGATTTTATTAGATAGGACTTCAAAATAGTGGGTGTTGTTGTAGAGGGGATCTGGCTGATTGATCATCAATTATTACACCTGCCTGCTGGCCATACTAATTATTGCCATTAGGTTAAAAATCTTGCTAAATTATCGCTATGTAATTTAAAAATGTTTTGTTTTTTGTTTACAGAAATGTCCAGAGACGGCGTGGAAATGTTAGCACTGAATAATCAAAACAAATTGCAAATACTGTCTTAGAAACCAGTAATTAAAAGGAAGATTTTTATTTTAAAACGGTGATAACTTTTTATTTTTTCAAAACCTTCCAGTACTCGTATTTAAATTTTCCATAGAAACTGTTTAGTTCTATCTGTTTTGTAAGCAGGAGTATCTGTCGAGTACCTACGTCAAGTAATATAATTATTAATTAATTAATTAGTACTTTGACTTTAAGATAACAATGTGTATTGCAGGGGTTATCCAGAATTTTGCATTGTATTTAATTTTCTGTACCAATAATATTCTAATTAATCATTGATGATGACAGTACTCTCCAGCACTTTCTCTAGAATAGATTCTAAAATCCTTTATCATTCTTTAATCTTTAAAATTAAAAAGCCAACAAAATTACCTTTGTAACTGACAATCAAAAAAACGAAACCCGAAACCCGGTGATAATGCCTGGAAAAAATCGATAGCAGTTTTTTGCGGATCCTACAATAGAGTTACAGTTCAATGAAAACAAAACCCGTTTTACCAACCAGCGTCATTGAGCTATTCCGGCACAAAATACTCCCGTAAATCATCGGCAGCAAGTTCCATTAAACCCTAACCCAGGTTTAAGACAGTGTTTGTATGTGAATTGAACAGAACAAACAGACCTCACTTAGCTTATATAGTCACCTGAAAGGATTTTTTAAGATATTGCATAGCTTCTATCGCGGGCCTTGAGCGTGGAGAGCGAATCCAGAAATTCCGTAACGAATATTTCAACCAGGTTGCTATGGTTACGGAAAATAACAAGGTTGTCAACTGAGGTTGTCAAATTAAAAAAACCGGCCAAGTGCGAGTCGGACTCGCGCACCGAGGGTTCCGTAAAAAAAAATTATTATGTGATGTAACTAAAAATTTATGGTTTTCGTAATTATTCCTTTATCTATGCTATAAGACGTTGCTTCGTACCAAATTTCAAGATTCTGAGTTCACGGGAAGTACCCTGTAGGTTTTGATTCCCTTGCGAGTGTCGAAAATTTGCGGCATAAACGGGAGTATCTTGATGTAACTAAAAATTTATGGTTTTCGTAATTATTCCTTTATCTATGCTATAAGACGTTGCTTCGTACCAAATTTCAAGATTCTGAGTTCACGGGAAGTACCCTGTAGGTTTTGATTCCCTTGCGAGTGTCGAAAATTTGCGGCATAAACGGGAGTATCTTTTGATCGCGTTGACTTAGAAGTTTGATTTTTTCACAGCTCCAAGAGACCATAGACTTGAGTATTTGATATGAATTTCAGCTTGATACCTCCATCACGCGTTCCTGAGAAAAAAGGTCTTGACAGACAGACAGACAGACGGACAACAAAGTGATCCTATAAGGGTTCCGTTTTTTCCTTTTGAGGTACGGAACCCTAAAAATGGTAAAAAATGCTATGCTATGCTATGCTTTACCGCGGCAGTCTCCGAGTGCCACACGTTTTTTTTGTTTTTTACTCACTATTACATAAGTGTGCAAAGAAAAAGGTTAGGCGTTTGTTTAATACGTCGCATGGTGAGTTGTTGACGAGATAAGTTGCTTTGCTTACTATTAGCTGTATTGGATTTTCTGACTAAATATTGTTTTTAAACTTTTAGTTAAAAATGTTATAGTTTTTACAAGGAAAAGTTTGTCACATAATATGCTACAGAAAAATGTATCAAAACAATTTCAGCTTCAGACATGATGGTTGTTGCAGTCAAAGGATATAAATAAAAAAAAATCACACACTAGCCAAGATAATTATTGTACTTTTTTAATGCAAACGTATCAATATTATATACTTACTACTACAACTACATACCTACCTATTATCACAAGATTTATACATTATATGATACACAAACAAGACATTGCCTTCAAATGATGACAATCAGAGAAAAGTTTAAAAGACTACAAAAGTAAAACATTAGTACCTACTGTCATTATTACGCTGAATACAGTTATTCACACAAAAATCTATTAAGTAAACGTTTTGTAAGCGAATCTAAATATTTTGATCTTCTTCAGTTTTGAAACACAGATTCCGTTATTTGTAAACAGATACTGAGAACATGAATACTTGCCATTTCACAAAATACGCTTCGATGTAGCGTGAAAATAGTTATTTTCGTTATCATGTATCTAGAAGTCTAGCTGTCTGCCAAAAACGGATGGATGAAAAAAGTGGTTCAACTATTTTCAAACTGGGCAAATTTTATTTTTTATTCAATTATACTTTCATTTTTCATTTTTAGTCAATTAGACTTTGTTAATAATAACTTTCCCACGTCCAAACAACATAGAAAAAAAGTTGCTTCTACTAGAAGCACAGTATAAATATGTACAGTAGTGTGACTCGGCCGTGTCCTTGAAATAAATGCCTACAGCCGCGCGGTACGTAAACATGCGTAAGGGCTGCCCGCCTCCAGTATTTTAATTACATGTGCTTATTTTGTGTTTCCATTTAGTTTTGTGATCGTAAATATACTTTTTAAAAGAAATAAAATACTTTGTGAATTGAATAGAAAGTGTTCAATAAACATGCGTGTTGTTTTTTGATTGATAGATTTAATTAAAAAACCATGTTTTTTTTCGGGACATATAAAGAAATACTTATCCATTAAAAAGACACACATTATAAGCCTACCTACTAGTAAGTGAAATTATTTTATAGTCTTATCTTTCAAAGTTTCCAGGTAATTAAAAAAAAGTTATCTCTGGATACGTTATTAACGAATTCATAAAACCAAAATCAACACAAAAAATGTAAATTAAATGTACTTGTCTTATTTTTAGAGAAAACATCGCGCATTTATTGTTAAAAAAACAACATACCGTCCGCTCGTCACTGCGGCACAGTCGCGACTGTCTGCATCCCAGGCGCATCCCTTAATCGAGGCGCGTAGGCATAGCTCGCGCTTCGTCCGTTTGTATGAAGTCGAACTACTGTATGATAATATTACCGTGCTAGAAGTATGAATTTTAGGTACAACTATCACAAAAACTACCAATATATCAATTAAAACTAACACAATGCAAGCACTTATGGACACAGTGCTAGTGATAATAAATTTTAATTTGCTCTTCCATATGACTCACGAAATCAATTAAATAAACGATGATACTATATTAGAACATGAAGAGTTGTTAGTCTGAATGAATGTGTATTACTTACAACAATGCACTCACAAAATGATGACGGTTGATCTTACGGAGCCCTTGGATCTATGCGGAATAAATTCATTGCCAATGTAAATCTATGCTAGATGCATAAGTCTGATGTAATTACCACAGCTAATTGTCAATGCAACGCACCGCTGTTACTATAATAACCGATGCACAGTACATTATGTTTCACAAGGTACCTGGTTAGGATTAATCAACAACAAGACAGGACCAAGAACAGATCCTTGTGGTACCCCGATTGCGTTATCTTTATTGCTTCAACAACAAGTACTATGTAGGTGCATAACACAGCATTATCCGTTGGTTCATTGTACCTCCGTAATTATACGTCGTCAACAGCATTCAAGGTCGTAAGAGTACTTGACACTGATTCACTCAGCTTGATCGTAGGTCTCCTTGAGGACATCCGACATACTTCCACGGCTATTGTTGTTATTATATCCGATTTAATGGTAATTAACTGCCGGTTTCGATTGAGTAATTGGTTTTCGATTGTCACAATAAGGCTTCAGTAGGCTGTGTAAACAACAATTAACAAAATCATCAGAATTTTATTGATGAAAATTAATATTAAGTACCGATATTTATCTTAACAATATTAGGTGATTCCCGAAAGGTTAGGTAGAAGTTAACTTATTGTAAAGCCACCAATGCTTGAAAGAGAATAAGTATATCTAGCTAGTGCTTATCATCTTGACCTTAATGTACAATTAAATTAAAACAACACACAAAACATGGCGATAAACAGACATAAACTAATTAGCAGTTACATAGATGCATGCAAGTGATATAATTTCTGCCTGAACAATCCAAAGATGTGGCGATAACTGAAACATACGCCATGCAAACACCTCAAGAAGTGATGCTTTTAAAAGATTACCTATTTAAACTTGCATATTTTATTGATATACAAAACACTTATTTTTTCTCATATCACAACGGAATCTTTATAACAAAATTTATGTTGAAATTAGATACAACATTATTAGTGTTTTACAAAAAAACACGAAAAATATACCAGAACCTGTTTAGTTTACGGATGTTCATCCGTAAAGCTGACTGTCCTTTGATTAAGGACTTTAACTTAATCCTCAAGGGAATGAAGGAAGATAGTTACGCCAGACTTGATTTCCTCCGAAGAAATGTAGATCACGTCCAGTAGGGAGTCATTATTGGAGCTAATGAGAATGCTATGGGTGGCAGTTAATGGTCCATTTGCTGCAACTAAGTTGAGTAAGAACTAAGGAATTACATTTTCAAAGTGCAATAAAAACTGCAGTTAGCGGTTCGTTAATTGATACCTACTAGCTTTGGCTTGAAACGTTGGAAAGACGAAAGGATTTGGTAAAGAATTTAAGATTTTAGTGATATGAGTACAGACCATCCAAAGGTTGTTTTGAAGATATCGCTTTCTATATATATATACGAGTCTCTGTCCTCAGAACAAGAGAAGATCCATTTAATATGAAAAGAACACCACTAAAACAATTAAATTAGCAATAATATTGTAAAACAGTTGGTTCTGTATTTTGTTCTGGCTTTTCAGTAAGCGATTTGCTATTATTATTATTATTTGCCACTGATTTTACGAAGACCTAAGCAAGGATTCAGTAAAAAGGAAGTGTAAGTATTTTTTTTTTTATCTATAACTATTGACCCACTGCTTGGCAAAAGCTGCTTCCCCCCATAGCCTTCCACTCTTCCCTCTGTGCGGTTTTCTCCGTCCAATTTGTCACAAACGCTTCTAGGTCGATAAGCCAAAGTTTTCTAGTAAGTAATATTATCGTGTAGTGTTTCAACATCAGTTATTAATAACTTATTATTACAAGGGGAGGCTGAATAATAAACGTGTTTGGTGATGCAATTAATTCGTGTCCCATAGATCATAGGAGAATTTGGGCATTCATTATAATTTGATGATCATCTTGCAACGTTTCAAGTTACACCTACGATGCTTTTATCCTTTTTATTCCATAATTTCCTGATAATCTACAAAATAGAGCAAGTATAAGCTTTTTTATAATTATCAATAATAGTATTAATTTGAAAATATATTTTTCAACACACTTGCTCATAAAGTGGCTATAATTTCACCGCAATTAGGCACGTAATGACACCTATAATCAAACTGTGACTTTTTCATTGCTATTATTCACTAGTGAGTTATAGGTTTTTTTTTTAAATTTTATTGGTTGAGTTGCTATGTTCTTAAAAAAGTTTCGATACAAAAAAAGATCGTGTTCAATAGTAAAAATAAATTAATGTACCTAGTGCTTCCCCATTTCATGCAACTTTGAATTTAAATAGATAATTTCAACTAATACGTTTTTAATAAATCAATCTTTCACTCAAATAATATAACTTTTGTTTTTTCTGTAATAAAGAAAAAAAAATCCCCATTTTGTCCGTGGCTAAAACTCTATCCGCGAAAAGTCAAAAATAAAGAAACCACATTCTTTTAGTCTATGGCCGATCGTCATTGTTACAGTAGTGGCGCCACTGGTCAAGAAAAAATGCATCGCTACGTCAAACTTAGTACATTTATTTTAGTTCCGTGTTTTCCCGCCTGCATAGATAACTTGGTAGAACTGTAGATGCGCGCGCATTAATTTTTCCCACTATTGTAAAAAAAAAACAGAACTTGTTTTAACTGTTGAAGTTGGTAGAACTGTAGATGCGCGCGCATAAATTTTTCCCGCTATTGTGAAAAAAAAATACAGAACTTGTTTTAACTGTTGAAGATGACTTTTTAGTATTATTTTCTTCACAAGTGTGTTGAAAAACGTCGTATGATACACGTGTGTATTGATGATTACCGTCCTCGGCTTTCTTAAGACCCTCACCTGACGGCTCGGGTCTCAATGGCGCCTCTGCGGTAATCACCAACGTTACACACTTGTACCATAATGTACTATTATGTAACGTGTATGTCTTAACGTAACTTTAACATGATCAAAAAGTGTATAATCAAAATAATATAAACATTATGTGCTGTAATCATGTTAGCCTTCACATATTGTGTGACACTAACACGCATGCACACATGTGGTATTTGTTTTTAATATTTCTATGACTTCAAAATATTTATTTGTATTTTACCTCAGAATTTTCCCATGAAGATGAGATTTTGCTAAGATCTGGAGGCCAGTGTAACGCTAATGCAGTATTTTGAACCAAAGTAAGTAACTATAAAGTTTTAGCAAATTATGCCAATAAGATATTTAAGCAGGTAAAGGAGTTTTATATTGTTATTTTCACATTCACTGCACTTTATTTGGTTAACGTAGAGTAAATATTGTTAACAGAAATGGCATACTTACCAGACCGAAATATTTCATATTTTTCTCTTATTTTTTGTATGACTTAATTTTCAAAGCTTACTTGTGTATTATTTTCCATATCAATCATTTGCAATATTCTATTTATGTTTAGTTAAATTCTCCCCTGAACCTAATCAATTTATGCCCTACAATAGGGGATCGGACTGGGTCAAAATAATATGATTCTGTTTAGTCCGTAAGTTAGATTATCGAAAAATATTGAATACGTGTTTTTTGTTTTATCAAATCAATAAAAAAATACGAAGATAAAACGCGTCAAAGATCTTGGAGTGGGGCTTGAAACGTCACTTGTGTCGTCAAAATGTACTATCATATGACGTCACACGAGTTTTCGAAGTACTGTATCGTCTTCATTTTAAGTTTACGTGAAAAAAGAAAAAATACGTGTCCAATAATTTTTGGAAATCTATCTGACGGACTAATTAGTTTTTTTTTGTCCGATCCCCTATTAGACGCTAGCACAATTGAATTGGTATATCGAAAGTATTATTTTTAAGAAGATCATAATTACCGCTTAAAGTAGAGGAACTAATTTAATGGACGCTACCGAAAGAGCCAAACTGGTAAATCAGTTGTGGGCCAACATTATTAAGATTGGCATCGACACACTTACGAGTAGAAGAAGAGTTATAAAAAATTAATTAGTTAATGAAAAATAAGCCATTACAATTATTGACCATGCTTAACAACACCAACTCCTTAAAAAAAATAAACTGCCAATATACCCTTCCTTTTGGCATCGCCGGAGTTATTTAAAAACTAAACAACTGTATAAAATAAATGTCTTGTCTTTCCATTGTCACATACTCTATGAACAACACCTTGATGGTTTCCCGTGCTGACAACAATGGCCGGGCGGTAGTTTCTCAGTATATAACAGCTGATGCCTACGTCATGTCATTAGTTCATCCCAGTACAGCAACATGATCAGATCCTGTAGCTGTTTTGTGTTAGCTGCTGTGGTTCAGGTGAGGAATGCAACAATAGCACAAGTCTCGAAAAACAGTGAATAAAGTGTTTTTTTATATTTGAATTTATAATAATAATTATTATTATAACCAGTGTTTCCAAGGGATATTGGATTAGCCAGTAACTCATTTATGAAGTTCATATAGGCAGTTGCTTCATGTAAAATACATACTGGTATTGAGCTGCATCCGGTAAAGACCGTAGGTAGACCCCAATATAGTTAGGAAAAGGTTAAGCAAATGAGCAGTCGTGTGATGATAGCTAATTTTAAAGTTGGTGATACGTGGTCTAATGTTTCATGGAAAGTAAAAATTATACACAAGATCACTCATAAAGCGTATGTTTAGAAAACACAAATTTCTTAGTAGCAGCCACGGAGTCTGAATTCATACATTGATGTCAATAGGTTACACCTCTGCCTAACCCGTTGGAGATTATAGGTGTGATGTTTTGTTATTTAAGAATGCCGTTTTAGAAATATTTCTTTTAATTAATGCAAACTTTTTTAATAGAAATTATTTCACAGGTGATATTTGGCCAGGCCGTTCAATCCGGCTTTCGGCCACCACCACCTGGACATGGATTTCAAAGGCAGTCAATGGCTGTTCCAAACCATTGTTTGGCTCCACCCCCTGGGGTAATTAAATTTATTATTTCTTTTAGCTGCTTCGTTGGTCAGAGGTCGCCAGCGCAACTACTGTGCACGGGGTCCTGGGTTGGATTTTCAAATCGGATAAAGTGTTATTGGGTCTTCTATCAGAAATTTCTTGATGGCAGCCACGAAGTCGGGATTTGTGCATTTTTGATGGCTACTAGGCTCTTACCGTATTACATGGTACTTAATCATAACTGGCGAAATGAAAATGTACTAATAGGTAGGTAGGTTTCTGGGTAAGCTCGTTCCATCGTCGACCTCATCTCTGCCCTTTTTTTTTTTTTTTTTTTGGTGGGTGGAAAATCATCGAATAACCCCCCCCGCTCTTGGGCAGAGCGAAGGGGAGTGTCAGACTTCTACTGACTAAAAACCAACCCATGTTCCTTCTTCCTCGCCCTTGTGTCGGAGCCGCGGTAACTTTCCGATATCCGCAGCCCCGACGGGCGTCGGCCCTTGCGGACCCCTCCTTGCTGACATCTCTTTGAGGCGCGCGTGGAACACGTACGCGCCGCCGACACGGTCTGTTGCCGTCATGACGACGGCCGGACGGCGAGCTAGACCTCATCTCTGCCCTTAGGGCAAGATTGAGGTCAAGAGTAAGCCCATATTAAATAATAAAAAAAAAACCTCTGCGTAAACCATCGGCAATTACAAGTGTAATCTAGTGTTATTTTTTGTCATTTTATCACAAGAAACCATTTAGAAGATACTATGTATTGCCGCATTGGGCATAGATCTTCACGATCCTACATTCCAGTCTTCCCTGTCTATATAACATAAACTATCCCCTTTTTCCTTACAGGTACAACTTCAAAAATGTTGTCCAATGCCCCAGATATTTCCTGATGAAGATTTAGAACGTTGTGGTATTGAAAAAACTCCAATGGGTCCACCCAAAACACCACCTCAACCTAAAGTAAGTCTAAATACTATATTATCATTTGAATATAATATACCTAGACAACTGTGATAGACAGACTAATATATAAACTATAAGTGTATAACCGATTTCGACCTAAACCGATATTATAATTATCATAATATGACTCTCTACATCACATAACCACCCCTTTAAAGGTCAAAACCAATTAAAAGATTGTGATTAATAACGAAGTAAGTCTAAAAATAACAACTATTACAATATCTACGCCTGTTACATGGGACTTAATGGAGAAATGTGCGTCTTCGTGATTATACGTAGGCGTGATATTCGTTACGGTCGTTTTATCAACGAGGACATTTTGCTCTGCGGACATTTGGCGTGTAATTGGTAAATTCAAACTCAGAAAAACATTTAAATTCAGCAGACAACTACATTTAGCAGACAAGTTTTGTTCTTACTTTTTCAAAAAATCCAATGTACCAGTGTGAAATTTTCTTTGCTTTATAATATACAATGGTGTTTTATGTCAATAGACGTATTTTATTTATTTATTCGCAGGGGCCCTGTCATGAAAGTAAATGTCTGATGCAAAACGCTGATTTGCTTCTGACAAACCAAAGCGTGGACTACGATAAGTTGAGAGCTTTCGTAGACAAGTGGGCAGCCATGGACCCTGAATTCACCGAGGCTATAACCGGAGCAAAGAAGGTCTGTTTACATGATGGAGCACCCTCAGGCCCCCCGATTTGTGAACAAGATAGGGTCTTCATCTGCTTAACCTCTAACATATTATGGGTAAGATGTTTTTCTTCCTTTATTTTGTACTATAGCTGTTCGCCGCAACTTTCAACCGCGTGAAATTGTTATACAAACTGATTTTTCATATGCGAGTAAAAATCCTGTCAAAATCGGTAAAGTCATTTCGGAGATTTGCTGGAACAAACAGACAGCAAAACTTTTATTTTACTTTTTGTCTGTCTTCCTGACAGCCTAAAATAAAATAATAGTTTTTTGTTAAAAGTACCGTATACTTATACTTTCGTGAAAAGCTGTTTTTTTTTTTTAAATTAGGTACAAACAGACACTTTAATATTTAATTTATTGTATAATCCCAAAAACAGAATAATCTGTATCTACATTCGATATTATACAATCATGTTAGGCGCTGCGATATTAACTAATTACAATTTATTTGTTTTTAATTTTCCCAGAACTGTAAAATCCAAGATTTAGACGGCCAGAGTGGGTGTAGGCTTCTAAAGGAACACATGGATGAATGCCGACCGTTTTACTACACGCAGAATGAAGAAGAAGCATTACTGTCTCGAAAACGATTATAACTATTGTCTACGTAAATAAAGATAACTTCTTAGCAACTATTATTTTTAACATAAAGTAGCAATTATAACAATTAACATTTGACTGGCCTGTTGGTCTAGTGGTTAGTGACCCTAACTGCTATGCCGGAGGTCGTGGGTTCGATTCCCACCCAGGACAAATGTTTGTGTGATGAGCACGATCATTTGTTCTGTGTCTGGGTGTAATTTATCTATAATATGTATGTATTTAGAAATATATAAGTATGTTTATCAGTTGTCTAGTACCCATAACACAAGCTCTGCTTAGCTTGGGACTAGATGGCGTTGTGTGGTAGTTGTGGAATATTATTATATTATTATTATTAACAATATAAGGCACCACGTCCAATAAAATATTGTGAAATAAGTGTGAGCTTATTATTCAAATTCACAAACTTCAAAATAACAGAACTTGTGAACACACCAATGTGTATGTAACACAACATAACGCCTGTAATCCCTAGAGGGTTTGGTATATCTATTAGTAAACCCCCTTTACGTCAGTTATGTTTAAGTCCCATGTAAGAGGGGATCGGACTGACTCAAAAAATATGATTCTGTTTAGTCCGTCAGTTAGATTATCGAAAAATATTAGATACGTGTTTTTTGTTTTATCAAATCAATAAAAATTGACGAAGCTATAGCGCGTCAAAGATCATGGAGCGGGGCTTGAAACGTCACTTGAAGGTACAAAATGTACTATCATATGACGTCACACGAGTTTTCGAAGCACTGCATCGTCTTCATTTTTTATTCACGTGAAAAAAGAAAAAATATGTGGTCAATATTTTTTGACGGACTAATTATTTTTTTTTTTGTCCGATCCCCTAGGGCGAACCTGTTGCCGTCCACCTGGCATACTAGACTCTGTGGCTGTTAATGAGAAGTTCCTGATCGAAAACCCAATATCACTTTAGTAGACCTTTCCCAGGTCTTCTGACCAACCCAGCATAACAGCCGCGCTTGAGACCTCTTGACCAACGAAGCAGTCAACCACAACCAATTAATATCAATAAAATAATCATTGAACGCGCAGGTGACGGTGAGGATGCGAAGTATTACGTGCTCACTAACAGTCGAACACCGGAACACCGGAATTTTACTTATAGAAGTAATAGAAAATTAAAAAAAAACCTGAACTATACGGAAAACCAAAAAACAAATACATTTGAAATGAAACAAAACTTGGAATGATGTATGAATTCAAAATAAAATGGCACCCGCCTGCGTGTGCTTGTTTTGCTGTTCAGTTTTTTTGTCGATTCTATTTTACTTTTTATCATATAAGTTAAGTTATTAAGTACATTTATTTTATAGTCACCATTTAAACCCTTTATTTTGATTTCCCACTTGATGGTAGTGAAAGAAAAAGAAACAAACGTCCGAAATATGGGCCCCAATCCCACCAATTTTCTTAACCTGACATCGAACATATTATTATATTGTTGGCTCAAAGTCACGCCATCAGCCAGTAGCCGTGCGGTTTGCATCCGGTCGACGTACGGCAACCGACAGAAGTTCATAAAACGAGGCGAGCGGCGGTGCAGCGGTCACTTTTTGCTTGGACGGCGCTCGGAAAGGACTTGCTACCCGACTATTAGCGTGTGCTTCGCTAATTTTGGTTTATGTTTTTGCTCGTGTACTGATTATTCCATTTGCTAGTGCTATTTCTATTTGATTATTGTTTAAAATGTTTGTCTTGATATTTTTGTAAAAGTGTAATTCAAAAGATATTAAACATTGTTTATTTTGTTCACGTATTTCACTTCTGATTCCTAATATCAGAAGTGGGATAAAGATTCTTTTCGCCCACAAGTTAAAAACTAGTTTTCAGGCTTTTAATTTGAGATAAAAGCGGGTAGTAGTTAGCAATGGATAGATCGAGTTGTTCGCGTTCAAAAACTAGTGCCTTGCGTTCTAAGCGATCTCGTAGCCACCTTATGTGGAGTGGAAGGTCACGTATAGCAAGTTTCGGGATCCGATCGCCGTTCCAAGCGCGAACGAGATCGTCGTAGGAGCCGCGTGAGGACGCGAAGTCCTGTGTAACCGCTCTCGACGGTTGAGGCGACGCTCCGGACAGGATTGGTTTACTTTCGTTCCTGATACAAGTAAGATCGAACCATTTTAATATTTCGTTGGTTTAGTAGTCGTAAGCGCGACTATGAGCATGAAGGTTCTGGGTTCGATTCCCGGGTCGGGCAAAGTGCTATTTTCTGGATTTGTGCCCTGTTGGTGACAATGGGCTCACCCCTGTTACATGGTTAAGCTTATGTCTTAACATAACTGGCGAAATGTGGGTATACTGGGTACCTCTGCCTAACCCTTCGGGGATTGCAGGCGTGATGTTATGTGTGTGTTTATAAGGTCACTGGGGTGATTGGCAATGCCTCGGACGCATTGGTGGTTATTTACATGGTGGTGCTAATACGTCGCTTAACGATTGGTTGACCAATAACAGCACGTGGACTCATTTTAAACACGAATTTCGGTCATTGTGTCCGCGTGAAGTCGATATGGTCACTGTGCTATAATGACGTTATGAATACAAGTACCTGTATGACCTACAGATAGTTTTTTTTTAAGTTGGGTACTTGTGTATGTTAGTTTAAATATTTGTGAAGGTACCCACGACACAGGAGAAATTCCTGGTGAGGGGCAACGTTGTGATTTGTGATATTTGATGCTCAAATAAAAGCCGCAATTATGAACAAAACAAAATACAGTCAAAAGTCTCGTTTTCCGTATATTTGAAACCCAAAAGTGCAGTTGTTGGCACATCAAACTCAAATAATCATGGTCTGCGTAAACGCAAACCCCTACGTTAACTTTTTAATTATTACATTCAATGGTATGACTTAACGGGAAAGAAACCTGTATTTCTTCATCGATACAATGCGGTACGCCTTATGATCAGTTGACTTGTTTTTTCGTGTGAAGACGTAGGCCGTATAAAGGTGCACTGTAAAGTCTGATAAGTTTTGCTTTATTATAGAAGTTGCTTTATAATACACATGATAGGCTAAGAAAGATGACAATGAGTTACGTATCAGTTGATGTTTATAAGGATTTTGATGAAGTAAAGTTGTGGTTGCAAGCCAAGAGATTCTATCGGCTGTATTGTGTTAGACAGTACCAGTAATTATTGTGTAGTCGTAGTCTGATTAAAATTGAAGGTTTTTGAGGAAACTCGAGTAGACAGTGGGTGTGTTTCTTGTATGTGGTGCGTTTAGCTCTGGTTGAGGTCAGGGTCTGGAAAGACCGTAGTGTTAAGTCAAATAGTGATACACACGGGAGATAGACTTGTTTACTAGTCAGTTAGAGATCTGTGGTTTTACTCGATGATTTTTGTGAACCTGGCATTTTTTTGACGCAATAATGTTTTTAAGATTGATTTAAACGACAATGTAAGGGTGGTTGATTGTTGTATTTTCGATAATTTCCAGTTTAGCCGCGTTTGATTTTATCAACGAGAGTAGGACCTAATGGATGTTTGGTCAGGTTCTGTCGTAGATGTTTGGTCAGATTTGTCTCTTTGCATAGTAACCATTACATAAGAACGTGTGGTTTGGTCAAGCGCGTGGCCTCAGCTGCGTGTGTGAAAGTCTGTATGAAAGTCTGTGTGATACGCTAACAATGTGCCTATGTCAACAGCCACTGAGGGGTATGCAAACTTGGAGCCTATGCCTACAGTGTGTGTGGAAGTCTGTGTGATATGCCAACAATGTGCCTATGTCAACAGCCACTGAGGGGTATGCAAACTTGGAGCCTATGCCTACAGTGTGTGTGGAAGTCTGTGATGTCAACAGTCACTGAGGGGTATGCAAACTTGGAGCCTATGCCTACAGTGTTGTGGAAGAAGTATGTGTGATATGCTAACAATGTGCTTATACTCGTACATCCCTATGTGCCTATTGGTATTCTTGTCTGACAAGTTTTGTTTGGTGAATGTTTCTTTGAATTTGATTCTCGACTTGAATGTTCTTTAATGAATGAGATTACTCTTGTTGTACTACTCGGTTAGAGAGCCTTGGTGTTAAAGGTTTTACTCGATGATTTCAGCAGTTTTTGTTGCAATAGAATTTTTAAGGTTGGTGTGAACGACTAGGTATATGACTCAAGGTAGTTGAGTGTTGTATTTTCGATAATTTCCAGTACATTTGATTTAATTAATGAGAGTCGAATTTGGTGCCACCCAATGGAACTAAAGTTTGGTCAGGAGTGATCGAGCGGAACAAAATTCTGATGTAAATTTGTTTGTTTACAGAGTAACCATTACACAAGGATGGACGAAACGCAACGCTGCTTGGCCGTAGCAGTGGTTGCCAGGGCTTTGCCACAATGACGCCGTGAACGTGCACGTCACTGCAGGGTGCCAGCGCGCCTTCTGGCGTTGCTGAGCGCGTCGCTGCAAGGCGACTGCGCGCCCTTCTGGCGTTGGTGAGCGCGTCGCTGCAAGGCGACTGCGCGCCCTTCTGGCGTTGCTGAGCGCGTCGCTGCAAGGCGACTGCGCGCCTTCTGACGTTGCCGAGCGCCTCGCTGCAGGCCGAGCGCCTCGCTGCAGGCCGAGCGCCTCGCTGAAGGCCAGCGCCTCGCTGCAGGCCGAGCGCGTCGCTGCAGGCCGACTGCGCGCCCTACTGGCGTGTACAGCGCGTAGCTCCAGGCTGCCAGCGCGCTACTGTCGTGTTAAGCGCGTAGCTCCAGGCTGCCAGCGCGCTACTGACGTGTTAAGCGCGTCACTCCACAGTGCCAGCGCGCCCTACAGGCGCAGTTGTGTGCGGCACTCCACGGTGCTAGCGCGCCCTACAGGCTAGAGATGGGCTTAAGCGTTAAAAAATAATAACACTGCTAAATGCTAATGCTAAAAATAATTAACACTTAAAATTAGCAGTTATTTTTAGCAACTGTTAAATTTAGTCACAGACAGATTTTTAACATAATTAATTCTCATTTCCTTCATATTTTTCACAGGCTTAGGACTGTTAACTTTTTCTGTTGGCGTATTTGTAATGAGAATCAATTTATTTACAACGATTTCTTTTTTTCATGTCTGTTATTTTTGTACTTGTAATTTTCTTCTAATCTTTTTATCTTATCCCGCGTAAACCTTCGTAACGAAGATCAGTCTTTATTTAACTCTCTTTAAATGTAATATTTCCGAATTCAGCAGTTAGCACTTAGCGGTGAGTTAAATCAACCCGCTCGCTAGTTGCTAAATAACTCGTGTTGAAACCAATTCAATAGAAACGGAACTTGTCACTGTCAGTTGTGACTGCTAGATTTAACAGCTATATCAGAACTTATTTAACAGGTGTTGACACTAAAAAAAAAAAAAAAATTAGCAGTGTTAATTTAGCAGCTTATTAATTTAAGACCCATCCCTACTACAGGCGCAGTTGTGTGCGGCACTCCACAGTGCCAGCGCGCCCCACAGGCGCAGTTGTGTGCGGCACTCCACGGTGCCAGCGCGCCCTACAGGCGCAGTTGTGCGTGGCACTCCACGGTGCCAGCGCGCCCCCCAGGCGCAGTTGTGTGCGGCACTCCACAGTGCCAGCGCGCCCCACAGGCGCAGTTGTGTGCGGCACTCCACGGTGCCAGCGCGCCCTATAGGCGCAGTTGTGCGTGGCACTCCACTGTGCCAGCACGCCCCACTGGCGTTGTGAGACACGCTATCAAGGAGACAGCGAAGACTCAGCCGCCTTGTTGGAAGCTGACGAGGACGTCAGAGCGTCAGGAGAGGCCGTGTTGGCTCAAAGTCACGCCATCAGCCAGTAGCCGTGCGGTTTGCATCCGGTCGACGTACGGCAACCGACAGAAGTTCATAAAACGAGGCGAGCGGCGGTGCAGCGGTCACTTTTTGCTTGGACGGCGCTCGGAAAGGACTTGCTACCCGACTATTAGCGTGTGCTTCGCTAATTTTGGTTTATGTTTTTGCTCGTGTACTGATTATTCCATTTGCTAGTGCTATTTCTATTTGATTATTGTTTAAAATGTTTGTCTTGATATTTTTGTAAAAGTGTAATTCAAAAGATATTAAACATTGTTTATTTTGTTCACGTATTTCACTTCTGATTCCTAATAATATTATTACAACTGTCCGTTCCTTACATTGAACATTAATACTATAAAAAATATTGGTAGCAGCATCGCTTATATGCATTTAACTACCAGTAGGATGAAGCGTAACAAGCATTATAGTCCAAGATCCCAGGGCCGCCACGTATTTTCTGACGAAGGAAATGTGGACGATTGGGGAGAACTACCGTATCATACGTAAAAATCAGCTTTCAGAAAATACGTGAGGTTAGTAATGTTTTTATGTACCTTGATAGCCTGATACCTGAAAATTGGCCGTCTAAGGAAGCTAGCTGGTAGTCGTGCGTTCTTAGTACATACTAACACTACCCAATCGTCCACATTTCCTTCGTCAGAAAATACGTGACGTCTGGCGGCCCTGGGATCTTACTCTATTATACTTGAAGTAGAGACAGTGAGAGAATTATCAAAACTTCGATCTTCTAAAAAAAAAGTCTGACTAACTGACAGCTAGACTAATCGACGCCTAGTCCTGACCCTTTTTTTCCATATTCCTTCTTAGCCCTTAATGTCGAGGCCGCGGTATCTTTGTGACCAGCCCGAAGCCCCAACGGGCTAGTCCTTACCCTTGGCCCGAATTTCGTACAGAGGTTCCCTCTAAAATGAAGACAAGGAATGAGGTAGGATTTTTCAAAATTCAAAACCTAAAGGAGTTAAATACGGATAATGATTGTTCAATGAAAGTTAATACCTATGGAAAATCGTCATTATCACGCGAGCGATGCCCTGGGGAAAAGCTAGTTTTTACTTTTTTTTATTTTTAATAGTTGCGAGGTTTGCTAGACCTCACATAATTATCTTCATTTTTCTCATTTAAGACAGGCAGGTTTACTTTCCCATAAGATTTTATGAGCAGTGGTGATAAATAACACTATGTAAAGAGCCTGTCAGGATTCGAATTCGAACCTAGCTTCCTTGTCAAATGTAGCTTGTAAGTCGACGCTCGTACCACTACACCTCTGCTCTGTATAAAACTGACTTTATTGACGTAAAAGAGGTACAATACTAGTGAATTACTCGGATCAATCATCAGGTTAAGCCGCCCCAGTCAAGGTTAGCATGTGGATGGGTGATCACCCATTACATATTATTATCGACTTTCCTTCGTATCTCAGAAAGCACGTTAGCCTTTGGTCACGGCTGCCATAATTATATAGATCTTTGACAGTCACAGGTAGTCAGTAACCTAAAATTCTGACATCCAGTCTTACCAAAGAGTATCGTATTACCAAGTATTAACTGGGTTGTGAAGGTCTGGTCTGAAAGCAGTGGTGGCCCAGTGGTGGCGGCCCCGACTTACAAACAGTTGGTCGTGGGTTTGAACCCAGGCAGGCGCATTACTTTGTGTAATTTATTTCATCACCACTGCTCTCAAAACGGTGAAGGAAAACATCGTGAGGAAACCGGCATGTCTTAGAACCAAAAATTCGCAGATATGCGACATCTACCAATCCGCACTGGGCCCGCGTGGTGGATTATAGCCCATCCCTCTCCTAGAGAGGAGGCCTGAGTCCCTGCAGTGGGAACAATTATAGGCTGATGATGATGATGATGATGAAGGTCTGATAGGCAGTCGCTCCATGTAAAATACTGATATTCAGCTGCATCCGGTTAGACTGGAAGCCGACCACAACCTAGTTGGGAAAAGGCTTACAGATGATGAAGGGGTATCATATTACACAGTAACAATTGTGTTGTGGAGGTGAGTCCATGAAAAATACGGGTATTCAGCTGCCTCCGGTTAAATTGGAAACTAACCCAAACATGGTTGGGAAAGGCCTGGCAGATGATGATGCTGATGTTCGTGCTATACCTTTTTTTTTTTTTGTGGTGGGTGGAAAATCATCAAATGACTCCCCTCGCTCTTGGGCAGAGCGAAGGGGAGTGTCAGACTTCTACTGACTAAAAACCGAACCCATGTTCCTTCTTTGCCCTTGTGCCGAGGCCACGTCATCTAGTACTAAAATCCGCGGCCCCGACGGGTTCGTGCTATACCTGACTTATAATAACAAAATTCTTCCAATCATTGTATGGTTGAGTGCAACAGCATTTTCTCAAATTATGATCAGAAGAATTTTGTTTACGATGCCTTTGGAATTGTAGTTTTGTTGACAATCATCTCAGAGTATAAAACTGTTTCTTTTCTCACATGTCTGCACTTCATCACCATACAGCATCATGATAAGATCCCGTAGCATCTGTTTAATATTATCTGCTGTATTTCAGGTACGTTACAAAGAAAAAAAAACAATTTATTTTTTATATTATATAATTCTACTGTACGTGTGTATGTCACTGAACTCCTTCTAAACGGCTGGACAGATTTTGAAGAAACTTTTTGGGGATAATTCAATGGGTTCTTGAATGGTTTGAAAACACAATTGGACCTGGTAGGTGGCGCTGCTGTCCGGGCAGGACTACGTCTGCCAGGTCCGCTAATAGTTATTATAATTTTCTTTTTTATTGCCGCCATATTCAATTTTATTAATATGCAGTTTTTATTATAGTTTGATATTGCTCAGCCACGATTTATAACATTGTTTAATGAAGTAATCTTTTTAGGTGATATTCAGCCAAGATTTTGATCAGAAAAAGATGCCACGAGAAGACAAGGACTTGGGTATATACCATCCGTATCAAAACATGATACCGTCTCGCTGTTGGCACCCACCCCGTGATGTAGGTGTTTTTTTTTATCTATATGTCAGATGTATGATTAGTGGAAATTAACTTTAGCTTGCTGGATCACTATCTAAGATCTTTCACAAACATTTGACAACTTGAAGCCTACCCGTTTTTTGAACGATGGGAAATTATCAAATGACCCCTCCCGCTCTGGGTGAAGCAGAATGGAGTGTCAGACTCTTACTGACTAAAAACCCATCGTGTTATTTTTATGTCCCTTGCGTTCCAGGGCCATGGTAACTATTTCCAACAAATTCCGCAACCCTGGCAGGCCCTAGTCGGCCCCGTCTAATATATTATACTGACCATTTATTTATATATTTATTTAAACTTCATGTACAATAGTGGTACATAGGCGGACTTAATGCCACAAGGCATTCTCTACCAGTCAACCTTAGGGTCAAATAAGACAGCACTGTGGTAGAGTACAAAAAAAAAATAAAAAAAATAAGGAGAAATCTTTTCACCATTCTTTGAGGTGCGCGTGGAACACAGCGCACCGCCAACCTATGAAGCCTACCCTAAGATCGGTAATTCATTTACGGACACTTGGAGGCGTCGCGTGTGGCGTGACGTTTTTTTCCTTTTTACGGAAGAAGTGACCCCTGCACCTGCACCTGCACTCGCGCAATTCCAAACATAGCAAAGTACGATGTTGTTTACGAATACGTCGGGCGTGAAGCGTTGCGTGTGACGGCGGCGGCGGCGGCGCTCCGTTGCAGGTATCGCTACGTTGGACCCGGTGCTACTCCGTGGACGGAGTTTTAAAGGAACCGGCTGGTCGCAACGCTGCGTATCGAATAAACGCCGCGTGCGCTGCTGTCGATTCGACACACATGACAGTGGCAGCAACTCACATAATTTAGGATATAGATTAAAATAAAAGATCAGAACTTAAAAAAAATATATCTGCAAAGACTGTACATGCACATGAAAGAGGAATACCTGTACAGGTAGCCGCATCTTACAAGGTCGAAAATAATTGATAAATTGCTATGAAAATAAAACATTTACACAGAATTAATTTCTTACAGATAGACTTATACAAATGTTGCCCAAGGCCACATCTATACAGCGATGAAGTTTTAGAAAAATGTGGGGTTCAGCCATTGAAGAACAATGGCTCCAACGATCCAGCTAATGTCAAACCCATACGCATTTACAAAGTAAGTATTACTATCCATTTGTGTGAGGACTTTGTTTTCTTCCTACGTTGAAGACTTTAATTCCGACTAGTACAATGTTACTCCGATGGATCAGCCGTTTACCTCACTTAAGTCCCAGAAAGAGCAGTGCCGTACGATGGGCAGGAGAAAAGATTAGAATCTTGTGACGGAGCTCCACACTTAGACTGTGCTTGGCATGGGCAGATGATACCCTGTCTGGCCAGATTGGGTCTGAGTGGCCAACTTGATTCTGCTTGGAGACCCAAGTCGTCCGAGTCGACTCAAAAACTGTCTAGACTAACTGACCCAAGTAGAAACACACATTTTTGCGGTTCATGGACACAGAAAAACAGGCCGATATTTTGATATCATCCCAAAAACACAATTCCCAGATCTTTCACCATCAAGTTTCAATAATTTTTACCTTTTTGTCCATAGGCCCCCTGCCAGGATGGTCTGTGTCTGATGCAAAACGCCAATTTACTAAACGCAAATGGAAGTATTGACTACGAAAAATTGGGGATTTACTTAGACAAGTGGGCAGCCGAAAATCCAGACTTTACAGAAGCTATATTGGCAGCAAAACCGATATGTGGAAAGGAAAGAGATGCGACTTGGAGTCGGGGCCAACCGCCGCTTCTTTGTGATCCGGACAGAGTGTTCATTTGTCTGAGGACTCACATGTTATGGGTAAGACATTTATTTTTGGAGTGTGGGAAATCATCACTCCTTCGCTCTAGGCGAAACGGAAGGGAGTGTCAGATTTCTACTGACTAAAAACCACCCATGTTACTTCTCTGCCCTTCTCTTGCGGGTCCCTGAATCAACATTTGAATAGTGTTGTACTGTTGTCCCACTGAATCACACTGAAAATTCTTTTGTAGTTCTATATAAGGCGCTCACTCTTTCCTATGTAAAGTAACACTTTGTAAGTACCGCGGAGGTACATCTAACAATAATATTTAATTCAATTCCAAATAAAA
The DNA here is from genome assembly GCA_949316265.1 of Diarsia mendica. Lineage (NCBI taxonomy): Eukaryota > Metazoa > Arthropoda > Insecta > Lepidoptera > Noctuidae > Diarsia > Diarsia mendica. The sequence continues at coordinate 18,842,947 of OX438900.1, read as the reverse complement.
CCCAATTTAAAGATTTACTGTAAATTTAACTACCTAATTCTTTTCATTTCAGAACTGCAAACTTAAGGAATTTGAAGAGTGCCAACGTCTTGGAGAACACATGCAAGAGTGCAAACCTTATTATGAAGAACCTAAGAAACAGGACGAGAAAAGTCGGAAAAAGCATTAAATAGTGAATTGATATAAAAATATTAAGTAACAAAATTATTACACAGAGAATCAGGTTTTACTTATTCAATAACCCCTCCCGCTCTTGGGCAGAGCGAAAGGGAGTGTCAGACTTCTACTGACTAAAAACCACCCACGTTCCTTCTTAGCCCTTTATGTCGAGGCCGCGGTATCTTTGTAACCACCGCAGCCCCGACGGGCTGCATTTAAGCCTAAGATACATAGTATACATTTAAAGAAACTACGAAATGTGCAATTCTTTAAAAAGTGCCTATTAAGCATAGGTAAATAAAGTCAAACCTAAAAAATGGGTTACTACTTACATTATCCTGATCATTTTGGTCTATGTCAGAATTAAGAAAAGATGAATAATTAGGTTTTAATTCCACCTAGCAAGTTTTCATCAAAAAGAGAAAATTAATATGTAACTATTTTTTTTAAGATTCTCACTGGTACCTATTCCTTCCTGTTGTCCTGTTGTTGTCTGTTGTCAGCACTTGTTGCGAGAACAGCGATCATTTGAAATTCAAAATTTAAATTATCATCCTGATTCATCATCATCTTTCTTCCCTTATCTCCATAACAGGGACCGTCATATTCTTCCTGACTCATTATAGTCATTATTTTCTATGGTCATAAGATGCAACTCGGTCAAATAATTTCTTAGAGAAAAATCGGCGACATGACTTTTCCTCTGCAACGTACAGTCAACGAAACACAAGTAACCTCGGTGTTGTGACCTGGCGTATTACCGAGTCGTAATAGAATAAGAGTCAAGCTTATACTGGTTTTATAACCGCGTGCAACCTACTAGAAGAAATTATAGAACTAGCAAAATATTATGATTTCTGATGTAAGGCAAAACTACTTCTATACTTAATTGTTTTAAAAACAAACTTCTTAAGTTACTTAAACAGTACGTAAATGCTATGATCAGGTGGTCAGTGTATCAGTCGTTTGCTTACTTCCAACCAAATTACCACGGGAGTAAAAATACTATAAATACAATCTAGCTTAAAAATAGTAATTATAATATCGGTGGAAAAAATGAAAGCAGTGATATTAATAGTGTTTGGTATCTATGTAAGTAGTGTTCTTATAAATTTATTTTACCTCCATGCTCATAGCAATGATTGTTATTAGGCCACTATTACCGACAATCATCATTTGCCTAGTCTTTTCTCAACTTCATTGGAGTCGCCTTTCAGTCTTACCTGATGTAGGTGAACATTAGTATTTTACATAGAGCGACCACCACAACACAAATTAGTACTGGGTAATACCCCTTAGGGCTCCCAGTCTCCCACACATAAACACGATACGACGTCGCGTCGTGAAAATCTACGATGAGCATCGTAAAAAAACACGACATCGTAACGTAATGTGCCACGCACGATGCACGGCACGATGCCATCGATATAGTGGGGTGGTGTTTTAGTTCATTCCGAAATATGGACCGTTTTAGACACATTCTGAAATAGTACATTGTTACATTAGGGGTGAAAGTAACTTATTTAGTCCCCGAGACGGGGTTTGGCGCATGAGCGCAGCGAGGGCGCTAAATAGTTCGAGGGACTAAATAAGTCTTTAACCCGAGGTAAACACTGTGCTTTTCATTACGAATACAAGGAAAGTTGATGGGAATAGGCTTGCGCCCAATTACCTAAATCGAAAGGAAGAAAAAGTAAGAAACATAAGAGAAACACTTAAAATCGATTAAATGTAATCGGTGATTGGCAATAGGCTTGCTCCTAATTACATCGGTTGATGGCAATAGGATTGCTCCTAATTAGATTGGTTAGTGGCAATAGTCTTGCTCCTAATTACATCGGTTGGGGGCAATAGGCTTGCCCCCAATTACATCAGTTGATGGCAATAGGCTTGCTGCTTACTACATTGGTTGATGGCAATAGGCTTGCTCCCAATTACCTACCTAAATCGGTGAATGACAATAGGCTTTCTCCTAATTAGATTGGTTGATGCCAATAGGCTTGCACCTAATCACATCAGTTGGTGGCAATAGGCTTGCTTCTAATTACATCAGTTGATGGCAATAGGCTTGCTCCTAATTACATTGGTTGATGGCAATAGGCTTACCCCCAATTACATCAGTGTATGGCAATAGGCTTGCTCCCAATTACCTACCTAAACCGGTGAATGGCAATAGGCTTGCTCCTAATTAGATTGGTTGATGCCAATAGGCTTGCTCCTAATTACATCAGTTGATGGTAATAGGCTTGCTCCTCATTAAATTGGTTGATGGCAATAGGCTTGCTCCCAATTACCTACCTAAACGGTGAATGGCAATAGGCTTGCTCCTAATTAGATTGGTTGATGCCAATAGGCTTGCACCTAATCACATCAGTTGATGGCAATAGGCTTGCTCCCAATTACCTACCTAAATCGGTGAATGGCAATAGGCTTGCTCCTAATTAGATTGGTTGATGCCAATAGGCTTGCACCTAATCACATCAGTTGGTGGCAATTGGCTTGCTCCTAATTACATCAGTTGTTGGCAATAGGCTTGCTCTCAATATTACATTGGTTGATGGCAATAGGCTTACCCCCAATTACATCAGTTGGTGGTAATAGGCTTGCTCCTAATTAAATTGGTTGATGGCAATGGGCTTGCTCCTAATTACATTTGTTGATGGCAATAGGCTTGCACCTAATCACATCAGTTGGTGGCAATAGGCTTGCTCCCAATTACATCAAATAATTTGACAGCTGTCAGTAGAAAGCGATTCTCCCTAGGGCTGAAAAGTAGTACTTTCAACCCGCTCCGCAGGCATGTTCTGACCTACTTTCGGAGTATGAGTAATGAAAAGAATATTTAAATGTTTTCAAAATTAGAACCCAAATAAATGTTAATTTATTCATTAAAGCAACAATACAACTTCGCGCAGGATTGCATCGTGAGTTTCTAACGTCACGACGTCGTATCGTGAAACGACGCCGCATCGTTGTACGACGCGACGTCGTATCGTGTTTATGTGTGGGAGCCCTTAGTAAGACTGGTTGTCAGACTTTCGTGTCACTGACTACTTGTAACGACTGAATGTAATCACAGCCGGGACCAACAGCTGAAAGTGCTTTCCGAGGAACGGCGAAAACTCAGCATGTAATAGGTGTTCCACTCTAGGCAAGCGTGGCATAACCTAAAGATTGATTTAGAATTTTAGCCACGTGTTCTTCCAAGCACAAGTTAAGCATCTTATGGGTAAACAAGAAAATAATTCTTGTCTGATATTCTTCGTAGTCGCATGCCACTAATACCTGATGCTCCTTCATGGCGTTCTCATTGATACAGAAGTCAGCTGCTAATTGCCGAGGCAAGGTGGCATGCGACTACGAAGAATATCAGACAAGAATTATTTTCTTGTTTTCTACTTTTAAGACCGCGATTTTGTTAGGTTTTAGATTTTTGAACTAATTTTTTTTTATTTGAATTTTATTTTGGTGTGTACTTAAACTATAATATACTTAATACATATTTGTAATGTGCTCGCCAAGACCTTTCATTTGATACCAAACTTGCTATGATTATCTCAATTTAATATTTTTTGAGGTAAGTTTTGACATTTAAATTCCGTCATAGAAAGAATTTATAAAATTTATAGAGCCTATGTCACCTGGGCTATTCTTACGAATCTATTGACACCTAATTTATTAAAATTCGTTCAGTAGTTTAGGCGCTACGGTGGAACATTACATAGGTACATACATAAATACATAGACTGCCAAAATCATTACCCTTCCTTTTGGCTTCGCCGTATAGTCGGGTAAAAAGACGAGCTTTCACACGAAGTTTCGTTCTCATTCAAACTCTATCTTTTGATACTTCTCACTTTTGATTTTTAACAATCTCTTGGTTACCACTTTCTAAACTCAGCGGTTTTGATTGTGTGTCAAGGAATTTTAAGATATTTAATAGGTTGTGATACAAGTGCAAAAAAAAATTGTTAATTCTAGTCATAACATAACTATAATGTACTTACAGGGAAAATATTCCTTACTTCTGTGAGATAAAAGTACTATTAAAATGGCTATATCAACTGCTCAACAACTACTGCCAACTTTTTTGTTTCTTTCCATCTAAATAGTGATAATAAATCATTGTTTTTTTCCAATAACAGTTGTTACGAGAATGTCAACAAGATCCAATCTCAATACACAAATGCACACCAGACCCGGTAGTAATGGTAAGTTAAAAAATGTTCAAATACTTTTGCTTCAATTTAAATTCATCATAGAATAATTTTATTCTTCTTTACAAACCTCATCGTTCTGTAATAAACCGCCATCTAGCTTTAGTACTTGGAACTTTGACAACAATAAGGAACTCGAGGCTGGTTGCTCGGCATGTTCGTTAGGGAGCTGATTCTATACTTGACCATTGATCTAAAGTAGAATTCGCTTATTTTAGTTTTCTAAAAACACACTAAGAGAGATTTCTTTAGAAATCAGCATCACATTTGCACCATTTTCTGTTACATTCTTCTTTTCTATATTAAAATTGAGCGTGTAAATAGATAAAATTGTTAAGGCGGGGTTGCAGTAATTTTAAGATTTTTGAACCTATAAAAATCGAACTAAATACGAGTTTTTTAATAAATAAAAATGGGTGCTAATTAAACCGGCTTCTTTTTAATAGCATTATTTGCATCTAAAAATCTAACTTGCCTTCTAAATTACTAAGTCAGCCACAATTAACGAGCATCTAAATAATACTATCTTAGCCACAAGTTATCTTTTTTAAAGCCACTCTAAATACAACTCAGCATCGTGATTATTTTTTAGCATCTAAATTTGTAACATGGATTCAAACAGTAAACTTCTAAAATATTAAAATATGGCATCAAAAAAATATTCAATTAGCTTCTAATTTATTAACTCAGTACTTTTAAATTATAACTCATGCCACATTAACTGAGCATCAAAATTTAATTAAAATTGTCATCAAATATTATATTATAGCCACTAATAGTATGTATAAACTCCTGTCGTGTCATCGAAAGGCTTAAATATTGAAGTTCAGAGTATCGAATGTCCTAAAGATCGATTTTGTTTACATGTAGTGCTACAAAAGTTATCGACAGAATCGCTTCAGAACTTCATTTTTATCGGAAAACTAGACAATAAATTGTGAAAACATTTCTGCAAGCAACTCGGAAGTAGCGCTCGCCGGCCGCTGCCGCGGCACCGCTCGCTTCGCTCGCTCGGCTCGCGCGCGTTTGGTCACAGTTTTAACCTAACCTAACCTATTTCCCTCAGTTTACAATAACGAATCATACAATCTGCCTGTGACTAGTCAATTAGACAATGGTTAAAACATTTCTTTGACTAATAGGTATTCTTAACGTAAATATAATAATCTAAAGTGTATCAAAAGTTGACATTTCATATATAATATACGTTGGCGCTCTCTGATTGGTGCAAATGGCCGGTCGCTGTCGTCTCGCGCGCTCGCGCCAAATCTTTCTGTTGCTATTTTCACGATAAAAGAATGTGATGTATTATTTTACATGCGAAGTTATAATAAATGATGTTGACTACGGTCGCTTCATTTATATTTTTTTGAGGGCCTTGTGTTGAAGCTGTAAAATGTAAAATGGTGGTGAGATATAAATTCCGTGGCTGAGTTAGTAAATTAGGTGCCTATGTATAAATAACAAGGACAAGTTAATATAAATGTTGATCGTCACTTGATGCTTTCTATAGAATATTTAGTGGGCGTTGTAAAGAAGACGAATAAGTATATTAGAGGCTATATAATTTTCCCGTGGCTTAGTTATAAAATTAGAAGTTTGATCCTGTGGCCAATTAAAAAAACTGCGGCTCGATTAATTATTTCTCAATAAAAATCATTACATAAAAATTGAACATACTCTCTAGTAAATCGTAAAGATAGAAACGCGATTAAGAATGATCGGCTCGATACTTTTTTTTATCAAACATGACTCTAAATCACAATTTCAAACGTGTACTGCTAAGACATTTCATCATGAATTTATATGAAAGTTATATCAGTAGATAGAACTTTTTATTCTGAAGTAAAAGGTGAAAACAGATTGTATAATTTCTTTATAGTTTTTCTCCAAGAAGCAAAAAACAGTCAAAATTTAGGCATTATATCGCTCGCGCGGCAGGGCGGGGGGCGAGGTCGTGCGTACATAAAAGCAAAGTACTGCAACCTCGCCTTAAATAAATAAAGTATAGGTACAATAAATTGATTGCTGGAGAAAATGATGTGATAGCTAAAAATGCGATTGTAGGTTAAGGGCCGTTAAGTTTATCACTTACGTGTATCATTACTATCATCATCATCAGCAGCCAGAAGACGTCCACTGTTGAACAAAGGCCCTCCCCATCATGGGACGCCTTAATGAACGGCAACCTGCCACCCAACCTGCCAACGATGTTTTCGGTCCACCTGTTTGTTGGTCCTTATATACTTACTTGTCTGTAAAACTTTAATTATTGTTTTTTTTAGTACCGCGTATGTTGTGTGTTCCCACCGTTCTTTACTCGAGAGGTTGCTAAGGAATGCGGTGGAGCTATAGCTATACAGTTCTATGACCAAAAGAATAATGTATCTGGCTTTAAGAGGACAGCTTTTAATGTAAGTATTAATAATACAAATGCGAAGGTAACTCTTGACGTCTGTCTGTCTGTCATCTTTTCATCTAGCTAGGTATTCAAATGAGCTCTCAGGTAGCTCATGTCTTGCCGTGGCTACAGGCTGTTTGAAAGAGATACCGCGGCCCCGGAATCCTAAGGGCTAATTAGGAACATGGGTGGGTTTAAGCGAGTAGAAGTCTGACACTCGCTACGCCCAGAGCGGGAGGGGTCATATGATGATTACCACACATGTCTTATGATATGATAATTTTGTGGCAGTTAAACATTCCATTCACATTCAGTTTTTCTGGTACTTCGTCGAGCTTCATTGTCTCGGTGCTTTTCTGGTGGTCGCCTCTGTTGATTCTGGCTTTCAAGAGTTGCAGTGGTTTGGGAATATGTGGCGGGCATGTCCCAATAAAAAAAAACTGGTATGATACTTAATTCTATTTTATTAACAAAACATATATTTCAGTGTGGGCACTGGGCTTGTATCCTCGACAAGTACGGTCTCCTCAATGAAGAGGATCGTTCTAAGCTTGATATAGACAAGTACTTCGGTCATCTTGACGTATGGGTGTCACTGAACCCAATATTTGCTGACGTCATGCTCGAAGCCAAAGTTGTATGTAAGGAAGAATACAAACCTGGCCTTCCACTGGGTATTTGCGCATTATTCAATTTTCAAGAATGCATCAGAAATTATATTAACGTGGTAAGTTTGACTAAACTGTTGCAACTAAAGTTGCAACTATCGTCAATTTTTGAACACTAAAATAATCTATTATATAAAGAGAGAAGTCCTGACTGACGGACTGACTGACTGACTGACTCATCAACGCCCAGCCCAAACCCTTGGACCTAGAAAGCTGAAATTTTGCACAGAGGTTCCCTTTATAACGTAGACAAGGAATAAAGAAGGATTTTTTCGAAATTCAACCCCTAAGGGATTTAAATAGGGGATGAAAGTTTGTTTGGAAAATCGACATTTTCACGCGGGCGAAGCCGCTGGCAAAAGCTAGTAATAAATAATAAAAGTTTATTTAAGAACAATAACATGAGACACAAAATATGGGGTTGCGGTTTGTAGCATCTCTCCAGATGTGAAGCGAAGATGTAGTCTAGAAAGAAACCAATTAACTTGAACCCTGAAGAGATCCGGATTACAATAATATTGCTTTCCATCAGGTGTGATTGAGGTCAAGAACAGGCCTTCTTAGTAATTAAAAAAAAACAAGGATAATAGAATCAGGCAGTGAATTCTAGACTATTCCACAAATTATTAATTTCAATTTTGTTGTCATGGGGCGATTAGAATTATACAGCAAGAGCATGTACCTATTATAGCAACCAAGAGTCTCTTACTCTCAAATATCACTTGTTTCTGTCTCTTGCCTGTGTCTCAAATATTTCTTCGATGGAAACTGATTTATTGTTTAACCGCAAAAATATCATTTTTTTAGTTAGTGGTTCGAAATTAGCTACCTTCACAGTACTCAAATCAAATCAAAACAAATCGCAACGCTAATATCGGGTTTGTAACCATTTTCATTTGTTACAGGAATGTCCAATGTACATACCGACACCAGAGTGTACCGAGAAGAAGGAATTTTTAAAAGACTGTAAACAATTTTTCCGTTCTAAAAAATAAATCTTAATTAATTAAATAATTGTGCGTGATTAGATGTATGTACTAGCAGAATTGCTTTTGGGGAACATATAAGGTAAATTAATATATAAAACGGACACTTACTCAAAACATCGCATTTATTCTAATATTGAAACTAATAAGACAGTGAAAAGACAATATTCCACGTCAAACTTACTTACACTACTTAATCATTATCTATTACAGTACAATTTATGCATACATTCAACAATAATTCATCATTTCATTAGCATTCTTTTATACATACATGATATGAGACAGAGTAAAAGTACGTTCACTTGTACAATCCGTATTGTACTGTTCAACGCCTACTCCGTACTGATACACTTATTAATACTGTCACGTAAATGCTCATAGAACAACTTTCATTATCACACTCACCAGTATTCCCTTATCACTTTCCTTTTAGGAATGTTATTTAAACTAAGCTAACAGTCTTTTTAACGCCTTCAAGGGAGAAGCCGAGGGTTGTACCGCCCGAAGTACAATATCATTCCTGATGGGTTGTGCCTCACAAAGTAGAGGAAAGGTCGGTCGAACTTTAGTCGCGCCGGCAGCGCACTCCTGGACGGCAGGCGCGCTTGTCTAGGCCGGAGGTGCAGTGGCAGATGCATCGCGTCTCCAACGTCATGTGGATCATGGAACGCCCTCTGGTAATCTCTCGGCTCATCCCAATCGTTCAACCATCTTGTGCGACGTCTTTGTGAAACACTCAAAGTCTCAGGATACTCTTCAGAGTGGTGCTGTTCTCCAATTCCGTCTTCACCGCAAGTCGCGAATGTGTTCAGCTGAACCATGTCTGATAGGTAAAGATCCTTCGAGGGTCCATTTAAGCCACCAAGATCAGCATGGTCTCCATCGAATAAGTCTTTTAGTCCCATTTTCTTCAAACTCAACGAGACGTTGAATGTAGATTTTTGAGCGAACCTCGGGATTTGAAGTTCCAAGCCAGTGCGAGGAAGTAAAGTGCGTAAGACACGGTTCCAAGTAGGCGTCGTTGGCAAAGCATCTAGTAATCTTTCTTCAAGTCTTTCTAAATCATCAGCATGTACCACATTTCCTTGCTGGCCAGGCATCAGGAACAGAGTGCTGACTATAGTGTTAGTGTTTCCTAAGGCAGCTGCGGTGGCGTCCAGGACTGGATCGTAACCAGCCAGGAAGCCGCTCTTGTACACCACGGCTGGAACTGGTACGAGACGTCGCTGACGGACGTTCGGAGACACCACGAAGTACATCTCGCCATCTCTGCCTTCTACCGATGTTCCTGAGCAGTCAGTCTGAAAAATAAAATACACAAATCTAAGAATAGTTACAGAGCGTATGTGAAATTTATAGGGACCAATTAGTGGACTCAAACAAATAAACTCTTTTGCAAAAAAAACGGGCACTTCATATTTTTTTCTCTACTTCAATGAAGAAGGACAAGTAAGAGGTTTTATTAATTTGACGATGTATTGGCATGTTATTTGAAGAATCCTGGCATGATTCTGTACGTTCCAATTTTAAATTTTGAAATTAACAAAAAGAAAGTAATGATTATTGTAAAATTGCTTTACTAATGGCGCGAATTGCTGAAACGATTTTATTACTGATTACTAAAATTTTAAAACTTTAAGGATATTTTCTGCAAATTAAACAATTTTATCTTTCTTTTTACATTAAATACCACTTTTTGACATGAGTGATAAAGCGATAAGGGCCGGTAAAATTATAGCCCTACTTGAAGAAGGTTGTTCGCAAACTTACGTGTCTCAGCGGCTAAATGTGAGTCGTTCAACTGTCCAGAGGACTTGGCAACGGTATCAAGAGACCGGTTCGGTCAAAAGAAGAAACGATTCGGGAAGAAAACGACGCACAGAACCAAGAGATGGCCGCTTTTTGGTGAGTCAGGCCTTGCGGAATCGTAAGGCGTCAAGTGTGGACCTGAAGAAGAGCCTTGAAGAAGTAAGAGGAGTAGAAGTTAGCTTGTGGACCGTCAGGAGGAGGCTTTTGGCTGCCAATATCAGGAGTTACCGCCCGGCTTGGGGACCTAAATTACTCCGTGCGCACCGTGTTGCTCGACTTCAGTTTGCTCGAAACTGTGCTTCATGGACTCTGGAGGACTGGAATAAAGTATTGTTTTCTGATGAAGCTAGAATCTCTTTGTGTGGAGAGGACCGACGCCGGCGTGTGCTACGAAGGCCACGGGAACGCTATGCGGAAGTGTGTTTCGAAGAAATCACTCCTTATGGCGGAGGCTCCGTTATGTTTTGGGCAGCAATTAATTCGACGGGGTTACGGAGTTAGTTCTCATAGAAAATGGAACATTAAATGCACACCGGTACATAATGGAAGTCCTAATTCCATATGCACAACCCGCATTGACTGCACTTGGGGAAGATTCCATTTTTATGGACGACAATGCTCGCCCGCACCGTTCTGGCGACGTGGAAGCGTACATGCAAGAAGTTGGGATCCGTCGTTTAGATTGGCCAGCTCGAAGTCCTGACCTCAATCCAATTGAGCATGTCTGGGATGTTCTAAAGAGACGGGTAAGATCAGTGCAACATGCTCCACAAAACATCAGGGAGCTAAAAAGAGTTATTGCAGAAGAGTGGGAATGTATTCCTCAAAACGTCATTAAAAACATCGTGGAAAGCATGCCCAGAAGGATTCAAGCTGTGATTTTGGCAAGAGGAGGTCACACTCGTTATTAGGTTATTACATTTGTAACTTTATTTAATTAAACAAAGTAAAAAAATCTTCTTGTCTTTATTGCCGACCACTTCTTATAATTGTTTGGCCGTGTACATCGGTTTTAAAGAATTCATAGTTTTTTTTTTTTAATTGCCACAGTTCACTTCACGCGTATTAATTTACACGATTATAAGTATACAGACTACGTCAAACAATTAAATTTCATTGAATTAACTCAAATCGACCTTAGAACGTAAATTTCCTAAGGTGCCCGTTTTTTTTGCAAAGGAGTGTATTTATATTATACGAGTTTGTAGCTGGCATTTTATAAGTAGGTATAGAAGTAAATTAATGTTTGGGACTATCACAACCAATTGTTTTAAGCTGACCATGTTAAAACGTACCTACTTAGAATTTCTGACAAAGGCGATCCTATTGTATGTGCTCTTTTTTTGTGATGGGTGGGTGGAAATTCATTAAATAACCCCTCCCGCTCTTGGGAAGAGCGAAAGGGAGTGTCAGGCTTGTACTGACTAAAAGCCACCCATGTTCCTTCTTAGCTCTTTACGTCGAGGCCATGGTATCTTTGTGACCAACCCGCAGCCCCGACGAAAATTTTTAGAAGGAAATGACCCCATGCTGGTATATTTCCTGTACTTGTATAATTATAATGGCAGGGTTTATAACACTTACCTCGAAAATATTTGCTGTAAACGCAGCTAAAGGTGGTTGCATAACAATGTTATTGGTTTTCATATATTCCGGAATCTTGCCCCAGGTAAACCTCTTGACAAGCAAGTTAGTCCTTCTTCTTATAATGTCACTAATTAACTTAAAGTTTACCTCCTCAACATGGCCATTGTAAAAGTGCTGAGCCCTTTCTTTGTAAAATGTCAGGATTTTGCCCTTATTTCTGTCACTGTAAAGTTCTCTAATAAATGCAGAAACTGCTACACCGGATCCTGGAGTGGTTTCAATTGAGTCAGAAATATTCTTCAATGTAAAGTGGGGATTGAATGTAACCATGTCGTCTAATTTTAGAATCTCATTCATTTCTCCCGAAGTTGCGCCTCTAGCTCCCATAAATATCATGGCTAACATTGAAAATATAGAATAGGGCGACAAAACAAAACTTCTCTTTTTGTCGATATCGTCAATCATCACGTTCCAGAATCTAAAAGCTAGTTCATTAGAAAGTTCAGAAAAGCGTGCGAGATCTTCACCCAGGTCTCGTGTTGTTACTTCCAAACCTTGGTTTTCGTTCGAAAATTCTAAAACAATATCTTTGTTTTCGTTATCTGGAACATAATGATTTTCAGACTTCACCTTATCTTTTGGAATTTCATTTGCTTTTGGTGGAGAAAGAGTCGGAACAAGCTTCCATGAACTATTTCTCTCATTTACTAATTCTTCTTCATCGATGTTTACCTTCTGTATTTTTTTCTTGAAGTCGTCAACTTTAGGCAATGGTTCAGGAAGTTTATCTTTCATAATATTTATATTTATTTTTTCAGGCAAATTAATTTTGTTGAAATTTGACTGATTTATCTTAGGTGGAGTGGTAGTTGTTGTTGTAATTAGCTCTAGTGATGTTGTAGTTATTTCTGCACTAGAAGCATTGTCACTGACAGTCTCTGTAGTTTTATTCCCGTTTTTGGTCATTTCTTTTTCCGGTTTTGTTTCTGCACTCTCTTTCTGTACTTCTGTATTTTTTTCAATATTATTCTCGTTTTCAGTTGTTTTATCGACGTTGTTTTTGTTCTTAGGAGAAACTGGTTCTACTTTGCTTTTATTATCCGTTGAAACTGAGATTTGTACAAAGTTTTTAGTAGTATCTTCCAGTTCTTCTCCTTTTTTGTTTTCATCTTTCTTACTTTCATTTGGTTTTGCCAAAGTTTCAATTTTTATCTTCTCTTCAACTTCATTTATTTTATTCTTACTGTTTTCTGAAGGCAACTTTTTGTTGCTAATGTCATTGTCCTTAGTTTGAACATCTTCTTTTGCGGAATTGGCTGATGATTCTGTAGTAGAACTTGTTTCTTTCTTAACTTTGTTTGATATTTCAGAGGTTGTTTCGGAAATGTGTACACTTTCTACTGTAGTAAGCTCTAGGTTTTTCTCAGTTGTGGTAGGTTTAACCTCTTGTTGTGGATTTTCTTCGACAATAGATTGCGGTGCTTCATTCACCACTTGTGACAGTAAGTCACCCATTGACTCAGATATAATCGGGTCTGTAGTGGTAGCTTCAGTAGCAGCAGGCGTGGTAAATACCTCTACGTTTTGAACGTCTTTAATAATAATATTCGGTTTTTTACTTTCATTTAAACTTTCAACTTTTTCAGCTTCTTTTGTATCAGTTTTTTGAACTTCAGTTTCTTTAATTTCAGTTTTTTGAACTTCAGTTTCCTTAATTTCAGTTTTTTGAACTTCTGTTTCTTTATTATCGGTTGTTATCGATCCTGTTTCTTTTAGTATGTTGTCGGTTTTAGTATGATTATTTTCTTTGTTTTCATTCTGACCATGGGGATCAATTGTAGATATTTTAACGAAATTATCAGTATTTTTATCTGAAACTTCGGGAGTTTGTATATCGGTTTCATTTCCAGAACCGGAAGGTATATCCATATCAAGAACTTCTTTGCTTTCTAAATCCAATCCATTAAGTTTTGTCGTATCAAGTAAATTGCTTGTTGTCGGAATTGGTTGATAATTTCCACCAAGATCAGAAGCTATTTGACTTATACTTTGAGCGACATCAAACAGTGGAAGTAAAGGTTCAGGATCTTTTTCTTTATCTTCGTTGTCATTATCATCTGGTTTATCGTCCATTGCATTTAAATTTTCAGCGGACACAACTTCTGTAGTTGACATTGTTGTCGATGGGGAAACAGATTGTGTTGTAATAGTAGTTATATTAACTTTTTCATTATCTTGTTCTTTCAGTGTACTTGAAACGTAGTTGGATGTACTAACAACAGGTTTACTTGTAGTCGCAAAAGTTTGGATTTTAGGTGTTTCAGAAGTCACTGCTTGAGTTGTGGTAGTGATAGACCTCTTTGTAGTGCTAGCGGCATAAACGGCATTAGATTGAGAGGTTACAAATGGTTTGCGTGTTGCGCGTTCAGTAATATAGTTCACAGTAGACACTGGGATAAAGGTACTTATTTTTTCAAATTCTATTTCGTTTTTCTCCGTTGAAGAAACTGCATTGGCATTAGGTTGGATGTGGACGTTGATATTCTCATATTCTTTTTCCGGCAAAATGCTAATGCTATGCTTTTTGGTTGTGACTTCTGGCTCTGCTGTGGTTACTTTTACAGTTGTTTTAGTGACAGGTTTAAGCGTTGTTGGTTTGATAGTGGTTGTAGAAGGACGTGGGCTCGCAGTAGGTTTAGTTGATGGTATATCTACAGTTGAGCTTAGTCTAGTCGGAGAGTTTGCAGTAGTTGGTTTTTTGGTTGTAGTTGTTGAAGTTACTAGTTTTTTAGTAGTAGTAGTAGTAGTGGTAGTTGGAGCAGTCGTAATGGTAGTTGGAGCAGTCGTAGTGGTACTTGGAGCAGTCGTTGTGGTTGTTGTTGCTTTCTCAGTGGTGGTCGTTGGTTTCTCAGTTGTAGTTGTAGGTTTATGTGTCGTAGTTGTGGGTTTACGAGTCGTAGTTGTCGGTTTCCGTGTCGTAGTTGTCGGTTTCCGTGTCGTAGTTGTCGGTTTCCGTGTCGTAGTTGTGGGTTTACGAGTTGTCGTCGTTGGTTTAGGCGTTGTTGTCGTTGGTCTCGGTGTTGTGGTTGTAGTTGTTGTTGAGGTAGTCGTAGTTGTGGTACTAGTCGTGGATGGCACTTCTTTAGTTTCTACTGCCTGCAATTTTTCTGTAACGACCACTTCCTCTTCCCCTAATGTTGTAGAGCTGCTGATAACTTGATTACTGCCTTCTTTACTTAACGAATTATCTTCATCTTCAACATGTTCTTCCAATGTATCCGTCTCAGGTGGTGTAACTGACCCAGATGCTTTGTCAAGAACTATATCAACTCCCGTATTCCCAAATATTGAGGGTAAGATCAAACTCCAGGAATCAGAAACGTCAGGAGTATCTAGTGTAGGTTGGACATGGGGCTTGTTTTTGTGAGCTTCCATTTGCGCTTTGAGAACATTTTGTACATTCGTCACAACGCTATGAACTTTTGTATAGGGTGGTTGGTTGATGTTGAACGAAACAGTCGGTTGATTATCATTGGCAAAAGTCACTAAGCCTTCAGCTTCTTCGCCGGCTGCAACAATTGCTTGGATTTCTTCCAGAGTCATGAGCCTCTTTACAAGTTCTCCAGATTCATCGAAAGTGTAGAACTCATAGCGGTCTGGTGTGAGAAGATTTACGGGACTGCCGACGGTAGCTGGCACGTTGGATGGTGGTGGCAACGAGTTGCCGACGGCATCAGCGACGAATGGCTTGGTGCGCCTGGAAAAGTTACAAAAAATTATGTTAGAAATTGGTTTAGTCATCATCATCATCATCTTCCCTAGCCTGTAAGAAAGTCTTTCGGGGACGGCATCCAATCTAACTGAATGTAGCTGTATTTTACATAAAGCGACTGCATAACTGACTTCCACAACCTAGTTTTTATTTGCCATCGTGGTGAAAGGATTAGCCAATCGACAGAAGTCAATTGCCCAGGGTGCGCCGGACGTAACAGAGAGTAGAATGCTGTATCCACTAACTAGGATTGCGCCCCCAAAGGTTCGGAGGACCATAGCCAGCTGCACTGAGAGGTCCAAGCTACACGCTGACTCACGCCACCCAATGCACTATCACGTCTTAGTGCCTCAGAGGCTGAAAAGCCGTAAAAGTTTTTTTTGGATGCGTTGAAAAAACTAGTCCAGCTATCAGCAATGCCTCCACAGCAAGACGTGAGCTCTGGCAAGACCTGCTTAAGCCCCCTGACGGTTTTATCGAGCCGTCTGAAAGCCTACCACCTGGACATGCTTTGCCGTGGCCGATTTGGAAATCTCTAAATAGACTCCGAACCCAGGTCGGCCGTAGCAAAGACAATCTCTTCAGATGGGGGTTCACGGACAATTCAGATCTCAAGTGCGTATGCGGCGTATCTCCACAGACAATGGCCCACCTTCCATCTTGCGCTGCATGCCCTGACACCTGCACACTTGACGATCGAATGACTGCATCAGCGAGTGGAGTTCGCGTAGCTGAATATTGGGCCAAAATTTAATTTATTTAATGTGGTTTGTGAAGATTTGCCATCGACACGCTAAGAAGAAGACAACCTAGTTAGGACTAAGTAAGACGATACCTTTTGGTAAGACTGGTGTAGTATTACATTATTATTTTATTAAATCTGTAATACCTATTGCTATATGAGTGGTGGTAAATAAATAAATAAATATTTACTCACGAGATGCAAAACATTCTATTCTTTAAGTAATAATTGAATATATGTACATTACCTGTTATCATTCTTATCAGCCAGCGCGCAGCTGGCGGAGAGCAGTAGACAGAGGACGGCTCGCATTTTGACCTCCCATACACCCAGCATTCACCTGGAAACGAGAGTTAATTACATTATTAGCTGACACAATTATTGTTTAACCATTGATACATAATGTTGGATTTATTCGTAAATAAACAGTTTTAAGTTAGTAGCCTCCTAAACATTTTTACTTTTGATGTTAATATCTCCGTCTTAGTAAGTAATAATGATAAAAAACCGTTATCGGTTTCTGCCTAGCCTAGCTTTTTCCCAACTATGATGATCCCATCATGGCTTCCAGTCTAACCAAATACAGATAAATAATAGTATCTTACAGGGAACAACTGCCTATCTGACCTCCAGAATTCAGTTTGTACTGGGTAATACGATACCCCTTGGTAAAATCAGGGATATCAGATCTTTCGGGCCACTGAATATCTGTTACGACTGATAAATACACTATAAATGATTATTATTATAAAAGTTGGATTCCGTAGTTCCAATTACCCTAATCAGTTTGTTTCCCTCATCAGTAGTTCCACAATATTGATATACAAACACAATCTGTACCGTAAGCATAATACCAACGATATATAAGTCTACTTGATTTCCATTTGTGGATTCAACACAGCCTGCGCTCTCTAATCAACTAAAAAAATAAAGCCACAGTATTCATAGTCTTGTAGCTAAACAGAATAAACCATTTGTATTGTTTGGGTCTTTGCCAAAATAACACAGAAAGGTTTATGATTGTAGGTAACCGTGTTACAGAATCGAAAAAATCTTATTGTAAACTCATGGTTGTGGACAAACAACATGTAAATTGTATCTAGAGCGAAAAACATATTCTAGTGAGAGAACATCTCATGATTGTTTAGAAGAAACGGTTCTCTTCAAATGTTTATTATTCAAAGCCATGATGATGACTAGTTCTTACTAGTTTCTTCTGGGTCAATCCTGCAGGGTTGAGAGTGTTTTCTGTTATTTTGTTGTAAAATTGAAGCAAGCATACTAAGTAACTCTACGCAAAAAAAATTGTTGGGAAAAGTCTTCTTTTTGGAAAAAATCACGGTTAACAATAAGACTGATCACTACAATAACGCTAACGCACCGAAAACATTGTACTTGTAATAGTAGTTTATGCGACTGTGCATAATGAAGGGCATTACAACACAAGTGTGGGTTTAAGAAACGAGCCGAAGGCGAGTTTCTTAATAGCATCACACGAGTGTTGTAATGCCTAATTATGTATAGTTGCATACACTAATTTATCTACCCGAATATCATAAGGGCTCTATGATGGGCTCAGGAACCATAGGGAAATGACCAGCATTGTTACCAGTGTAATGCAATAAAAAATAAACAGGTTATTAGTTGCATTCGTCGCTGCATTTACGATATCTGGCGGAGTGTTCATGTTAATTTCTGAGTCACTATCACTCATTTTCGACAGAAATAAAGAACTTATCAGAAAATTTGTGTAATCAATGAAAGGGAATAAAAAGCTAACGAACAAATGACAGCTCGAAATGGCGGCGTTTCGGATAACTGTCATTTTTTTAAATCATAGGCAAACGAATTGAAACGAACAAAGCCACTATTCTTGTGTCACTCGAGATCAAAATGTCGTGCGATTTATAATTAAAATCATACTGAATTGGGGTTTCGTATCGATAGGTATCTGTTTAAATGTATACTAGAATAGCACACTCATTTGAATTTGACACCTGTTCCAAATTTAAACTCATAACCTACTGTTTTCAGTAGGTTATGAGCTCATTACAGTTCTGTTAATTTCTGCTGGTTGGTAATGCTGGTCATTGCCTATGGTTTTCGAACGCATTATAGAGGGTTTATGATATTTCGGTAGATAAAGTTATTAAAAGTAATGCTTTTACATTAAAACCTTGTATTAAAGAAAAAACTCGTAATAAAGTTGGAAAGTTCCAAGTTTTTGACGATTATTTTTTTTGTTTCACATTTAATATCCATAACAGGAATGCTCCCAGGTATAGTCCAGGATGAAAACAAAAAAAATATCGCAACTACGAATGGTTCAGTGAGCCCTCGTTGAATTCCCGCATTGGTACAAACATTGGCAGCAAATATTTGCTTCGAACGGCAGCTGCTGCATGTGGGCTAGGCGATAGAAAACTGGGGATTTATATTTTTGTAGAAAGAAAAATTAGAAAGGTTAAAGTTAGTTATAGTTCGTAAGGTCGATTCCATAAAGTCACATTCCAAATTTTATCATTTC
The DNA here is from genome assembly GCA_949316265.1 of Diarsia mendica. NCBI lineage: Eukaryota > Metazoa > Arthropoda > Insecta > Lepidoptera > Noctuidae > Diarsia > Diarsia mendica. The sequence continues at coordinate 18,824,076 of OX438900.1, read as the reverse complement.
AATCTCTCGACCTGTAAAAAGTTCAATACTAACCAATAAATATAACAATTGGCAATAAACGTTCGCTATCTAAGTAACCTAATTTAAACAACTCAATAAAATAAGCTTTATCAAAAAACCTCAAAAATTCCTATCATCTATTAATAAATAATAAAAACCAATAAACGCAAACATAAAAACATTTTATAAAAGTCTCATAAACATAAAGCTATTAACAAAACGAACTGTAAAATTGTGAATAAACCTGCTAAACAAGTAAAGCTACGGTCATTGTCACTCCAAGTAGAACTAGTTTACATCGATGACTTACTGCTTCATCTTTTCTATTGCTTGCTATGTCAAACACAATTCTTAGAGCTGTCTTGTAAACCCAGTGATGTATGTTATCTTAAGTTGAATGGTCGACTATGGAAACGTCATTTCGTTGACGGCAGTTCCGTTGTGTTTTGACAAGTTGTTTGCCGACTATATTATGTGGGCCACCTGCCTCACCAGATGAGAGGTCAGTCAACCTAAATGGTGACATATTATCTGTTATGTAAGGTACTTAATGGAATGGCTTTTTAAATTCTCTTAAAAGTATAACTTTGAACTTCGAAATTGCTTGAAGGTCGAGAGCAACTGTTGTTTTTTTATTTTTTCGAGATGGTTAGTTAAAACCTTTTAACTTGTTGCTCCTTGAACATAAATATTCATTAACTCAATAGAGATAGTTTAAACAAGATTTCTAGCAACTAGTTTTTCTATAAAAGCTCGCTTAGAACTAAATATAGAACTAGATAAAAAGGAGTTAATAGATGCATTGGAAGTTCAATTATTGCAACAGAAATACACTATTTGAATTATAACACCGAACAATTCACAGAAGTAAGAAAAGCCTTGATTCCACGTTTAGAAATAACAATTAAATGGGTAGCAACGGTTAAGGTAATTCATTCTTACTCGTATCAATTACAACATGGCTTTACCGCAATAACCGTAACAATAGCGATTTGAAAAGAAGATGAAATAACTGACTGATGAAATTCTAACATTAACTGAATTTGAGTTCAATGTAGTGTAGCTTGTTCCCAGCATGGTGACGCTAACATGTGTATTTTATGTACGAGAAGAGTTCAAATAATAGAATGGTTCCTCACTACAGCAGCCTCTTTCATTGATTTGTGGGTTGCTGATAGCATTGTTTTTATAATACGCAGAAAATTTCACTGGTTGCATTTACCCAAACTCTTGCTGTAATTCTGTGTAATACAACAAATGGTTTTCCCAAGTAAAAAAGACAAAAGACCTGCACTTTATGACATAGGACTAAAACTCAACTGTGAAAAGACTGTAGTTCTTTAGTAGTTACCCATTCCAAAGCTTAACTCTACGAAAATGTACGAAAAGAGAGGAGATTCTACAGCCATGACTTAGTGCTTTGTATCATTAAAATGGAAAGTGCCAACATTTTTTTTTATTTTTTTTTTGCGCGTGTGGAAACCGACTAAAAACCACCCATGTTCATTCATAGCCCTATATGTCGAGGCTACGGCATCTTGTGAACAACCCGCAGCCCCGACGGGCAAGATTCCAACACATGCGGCCATCATCATCGGTTACCTCACTCAATTTTGACAAGCAAGTAGATGATGCATCAGGCACGATGTTACGGCAATGTTCCACGGTTCGCTGGTCGCCAACAATCGCGACGAGCCGTTACTAGCCGCCGATGCGCCTCCGTGGGACAGTTATACTTTACGTTAAGGTACAGGTGACAGCGGATTTGGAGCGGAGAATTCAGTTATCAATTGTAAATAAATTGCTTTTTTATTTTTGTTTTTGTGGGCTGTGGAGTAGTGTGGAGTGGAGCAATAATAAAATATCATAGTATTTTGATTTATTTTTGTTTTTTTTTTGGTTCGAAGACTGGCATTAAGCTATTGAAATGGTAGGTAAGGTCCCTCACTTAAAAGAAATATTCTTCCCCATAGTTTTTGGAGTATCGAGAATATAATATTTTGCAAATATAATATTTTGCGAATGTAATAATATGAGAGCAAAGGTAGTCTAGTAGCATTATGTACAGTCACGAGCAAAAATATGTTTACGCTTAGCAAAATTCAAGATCTTTTTTCTTGTCATCATCGCGTGTTTATGTATCGGTAACTAATAATTGCAAGATAATATGTCACGGGCAAAAAAATATCTTCTGCAATTAATTGATCTAACGCGTTATAGGTTCTGCTTAGATTATAGTATACACAGTCATATACATACAGTGTGTCATTAATTTAATTTAGTCATCACAGTCCAAACAAGGAAAACTCTCTCGCATCTTTTCATGCATAATGTATAACGGATTTTTTTTACATGTATTTGATACCTAAGTCTCCCATAATTTCATACACCCTTCTTTCATTCCCCGCTCCCGCTCCGCCTACAACTTCCACCAATCCACATGAGAACTGAACTGACATTGACACGACATGATGTAACCTGAAGTGGGTTGCACTCGTTACAGAACAATGCGCTATTAATTAATAACTGAGGATCAGTTTATCTATCAATCGATACGGTATCATCACCTATGTAATTGTGAGGTAACTTTTTTGCTGGTAATTATGATGTCGTGGATGTATTGTGTGGAGTTTGTACTAATACAGGAGCATGATTAATAGTATACTACTTGGCACTAAGAGATTCCTGTTTCAATAAAGGTTAACTTTTTTATGCCGTTGGGGATAATTTCAGACTTTGACATAATTATAATTTGCTGAAGTATTTTAAGTACAGTGACCATTGTCCGCGGCCGGTCCTCTCTCAGTCTCCCAGCTATGACCCAACCTTTATTGAATGATGTTCCTTGTAATGTAGTCGAGTATGGTAGAGAAGTTTTATAGTCTAGGTAACGTACAGAAACTGTTCCATCCTTCTTCCAGTACCTACTTCTTATATAGGTGAATACCACAGTCGATGCACCTCAGACGGTAGAACATACTTAACTCCTTTCCATCTTAACAACCGCTAAATGCACAAAACCCTTTAATTCAAAGCTCACAAAGATAAAATAGAACATCATACTCCATTTAATATCAATCCCAGAAAGTTATCTGGCACTTAACAGACTGAAGTAGAAACCAGCCGTCATGAATATTTAAGGGAAAGACTGCTGTAAAATTGATAATATACCGCATCTGTAGATCGTATCCGAGCTAAACGGGCTGACGTCTATCATGGCCGTTCTGCTAAAATATGCAACGAATCAGCCGGCTTTAAAACAGGATGAGATTTGTGATGTGACCTTTTTGGAGTTCCGCTGTCGAGGTTTATATTTTGAGTTTTGAACGGAGATTTGGGCCTTTTATTTTTATGGGTCGGACTAATGTTAGCGAAAAAAAAATTGAAAGATGATTGTAGAAGGTAATGATATCACATTTAGTTTTCACACATACCTAAAGGAATGTTGATTCTTGAGAAAAACCTCAGTGACAGACGGGATAAAAAGAGAGGTCGGGACGGGATAAAGGTTCCGAACGAAATCCTTTTTCGGAATCATAAAAGAACTAATTAAAGTCAAAAATCCACAGCAAATGTTACAACAGTACGATGATTCAGTAAGCATGTGCAAGACCCAAAAGGCAACATGAATTATTTTAATAATTTCCACTATTTCCAGTAACTCTGTATCAACTAAAAATAATCCACGCTCCATTCACATCAAGTATGAATTTAGCCGGGGTATAGTCGGGGTTTGAGGTATTCTCTACGGAAGCGCAGAATACAATATTCATAATCGATTCAATTTGGATGTGTAACCACTGCCATGCAGGAAGCAACCGACTGAAATGTGCCACAAATATGCTTTAGCGAAATGAGAGCTTTGACTGGATGATTCTGAATTATGTTTGGCAGGATAACTTCTATAGATTTGTAGAGACAGAAGAAACCGCAATTATTCCCCTTTGCTAAAGTTGTAATCAATTCAAACACTGGAAATGTCATTTAGGGTATGTTTATAGCTAAACTTAACCACTGGAGAAGGATTTTTGTGTTCCAATATTTACAGTGCTGTTTAAAAAAACTACAATCTCCAACTATTGCTTCCATTTGTATGAATAGTAAATTAAATTGACATGATAGTTTATTTTTTTTATAAGACTGTACCTACTGTTTCACAGCTGGGCAAAAGCCTCCCCCACTTCCTTTCAAGAGCCCTTTCCCTGTGCCTCCTCGAACCAGCCGACAGAATACTATCATTGTGAAAATGTGGAAAAGCCCAATGCAACTGTCTACATCTTTCAGCCAGACAGTGTGATGTAAAAGCACTGCAGCATTTGACGTGTTCGTACTACGCTCTGCAGCCTGGGCAGAGTTCCAAAAGATGCGAACAAAAAGTTTAGGCTTGTTGGCACACTGTTTTGGAGTTGAAATTCAGTATTACAGAACATGAAAACTGTTTTACTTTTTTCTGTTATATGTTTTTTTTGTGAATGGTTAACACTGAAATGCTTTTGTGGGTACAAGCGTCCATGTATTTGAGTTATTTTTAGACTTGTATTCCATTTTCTAAAACAGTTTTTATCACGAATACTTCAAAAACGGTTTTTAATTTTTCGAGTTTAATTTTTTATATCTGACTTTCAGAAAAATAGACTATTTCGTGCCCTTAAAGTAAAAACCAACTAAAGTCACTTATGGGCAAAAATGAGTTACAAATACCGTTAGAATCTCCTTTTCAAGATCTACATACTGGTAAAACCCGTTTTCCGAGGTGACGCTCCGTTCTGGATTTAGCTTTTAGCTAAGGTAGCTTATCAGGAGATTTTTTAAATAAAGAACAGACAAAACCCAGTAAGTGTCGGTTAAAGCAATGTTTTTGCACTGTAAGCAATTTTTCTCGCCAGGAAAAACATTCTATCTGCGTTTAAGTGGTTTTGTCATGATTCACGTTAAATTAACAATAAAAATAACTGAGACTAAATATTTCTACTTAGTATTAGCAATTACCCATTAGGTGAACATAAATATTTCGTATAATGAAATTCATAAAAAACTGCTGTCTAAACTCTATTCTTCAAAACATAAGAAAACATTGCAACTATATACAGGAAAAACCACTAATCTGTAGCATTTATCAAGCCAATCCTTCATTTTTCCTACTTGTTTGAGAATTAAGCTATTTTTCCTTCACCACCCGAATAATGAATACAATAAGAAATCAAAATACACGTACTCGCCTCTTTATCAAGTATTTTAATAACATTTTTACGATTCGAACCTTTAAACACGATTTTCTCGAAACTACATTTTGTGCAGTTAGTTGGGTTTTGAAGTAAGGGCACGATTTACTAACGAATGAATGGATTAAAATGAATGTATGGAATCACCATTTCGTAATTAATATGAAGTACTTCGTGGAATTTCGTTTATGTCCATTCTGTTAAATATATTATGTACGGTAATTATTCCTAGAAGGTTCCTTAGTTTACAGCTTCAATATGAATTAATTTCTCAGAATTACGCAGCCCTTATAATACTACCGGAATTATTTAGGCCGGGACTATGGGCCTCCGGTTTGGGTCAGGTTTCCGTTCATTTTAAGTCTTAATTCCGGTTCTCGAAATAAGCTTGACTAGCTTCAATAAGACTTGAGTCTTGCAAGACAGTTGAAGTTCAAAATAAAATTATCGTCATAATAATTTATATTCAAAGGCCTTGACAGTCTATAGTTTCTATTTCGATATTTTGAAATAGAACTATGAAAATACATTATTAATTAATGTCAAATCCTAATGGAAAACGGCAATCCATCCCACTAATAATTCATCAATTATGAGCCTAAATTCGGATAATATTTGATGGACTATTCCTACGGGCAATTGCGCAGAAATCAATTTATTAGCTCATAGGTATTTATTGAATACCAACTATGATTAGATAATATTTTGATATTTTAATATTGTTTGCTCACGTATAATTATAATTTACATAACAAACCATGTTTTCAAGTAAACATATTATAACGAGTTTATACACGAGCAAGTTTCAGTAGGTCTAGCTATCCGAGGCGAGTTTCAGGGCAATCGTATTCCTAAACTGATTTGCGAGTGATATTGAGAGCTGAAACCTGAAATAGGAAGCCTTGATACAGTTATGTGAGTTAACTGACAAATATTTAAAGGAAAATATCATAGGATATATTTTGAATACCTATTCTGTTGAATTAGTTCAGCTAAGCAGTGCAGCGGGTCTTGAATTTGAATCACACATCAGCCGAAGATTTTTATGTAAGAATTCGTTCCTGCCTGGTCTTATTCTTGGTCAATGGCAATAGTTTTAGCGCCTATTATATGGGATCTAAACAACTATCAAAATTCGAGAACGTGTTCCAAAAGCCTCCAAAGAGTTATGTAGTGTAATAAAATACTAACTATTTTCGAAGCAAGGTTTTCCTTCACCCTTTATGTGTACCACTAACCATACTACCTATGTGAAAATACATCAAGATTTAGTCGCACATAAGCCTATGTTTTTGTCCAAACGTTATAGAACTTCCAATAGCTCGTAGTTTAGCTGTTGCCGTGGGCTATAGCTCGCCCATAGATCTGAGCTGCGGGGAGCCACAGTAAATCTTAAGTAATAGCTGCAAACTATGATTTGTTGCTTTTGAACTACTTTACAAAATCACTCTTGTTACACCTAATGGGTGAGAAATTGCTGTAATAGAACTGCTGGGGGATAAGGTCAATTGACCGGTTAGAATACAGGTTAAACTATAGGTTGTCTTTATTGATGGGTAGGTTAGCAGGGTCAAAGACACCAATAGGGGGCGAGCCTACTGCCATCAACTGGGCAGAAGTCCAGCCGTGTCTGCTACTGAGGAATTCGTGTTGGAAAAACCAAATAACACCTTCCGACGCGAAAGTCTTACCCGCTCAGTAATTGCGATTGCGACCACTAGACTTTTTTTTTTTTTTTTTGGTTTGTGGAAAATCATCGAATAACCCCCCCGCTCTTGGGCAGAGCGAAGGGGAGTGTCAGACTTCTACTGACTAAAAACCAACCCATGTTCCCTCTTCTTCGCCCTTGTGTCGGAGCCGCGGTAACCTTTCGATATCCACAGCCACGACCACTAGACTTGGGTAAAATGTTTTCGACGATTTTTTGTCGATTTTCTATTAAGTACCTCGCCAAGTCCAGTACCAAGTTACGTTTTAGGTACATTACAATTAATCTTTGTTAATTACAAGTTCAACACTCGCGTGATATTATTTAATAAGTATAATATAGACTACGAGGAACACCAGTTACATGACACACGAAGTAGTGAAGAATGGGTTCCTGCATTCCATACGACATGACCATTAGTGCGGTTGCATGAACGATGTAATATTTAAGTACCTATATTACGTATACGCAGCGTTTACGTTTATTTAATATTTTCTTTCAGGAAATAAGTACCTATATGTGACTGCCAATTCAATTGAAAATCGTCCCGATTTTACACTAATAGTAGACAGAAGGAAAATGCTGTGAGGAAAGTTTTGTGTATAAACCCAGCGCTGTCCCCAAATTAATGAAGGCCAAATTTTAATATGAACAAGAGAATTAAAAGATGGATGAACATTTTACCTAAGGAACGAAAACAAAAATTACCTTAAGATGACACTAGAAAGACGTTGCTTTGATATTTGAAGAAATCAACCACATTCCCATTTACTAGCAGTTAAGGCCTTAAATCTTTGATCATCAACAAAAATAAATTAGATTACCTACTTCACCATAAAGTTCGCAATCCAGTAAACTTGGCAAGATCTCCGAGCAATGAAGTTTAATCTAGCAGAACAAAAGTTATGATATCCTGAAGTTCTCAGTTACTTCGCAAAACTTCACAAAACGAACAACATGATTAAGTGTTAGGAGAAGTCTTGAAGTACCAAGTTATGAGTAGACACTTTATACTTTGATTGGCTATCAAATAAGTTATCTCCGACGGAGGATGTAATTAATTTAATTAACTTCATATACTTAAATGATTTTATCTGTCGTTTGAAGCACGCGGTAAGTAAGATCTTGATGGGCTCATCAGTCGAGCCAGGCAAAGTGATAATAAAGTGAAAATAATGATTAAATTAAATTATCTCATACAGTACTGAAATAAAATCAGAGGGAATCTGTTTCTTTACAAATAGCTAATGATTTAGCATTTCGATCCAATGTTGCAATGCTGCCAATCTTTTGCAGTAGTAGGTACTTAAACGCCCTGTTGTTTATTTAGTTAGTTTGTTTTATATGCTTTAGTTATTAATATTTAGTTTTATTTATTCTAAAAGTTAAGTTGTATTATAGTTATCTTACTAAATAATAATTAAATACAATGCTAAGATAAGGCACATTGTAACAAAAGTAATTAAAAGAAACGGCGGCGCCCCTAAGATGACCCACTGACCACGGTAACAGTGTGGTTACTTTTTATTATAAGTTAGGTTATTAACTTTAGAACGTTACATAGTTTATCTTACGATCGCAATTCCGATTGTTTTACCAGATCATGAAATGTTTTCCCATATTCTTTGCGTACAAGGAAATTACATGATTTTTCAAAATCAACTTACGTTTGTAATCCAAACTAAAACACGCTAAAATTACTAAGGGCTAATCTCTCCATCAACACGACATCTAATCCACGTCCAAGAGCTGTCAAGAATATTGACAAAAACAGTTTTCGAATGCGATTAAGATGCACTTTTCGCGTGACATTTAAAAGCCAAGTTGACCCTAAGTACACCACAAACATGACACTAGGTCCCTCACAGAGTGAGTCCCTCAACTTTGAACAAGTTTCCAGGTATAAAGTTCCTTAGTGAACGACACGGAACTGACGTAAGAGGCTCGAACTTCCCCGTGTACCTCACTGAACTCCTAAGTTCTCTTCAAGTAACATCGGTGAATAATGGCACTATTAAACATATAAATGTAGGCTGTTTTGTGTCAGATATATTTCTGCGCAGTGTGTTTCTTACTTCTTTTTTTGGCTGGGTTATGGATGGTGTATGTTTCGTAATGGCCAGTATTGGTGTTGTTTATTTTTTCTGTTCGAGAATAACTGGTGAAATGAAGGTATTTATACGAAGGTACGGTAATTTAACACAAGTGTGACATCTTCTTCTTATCGTCGCGGCGTAATTCTGTATAAATTAATTATCTTGAAAACTATAACCATCACATTTCGTTAGTAGATTAGTGTTACAAATAAAATAAAACATCTGATTATAATACACAAGCTAACAGTAACTCTCACTAATAATAATATAGAATATCATTAACCTAATTATTCCAGCTTCATGATAATTTAACTCGATGAAATTAGATCGAATGTTTTGGGATGAATAACATAAACTAATACCGTAGTTTAGTTAGATTAAACACACAAAACATCGGAAATCCAACGTCATACCAAACCGAAGTTCAACCAAGTTCAACAATGTAACAGAACCTCCGGACGCTGCATGCATTTCACATAAATATCACCTTCCAAATACAGTTACACAAACTGCCATGTTGTCTCAATACTCGCAACTTCCTCCTTGTAAATTACATAAACAAATGTCAAACAAATCTAAGTGTTTTACAACGTTTTAAGACCCGTTACACCGGGACACAGATGAGACCCCGTTTGGAAATCATAAAAGCAAAATGTGTGTAAGCAAGCATTCGTCTAGCTAATTCCTACAAAGCATGAATTATTAATAATAACAGTCGCTTGAATACTTTGCGAATGTCCCAGAATGCGGCTAAAGACGACGTAAACGGTGACAATGATTTGGATGATAAAACATTTGTGGAACCGTAATAAATGGTTAATGAGGATATTAAAAATACAAAGACTTATGTTTTACAGAAGATTATACCTCATTCTTCTCATCCCACATTACCGTGGGTGCGACCTAGCGAGCGTGGGTATCATGAAAGGGCAACAGAAGGATTAATTATTACAACAATGTGCGGGAAATAACACACATAAGCATAAAATAGCCCTCCTTAATCTTGATGCAAATAATGAGGCTACAATGTGTGGGTATTAACAAACACACACATAAAATAATCTTGCTTGATCTTGATTTTCTTGTGTAAGTAGAATTTATGATTAACGAAACTATTGGACCAACACTAAATCTAATCAAAAGCCCAAACAAACTTAATGCAAGAAGAAAACAAAATACTGTAGCAATCCCATAAGGAAACACAGACATAAAGGTACGAAGCTGATGTAAACCAACTACTCCATTACCAACCACAGACCGTAAATTCAGTTCCACAACTAATCAATAAACCTACTCCTCAGTGAGCGAAGACAATTCCAATAATAACAAAGTTAATACTGTGTGAAAGTGAGGGGTAAGAGCAGACTGATATTATGCAGAATTGCACACGATCTCGTAACACTGTGATGTATCGCTTGGTAACACTTGGCGCATTCGTGCATAAACGTGGCGTGCTCGATGCTGATTGAAATTATACTAGCAATCTGCAATACACGTGGGAGCTACAGTGAGAGTTTCATTCAAATTCAGTGGTGATGGTATTGATTGGTGGTATTGCAAAGCGTTTAATATAGATCGAGTTGTTGAAAGTTAGCAAACTGTGTCGTAAGATGTTCCACGACTAATGTTTGAAACTTAATTCAAAATTGACCAATCACACGCAGTATTGAATTAAATTAGTATTTAATTTCAGATGATTTGGTTTCAATGGTGTTTTTTAATTTTGATTGAAAATTCAAGTGATCCCACTTAAATGTAACAGACAATACTCCATGTAATATTGCAAGTTTTGGACTCGTCGAATAATCTGTAAAAAAAAATTGCCAGCCACTTTGTAGTTACTTATCAAAGTTATCAACGAAATTAAAAGTAGTTGTAAAAGTTGAGCAAATAAAAAAACAAGATCAATTCATTGCTTTAATGGTCTTACAATTAATTTCAAAGAAATCGAAACTCACAATATTCAAAGAGTTGTTACAAGATGCTTATCAAACGATGTCCTTTCATAAAAAAAGACATCTAAATCTATAAATGTAGAAAGATAAGTAGACAAGTGTAAAATCATTGACAATGATTTCATTCTCCAATATCAGATTGGCTTTAAAGTAGACAAAATGGATCGAAAGCGATCTAACTAGAAGAGAACTTGCGTGGACATTCAAACAGCTAGACTGTTTGCTAGACAATATTATGTTATAGAAGCTTAGAATAGAAACACTCAATTTGCGAACGAATTAACTCCACTTAACAGAAATTAACTTGTAGTCAACCAATGAACCTTATAAATCCTCAAATCTACTAAATGAACACTTAAGCCGAGGGTACCTATAAATGTTTCATAGAACATAATAAATTGAACATAAACTGAGAAGTACCTCTATAAATCCATCGACCAATTACAATACAAACCTCCGGAACAAGTGTAAAATCCCAACAAAGCCTTATTCTTGCGTTATCAGATGAGCACACTGCAGTTGACACTATTAGAGAGAACTAGGCGAACAGTCTAGCTGAAAGTAAACTCAGAAGTAACGGCAAAATACTCGCCAAGGGTCAACGAACCAGTGCACCCAAGAACCTCGTATTTGTTTGCGGAAAAAACTCATAATTACGAATCGTTCTAAAATTTATAAGCCTCGGTCTGAGCATGACTGTGGTCACGATTGGCGAATTACTCGCCCATTCCGTTACGGAAGATTATAAGATAGCTTTAGTAATTTTGGTCGAAGCGAATTGGGGCATATTAAAGTTAAGTCATATTTATTTTTTGGAGATCTATGTGTCATTATGTTGTTAAAAAAAGCTTAAGTGCTTATCTTGCTGCCTACATTTTTAATTGACGCACCTGCCTGTTTTTACGTTTGCAGGCTTAGCTGGCCTCGGTTTTTGCGAACACGATGTATTTTTGAGTCCCATAAGCCAAATGGATTTCACGTTAAGCGTGTTGAAAAAATTTTGTGTGTCAAGCATTGTTAAAGGAAATACTGTAGCTCAGAAGAACCCTATACCATCACACATGTTAATAAAGGCAGGATGAAAAAATGTAAATCTTCTACCAGATCAATAGTCTCATTGTTTCTGAGATTGTGATTTTGTTAATCAAGAGTTACCTCCTACTCAATATACCGCAATTTGCTTTTATTCCAGGTTAAGTCATACACCAAGATCGAATCATAAAACAATAACACAATGCGAGCAAATAATTCAGGAGTAGATAATATATCGTACAAACTTTATTGGGTCCAAGTTTCTCTGACCCAAATAAATAAAATAGTTACTAAAGCTGCAGTAACAATATAAATAATTTATTTTTATGGCCCAGGAACGTCGATAAGTAAATTACATTAGCGCTAACTTTAATTAACTTTGCGTCAGTAAAGCCCCGTTTACATTGAGCAAGTAAGCGAGTGAGCGGTCGAGTTCTAAGTATAGAATTAATAACAATTTGAAAAGCTTGTTTGAATGGCAAGAGCAACTATTTGCTAGCTTACTGCTAACAGCCTGGAGTAATATTTACATTAGACTACAAATAGTATTTTCAGTTCTATACAACCAGTAATACCACCTACTTTACCAAATATTACGCACCCTAAAGTTTGGCCTGTGTAAGCAAGGCAAGCTTATTGTATTATTTAACAGTTCAGCCCTAAAATTCAAGGACCTCCCAACTTACTTTGATAATTATTTAAATTCGCGTCTGCAGTAGCTTCGTGGAAATTATACCTATTTGCATCCTAAACTTGGACAGTATTCCGACCTATGTTTGTTATTAAAAGATGATGTTATTCTCTTTAAAAATGTTTTGAACATTGTTAAAAACATTTTCGAAATTCAACTTGGCTGTTTTTTGTATTAATAAAATATCAACAAGAATATTACTAAATAATGATATTTTTGGATGGCAATCTCTTCTTGCCCACGCCATTACTTTACAGTAAACTTAATATTTACAACTGTTGACATTTACGATTACATAACAGCTAGTATTAATAATTTACATGTTAATAATACAACTTATAAACCAGAGGTCCGCTTTGGACAATTTATGTTTACAACCTACATACATTCTTAGTTTATTGTTCCTTACAAATTAACTTAAGCAATATATATGTCGGATCTTTGATGAGTATGTACTTAAAATTAAACACAAGCGCCTTTGTTTGGCGTTGTGCGGAGTCTAGAGGTAGGTGTCGGATACGGACCTTAGTCCCATGGATCGCCACCACAGTGATCGTTCGGGCATGGTCGCGACACATACTATCTAGGAACTGCACTGTGTTTCCTTTTAAGTTCAGAGTATTAGTTAGTACAGTAGTGTTAGTAATTGACTGTACAATAGCTGTGTACAATTTAAAGGAGTTATTTCTCTCATTTACCCGTATCCCTTTCTGTGCCCACAACTGTTTGACACTATGTATGTCATTTAGTACTTCCTGACTAGCGTCCTATGTACCTGGATGCGACATCAGAAGTGGGATACGAGCGGGTTGAGAAATCTCCTGAAAGTGAAAACTGTGTGTATAGACAATTGCGTGAACTGTTCGATAAACAGTGCTAGTTGCTTTGATAGCTATTCGCGCACGAAACAGCTGGCCGAGCTGTTGTTTTGATTCGTTGGGTTCGATTCCCTTAGACAGATGTGCACGATGCACAGTTCTGTGATGATGAGGGTTTGGATACCATGAGGTGACTATCCACCGTCATGATGCCTGTCTGGTTAGACACGTGAAACAGAGTGTGTAAGTGAGAACGAGTAAAGGTGTTATATCCGGTGAGTCGTTATCATTTTATAAGCGAGTGAAGAGAGTTGTTTTGAAAAGACCTCTTGCTACTTCACTTGGTTGTTGTGATCATGTTTTATTGTGATCTTATTAGCCCGTTGGGTTATCGCGGTCGCGAGCGCGACTGTTTGACGATCCTGGGATCGATTCCCAGGTTGGATTGTGTACTGTTGGGTGCATCTCTGCCTGACCCTTGTTGTTGCAGGCGTGATGTGATAATGCAACTTACTGCAACGAATGTTGAAAACTAATGTGCAACTGCGATCTACCAGTTGAGCTCGTGGTCGCAGGGGCAGCTGCGGAGTGTGGGGTTCTGGGATCGATTTCCGAGTCGAAATGTGAATTCGAATTTGTGATTGATGTGCTAGAATGATTAATTTGTGTTTACACGGTTTATGTTTGGTTCATGTATCCCAACTAAAAGATATTTTAACCATGACTACCGAGTTGTAAATGTAAACAGAAACATACTTGAACTGAAATTGAGAATCTCGAAGGTTCTTAAGGTAGCGGAACGCTGTATTGATGGTTTTAGTAAAAGATGGGTGTGCTTAGCACCTCTGTGTGCCTCTTTGGGCATTGTGACCGTTAAGTTTAATTTTACGTGCTTTTCCGATGAAAGCGAAAAACGTACCAATGGAGATACGACGTCAGTGCGAGACGTAGAGAGTAGGTGTCGATGTTTTCCGAATGATTGAAATTAAAGTATTTCGGATATGAAAAAAATCAGAGGACACTAATAAACTTAAAAGTCGTCATTTGCGTAGCCTGTTCCCAACTGTGTGGGGTTGGTATCCGGTCGGTGCGGCCGGTGCGGCTGAGAGCCGGTGTTGTGCCTGTGGCGGCAGCTTGTCTGGCCACTGTAGCCCGCTTGGTGCTGGGTGATGTGATACCCCTTGGGGGAATGGGTTGTCAGACTGTCGAGCCACTGACTGCCACTGACTGCCAGTGACGGCTGTCGGGGGTCTGCTGGAGCCAGTCGGGACTGGCGGCTTGGCGAGTTTTTCTTAGCGCGGAAAAGGATTGCTGGGTGATGGATGGTCGCACATCTATGGACCGATCTAGGCGGATAACATAGCTTGAGGTTCCACCCGTGTGGCTGTGATTGTTTAACCATGAACTCCTCCTCGGTTAAATTCAATGAATTCAAACGTAATGCTAGCTAAACATGAGATAAGGTTAACAACGGTTACAGTAGAGCAACGAGTATCCAACTGTTTGGAGCTTGAAACTAGCAGTAGCATAATAATTATGGCGTACCTAATGGTGTACCTACAGGATGGATGTAACGAGTTGAGCTCCGAAGAGCAAACCGTGTATCGCTCTAATAAGATTGTGATTTAGTCTTCATACTATATCACGGCAAATCCTATCCATCCATCCAACTAAAAGACTACTCAGATGTGAAGTGTTGACTGATGAAATCATGAAACATAGTTTAGTTTAGTGCTTTGGGCAGAAAGCTTTATTGTGACTTGTAAAATTCACAGAACAGATTTAATTGTGAGCATAATATCACTAATGTAAAGTCATTAATGTCATAGTGTGATACAATATAATGATTGGTCATGAAAACAACCAATGTTCATTGTTTCTGACTAAATTGAGAACTTGAATCTCAATCTTAACAAAGCTTTACAAAGCTTGATTATTGAAGCGGTTTCATTAAAGTCTGTAATGTAGAGACCGATTACTCTTAGCTTTCCTAACACAGGATAAGCAACATGAGTGCCGAATCATAACAATTCGGGACTGTGTAACGCGATCACCGAATTTAAGAGAGCCATTGTTAGTGCTTTATGCTGAATCGCACTTGACTTCGTCAATGTTTACGTCGAAGACGCCGCGTTACTGTCGGCATCGATAGAGCAAAGTTGAAACCTAAACATTGGTCTCGACAAACTCTCCATTTCTGATAGCATGGTTGGCGCAGTGGTTGAGCGATTGATTGCTGTGCTGCGTGTCGTGGGTTCGATCCCCACAATATTTGTATGGCCTGCAGATAGTTGTTCTAGAACTGGGTGTTTGAGTGTCTGAGTTTGAATATTTGTGGACGCACCCACGATACAGGAGAGACTCCTAGTGTGGGGCAACGCTGAAAAAGAAACGAAAAGAAATGTATTCGGTTTACCAAATATAATGATCTTGGATTAGTTCACACTAGTGAATCGGTAACGAACTAACAATGTCTTGATTGATGAAGTGATGATACTCAAGTGACATCAATGCAAGGCTGTGTTGTTGACATTAGTGTGGTAGACACTAAAGTAGAAACTGTAAGTCACTATAGAAAACATAGCGCACAATATAAGCTCTGTATGATAACAACAGGATTGTTAGAAGTTACCAGCTAAGATGGCTTAGTTGGTTTTCAATTGGTGATATTGTTTTGATAAATAATGAAAGGCAATAATCAAATGAAATCTTCTTCTTAGCGTGTCGATGGCGGTCTGAATTGGGTTGGCCTGGAACTGAGCTACTAATTTGGCGCTTTTGGTAGTGTGCATTGGTCCTTGTTGTGAACAAACAATGGGACATGCAGGATACAATATTAAGTGCCACATTTGTGGAACAGCAACTTAATTAAACTCCATGGCAGAGTAATTATTCAGGTTTTCCTTGCTGCGACCAGCCTGGGGCCGGAGTCTATTTAAAGGCTTCCAGGTGGGAGATTAGCAGACGGTGAAACGAATGGGTTAGGCAAGGAGCTAGTTAGCTACCTTTCCGCAACTTTAATCTTTAGACTATTCACCCAGTGAGTGGGGTGAATGACATTCCTCAGAAAACTGTTTTGTGCCTTTGCGATACAAGGGTGTTTAAGTGTAAAGGGTGTCGTGTGACTGAAAACATTTCGGCTCTTTCGCGAGAGCTTGCCACTGTACTGTGAGCTACTGGTGGCGCTATTCCTGCCAGTGGGTACATCATCTGTCCCGAGGCCGGTTTAGAGCAACCAGTAGTTTGCAAGACATGCGGCGGAGCACACAACTTTGAAGAGATTAATCGCCGTAAGAGACTAGTCACCGAAAGATACTCGCCATAAGAAACAAGCAAGTTCGCAACTTCTGCTTGATGTTAATGCAGTACTGTTTTTACTATTTTACTATTACAGTTACTGACAGTCAATGATCTGTTCAGAGAAACTTAAAGATACTATGAGAGTAACTGTGCGGGATAGACATTTCACCCCAGACAATGTTAAGTCTGGGTCCAGCCTCTTGTTTCGAAGGGGAATAATGCAAGATTGTGTTTGCTATGGCTGGGTTAGAGTGAATTAGCAATGAAATATGTGGCTTATTCATATTCACTAAGAACATTATTAACAAAGCGGACCTCAATCTCCTCAACCTAAAGCTGTAGCTTGGGAGGTGAGGACAAGGTCAATAAAATTGCATAAAAGAACCGGGACGTGTACGGAAATAAAACCGAAGTAAGGTTACTTTTTATGTTAGCGAGTAATAATTTAATGGTGATGCTATAAGCTAAAAAGTCTACGGTGAAAAACGTCTTATTGGTGCGTTCAGAATAGAGTTAAGAGAACGCTGGAAAGTCAAGTACCTTTAACGTAAAACTGAGTCAAATGTGTTGATGTTTCAAATAAATCTAGTAATGGTGTGGTCGCTGAGTGTGTATGGTCATAAGGATGACTATACGATTGTAATCACTGGGATGATTACGGGGCCCAGTCACAAACATGAATTTGGGCGGTAGTGGTCACTGAGATGACTACTGATGTAGCCACAAAAAGGATGGCTAAGGCACCTGGTCACTGGGATGACTATGGTCGGTAGTGGTCACTGTGAGGTTTACCGCGTAGCCCCCGCAAGGATGGTTACGTAGCCTGGTCATTATAATGACTATGGTTGGTAGAGATCACGGGGATAACTACTGAGGTAGCCACAGGGATGGTTACGGGACCTGGTCACTCGAATGACAATGGTCGTGATGGTTACAGGGATAACTATCGGAAGCCACAAAGATGGCTGTAAGAGCAACCACCATTCCTTGAATTCGATTTTAAAGACTGATTTTTGAGAAATTGAGAGATTTTGAGATTTATTGGTTCTAGTTAAAGAGTACTTGCACTTTGTTGGGCTGACTATTCTAAGTCGTAATGTTTATAATATTTGAACGAAAAAGACTGTAAACAAATGATGTGATTTTGAGATTGACGTCTCATGATAATGAGATAATCTAGCTAGAGTGATAATATTGTAACAAGAGAAGATTGAGAGTTCCTCTTGGTTAAGTCAAAATGACCGAACGGTGTCCTGAGAACCTGAGATGGGTTCTCTGGTATTGCAGGTTTACACACGAGGACGTGTGTCAAGCAGGATGGCCGTGTCGGATCTTTGATGAGTATGTACTTAAAATTAAACACAAGCGCCTTTGTTTGGCGTTGTGCGGAGTCTAGAGGTAGGTGTCGGATACGGACCTTAGTCCCATGGATCGCCACCACAGTGATCGTTCGGGCATGGTCGCGACACATACTATCTAGGAACTGCACTGTGTTTCCTTTTAAGTTCAGAGTATTAGTTAGTACAGTAGTGTTAGTAATTGACTGTACAATAGCTGTGTACAATTTAAAGGAGTTATTTCTCTCATTTACCCGTATCCCTTTCTGTGCCCACAACTGTTTGACACTATGTATGTCATTTAGTACTTCCTGACTAGCGTCCTATGTACCTGGATGCGACATATAGAAAGTCAAATAGTAATAATTTTGCCTTTCTTTGTATTAAAATATGTGAGATGATTTATTACCTATATGCGAGCGATGAGTGATGCGAATGAGTAATGAGCCAAACTAGCCATTATGCCGCATTCGCGGCAGACCTAGAGAATGGCCGGACGAAGTGATAAAAACCGACGATTAAAGGACCTTTGCCTATAGGGTACTACTGGTAGTGGGTATAGGCAAGGCTGAGAGTATTAGTAGCAGTATTAATTATTATATTTGACATCATAACTACTTAAATTCTAGTGTATCAGAGGCACACTAAGCCGTCTTCTAGTGACCAGTGTAATCTGATTCCGGTTATAATGGAGGAGGAGAATAGGTAGCGACCTATTCTCCTCCTTCCTATACAACCGTGATGTCACTGTAACTCAGTTACTTGGTACAGCGGTACCAAGTAACTGAGTTACAGTGACATCACGGCTATCCGGCCATATACGACCATCTGTTTTAGGCCATTCTCGAGAATTCTCGAGTCCCGATTTCACTGATGACTCATCCGGACATTTCCGATGCAAGAAAGTCCGTTTACATTTAAAACTTGATGTGACAATGGGTTTATTGACCAGAGGTAATGTGAAAGCCTTTTACTTTTTGACTTCAATGTTTGGACCCTCAGAATACAGAAAGAACCAGAAGCCGTAAGCGCGCCTATTACTGAAGCGACAAAAACTACTCCTAAACAGAGTAGTTTGACACGCAGCCGCTCAGTTACTCTTTGAACGTCGTAGCGCGCAATGTGTTTTACCGGTGTCCAATTAAATTAAATTATGCCGTTTTGTGTCGTTCCCACCTGTAAAAATGCAGCGGGGCTAAAAAATAAACAGGATGGGAACACATTTCACATTTAAGTAACGCATTCACTAATAACCTTATTTTAATATTGAATAAATTGTTCAGTTTGTAATTGTCCTAAATAACAATGCATCCATTTTGTTAGTGTTGCCAATATACTAGTATTGATTTACCCTTCTTTTTATTATTACCTACCGAGGGCTTTTATTTGGTGTAGTATAATAATACCTTCTTTAAAAAAGTATTTTAACCGACTTTACAAAAGAAAGGTTATTGCCCGTATCTATGTATGTATATGGTATTGTTAGAATTGCATAACATTCATAATAGGTGCTATGTTAGTCTAATATGATTTCGTAACTTTATATTTGTGGTGTGTGTGAGAGACGAAGCGCCCCCCCTTACACACACATGTATTAAATTATGTTAAAATTAAATTATCTAAACCGTTTTTATTTAAAGATCTTCTCTATTTCTTAAGATTTTCAAGTACATATTATTACTTAGAAAAGGACAATTTTGATTTAATAATATCATATCTCCAATACACTCAACGGTTACCCCAAAAACGGGCAAATAATGTCTGAGCTTGCCACATTACGCGGGTGGGAAGTGAGGCGGGCGGGGGACGCTTGTTTTGTATTGGATTCAGCGTGCGCCTTGCAATGACAGTTGAACGCGGCTTCTGGTTCTTTCTGTATTCTGAGTTTGGACCTAATCGAATCGAAAAGTATAGAACATTTATTGGATACGTGCTCGAAATACACATACTTTTTAATGTCTTCATCGGCAGGTTCAACCTCAAAGTGGAAAAGCTATCACAAATTCAATTTTGTTTTATTTTTTATTAACTGACTTCCAGAAAAGAGGAGATTCTCAATTCGATTGTATGTTTAAAGTCAACAACATAACACCCACATATTTATCAACCGGGGTATTTCTGTAATACAGACGCCAGCATATTGCTCCCCGAAACTGACAAATTTTCCTAATCAACCTTGAACCTAATGCTAAATAGAGCTAAAGTTAAAAATCGATCAAAGAAATGTGTCAGATTGTAGTATTTGTAGTAGTTATAGATGTGCAGCCATGTTTACGTCTTATTTAGTTATATATCGATGAGCCTATTGCCATAAACCTACTAGACCTAATACTTACAAGTACATAAAAATACTGCCTAGGTCTAGCTGGCAGAAACTATAAAGTTATCTGTAATTTAAATAAGTTTTCCATCTTATTTCCTTGGACCACTACTTAATGTTTCTCAAAGAATCCAATATAACTTAGTAAGAGTAACAGGGAATGGGTGGGGCGACGGAAAGTGCTGTCTCATAGAACCAACTCCTTAAGGCGACATTAGCTGCCCGCGACCTTGAGCGCGCGTTTAACTCATCGCCTAAACAAATAAGGTTCAAAATGGCGATGCGTTTGATGCTCGTGACTGCCAAAATGAACGATATAGTTCGCAGATTTAATTTATTTAAAAAAAAGTACGCTGTAATGTTTAAATATTTTTACTTAAGTCTTTAGTTGGTTAAATTTCTTTTCTGATAGTAAAAAAATAAATAACAGTTGTCACTCAAAATATTGAGCATTTCGAGACGAAAAAGTTTTTTCGTGTGTTTTTTTTGTGATTTTGTGATTTTTTTTTTCGAGGTTCTTGATTACTTTTAGAAAATATTTTTGCATAAGTCTTTTACCTATACATTTGACTATACACTGTATTTTTTTTTGGAATTGTAATAAGTAGCAATACGGCTAACTCTGCGACGAAAAACAGGTCGTTTTTACGGTTCCCCCGTTGACTGCGTCTTAAATTGTCGAACATTCGCTTCTGCAACATTTATTCGGAATGACTTCCAAAAGTTTTGTCAGTAAGCGTTTCATTTAACAGTCAATTGAAAACTAGAACTAAATATTACTTTGCAATGTTATTCAATCGGCAATAGTTTTGAGATTTTCAGATTCCATGTTAAAAACTTGTTGATATGCCAATCAAGTCATCTATTATGATATTTTTTATGGTAAAATATAGATACTTAAATGTAAAAAAAAATCTTTAGTAGGTATTATAAAAGTAAAATGTTGTGCCAAAAAATGTTATTCAATGTCCAAACACGTTTATATATCAATTTTTATGTTTCCTCTTTTCTTTTCAAAGAAAAATGCTCAATCTTCTGAAATTTCTTTTAGGTTAGTATTCCTATTTGTCATCGTTTCGTGATGTAGGAACTGATAACGTGTACTACCTCCTACCCACTTGTCCCAGACGCTGACAGATGAAACGTAGATCTAAATATTTATAACTCAAAGGTGACTATCAACGCACATAGTGATCTATCAACGCACAGTCCAAACTACTGGACGGATCGGGCTGAACTTTGGCATGCAGGTAGATGTTATGACGTAGGCAACCGCTAGGAAAGGATTTTTCAAAATTCAACCCCTAAGGGAGTTAAATAGGGGATGAAAGTTTGTATGGAAAATCGACATTTTCACGCGGGCGAAGCCGCTGACAAAAGCTATTAATATAATAATATCTATGTGTCTTTTCCCGAATCGAACACGCAATGTGAACAAGGCCAATACTTTATCATAACGGTGATTTCTACCTCGTAAATAGAATGCTGATTTTTATCATTAATTTAATACATCACAGACAGTTATGTTTAAGTCCCGTGTGTTAGGTTCTAGTGGGCGAGCCTATTGCCATCAACCGGGCACAAATCCGGGAAATTCCTGATAGAAAACTCAATCACACTTTCTCTGACCTAGGAATCGAAACCCTCAACCCTAGGACCTCAAGCTGAGGAGTAGCGCTTACGACCACTAAACCCACGAGGCAGTAAATTAATTAAATACAATACCTTTCTATGTAACTTTAGAAATATAAAAGTATCATTATTTACTTTTGATATTACCTTTATTATCACTATTGTTTACCTACTTAAGGAAACTCTTTGGAATATGGTATGTTCCTTTTCAATTCTACTCGACACTCCGTTTCGTAGACACAAACCGTGGCGGCATACATAAAGGCTTTTAGAGCGCCACACTAAAAGCTATTTCAGTAACGCGACGATACTAGTTACTAAATGTTACTAATACAGGAGCAGCCATTATGACGTCACGTTCTGGCGGGAATTCAACGCGGGAAGGTTTGAAAGAAAGAAAGAAAGAAAAAATATTTATTGCCGCAGAATGTTATACATACAATAAAAAAGCAGTAAACACAACTTACAACTAAAAAACAAAATTGGTACAAAAAGGAAAAAAAAAAGTTTTAGTTTACAACTTATCAATAAAAAAAAAAACTGCGACAAATGGGTAATAAAAATGGGTTTGAAATATTAGTGCAAGCAAAGAGGTTTAGTGCTGTCAGTTTGGCTATGTAATTTGTATGATGATGAATGAAAGAGGGTTTGTGCTTTGACTTTTGGTTAAGAAAATAGTTTCGTAAATTTTATTACATTTTTATATTGGTTCTGTGGTCTACGGTACCTGCAAAGAACACTAGGATTACACTTTAATGTGCGGCTTAACCTGAAAAGCAACTGTTTTTATTTAACCACTTGGTTTACTAACTTTTCATTCAAAAATATTTTATTTAAGAACGATTTAGTCAATATTTCCAAGACCGATTGCTTGACATAAAGACAGTCAATTTAGAAACCAATAATGGAAAAGACTCAACAAATCCCGATTATCGGAAAACAAGTGAAAATACAAAGACTTTAATAGCTTTTAAGGCTTCATTTCGCATGTCAATTTAGTTAGCAGTCGAAGTTTCTAGGTCATGAATGTCAGGGCTTTCAGGAGCGCTTGTGGCGACATCTAGAGAGTAAACTTTTGTTCAGCGTTCGACGTTTTTAGGCTGACTTTACTTGGGCAGTGTGTTCGCGGTGGTGCCATGGTGGCGAGAAACTTAGATAGTTCGAAGCTTAGTTTCTCGACACTTAATTTTGAAATAGAGCAGAGAATTAAGAATATAATATACTGTCAGTTCTAGTGGATACTCTATATCAAATCTGGGGGCACGGCAGTGCCCCCGCCGAGTCGAGCGCGAAGCAAACACTGCCGTACCATCCTTTACTGGAACCATTTCGCCGCATTTTCAGGCCCCTATTTAAGAACCTCTGGATAAGACCAGAACGCTGAAATTTTCGTCATCCAGTAAGCTATACTATCACACTTAAAATAAAAAGTTTCAAGTCTGTAGGTCATTTAGTTCCGAAGTTAAGCGAAAGCAAAGTTTCGCATTTATGAAACTCACTCACTCACTCACTCATAATCATCAAAATAGAACTAGTACTTCCCATAAACTCAGAGAGCTGAAATTTGGTACAGAGTTAGGGTTTAAAGGCCACATAAAGGGAAAACTATAAAAAGTAGGAAAATCGAAAAAAAAAATGTTTTACTTAAATAAGAAAATCTAATAAAATAAATCAATATGCCCACGTTTCTACAAAAAGAAGTGAAATCCCAACAAAAACATTCTGTAAAAAACTAGCCAAGTCTCGATGGAGCTGCTTGTTTGTCTCTAAAAAGTAATGAAATCTAGGCAAAGTCGTGCCAAGTCTAAGGTTCCTTATTGCGATTTCTTTATTATTATAGTTAATGTTGTGTGACTTGGCCGTTGTTCGTTTCGTTTAGTTCGGTCATTTTTCTTCTTGGCGTCCAATTACCAATACCAGTATGGGTTATTATCTCGCTTAACAATCATAGGTAGTTACAACAGATATAACATTACGTATAAACTAAATTGACTTGTACCCACTAACGTATAAAGAATGTTCAACGGCCAAGACACACAACAATAACTATAATAATAAAGAAATCGCAATAAGGAACCTTAGACTTGGCACGACTTTGCCTAGATTTCATTACTTTTTAGAGACAAACAAGCAGCTCCATCGAGACTTGGCTAGTTTTTTACAGAATGTTTTTGTTGGGATACAGTTTACTTGACCTGGATACAGTTCTGAGCATTGATATTCAGCTACTACTGATTACTTTAATTTTGCTTTCCTTATTTAGAAATTGAACTAAAAACATAACATCACGTCTGTTATTCCCAAAGGGTTACGCAGAGGCGTATCTAAAAGTACAATCATATTTTGGCAGGTATATGTTCAAGTCCCATGTAAACGGGGTCGAGCCTATTGCCATCAATAATAAAGTTAAATAAAAAAATCAACCGGGCACAAATCTAGATTCCATTGCTGCCAAATTCTCCAATATTAAATTAGAACAAATATACAAGTGTAGGTAATACTTATATGTTATGCGTATAATTTATCATATGTAACAACACGTGGTATACATACAATTGATTCCAACGTTCAATGCAATATGTTTTCCGATATCGAAAGGTTCCATTTTCCTTCTCAATTCAATATTTCTAGGACGATTGATGTTTACAAGCACCGATTTGCTGCGATGGTTCGATTTAGAAATCTTTCGTACGAGTGCAACTGTGTGAATTTGTTACATGTCGTATATATAATTTAGAACAGTGAACTGTCATAAGCATACTGTCACAGGTCTCGAGTTGAAACCCGAGACTGATAGGCACCTCTGATTTTTCGATTTCAAATGCAACGTGCGTATTGTATCAATTGCCTCGGTGAACGAAAAAAATGTAACGAAACCAGCATACCTGAGACATATTTCTCGACGGCATGTAAAGTCAAGTCAGAGGCTCATGGGCGACAAAAAACCTCGAACACCAGGTCTAGTACAAAAAAAAAATGAAAGAATAGTAAACAAGACTACTCAAAAACCAAATAGTGATTATCGAGAAGTTTGCTTCAGAACTATCAAATACAAAGTGGATTTAGGTAGGAACACAGAATAGATAAAAGAGGTTAGAAAGGAAATAGTTCCTGATTTGTATTAGAACGCGTGTCGCCGTTTGTCTCCCACTCTCCATATCCACTACATGCAAGACGCTTATAAGTACGCGAATTATGCACACAAATAAACCACACACACTTAGATCGCGAGCTTGCTACTGGTTGTCACACTAGCGCAAGCATTGCGTTTGACGTACACTCACACTTGCGTTTATTTCTCATACATGTTACGGTGACCAAAAGGTCGATAATGTATATCGATAAAATTACTTTAGTTTTGTTACTTTAAGTTTTGCAGTTTTATCTTTAATTTCGGGACGGGACAGAAAGAAAGAAAATAAGAAAGCAAAAATATTTATTGGTCTCTCACACATAAAAAAATAAAGATAAAAAGTAAACATAAAAGATTTTTTTCAAATATTGAACAATAAGTACTTGAAATTCAATTTCAATGCATATTTTATTATTGTCTTTGAAATAAAACGTATTTATTACGTAGCAATAGCATGCGCTTGCTATCTTTCAAATTCGAATTTTTCTGAATAAAATGCAATCTCACAGTAATATATTTTTCTATAATCGCTTTAGTTCACGTCTGTAACATATTTCTCTGTTGAAAACCTAAAAATAAAATTTAAAATGTATGTTTCGATTTATAAATAGCTAACCTCAAAACAAATTTTAGATGAAAAACAATCAATAAACAATAGTAAGGTATTGATAGTATGGGATAAACAAAAGTTATTTTAATCATAACATAATAATCATTCGAGTACATTCACACATACTAAATATCGACATTATTTACAACTTGATTCAACACTATCGAAACGCAAAGATTAGGTAGAATTTAAGCTGTGGCTCGTCGCACGCGACGTTCGCAGTGAACGAAATGCATTGCGCAATCGCCCACGAAGTACAAGATGGTACCCACGTATTGCAAGCAATGTACATAATTTCGTTTCTGCTTGCGATTGTATCATTTTTGTCTGCGAACTACATAATACTATTGTAATAATTACAAATATCACTTGTATTTTAAGGTTTTAAGACTTACCGATGAAAAGAAATCCCTTCTCGAGCCACACTACACACCTGGCTTCTTTTCCGACACGTAATAATCGCGCAAGACGGCATAATTCTTTTTATTCTCGGAGCTCCGTTCGCTGTCACAATATGAGCGCGATTGTTGGTCATATATGAGCGTCTGCTCATATGTGTCATAAATCCGGCGCGCTTGCCACGCCCACATGGCCCTTCTAACCTCTTTTATCTATTCTGTGGGTAGGAATCACTGACAGTCCCCTGTGCAGGGCATGCATGGAGGCGGAGGAAACTGTGGCGCATGTGCTCCTTGAGTGCACAGGCGTTACCAAGATTCGTGAGGAGACCCTGGGAACACCACGATCCCTTGCGGATGCCCTGAGGAGACCGGGAAGTCTGATCTGCTTCTGGAGGGAGGTGGGCTGGTTGGAGTAATCGGCCACCACGGCTCACGCACAATGGTCCACATTAAGGACTAAGTGCGGAAATTTGAAACCCCATAAAGAAGAAGAAGTGGATTTTCGAATTTAGCGCTTTAAATCTTACCTTATATCGTCGGTTACTAAAGTAAATCGACTACAGGCCTAACCCAACCCCTCAAGCATATGAAGCTAGTTCTCAACATTGCACAATGTTTGAATCACATAATCACTTTATAAAAATTCCGGGCTACTCCTGTTTATTTGTATGCAAAATACAATAACAAAAACGGTACACAGCATCGACGAGGCTTCGACCAACGTATAAACCCTTTCCCCCAGCTTTTCTCGTAAAAAGCCACTTTGTATTCAAAAAACTTTGATAGCTTTTAAAACACTATTTGAATACACTTCCAACGCTGCCTCTGCGTTTTGTTTGCAAAAAAACTTCGAAACAAAATAAAAAATGAATGCTTCGTTTGAAACTTTTCTACAATTTCATTAAGACTTCTACAATATTAAGAGTAGACTAAATTAATTATTTACTTAGTTTTATTTTGGAAAACCTTTTCAACAACTTTAATTGTTTTAGTCTCGTTAGACACTTTCGACTAATAAAAATGTGGTCCTTAATTTTTGTATAAAATAAAAGTAGATGTATATCATTTGCCTAATTGGACGGGCTGAAAGAAGGTGTAATTTGCTATCTCTTCAGCCCAAATAAATTATCCTGGGCCCGATAGATTTTAATTTAACATTTTACTTTTAAAAATCGCAATCACGTACTTAACTATACCCTCAAATGTGCCTCTCATACGGTGGCAGATTTCTACTCGTTAAACAACAAAACACTCGCGTCTTCATTAGTAGGCAATAGCCATGATTGTATCTCCGACCCGGTATCTCCTTGTATCTTTCGAACATAATACTACGCTTGTAATCCCCAAAGGTTAAGCAAAGGTATACCTAATAATAGTACACCCACAATTCGACTTTTATGTTTTAAGTCCATGTAATACAGGCCAATACAGGGGCCTATGGCCAACAACAGGCCACAAAATTTATCGAGACTAAATAGCTTTTTTTTCCGCTCTTGGGTAGAGCGAAAGGGAGTGTCAGACTTCTACTAACTAAAAACGACCCATGTTCATTCTTAGCCCTTTATGTCGAGGCCGCGGTATCTTGTGAACATCCCGCAGCCCCGGCGGGCGTCGGCCCTAGCGGGCAGACTAAATAGCTGCTACAGAAATGACCAAAGTAAAACCCAATAACACTGGAAATCGGACGTCTTAGTTATCAGTCGTCTTTGCGACCATCCGACCAACGGGGCAGTCAAACATGTTGTGTGGTCAATTCTTTTGATTTCGATTTAAAATTATATCAAGCTGCAGGTAAGGCAATGTTCAAATCATACCTGCCCTTCTAAACCCGATAACACTCAAGATGGAATTCAAAACACATTACGGTTCATACCAAGCACCATTCAACGTTGTTATACCCACAATATTAGTTTCCCCAGTAAAATCACGGCGCAAATATCCATGTACTCATATAGGCAAGTTTATACGTGTATTAGGGGCTATCGGCGTGTCGATTAGCCCTCAGGGATATCGCGGGCTATAAGATATAATCAGACTTAATTATACATATGGTACAGTCTGTGTCCAGCACTACTTGACCTCTCTTCTCACACCGCTTACCCTCTTATTCTTTATACGAGGGGTCAGGTAATACTGGCTACAGACTGTACATTGGATACGGAACTACTAGTCAATGGTGTAGAGGGAATGGTTCCGTGTACTTGTAATTAGAGATAGGTTTTGAGCTTAGAGGTTTGTTTTTGTTCATGATAACTTTTGGAATAGAGTGTGAAATATTTTTAAATTTTGAAGTACATTCGAATCTGCTCATTAAATGTAAAATATGTACAGAGATTGATTTAGTATTCTGTACACGTCAATATTTTTGTATGATTCAACTGTTTCATATCACCAATTAAGTAGCGTAAATCTAGTCACTTATCAACAATTATGTACAGTTTTACTAAAGAATCTAGCTAATATTATAAGATCCGGGGTACCTATATAGGATCACATTGTATTATCTAGTAAAATTCCACAGACGTGATAGGTTTAAACATGATTTAACAAAAAAAAATACATTTCTTTACATGAGTGCTGGTTTGTTTCCTCATCAATTTTTCCAAGTACTAATAATTCCTCTTCATATATGAATACCTAGAAAGAGCTATAGTTATGAACAACTTATCGGAACGCCGGATCAAATCTCAGCTTAACATCAGAGATTAAATCGATCTCACAGAAACGGGGTCCAGGGAAAACTGAATGTCAGAAAGTCTGATCAAATTAAATGTTCATTTTCTCTTATATTTTCTAACCATGTTGGAAACAAGGAAGCGATCCATCTCCTTTAAAATCGCCGTGCAATCTACATCAAGAATCATAAACGTCTTGCGTTCGTTTCTTGATCCTGACAGGTAAAGATAACTATCTATCATCTGACGTCCAGTTACAAAACCAGTTAACGTCAGTTAACTTGTAGTTATGCGTTAAACTGAGGTCTAGGCCTGAGGGGTGATTGGTACCGGAAGAGTTTATTTAGTTAGCCATGTTAATTGATTGAGAGATGCGTCACAAGATTTTGACTGATTTTGAGGTGGTACAGGAAAAGAGCTTGTGGATGGATTTAGGGGAGGCCTTTGCCCAGCAGAAGGACAGTACAGGCTAATAAAAAAACATTATCTTATGAATTATATTAAAACTGGGACTGCTAAATTCAAATACGTGTATTCAAACAGACAGAAAAAATTTGAAATCCTAAATACAAAAGGAAAATAAAACGAAGAACTAAATTATAGATTATGTTATGACAGTTAACAGATTCATTCAGCCGTATTATCTCGTTGGAACATTTCTTATTTCCGCCTGACAATTCTTTTCTTTCTTTCATTCTAAAAAAATCAAATCAATCGGCAAGCGGGAAGTATGTTGAAAATAGACTGCGTTTTGATACGGATGATAGAATACTGAACAGTTCAAATTCAATAAAATATTTTAAAAGTTATCATCTACCAATCCGCACTGGGCCCGCGTGGTAGATTATAGCCCATCCCTCTCCTAGAGAGGAGAGCTGAGTCCCTGCAGTGGGAACATTATAGGCTGATGATGAAAAGTTATAAAGCACTATTATAGAAACTTACATAATATGTCATCAAGCCTGTTATCCCCGAAGGGTTAGGCAAAGGTACCCCACCCATTAGTACATCCACATTTTGCCTATGTCATATTTTTAAGTCCCATTTAATAGAGGGCGAGTCTGTTACCATCACCTGTGCACAAACCCTGAAGAAATTCCTGATGGTAAAACCCAATAACCTGTGACCTGGGAATTTAACTCAGGGCCATGAGGCCCTGGTACAGAGGGCCAGAGGCCGTGAGGCCCTGGAGGTGTTGGCTCATGCACAGCGGTTGTGCTTGCGACCAAAGACCAACGAGGCAGCCACTAGAAACTTAGTTTATATATTTTAAGAAAATGCTAAACCTGAAATGCAGGATGCCAATCTTTATTAGGTACTCCGGTTACTGCAGTAGTTTTGAAATATTTAAATCTTTAATGCTTATATTTTACCGCGGTTGCGATAAAAATAGGGGTTGTGAAAAGATCTTTTAGTCTTTTTCTGTCAGCATAAACTCGATACGTGAATAGCTCATTTAATATAAAATATTTCAAAATTCATGACTCATGGTGAAGTGTGTGGTTAGTACTTTTATTCCAAAAAATATCTCTCAAGCAAGGTGGTGCGTACCCACGATATATGAAATCAGCGATAAACTATTTTTTTCCATGTGACCTATAGGAACATCGACATCCTGAACAGCCTATTAATTTTAATTTTATCCTACCTTTTCAATAATGTATAGGATGATTTCTAAAATTGACATTCTATATGTAATTGATTTAATTTATTTGTAATTTAATTTATTTGTAATTTGACTTATTTGTAATTAATTAAGACTTATTTGATTTATTTGTAATTTATTTGATTTGCTTTTTGACTCATTTGTAATTTAATTTATCTTTATTTTAAATCATTTGTTTTTAATTTAAGTTATTTTAACTTAATTGAACTGCTTAAAGTCATCGAATTTGATTTATTTTATTTCAATAACTTAATGTAATTGTTAAATTCACCGAATTGTTAACTTAATTATAATGTCATAGGTGAAATGTCCGACGGAGGGTTCTACCTAAAACAGACACCAGTCTCTATGTAGTTACCATTTTGACGTTGTATGATTTATGATGATGAGAGAAATAAATTATTATTATTATTATTAATGCTGGGACACAGGCCTCGACTCTTTGCGAGGGAATGGGCTATAATCACCACCACGCGGGCCCAGTGCAGATTGCTAGATGTCACAAGTCTTCGAATTTTTGGTTCTAGTACATGCCGGTTTCCTCACGATGTTTTCCTTCACCATTTTTGACATCGTTGCAGGTATATTATTACATAGTTCCTGCCTACCCTACTACCTGGAAAAAGTATGAATAACTGTAAGAGATATTTCAGCCAGTTTCCAAAAAAGTGTAACCCACTTAATCCATCCAACTAACAAATCACCTCCGTGCACAATCACAAATAAACAAATCGTTCTAAATTATTTCCCCAATCAATGCACACAGATACATCTTGTACATAGTTGTCTAAACTACATCCCATGCCACTGCGGAGCTCGGCAGTTATCCGCTAACGAACGCGCGGCGTCGCAATCTCCGGTTCTTTGCGACTCAAGCTAACTATACAGTACCGGTAAAATGTTCGTGAGGGTAAAGCTGGGATTTATTCTGGTTACATTGCAAGGGTATAGGGAGAAAGATGGTTGATGAAACGATAAATAATTTTGTAAAGGATTTTGAAGTGGCTTTTGGACGAAAATTAAAGGATTTTGGAAATAATAAATGGAAAAGAAATAGCTCTATTCCATCAGTTTATTGTTTAAGAAATACTTACTAGAATCAATGATGATTTTACAGTGTACAGACTTCGTTACTCTTTCCGCCTTATTAATAAAAATAGTTAAACCTGGTTTAACTTACGCTTCGTTTAACTCGCATGCCGTCTCACTTCAAAAATATTCAAAAGAAAGTGACGGCATGCGAGATAAACCAAGCGTAAGGTAAACCAGGTTTAACAATTTTTATTAATAAGGCGGTTTGTGTTTGTTACTCACGTCCCACCGTTTCGCTAAAATTAACAAACAGACAAAAAACAGAGATTTTTATTTAGTTCTACATAGTTCAATATTATATTGCACATCGAATAGCTTCTTCAAAGTATGGCAAACACCGCTTCAAAATTCGTTGTGCAGTTTATAAGAACATCGTAGTCAGACAGATACAAAACGGCTTGATTTTAAAGTATACGAATATAAATGAAATGAAACATTTCACACTAAAAACTCAGCAGCATAAATCTGCCACAGCATAACAAATTCAGTCACATAAATCCAATGAAAGCCTTACACCTTTCCAGTCTCCCAACCCGCCTTATCACTTCTACTTACTGAAGCAACTATTTCAATCAGTATACCATTAAACACTTACTCCTAGGCTGCCTCGACCTCTACTCATATATCATGTCTACTATCCTCCCCACCGTAATCTGATTTCGGCTAGATTTAAGAGGGAACACGGTAATGCGATTCTCCATATTAATGTATTTCCCTGTATTGTTCCCATATTGTTCCTGAATAATGTCTTTTTAGCAAAACCAAGGTAGAAACATCTCTGTCATTTTCTTTTTTTCAGCAACTAATAAGTAAAGAAAAATAACCCTCCAAAAAAGACAAAAACGCCCGATTTTTACGGGTCTGATTAGAGGACTACCAGACAAATTCCAAAAATTATAAACAAAAGACATTTATAAGGAACCCTAGACGAATCCTTTCTTTAAAGTTGATTCAGTTTTCGACCAAAGAAGGGGAAACGTCAAAGTCGTCTTTTTATGACATAGTCGGTCTGAACTACAGCTGTACCTATCGCACTCTACGGAGGCAGGTTTGACGCAGCGCGAAGGCAATAGCTTCTTTAAATACCTATATTTTGGCCCTGTCCCCTCTAACCAGGTCTCGAGTATTTGGTAGCGTCCCTCGAAATAGACACTTTAGCTAATAGAGTTAGACTGGGTTATCGTTCCTATCTGTTTGGAGGTTCGCACTCATTTATCAGCATTGGAATTAGGTTTTGGAGTTTGATCATTTAGGTCTTGTTTGTGTGTTCACGGTTATCTTGTATGTGGCGTGAATTTATCAATAAGTTTATAGAGATGATTATTATATAATGATAAACAGGAGGGTTTTGCTTCCCTTGCATTTTCAAAACCGTTCATGGCAGAGATTTAGATTTATGACTTGAATTTGTATGTGATTACCTAGAAAAGTCAAATTAAATCAATTATTTTAAGGGTAAATTTTAAGTGTCAAAACTATCAATAGCCGTTTCTTATCCAATAGAATTTCTGTCAGAATATATTCGAGTACAGGTCTCCCAGGAGAACCTTTTTAATAATTGATCACGATAGATACGGTACGTGCGATATATTACTGAAGAATATCTCTAAATTATAGTAAATTGTTGTGAGAATTCGTCGAATACCCAAAACTATCGCTCCAAAACTGCTCTCGGCCAAGATACGAATGTGTAATTTACGGTTTCCCTTTGCTTTGTAGCCAGAAATTTTAAAGAATTTCGTTTCTTAGAAAATGCTTCATATAATATTTGGTCCATGTATTTGCAAGATTCGACCAATACATATAACTAACTAACATGGTGAGTTAAATAGCTTATTTTAATAAATAAAATTTAGGTGTCTAATTAACCGGTCGTGCTCCAAAACGCAAATTTATTACTGACTGGACTGTGGTGGTCAAATAGGCAGTCGCTCCATGTAAAATACTGGTATTCAGCTGCATCCAGTAAGACTGGAAGCCAACCCCAATAAAGTTGGGTAAATGAATGCTAGGTAGATGATTGTCAGGTACTTTTTAAGTACTATTATGTAAGAATACTATGGTATTATGGTACTGGGTATTGAGTCAATACTATCTTTATTCACAACTAGCTTTTGCCAGCGGCTTCGCCCGCGTGAAAATGACGATTTTCCATACAAACTTTCATTCCCTAATTAACTCCCTTAGGGATTGAATTTCGAAAAATCCTTCCTTATTCCTTGTCTACATAATAAAGGGAACCTCTGTGCAAAATTTCAGCTTTCTAGGTCCAAGGGTTTGGGCTGGGCGTTGATGAGTCAGTCAGTCAGGACTTCTCTTTTTAATTATATAGATTTATGAAGATAATTATGCATTCAGGAGAAATGTACTCTCTACATTTACAAATATTTAATTGGGATGCGATTAGTTGTGTTTCTTACTGTATTTACTAACGATATGTATGTGGCTCTAGGCAAATAAACGATTCATAACTTGTAATTAGCACCAGACATGAACATTGACAAATTATCGCAACTATAGAATAGCAAACAGGTTGAGAACACGGACACTGCGGACGAACGGAAATAGATTCAGTATGAGACAAGTTGATTGAAATATAACTTAATATCAAGGGAATAATGGTATCAATGTTAACGTTAGCTTTTCCCATAACATAACATAACGCCTGTAGTAATTCTCGAAGGATTAACTACAGGCGTTATGTTATGTACTAATGGGCAAACCTCTGCCGGTTTGCCCATTAGTAAATTTACATTTTACCAGTTTTTTAAAGTCCCATGTAACAGGGTTTGAGCCTATTGCCTTCAACCGAGCACATATTCATACTGGGCTAATATATAAGGTTGTACAAGTATCGCTGAGATTCACAGTCATTTGTACAATCCTAGAGACCAAAATAAATCCAAAAAGCTTTTTCGAATTACCTACTTACCCACAACCTGACTCCAAACAATTTGACACAGTAAAGTACAGTTTCCCGGTCAGTAACTAAAGACGCAACTCGTATAGATGAGCAATGCATAATTTCTAAGCTTTATTCATAACTGTACGAGAAAATGACTGACAAGTTTTCATGAATAAGAAGGCTAGTGTTACACGGTTTATTACTCTTTACACTATATAAGGCTAGGTACACATTTATAGATGGCTTACTTAGCTTGTGCAGCTTAGGAATTCTCGGACTAACGAGGAACTAGCGCGCTGTGAATTCTAGAATTTTCTTTTTTAGTGAATAGGCGACACATTTTTCTGTAAATGCCAAGTAGTGCTAGTGATAAGGTTTCTATGAAAGCGTATGTGGCCGGAGTTCAAATAACTGTAAAAGGCCATTTCTTGAACCGACCAGAAGGTTTTATAAACATGACACCATGTAATCCCCGAAGGATGAGGCAGATTATACCTAATAGTACACCCACATTTCGCCAGTTATGTTTCAAGTCCCATATAATAGGGGGCGAGCCTATTGCCATCAACCGAGCACAAATTCAGACTCAATGGCTTCTACTGAGAAAAAACCCAATAACACTTTGACTGACGAATCGAGAGCAGCGGTGGCCCAGTGGTGTCGGCCCCGACTTACGAACAGTAGGTCGTGGGTTCGAACCCAGGCAGGCGCATTACTTTGTGTAATTTATTTCATCACCGCTGCTCTCAAAACGGTGAAGGAAAACATCGTGAGGAAACCGGCATGTCTTAGAACCAAAAAATTCGAAGACATGTGACATCTGCCAATCCGCACTGGGCCCGCGTGGTGGGTTATAGCCCATCCCTCTCCTAGAGAGGAGGCCTGAGTCCCTGCAGTGGGAACATTATAGGCTGATGATGATGATGATGATGACGAATCGAGCCCAGGACCTCATGTTCAGCAGTCTCGCTTACGACCAATAGACCAACGAAGCAGTCTATTAGTCTAGTTAAATGAACTCCACATTTAACACCTCATCGCTCAGTCACCACTATCGAAGTTCATTGTATCCCATCGCACGTCTAACCTGATTTCTCCTCCTTTTCATCTGATTCAAAGGGAAGCCACTGAGAATTGGCCTACATTTCATTAATAATGAATACATTTATGTATTGTGGTGGTACAATAGTGTCTCTATGTTAATTCTGTAGGACATCGTGTGGTTGGAATGTTTGAGTTAATGTTAATGGATGTATGTGGTTCTCGGGTTTTCTCTTAGGATGTAGTATGGGAGAAATGGTATGTAGGTTGTATGTATAATTGTATATGCAAGTATTGCAAAGGCTTTATGTATGAATATGTCAGTAGCTAGCTTTATTTTGAATGTAGGAACTTGAGGTTGTAACCAGATTTATGAACGTACACAAGGCGAAATAGTGTGAAACTAGAGAGTTTTACACTATTTCGCCCTGTTGACGTTCATAAATCTCGCCGACATCTATACTCTCTAGTACAGATGTCGGCAGATGCTGACATCTGTGCTCCCTTTCACATTTAACCCATCTGCCTTCAAGAAAGAGTGATCAAGCATCTTCTGGGCACGCTTGGTTCATCATAGACCTCATCTATCGCTTTCCATCAGGCGTCATCGAGGTCAAAAGCAGGCCCTAAGGAGTATGTGAGGATCAAAGAGAGAGAGAGAGATCTGTTTAATGACTGCATGATTGTGATTTATAATTAATTTAAATAAATTAAAACTCCGTAACTTTAAAGGCAGAATATAGAACAATTTCATTTTTTTTTACCTCATTTACGCAAATAAATGTTTTTATTTTATAGCAGGTGGCGTTTCGCCTACCCCCATGGGAAAACATCGTGAGTTTATGTATGTATCAATATACGAACTACCTTTGACACTCGTACAATGGCATCTTTGACGAATCGATCACATCATTCGCCATGTTCTTACCTATTGACCTCAAATGACACATAGCAGAGTTATGTGTTAGTCGACCCTCTTAATATTATATTAGAAAATATGTAAGAAGATTCAAATGTCTAAAAAAGCGGCAATATAATCCTCCTTTCATCCTTTTTTATTTCATTTGGAGACTGAGTTTAGCGTGAAAATCCCAAAGTACCACGATTAACATGTCCACGAGTAGCCCACTTAGCTGATGGGATCCAGTAATTTAATAAGACCCAAAGCAGAAAAATTCAGAAAGACAAATTCTTTAGTTACTTACACCTCATGATTTTGGCATAATAAGAGAAACTATGTCAATCCTCCACAAACGTAAACATCACGACAAAAACACTACAAAAGGCAGTACGTAGGTAATAAGAATATGAAATCAAGGTCAATGCGTAGGCAGTATTTGCTGCCCAAACATAAAGTATTGACAGCTCAAATAAAGCGAAAAAGGAAAATTAGTGGGTGATAAATTAAGATTGAACGCGTCGGCGGAATCTTTCGCTAAGGTCAGTCACCTGTGACCGACCCAATTTTTAGAGCTTCATACTTTATCATTTTAATATTTTAGGATCTTGACGTGAAATGAAAAGTACTCAATGGTTCTAATAAACGAGGATATTTTTCTGGAATAATATTTCGACATTTGACTTAGAAAGAATACAAAGAATCGAAAATCTATTTTTAAATTTAAATAGAGTAGATAAATAACTGGTGATAAGTGGGTGTACACACCTACACATCAAGCTATACATTTCCAATTCACGCTGATCTCGCACTGTACGGAAATCTTATACCTACAATGCGAGACCAGTTTATACTGGAAGTGTAGGTATAGCTTGATGTGTAGCCGTGTGTACTGTAAATGGTAAGACCTCTGCCTGACCTTTCCGGAATTACAGGCGTGACATTATGTTATGTTACTACAAAAATACAGCCACAAGAACGTTTACCTACATTTCTCCCAGAAAAGAATATTTTACTTGTAAAGCCATTATTAAATGCCGCTGCATCGTTTTCATTGACTCACAAACAAAACGGAGGCATTTTATCGTGTCAATATAAAATGCATGTGACATGATACGGGTGTTGGCATGCGGGGTGATATGTACCTAATACTGACGCTTACATAGTTTATTATCACTGCATAAAGATACCTTTATTTTTTAACAGTGAAAGTAGGTATCACAATATGGTACTTATAGTCTCTTTTTCAGGGTTTCTTTACCAAATGACAAAAAACGAAAGGAACTTTTTAGATTCGTCCTGTCTGTATGTCACAGTTATTTTACTCCGAGACTGTTGGCACCAGATAGTTAATATTTGTAGAATAAGTATATGGCCCGGTGGTCCTATGACCCGGTACACAAAATAATGTAGTTTTTAATATATAATGGGCATGGCTCTCCTTGCAGTGTCCTAATATTATTCTTATACAACAAGGTACGACAGCTCTTGAAAAATGATACAAAAGTTCCCGCAATACTTTTTCAAGTCAATGGTCGATGAGATACTCGTTTCTAAAGCCGCAAAAAATGTGCCCTTGCCTTTACTATTCTCGATTCTAAATTCTGCGAAAATAATAAATCGAATTCGATAGAAACACTGTGTTGTTTCATAATAAAATTACAGTGCACAATATAGAATATTCTATCTATTCAAAGAAAAACATTCACATGCCAGCCATTACCGTTTCAAGCATCTGCAATAAACTCACGTTGTTACGTACAGTAGCTCTACCATGAGTTGTCATCGAAAACTTAATCTCTAGCGTTGTACTCGCTAGCGTGCTAACGTGGATCAAATAGATTACGATTATGTTTGCACCATGAGATTTACGGAGTCTTACGCAGGCGCTAAGGTAAGCTCGATAGATTGTGTCGTCTAGCTAACTTCACGCTACTCATGTTTTGTTTCTTTCTTTCCCACTAATAAGAAGAGAGAACGGTATCTACACAAATAAACCGACGAAATTGAAAAGTTGACAGATAGTAGACTACACATAGTGTTAAGTGGTTTTTGAATTTGTATTCCTTATAATATGTCACTGTCGTGTATTCAATTTGTAATTTTGATAGTTGACCTTGAGTGACAGAGCTGCGTTGTGTAGTTTAAAAGTTTTCTATAGATTCAAACAGATTATTTAATATAATGAGGACCAGTGTCACACAGTTCCAATTGTTGGTAGAGTTTAAAGAAAGGTAAGTTTGAACTTTCCTCAAAATTATATTTTCCAATTGGTATCTAACATTTTAGCTAGAAATTCATGTTATTCAAGTCGTTGGTCTTCAAATTTAGCGACCACTGACATATTCCATGCTAAATAACCACTTGCAGACATTATTTTGACTATATTAGACTCAAAAACATAGATAATTTTAATGTAAACATATGTTTCACACGCCAAAATGCTAGTGAGCTACGTAACTACTAACGTAAGCGTCTTACTCGATAGGTTCAGTGAAATTAGTGACTCATGGTACCGTTTTGTATGGTGACAGCTGAAGAACGTTAGTGACTATCGAATAGATTACGTTAGGTGTTTAACCTATCGTAATCTATAGTGCTCATGGTATGAATTTTAATTCTTTCTGTGACCGCTAGGGGCGCTGTACAATATTTCATACAACTAATTTACGGAGACGCTATCGAGTTTTGGCTGTGTAAACTCATGGTAGAGCTACTGATAACACTAACTTAGTGCCGAATAACTCGATTTGCTTCCATTTATGTGATTGTAATCTAACAAAATGTACCAAGCAAGCAATAAGAACCTACTCTTTCCAAATAATTGCTTACCAGGACAGATCGTGTTTGCAGAACAGTTATTTAGGTTAAGAAGCTGAAATGTTCTAGAAAGCTCTGCTCTTGTACTCTAAAGTAATTGTCTGCGAATGTGAAGGATTTGTTTGCACATTTCCTTAGAACTGGTGCACTCCATATTTTCTTAGAAAATTGAAGACTGTTGTCGGCTGCTCAACACAACAGGAATTGCTTGAAGGAAAATTGTATCCTGTTTTATCCCTTTCTTGTTATAAACAACTACGAAGAACATCATCACACAAATAAGATTAAAATCTATACAAACTAATTATAAACTTTCCAGACTGAGTCGAGTATATTTGCAGAAACACTTGAACAAAGAAAACAGCTGCTTCGATTCAAGACTCTCAAAACCAGCGAAGCGTCAAAGATTCTCAACACACCGCGTATAAACACAGCCAATCTATGACCCCTATTTATTTTAACCCAGTTCTCACTAGAAGCCGCGTTTGCCCACATTAGGGAGAGGCAATCTAGCTACTCATACCGCCCCTCTGATGTCTCATTTCACGAACGGTCACAGCCATAACTCGGCGTAAAGTAACGGAAAATTGCTTCTGAGGCATCTCACACTACGTCGTCGGATCGTCGACGTCTCGTCGTGGCAAAATCATAAAGCAGACTTCACACCAGACTGGAAGCATATTATAGCAAGTGTACTGCTATTATTTCTTTTAATAACCCAGTAGCTGGGACGTGGAGGTCATGGAGGAACTCACTCTTTGTAAAATAATGGTAATAAGTTGTAAGACTGGAAGCTGACCCCTACCCTACCTAGGTGGGAAAAGGCTAGGCAGATGATGATGACATTCATTCGATAATAGTATGGGCGCATTATTTGTTTCTTAAAAATAGTTAATGTACGCTTGCTGTATGGTGCTCTGGTGTGCGACCTGCTTTAGTGTATGACTACACTTGCGATCCACGCAGGCACACTTTTTTGGGATTTTTAAACTGTTCTTTTTGGGGAAATGTTGTTTTAGGATGTAATGGTGGACGTAAAAAATGTTCTGAATACCTAAATGGTCATGTTTTGATTAGTTTAGAAAAGTTTTATTTTGCTTTAAAATATTCGTTATTTCTCATTTTTCAAGAAATCGTATGAATCATTATAATGAGCATTTGAAAACTGATGATAATTCCTACTCAACAGGAATTCTGTAAACCAATTTAATAAAAATATTTTTACAACTTGCATTCTTTACTCCAACTTTTACGATCAGATATTTGTTTCTTCAGACCTTGAAGAGACATCACAAAGATGACACTTAAAAAGCTTACTCACCACAAAAATTCTAAAACCCCATAGTAACAGCAACATAAACCACAACATCACCATTCGGCTGACCCTAAATCGCGACAGGACTGCCCATCACGACTAATGACGACACTTTGCGGTCGCACATCCGTAGCTCAGTCGCTAGCGTGCGCCTAGCCTAATGGGGTAATGGAAACGTCGGAAAATTGCCTCGACTCCATCTTATTGAAGATATATAGATTTTTTATTGGTCATATCCGCTCGCCCTTGCTGGTTAACTTCGTTTTAGCACTGATTAACCGGTAATTAAATCGAAGCAAGCTTCGTTTATTTTTAGATCGATGTTCTTGCTTCAGTAGGTAGTAAAGTGGATTAAGGGAGTAAGGTATGTTTATGATTAAAGGAGGGGGGGTACTATTCCATGGAGAAGGTAATAAAGAGATGGATCACCACGAGACTTTTATGGTAGCCGTAACTTTGTTGTTATGATTATTTTTATCTGTTTCCGTCTTATTGTCGATATCGCTTCCCTGACTTTCATGGCAGGAAATACCTTATTATAGTATGACTGCTATAGATGTGCAGTCGAGGTGGCGTTGCTTGTCATGAAGATTTTCATCGATATGCCCAACTTGGTTCATTTAGTTTAGTTCTGTGTCTTTCTACAAACAGATAAGTTGGTTGAAGTGTTAGGAAATTCATAGCATGTGTATTTTTTTCATTTGCCCGCTCTGCCCCACTGCTGGGCAAAGTACTTCCCCATTCCTTACCAATTTTCCCGGCGTTTTGCTTTTATGCAAAGGATATGGTTAAAAACCCACTTGCGCTATTACTCCGAGAAT
Source organism: Diarsia mendica (assembly GCA_949316265.1). Lineage (NCBI taxonomy): Eukaryota > Metazoa > Arthropoda > Insecta > Lepidoptera > Noctuidae > Diarsia > Diarsia mendica. The sequence goes on along the minus strand of OX438900.1, from coordinate 18,782,588 downwards.
AAAGCTTTACATTCTTGACAATTTCAAACTCGTGACGTGGACGAAGCCGCGGTCTGAGCTAGTTATCTCGTAAAATGAACTAGAGAATGTATTATTCAACGGTGTCAACACCAGCTTCCGGGAGACAGTGAAATAGTGCTGTCTCTTGATACAGCACAGAAGATAGGTAGGTATTTCATTTGAAATTAAAAATGTAGTCAACTTAAATTCAGCATACCTATATTTTGCCTTTTTCTATCATTTTATATTTTTTGCGTACAAATTTATAACAGCACATTACATGACACTTGTAGTCCCCGAAGGGTTAGCCAGAGTTGTCACACGCCACATTTGTTCATATAAATAGTTAATAAGTAAATGTTTAATAAGTCCATTTGACAAAATGAAAAGTAACAGCAAAGCCTTATCACCTAAAACATATTTTATAAACCATCAATCATATTAACTAGCCAACACGGCAAAATAATAGAACTGAATAATGTCTTAATAAATAATAAATTAAAAATATTTTTGAAGTGAAAACTTCTTTAGCGGCGTTGAGCACTTTGGGAAATTGTTCTGTGATGGGTATAAAATCTTAAACTCGCGTCAGGACAAGTGACCACGTGACCCTGATCGAAAATTCGTCAGGACACGTGACCACGTGACCCTGATCGAAAAAGCGTAAGACGGATGGAGAGTAGACAGCTATCCCCTCTCTACGGCGCGGCGAAAATGTATGCCTGGGCCTACTGTTTCGTTTAGGCAGCGCAGGGCGCTTAATAATAATAATTATTATTATTAATAATAATTATTAATAATGAGGTTGTCGACATGTGGAGTGTGGACTCAGCGATCATTGTGCCGATAGTCGTTACAGCCAATGGCTTAATTGCCAAGAGCCTCGACCAACACCTGAGGAGGCTCTCGTTAGGCAGCTGGATCAAGGGCTTGATACAGAAAGCGGTACTCCTGGACACGGCTCGTATTGTTAGGAGGTTCCTTTCTCTGGAGCCCTGACCGCCGGTAGCTTGGACCCTGTTCCCGATACCGGTGGGCTACAATTTTTTATATTTTTAAATGTTTTATTTTTATTTTTGTAAGGAATATTTAAAAATGTATCAAATTTGTTAAAAACTTAATAAAGGAAATAATAATAATAAAATTATTAATAATAATAATATAATTAATAATAATAATAATAATTAATAATAATTATTATAATTAATAATAATAATAATAATAATGATGACAGCTGTCAAAATTGAAACAGCTATATCTCGGAAACTATCGACCTTAGACTAGTTGTGTGTAGGGACAATTGATAGGTCTCAATGAGATCTACATTTCGGATGACAGCTGTCAAAATTGAAACGGCTATATCTCGGAAACTATCGACCTTAGACTAGTTGTGTGTAGGGACAAGTGATAGGTCTCAATGAGATCTACATTTCAGATGACAGCTGTCAAAATTGAAACGGCTATATCTCGGAAACTATCGACCTTAGACTAGTTGTGTGTAGGGACAAGTGATAGGTCTCAATGAGATCTACATTTCGGATGACAGCTGTCAAAATTGAAACAGCTATATATCGGAAACTATCGACCTTAGACTAGTTGTGTGTAGGGACAAGTGATAGGTCTCAATGAGATCTACATTTCGGATGACAGCTGTCAAAATTGAAACGGCTATATCTCGGAAACTATCGACCTAAGACTAGTTGTGTGTAGGGACAAGTGATAGGTCTCAATGAGATCTACATTTCGGATGACAGCTGTCAAAATTGAAACGGCTATATCTCGGAAACTATCGACCTTAGACTAGTTGTGTGTAGGGACAAGTGATAGGTCTCAATGAGATCTACATTTCAGATGACAGCTGTCAAAATTGAAACGGCTATATCTCGGAAACTATCGACCTTAGACTAGTTGTGTGTAGGGACAAGTGATAGGTCTCAATGAGATCTACATTTCGGATGACAGCTGTCAAAATTGAAACAGCTATATCTCGGAAACTATCGACCTTAGACTAGTTGTGTGTAGGGACAAGTGATAGATCTCAATGAGATCTACATTTCGGATGACAGCTGTCAAAATTGAAACGGCTATATCTCGGAAACTATCGATCTTAGACTAGTCGTGTGGGAGTTGGACATTTTGACCCTGAACGTTAACGATGTCGACTGTACAGTCAATAAAATACAAAAATAATTTATTTTGAACTAGACTGTACAATGTTTTTATGATGCTTAATCGGAGGCATGGGAAAAAATATTCCCGCTCCTCCTACCAATCGGAGTTCCGATCGGAGGACAGGGAAAGACAAAATAAATGGGTTAGCATAGTTATGGCGGAATAATTGAATTTTTAAATAATGAATTTGGTTTAACTATGTCGAATGATCGCAATCTTAGCACAACGAAATACAAAACTACTATTGATGCGGTCTTTATTAGACATTTAAATAGGTTCGAATCAAAACTGTTCGTTTCTTACTTCAGCTACCATAAACCTATCGTATCAGTTTTAGAGATTGGCGATGATAGTTCTGGTAATGATGATGGTGAAAAAGTCGTTGAAATTATGGATGAAAGTTGATTTTTCGGAGAGATAAACTTTTTAATGTAAAATAATTGTAATAGTTTTAAAGTGTTAAATTTTTAATGTAATATAAATTGTCATGTTTGTGTACGATAGCGCAATAAATCAATATTGTATTCTACCACATAAATGATAGTACTTTTATACTGTTAAAGCAATTGGTGCAAAATTATTCCCTAACCATTCCAAAATATCAAACATGCTCAACGTTAATAATCAAGTTTTCACTTCTGCCGGCACTCCCGGAGTGCAACCCGTCTTTTTTTTATAAAATAACACATTTTTTTCCCTTTCCAAAGCCTTTTCCATAATACAGTTACCAAACAATTTCGAGTAATTTCAACCTGGCAACACTATTAACAAAAAGGACACGTTACACGGGCTTCCTAATTAGACCTTTGGGACTAATTAGAAGTCCAAGGCTGGACCACTTTGCAGCAAGATAGCTCTAAAACACACGGTATGAAACTTACAGCGAAAAAGCACTAAGTAGCCATATGAGTACGTTTATACGTTTATTAGAAAACATAAAAAAATACTCTTAAGTATGTATAAACATAAACATTACCCTAAATGATGCTATTACGGCGTCTTTAGAGGTTTTGTTCTTATGCAATGGTAGAACACGAGACGAACTTAATACTGAATACTTACCGCAGAAAACTTTACTTTTATAGGAACAAACGAAATAATTCGACGCAGAAAAGTAATTGGAACTTTTTTCCAGTTCATCCAGGGTTTTTGGTCGGTTGGTATACACTAACGATTTTAGTCAGCGTCATCTGCCTAGCCCATTCTCAACTTTGTTGGAGTCCATTCCAGTGTACTTGGATGCAGCTGAATACCAGTATTACACATGGAGCGACTACCTATCTGACACCACCCTGTTAGTACTGGGCAGTAGGATACCCTTAGTTAAGACTGGTTGTCAGACTTTCAGGCCACTGGTAACCTATAACGACTGCCAAAGACCTTAAGATCGTTAAGACGAACAGCTTAACGTGCTTTCCGAGGTATACGGTGAAAAATCGGTATGTACTGGTAACCACCAGACCAACCAGAGCGCAGTAATTTAGTATGCGCTGAAAAACACTTCTTGTAGTGCTGAGACCAACATCGACAACAGGGAAAAAGCAGGAAAAGTAAAAAATTAGTGAATAATAAAGTATCTATAATACATGATTTCCTCACGATGTTTTCCTTCAACGAAGCAAGAGGACAAGACGACACGGCACCGGTGTGACGGCACGGCTGGCGCGCAGTTGACTGCTGTGCTACGTGTCGCGACTCGCGGGTACGATCCCCGCACGGAACAAATAGGTATTTGTATGGCCTACAGATAGTTGTTTCGGGTCTGGGTATTTGTATATGTGAGTTTAAATGTCTGTGAACCTACCCACGATACAGGAGGAATTCCTAGTGTGGGTTTGCCCCACACTAGGAATTCGAGTTTTATTTAAAGAAATAATATGAAAAATCAACAAAGGTGTACCTCTGGCTTACCCTTAGGGTATTACAGGTATAATGTTATGTAAAATCAACAATGTTGTAAAAGAGCTTCTGTTTACTGAAGGAAATTAAAATAAGTTTTGTAGAACAACCCTACAAGAAGGAAAACGGTATATGATTTTCTCATTTATTTCCTCTGTTGATTCATATTATTTGCTTCCTTTAGAAACATCTGGTATGGAGTGTATCAGGTGTATTATATTTCTAAAGGTTTTATACTAGAAATAAAAGGATAAAGTATTGAGAAATTTAATTTTACTGTAGTGCAGGACTCGGCTTATTTCATTTCTAATTGTAAAAAAAATGAATTTAGAAATGCTCTAATGAATCTTCTCTTGGCGTGTTTTTGATAATCTGTATTGAATTGGCCCATAAATAAGCTACACGTTTGACGTTATTATTCATCATCATCACCCTACAGCATTCCACTACTGAATGATTATTTTAATGCAAAGGTACACTCTAATTTAATAATCTATTTTTTTTATCCCGGTACAATTTCTTTCCTCCGCGCAGGCAAAGTCACAGGCGTAAGCTAGTATCCTAACAAATGAAGAGATGCAAACAATAATGTTACAAAATTAAGCAGTAGTACTAAACAAACGCAGTTAAAACAGTATAATATCACGCGACAACTGTGTATTTGTTGTTTGAACGTAAATGAAATGTTTACGTTGGCGTAGGGAAACTATGAACGCAAGATTAATTTTCATGTTTCATCAGTTCAGGGTAAATTACATAGCACAAGTTTTTTCTACACCTACCTTTTATATAGATAACTTAAAAAATCGAAAGATGACACCCATATTTGGTCCTTAAAAAATCCCAATAGAGTAAACAAGACCTCGTTTACTCGATTTTAGTGAGTGGACAATGTTTTGTCAATAAATATTTTTGTTCATTTCCAGAAAGTAAAGGATAGTATTACATCGGTTTTGGGTTCTCAATATTGTCCAGTCTCTGTGTTTCCACATGGGAATCGGTTAATCACCATCTCTTTGATTAAGCCTGAATAATGATGAATGTAACACATTGTTAAAAACTGCTATAATCCAGTAACAACGATAACCAAAAATAACCAAAGGGTTATTCCCTCGTGTAAAATATAATAAATGATTATTTATTCGTAATGTCAAAAATGTATGTGTTCGTGTGTTCAAAATATTGCTTAATTACAAAATATTCACGAGCGCTCATTTATAAATGACGATTCCCGACAATGTACTTCATATTAATTATAATGAAAACTGAACCGGTTCGTTAGTAACTGAAATTAATTTTAACTCATTGATTGCGCTGTTATGTCCGTAGTTCGCTTACAGTAAGCAAAGATATTTATTTTTATTTAAAACAAAGTAAAGACTTTTGTTAAGACACCAATTAGGTATTTACAAGTTGCGCGGGTCAGCTAGTAATGTATAAAGAGGCTAGATTTTTCTTTACAATTTTCAAACATAAGTCACAATAAAATTATGGCCTCTGTCGGACACAGCATAGATCAATTCAATCTTCATTCGAACCAGTTCTTCTTGCATAAACTAGAGCGTTCTTTCGTTGGCTTTTCTTATTTTTCTATGTTCGTTTAGTTTGAATCCACCCTAAGATGTTAAATAATAAAATATTTAGCTCTTTGGTTATATAAAATGTAATAAGCTATGATAATACCTTTGATATTGATGAGGGTTTAAAAGGGCCATCTTGAAAAACAATAAGTTTATTTTAAGAATTTGACATTTAAAGAAAAGGAGAGCGTATCTCTAATATCTATTGATGGTGACAAAAAAACTTTCTTGCTTTTCTTTTATCTTTTGTTTCGGAATATTGTATTTTAATTATCTTCCTCCCTCGTTTACTTTGTGAAAACCTTCAGCAAGTTACTGTTTAATTTCTAGACCGTTTATTGGGATGAAATTGGGCCTGTTATTCCCAGAATAGCCTGGAGGTATTAAATAAATTGACATTTGTTTGAATAGGGCATTAGTTTATTGACTATTTAGCTGCTGATTTCAGCAGAAAATGTGATTATCAACAAATTACGCGATTATTATGTAGAATTCGTAAAAGAATTTATTAAGTCATCATCATCAGCCATAAGATGTAGACTGCTGGACAAAGGCCTCCCCCATAGAACGCCGTAAATAACATCAGCCTGCTGTTAGCATCCACCGGATTTCCGCGACTCCTAATTGATTAACTAGCTCGTTAGAATATCCTGAAGAACGTAATTAATTATGAAGGAATGGGGAAAGATTTTTGTCCAGGAGTGTGACATTACGAGCAAAATAAAAAAATATTTACGTTCCCAAATACATTATCATCATTTCCTGTTTACATTATGCTAGCCAACATAAAACTAGGCTCTGTGGATACAACTCGAAATCTTCCTAATCCCATCTGTTCCTTTGGGGGTCGTTAGGGGTAACTAAAGAAATATATCCAACGTATTGACAGCTACATCCACCTCACACTGTGCGCTGATTAAGATCCTTTATATGTTTATACACCTTCTTTATGTTGTACATATCTCGAAACCCATATAAGTATTTCATGCATAACTATTTCCGCGGCTAACTTTTTGCGATTTTTAGTCTCGTCAGGTAACTTGCAAAGAAGATTTTTCAGCATAAAACATCACGCCTACAATTTCCGAGAGTTAGACAGAGATGTACTTAATAGTACACTCAAACACCAGTTATGTTGAAGTCCACAGAAGACAGTATAATACCCCGTCGGGGCCGCGGATTTTTGCACTAGATTACGTGGCCTCGGCGAAAGGGCAAAGTAGGAACATGGGTTCGGTTTTTGAAGTGAAAACTTCTTTAGCGGCGTTGAGCACTTTGGGAAATTGTTCTGTGATGGGTATAAAATCTTAAACTCGCGTCAGGACACGTGACCACGTGACCCTGATCGAAAATTCGTCAGGACACGTGACCACGTGACCCTGATCGAAAAAGCGTAAGACGGATGGAGAGTAGACAGCTATCCCCTCTCTACGGCGCGGCGAAAATGTATGCCTGGGCCTACTGTTTCGTTTAGGCAGCGCAGGGCGCTTAATAATAATAATAATTATTATTAATAATAATATAATTAATAATAATAATAAAATTATTAATAATAATAATATAATTAATAATAATAATAATTAATAATAATAATGATGACAGCTGTCAAAATTGAAACAGCTATATCTCGGAAACTATCGACCTTAGACTAGTTGTGTGTAGGGACAATTGATAGGTCTCAATGAGATCTACATTTCGGATGACAGCTGTCAAAATTGAAACGGCTATATCTCGGAAACTATCGACCTTAGACTAGTTGTGTGTAGGGACAAGTGATAGGTCTCAATGAGATCTACATTTCAGATGACAGCTGTCAAAATTGAAACGGCTATATCTCGGAAACTATCGACCTTAGACTAGTTGTGTGTAGGGACAAGTGATAGGTCTCAATGAGATCTACATTTCGGATGACAGCTGTCAAAATTGAAACAGCTATATCTCGGAAACTATCGACCTTAGACTAGTTGTGTGTAGGGACAAGTGATAGGTCTCAATGAGATCTACATTTCGGATGACAGCTGTCAAAATTGAAACGGCTATATCTCGGAAACTATCGACCTAAGACTAGTTGTGTGTAGGGACAAGTGATAGGTCTCAATGAGATCTACATTTCGGATGACAGCTGTCAAAATTGAAACGGCTATATCTCGGAAACTATCGACCTTAGACTAGTTGTGTGTAGGGACAAGTGATAGGTCTCAATGAGATCTACATTTCAGATGACAGCTGTCAAAATTGAAACGGCTATATCTCGGAAACTATCGACCTTAGACTAGTTGTGTGTAGGGACAAGTGATAGGTCTCAATGAGATCTACATTTCGGATGACAGCTGTCAAAATTGAAACAGCTATATCTCGGAAACTATCGACCTTAGACTAGTTGTGTGTAGGGACAAGTGATAGATCTCAATGAGATCTACATTTCGGATGACAGCTGTCAAAATTGAAACGGCTATATCTCGGAAACTATCGATCTTAGACTAGTCGTGTGGGAGTTGGACATTTTGACCCTGAACGTTAACGATGTCGACTGTACAGTCAATAAAATACAAAAATAATTTATTTTGAACTAGACTGTACAATGTTTTTATGATGCTTAATCGGAGGCATGGGAAAAAATATTCCCGCTCCTCCTACCAATCGGAGTTCCGATCGGAGGACAGGGAAAGACAAAATAAATGGGTTAGCATAGTTATGGCGGAATAATTGAATTTTTAAATAATGAATTTGGTTTAACTATGTCGAATGATCGCAATCTTAGCACAACGAAATATAAAACTACTATTGATGCGGTCTTTATTAGACATTTAAATAGGTTCGAATCAAAACTGTTCGTTTCTTACTTCAGCTACCATAAACCTATCGTATCAGTTTTAGAGATTGGCGATGATAGTTCTGGTAATGATGATGGTGCAAAAGTCGTTGAAATTATGGATGAAAGTTGATTTTTCGGAGAGATAAACTTTTTAATGTAAAATAATTGTAATAGTTTTAAAGTGTTAAATTTTTAATGTAATATAAATTGTCATGTTTGTGTACGATAGCGCAATAAATCAATATTGTATTCTACCACATAAATGATAGTACTTTTATACTGTTAAAGCAATTGGTGCAAAATTATTCCCTAACCATTCCAAAATATCAAACATGCTCAACGTTAATAATCAAGTTTTCACTTCTGCCGGCACTCCCGGAGTGCAACCCGTCTTTTTTTTTTTAGTCAGTAGAAGTCTGACACTCCCCTTCGCTCTGCCCAAGAGCGGGGGGGGGGGGGGTGTCATTCGATCATTTTCCACCCACCAAAAAAAAAAACAGACAGTATAATATATCCAATAATAAACCAAAAAAAATAATTATATGACTGCATAGTTGGTCTAGTAACAAGGTCAGGCATGGGTAGCAAGCGCCACTGCTGAGTACGAGGTCCGGGGTGTAATTCCCGGGTCAGGCATCTACTGTGTACTAATAGGTACACCTCCGTCTTATCCTTTGGGCATTGTAGGCGTGATGATATTATAGTTCTCGATTCCCAATTTCTCGAGTACATTTAAAATTGCTACGGTTTTCAGTTCATTTAACTACGGCTCGTGTAAGTCAGGCTTTTAAGTAGAATACTAGTACAGCACTATTGAGTTTGTAGTTGAAAAGCCTGTGGCAGCATATAAACTTATTTCATAAAGGCAAATTCTGATCCTATTTAAATAAATATAGGTACATTCACTATTTATTCTACCTTCTCTGAAAGTCCGCCTGTATCATTACCACAGTTAGGTCAAAGTTTTCCCCAATAATTTCAGACATTTCAGTTCGAAACTGATGTGACATCTAATATAATTTCTATTTCATACCTAGATTATTATAGAAAGTGCTGGACGTATTATTTACATATTTTACCTTTTCTCCGAATTCTGTTAGGAAAAGTATACGGTAGCTTTTATTAAAATTCGAATAGATAGCCGCTGTAATAAAAGTTGACGCATACAAATGGGGATGCTTACACTTTATGATATTTTGTTTGCAATATAACATTAATATCATGTTTGAAAGCTACAGGGACCTAAGTTACTATTTTTATGAGAATAAATTTCACTAGGTACCTACTATTAAATTCAAGTTAGATTATATTGTTTTAGTACTATTTCAGAACCAATCAATGGACACTGTCATAGACGTAATTTCTGAATAACTGATGTAGAGATGTTTTTTGTATTTTCTTTTGTTTTTGTTAAATTAGGTATAGTCCTACCCAAATAACTTGAAACAAAATGGCGTCGTTCTGCGCAGGTTCCCTGTTTGATTTGTATGGGACGTCTAAAATTCGACTACTGCGCATGTTCAACTTATATGCCGCGTGGTATACTCAGCTTTTTGGCTGTCGATTGCTAAAACGTATATAGAGCCACAAAAAAAAATTGTTGGTGGTTAGAATCAGAATTAACGCAGCCATCTGGTTTTTCAATTCATTTCACAAAACAAAGTGTTATTGGGTTTTTCGGGTTTTTCCATCAGGAATTTCTTAATAGCAATAGGGACACATTGGACTTAAACGTAACGGTGCAATGTGGGTGTACTTTGTATTAGGTACACCTTTGCTTAACCCTTCTGATAATAAAAGCGTGATATTATGTTTATCTTCTTAAAATAACAAACAGAAACCTGCGTCCACAGAACCTTTGAGCACCATAATAAGCATCTTTCTCTCAGATCTCATACCCAAACTAGACCCTATTTCAGCTGATCCATTTCTTATACGTACGTTATGAGTTCGTAAGCTGACGGGGTCGAGTGGCCCACATTCAGCACAAAGGCGCCTCGGATGACGATGACGAGCAATTTACCTCTCACGGCGAGCACACAAACACAGCTGTTCGTGTTTTAATATGGTTTTGAGGTGGAAGACTGGGTCGTATAGTGTGAAATGATTAAGATGGTATTGGATTAAAGGTAATAAATTAGCATCGCGCAGTTTAAAAGTATTATGAGATAGTAAAGTGAATGATTGTCACATTATTTTACCACAACAGAAATCTCATCTCTGCAAAAAATATGTCATCAATGTTGCCAAATTATGGACGTTCTTAACAAACTGAGACTGACATTATTATTTAAACGCTGCTGTTGAGGTTTTTGATATAAAATTGATTTAAAAGACCATGCTATAAGAATCTTACTAACTGTACTTTTTGCCACGCACAGATGACGAATCGGGAACATCAACTTCTATAGTAATATTATAATTTGTATTTTGGTATGTAACGAATAAACTTAAAACCTACTGGACTGATTTACTGAAAAATTCTTTCACCGTTGGGAAGCTACACTACCCCCGGGTGACATGGGCATACTTTTTATCCCTTTATTCTTACGGAAACGAGAACTACGCGGGTGAAACCGCGTGACGTCCGCTAGTATTAAATAAAAAATCATTTGTTTTCATATGATGCCGAAATACGCGAATTGATTCCCTGTCATGATGATTCTCAAAACAAAAGAGGACGAGAAGTATAAAAACGTCGCTTATCCTCGGATCTTCTACTAAACCTCACGTTAGCATATAAAATGTTCAAAACCCGTCATATATATTATCTACATAATATTATATCCTGCTCTAAGGTTGTTTCAGGAGGTACCTAGTTCGAGACCGTGTTTAACCTTGTTTTAAAATAACCTTTTCAGCAAATGAAGCTTTTCTACAATAGGTTTCAGTTTACTTATCGAATGAAGGAATAATTGAACGCTATTGGACGGACAATTTCAACTAATTTCAAGTAATTATGTGGATACACGTGTAGATTTAAAGCGCTAAGATGTAGCTAGCACTCCAATAATTGCCAAATCCTGTTTATAAAATCGAATAAGCAGTCGCTCCATGTACCGTCACCTTCAAAAATGCATGGACAGTTCTGAACTCTAATAAAGACTAAAAGTATCCATGCAATTTTGAAGGTGACTGTACAATCGAATGAGGACGGCGAATAGCTTCAGGAGAAGTCTAGAAATAAAAAGATTAAAAAAATATCTTTGTAACTTTAAGGCTAAATTAAATATTTTTTTAGTGTAATTCGAAGTGCTAATTGAATTTCTGCCGTCTCAAGCGGGGACAGGACTACCATTCATTATTACTTAAGCTTTATGTGCCTTCTCTTGGCCATTTATTTTTTAGTAAGATTTTTTTTAAATAATTTCTATGGAATTACAAATAGCCCTAAACGAAATTATGGTCTTTAGTGTCTTTATTAAATAAGAAAGCTGAACAGTTTTTTGAACAACATTTGCAAAAAGTACTGCTGCAGCTGTGATCCTCAAAAAAGCACACCGGGTGAAACCGCGGGGTGCAGCTAATTTATAATATTAGTGTCAGTAGATTAAATAAGAATTTCATAGTCCCATATTTTTTTAATTAATACATCACATGTGCTTTAAGGCGAGGTCGCAGTACTTTGTTTTTATGTACGCACGACCTCGCCCCCCGCCCTGCCGCGCGAGCGATATAATGCCTAAATTTTGACTGTTTTTTGCTTCTTGGAGAAAAACTATAAAGAAATTATACAATATGTTTTCAACATTTACTTCAAAATAAAAAGTTCTATCTATTGATATAACTTTTATATAAATTCATGATGAAATGTCTTAGCAGTACACGTTTGAAATTGTGATTTAGAGTCATGTTTGATAAAAAAAAAGTATCGAGCCGATCATTCTGAATCGCGTTTCTATCTTTACGATTTACTAGAGAGTATGTTCAATTTTTATGTAATGATTTTTATTTATTAAAAAACTCGTATTTAGTTCGATTTTTATAGGTTCAAAAATCTTAAAATTACTGCAACCCGGCCTTAAATTCATGGCACAGTTCGTGGAAGTGAGCCCCAGTCCATTTATCCTTTAATTAAAGTTTTATTTCTCGCATATTATTATATTGCAAACATATGTGATGGATGATGACTGCCGAGTGGTAAAAGTAGATACCTATGGAAGAAGAGGAAATGTTGTGCCGACCCGATGTAATAAACTAACTTTATCTACCCAAATATCATAAACCCTCTTTAATGCGTTCAAAAACCATAGGCAATGACCAGCATTACCAACCAGCAGAAATTAACAGAACTGTAATGAGCTCATAACCTACTGAAAACAGTAGGTTATGAGTTTTAAATTTGGAACAGGTGTCAAATTCAAGTGAGTGTGCTTAGTGCGCGCGGAACTAGTTGGCCGCGCCTTAGGCATGTTTTTGTTTTTTATTTGTATTCTTTTAAACGCCGCCATTTCGAGCTGTCATTTTTGTTCGTTAGCTTTTTATTCCCTTTCATTGAGTAGACAAATTTTCTGTTAATTCTTTATTTCTGTCGAAAATGAGTGATAGTGACTCAGAAATTAACATGAACACTCCGCCAGATATCGTAAATGCAGCGACGAATGCAACTAATAACCTGTTTATTTTTTATTGCATTACACTGGTAACAATGCTGGTCATTTCCCTATGGTTCCTGAACCCATCATAGAGCCCTTATGATATTCGGGTAGATAAATTAGTGTATGCAACTATACATAATTAGGCATTACAACACTCGTGTGATGCTATTAAGAAACTCGCCTTCGGCTCGTTTCTTAAACCCACACTTGTGTTGTAATGCCCTTCATTATGCACAGTCGCATAAACTACTATTACTAAACTACCAAATTACCGAAACCTCTAATAAAACTTAAGCACAAACTGCCATAAACTTCCAGAAAACGGTTCTAGAACTTTACAAAGATATTCCTAGAAATTTGCCTAACATTAGAACTAGCAAGTTACAATACAATCTGTGTTATGTTGCCCTATTACAATAAAACCTAAGTACACTCTAAGGGACGCCTGATTATAATAAAAGGAATGGTACATTCTATGTTGTCATTACAGAAACGCAATCATCCTTTCTATGTACTTTGTTCTGAAACGGTTCAGTTTTCAGACAAACGAAAGGGATTGAATAGATCTTTTTTATAATTAAAATTTGAGTTGAAAGACACTGTTGTAGCTGTAGGTACTTGGTGGAATTAAATGTCTGAATAATTAAGAGAACTATTTCCGAAAGCAAACACGAAAGATGAAATAAATAGATCGGGTGTGGCTCCTCATTTCTCGACGACGCGACGCCGATGTTACGTGTTTAGTTTTAATTAAAGTGTAATATTAAATATGTATTAGTTTGTTATTTCTGTATTCTTATTGTATGTATTTTACTTATGGGCCTTAGTTGCCTGTAATAAAATGATGATTATTATTATTATTATTTCTTACCCATCGTGCACAACTAACTGCACCGTCCAGGACTTGAATGAAACAAACGACAGAGCTGTCCATGTTGCTACGTAGGTATTGGTCGGATAGAAGTAGAAGAAGAAGAATGATCGGGTGATGACAATGTAGAGCAACTAATTCTACAAACGTTCCTTTGGTGTCGACTGCTAGTCTAATCGGATGCAGCCGATGTAGGGTCATCATCATCATCATCAGCCTGTAATGTTCCCACTGCAGGGACTCAGGCCTTCTCTCTAGGAGAGGGATGGGCTATAATCCACCACGCGGGCCCAGTGCGGGTTGGTAGATGTCACATCTCTTCGAATTTTTTGGTTCTAAGACATGCCGGTTTCCTCACGATGTTTTCCTTCACCGTTTTGAGAGCAGTGGTGATGAAATAAATTACACAAAGTAATGCGCCTGCCTGGGTTCGAACCCACGACCTACTGTTCGTAAGTCGGGGCGGACACCACTGGGCCACCGCTGCACCGATGTAGGGTATTTACTTGTAATTAAAAGGAAAATAATGAATACTCACAGGTTGTGCGGTTCTCTCGATCTCGATGTAGATCTGAAAATAAATAAAATTAATTAAAATAAAAGAAAAAATAAGTTCATCCATAGACATTGAACGCGTATAACATATCCTTTTTTTTGCCGTTGAGTTGTTCTCTCCTGAGGAGGTAATTCTGAATGCAAGATCAAGTCATTATATCTATCCTAAAAATGTGTTGACACCAGAAACATGTGTGTGCAAATAAGCTCCATCGGTTGGGGAAACTTTGAATTTCAGTTGCAAGATTTTTGCAATAAGATAGCTGACCGGGCAAGGCAAATGAAAGCTTTTAGAGTGGATTAAGAATCATGTCTTTCATTCAGAAATCGAAAACATTTTCTTCTTCGGCACAAAATAAATAATAATAGCCCCAGGGAAAACTAGCCAGTCAGCGAAATGGTAGCGTAGCTGACTACCAAGAGAGTTCACTGGCCGTTGTCAGCCTTTAATGTTCCCACTGCTGGCCGCTGGGACATAGCCTCCTCTCTATGACAGGGAGTACTACCGTCCGCCACGCGGTCCCAGGCGGGTTGTGGGTGCATTTTAAGTAAAACGGCTTGCTTCCCTCATTCTCAAAACAAACAATCGCTCTTTCGTTAAAACACCATAATTATGTGCAAAAGTTGATGGTATAGTTGATGCTAAGCTATTTAGTAATTACTTCCTTCTTTTTGTTGTCTTTTTTTTTTCTTTTTTGTTTCATGTATTTATATGTGGAAACACTAACAAGAAGACAAAGACTTCGACGGCACGGTTGGTGCAGTGGCTGAGTGATTGGACTGTTGCGCTGCGTGTCGCGGGTTCGATCCCCGCACGGAACAAATATTTGTACGGCCTACAGATAGTTGTTTCGGGTCTGGGTATTTGTGTATGTGAGTTTAAATGTTTGTAAGCGCACCCACGATACAGTAGAAATTGCTAGTGTCGGGCAACGTTTTTAAAAAAAAAAAGATGGACGTGAAAAGCAAGATATAACATAAACAATATCACAACAAGAGAACATTATTAAAAACTCGCGAGCGAATCAATCGAGTGTAGCAAATTGAGATAAAAAACGTTTTTACGATCGGATGCACGGACGCATGCTACTAATAAATAACGGTTTTTCAATAGCTGTTTCACACGTCACCTCTCTATGACATAAACGTTGCATGAGACTTCCGTAACTTGAATTCAGAATCATAGATTTGTCGTGTTAAACGTGACAAAGGTCGAATTCTATTGTAACCAGAACTTATAAGGAATCTTTCTTCTTTTTCCTGAAGTAATTTAAGCGTGCATTTATAACAATATTAATTATAACTCTAATCAATATTGCAGTGCTGACTGCTTAAAATATGACAACCAAAATAACCAAAATTAACGTTACCTCTTTATACGAGTAATTAGGCAATATCTCTGTACACTAAGTTTAAACTTAATAAATAACACATGTAATGAACATGATTTAAGGAAAATCAATAAGCAAATTGTTATCAGTATCACAACTGACTGAATTCATAGATAGAGTAACAGTTATAATCTGTTTACACACTGTAATATTAAGTAATAGGGTAGTTGACAAAAAAATCTAATTAGTCCGTCAGATAGATTTCCAAAAAATATTGCACACGTATTTTTTTCTATTTTCACATTAACAAAAATGAAGACAGTGCTTTGAAAAGTCACGCGACGTCATAGTGTGGTACATTTTTTACCAGAAAGTGACGTCATCAGCCCCCACTCACGATCTTTGTCACGTTTTATTTCCGTAATTTTTTATTAATTTGATAAAACAAAAAATACGTATCAAATATTTTTCGATAATCTAACAGACGGACTAAACAGAATCATGCTTTTTTTTTAGTCAGTCAACTACCCTATTGGCAACGACTTCAAAATTATCAGATGTTGCAATCAAGTACAACAAAATATCTGTTATTAAATAGCCGTTTCGCACGTCATTTCTGAGAGATAAGCTTAGCGTAGCATGATACTTCCTCGTTCGGGCAGTGGACAGTAAAGCCCTGAGTGGGTTTTAGAGTTGAGCTGATCAGCTGAAGCGAGCCGGGATAAACGGACCGGGATTGTGATTTTGTACCGAGTTTATCCTACTTTGTTAGGGTGTCTGTGAACGTCGAGACTGTTTCAACATTATTTTAGTAACTGAAAAATTGTACACAATAATGAAGCATTGATTCGTTTCCTGACCAATCAGGCATTTAGTAATAGATTATTATACTTTTTAAATGTGGGTGCCTAAACCTTCGGGGATTACAGGCATGATGTTATTTATGCATTTGTGTGTATAATACTTATTAAATGACTGAAAGATGCGATACAATAAGCCTCAATACTCTGTGTATTTGCGATAAGACATTAATTAATGAACCACCACGTTGAAGCATCAAGGTAATTAATTATTATTTGTAGCGAAAATTTAATTCGGAAGCGTGTGAACCACTACACGAATATTACACCTTTTATTCGGTTCAATAAACTCATACCCACTGCAAAACAAACCGCTGTTCTTTCAATTTGATTAAATTACAGTTAATCGTAGTAACCAAATTTTGGATTCTTTTAAGGAACATCAAGATTTTCAATTTCTTTCAAATACACCTCATCAAAAAACTGAATTGTTTTCTTCTATATTTTAATAACTAAAGCAACTATCGGCGTACAAAGATTAAAACCTACATCACTTTTAATATTCCCTTCCTCTTGCAACCAGCGCAGCGCTCCAGAATCGATAACCCATACCTTCCCATCTCCCTCCATACTCCATATCTAATTATCGGTCTTCGATCGCCAACGCAGTCTGGTTTAACACGCTTAAACATCCGTGGACAAGTTGGCACGCCGGGAATTCCGTGTGCGATAATGTAGCGTAACATCACTAGCTAAATAGCGTTCAGAACATCCACTTAAAATCGCGATAAAATGTTCACGTAATCTCTAAAGCGGCTGGATGTGATTTAGCGCTTTACTTGCATTTTTGTTGGCATTTCAGCGTATCTAGTTGATAATTCTACGAGTATGTGGCGGTTAAACGTCAAAGATTAGAAGAGCGGTGATTAGTACGATACTGCATACTTTTACTCTTAAAATAAATCATGTTTCCAAACTAGATGAAGTCACATTTCTATCCGAATACTCTGATATTGAAGTCTGACAAACAGTCTTACCGAGGGCTATCGTATTACCTAGTACTAACTGGGTTGTGGAGGACAGACAAGCAGTACTTCATGTAAAATACGAGTATTCAGCCGACCCCAACATAGTTGGGAAAAGGCTCGGCAGATAATGAATATTGAATATTATTATGATGAGATGATCTGATATTAAACACCGAAACAAACTCAATGATTTCGTGTGAAATGTTAATTTATTGATTGCACAAGTCCACATTTAGATATTCATCACTATTTTTTTTTTATTTCAATATTCATCACTATCAAAAACTTCTCTACACCCATTGTCTGATAAAGTAGCTATGTAATAAAAAGATAGTTGACAAAGACTAACTAATTCAGCTCCAACCCGTAATGACAACCATTCATAAAACGCACGTACTATGAACCCAAATCATCAGCACATATGGACTAATTTGCAGCAAATTGTACCAAGTAGATTCTCTGCTCTCAATGTAGTAACATGGACTGAAATATGCAGTAACGAACCGTAAGCTCGTCGAAGCTCATTTAATGGCATACCTACTCTTGTTCCTATTGTTCGTGGTTGTGTAATTCAAGATCATTGTGCCGATATTACATACATGCTGTAATGTAACTATATATATTAAACCTCGGTGTATAAACTTTGAGTATAGACTACTAGCTTTTGCCAGCGGCTTCGCCCGCGTAAAAATGTCGATTTTCCATACAAACTTTCATCCCCTATTTAACACCCTTAGGGGTTGAATTTCGAAAAATCCTTCCTTATTCCTTGTCTACATTATAAAGGGAACCTCTGTACAAAATTTCAGCTTTCTAGGTCCAAGGGTTTGGGCTGGGCGTTGATGAGTCAGTCAGTCAGGACTTCTCTTTTTATTTATATAGATAGATAGATGATAGGTAATTAAGTGCTGTTCATTTGTGTTAAATGTACTTTCAGCTCTTTGCACAAATGATTGGTCTAATCCAAGATATGTTTCACATACCTGAATACGATCAATGACTAACAGCGAATTTCATTAATGAAATTAAACCCGATTACTATTTACGCCGCGTTCAAGAATTGTCTTCTTTCATGTCATCTTTCTAATCACATTTAATGATGTTTGTTCTATCTACAGGTGACCTTTTTCAAAATGTTTTTAAAATCAGGAAGTAACATTAATAATCAATGCTGAAACTCTGAATTTGTTTCGGCGTTTCATCGTCTAATATACCATCAGTTTTGAAATCCACGTACTTAGACATTGCAGCTAGCGACAAATCGGTTGTCAAAATCTGTGTGCCTACGTGATATTTTGCCGTCCGTCGATCTACGTGTATAAAAGCTGCCAATTTCGCTAACTTTCTTATACGAAAGATTTCTATTTGTGACGCTAAAAGGTTAGTCCCACATATACGTTTATTATTTAAACTTTTAAAGCAAGGTTGGTCAAGGTTGCGGGGACCCGCTGGATGAGAGACGCACGGGACCGGTCAATGTGGCGACACCTGGGGAAGGCCTATGTCCAGCAGTGGACGTCTTTTGGCTGAAATGATGATGATGATGATGAAGTAGTAGCATCTTTGGCTTAGAGGTTTAAATACATATTTTACAAGAAAAGTTATATAACCACTTTGCTAAATTAAATTATAACGTGTAGTTCTTGAGAGTACTTGTTTAAGAACTATAATTCATTAATCACACACAAACAGTTAAAAACTTATATTCTGTTAACAACCTAAGTTAGTTCTCTATTAATTTATATTGTCCAATTTTGGCTTAATTTTATTCATGAAATATTAAAAGCCTTCAATCTTTTTGTTTTTTTTTTTGGTAGGTACCACTTAAAAACTTTTTAACTACCATTGTTTCATGGATGTCATAAAACCCAGCTATGAAACAAACAGAAAAGGAAACTTAGTGCCGGGGCACTCTATGCGTTGCGGCGCCGCACCGCAATGATTTCAGTGACCGACCCATAGTCACACTAAACTACCACACCAGTGTGACTATGGTTAATTTTATTTATCCGTAGTCACACTGGTGTGACTAAGGATAATTTAACCTGATCCGTAGTCACACTGGTGTGACTACGGCTGATCCGTGGTCACACTGGTGTGACTACGGATAATTTAATCTGATCCGTAGTCACACCCGGATGAATAACCAAAATTATAGGCTGTTGCTAGTCGTCCGCTAAGTGGATGAATCACCGTCTCGCGACAGTATCCTTTATGGGCGGCATGGGCACCGGGCCGTAGGCCGACGAAGGAGGCCGGCGGAGGCCCGGCACTTCGGGGACAGAAGATATTAGTGTTATTTAATATGCGAGCGAAGCGAGCGCGCGTCATGGAGTACATGCGTTGCATGTATGAGTGACGTGACCAAAAGCTACGATACTGGTGTGACTACGGTTCAGCCGTAGTCACACCAGTGTGCCTACGGATCAGGTTAAATTATCCAAAGTCATACTAGGGTGACTACGGATCAGCCGTAGTCACAATGTGACTACGGATAAATATAATTAACCATAGTCACACTGGTGTACTATGCTCGGAGTTACCTTGCGCGATCGAATCAGAAATGAGGACATCCGCATGAGAACCAAAGTCATCGACATAGCCCGAAAAATTGCCAAACTTAAGTGGCAGTGGGCAGGGCACATTGCTCGCAGAACCGATGCCCGATGGGGCCGGAAAGTTCTGGAGTGGGACCGCGAACCGGAAGACGTTGCGTTGGAAGGCCTCCCACTAGGTGGACCGATGACCTGGTGAAGGTTGCGGGGATCCGCTGGATGCGAGACGCACGGGACCGGTCAATGTGGCGACACTTAGGGGAGGCCTTTGTCCAGCAGTGGACGTCTTTCGGCTGAAATGATGATGATGATGATGACACTGGTGTGGTAGTTTAGTGTGACTATGGGTCGGTCATGATGATTTCGACCAATCGGCGGGCACACGACCAGTGAAATTGAAGGCGATTCGTCGGAATCTTTGCGGTGCGGCGCCGCAACGCATCGTGTACCCCGGCACTTATGAATTCAGATACCACAAAAATCGAACCATCATCTATATTATTTTCATCAATATTTTTCCAAACGCCCATGCCCAAATTAAATTTTCAGCCTATCCAAAACTTTCGCAGCTAAATTCGGTTTTTTAAATGAAATTTCGTCCAATATAAATAGATTACATTGCAAATTCCCACAAACTTTGTTTATGAAATTATCCCGCGTAATTTGTCGAATATACCGTAAAACGAACAAAACCCCTTGTTGTGTTTCTTGGAAAAGAATATTAAATTCCATACTCAACGTTTATGTTATGGATACCACCATGAATATTAGGAGTATCGTCCTTCCTTACCTTAAAATAATCTGAGATCACGGCTTTTTCCAAGTATTGTGAATATTATGACAATACACTCTTTGTTAATTATTGATATTCGATAACTTCATACAATCGTTAGACCAGGCAATATGTGCCTCATGTATGATAATAATATAAAATAATAAAACATGTAGCTTTTTTTTTGGGGAGTGTCAGACTTCTACTGACTAAAAACCACCCATGTTCCTTCTGCCCTTTGTGTCGAGGCCGTGGTATCTCTTTCGAACAACCCGCAGCCTTGATGGGACATAACATCTAGCTTGTCTTCCCAAAGGGCGCTCTGGGTAAGCCTATGAGTGGAGCGAGCCGATTACTATTAACCATTCAGACTCCAAAGAAATTCTAGATGGTTTTTTTTTTTTAATTTTTTTATTAAAGTTGATAGGTATTGTTTTTTTGTAGACCGTACCCTACCACAATGTTGTCTTGTTTGACCCTAAGGTTGACTGGTAGAGAATGCCTTGTGGCATTAAGTCCGCCTATGTATCACTATTGTGCATAAAGTTTAAATAATCATCATCATCATCATCATCAGCCTATTGCAATCCACTGCTGGATATAGGCCTCTTTAATCTTACGCCACTCAACTCGATTTTCGGCAACTCTCATCCAGTTGTTACCAGCCAATAAATAAATAAATAATAATAAAAATCCAATAACAAATTACTCGACCTAAGAAATGAACCCAGAATCTCTTGCAGTACCTATGCAGCCTTTCCCCAATTATAATATGTTGAGGTCGGCTTCCAGTCCAACCGGATGCAGCTGAATACCTGAATTTTACATGGAGCCTATCTGACCTCCACAGCCCAGTTAGTACTATGTAATAACAATAACGCTTGGTAAGACTGTTTGTCAGACTTTCTGGTCACTGACTTACAACAACTGTCAAAGACTAACTAAGAACAGAAGGGAACTTGTAAATTTAAAATTGTACTCTCTCATAAATCATCTAAAACCGGCATTTCTCGTCACTGCACTACAATAACCCGATGAAGCTGACAATTTTGTAGGCTCGTACAACTCTATCGTTTGCTATGCGGAACCGTTCGCACAGTACTCCCGAGACCAACAAATTGGATCACGGAAACCGCAGGCCAATTTTGGTCAGTTCGGTCACGTAATACCCTCATTGATTCATACGATAAACACAGTGCTTTGCGGGAAGAATTGCGAGGACTTGAAATGGGATAGTGCCAAGTGTTCGTTATGTATTGTCTCTTAGGAGTGGGCTGTTTGAATCACGATTTTGTGGTATCAGTAGTAAGGTGCAATATTATATTTGCAAGGAACATAAATGTGTTTTTTCTGATCAGAATATTGCTGAAACATTTTTTAGGTTTCGGCAGGATAAGCAAGAAATCGTCGTTGTTTTCTATACTATCTATACTTCTATACTAATATTATAAAGAGGTAAAGTTTGTGTATTTGTTAAATTGTAAGGGGTAATCTCGGGATCTACTGAACCGATTTAAAAAATTCTTTCACCAATAGAAAGCCACATTATTGCTTGAGTGTCATAGGCTACTTTTTATCCCTGTATTCCCACGGGAACGGGATCTACGTGGGTGAAACCGCGGGACGTCCGCTAGTCGTTTTATAAAACGCTCTGGACGAAACTAAAAGCTGGGTGCTTACTCTGGAATATAATTCCGATAGATCGACATTGGTCAAACGTCAGTTGGTTGAGTTAAACGTCAGGGATTGGCTAGACTCAGTGAGTCCAGCCAATGCCTGACGTTTGACTGACAATACCAATGTCGATCTATCGGAATTATATTCGAGAGTAAGCACACTGTAAGTCGAAAGGATAGGCAGAGATGTGCCGAATACTACATTCACCTTTCGCCAGTTATGTTTCATTTTGTGTCCCATGTTATAGAGGGTGACCCTACTGCCATCAACCGCATACATACTGCCATCACAGCATAAATTCAAACTCCGAGGTTGCTACTGAGATATTCTTGATGAAAAACCCCAATAACTCTTTGCCAGACCCGGGAATCGAAACAGGGGCAGGACTTCATGCTCAGAAGTCGCGCTTGCAAGCAATCAACCAAAGAGACAGTTACCTAAAAATAACTCAGTAAAATTTATATTTAAGCTAGACTAATTATTTCAATTACGTAATTCAAAATCTTCCATCATCTTAAATTAAAAACAACCTTCGCGGTTTTCGAACAGAAATTAAATTATTTCAACACAATGCCAGCACCATAATTCCTTTACTTTGCTCAAATTCTTAACTTCCAAACAGAATAAAGTCAAAACAGAACAATTCACTGTCTCGAACTTTAAAAGAGTAAATAAACTTGGACGAAACAAAATCTTTGAAAAGAACTTTGGGAAGACTTTGGAGGTTCCAAAGTCTTTGGAAATGTTGTTTCGGTGTTAGTGCAATCTCTGGGGCGTTGTTTGTTCACAGTGCTCTGAATAATAAACGATATTGCAGTACTGCGTTTGCATGAACGCTCAGACCACAGGGATTGTCAGGGACAGGCTTACACTGACCCGATGCGGTCGCTCCAAGAAATTGCATCTTTGTATTTGACTGTACGTTAGTACGGTTCATTTGAAAATAGATTGGATAATAGAGTAGGGTTTTTTGTCTCTTTTTCAAAGTCAGTTTGGAACGAGATGTGTGCGCCGTGTGCGGTTATTGTTTGAAATGCAATTTTGTAAAAACGGTCTTTTCAGTCGCAGAGTTTGAGTAAATATGTTTTTCTCTATTTAACCCATCACCCATACTTGAACTGACAATAATAATAATAATATTCCACAACTATCACACAACGCCATCTAGTCCCAAGCTAAGCAGAGCTTGTGTTATGGGTACTAGACAACTGATAAACATACTTATATATTTCTAAATACATACATATTATAGATAAAATTACACCCACACAACACAATGACATTCATTTATTTTATAAAAGGGAACTTCACAGCTGACAGTATATTAACTTTAACTTAGATATTATATCAAACAATACGCTAATTACAAAGTACACAAAATAAAAAAAAATGATAGCCAAGAGTGACTCAAATTGGACTTCATTTATCTTTTCACAAGACAAGTTATTAACAGATCATACAACATTGAAACCACATAATCGAATACCAAAAGCCTCTTCAATAATACTCGAACCATCCGTGCTGACCACTATAATCAAAAAGCCGCTCCGATCTTCATCTTCTCGAGGAAATGAAGACACAACTTCAGAGTGTCTTATAAACTTATTAAACGACTTTAGAGGCGAACAAATTATACCTGTTAGCTATAATTAAGTTCAAAGCGAGTCTCAGCGTAAGCCGACTTGTTAAATCTTTGCTTATTTCTAAGAAAGGCTTCAGTGGTGGTTATTGAGGAAACTGTGTTCTTAGGTAACTGAACTAGAAGGGAAATGTTTTGGTTACTGTTTATAAATGTTGATGTATAAATAATTTGAATGTTGCGGGGGTTAATACGATCAAAGATACCTCTTGTACTTTATCGCGACTGCTTGATTGTTTGATTTCCGGGTCGGATAAATTGGTAGGTATTGGGTTTTCTGTCAGAAATTTTTCAGTAGCAGCCGCGGAGTCTGGTTAGCGCCCGTTGGATGGCTCGCCCCCTAAATAATCCCCTTTTGCTAACAGGCGAAATGTGGGCTTACTATTATGTACACCTCTGCCTAACCCTTCGGGAATTACATGCGTAATGATGTTATGATTCCTCTTCACTACATATTATAAAACAAAGTCTTCCGCCGAGTCTGCCTGTTTGTTCACGACAAACTCAAAAAATAATGCACCGATTTTCATTCTATTTTCATCAATGTATGGATAGAGAAGTTCTCGAGGGCGAAGCCGCAGGCATCAGCTATTGTACACGAGTAGATAAGATCGCAAGCTGTTCATGATGTTTTCATGTTTTTGATTAAAATTACTTATACATCTACCTTTTTCCTATTCCTAAACCGACATGCTTTTCTCAAAAGCTTTGTACCGAAACTAATAGATCGACACACACGAACTAAACACAAATTCAATTAAAGCACTGTATATTAAGCGTTTTAAAACACCACGTTATTTTATTAATTCACGTTAGAGTGCGGTTCTCATTTCAATGTTTATTCTAGCAGGTGACATGGCAAACACTCAGTGTGTGGCGCCAACATAGCCAGTATCACCAACATAGACAATAACACCAACATAGCCAATATCACCAACATGACCCATATAGCCAACATGTTGGTCAGCGTGTTGATAATGTGTCGTGTTTGCGGAGGGCACTTAGCAAATGTTGTACGTTTATGCACAGACACAGCACTATTCTGTAAATACTCTCCACCAAGACAAGAGTGCTTTGTTATCTGCAGTGGAAATAGTTTAAGTGGACATTAAACACTGATGATGTAGAAGTTAGTTTAAACAAAACTAGCTTTTGCCCACGGTTTTGCCCGCGTATCGAAAAATATCCCAAAAAACTTTCATCGGGGTATTTAACAACTTAAGGGGTTGAATTACAAAAAAACTGTACATACTAAAACCTTCTTCGAGAACCACTCTATCTACTGGTGAAAACAGCATGAAAATCGGTGGAGTAGTTTTTGAGTTTATCGCGAACAGACGGACAGAGAGATGCGGTGGAGGACTTTGTTTTATGATATGTTTGTGACAGGGATGGGGCACGATGTACCTCCGTTGATTGTGACTGTAACTACTTGGTTATAATAAAACTTTGTTCATGTCTGTGTAATTGACCAATAGTAGTGTAGTAGGTCCTGTGTGACCGGTCCGACTGCCAAGTTTGAACCCAAGGCGACTAACTCTGATTTTCCGGCGTCAAGCACGTTTTATATAACTATCACTTGCATCGGTGAAGCAAAACATGAAACCAGCATGACGTCTGAAAGATATATCTCGATGGCATGTAAAGCCAAGTCAAAAGCCCATGGCTGGCATAAAAACCATAACACCGGGTTAGGCACAAGCCACAAGATAAACAGACAAACAAACAATTAGTGGCCAATAATAAGAGGAGAGCCACTTCTCAGACAATTATATTTATTTTCCCATAATTATTTATTTTCACACATCAAGGCATTAAAGGTGCCGGTTATCGCAAAGAGCTTTTAATTAAAAGATGAAAGTACTTAATCAATACTTGTTTTAATGTTTTCGAATGTGGTAACCAAACTTCCTTTCTCTTCCTCATTAGGTATCTCACATGCACGGATCATTAAATTTTAATACCAGTCTGTCAAATATCATTGTGCAAAATTAATTTGATTCTATTATGACCTGTCTGCATGTATGTCATAATTGCAAGGTCGGTATTGTCTTGTATGTCAGACAATGATAATAATTAAGTCCTGATAGATTCATGAGGCAATGATGTGTGAATGTCTTCATCATTGCACAAGTGAACTAAATCAGAGATGTCTATTAAATATGTAGTTTCGTAATTTCTACTCTGCTAGGATAATTGCATATTTGTTGCGTTACGGACTTACGGTTGTCTGACAATGCGATTGCGACCACAGGGTGACTTTTGATTGAATTGGTGAACTTTGCTTATCAGATTTTGATCTCGATTGTGTACTATGAAATTGTTACATCACAAGGATATGCAAGTATGATACATGTGTTGTGTAATATAACATAACATCACGCCTGAAATGCTCGAAGAGTTAGCCAGAGGTGTACAGTCGAACAAGCTAATAAGTATACAGCCATCTAACTTGTATTTACTTTTAAGATTATACAGATACATTTAGAGACTGATGTCAAGCGATACAGCGTTTGATATCAGTCGCTTAATGCGAAACACTTGATAAAACCAAATTACAATCAATATCTTCAGTGTTATAGAATTATAAAGATCTCTACCCTGTATACTTATTAGCTTGTTTGACTGTACCTAATAGTATACCCACATTTCGCCAGTCCCATTTAAAAAGAGCCGAGCCTATTGCCATCAACCGGGCACCAATCTAGACTGCAGTGGTGCTACTGAGAAATTCCTGATAGAAAAATCAATAACACTTTGCCCAACCCGGGCATCCAGGAGTAAGGTGTGTTGTGTATAACAGTCTTTATATTATTGGTATTCGCGATCAGTCTCGTAGGGCACTTTAGATCGAGATGTGCAGTAAATGCGAACATTTTCTCGTAAAATGTGGATCGCTTGAGATTTTCCTGCCGTAGAAAATGGTCATAAAACAGTTGTTATCGACGCTTCTAAAATCGAAACACCTCGACGTGGTTCACTTAGTAACATTGTAAGAGGGAATGGTATTCGAGGGAAACATTGGAACAACGATAGGTACCTATGTAAGTAACAGTCATAGACCAGCCTTGCCTGAACCCTCATATAAGGAAGCAGAAGAGTGCAAGTGGTGTGAGAAGAGAGGTCAAATAATGATGGGCACTGAATGTACCTATCTGTAGATGTCTGTCACACGGATAGACCCGTATTCTGTAATCTGTTCCCTCGGTTGCAATTTGCGGTTCTCTCGAAATCTTTATTGATTTTTGGTGCTTCAGCTACTGGTATTAATAGATGAACTGTGGTGATATAAGTAATATTGTAGGGGTTTGGATTGAACATCCGCTTATGTGGTTGCAGTGAACTTTGGTTGGGTTTTAGGTTTGCTAATAATCCAGCTTAATAATGTCAAATTCTTCTTGATTGTGCTCTTGATGAACTGTCGTGGTCACGGTGATGATGATGATGCCATCTAGCCGATGTCGGCTAAAGCGACTGTATGTAACGGTTTTTAGTGTGGTCCTCGAAAAGCTTTGGTGTGCTGTTTTTTCATATGGTTTAAGTGAGTAGGTCGCAACTCACAACACCATCCCATCATGTTAAATGACAAATATAAAATACTAGTATTCCAGCTGCATCCGGTTAGACTGGAAGCCGACCCAAATTAATGAGGCTATCCTATATATTTATAATATCGTCTGCCCATCTTACCATCTACTTACTACTATTATTATACTATTACTATATTCAGGCGAAAAATTTCAGAGATATTTTTTTTTACTTGGAAAAAATTAACTGTAGTTATTAAATAAACCTGAACACTAATCAGTTTTTCGAATCACCATACTTTAGCCTGATTGGTCTAGTGGTTGCTGGGCATGAAGTCCTTGAATCGATTCCTAGAACGGGCAAAAGCGCGATATAAAATTTTTTCTATCAGGAATTGGTTAGGAACAGCCATTGTTTTATAAATCTAGACTTGAGTCCGGTTGGTGTTAAAAAACTAGCTACCAATTAAAAAGATTTAAAAATAACTGGAGAAATGTGGTTGTAAGAAAGAAAGAAAAATGATTTATTGTACTATGTATAGCACGTCCACCATACTTTTCCAGGATTACAGGTATGATGCTACGTTATACAAAAGCAGTTCCGTAAGCACACTGTCAATAAGGAACCCATAAGAGTAAACATTACACATGGCCTTAATTCATCAATACCACCTAAACAATCGCTGGAAAGTGGCCCATCTGTACCCAATTCCATGCCAACATTACCGTGGCTTACCGCACACTTGTGAATAACTGTCGTATCCACAATTATCCAAGCATGAATTGTCGCCAATTAAATCCAAAGAACAAGAAACTAAGAAACTTGACAATCCATCGTATATTATTACCCGTTTATTGGCAATTATCGAGACATTTCAGCGTATTATATTCCAATACGGGACTTTGAGGTTTACCAAACAGGGAATACTATGCCTGTTGTCTGTTTTATTGATAAATATTTCCGAGACAGCAGCATAGCGGATAAGAACACAATGCTTGTCCGTTATGTTATAGAGAAAATGCTTATCGAGAAAAACGATTTGATACGACGACGTGAATTTACTAGGTGCGAGAGGTACTGGACTGAGCGATGTTCCGTCTCTTTAATGCTTTATGCGGGCGCCACACACTCGACGAGTGGTATGGGAAGTAGCGAGGAAAGGAGGCAGAGACATAGTGTGGCAACGTTACTCGTCATGCCGCACGTCATGCTCCTCGTCCTGCCCACCGCTCCCTATTTTGTCGGCTTTTGCGCGCGAGTCAAAGGGCCGGCAATACGAGCGCGAGTGGCTGGCCACATAATCGCGCGGTCGCAGTCTGCATCGAGCGCTCACGCAAGACGCACGCTTCATATGCATGCCCTCCTGTGATGTCCTCGCCAAGCGCCGTAGAATGGTCGAATGATAAAGTGTTATTATTTATTGATTTGTTGTCTGCGGAGCCAATTATTTGGGATCCACAACACAAAAATCATCATTTGAAACTTATGATATGTTTATTTATTTGAAAGCTTGTTTTTAAAAGATAAACTTTGGCTTATTATTTTTAAACGACTTACGAAAAATGTAGGGTACGTATCATAAATTCATAATAGTTATATTGTTAAAATTACACTATCAAGAAATAGATAAATATTAAGTAGTCGGCCGGTAGGTAGATACCTAGTCTACTATTTTATTAAATACTTAATAGGCCGGGACTATTTACCCACGAGTCGGCTACTCGATTTTTTTCTAATTTTATTATAATTTTGTAGGTACACGATGCTTGGGTGAGGCTTGGAGAAATAATGAAAATAGGAGTAGAAGAGTTGAAAGCCAAAAAAAAACATTAACGGCATCTATTAGAGTATTATACCATTAGTCAATAAAAAAAGCTATGCTAAAAATGCATAGCGCGCACGCTGCCACAGTTTCGTCGTCCATTCTCCACCAAAGGCAAATGCCAAGTGAGCAGTGTGTGGGCAGAGCGGGCAACATCGCGGCGAATAGCGGCAGCGCGAGGAGCAAAGCGATGAGCAGCGCAAGGAGCATAGTGTGGCGCCCGCATTAGGGACATCAATGTCAAGCTGTGGTCGTTATTCAGATGCTATGGGAATGTGAATGATGTAACAATATTCTGATTTAAAAGAGTGTCTATGGAGTTTCTGGTCCGTTCTTCTCCATAGGATCTACGCTAGGGAATGGACCACTACAGTACTTTCACAAGTTATTATGCCTTATGACTGTGACTGTAGTTTTGTTTTATGAATTGTTCTTCTGACATTCAAAAGTGCCTGTAATGGTTTAATTGAAATAAATGATTTGAGTTTGAGTTTGTTGAAAAACAATCAGATCTGTAGAGTGTTCTAATCTTACCACTTCGACCAACAAAATCACAGCAAGAAGGTTTCATCCCATACAATCAAAGAATCACTAATAAGTGTCCCATCTAAACGCCGCCTTAGTAGTACACGATGTGGCTTACCGCAGTTCGCAGTCATAACAGTGCTTGAAGACAATTAGCTGGGCGTGAGCGGTGCCAATTAATTTGATAGTACCATCATGACGTATCTAGTGTTGTCACTATCTGTGTTGAAATAATACTGGGCTGATGTTGTGGGAAGAAGATGAGGGGGTAAATAATAACAACCACATAGGTCGATCTCCGTGGTTAAGCAACGTTGGCGAGGTCGGTACGTGGATCTGGCTGATCACGTGTCCCGCAAAACACTAACCAAACAGTCCGATACTTACTTTTACCAAAAAAAACAGAAATCGTATCACTATTAAATACATGTTGTCGCTTAACGTAGGCTGCTTTCGGTTATACTGAAAGCTCACTCCGACAATCATAGTTGGGAGTATATGATCATTCAATCACTACACATATTATAAAACAAAGTCCTTCGCCGCGTCTGCCAGTCTATCTGTCCACTCAACAGCAACTCAAAAACTACTGCACTGATTTTCATGCTGTTTTCACCAATGAATAGAGAGGAAAGTTTTCATTTATAATTTAACCGACATTCACGCGGGCGAAAACGCGGGTATCAGCTAGTAAATAAATAAAAAAAACAGCTTCTGAAGTCGGTGGCAAAAAACGAAATCATTCTATGAAATGTCACCGACATCGGAAGCTGATTTTTCTTCGGAAGCTTATTTTTCCCTTTTTTGTGTTTTTGAAGTCGGTTGCTTTTTTTTTGCAAAAAAGTTTTCTTATTTTTTTTTTTTTTTGTTGTGATATCCTATACAAATATTTACTATGCATTTATTTAAGCACGAAACACGTAATATGTGCCTACGTTTGAGGGTTGCCCTCGATTTCTCTGGGATTCCACCAACAGGTCCTGGTTTCCAGATCATACATACCACTCTTGAAATATCCCCTTTCCAATAAAAAAAGAATCATCAAAATTGGTTCTTAAACGACGAAGTTATTCGCGAACACACATACCTAAACGAAAAATGTTCATAAATTTAAAAAAAATGTTCATAAAAAGAAAAGTACAGGGCCAAACTAAGTTAAATATTGGACCAAATGACAACTATTCCGCATCAAATTTAAAAATAATCACGTAAATCGAATCTTAAATCGCAGCGTAATCGGTGTACTTACATAAAAATAACATACCAATCGAATTGAGGACCTCCTCCTTTTTGGGAAGTCGGTTAGTAAGCCTTTAATGCTGTTTTACAATTATTACATTCGTACCTGGGGATCGGTTTTTTTATTAACAGCTTGTCTAATAAAAGGTTTTTTCTAATAAATTACACAAATTACCTACTAACAATAAGAGGAGACAGGTGTTCCTTAGTAAGTGGCTCCTATAAAAAAATCGCTTACATAAAGAGATAAACAGAATTGTAATGGATCATAATAATATTATGGTACTAAGGCGCTTTTCTAAAAACTTAGCTGAAAAATATGTAAGAATTTCAGGAGGACCATTGAGCCAGCAACGAAAATGCTACCTCAAACTTGTGAATAGCAACGACGAAATAAATACTTACTTTGTATTCAAGATTCTCAGAACAGTATTCAGCTTCTAAAATTATTTATAAATATTTCAGCGTATTTTTGATCCTACTAAAAGATTAATTATTAAGATTTTCTTAGTGTAAAATTACATTTTGATGTAACTTTAAAAGGGAACTGAGTGCCTTACTTTTTGCACACTTCTCCTGGGACACTTGATATGCAAATAGTATTATAATAAAATTCTTGTAAGGAAAAATTCTTATATCGAAAATGTTTTGATAGAATTCATTCATTCAGAGATAGTAAAATATGTTGTTTTATTTTATCTTGCTCTTTGACGTGTCTGTTTGATGTATAAACGCATTTATCGATTTAGCAGGATAGCCTTGACTGTGATGCGTTTATTTGTTTGAAATATATAGTCTCTGTGGTTGGATCACATATCGAAGCACGGGGTGTACATTAGGATTGTAGCAGAAGACGTTCTGTTGTGTTTGCCAACCCCCATGGGAAGAGTAAGTTCATTTATATTTGTAGTAAGGCTTTCAAATCGCTTGGCTTTGTTATGAGGCAGGCTAATAAATTTAAAGACAGGAATGCTATAGTTATATTATATTATTCTTTCGTACGTAGCAAGCTAGAGTATAATGGTATGGGATCCAAATGAGCAAAAATACAAGCTCATGATAGAACGGGTTCAACGGAAATTTGCTCGGTACCTATACAAAAAAGTATATGGATACTACCCATATTTGTATCCGTCTCTGTTTGTTGCGGGAATGGTGGGCATCAACACGTTAGAAGTAAGACGAAAGTGTGCGCTGTTGATGCACTACTATTTATTAGGTACTCAATAATAAGATTGACGATGGGGCTACGTTAGCTCGTTGTTCACTGTTTGCCCCGGATCGACTGCGGCGGTCGCGGGCCTGTGCCTCGCGAGGCTTGTTCGCGGCTTCCTCTGTGCGTACCCAAACGGCTCGTTATGCGCCCACAACCCAGGCGATGAATTTGTTAAACGCTCTGATAGCTCAGGAACCGGATCTAGATTTGTTTTTTATTAGCAATAAAGCTATGCTTAATTATTGTATAATTTTTTTAAGTTAGTGTATATAATATTGACTTGCTGCACGCGTTGGTGTATACTGTAAGTGCAGCAAGTAACTGATTAAATAAATAAATAAATTTATGTACTGGTATGTTTGTGTACATTGGCACATATATTGTTTACCAAGATAATTGTGAAAGATATCCAGATATCACACAGAAAACACTTTTAACAGTAGATAACAGTTGCACAATAGTAAACTTCTTTAAACATTCTAATAGAAAGAAGAAAGAAAATATATTTATTCAGCACATACCACAAGTGCACACAACAAACAATAAAAAAATATTAATACAGAGTATCTGCATGAGTATATTTTGCATAGAATATTTCTGAAATCAACCTTTCATGAAAGACTCTCTCATGCTACAACGAAATTCATTCATTAAAAAATGACGAAAATCTGTGTCACCAGAAAAATCGCTGAATGAAATAGGTACGAAAGCATGAAAATACCAGTAAACTGTGCATTTGATATTTAGAATTCCACCAGAGTACTTCACATATAATATTTCATTGAGGGAGTAGAACATTTTCATTCATACCATTTCTAGGAATATGTGTCAGGCCTGGAACTCGCTTTAACTGCGGCGCCACTAATGAGTACTCGTATTACATTTGAACTTACTGCAACTTACTGGCTTCTTAATTGACTTCCTTGCTCGCCACGTTTCCAACAGGAGTTATATTTTGATAGCAATTAGATGAAACTTTAGATATGAGTAATACTCTCATCTACGTTTATTTAAGTACTAGCTTTTGCCAGCGGCTTCGCCCGCGTGAAAATGTCGATTTTCCATACAAACTTTCATCCCCTATTAAAAATCCCTTAGGGGTTGAATTTCAAAAAAACCTTCATTATTCCTTGTCTGCATTATAAAGGGAACCTCTGTGCAAAATTTCAGCTTTCTAGGTCCAAGGGTTTGGGCTGGGCGTTGATGAGTCAGTCAGTCAGTCAGTCAGAACTTCTCTCTTTATTTATATAGATTATTATGGTTATTTTATTTACTGATCGATTATTCATGCTTTCTCGTGGGGTTATTTCTTATCATCGCAGAGTTGGTTTTAGACACTTGGTTTTGCATGTTGTTGAGAAATATCTGTCAAAAGCACTCCTTATTTAATAAGAATAGTTGAATTAAGTTTATTATATCGATTTCTTCCCAATACTTTTGTGTTTATTATTTAATTAGGTTTATCACAAAAAAACGATTATACACAACGGTACACATCAATTTAAAAGAACTAGTGTAGAATATTTTATATTAAATTAATATACGTTGTGTTCACAAAACATCGTCTATAATTTATCTCACGAACAATATAAAAATACAATCAAGATAAATTCAATGAAACTCATATTTCATCGTTTAACATGATCTAGGTTAGGTTACAAAACAATATAGAAGCTCTAAACGCTATCTCATTCCGTTTAGTCACGAAGTACTAATCTTATTTCAAGAACTAAGCTTTCTCTGTTAATCTAAAATAATATCTTTACACAGAATTTTACGAAATACCAACAGACTTTTGTGTGAGGAAACTTGAAGATGGTTTAAAAGTTTATTAAAGTTCTTACTTGGACTTAACTGTGTTCCCTTTGGTGTCATTAGCACTACGTCCTGTCTCTTTATTCTTGGCTAAAAGTTTATTAAAGCGAGACGATGGCTGAGTACTACTTTAAAACTTAATTTAAGGAACGTAAAGCGCCAAATTACGTTTCAGGTGATGATAAATTAATGGCATACATTCGTCAAACTAAATTTATGCTTAGCGGAATTGCCAGAACCTAATGTGCCTTAGAAAATCACATTATGAGTTGCTTACCTTAATTGTTTCTCTAAGATATAAGTTTGTAAGTCAATCAGCAATTTATTACATAAAATCAATAAACTATCACTGAGGTATCAATGAAAAAATACACTTACTAAACCTACTGCTGACATCATCATCTATCTAGACTATTCTTAACCATGATATGGTCAGTTTCCAGTCTAACCGGATGCAGCTGAATATCAATATTTTACACGGAACGACTGTCTATCTGACCACCATAACCCAGTCAGTACTGGGTAATACGATAACCGTTGGTAAGACTGCTTGGCAGATATTCGGGCCACTGACTACCTTTAACGACTGTCAATAATCTACAAATGACAGGGACCTACGACTAAACGGGCTAAAACATAATTATATTTTAGTTAAAATAGTTATTTAAATATAATTTTGTTTACGTCGTTACTCTTCTGTGAAAACTCGACCACTAATGTGGACTACACGGTCGAAAAGTTAGGAGCTGAAATGGGATTTAGTGAACTACTGCGGTTACTAACAGCTAAATGTTACCTAATTTACAAACTTCATAGAAAAGCTATCTGGTAGCGTCGATTTATACGTTTCCAAGAATCTAAAACAAGGTAATATACGTAGTTACGTGAGCTTTCTAAGGTGAGTTTGTTAGTTAATGAATAATAATGTTTATTTAGACTTAATATTTAGACAAACAAAATACAGCTATATTATTATGAACTACTAATATAGCTTTATTAGTAGGCTCGTAAATCGGTCGTGGACTGGTAAATATTAGCTCGGTAAGGAATTTCAAATTCAAATAAATACAAATAATAAATCATATTTTCCAAGTTTAATTGGTAATTAGTTTATTTTATGCCGAAAAAGTTCTAATTTTGGAACGGGCATTTCGAAATCTAAATGGGTAGGTTTTCTTTTATTTGTGTTATCTTTCCGTTCAAATAATTCAAGATTGAACCTGACAAACCTGGCAACTTTATAAATATAAATGCGATACGCAATAAATAAGTTTTTCCGAAAGAAATCTTACAATTAAACCGACATATTTTTTTCAGGATTACAGGCGTCATATTATCAAAAACGAAAAAAAACACATGTTCAACGAAAACATTACAAAATCTAAACAAAACAGTCTCTTTTAAAAATGACCCTCATTTACAAACCCAGCAAATACGACAATAACAAGAAAAATCTGCAACCTTCGTGTTGTGACATCACTAAGTCTTCACCCTTGGCTGACGGAAATGAAAGGGTAAAAAGAAAACAGGTGCCAACGTCGGCGACTTGATAACTGAATCAACGCCCGTACAAATGCAACGGACTGGGAAACGGTAATGACGACAAACTAAATTGGATACTGGGTGGGATTTAGTTTTATGTAAAAATCATTATTTTTTCCCACAAAATAAAGACGTAGGATATGTGTGTCTCTTATACATATCAATTGGCCTTTTCGGCACTATTTTGGGGTCAGGTCAACTATTTTCAAGTCACTAATTAAAAGGGAAATAGAGCAAGTAGCACGAACATCGTAAACTTTTAACTAAGTCACAGTGGACTGTGGAAGCGCAACGGACTAAAAATGGGAATGACAACTCAGAGCTAAAACTGAAACAAAAAATGTAGATTTCGTTTGCAAAATAATTGCTTTATCTCAATTTGTTTCAGATGAAATTTTACGATATTGCGACTTTTTAGTAAACATTTATTTTTGAAATTACAATAAAAGTATTATTAAAAGACATAAATAATTAATTGGGCTACAACGAGGTGAGGCAATAATTATGATGACTACTAATAAAATAATGGAAAAAGACAGACTATTAGCGACGATTCCGAATAAATTGGGATAAAAGAAAAATTATGATAATGGATAAACAAGATTATTTCGGTATTTATAGAGTAGAAAAAATAAATATAACGTTCACTAAAGACAATATTTGGATTGGCACGAATATCCGATGAAATATTTGCGCACATTGAAAATAAAATAAAAAATAAATTCTCTTCATAAAGTTAAAATTGTTGTTTATGAAATGTCAGTAAACAGTTGGAAACAAATAACTCGATTTATCAACACTTCATCGGCAGAATTGAATGAACACAGTTATTTGACTTCATATTTCTAGACATTTATTTTTGTTTTATTCTTTCGTTCTGAATTAATTTCAAAAGTGTCATTTGTTTTTCTAGACTTTTATTAATGATGCGTACTTAAAACATTTTAGTAGGTACTTTTTCGTGGGAAAAAAACCATCTGCAAATAAGCTCTTTAAGTCGGTTGACAAAAATACGAATACAACAAAACACGTAAAATGTCTCTCTAATAATATCATAGAAACCGTAATCGTATACGATTCTCAAAAGAAGAAAATTGTGTCGTATTATTCTGCGCGAACCCTATCAATCTTTTCTCCCATCTTGCTAAATTGGAGTCCTATATAATATCTTCGCAACTTGAAAGATATCTTCAATAATGAAAGTGTGGATACAACGACACTTGACACATAAAACTTGTTCCCCACTCGTGAGCTCGATACACACGATAGACTAACATCGATATAGTAATTGGAAACAATAATATTGACATTATAGAGGTCGTGGAGTGGATGAACACAATCAGCCGCATGGATGGACAATCAAGGTTAAGCAACCCCAACCCGGGGTATGTCCGCGAATGGGTGTCCATACATTTTATATCAAACTGTGGTCAGTTGGTCCCGGATATAATTTGTACACGTTTGATAATCGTGAGAGATCGTCAGAAGCCTGCAAGACTGATGATCAGTCTTACCAAGGGGTATCAAATTACCCGGTAGTAGCCAGCTGTGGAGGTCAGATAGGCAATCGCTGCATGTAAAATACTACTGTTTATCCGTATCTGGTTACCATAACAACATAGCTGAGAAGATATAGATGAATATCGAATAGAAAAATCGCTTCGTAAATGTGAGCTAGCTAACGGGAATGGCCACGATTGTTTACAAAGTTGATTAGATGCTAAATACCAAGAAAAAGTCGTAAAGTCTCATTAACCATTGAATGCAGATGAGGGTGTGAGTGTGCCGGTTAATTAATAAGTAACAGTTATTGTTTCTCAACGGATAACTGTGTGGCAGTAAGGTAATGACCGGGCGGAGCCTTTCCCACGCCGACTCGATCCGCAATTGAGATGGCGTGCATCCGAAAATGCTCGATGTGCTCCGATGACTACGCACAAATAAGGTTTTTTTTTATTTGTCACTTGCTGTACATTGTCTGGGAAAAAATATCGTGGATTCCCGTTAGTGCCAACTGCCACCTTCTGTTGTCCCAATAATGAGGACAACGAGAATTACAAGGGATAAGCCAGAGAAAAGCCCGAATCAAAATTAAACGCCACAAATGACTAGACATTTATCGAGTCGATAATTTGCTTTAACTGGGAAAAAGATGTGACAAAATCAAAAGTATTTTACATGGAGAGACTGCGCACCTGACCTCCACAACTACTACTGGGCAACTAGTACTAGGTAATGAGATACCCGTTGGTTAGACTGATTGTAAGACTGAGGAAACCAGATATGGATAGCAACATTTTAAAATATCTAAATACACATTCGTCCCGATGATTGGGACAATTAGCCGTGGGGCGAACAGAAACGTACCAAGAAAACCTGTGATATTTTTTCCGCAGCTGCAAGTGTTTTCAGAGACGGAGTGAGTCGTTCGTTCGACAAGTGACAACAGCCAGGCCGTCGACAAAAGTCGATGGGACTCGTAAAATGGAACGTTAACCTGTTGAACTTTTGTGCAATTGCAGTGAAAAGAAATACACTGAATAAAGGTTTTAGAATAACGATCTATCGGGAACTAATTAAATAGGCTGTTTAGCGTAAGGGTGTGTCTACAACGATGCATTACCGTTAGACAAATGTTTGACTGTGTACCGTTTGTGTAATGTAATTAGCGTTGTATGATCACTGAATGGTCCAAGTTTAGCAATTTACACCACTACATAGCTGATAATTAAGTTACAAGTTGCACAGTTGTAATTCGTCCATAACATTTTTTATCTGGTGCTTAGAAGCTACAATTCTGTACTAAATCGAATCTAGCAAAACAACTCTTCAGTTTGGTAGTAGTGAATCCCTAATTATTTTCCTAGTTTTTTTTTCATATTTAAGAAACATCTAGGGTACAGCGTATAGCATAATTTTATGATATATAATTTTAAGATACAATAGAGTTGACATTATATCCTTGTGGATAAAAACCTATAAAAACCGCTAAGAAAAAATATAGAATTAAATAGAAAACCTATGCAATATTAATAACAACTTACAACTTCACGTCGTAAACTAAGATTAAAAGCACAGCTTTTGTAAACATCGTGCATCTTTAATCCCAGGTATTCCCTAAAGGGTTGTACACAGACATCTTTCCTTTTAGAAATGTAAAGATACTAAATGAAACGTAGCAAGACAACTCTTTTCTTCCTTCCACATTTCACAAACACAAGTATTTTGAAGAAACCTTTTAAAATTCTTCCTACATACGTCAACATTTTCTCCAAGAAACATCTTGCTTAGAAGACCATCTTCTGCTTCGAAGGATTATTTATTTAAAGCTTTGCTCATATACCTTGGAATATGAAGGAGAATGTTTATGCGTCTTGGTTTATGATGGTGTGAGCATACACATTACCTTCCTTATAATAATATGAAAATACGTGAAATATTCATAAATATGTAGACCTGCGTGGGCGTACAAACCATATTTTTTCTGCACGAAATTCGACACTTTTCCACGGATTTATTTTACTAAGAAAGTAACAAAGAACCTTGTCTTGTATTTGGTTATCCTAGATACTCCTTTATATTTTACTGAATAAAACAGTTTTGCAAAAGAATGAGTTTACCTTTCAATAATATTTCTATGAATTCAAATAATACAAAGAATAATATTCATATAGATATTGGTGTTGTATCAACTATATCTTAATAAAATGCGCCCTCGTTTCTATGACTGTCACATTTAATATTCAAAACAAAAACTCAACAAATATGTTTTTGAATAATGTAAAATTAATTTAATTTTCATGTAAAACAAAACCTGAAACATTAAATGAATATGTATGATGTTTGAATATCACACTCGCTGGCTGACATTATTTTAACGAATTCAGAGCAAGGTCTAAAGTAAAAACAAAATAAAAAATGTAAACTTCACACTTAACATCATAATTATATTTCAATAAATTCCAGGGTACATAATCTAGGAAGCGTTACTTTTTGTTCAAAAAGTACATTTACAAAAAGAATAATAAATGCGAGTTCGTAGTTCTCAACTAGAAGAGTACTCTGATAAAAAAATATCATCTAGTATTAATGACGTCTGCGTCTATTGGAAGTTAAGGCTAGGGCACATTTACGCGATACATAATAATATATTCCCGAAGGACTAAAAAAAAGTGACATTGTATTAGTTAAACTGGAATGAAAAGGTCAAAAATATAATATATTGAAATGACTAAAGCTCCCAAAACTTTTCAAAGTTTGGAAGAAAAGAAGGAATAAAATATGTATTTATGAAATGTTTTGAAAGCAAAATAAGTATTTGCACAACAATTCGATGGAGCATAAAATAATTTTCACAGTAAAGTGAATTCCATTGGTTTATTGCGAGCACCGAGATGCATCATTACAGAACACGGAACACGAAATTTAGTTAATCAATTCCGACCACTCGCCGCTCAGCATTTCCCTTTCGAAAATGGAACGATTTGCGATTTGAGCGGAATTCGAAACTGGACCGTTTTAGATTGCACGATATATCGCGGGTGTATGTGCCTTACACCGACCGCAAAGCAGTGCCCGAGGGTTCGCGCCATAAACACGCCTCGACAGGACTTTTTGCTCACTCCAGAAAGTCATTACAGCCTGGTACGTGTTTTCATTATAACCCCCGATGCGCTATAAGCCGTTTGTAACTAATAGTTGCGTTATTGACTGCGAATTGTTCTGGGATATTGACGCAGTCGCAGACTGGTTTTTCTTCTTATTTATTGGTTGGCAAGTTATTAAGCGTATTTTATCGTCCAGAAAAATTAGGGACCCGGAAAAGATTGATGTCTCAATTTAGTTTACGCAGCTCTAAGCGGTGGACTGTGCTTGAAGCTACGTATATTATATTGGTCAATTTACAAAGAAGATAAATAATTCTTCTCCTCAAAAATAGAGGAAAAATTTTTTAAACCTTCCAACACGGTTGTTGTGAAAGAAACGATTCGAATGAATCACTATTTAAAAAAATTCTATTACAGACAGATATCGGGACAGGTGAAACTAAATAAAAGTTATAAAATAGAGACACGACAAGCAACAATCTATAACTGGGTTACAAAATGTGAATAGAGATTCCAATTGCACTGCACTTGCATTGCTTTTTTTGCACACTGGCCTCGTTAGGCGACAGGACATCTCTAATCAAACCGGACGCCTATTTAATTAACTGGCAACTCTCAAAGAACTATCTGGAATTCTGTATCCATTTACACGACACATAAGTGATTAAATCTGTAGGTAATATGAGGGTGAACCTTTATATCCACCTACTCAAAGGATCTGATTTCTTTGATCATTCAAATGTGGTCGGAATATTTTCGGCTTGTATCCCCAAAACAGTCAAAGGAGGAAACAAGACTTTTTTGCTATTCCATAACTACAATATTATGAATGTTTTTGTTAGAAATGCTTTTAGACGACCGAATTATGCTGAACATGTCGAATAATGTTCAGGATTGCGCTTCAGGCATTACGTAGGGACAGTAAGTGGATGATAGTATATAAATCACGTAGTTTTATTCCGGGAAAGTGGGACAAATGGTAACATATAACGAGACTCCTCGCGACAATGTCTTGGGTAACATAACCTTTAGGAACTGATCTAACATCTTTAGCATTTGCATAACAAAAGGCTAAGGTCTGAGAACAATACTACCCTGAAATTGGGTATTGTAGGACACCTATTTTGTAATTATAATCGTTAAATAGAAATCTCATCTTAGTTAATTACGAACAACCACAATATTATGATGGTAATACTGACTAGCTGAAATAAATACTATGCACATATTATA
This sequence comes from Diarsia mendica, assembly GCA_949316265.1. NCBI lineage: Eukaryota > Metazoa > Arthropoda > Insecta > Lepidoptera > Noctuidae > Diarsia > Diarsia mendica. The sequence continues at coordinate 18,740,769 of OX438900.1, read as the reverse complement.
TGACTAGGATCAATGCTGACCAGATTTATCACAGCCATATCGGCGTGACGTTTAAGTTTTGGACCAACCAGAATAAAGATGTTTTGACTAGACTCTTAATTAGTCAATAACATTGTACTTCGGAGAGTGTGCGCAGGAGCTTCACGAGCTGATTTCACCATCTCCCTTCTTCCATCGGGAGACTAGACGTACTGCAGGTTATCACCGATACCTAGTCGACGTTCCACACATTCGAACGAAGAACTTTGTTACGTCCTTTATTATGCGCACAGCCAAGGAGTGGAATTCCCTGCCTGCGTCGGTTTTTCCGAGTTCATATAACCCTAAACTATTTAAGTTGCGAGTAAACAGGCTTCTTCTGGGTAAGCTCGTTCCATCGTCGACATCATCTCTGCCCTTTTTTTGTTTTTTTTTTTTTTTGGTGGGTGGAAAATCATCGAATAACCCCCCCCCCCCCGCTCTTGGGCAGAGCGAAGGGGAGTGTCAGACTTCTACTGACTAAAAACCAAACCCATGTTCCTTTTTCGCCCTTGTGTCGGAGCCGCGTTATCCTTTCGACAAGCCACAGCCCCGACGGGATCATCTCTGCCCTTAGGGCAAGATTGAAAACAAGAGCGAGCCCATTAAAAAAAAATCATAACAATAGTAATTATATTTCCATTTATCCTGTGACAAAAATACTAAGATAAGGGCACAAGTAGGTACATGGAATGTACTTACTTACAAGCTATATGCTAATTTAGTAGGGATATATATAGGATTACGTCACACGATATTGCAATTCCAATATTGGCCCGATCGCGTTATCAGGTATTCCGTCCATAAATTATTGGCATACGTCTCGACGATAACAAATTCGTCTTACATGTCCGCTGGGATGCTGCGATATTGATGAGATAATATCTACCTACGTAGTTCTACACTAGCTGAGCTGGTATCCACATCATCGTCTGTAGCATTTTAAAATTACAAATATTCAGAATGTTAATCAGCTAATCACTTTCCCCGGGCATATACATCCTACTAATAAATTTTATTATAAATGAAAAGTTTGTGACGATGGATGGATGTTTGTTCCTCTTTCACGTAAAAACTACTGAACAGATTTGGATGAAATTTGAACTTAATGCGGGCAAAGTCATGGGCTAGGCAAAGTCATGGCTACATAAGCTAGTATCATAATGGTCACGATCGGCTTAGACGATTTCTTTTTCTTCTTTTTAGATTTAGCCGTGAAAAGATATCAAACAGACACTGTAACTTACGTTACACTTACATTAAGAATGGATTTCAAGACTCTAAGGTACCGCTTCTAGAATTTGCAAGTTACAAATTAGTATTTAATGTTGTCGTAGTTAAAACCAAGCTTGGGAGCTTTGTAGTAACTAAGTTGTGTTTAAGTAAGTACGCGCTTAGCATACTGATAGAACCAGCATTATGTAGTTCAGACGTGCCCAATGCTCAGTTTTTTAATCACTGATAATTTTAAGTAGATTTCGACGTGACCGAAATATTTTTACGAAGTAAATGTTCATAAACTATAAATATAGGTTGCTCTATATAAATTAATTGTGAAAAGTTGGCTATTCTCTTCAAATTTATAACAGACACCACGTAAAGTTATAAAACGTTTTAGTAACAAAACTTTCATAAAGGGTTTTATATACTATCCGCGTAAATCTGTTGAACGGGCACGAAACCCGATTCTCAAAGTAAAAACTTTCGTTTCGTTTCATAAACATGAGATACACACCAGCCATGATACAATAAATTAAGCTTGCAATCGTGAGAGTAACATACACCTTCAACGAAATATTATAGCACCAATGCAACGGTATTAGTGATTGACAAAAAGCCTCGTCCAAAGCCAACAATGTCCGCGCGGCAAAAAAAACATTACTCTTCGGTTATTTAACTTCGGTGTGAAAGAACTCACGACTATTTTTATCTCGTTCTATAAAACAAAAAAACAAGTACATTCGTGATTCGATTACCACGATTATTGAGTCGACTTTTATGTGCAGCTACTTTTTTTACTGACAAATGCATACTTCGACGTCTATATAATTTTACGTTAGCTAGGGATGGGAGGGGATTTCATTTTGAATCGAGTTATTCTAAACGATTCGAAGTAAAATATTTACGGGTAATAACAATAACCTTTGGCATTTGAAATCAAGGACAGTTTCTCGTTCCTGCGGGAATACAGGGTAAAGATTTTAATATTTAATGTGGTTCTGTAGTTAATTTTATTCTTTTCGCCAGCCCTAAGCTACATAGCAAAGGCTGTAATGTGTATCGGAGTGTGGAGGGACACAAAAAGGATCTATTTTTCTCTTTCCATCGTCAGGAACCAGCCGGGGCACTTTTATCGCTGTTTTACTGTTTGCAATTTAACTTGAAGCGTTAAACTCAACGCGGGCGAACAAACAACAATAATAATAATCACATTTTAGCGTCAATGTGTGTCACTTCTAGAATGTTGAATTTGTTACTTTGTTCAGTTTGGATGTTGGACGCCATTTTTTAAGTTCTTGCTATTGTGACTGTAATTAGAGGTTGTACTTTTATGCAAGCTTACAAGTTTGGTTTAGCTTGGCCTCATGATGTTTCCAAACCCATAAGAGCTTGCCGTATTTTTGGCCCCTAGGCACACCACCGATTTTTTAATTTTTTTTATAGTTTTACAATTATTTTCGTTATCATTGCCCCTCAAAATCCTGAAAGCTTTACTAAATAGAGAAATAATCATGCCTAACAGCAATTAGATATTCGCCTGTAAGTTTCATTACTCCAATATCTGAAATAAAATACTACTAACAAATTAATGGACTGATTCGAAATTCGAACTATCCCGACGTTATTGTAGTGAGAAACAACAGAGAAGAGAACCTTTAAATTACCTCGATTCGCGGAACCCTAAAGCTCCAAATGAAATGTAAACATTCGTATAATAATGTATCTGGATTTCTGAAACACAATCATACGGCTCGGCAAGCTCTCGATAAGAAAATAAAAAAGCTTAGAAATGAATTGGAAACATAAAAATGATATATAAAACTCATAAAAAATAACGTGAAGGATAAATCGTATATCCTCAGAGAGGAATGAATACATTGAGTATGAACCATGGAGCTCATGTAGGCATGTATAGCAATTTGTGTCTCATATCCTACGGTAAAATTTATGATATTGGAAACCTGTCGAATCTACGAAAGTCCGCAGGCCGTTAGAGTAGTGACCTAATTTTCCTATAACCTGCAATGCAGCTATTACTTACATCACGGCTTTAACCGTAGAAAACGTCATCTCGAAATGTGGGGAAGAAAAAAGTTCTTACTTTACCTTACAAATGTACCTTCTTACTTCTTTTGTTTTTCTTTGTTAAGCTTTATTGTTTTTGGGGGATATAAGTTTATAAGTCGACGGCAATTTAGTGTACATAAAGAAAGTTAATAAATATCATTCTAGGTGCCAATAGTTAAACAAAGTAACTAGTCCTACAGCTGACAACACCTGCATCTGTCAGCTTGTTCTCTTCTATGTTGGGGTCAGCTTCCAGTCTAACCCGATGCAGCTGAATACCATTATTTTACATGGAGCGACTGCCTATCTGACCTCCGCAACCCAGTTAGTACAGGTTAATGCAATTCCCCTTACCCTACCTCGGCCCTAATAGCCCTGTGAAATTGGTACGAAAATTGAAGTTAGATTTTTGCACAAAATCGAACCTATTTTTTCGTTCAATGAAATACATAATTATATATTTTAGAAGAGGCAAACTCTTTTAAAACGTAGGTAAACAATAAACTAACACCATGTCACAGTTTGAAAGAAAAAAAAAGATAGAAAAAGTATTTATTGGACAAAACAAATTGACAAAACATTAAATATTAAAATAGTAAACTTATCAGAAACACATTTATTCTAATCATTAAAAGATCTAACCTTCTAAGCGCAACTAAAGCAGTCTAACGTGGATACAACTCTGCCTAACCCGTCGGGGAATACAAGCATGATATCCTAATGTTACTAATTAACGCCTTAAATACCGTATGAACGGAACATAACATAACATAACCTACCTCAATGCAGCGGTAATTTCAGTGTGAAGGTTATAGTTACACCACTTGCATCAAACTTGTTATAAACATGTTCTTGGCCGGTCGTGACCGTTCATGTCTATTGACCAAAACGTCCGCGACGGCTACTTGTTATCCGTACTAATATTACAAATGTGAAAGAAACTCTGTCTGTATGTATAGCATAACCTTTTCACGCTTGGACGAATTTCGATGAAAGATGGCACACTGGTTGACTATTATAGGGTCAGAAGATAGGATATTTTAATCGATGGAAGAAGTCACGGATAAAGACTAGTCTTTTTTTAATATATGCGGGTATTTTTTATGAGCTTTTATGTCCGTGATTAGAATGCCTATTGATTTTAGTGTCGGTTGTTTCTAGAAGAAAGTTAACATGTCATGATTCACCATTACCACGAGTGTTGGTTTTCGGGCACTATCAATTCTGCTCCATTTTTCCGGAGGTCGGAAATTATCCCAAGGGGCCGTCGGTAGTGCGGACAGAAAGTATGTCATAACTCATAACCCAGGTCAGGGACTACCTGAGTGACTAATTTTGAGCTGTCTAGAGCCAGATAGACTTACTTTCGCATTTAATTTATAACATAGTTGGAATTATTTTAGAAAAGGTGTATTTTCAGTGCCTAAACATCCTGTGAACCTGTCGAAGCCCTATTTAAAACACGTACTAATAAAATTTTACATTTTCACACAAGTGCTACCTCCACTCGAAAAGCTATTCCATTCAACTCACTTTACTGACCCATAAAACGCAGGTATCCTTTCATTTTTGAGCACTTTGCACTCCGGCGGTAAAAGCATGTGCATCTTTCACTTTCCGCTATCGTAAATGGCACATGGGCAGGAAAAGCACTTGGTTTTACGACATTTGTTTATAGTCTGGTCGAGGTACTATTACATACTATTGTTCATATGATTCTGAAGGTTATGCGACATATAAAATCGGAACAACTCGAGCTTTACGCGTGATACAAATATGATTGTCAACCTTTTTATGACCCGATTGTCTTTTGCTTCGTCTGAGTGAGTGGTAACTTATTATTGGTAGACCTTGTAGATAGATTGAAGAATATTTGGCAGACGATAAATTCTGAGAATTGTGTTTTGTGAAGTACAAAGAAACCTCATTTGCTCTTGAATCGACATAAACCTATACAATTGACTGGATGGAACAGAAAATGCCAAACTCGTCGCAAAATTTTGGGCTGACTCAGTTTTAATATTGTCATCAACACGCTAAGAAGAAGAATATTAGAGGACACACGAACTGCGAAGTTTAATAACATCGATTGATGTACATCTGAATACAGCTAGATCTAACCAAAAAGGAAACATTCGATGACTTGATTACTCAATTGAACTCCCAGTTCTCTTTCACGACAAACTGTGAAACAAACAAAAGGCGCTCCAAAACACCAGTGTTCTTAAACATGAGCTTGAAAAGACACGTTTAAACTGCGAGATTTTGTTGAGAATGGACCCAGAACAAACTTCCACACAGGGCATCTAAAGCTTAGAACTCACTGCGAACGAATCATGACGTAATAGAGACGTGATTCTAAAATATTTTCATGCCACGCTTGGTCTATTCTGAAATGCAATCTTGTGTTCACGATCTGGTGATCTGATAGCTGTGGTTTTACGATATGCATCGATTGTGATAAAAATGTAGTATTAACGTGTTTGGGCTATTACGTCGCATGTCTTTCATAGATTTATACGTAACTGTACCGACTAGTATCTTTGTCTTTTATGGAAGTTCAGCAGCAAGACTATCAACTTTGATAATTTATCAGTCTAGCATTTTCTTTAATGTAGGTAGAGCTAAACTTCCAGATGGTCTAGATGACGACGAACGCTTTCAAAGCCTTTCGTATCCCTACCACAACTTTCATCGTGATTAACTAGTTAGTTCGTTAGTCCAATATCATCATCATTATCACCTGCCGAATCCTTTCTTCAACTTCGTTGTGGTCTGCTTCCAGTCTAATCGGATTCAGCTCAATACGCGTTTACATGGAGAGACTGCCTATCTGATTTCCATATCCCAGTTAGTTCTGTATAATACAATAACCCTTGGAAACACTGGTTGTCAGACTTAATTGACTAACCTGTAACGACTGTCAGTCCAAAATAGTTTTGAATTTTCCAGCACCGTTACCGCATATAGAATGTCAGTTTGTCGTCTAGACATCCAGGTCAATCAAATGCTGCTAAAATAATAAATGGTGGCTTTTGCTTTGCCCCAGTTAAGCTTTGGAAATCGATTCTCACACCAGACAGAACTAAAGCAATTCCAGAATAAAATCGTTTTCATTTCATACAACACATCGAATCCTTTTTCTCACCCGAAAAGAAATAAATACGATCCGATCCGTTTCGCAATAAACAACAAACAAAGGTCGGACCAACTTCTAATCCTGGGCTTAACCAAGATGCTCCTAACCTTAGGATACCACAACGAATAAACTTCTTGTTGGACTTTCATCGAACATAGATCTCGGTATGAGAATGAACACAGTTGTATTAATGTTATTAGTTCTTTTCCAAAGTTTTGATGCAAAACAAAGGGTTTGTTCATCATTACTACAGTAAGAAGAGGTTTCGGATTTGTACCTGGAGCACCAGTTTTAGTTTTTCAGAATTAGTTTTTTTGTTTTTAATTCTCTTGGTTACCTACGGATAATATTGGTTTTAATATCACAGTTTTTTTCTGCAAATCTACCAAATCTACTGATCACAAGTTAAGTTAACAAAATCAAACAATGTAACGTTTAGTAAATACCTATTTTTTTTCGTTACGTTATGTTCAGCCAATAAAAATTTTGTCAAAATTTTCGCAGTAATTCTAGTTCAGATCTAATCATAAGTGCACAAGAAACAGGTTGTCGACATAAGTGTGTTAGTAACGAACTAAAAAATGTAGTTTTAAAGCTTCGTCCGTCACGACTTTCCTCGCGTCGTGACTTAGTGATGGGGGTCCGCGAGAAATTGACAAGCACCCGACGGCCCTTGTATTGTATTTGTACTGTTATAGCTGCTGTTATAACGAACAGGCGGCCTGATTTGAGACGGAAATAATTATATCGATATAGGTGGTATCTAACATGTACCAACTCGCACTGGGCCCGCGTGTTTGATTATAACCCATCCCTCTCCTAGAGAGGAGACCTGTACATCCCTGCAGTGGGAACATTACAGGCTGATGATGATGAGGTGGTAGGTATATAGTCCGTTGCCCGAAAGTCTGTCAACCAGTCTTACAAAGGGATATTGTATTACCCAGTACTAACTTATAGGTTGCGGAGATTACATAGGCAGTCACTCCATGTAAAATACTGGTATTCAGCTGTATCTGGTTTGACTCTAAGTCAACCCCTAATATATGTAGTTGGGAATAGGGTAGGCTGATGATAATTTAAAAATAAGTGAGGCTTATACCCAACAGTGAGTGACTCCGGGCTGAAAAGATGATGATGACGAGATTCATAAAATGGTAGATAAGTCTTCTTTGAGACTCACACAAAAAGGGGATCGGGACATAAAAGGAAGAAGATCTAAGTACAAAATTCTAACACGGCTGCCTATGTTCTATCATAATGAACATAGGCAGCCGTGTTAGAATTTTCGCCGACAGCAAAACTACCAAGTTTTTGAGTTACAAAAAGGAACGAAATATAATTGCAACTTCAAGTTTTATCGATGTTAGCAGGTACGAATGTATAATGAAAAACACAAGAATTAGCAACTTGATTCCCCTCTTAAATAGATGATGGTTAGTTTGCTTTAGTAAATTAAATTTTATAAAACATAGCGTGACCCAATTATTTCAACACCAAAACTTTTTAATTTCAATCATTTCTTTTGCCATTGCGAAACAATATTTCAATATGATACATTAAACCATTAAATAATTTAAAAAGCGAATATTGCTTGGTATTTTAAAGGTCCCTCATAAATAAATTGCCGAATACAAACAAAACGTGGAGACTCCATAACTTTCGAGACGAAGTACAAAAACACTAGGAGGGTCTCGCGTAGTTAGTCCTCGCGGGAACTGAAAATAGACTTTTACCAAGAAAACTTCTTAAGTCCCTTGGTAAATAAAAGTCTTGAAGCGTAGTATGAGATCAAAGTTCTGTTCTAGGTATAAGGCTTGGAACACACGTCGAGACACACTATGGAGTTTCTTGCCAGTTCTTCTCCATAATAGGAAACGACCAAACCGAACTGTGCATCTTTTCGTCAACGTTTTATTATATTTTGATTTTGATGATTTTGATATTAGCACCAACACGTGTCGTAAACGTCATGTAAATATCGACGAATTAAAAATACATGTTTCACATAATCATCATCACCGTTTCAATTTATAAGGTTTCGATTCCATATAATTAACTTTAACTTATCGACGGTCCCTATCCCTACGTATATAAGGTCCCATTAAAATAGGTGGACAAAATTTTAGGAATCATTCAGACCACCAAAATAAGGACAATGGTAAAAAAAGAAAATTAGAGAAACGCATCAGATACCTACAATAAAATAAAACAGGTAGCGAAAATACACTAAAAGTGTTAGTTACCCAATATTTTACGTACAAAAATCTCACTTTAATCAGTGTTTTTTTTTACTTGGATATGTTTGGATAGACGTACTGAACGCTGTGTTAAAATTTGTCCACCTATTTAAATGGGACCTTATATAAAGACATGTCGAAAATGGTTTTTTTTTTATTGTATCATTGGCTTTAGATTATCTATGCGCATATACTGACATACGTTTTTTTTTTTTTAAATTGTATTTATTTACCTTGCTAACTCGGGTTTTTTAATAAGAAATTAAGGTTTTGTGCGAAATAAATGAAAACCCTTGAAATTGTTAACTAAATCCGATTCAAAACGGGAAGTTGTATTTTTCATAATAAAAAATACTTTGAGTTTGAGTTTAAAATCCTTCGTATTTACATTACGTTTCCACCGCACGTTAGCTCTTGTGCGTCAGTTCTACACTCGCGAGCAAGCAAATCGACTCAAGCCTTGTAGGCGCACACATACATTGATAAAACTAAAAATATGAATGGAAATTATAAAAATGATATGTCATTCGAAAGCTTAAGATGTCAGCTTTAATTTGATATCTTTATCATTGAAATCCATCCATATTTTTTTAAAATAAATGGTGTCTGAACGCAAGAGTAGGAAAAACAGGAATTTAGGGAAAAGGGTATGGGTCTCGTATTATACAAATTTGTTAAAAATAAAATTAATAAATTTAAATCAATACTTCGTATTGCCCCCTCTTGCCCTAATTACAGCCTGCAGTCTGTTTTTCATTGACCTTATCAATTTTTTGACATTTTCTTGAGGAATGCCGTCCCACTCCTCTAATAATGCTGTCTTTAGCTCGTCTACGGTTGAAGGGACTGGATTCCTGGCCCGAACTCTTCTTTTAAGCTCGTCCCATAAGTGCTCGATGGGATTCATGTCAGGACTGAGCGCAGGCCAGTCCATCGTGCGTAATTCGACCTCTTCCAGAAACTGTCGAGTGACTCGTGCCGTGTGGCAGCGGGCATTGTCGTGCATTAACACGAAGTCTGCACCGACAAACCCTGCGTAGGGCACAACATGATTTAGTAGAATGTCGGTGATGTACCGATCAGCTGTTAGCCCGCCTCCTCGGCCGCCCCCAGGCACGAAAACAAGTTCGGTTTTTCCCTCTAAAGAAATACCAGCCCACATCATGCAGGAACCGCCGCCATATGCCACTGTTTCAGCGAAACAACATTGGGCAAATCGTTCCCCCGGACGCCTGTAGACTCGGCCTCTCCTGTCACTGCCATGTAGACACATTCTGCACTCATCAGTAAACAGGACCGATCGCCATTGCGCAACGCTCCAATTGAGATGCTCTCGAGCAAATTGAAGGCGCGCTTGTCGGTGGCCTGCAGTCAATTTAGGGCCCGTCGCAGGTCTTTTTGGCGTCAAGCTGGCTTCCTTCAAGCGTCTTCTCACTGTCCACTCGCTGACAGATACTTGTCGTACACGTCTCAGTTCTTGCTGCACATCAACGCCCGTAAGGTGTCGATTGCGCAGAGAGGTTGAGACAATGAAGCGGTCGTCTCTCTCTGAAGTGCACCGGTGGCGGCTCGTTCTTGGTCTCCGATTGAAGGCACCAGTCTCTTGGAACCGTCTGTATACTCGGGATACAGAAGACTGGCTCAAGTGGAGCTGGGCAGCGACTGCTCGCTGACTTAACCCTTGTTGCAACAAGGCAACCACTTGAGCGGCTTCTTCTGGTGTGGTATCCATGGTTTAGCGAAAACAAGGAATGCAATTTACGGAGATGTGTACCGGTCAACTTGTAACAAGCGACTGATAAGGTAAACCGGATGTGGAGGGGTTTTATAGCGGGAGCAGGTAGCGCAAGTCGTGGATTCCTAATGAGGTAATTTACGCTGACGGCCAATTAAAATGCGTCAATAAATCAGCGCTTAGTTTTTTTTTAAGGTATTGATGTTAATTGAAAGAATAATTCTTCAGCTTTCGAATGACATATCACTTTTATAATTACCATTTATCGTTTTAGGAAAATCAATGTATATGTGCGCCGTCAAGGCTTGAGTCGATTTGGTTGCTCGCGAGTGTAGTAGTACGAGTAAGGCTTAGAGCACACGACCTCAGGTTTAGCGTTACAGTTCGTGACATTGTAGCAAAGGAGTGCAAGCGAGACTTTGCAAGTTCCGACTTTCTTTGAAATATACGAGCAGCATGCTTTTGATAGGTCTTATGTAAGGTTTTCTTGTAGTTAGATATCTGAAACTTGGGTTGTGTTCGTTTGTCAAACGTCAACTTCGATGTCAACGTCGACGTCGATTTGTCTAGTATCCAACTTTTTGGTATAACTATTAACCTATTGAAAATTGAAATGCAGAATTATTTACATCTATTACTGATAAAAACCGATAAGCTCTTCTTTGTAAATGAATGTTTCTTTGGAACATTGTAGAATTTTCGATTTAGAATGAAAATGAGGTTCATTTTAATGACATAATTATGCATGTCATGTATCTGCTACAAACTTTTTTTCTTTCTCTCTCTATTTTATTTTCAAAATAGTTCTAAATGGTACCAATGAAATCCATTTGAAATAGTATTAGATATTATTAGAGTACCCATTGCTTATAACAACTTAAAAGTTCAACATCTCCGAGTGAAGTCTTATATTAAAAGTCTTAATTGGAACGGAGCATTTTCTCAGTACTGTGTTATAACATTAAAGCTCCATCTAGAACAATACCTATCTAATAACAAAACTTTTATAACAAGTAAAACTAACGTTAGGATTAACTTTAAAATATGTATCCCGATCGTGTCCACCAAACTTTATTCAGCCACCGTATCTTATTATAACTTCTTTATTTTCTTTCCGAATGAAAAAAGTTATTGCAACCGAGAAATGTTATATCCCTCGACATAAACAGTCGTAAAAAAATATAATGAACCTCCATGTTACGTCCTCCGCTGAAAGCATCCGTAACAAACTTTTTTTTAAAGCTCGGAAAATTAAAAAGTTTGTCTAACATGGACATGCAGTGGCTCAGATTATAACATATTGTGTACTGTACGTCTAAAATAATAATTAAATAACACAGAATATTTTGATAGAAGTAGGCATTAAAACTTAATTTTATATATTATGTAATAAACCGGTGTAAGTTTTATTGAAAACACAGTTTTAACCAAAAGATATATTACAAGAATATTTGACAACAAAAAATAAAAGTTTCATTCATAAATCTAAAAATAAATAATAAAGTTAAAAACTTACCGATAATAACTCGATCACTGGCTTAAAAACTTCAATGCTAAGAGTTCATTAGAGCATTTTAACTTTGGAACTTATATCACGAATAATAATTCCCGCCTATTTTTAATGTCCAGTATTTTTTAAAAATAATTAAGCGTCGAATGTCATTCGTTCCGTTCGTCGAGTTGAGCGAGCGTAGTCGCACGCGGGCTCCGGCTAGTAAAGGCGGCAACACACTGCGAGAGCGGCAGGCTGCGCCAGTGCCCCCTCCGGCTATCACTCTACTTTCGGTTATTCTCTCGCCTCCCTCGAGACAGAGACCGATTTATCACGGTGGCGTATCTGTGTTAGCTCCCAGACAATCCAGACTTAACTCGAGGTTTGTCGTGCAATCTTTCTTATACATACCACCTTACGTACCACAAAAGTGTACTTCTTACTCCAAAGCGACGTCACTGACCGCATAATGTCGCAGATAATGAGTTTGAATGCAGACGAAAATTGTTCGTTAGCCAAAAAAGGCGATTTAGTTGCAATCGGGACGGGGCTTAGCGAAATCATTAATTTAATCAGATTCTTAACTGTTTCTTGCGTGACAGGCCGTTGACCTCTCACACTGGTCCAGTTACAACGGTCCAAACATGTAAAACGCTCATTAGTAGTAAACAATCTGTTCTACAACGTAACATTAAGTTTTTGTGCTTTAAGCTTAAAATCTGTAATTTATAGTTTCAATTAGGCTTTGGAATACTTGAGATCGTGATCCGGATTGCTCGAGTAATCCTAAGTTATGGGTGGTTTAATTTTTGTGGGTCACGTGACGGGTGTTATTCTCAGCCTCTTCCATAAATAACGATCAGAGTCGTACTAAACCTATCTACAAAATAAATACACATCTCAGACCACGGTACAAACGTAAGCAGTATCATCATCAATTACAAGCACACACAATAATTAATTAAGGAAAGCTCCGATCACGCTACTAATATATTTATCTCAGCATTAATAATGGACATGACGCTTCAGATTCACCGCTGACCCAATTCCTTCGGCTGCAAGTGCTATGCTATTGTTTATGTTCGGTCGCGGACGAAAGTAAATTTCTCCTAATGGGTCAACCTGAATACATATTATCGTGTCCACATTTGTATGGAAAGGACGTGTGACATGCACTTGTAAAGTGTTCGTACGTAAGTGGACATATCAATTTGTAAAGTCATTATTATTAATTAATTGAAGGAGGTCGGTGCTGTTTAGAATATAATATCTTCATTCATGAACGGCCAGCTTTAATTGTACCGGCTTTTAATTACCGGGTATTGTTTGTTCGATTAATTTTATTGGAAAACAATATTGGTTTTTTTTGTGGTTATAAATTGGTGTTAGTTTTTGATGAAAATAAAAGCCTGGCAGTCTGCCAACGCTAATTCAAATATGAAATATGCGAACAAAAACCTTTCCAGTATAACAATTGGGTTGTAAAAGCTGTATCAAGATTTGCATAGACCTTTTTGAAATTGTGATTCTGACATTGTTGTTAACGATCTCTTTTTAACCCCCGACGCAAAAACGACGGGGTGTTATAAGTTTGACGTGTCTGTGTATCTGTGTGTGTATCTGTCTGTGGCATCGTAGCTCCCGAACGCATGATCCGATTTTGATTTAGTTTTTTTTTGTTACATTTACAGTGTCTTAGTTTATTTTTTGCTGTATAAAGGTAGAACATTCAGTTTCATTTAACTTATGGATCTCACCAAATTGCTTAGAGAAAAACTTGCCAAGTGTCAAAGAGCAATGGAGAGAAGTATGGTAGGCTCAAAGAGACAAGATAGAATTAGGAATATAGATATCCGGTCCAATACAAAACTGACCGATGTCCTAACAAGGATAGACCAACAAAAGTGGAGGTGGACAGGCCACATGATGCGGGACTCTAAAGGCAAGTGGAGCAAGGCAGTGACAGAGTGGTATCCAAGGAACGGCAAAAGAAATCGGGGAAGGCAGCCTACTCGCTGGGAGGATGAAATAAAACTTACAGCAGGCCCAAATTGGAGAAGGATACCTCGCGACAGACGTCAATGGAAACTGTTAGAGGAGGCCTATGCCACGAGGCACACCGAAATGCGTGACATTTTGTAACTTTTTTGTTTTAACTATTATTATTATTGTGTGTTTTGGAATAAAAGGCTTTATTTTTATTAACTTATGGATCGAAATCGAACTCATGATGTTCAGTCGACATATCGATAAAAGTAAGGGTAATTGGAGAGTACACAGAATTAAATAGAACTTTTACAAGTTTTCGACATCGAGAACCCTGTGCTCTATTGGGGGAGATGACTGATCAACATAAGTAATTAACATGGGAATAAAATATAGTTATGCTATTTTCAACATTTTAAGAAACAAAAAAAAAACTAAACTAACATGGCCAGAGATCGCCCATGATAGAGACATATTATGGAAAGAGAAAAGGGGAGGCCTTTGCTCAGCAGTGGGACACAAAGAAGGCTAATAAAAAATAAAAAAAAAACTTTGTCTAGGTTTGATCGACAGCATCTCCATTAATTGCTTAAAAATTTGGTTCAACAACGAGCTTTTAGGAATTGTAATGCTCTTTAACTTCTTATCTATCATAACCAATTTGAAAACTTTTCTGTATTTCACACAACTGGATTTCTTCCAAAAGCCTCAAAACTCATCACATCTAGTCACAGTGTTCACTCTTTCATGAACTTAAATTCAGAAAGCCTACATTCTCATCCTTATTTTTACGCAATCAAGTCCGAGGTCTCAAAGGGTCAGTTTGAGGATGATTGAATAAGCTGCGAAGGGAAAGTTACCCAGTTTGCATAAAACATCGCCCTCCGTTTGTTATTGAAATAAGTACGAATCAGAGACCCTTCTGTACTGCCAATGACTTTTCTATATTATCATCTGCCTAGCTTTTTCCCAACTGTGGTGGAATCGGCTTCCAGTCTAAGTGGATGCAGTTGAATACCAGTATTTTACATGAAGCGACTCAATATTCCGGTTGCAGAGGTCCTCTGCAACCCAGTTAGTACTGGTTAATACGATTCCCCTTGGTAATGCTCGTTGTCAAGCTATCAGCTTCCCCATCAGGGCTGCGGGTTGTTCGTAAAAGATACCGCGGCCTCGACACAAAGGGCTAAGAAGTTACATGGGTGGTTTTTAGTCAGTAGAAGTCTGACACACCCTACCGCTCTGCCCAGAGGGGGAGGAGTTACTATGATGAATTCCCACTCGAAAAAAAATACAAAAAAAACAGGTCCAACAATGACTTCTGTATCAAGCCTTTAAATTGATCACAGGCTGACAACCACGTTAAATTCTGTTGTTTAAATAAACTTTTGCGGATTATTGTGGTAATCCAACCCGCATTTGGCCCGCGAGGCAGATAATGGCCCACTCCCTCCCACAGAGAGGTGACCGTTTTTTGTTTTTCCTTTATTGGATGAGCAACAACTATTTACCGACCCTGTAAATATTAAATAAACTAACATTACATTACAGTATTATGTAATCCCCAAAGGGTTGGGCAGAGGTGTACTCCCAAATTGTGATTTTAAGTGTCATGTAACAGAGGGTGAGCCTATTTCCATCAACTGATTAATCAATGGCTGTCTACGTAGAATTCAATACGGGGATGGGTGGGTGATTCTTCTTCACTGATACCTACACTATTATTTAGCCGACGTCATATTTACCTAAGAAATCACTAGAGAATAAAGCCATATTATTATCAAAACCAGCAATCAATTGTGGAAAGCCAGACACAAACACAAACAAAGTTCTGTTTGCCAAAGGATCTGAGTTACGACCTGCGTAATGCTCGCTAAACCTACACAAAGAGTTTCGACCTTAGTAATTATGTCAACCTAAGCTTCCCACGAGAATTTTAAAAAGTAAGTTCAAGTAAAAACCACAGGATCGTGTCCTTCATCTAAAATTTAAAACAGCGTCCTCACCGGAGTTAATTGCTGGTGAACCGAGGCTCTGCAGAACATATGAAAATGTTGTTCTCTGCAATTGTTCGGGGATTCAGTTTTTACACAATAGTGGTACATATTTTTGAATATATACTTATATTATCCTTTATAATATGGGACTCTCTTTGGAATATTCCCTTCTATATTAAAAAACTTTACAAACTTGTTCTGAATTCCATATGAGATACATTCAGAGTATAACGTCCATACGTTTCCATATATACATACACGCACGAGGAAAAGCTTTTAACAACATTAATTCAGTGTTAACCACATGAATGGACGTATATATATGATGATATACGACGTATATATTACCGGATCGGGCTAAGCTATACAAATCACGATTTAAATCGTCTAAAATTACTCTAATTTACTTCAACGGCCACAAAACTTATTGGGAAGCCTCCTCCAAGCTCCTTGAAAGCCTTGAGGACTTCTTAGTTATGCACGGCACGTCTTGTTGAAATATATGGAAATTAGAGAGCTCGCCCCAGTCTGTTCCAGTAATTCACTGATCTATTAACAACTACCGTGACTTGATTAGGCCCCGATTTGTAAAAGAACAACGCCTACAGGGTCACAAGACTTCGTTCCCTCGGTTTTCTGTCTATAACTAATTTCAAAGTGATTAAACTTTGCCCTTTTCAGTACTAATGAGGTTCGCCAATTTCGTAATCCTAAACATTTTACTTGAATCTGTGACATTTGAATTGAGTCTTCATTCCTTTGGTGTAGTATCAAAGGGTCTGTGAACATTACTTTCAATTTGTTTTTGTTGCTTTCTGGAACTAATTTTGCTAAGCCAATGTTGCTTGTTTTGTGTTCGCATTTAATTTATTTCAAGGTTCTACAGAAATCATCCAGTGAAAATAAGTTATAAATAATATCTACTGGATTAGGTACTCAGCTTCTAGAGCTGAGTACTTAATCCAGTAGATATTATTTATAACTCCAATAAGAATTGGGAATGATTACACAATATGATAAAAAGACAAACAGAAGAACAATGGTGAACAATAGTGTTGTTGATTTGTGATTTTCGCCACAAAACGATACAAAGACGGAAGATTAAAAAATATTGAAATTAAAATGTCTATGAACAAATGGATCCCAACTTATACAAAGAACTTTAACAGATTATCGAAGTATAAAAAGTTGGAAACCAGGCCACACCGCCCAGTTCTACTCTAGGGAAATCTAACGCGCTTGGCACCGCAATGAGCTTCATCATAAGAAATGAAACCTCCTGCGTCCTTTATTTTCTGCACGTAATTACATGTCATCCTATTATCTCTGAATAATGTGAACACTAGCAATCCCTGAAGAGCTATTGAGGCAATATGTTATTTTTTGTCCACTTTTATGGAGGGCTCATAAAGTCTCCATTTTTTTGTATTCTGTTTGGACAGACTTGCTGCAGAAGGCCACTGTGTGTTATAGCTTCTTCTTCTTCTTATCGTGTGGACAGTAAGGTCTAACGACCCCACACACCCTAGTGTCAGAGTTTCTAAACCGTCTCAAAGGCCTCTGACGTGCGGTCCATGGCCCTATACGGGGGGTGTGGGCATGTGTTTTGAGGAAGTGGGTTCCACTACCTGAACGCACCCCAAAAGGTGATGGCCGTAAGGCTAGTCCGGGGGTACCACACGATGTCCCGCGAGGCGGTGAACCTCCTTGCCGGATTGCTGCCATGGGATCTGGAGGCGATGGTCTTCGCGCGCCTGTATGCGCCTGTTGCCCTTCGTTCCGTCTGACGCAGGTCCTCACCGGACACGATTGTTTTAGGAGGTACCTGCACTGAATCAGGCAGGAGGAAACGCCCGGATGCTACCATTGCGAGGATCGGCTGAAAGACACGGTGGAGCACACCGTGGAGATCTGCCCCGCTTAGCCAGAGCCGTGTTCTCCTAGCGGCGATCGGCGGCGACCTCTCGTGTCCGGCCCTGGTGCAAGCCATGGTTCAGGGCGAGAGGGAATGGGACGCCACCGCCTCCTTCTGCGAAGCAGTGATGCTAACGAAGGAGGTGGCGGAACGTGAGAGGGAGAGAACCTCTCGTCCCAGCCGCCGCGGAATACGCTCCGGACGTCGGTGGCCACGTGATGGCTTTCGGACACCGCAGACGCGGGCCTGTGTGAGTAATGGGCTAGCTCGCCGTCCGTCCGTGTTATGACGGCGACAGGCCGTGTCGACGGCGCGTATGTGTTCCACGCGCGTCTCAAAGAGATGTCAGCAACATGGAAGGGGCCCGCAAGGGCCGAACCCCGTCGGGGCTGCGGGTTGTTCGAAAGAGATACTGCGGCCTCGACACAAAGGGCTAAGATTCTTCTTAGCCCTGACTAAAAACCTCCCATGTTCCTACATTGGAGGTTTTTAGTCATTAGAAGTCTGACACTCCCTTCCGCTCTGCCCAGAGTGAAATTCGACATTCCGGATTACCGACCCCGCAAAAAAAAGGCCTCTGACATGGATTGACGACTGCCATTTGGCGGCCGGGCCACCGGCTTATACTACGTGCCTTCCGAAGCACGGAATCATCATTTTATCAGATAGTCAGGTGATTCAAGCCTGCAATGTCAATGCAAACATATTTTAAATGTTCTAGCAAAGTGTTTTTGGGCATTTCCATTAGAAATTTCTCAGTAGCAGCCACGGAGTCCGAATTTAAAAAAATGAAAATGGTCGAGTCTCGCAACGGGCGAAATGAAGGTACCTATACTATGGGTACGGCGTGATGTTATTGTTACGAGCTGGGTATGGGATAAATAAAATCACTACCAAATAAGCACACGAATAAGCTTTATTACTCAATAAACACTTATTCACAATCACTTCAACAGTACTGAACACTTAGTCGCACTAGATAACTCTTCGA
The DNA here is from genome assembly GCA_949316265.1 of Diarsia mendica. Lineage (NCBI taxonomy): Eukaryota > Metazoa > Arthropoda > Insecta > Lepidoptera > Noctuidae > Diarsia > Diarsia mendica. The sequence goes on along the minus strand of OX438900.1, from coordinate 18,721,968 downwards.
ACCTTTCGTTGTCTCGCTTAAAAGTGAACTGACTCACTTCGTCCTCAATCGGTCCTTTTATACCCACGCAAACAAAAGATATTCGAGATAATTCTCTATTATTCATGAAAGCTTCAACAAAAAATCTTTAACAAAAAATAAATTTAAAGATAAAAGAACCGACAAGGAAGAAGTTACTTTACGCCCTCGGCATACGGTCGAAATTACAATGACAATTGCCGCTGACGTCGCGCGTCGGCTGACCTTGAACACAATGTAACTATACCTAAAAAAATAAACTCGTACCTACTCGTCTTTTCTAGGTACTACACAGTTATTAGCGAAGTTTGTCGAAGATTCTAGATGACCGTCGTAACACTGCCCCCTCCTTAGACATGCTCGTCCCGAGCATCATTAGTCCCGTAATATCGCGCCAATCGGTCTACATGCACAATCTTAGGCGCACCTCGCGGACCCTTCTGTATTCTGTAGGTGACATCGTTGATCCTGGTCACAACTCGGTATGGTCCATCCCATTTTGCTTGCAATTTCGGAGACTTTCCCTTGCTCCGCACTGGGTTATGCAACCACACCAGCGAACTTTCGTCGAAACCACGACTGTTTGCCTTCCGGTCATAACGAGTCTTCATCTTCTCAGACATCTGTTGTCCGGATTGCCTGATATGCTCATACACATCATTTAACTTGTTACGCAGGTCATTCGCGTAATCCGTTACACTGCGTGGGACATCAGGGGGAGTTCCAGTAATTAAATCTGCAGGCAACCGTAATTCCCTTCCAAAGTTCGCGAAGGCTGGAGTTACAGTCGTACTTTCGTGAACTGCACTCCGATAGGACAGAAGAAACGGCTGTATGTGCTTGTCCCAATCCCTTTGCCTGTTTTCCACAACTTTTGCCAGATATCTCTCCAACGTCTGGTTGAATCGTTCCACCATTCCATCAGATTGTGGGTGATAAGAGGTGGTTCTGGTTTTGTGGGTACCCATCAATCGACAAGTCTCCTGAAAAACTTGCGATTCAAAATTCCTCCCTTGATCGCTGTGAATTTCTAAGGGTACTCCAAAACGACAGAAGACTTCCTGAACCAATTTATCTGCGACTGTTGTGGCTTCTTGGTTAGGAATGGCGAAGACTTCTGGCCACTTTGTGAAATAGTCCATGACAACCAGAAAGTACTTGTTTCCGCTGTCACTTTCTGGAAATGGTCCCGCAACGTCCAGTGCTATCCGCTCCCAGGGAGCTCCAACGTTGTACACTTTCAATGCACCTCTGCTTCGTGTGTGGGGTCCCTTCACAGCCGCACAGCTGGTACACTTGCGACACCAGTCTTCGACATCATCTCGACAGTGGATCCAGTAAAAGCGCTCTCTGATTTTCAGTAGAGTCCTTTTTACCCCCATATGTCCTCCTGAGCATCCATCATGGTAGAGCCGTAAAACATCCGGTACCTTAGCTTTAGGGACAACCATTTGTAGATGACAGTTGTCCCCTCGAGCGTTTTCCCATTTACGGCACAAGACTCCATCCTGAATCTCCAAACTGTTCCATTGTGCCCAATAACTCTTCGTGATGGAACTCATCGCAGCCACATCACTCCACTTGGGCTTCGGAGCACCTGCTTTGATCCAGTCGAAGATTGGCTTGATGTCCGAGTCACTTTGTTGAGCCTGTTGTAGAGTCTCCTTCCATTCATCGCTGAGATCCGTTCTAAGCATCCTCACGGGCACTACTTCCTTAGTCTCTTGCCTGGCACAGTGCTTGCAGTCTTCAGGACAAGGTCTTCTTGACAAGGCGTCTGCGTTACCGTGAGTTCTCCCACTGCGATGTTCGGTTACAAAGTCAAACTCTTGCAGTAGTTCAATCCATCTCGCCACTTGCCCCTCTGGATTCTTGAACTGTAATAGCCACTTCAATGCAGCATGGTCAGTTCGTAGCTGGAATTTCCGTCCCAACAAATATTTACTGAAGTGCTGCAATGTCTTCACTACGGCGAGCAGCTCTCGTCTCGTTACACAGTAATTCCTTTCTGGTTTGGATAAAGACTTGCTGAAGTAAGCTATAACAATCTCCTGATCTCCTTTCCGTTGAGATAACACGCCCCCAATTCCAGTATTACTTGCGTCTGTGTCGACTATAAAGTCACTTTCAGTGTCAGGATATCCCAAAATAGGAGTATTGCACAGCCGTCCCTTTAATTCTTGAAATGCGGCGTCGCAGTTCTCATCCCAACAGAATTGTTGCTTTTCCTCAGTGAGTCTGTGTAGAGGTTTCGCAATGTCGGCGAAATTCTTCACAAACCGGCGATAGTAGGAGCACAAACCCAAAAATGCTCTGACCTGTGTCTTGTCTTTCGGAACTGGCCAATCCTTGACGGCGACTACTTTCTCTGGGTCTGTTTGAACACCTTCCCCCGAAACTATGTGTCCTAAAAAGTTCACTTGTTTCCTGAAAAACGAGCACTTTTTCGGACTCAATTTCAGGTTTGCTGTTTGGATCTTCGACAGCACTCGGTTGAAGTTTCTCAGGTGATCTTCAAACGTACGCCCCACAATGATTATGTCGTCTAGATAGACAAGACATGCGTCCCCAATCAACCCGGCAAGTACTTGCTCCATCAGCCTTTCAAATGTTGCAGGAGCATTACATAAACCGAAAGGCATAACTTTAAACTGCCACAACCCTTTTCCTGTTGAGAATGCAGTCTTCTCCTTGTCCTTGGGGTCTATTTCTACCTGCCAGTAACCACTTTTCAGGTCTAGTGTCGTAAACCACTTCATTCCCGCCAGCGTATCCAGTGTGTCATCGATCCTAGGCAGTGGATAGCTGTCCTTTTTCGTGACGTCGTTCAGTCGTCGATAATCCACACAGAAGCGCATACTGCCGTCCTTTTTCTTCACCAGGACCACAGGAGAACACCATGGACTGGATGAAGGTTCTATAACACCGTCCTTCACCATTCCCTCAATCATGGTTTCCACTTCTTTTTCCCGTGCAACTGGCAGTCTTCTTGGTCGCTGACGGATAGGTAACTCGTTGCCTGTATTAATCCTGTGCTGAACCAGTCCAGTTCTGCCTATGTCAGCATCACTCGTAGAGAAAATACCAGCGTACTGAAGTAGCATCTTCTTAGCCTTGTCCATTTCACCTTCAGTTAAATGACAATTTTCTAGAAGCGTTGACACGTCGAATTTGGCACTACTAATTTTGTTTCCGGTGGGTAGATCTTGCAATTGACGCATCCAAGCTACTTCCTCACAAGTGCCGATCAAGGTACCCTTCTTAATTACTTGCTCCTTGTCACTTGGATTCAGGATTCGTACAGCTGAGATGTTGTTGGCCTTTACCAGAGTTCGTGCCATCTTCCATGAAAACTCATTGTCCACCCTTTCTATCAGAACACTTCGATCTTTGAGTCCAGAATTCTGTGGTAACTTAACTGGCACGATCGTTTCTGATCTGCGAGGAAGAACAATTTCCTTCAGGCAGTACACTTTCCCTGATGGTGCACCTTCCATGAAGACTTCCTCTGAACCACATTTCAACACTCCTTGGTCAATGTCGATCTCACAACGATATTTCCGCATGAAGTCCAAGCCCAAGATGCAATCGTCCACTATGTCGGCTACGATGACGTTGTGCCAGTAAATTCTATCACCTAACTTTAACTCCACCTCCTTCTTGCCTCGGACGGGTATGTGCTGACCGGTAGCTGTTAGTAATTGAAGACGGTCGCGGTTATTGAAGTAGCCCCCAAGAAACTGATTCGCCAGGTGAGAATTGACGACCGTGTGAGAAGCTCCAGTATCCAACGTCAGTTTGCATGGAGTTCCGTTGACTTCGCCGTTGATAGTCAGGCTGTTCCCGTCATGTGCTTGTGAGATCGAGATCCTCGGGGCTCTTTCAAAACCAGCCAGCACCCGCCCCCCAGTCCTGGCATTTACTCGTTTCCCTGCTGTGGTTGGGCAGCCACTTCAGCCACCTTTCCCTGCTGAGGTTGGTCTTCTCTTGGTGAGCTGCGCTTAGGACAGCTTGATCGAAGATGACCCCTTTCTCCACAAGTGTAGCATCTAGGGCTGTATCCTTGCGGGCGGTCGCGTACAGGTGACGCTACAACCTCCCTGACCCGGTGCGTACGGTGGTCCTGCCTCACTGCCTCTACTTCTAAGGCATGGGCCAAGGCATCTTTCAGCGTCTCATGATGCCCAAGTCTCACAGCAGCTCTAACCTCCAAGTCGCGTATTCCGTCGATGAACACCTGTACCAGATTGCCATCAATAAGCGCAGGGGCAGACTGGTAAGCTTTCCGAACCAACTTTTCAACTTCCAGGGCCCACTGTTGTAAGTTCTCGGCACTACGTTGAACGCGATCCCTTAGTTTAGCACGAAAAACGTGCTCCAGGTGCGCGTCGCCGTATCTGGACTCTAATGCCTCCAGCAGCTGTTCGTAGGTCACATCCTTCCCGACTGCCTCAAGAATGGTAAGGGCCTGGTCTCGGAGACCCAAGGTGAGTGCGGTCATGGCTTGACCTTTGGTCCACCCATTCGCCTTCATAACGGCCTCAAATTGTATTTTGTAGGCCGACCACGAAGATGTTCCGTCGAATGGCGGCACTTTAAACCCGCGTACTGAAGGTGCAGCAATCACCGAAGCCACAGCCCCGTCCCCAACCTTAATTTCACTTAAGGCCTTCTTCACATCGGCGATCTGAATTTCGGCCTTTGCGATACGGTTGTCGTGCTGCTGTACCTGCTCCTTCATCACGCTCAGCTCTTTGCCAACGGACGCGTGAAGATCTTTCATCAGGAGCATCTGTTCTTCTTGGCGTCGGACCTGCTCCTCTTGATCGCGTTGCAACTTTTCCTCCAACCGGCGGGTCTGCTCCTCTTGACGGCGAGCCTGTTCTTCCTTGTCCCGTTGCAACTGCTCCTGCAACTGGCGAGCCTGGTCCTCTTGACGTCGAGCCTGCTCCTCCTTATCCCGTTGCAACTGCTCCTGCAACTGGCGAGCCTGCTCTTCTTGACGACGTGCCTGGTCTTGCAGCAGTGCCATTAAGGCAGACAAGTCAGGCGCCGCTGATGTAGTAGGCGCCGCTGGAGTAGCTCTAGATGGGCCAGCGACTGGCTCTGACGTAGGCTGGGCACCGCCCGGTGCCTGTGTCGGGGAGTCCCCAAATCGCCTTTGGTCCATACCTTGCTGCCGCTGACTCCTCGTACGGATACTATCCGTGTCGTCCTTCGGTAGAATCGGCATTATTTATCCCCGCTTCTGACACCAAATTGTTACGAGCTGGGTATGGGATAAATAAAATCACTACCAAATAAGCACACGAATAAGCTTTATTACTCAATAAACACTTATTCACAATCACTTCAACAGTACTGAACACTTAGTCGCACTAGATAACTCTTCGAACCTTTCGTTGTCTCGCTTAAAAGTGAACTGACTCACTTCGTCCTCAATCGGTCCTTTTATACCCACGCAAACAAAAGATATTCGAGATAATTCTCTATTATTCATGAAAGCTTCAACAAAAAATCTTTAACAAAAAATAAATTTAAAGATAAAAGAACCGACAAGGAAGAAGTTACTTTACGCCCTCGGCATACGGTCGAAATTACAATGACAATTGCCGCTGACGTCGCGCGTCGGCTGACCTTGAACACAATGTAACTATACCTAAAAAAATAAACTCGTACCTACTCGTCTTTTCTAGGTACTACACAGTTATTAGCGAAGTTTGTCGAAGATTCTAGATGACCGTCGTAACATTATGTTATATTTTAAATATCGTTATTTTTCTTTCAACCGTTTGGAGATAACAGAGGATGATTTATGTTTAAATACGCATTTAGTAGACTAGGCTCCAGCGGCGGGTCTAATTTCACTCGTGGCCGAGTTAAATAATAGAAAGTAATATTTGGAGAAACATAATTATGTTAGTTTGAAGTGAAATGAAATTGCAAAAGCATCAGCATAGGTACTGCCAATATTATCTATCAACGTTGTTTAATACCTAGTCACTATATTGTTCAGCCATTTCTAGTATTCAATGTTCTGCTATCTTGCGTCGTGCCATTGCATTAACTATCCGATTATACGCTTCACCTTCACTTGAAAGCACAGACAAAGCAAAACTATAAAGCCTGCCGTAACATAAAGTTGCAGGAAATAAATAATTCGTTATTTCTGTCCCTTTCACAATAGCAACACAACAAAATAAGCATCTTTCTATGCGAACTACTCATTAAAGTCAAAAACTGGCAAGTTAGAGATCGACTTTTCAATTGGGTTCTGTCCTTTTTGGGTTTCTTTTTTTTTTTTGATTCATTGGGTGTGTTTTTTTTTATCGTTTCAAAAGTACATTGGCTTATCTATATAAATAAAAAAAACTTTTTAAGTTAAACGGTTTTATGTTAAACATACATTGCAATGTTTCAGATAAATGTACTAAAAACCAAAAAATAATAAAATAGATACAGTCGTGGGAAAAAACCGTGGGGCACGTCAATTCGGAACTGTCGTGCTGCGGAAATTACAATTGACGTGCCCCACGGTTTTTTTCCCACGACTGTATCTATTTTATTATTTTTTGGTTTTTAGTACATTTATCTGAAACATTGCAATGTATGTTTAACATAAAACCGTTTAACTTAAAAAGTTTTTTTACCTATTTTTATTTTCTAGTTTTTAGCCGCCATCTTGGATTTTAATTTTATATAGTATATTGTATTCTGCTTGTTGAGCCCTTTCATTTGATACCCATATTGATGGGATTAATAAAACATAAATTATCCGCCATTTTGTAGCGGCGGCCATCTTGAATTTATAATGATAATGAATAAACATAATTGTATTGTCACCAAAATCCAAAGTGTACACAAAATTTCAGATTAATCGGTTGACAGGAAGAGGGTGAAATTTTAATTACTAAATTTGATCCAAGAATAAAACAAACGGGGTGAGCTAAATAAAACCGTTTAATAAAAAGAGAAGTCCTGACTGACTGACTGACTGACTGACTGACTGACTGACTGACTCATCAACGCCCAGCCCAAACCCTTGGACCTAGAAAGCTGAAATTTTGCACAGAGGTTTCCTTTATAATGTAGACAAGGAATAAGGAAGGATTTTTCGAAATTCAACCCCTAAGGGTGTTAAATAGGGGATGAAAGTTTGTATGGAAAATCGACATTTTCACGCGGGCGAAGCCTCTGGCAAAAGCTAGTTTCAAATAAAATTAATGTCAATACAAATGAGTATGTATTATCTCAGATAAGTTGCCATTCACCATAACAGTTGTTATTCGCATCTCATTCTCATTTAATCGATGCTGTCCACTATACACCGTACCATGCCAATCGTTCTATTACTCGTTTAAAGTTCATACAATTCCACCAGCCAGCACTATTTCTGAAAACTAAAATTCAACTTTAGCAATTTCAGTTCTGTAATTGGGTGGCCATTTTAATGATATCAAACAACTGGAAACGTCAAACTGCCACGCCCAAAATACGGGTAGCTATAACGAGCAGACAGATAGATAGACGGCTATGATTTCAAAAGACGTTCTCTTCAGACAGTTTGACGGATCCCTAAAAACAGACAATGAAACAAGAATACGGTAAAGTTGTAGAAGAAAATTTTCTTTTTCTTGAGTTACTTCGACTGTTATCTGAGTATTATTACAACTTGTTTTATTTATGTACACGATTTACGATTTCTACAGGCGAGTCGCAAGAAAAAGATAGTTTTGGAGACGTAGATTTAATTAGACTAACTTTACATGAATATTAGAAATTAAAATTAAGTTATACAAGTGACCATGATCGAAGTTTGATTCATAATGCTAATCACACGGGTGTTCCTCAATTCGGAGAGGTGACCGTGAGAAGATGTCGCCGTGAAGAGCTGACGTTGCGTTGCCGGGCGGTCCATATGCACAACCGCGCTGGGTACAGTGCAAGCGATGCGATGCGATACTTAGCTTAGCGTAACACCTCCCCCCGTAGAACAGCGACTATTGAAGACAGAAGTCGTAAATTGAGCTGGAGGTTGATTTGTGTCTACTCTGGTAGCTGGTACAGTGAAGACTCTTTGAAGTTCCATCTGGTTGCTTGCAGGTTCAGCAGGTGTTATCATTGCTTTTCGTCGTAGAAAGTATTTTCGATAGAGCAGGACACTGACGCTTGCACAGGCGATGATCACTATCACGTACATCGGTATAGTGGTGTGATATACGCTGGAGTTGCTGTCTTCAATGAGGGTAATTGGTGACTGCATGGACAACTTCCTACTAGTCTCGTGTAAATGGTCCAACTTGATTGAGTTTAACTTAAAGGTTGGGGCTGAAGATGTCGTCTGCTGCCAAAAAGTCAAATTATCGGCTGGGATATCGATGATTTTCAACGCTTGTCCCTTGAGGCGGTCTTTGAAGTTGTAGATCTTAAAGTGCGGTGTTTCAAGAGAGCATCTCTGAGGTATTATAGCGAGGTAGCTGCCTTTTAAGGTGTCATACAGGTCACGTCCGCAGGATAAATGCACTTTCGTAGGTGTGGGAAAGCTGATACCGTAGTGTCTGTCATCGAGCTCTTCGTATGCAGGTTTCTTCAGGGATACTGTCTTAGGATTGCATGAAGTTGTTCGTTGTTGAGTGGTGATCAAATCCTGGATACAATCTGGTGCTGTTTCATTGTGCATAGTTTTCAACTTGTTGCATAGATACCATTTGCTCGTCTTCGGACATTCTGTCTCTATATACTTGAAGTCTTTCTTATGTAAGGCAAGAAAAGGATGTGGGGGTGATAGGACTTGATTTAATTTATTAGGAATCATACATAATTTATAAAAGTCATAGGTTAAGGGGATGAGGATCGGAATTTTATATACTATAACTATTTTATTTCCCGTATAGTAGGAGCCTAGTCTGATTACATCATATATTTCCCTTACATCTAAATCTACTATATTATCCTTGTTATATATTCTAGTTAAGTTTTTAATTATATCCTTAATAGTAATTAAATCTACAACTGCATGATGAGCAGTAGATATTCTTATAAATGCAAGGACATTTTCTAATTTATTAAGTTCTTGCGATATATAATCTATGTTATCGCTAAGAATAGTAAAAACTTGGAAAAGATGAGCATATTTAATTAAATCATTTTCTCTGGTAGCTTCTGTTTCACTAATCTTTTTTACTAATAGTTCTATCTTGTTCTGATTATCTATTATATTATCCAAAATTTTTGAATGTTCAGCTATCCAGTCTTTTGATAAACTAACGTGTGCATTAAGTTCTGAAGCTATCCTATTTTCATTATCTTGCAGGGATTTAATAGCCTGATTATAGTGCAATGCATCTGTGTAATCCAAATTTCCAGTAATACTTTTTATAACAGACCCGAGACCATCTACGAGTCCTCTTTTATTCCGAGCTATCTCAAAAGTTTCTAACTGTATAAGTACATTATTAAGCTTACTTTTCAGATAAGTCATATGGGGCTCGAATAAGAATCTCGTACGATTATTCAGTTCAGGGCTTACTGAATTTAACTGATTATTAATAGATTTAACTATTTCGTGTATATCGCCAAAGTCAACATAACGTAGGAAAGAATGATAGTGGGAAACGATTTTGGCAGGCCCGAGTTTAAAAGGTAAGTGTTAGCGTGCATTGACTTCCTGTGTACCTGTTGTCATTTATTAATATTAAATGTTCGTAAAAACACTACTTTGACTTCCTGTTAACATATCGTTTTAAATATTATCCATTATGAATACGGTTGAATTGCTGACTTCCTGTTAACATAACGTTTTAAATGTTATCCATTATGAATACTGTTGAATTGCTGACTTCCGGTTATCAGAATGACACTTTAGGCAGAAATTGCCGCAGGAGCGCACTATCGGCTGGACCGTCGACTTGGAAGGTCGATAATTACTGTTGTATACGTGTATAAGTGCAAACTGTTAAACTGAAGTTGATTATTAAATTCAGTATTAGCAAAGCGATTGGTGTTTTATTTTGTAATCTACAAGTATATTACACGTGGAGGAAATACAAATTGATACGAGATTATAGTTCAGAAGTGGAACGAACGCAAAATACGCTTTTGTGCCATCTAAGAAAACGTAAGTAACGGAAACGTGTTATTTATAATATAAAAAGGAGTTATTTTTTTACTATGAATTTGCGATTTAGGTTTTGCTATTGATGGACTGATTATTATGATGGATTGATTATTTTGATGAACTTATTATTACAATGAACTGATTATCATGATGGAAGGATTATTATGATGGATTTACTGTCTCAATGACGACTCTATTTTGCAAATAATAATCATATTTTTTTTTCTCTACGTCTATGAATGTACATATTGTTTTTCTTTTCCCCTTTCTTCATTTCTTTTTCTCCTTGCTTTTATCTACTTACTAAGATTTGGTGCCAGCACTAAACATAGTTTTATTAGTGCATCAATATTTTTTTTTTTTCTGAATGCACTTTACTCTTTCTCTCTGAACACGGTAGGTGTATTATTTGAGTCCCTTTTCTTTATAATGAACGTGTTCTTTTCTACCAACTCTATTAAACATATTTTAGAATTATTTTGGTGAATGATGAATAGTAATACAATTCTTTTGAGTTTCAGAAGCAAAATGAATACAAATAATGATTATTCGGAACCTGGTAGCCCTATCCTACCATCTGGGTCAAAGCGAACTCGAACAGACAGTGAAGTTGAGAGGCTAAACCGATATGGACATAATGACAACGAGTCACATAAAATGAGAGGGAACCCCCGTGCCGATGAGCTTGAGCGACGGCCGGGTGGGGACCAATTGATTTATGGCGAGTCTCGTGCTGGTGAGCTTGAGCGACAGCCGAGTACAAGCCGTGTGTTTACTGGTCAGCCCCGTGCCGATGAGCTTGAGCAACGGCCGGGTAGGGACCAACTGATTTTTGGTGAGTCTCGTGCTGGTGAGCTTGAGCGACAGCCGAGTACAAACCGTGCGTTTGCTGGTCAACCCCGTGCCGATGAGCTTGAGCGGCGGCCGAGGTTCTCAAGTAAACGTACAAATGATATGATGAGCGGTGAGCTTGAGCGACGCTCTAGAAACAGGGATTTGGACATGAGAAAAATGCATAATTCGGATTACACTGAGGATGAATTGAGGGGACCACTGAGGACCCACACTTCTACAATCGACCGATCGAGATCGAACAGTTCACGAAACGAAAGGCGTTCCAGAAGCAGGTCACGCAATGAAAGGCGTTCGAGAAGCAGGTCACGAGACGAAAGGCATTCGAGGAGCAGCAGTCATCACGGTCATCGTACGCAAGGAACACCTAGGTATGAGAATTCAGATCCTAATATGTTATTCCAATTTATTGATGCACTTAAGGGGTTTTCAAAATCAGGCAGTCATAAATTAGCCAATATGAGTAGTGTTATTCCCGAATTTGACCCCATGTCCAAAAATCAGAGTATTTTGAATTGGATCAATAAAGTCGAAGAATGCGCCGACATATATGAATGGGACGAACGCGAAATCATTTACTATGCACTTCCAAAGCTCACGGGTTTAGCCAAGTCATGGTACCAGAGCCTACCCACCGTAAAATTTACCTGGTTAGAATGGAAAACGAAACTTTTTCAATCGTTTCCATGTAGAGAAAATTACGCTGAGTTATTAACAGAGATGCTTGCATTGAGGGCTAAATATGGGGAACCTTTGGAACAGTACTATTACTCCAAACTTAACTTGTTACATAGATGTCAGATAACAGGAAAAAGGGCAGTAGATTGTATACTATACGGCATAGAAGATAGGGCTATTAAAGTAGGAGCTCAAGCGGCACAATATGATACGCCTGAGCAAGTCCTTAGATATTTTAAATCTGTTAAAGTCGGTCAGGCAAGAGAAAACAATGGCAATAACTTAAAGAGTAGAAACGATATTAGGAAAACTTTAGGGTTACAATCAGACAAAACAAACCAGTCGGACAATAAATCGAGTTCAACGGTAACAAAACCACCAATTAAATGCTTTAATTGCCACGCTGAAGGTCATCCCAGTTTTAAATGTCCTAAACCTATCGAAAAATGCAACAACTGTCATAGGCTCGGGCACGTCACTGCCAATTGTCCCAATATCACGCAAAAGAGTCGCGAAAACCTTAAACCCGACGGAGTAGGTCAAGAAAAACAGGTTCTAAAGGTTGATTGTAACGCCAGCAGTAGTACAAAAACTCACGACCCTAATGATAAATATATTGTTACTGCCAAACTAAATGATTTCCCCATTTCTTGTTTCGTGGATCTTGGTAGTGAATGCTCGATAATGCGGCAAACTGAAGCGAAAGATTTTAATTTGCAACTAGACCATTGTGATTTACCCTTAATGAAAGGACTAGGTAATAATTTAGTGCAGCCGGTTGGTAAAGTTCGGGTGACTATAGAAATTCAGGGAATTAAGGAAACCATCGATATTCTTGTCGTTGACGACTGCGTTTTGAAATATCCAATGCTTTTGGGTCATTCTTTTACCGAGCTTCCTGGTATTCTAATAACTAAGACACCATCTCGTCTTATATTTCAAAGAACGAATAAAGTGTTTCTGATGGTTTCTGAGGCAACTGATGTTTCCAGTCATGCTATGCAGACCATACCAGTTTATTCAGATGGGGCTTTTACTGGTCAGGTTTTTATTAACGGCTCTGTTAGGGGAAAAATTGGATCGGAATTTTATCTTTTGCCTGGAGAATACACCTTAATTAATGGTGTAGGGCGATTACTGGTACAAAATTTAACATTAAATACCATCGTGTTTAAAGAAGAGATTTTAATTGCTCGCGCTGTACCTCTGAATAATGTTAGCCGCGTATCTCAATTAACCATTTCCGATATCGAAGATAATGACTCTATCAATTATGGAGACTCATTAACCTCTACACAACTCGACAAATTGAAATCTGTGTTATGCGAATATAAAGATTGTTTTTCTAAAAATCTTAAAGATCTAGGTTACTCATCTGTTAGTGAGATGGAAATTAAACTTAAAGATTCTGAACCTGTTGCTTATCGCCCTTATCGAATGTCCTATTCTGAGAGAACGCTAGTCCGAGATATGGTCCAAGAAATGCTTGATGCTAACATCGTTCAAGAGTCATCATCCCCTTATGCTAGTCCAATAGTGTTGGTCAAAAAGAAGACTGGTGAAAAACGTCTTTGCGTCGATTACCGAGCACTCAACCGTAAAACGATAAAGGATCATTACCCTATTCCTCGCATAGATGATCAAATTGATTTATTGGCTGGTCATGAATATTTTATATCATTAGATCTTGCTTCTGGTTATTACCAGATTCCGATCTCCGAGCAGTCTAGAACTACAACGGCATTCGTGACCCCAGATGGTCAATTTGAGTATTTGCGAATGCCGTTTGGTTTAGTTAACGCACCGTCTGTTTTCCAGCGAACAATAAACAAAATTCTAGCCGACGCTAAGATAAAATTTGCTGTCATATATATGGATGACATATTAGTTCCTTCGCATAGCTTTGACGAAGGTCTCTCCCGACTTCGTCAAGTATTACAGTTACTGCGAGAGGGAGGTTTAACCCTAAAGCTAAGTAAATGTCACTTCTTTTACAGAAATATTGATTTTTTAGGATTTGAAATCGGCCCTAATGGTGTCCGTCCCGGTGCTAGAAAGATCAATGCAGTTTCGAATTTTCCCGCCCCCAAAAATCCCCATGAGATACGCCAGTTCATGGGCCTTGCGAGTTTTTTTAGACGGTTTATTAGAAATTTCGCCTTACTGGCAAGACCCTTAACAGACCTTTTACGCAAAAACTGTGTGTGGACCTGGGGTTCCGAACAGGCCTCTGCCTTTCAGACACTCAAAGATGCATTAGTAGAACGCCCTGTTATTGCCTTGTATGATCCCTCTTTCGAGACGCAACTACACACAGACGCATCTAAACTTGGAGTGGCCGGGATTCTCTTACAAATAGGTAAAGATGGTATGTTGCGACCAGTTTCATTCTACAGTCGAAAAACGACAATTGATGAGCAGAAGTTGCATTCGTTCGAACTAGAGACGTTGGCAGTTATTGCATCACTTAGTCGTTTTAGAGTATATTTAATTGGTATCCATTTTAAAATATACACGGATTGTAATGCTTTAAGGACCATACTGACCAAACGTGATCTGATCCCTCGAATAGCTCGCTGGTGGATACAAATACAAGAATATGATTGCGATATCGAATACAGATCAGGCAGTAAAATGACGCACGTTGACGCTCTGAGTCGGCATCCCATCGAACCACCTATTCCAGAAAGTCACGTTTTTGACATACTCAATATTGAAACTGATAATTGGTTGAGCACCGCCCAATCCATAGATGAGGAAATTATGTCCATTAAAAATATACTGAGTAATCCAGACATAGACAAAATTGTTGAAGTTCATAATAATTTTAAGATTAAAAATGGTCGTGTGTATCGCATAGTAGAGAACGGTCTTCGATGGGCCGTCCCAAAAGCAGTTCGTTGGCAAATTCTAAAAAAAAACCACGACGATATTGGTCATTTTGGATTCGATAAAACGTTAGCCCGGATTAGAGATTCATTTTGGTTCCCAAAGATGCGACGCTTCGTAAAAAAATATGTTGCTGCTTGTCTTGAGTGCGCGCATCACAAAGTACCTGGTGGTCCCCGCGAAGGTGAACTTCATCCTATACCGAAAGTAGAAAAACCGTTTCATACGATACATGCAGACCACTTGGGACCATTTGTACGTAGTAAACGTGGCAATTGTTATTTACTTGTTATTGTCGATGGCTTCACTAAATATACAAATATTACTCCAGTTAGGAATACTAAAGCAACCACAACTATTCGAGTTTTAAGAGATCATATCAGTTATTTTGGTGCTCCCACACGTTTGGTAACCGATAGAGGTTCATGTTTTACAAGTAATATCTTTAGTAAGTTTATTAAAGACACTGGTATTAAGCATATTTTAAATGCTGTTGCAACTCCAAGGGCTAATGGTCAAGTGGAAAGATTCAATAGAACGATACTAGATGCCCTCTCTACTAAATCTCATGGGAAAGATGATAGGACTTGGGATGAATATGTGCCAGATATACAAATAGGGATTAATACCACAAAACACAAAACTACTCAAAAAAGTCCTTCTGAGCTACTTTTCGGATTTAAAGTAACGAACGTTTCAGAGTCTATTCTAAGTGATATTATTAGCGATACGTTAGATAATAATTTAGACCAAATATCAAAAATGCGCGAAGAATCCGGAGAACTTATAAGAAAACAACAGGAAAAAGATAGAGAACGTTTTAATAAAAATAGGAAAATAACTAATCAAACTATTTATAAAGAAGGAGATTTAGTAAGGCTAGAAAGGGAAATTAACAAAAACGATGGCAAATCTAAGAAACTAGTAGCAAAATATCAAGGGCCCTATCGCATTGTTAAAGTACTCCCCAATGACCGATTCTTAGTTGAAGACACCCCCATAACTAGAAAACACAATCATAAATACGAATCCATTGTAGCTAGAGATAAATTGCGGCCTTGGCTTAATCTTAGTACCGATTTAGCAAGTAGTTCTGACGAGGAGAACAGTGGAGTTTTAAATGAGACGGATGAAGTGCATATTGAATGTGATCATGATTAGAGTACTGTTTTTTTTGCTTAGTTATAACTTATTATTGTTTAAAAAAAATATTGTGGGTATCAACATACTTGAGTGATTAACAGTATATTAATATTAATCGATCATTACTTTTAGTTATTTTTTTTTTCATGTATTCCTTGAATTGAGCCTGTATAATAATTAATTGTTAGGAATGATTTTGATGTTTTCATGTATTCTATTTCTATTTATAAATCAGATCATTTCATGTATTCTTGAATTAACCCTGTATAATTTTATAATTGTTTACAATAATAAGTTTCACATGATACATGTATGTAAACCAAACATTGGTAGCGAGTTCTTCGGTACGTGGACGTAACCGAATGTCAGATGGCCGAGCTGTTAGCGTGCATTGACTTCCTGTGTACCTGTTGTCATTTATTAATATTAAATGTTCGTAAAAACACTACTTTGACTTCCTGTTAACATATCGTTTTAAATATTATCCATTATGAATACGGTTGAATTGCTGACTTCCTGTTAACATAACGTTTTAAATGTTATCCATTATGAATACTGTTGAATTGCTGACTTCCGGTTATCAGAATGACACTTTAGGCAGAAATTGCCGCAGGAGCGCACTATCGGCTGGACCGTCGACTTGGAAGGTCGATAATTACTGTTGTATACGTGTATAAGTGCAAACTGTTAAACTGAAGTTGATTATTAAATTCAGTATTAGCAAAGCGATTGGTGTTTTATTTTGTAATCTACAAGTATATTACACGTGGAGGAAATACAAATTGATACGAGATTATATAAGATACCTGGTCCACTGTCGAGACTTTCAAGTTTTATCTCCTGCAGCATTGCTGGAGTCAGTAGAAAGAGGAACATCAGCATCGTCCTGCAACAATTGTGCGGTTTTAGGGACTCTCTTAAGTCTAGTTTTGGCAACTGGACCTCTCTTTTTCTTCGTATAAATGTGAATAGGGAGGCCAGTCTCAACTACGTCGTGGGTATATCGGGGAGCTATCTTTTGCCTCGAAGCAATCGGATTTTTCACGAAAATCTGTTGTTCGGGTGGATAGTTTACCTCCGGTTCACGGGTTCTATTACGAGCATTCATCAGATCGGAACGAGAAGCGTTGCAAAGATCTTCGATAGTATTATAAGCGAGGATCATCTTGTCTTTATGATTATGCATATACTGCTGTAATAAATGCGAAGTTAAATCTATGTCAAAAGGATCTCTGGGGTCAAAGTGACCCGTAATTACATCTATGGGTTTGCATTTAGTAAAACTATGAATACTACTATTGTAAGCCATAAGGGCATACGGCATTAGGTTATTGACTGATTCAGATTTTTCAGATATTTTTAATATACGTAGGTGCTCTAGTATCGTTGAGTGGAACCGCTCAACAATACCATTTTCATTAGGAGCATGAGGGGCTACTCTATGATGTTGGATTTTATGAATCCTTACAAATTCAGATAGCAATTGATTGGTGAATTCTGTACCATTGTCAGTTACGATAGTGATAGGCATACCGTGATGAGTACAGAAATTTAATAAGGCTTGAATGACGCTAACTGCAGTTCCGTCGCGTAAGTAATATGCTTGACCATACTTCGAGAAAGCATCTACTATGGTTAAGAATTTTTCATTTTGAATAGTTAGTAGATCTAAATGTACCAATTCAAAAGGTCTTGAAGATGAAGGGACTACTTTTAGTTGTGATCTCACAGGATTGCGGTCATACTTTGCCTGTCCGCAAATTACGCATTCATTTATAAATTTAGTTATTTGTTCGCGCATTTTTGGCCAAAAGTATCTATGCGATAGAGCAAGATAGCACTCATTGATGCCCCGATGGTTCGTTTTCCCAATATGATACTTGTTAATGATTTCCTGCTGTTTAAGATATTCCCTGACGTTCTCTAATTTTCTTTTTGTTAAAAATAGGTTCATAGATGAATTCTTAAATGTTCTTTGTATTATAGGTACTATATTACACATTTCTAAATAAGGATTGATTAAAATTCCAGTTTTAATTTTAGGTTGTACATATTCTTTAATAGCGTTAATAAGGTCGTTTTCTAGGTTAGATTTAGATATTTGCATCGATACGCGTGTATAGTTATCAAATGGTTTAGTTATAACTGGTCTACTTTTTATATCACCTACAACATTAAATATAATTTGCTTAGAGAACTTATTTAAGGGTTCATCTGTGATAGGTATTTCTAAAATAGGATTTTCGTTATCAGTATGTACAGTAGCGGTATTAGAGTTACTACAATTATCTGAAGCGGTTTGGGTTCTTGAACTAGTGTCATCTATAGTAGGAGTCTTATCCGATGCATTAGCAATAACGGAAATGAGTTCTTCATTGTGCAACTCAATGCGAGAAAGGGCATCTGCATTTGTGTTAAACTTTCCCTGCTTATATAATACCGTAAAGTCATATTCACTGAGCTTAAGTCGCCATCGCGTGAGCCGGGAATTGGGCTCCTTAAGACTCATGACCCACTGTAGTGGCTTATGGTCGGTCAAAATTTTGAACTTTCTGCCAAAGATGTATGGTCTAAAATACTTGCATGCCCAAACTATAGCAAGAAGCTCTTTCTCGATTGTACTATAGTTAAGTTCACTAGAGTTCAATGTCCGAGATGCATACGCAATGGGCTTGTCAGAACCAATTATACCCTGGGATAGTACTGCACCAATGGCCACGTTGGAGGCATCCGTGGTTAAAATGAACTCTTTACTGAAATCTGGATATTGAAGGATAGGATCGTTAGTAAGGAGAGTTTTGCAATGGTTAAAACAATTGGTATAATTTTGATCTAAGGTTGTTTCGGCGACCTCCTTAGCGTAACGAAGGTTGAGTGGGTGAAGCGTAACGAAGGTTGAGTAGGTAGGTGTAGGTAGGTGTAGGTAGGTGTAGGTAGGTGTAGGTAGGTGTAGGTAGGTGTAGGTAGGTGTAGGTAGGTGTAGGTAGGTGTAGGTAGGTGTAGGTAGGTGTAGGTAGGTGTAGATCAAGTGGGAGTTTTGGGTAAGGGGTAGTTTTCTATTGCATTAATTTTATTAGGATTAGGTTTCACACCGTCCTTACAGATAACATGTCCCAAAAATTCGGTTTCTAAATTCAAGAATTCGGATTTATCCATTTGAATCTTGCAATTAGATTCCCGAAGTCTTTTGAAGACTTTTTCAAGATTAAGGATATGTTCCTGCAAGGAAGTACTGAACACTATAATATCGTCTAAATAGACGAGACAGATACTTTGTAGATCTTTAAGAAGGTTATCCATCACCCTCTGGAAGGTAGATGGCGAATTTTTAAGTCCCATGGGCATCCTTAGAAATTCATAATGACCGTTCTCAACATTAAAGGCAGTTTTATGAATATCTGCGCTGTCCATTTCGACTTGATAAAATCCAGATGCCAAATCTAGGGTAGTAAAATATTGGCACCTGCCGAGTTTGTCTAAGACATCTGTAATGTTAGGTATAGGGTATTTATCGTCAATCGTTTTTTCATTAACCTTTCGGAAGTCTACCACGAGACGCCACTTAATTTTTCCTGAAGCATCAGGTTTTTTGGGTACTATCCAAATGGGAGAACTCCATGCAGAGTCGGATGGTCTAACAATGTTCTGTTCAAGCATCTTGTTAATTTGGTCCTTAACTTCCTGACGATGAACGTACGGATATCGGTAGCTTTTGGTATGTACTGGAATTTCATCTGTAGTTCTTATCCTGTGTTTGATCTTGTTGGTGAAAGTAAGTGCTTCTCCATCAAGATAAAACACATCTGCATAATTTTCACAGAGCTGTTCTAAATTAATACGTTCTTCTTCATTTAAGTGTTCGGTACGGAGACGCGATAAAACTTCAGCTGTACGATTTGATGAAATTTCAGTACTGTTACTATTAACTTCAAATATTACAGCTTCTACCGGCCTATCCATTGAAAATATGACATCATTAGATGAAGGATTGCTCAATTCAACCCAACCTCTATTGTTCTCTACTTTGGTAAAACAATCAGAAATAAAGCAATTACAGATTATCTGACTTTCAACAAATACCTCACCATCTTTTGCATTAACTGGTACTCTTACTAATTTCTTAGAATTTGCTGGTATAATATCCTCATACAAGTTGACTCTATGAGAATCGTACATCTGAATAGGTACTGTACTATTTCGTGTAATAAGTATTTTATTTTTTAGGTCAATAGTAGAATTCCATTCATCTAGTAAGTCTATTCCTAAAAGGCCATCAAAATAGTCGTGAAATTTATAGATGAAAAGCGTAATATCCTGAGACTCATTAAACTCTGAGAAGCAAGGCAAAGATATAGAGTAATCATTTTTACTAGTTGCATGAACCGTAGTAATTTGAAAAGGTTCATAGTTAAGGGGTAGATGATTGAAGTATTTTTGCACGGCCTCAGGGCTTATGAAAGACTGATTAGCCCCAGTATCAATTAAAAGCTTAAGTGGAGGATTACTTATCTGGACATAGCCTAACTGTCTTTGAATATGAAAATTTAGTTCTATTTTGGCTTGTCGCTCTTCGAAACCTTCTGAAAATTTTCATCATTAGTAGAAGATGGCGTTTGATTAATTTCCTCAATTACAGGTACCTCTGGGCGATAATCTATTTCATTTTCACAGCTATACTCATTGACATGTTCATAGTCATAGCACTCATAGTTCGGATAGTTATACTCATTGTCATAGAAATCAAATTCATTAAAATTAGTCTCACGCGATTTGAAATAATTGTTTGGTGGCGGATTTCCAAATCTACGCCAATCGTGCCCACTAGGCGGTAAAACTTTAGGGACAAAATGGCTTACTCCACTCATTGGACGAGGGGTATTACCGGCACCATGTGGCTGATGAGCTTGTGCTGTATTCGGCAATCTAAAGACATTGCTTTGAGGGTTGTAATTAGGAGGGTATGTGCGCATGACCTGTTGAGTTCGTGTCAGACCCTGAGGGGGTAGAGCTTGAGAAGGAAAATTAGGTCTCCAGCCTTGAGCAAACTGTCGGCTACCATATTGAGGAGCTGACCCAAAATTGTTAAATCCATATGGCTTTGATGGTCCAGGCATACTAAGCGGCATAGGTCTAGGTGCGAAATTATTCATGGGTAGATGCGTGCCATGTAGAGTAGGACGTAACAAATCTTTCCTATTAGAGCCACCATCAGTACGTTGTTGCATGTAAAGCGTGTTGAGTTCATCCTGAACATACTCGAGAGCTTTCTCAATACTGTCAGGACGCATGCAACGGATTCTGGATCCTAGAGGGTCCTTAAGTCCACGTAAATAGGCCTGAAGAGTAAGCTTTTTATAAAGAGAGCGCTTTGCCTCTATTGTAGTATTCACAGACTCATGTAAAGACACATAGGTCATAATCGTGCTGAATAAATTTTGACATCGCTCGTAGAATTCTTGCGGCGTGCTAGAGCCTTGTGTCTGCAATGATAGATCACTATATAATGCGGTCTCGTCACGATGGTCTGCGAAGTTGTTGATTAGCGCACTTCTAATTCCTTGCCAATTTTCCGGTATCCCATTAGAATTTATAAGCCTAGCTGCAGATCCAGAAATTTTATTTAAAATGCCATTAATTAGGGCTAGGTTAGATAATTCGTGCCCAGGCTCAGTTCTAAAATGCGCAAGTACCAATTGATCGCATAAATTTATGAAACGGGTTAATATATGAGAATTTCCATCAAAATCTGGAACAAGTCTAAGTGACTTATAGATTAAATCTACTGGATTACTATTATTATTTGCCATATTTTCTTCCAAATTCGCGTCTAATTCACTATCCTCTAAAATATCTCCTAGATTCCTGCGTTGATCTATCGATCTATTTCTATTCCTATTCCTATCACTAGCTAACCTATTATTCCGTGATTCTCCCGGATGGAAAATCTTGACGGCTATACGTTAAACTAACACCAAAAAAAATCACTCGCGAAATATTAAAACGCACACTTAAAATAGATATATAATATACTAGGAAGGACTAATGTAGGAAAGCAAGGACTAAGAAAGATTCAAAGTACTTACTGCATAATGCTCCAGTACCTTTCTCCTGCACAATCAATGTTCAGATCACTCACTGCAGAAATCAATGTAGGTTCGGTAACTTGTCTATGATGTTCCAGTTTTTACAAGTATCCTGACGGCTGCGCCATTTACGATTTCTACAGGCGAGTCGCAAGAAAAAGATAGTTTTGGAGACG
This sequence comes from Diarsia mendica, assembly GCA_949316265.1. Classification (NCBI taxonomy): domain Eukaryota; kingdom Metazoa; phylum Arthropoda; class Insecta; order Lepidoptera; family Noctuidae; genus Diarsia; species Diarsia mendica. The sequence continues at coordinate 18,700,012 of OX438900.1, read as the reverse complement.
TAGATTTAATTAGACTAACTTTACATGAATATTAGAAATTAAAATTAAGTTATACAAGTGACCATGATCGAAGTTTGATTCATAATGCTAATCACACGGGTGTTCCTCAATTCGGAGAGGTGACCGTGAGAAGATGTCGCCGTGAAGAGCTGACGTTGCGTTGCCGGGCGGTCCATATGCACAACCGCGCTGGGTACAGTGCAAGCGATGCGATGCGATACTTAGCTTAGCGTAACACACGTCTTGTACAGGCTTTGTTATTTTTCTTATGTTTTATTTATAAACGGGGCGCTTCATTTTACTTGGGTATTAAATTTGATTAAATCGAATTATATTTTAATGCTTAAATATATTAATCATTATTATTTTTCATTCAGTTATTATTATTAGATTTATCTTATAGATTTCACGAACGCTACCATTTTATTATTGGTTTCATTGTTAATTTGAGTGCATTATGGTAGCAACACTTTGTTTTCTCTATCATGTGATATATTAAGTTGTAAAAAAACGTTCCTTTTCGATTTCTGCAGTTATTATAATTATTTTAACCGAAAATATAAGTATCATATTTATTTTTATTTGCATTTTCTGTTTGCCTTAGCAGTCATATTGTAATACTTATTTTCAGATATTCGTCTATTCAAGCTTACAAAATGATTTCAACCCCGAGGTATGTTTAGATTGTCAGAGGTCGGATTATACAGGCGTAACTCTTGTTCACACATATTCGTTGTCTGTAAGTCGGCTCAAGAGGGTTACCGTAAGCTTTGAGTTTCGGGTAGGCTTAGCTACGTGTCATTTCTTACATCATCCTGTATCATATAAGGGGATGAAGCTTTATTAAGTGGCTTCGTCGCTTTTATTGTTCAGGGATATTTTTTTGGGAATTGTGGTGTTTGGGGATGTAATAAAATAAAACATAGCCTATAGACCACTACATATTATAAAACAAACTTCTCCGCCGCGTCTGTCTGTTCACGATAAACTCAAAAAATACTGCACCGGTTTACATGCTGTTTTCACCAATGGATAGAGTGGTTCTCGAGGAAGGTTTTAGTATATAATTTGACCGAAATCCACGCAGCGAAGCCGAAGTATCAGCTCGTATTTGTATAAACGCTAGACCTCTCGTCTGGTGACTATGAAACATGATCAGTTTTATTCTTTTTTTGCGATCTCGTCGAAAAGCAGTTGTTCGGTTTTATGGTCCGAGACACCACGCCAGAGGTCCAGTGTTTATAATGTTCCTCTTCTACCTTTATCGTGTTGTTATTACCTTTTTTTTTTTTTTTGGTGGGTGGAAAATCATCGAATAACCCCCCCCGCTCTTGGGCAGAGCGAAGGGGAGTGTCAGACTTCTACTGACTAAAAACCAAACTCATGTTCCTTCTTCACCCTTGTGTCGAAGCCGCGTTATCCTTTCGACAAGCCACAGCCCCGACGGGCGTCGGCCCTTGCGGGCCCCTCCTTGCTGACATCTCTTTGAGGCGTCAGGCGCGCGTGGAACACGTACGCGCCGCCGACACGGTCGGTTGCCGTCATGACGACGGCCGGACGGCGAGCTAGCCCGTTACTCACCGTCCACAGGCCCGCGTCTACGGTGGCCGGAGGTCATCGCGTGACCCCCGACGCCCGGAGCGCCTTCCGCGGCGGCTGGGACGTTGAGAGGTTCGTGTTGTTATTACCTAACCTGGTGACAGAGATTTATGCCCCCCATGGTAAGCCTCTGATTTGTTTATTTGTTACTCCTTGTTTAAAGATGGTTCACGGTGAAAAGTTAAATCTGAAGCAATTTTCGGCTAAGAAAGAAGCGATGAAACTATTTCGTATCGTTTACCAGATAGCATAGTCTTTGGTCAACTGGACCTACTCGAAATGGACCCAAGGGATTAGTCGAACAAATCACATTTTAATTTGTTTATTTAATTTTGTCATGCTTTTAATGTGGGTTCATTAGCAAGCGGGTCCAATTGACCAAAGACTCCAGTGTCCTTTTTAATGGCCAATATTCACAGTTACTTCTAGAAAATATTGACAGATTTAACTTTTTAAAACCAACGTATTAAATAATTTTCGTTATTTCAGAGTTCCCTGAAAGTGGAGACAAACTCGCGTAAGATTACAAGCTCGTGTTTATTGGATCACGTTGGTTCGTTTGCTGGCGGCGGATTATACTCGGCTTACACTCAACACAAGTATACGCCATTGTTGTCGCACCAAAGAAATAATAATTAGGTGTACACACGGCTACACATCAAGCTATACAAAACCAGTATAATCTGATCGTTCATTGTGCGAAAAGATCTAGTAAAGTGAGGCCAAGATTATCTGGTTTTGTATAGCTTGATGAGTAGCCGTGTGTACACGCTTCGAGGTGGCGGAAAATTGAGACGGTGTTTTAAAAACAAATAAGTATATTTTTATAACAATTTTTTTAGTAGGAAGATGAATTGATATTTTGTGTTTTAGGGCAGTCACGCTAACTTGAGTATTAAAGCACGAAGGGTTCCGTACCATATATCTATATATATATATCTATATAAATAAAAAGAGAAGTCCTGACTGACTGACTGACTTATCAACGCCCAGCCCAAACCCTTGGACCTAGAAAGCTGAAATTTTGCACAGAGGTTACCTTTATAATGTAGACAAGGAATAAGGAAGGATTTTTCGAAATTCAACCCATAAGGGAGTTAAATAGGGGATGAAAGTTTGTGTGAAAAATCGTCACGGACGAAGCCGTGGGCAAAAGCTAGTTGTCTATAATAACGAAAAAAAGCATCTGTTATAAATATTAAGATAAAACATATTTTTTGTTTTGTTATTTATACAGACAAATCTAGTGAAAACTTAATGAATAGGTATATACAGTAACTTGCACAATCTTATCAAAGACAAAAGATGTAAATATTCTCCTCAAAAGTTAAACATAGCTCTATGGTGTGCCAATACTAGTCCGATAGTGCCCTAGTCACGTACTCAATAATCTATGGGGTTCAGAGTTCGAAGATCTATAAGTCGATGGGATCGCTCGTAAATATTCTACAAACTTGCAAAATATTAAAGGAATTGCGAAATAGCAAGTTCCGTATCAGTGCCACGCAACATGGATGTCTAACGAATTTTTTTTTTAATTAATTATTTTCAGACACATTTTTTTGGTCACGGAGTAGGTCATGTAAGTCAGAAAGTTGAAGCTGGTTGCCAGTTTAAAAAGTTCTATAAGAAGAAGGGCAGGAAAGCAAGTCCATGAACATTTTTTCAAACCAAGTTGAGTATTTCCACTTTCTGGGGGCAAATGTTTAAATTATGAGCTCCTACAAAATATAAGAATAAGTTGTTATTCATATAAATTCAAATATAAACAATAGATAGGGTTTGAATATTGGCAGAGTTTTGAATATTAAAATATAAACGAACGGAACTAAGAGAAATGCATAGCTTCAAGAACTAACTAAAATTATATTAACTAATTCCAAGAATTCATAATTTAGTTCATTACTTTTCATTTCAATATGAAAAGAAATGAACTAAATTATGAATTCTTGGAATTAAAACGCTTTGTTTCAGGAAAATACTAACAACTTCAAATTGTAAGTAGGTACTAACTAACAGGTATACAATTTGATAATGTAGAACTTTTATCCTGCTGCAAACTAACCCATCGTTTCACTTTAGATTCTGCTTACAATAATTTTAAAAGTCCACTAACCCATAAGTCTAGTTTTACTTTAGATTCCATATAATTTTAAAATTCCGCATCGTAACGCAGAAACTTCAAAAACGTCATATAAAGTTCTCAAGGAAGGACAATTTATTATCCACGGGTAGGATTCTCCTAACCTAGTTACGAGTTTAAGGATCAACGTATTCGGTTGGTACGTAAAAGTTACTATGTTGATCCATGATCAAAAGGGAGAATGAAAATGTTACTTGTGTGCATTACATAGAATTGTGTTTCAATTAACAGGCGTTCTAATATTTCTACTTAAGGCGCAGTCAAAGGGGCACCGTAAAAACGACCTGTTTTTCGTCGCAGAGTTAGCCGTATTGCTACTTATTACAATTCCAAAAAAAAATACAGTGTATAGTCAAATGTATAGGTAAAAGACTTATGTAAAAATATTTTCTAAAAGTAATCAAGAACCTCGAAAAAAAAAATCACAAAATCACAAAAAAATCACACGAAAAAACTTTTTCGTCTCGAAATGCTCAATATTTTGAGTGACAACTGTTATTTTTTTTTTTACTATCAGAAAGGAAATTTAACCAACTAAAGACATATGTAAAAATATTTTAACATTACAGCGTATTTTTTTTTTTAATAAATTAAATCTGCGAACTATCGTTCATTTTGGCAGTCACGAGCATCAAACGCATCGCCATTTTCAACCTTATTTGTTTAGGCGGTGAGTTAAACGCGCGCTCAAGGTCGCGGGCAGCTAATGTCGCCTTAATCAAGCTTTTTGCTACCATATCTAGCTAAGGTTTGTACTTGAGAGCTACTGGTACTAGGTTCAGCGCCCATTATTTCCACTTCTGATGTCCGGATACAAGGGATATTTTCGAAAATCCTACAATACAGTTCTTCCGCAAAACCAATTAGTGCAGTGCAGTTTTACTAATAATAATAATTTCGACAATCTTGTCTCGCCTGGAGTCAATTTCAAAGTTCCGGGGCTCGCGTCGAGACAACTAACTTGTCTCGAGTCCCGGGACTTTAAGGTCGAGAATTCCCAAACCCTACTACCATCATCACGGTCAAAACATGCCCACTTCTGTTCATAGACTTCCCGCATACGTCTCCACAATGCTAAATTTTTCTCTGGCATCGTATCAAACTTTAGAGTTTGATATCAATACGATGCCAGTGATAAAAATCGGCAGTCCTTATAAACTTGTAACGTCACTGATCGAACCCGTACGCAGAACTAATAAAGCAAACTACATAACATAATAGATAGCAAATATAATCCTATTTCCCCTTATCGCCTTTGAATAGGAAACCTTTGCCTTTCAACTTGCAATATTTCCAACTTTGACTGCGATAAGACTCAGGTATTAAGGTAAGATCATATCGCATTTATGACTATTTCCTTTGCACTGACCGATAAGACAAGAAAAGATAGGATTAAAAATACCTTACCTTGTTTGTTATCAATATCATCCTAACTGTCTTTAACTAATATTTGAAATGTGAAAGTTAGTCGGTTTCGGGTTTGGCTGTTTGTTACCTTTTCACGCCTAAACCACTGAACCGATCATCATGAAATTTTATTTGTAGATACAATCCGTGCCCTACATTACCTAACCCCTCTTCCTCTTTAGGGTTTAGTTAATGCTGAGCACTGACTGTACGTTGCCATTTGTACAAAAACGGACATATGATACCTATTCATTCTGAAATAAGTACTGTTCCCAAAAAAACCAGCAATAACGTTACTACATTACTAAATTATAATGTTCTCATTGCTAGGTTACTTTTTGTGAAAGGTACCTATTGGACAAAGCTACCAGTACCACGTAGGCCCAATGTGTGAGTGAGTTCACATGTATTTGTTTATCGGACAAACAGGATGAAAATCCCTCCAAATATAAGTTTTTAAACAGACATGGTCACTAACACATTTTTAGTATACTAGCTGATGCCCACGGCTTCGCCCGCGTGGATACTGTAAAAACAATCCTTGATGCGGATTATATATCATTCTAAAATTTCAGCTCGATCGGTGCAGAACTTTTTGAGTTTTTGAAGCGTACACAAACCAACTTAACATTTTTATATATATAGATATCCCGTTTTCAGTATTAATAATAGTGGATCTCTCCCAATGTTTTCATTTACCGTTGTAAGAACAGTGTGATGATTACATAATTTGTTCGTAAAAATAACATAATTTCCCAAAACTGTGTTACCAAAGGGTTCAACGTTCCAAGATATTCCTAAACATTCAGATTCACTACCATATCCGCTTATGTGTGTCGCGACTGTCAAGTGCTCAAATTTCCCTGGGGCGACCCACGAAATCGGCAACTTATTCGCGAAATATGTGATAAATTTAATAAAAAAATAACGTGGGATTTGGCTGTGTGTCATATATCTGGCTGTATTTCGGTCTGATATTCCTATTTTTCACGTATATAACTCATATTTAAGCCTGCCAGCCAGGGAACCAACCAGGCTGAATAAAGGTATTTTGCAGCCAATTTGGTGACGAAGTATCATCTAAAATATCTCTTTAGGAACTCCTGCTCTCTGTAGTGAATTTTAAGAACAGCCACAAACAATAAGGGATGTAATTCTACAATTTCCAGTAAACACGATTAATCTTACAATTCCTTGTAATAAATATTATAAAAATATATCAAAAACCAACACTGAAAAATTAAAACAAACATGCAAACGCGGCATGAATAATAAAACCAACCAAAACTACGCCGCACACTAAATTTCCCACCTCGTATCAAAAATACAGATAGTTATTTCGCGTGCGCCTCCAACACATGGTTATTCTACAAGCCAACCCCAACATATATGTAGTTAGCAAAGCGCTAGGCTGGACTAACTCACACCAGCTAAATCAGCTTTATCCGGGGCTAGAATAATTTAGCTTCCGCTAAACCACTGGTTTGCATACCGTTGTCGTTTTGCTTCTTTTCCTAGAACACGTTAACTGCGGAAACTAAAACCACAGTGTGAACGATGAGTTACGGGACTTGCCCGTTACGGTGGGGCTGCGAAAAAAGCGGGTTTTTGGTTAAGTGATGTTCAATGAAAAAACTGGCCAAGTGCAAGTCGGACTAGCACATGAAGGGTTTTTTTTTTTTTTTTTACAACTATCACACAACGCCATCTAGTCCCAAGCTAAGCAGAGCTTGTGTTATGGGTACTAGACAACTGATAAACATACTTATATATTTCTAAATACATACACATTATAGATAAATTACACCCAGACACAGAACAAATGATCGTGCTCATCACACAAACATTTGTCCTGGGTGGGAATCGAACCCACGACCTCCGGCATAGCAGTTAGGGTCACTAACCACTAGACCAACAGGCCAGTCACCAAAGTACCAAAGGTTACCAAAGGTACCATTGTAATATATTCTTACGGTATGCTATAATTTATACAATTTCTTCTATTAATAGGCCAATGAAACTTGACCTCTGGATTGTATAGGCGCTCATATGATTCAGGGACCAAATTACATTGGTTATATGTTTTGTATGGGAGTTTTTAACTTTTTTCTATCTATATTTTATCTTCACAAGCGAAAGGTCACTCACTCACTCATTCATCACGAAATCTCGAAAACCACTGGACGTATAAATGTGATTTTTGGCAGGGAGGTAGTTCATAGTTAGTAGACGTCCGCTAAGAGCGGATTTTGCGACAGGGTCGGATTAGGGTGGTCTAAGGGCCCTCGCAAGTTTGTATGAAAGTCCTTCATTTTTTATGCTACAATCTTGATTTTTGGCAGAGACGTAGTTTATAGTCAGTAGACATTTGTTATGCATTAATTTTGCGACAGGGACGGATTAGGGTGGTCTATGAGCCCTCGCAAGTTTGTATGAAAGTCCTTGATTTTTTGTGCTATTATCTTGATTTTTGGCGAGGACGTAGTTTATAGTTAGTAGATATCTGCTATGAACGGATTTTGCAACAGGGCCGGATAAGGAAGGTCTGAAGGCTCTCACAAGTTTGTCTGAAAGTCTTTCATTTTTTGTGCTGCAATCTTGAATTTTGGCGGGGACGTAGTTTATGGTGAGTAGAAGTTTGCTAAGTACAGAGTTTGCGACAGGGCCGGATTAGGGTGGTCTATGAGCCCTCGCAAGTCATAAGCTTGTATGAAAGTCCTTCATATTTTGTGCTACAATCTTGATTTTTGGCAGGGACGTAGTTTATAGTTAGCAGACGTCTCCTACGTACGGATTTGCGACAGGGACGGATAAGGGCGGTCTAAAGACTATCACAAGTTTGTCTGCAAGTCCTTCATTTTTTGTGCAACAGTCTTGAATTTTGGTGAGTAGATGTTTGCTAAGAATAGATTTTGCGACAGGGTCGGATTAGGGAGGTCTAAAGGCTCTCGCGAGTTTGTGTGTAAGTTTAATTTTTGTACTAGTGGCCTGAAATTTAGCAAGTCTAGAGTTTATGAGTAGGAGACGTTACCTAACATTTTTTTGTGACGACCTGGAGTAAGGGCCGCAAGAATGTATGAAATCCTTGGCTTTTTGGAGCCGAAAATTGATAGAGAGATAGAATATAGTTAAGACATATTATGTATGTGTGGGAACAGATTTTACGACAGGGCCAGTTTAAGGGAATATAATTAGTATTACTTTGATTTGCATTTGGCATTCGATTTGGCATAGTTCATCCAGAGGCAATTTCACACATACATACACGTCAAAATTTCCACGCAAACGAAGTCGCGGGCAACAGCTAGTTTTTCATAATTATTCCTTTATGTATGCTTTATGAGCTTGCTTCACCCCAAATTTCACAATTCTAGGATGACCGGGAGTATAGATTTTTGTTATTTCAAAAATCTACGGGGTATTTCTCGTGGTTCCAGAATTATAAAATTTGGTGAAAAGCAAGCTCTTGTAGCATGAATAATGGAAAAATTATGAAAAATAAAAAAGTTAAAAATGAAGGTCAGTTTGATCACTAACAAACTTTTCCATAATCCTATATACGGCCATAACTTTTGATGGCGTCGACCTAAAATCAATTTTTTTTTACAGCAAATAGGGACCATGGTCCTTAATCTGTGGTATCAATTTCAACTTTCTATCTCTACCCGTTTCGGAGATAAAGGGTGGTGACAGACAGACAGAGGGACAAGAAAGTGATCATAAAAGGGTTCCTTTTTTTTTCGTACGGAACCCTAATTAATGATTTTAAACATAAAATTCGTAGTCACTAAATCAACGTAAACGCGAGACGTATTTATTTAGATTTAGTTACACAGACTTTACGAAATGAACTCTAGTCCTCTGCAAGAGTTAATTAAAATTTGAACTTTGGCTTTAGTATTCATTTATTTTCTTATCGAGCATTTACAGCGTATGACCCTTTTCAATCAAAACGACAGCCACAATTCCAACCATTTTGTGCAGACCGCAACGACCAAAGATGTGCATGGCCTTTAGATTCTTATTAGGATAAAGCTATCAGTGACAACTATCCGTCAAAATCTTCATGTGATCGTTTCCGCCACTCCCCAAGCTCTCAAAATTCATTACTATTCGTCACTAAGTTTTTACCAGTGGCGTTGGAATGGAACATCAAAAAGTAGCGGTCTCGCGAACTGATCCAGCGTAACGGCACGCTCGAAAACTTCACGCCTCAATCGTTTAAGGGTCTACAGATAAAAAGAGAAGAACCAAAGAAACAATACGATTAGTCTTTCTCTTCAACCTGTTTGACCGTGTTCAATTGGGTCAATGAACTCGCGGCTTGTATTTATAAAGTCGTGAAAATAAAAGTCTTGAAGTCTGGTGGATCTGATTTGTGGTGCAACTTTTTGTTGAAGAAGTGTGTCGCGGTTGACGGCTTTTTTTGGAGTTTGAAGAGGATTTATTTTACCGATCGTTGGGTGCTGACTAAGTCAGTAACAAATTGAGTCGATTCTAGAACTCATCATGATCAACATTCTCCTACCCTTATTGCAATTTGATGGGGGATGCTGGCAGCATGTTCTTACATATTTCTCTTTTACTCGTCATCTCAATGATTACCTCCTTGCTTTATATCATACCTTCGTTTATATCATCCTTCTATCCTGATGCTTCTAGACTTATTTGACCTTATATTGCAAATCGGGCTATTGTCCGAAACTTCACGTCCAAAGTGCATAGGTAACTTTTCGTACAATTCGACCTTAAAATAAAGTAGCTACAGATCCTTCAGAAAAAACATAAACATCTTCACAAAAGTCATTAACGCATCAAATGTACGCAACATCAAATAAATCTCTCAAACGTACAATTTATTGCAATAATCTAATTGCATACAGACATACATCACACATGAGCTATTGCGCTATGTGATTACCTACGTCACATTAACATTCATAATGATGTTTGAACATTATTTACTTCTCCTGTGTATACCAAATTGATGCGATGAATTATTAATGTCCCTTCGAGGTGCCAAGTGTACCGTACTCGTATTTTGCAAGCCATGAGGAATTTCGAGAGATATCTGAAGGTGAAAAATGTAGACTTGGTTTTCATTTTAAAATTCATGGGGAATTTGTTGTGATTTGATGACAGCCAGTTTTGATTTTTGTCCGTTTGTTTCTTCAGAATTTTTCTGTGTTAGACAAATAACAACAAAATATAATATTTGCGTATTTTTTTCACAAATGTCATATTTGGTTACCAACTTAACCAAACACTGTGTGAGTCACACAGATATTTTGGAGATATAATTTTATGTTTTCTTCATAAGAATGTAATAGGACTTTGAAATATGGAATTATGTAAAATTTTCTTTTTCGTTTAGTACCTACTCAATTAGGAAGATTTATATGGCCAAGACTTTAGATGAAGCTTTTTCTATTCCAAATTATACGGTAGCAAACAAAACTTGCAAACACATTTAGAGATGCTGTCACCTGTAATTATAAAAACATTGACAGAGCGTAAGAGATCGGCTAATTATCGCTTAAACATTCTTTGAACTTTCTTTGTAACAAAGTTGAATAATTTGTCTTTCTATACGTAAGCCCGTCTCATCCTTTATTCATTAACATAATAATCTGACTTTTCACATGAACGTAGAACATTAGTCTCAACCAAAACGCTATTATTCGGTCTATACAGAGGTGCCAATTAGGGAAAACAACAGTACAACACCAACACGTCAATTGACGGATCTATTGATGACGTCATTGGGGTTGGCACGAATTTCGGGAATATTTAGTGCCGTATACGGTTCTAGTGGTAATTCGGTGCTTAATAATTCAACACAAGAGACTACAGCAATTTGTGATGTGGAGTAATGAAGGAGCACTGAATGTAGATAGTAAATAAAACAAGATTAAACATTAAGATAAACAACTGATTGTATTTAAAAGAACATGATGGTTTTTAAATCAAACGTTCAATTGAAGACAGTACGTGTATTGGAGAAAAAAAACAACAAAATAAGATACATTACAATGACACAAGGACAGAAAGATAGCGTAAAGAGAAAAAACAACTCCACAACAACATTAACACCATGATTTATGCAAGGAGGAAAACCTTACAAAAGTGGAGCTCATTAATAATTTGGATCGCACGAAATGTTCCGAGAATGGCCATAATTATAGCCCACGATATTATAAGTACCACACACATAGCCTGTCTCATTTGTATGATCTTCCGACTGAATATTAAAATGAATATTAAAACGTACAGCAGCTGTGAAGCGAGAGAATGTGTGGTCGGGTGTTGTATGTCGAGTTAGGATGATTAAATTCGCGAGAACTGCGCTGTGGAAGCGACATTGCTTTAGAAGCACATGGTTCAATGTTGAAGCTGAAATCAGTATTAGCAAAGAATGTTTTATTAGTTGCATGGATTAATTTAGCAGTAAGTTGGTATTGAGTCGTTCCTTGCTTGGCATAATCGAGGTTCAAACGTTGAAATCCGGAGACGAAGACGAGAAGGTCTTCGAAGAGAAGAAAGAAGGGGAAGTATTGGTCGTCTAGCAGTGAGATGGACAGACGACAATTTTGCCATTGCGGGAAGATTCTGGATGAGGCTGGCACAAGAACATGGGCCTCGACATAAGGAAAGCGAGGTCTATATCCAGTTTTGGGCGAAGTCAGACTGTGGATGATGATGTTCAATTAGGTATTGAAAAGTGGCACAACTCAGTCCTCAAAGCATTACCATACTAACCACACAAATACGACACAATTTTAGACACTCGCTCCAAGAACACATAACTAACAACAGACCATATACAACAGTAGTCCACAGTCCACACTATTTATTACGCGACAAACGTGCACGTAATTCATCCCCAAAAGGATACGAAATAACACTAACCCAGTACATTACGGACCTAATGTACTACGTTTCCCACATAACGTCAGAAATACGCGGCAATCTTAGTAAATTGCCTCGCAAATTCATCCTTTCAAGCCGAGAATTGAACATTATGCGGCTCTATCAGTTGTATGTGGAACTAGCTTTTGTTCGCAGTTTCGCCCGCGTTTCATCATCTGCCTAGCCTTTCTCAATTATGTTGGGGTCGGCTTCCGGTCTAACCGGATGCAGCTGAATACCAAATTTTGATATGTAGTGATTGCCTATCTGACCTCCACAACCCAGTTAGTCATTACTAATACGATAATCTTACCCCTTGGTAAGATTATTGTTCAGACTTTCGGGCCTACTTAACGACAAAAGAAAAGAAAGAAAATGCATTTATTTGGCACATGCCACAAGTACAAATAATGTAAAACAAAAAAAATAATGTAAACAAAAAAGAACTTAAAACTAAACAAATCGCGCAACTGTGTGCCTCACGGCTGCGCCAAAAAGGCCCAGTTCAGCAAAATGCCGGGCAACTAGTGCCCGACGCTGGTTTACAGACAGGTCGACAGCCAAAGATCTATACCTTTGGCGGCCGGGACCAACGGCTTAACGTGCTTTCCGGACCACCTATAATGATTATTAATATGTATATTATTGAAGAGGAGAAAATTCAATTCCAAAAATCCTTTCAACTAAGAAAATAAGTTTACCAAAGCACATAATATTATCACCCGAGCAGTAATAATAGGAGCATTACATTCCTGGAAAATGGCCAAACAGTGTGTCCTCCTGCTCGCTAATGCAACCTACTTACAACTTGCTCATTACAACGCAACCACCATCGCGCCAGCCAGTCTGGAAACCTCGCATTATTTAAACAGTAATTTCATTTTGAACTTAATGTAACATTATGCTTTACCTCGTGCAAGTAAACGGGAAATGTATGCGCAGACATTTTTAAAGTTATGATAGCTGACTGGAGAATAAAAGCTGCTATTTGTTAAAGGTTGGGAGTTTTACATGAAAATAATTTGACATTAATGTGGCAGGGATAAAATGTACGACGAGCTTGAAGCGAAAACTTCGAAGAAATGTGGTATCCACCACCGGGCCCATGTAGAGATTCACGGTACAGTCCATTCCATTTTCATTCATTTAGAGAGGTGGTTTGTGACACAGCCAGTCCCAGAAAAGGAACATCTCTCACAGTCGAAGTGGGTATCATGAATAATTATTGATGATTGTGACGGCAAATAGACCACCACATCACATTGCTTAGGATTTAAGAACATGAGAAAGCAATTAGAAATATGAGATACTATTCAAATTGTGTTATGTTTGCTAGTAATCGAAATAAGCATAGTACATTGTTTCTGTACTACCTGTGGTACTACTACGCAATACAGTAGTCTAAACTTTGCACGTGACCTCTAGAAATCACTTCGCATAGTGCGCTTTTTCAGACACACCCGTGAGAAAAATCTACCACAAAAACACCAACAAGAAGTAATAAATTACAAAATTATGTGAGCGATTATTTAATCTATTGTAACACCTATTTTAAAGACAAATATTTATTTCGTAAAGGATAGCACTAATTCACTTCGGTCATGCTCAACAATAGGGCATTAAGATTCACCGAGCACATTGCAGCTCTCATTAAAATTTTCATCACTCTTGAGCCGAAGACGTGGCCTAATCAAACGATGACTGGAGAATGTTTTAAAGTATTTTTTATTGTGCTCTGCTTTTGTTTGTGATGTCAAGGTTATTTTTTATTGAATGTAATGGATCTTATAGTTAATGAATAACAACTAGTAAGCCTACTATTTGTAATCTATAGCATTATAATACACTCGCATTGTTAGATGCTCGTTATTCTCTCTTTTCAATTCAAGTTTATGAAATTCAGAAATAAATAGATGATTGCAATATGAAACTATGAATACCCTTAACAAGCCGTTACTGGATAATAGCATCTTCTTAGACATCTGAAGGTCCTTGTGTCTCATAAAACTTTAGCAATGTACACATGGCAAAAGTAAAGGTAGGTCCAAGAGCTTAATAAATAAACATAGGGCTCAATAATCATGTCGCACCTCTATAGACATGCTTGTGAATGTAATCAGCACCCACGACATAGAAAATTCTAGTTAAGAATCTGTGCTTGACATCTAACTGGACCAATGGCACAGATCTGTATGCACAGTGTTACAAAAGAAACACGTTACAAACAATAAAATCTGCAGTAATGCCGATGAAATTACACGATGTTTCTTATAATAACAGATCATTTTTACGGAAACACATTTGTATACTCGAATTCTTCACGTTTATATGCTAATTTTTTTCGTCACAGTGTTTACACAATGGTGAATTCTTAATTTTTATTTCATTTGGTCAACAGTTACCTATTAAAGTTCAGTTTTCCGACACAGTTTTCAAATCAGTTGAATGAAAACACAAATGCTCTCATACTATACTCATATATCCCATTATATAATGCTATGTTGTGTCTATAATGTTCAACACAAAGGTAAAGATAGACAGGTACCTAAACAAGTTCATATTATATTAATCGAGCCTGCAATAATTGTTCTCTAATTTCCAGATTTTCTAGTTCAGTCATGCACTTTAAAGGAATAGAATTATTTCAAATAAAAGAACGAATAAAATAATGTACGTGGTACCTACATAATGTACGTATCGCCATCTGCATTTCATTTAGGTATAAAGCAATATTTTAGAAACAAAATACCACAGACATTCTTCTTATACTCTCATAAAAACGATAAAAGCCATTCAACACAAACATTATACAATTAATTAGTCTACGATTTGGCAGATCGCGTGCGCTTTAGTGCTGTAATCCGACATATCGTGAGAAATGATGCGCGGGCGCTGGTTGTTAGGGTGCCGTACGCTAAGGGGAAGGCTCCGCTGTCTGTCCGTCCGCCCGTCTGTCATGGGGCAGTATATTTTGAACAGACACATCATGATCAAAGAGTTGGTATTACTATGGCGGCAATTACCTATAATCTATACCTACTAATATTATAAAGAGGAAATGCTAAAAGTGAAGTTTGGCTGTGTAGGAGGTAATCTGCGAAACTGCCGATCCGATTCCGATAATTTTTTCACCAATGAAAAGCTATAGTATTATTCCCATGTGTCATATTTTAAAAAGTTCCTGTACGATAAATCCGACCACAAAGCGAGCGGGCATAAGCTAGTAACAAATAAAATAAAAACAAAAAACACAAAGTTCCCATACTTACCATCGACATGTTTCTCGGTCTTTTTACGGAACACTACATAAGCGACCCCGACTCACACTTGACCAGGTTTACAAAACTTTGCAATATGGCCGCCGCCGCCGCCCACAAGATAACGTGACTAGATGCCATCGTAATTCGCACACGAATTTAATTGGTAACATCTTAAGTAATATGATATAACAATGGATCCCTGGATATTGCATTGTCAGTTATGTTTGTTTCATAAATAAGATAAATGCTGCAATAAGTAGGTAGGTTGTAGATGTAGACGGAGATAATAGGTGTGGTTAGGAAAGAGATGACTGATGTTTTTTTTGTGTGTGTCTGATTGCTTTCGTTTAGTTCATAGTGTAAATGTAATAATATATGCTTTGCTTCTTGATATTTTCAGTTTTAACATTTTTTTTTCTGCGTGAATAGTTTTTACACATTGCATACACTACCCCTCCAAAGTCTCTACACTAAAACACTAAAGTTTCTACACTAAAACTTCGCTGACTGTGACTGTGACGGTGAAGAGAAGCAAAAAACGTACTAAGCTCACGTTCTTTTTCCCTTGAAGATAGGCAAAATCTACAGAATCGCCACCTGCCTCGGTATTGACATACTACTTACGTGACCTCCACGTTCATACATTTTGGTCATACACACACCGTCGCACCGCGTTCGTCAATAAAGCCAGTGCTTATTTTCAATAATTATAATTTAATACACATACAAAAACTCATTAAATATGTACTTTCGAAACAAAAACGTTTTCAGAACTAAAAATATTGCCACAGTTACGTATTCAAAATAAACAGCACACGCTGAACATAAACGGCACAGTGCACACGAAAGCAGTAATATATTCCACTCGAACAAAAACTACTTTGAAACATATATTCATAACTTAGTTATTTGACAAAGAGGCAATGAAAACAGACGGTACACGCGAGACAGAGAGTTCATAAAACTATAACGAACCAGCTATACTAGAGAGATCTGTCCCACTCATTGACATAATAAAACTAGGGCACATTGTCCACCGAATCATTTCCACTAGGAAACGAAATAGGTTCAATTGCATGTGAATCTAGTGAATTATAAATTAATTTGTAAAAAATGTAAGCATGCAATTTTGAACTCTGTCTATTTGGAATAACATTAATAGGGTGCATCTGCATCTGATTTTCCTTACATTACATCACGCCTTTAGGCAAAGGTGTGATCATCACGCACAATGGCCCAATCAAGAGGCTAAGCGCGGATAAAAGCCCCGTTAAACTAAACTAAACTAGGCAAAGGTGTACGTAAACACCCATATTTTGCCAATTACATATGTTTAAGTCCCATGTCATAGGGAGCAAGCTCACTAATCCAGACTACGTGGCTGCTACTAGGAAATTCCTAATAGAAAAACCAAATATCAATTTGTCCTACCCGGAAATCGAAACCAAGACCTCATGCTCAGTAGTCGCGAGTGCAGCCAGTACAACAACGAGGCATAGTTTCCTAATGCTGATTTATTTAGGATGGCACGATACATGTTCATCTGCATCTCAATAAGTTGTCACCTAAATGTTCACTTTCTTTTGACCCATATACACTTTAACACAACTAAGCCATATTTTTCTTATACCTTCCTAAATGCCATCTATCTTTTCTTATAACCTGCTGGTTGTAAGAAACCGCCGCCGCCACCGGAATACATCCTTTTAAAGCTTTCAACAAACTTTTATCCTTGTCAGCAAAGCGTTCAACAAATCGAAATTGAATGTCGTGAAAATTCCTCACATTAAATTCAACTGGAAACACTTAGTTGTCTGTCGTCATAGTGTGCTGTATCGTGTGTATATCTGTATAGTGTATACTTAGACCAACATATCTGTGCAGGCGGCAAAATAGAGAACTAAAATAAATGAACCAAGTTTGACAAATCGTTGCATTTTTTCTTGACAAGCAGCGCCACCCCGTACTGCAAGCTTAAACTGGTCTTACTATATGGGACTTTCTCTGGAACGAATCGCGTACAGTCAACGTAACTAATTATAATTTTTGTCGACAGTGTGCTTGGAAACAATATGTATGTTGCCAAGTGTCCATCTTCTTTGTCACAACTTATAAAATAAACATATAGGTACCATAACATAACGTGGAAAACGTAGTGGGTAGCATTTAATTGTTTAAGATTGTTAGATTTAAGATATTAGGTCTTTACCTATGAAATTGCCGTTCTGCAGTACTGGCCATTTCAAATCAAAATAATTTTTGTTAAAGAAGCTGATGATACACAATCTACGGCTGAATTAGCAGCAGCTTTCGACGTTAGCGTCAAAACAATATTGGTCCATTTGCGTCAAATTGGCAAGGTAAAAAAGCTTGACAAATGGGTGCCCCACGAACTCGATGATCGCCAAGGCGAAGTACGCGTCGAGACGTGCCTTGCACTGCTCAACAGACACACAAATGAAGGAATTTTGAACCGAATTGTTACCTGCGATGAAAAATGGATCCTGTACGATAACCGTAAGCGCTCAGCAAGTTGGTTGGATCCTGGTTCAGCACCTAAACAATGCCCTAAACGAAAACTTACCCCTAGAAACGTGATGGTCACTGTTTGGTGGTCTAGCGCCGGTGTGATTCATCACAGCTTCTTACCAAACGGGGTGAGCATTACTGCAGATGTGTACTGTGAAGAACTGAACACAATGATGGAGAAGCTGGCACATCTCCAACCAGCATTGGTCAATCGCTCGTCTCCGCTGCTCCTGCACGACAACGCGCGACCTCATCCTGCACAGCAGACGGTCTCCAAGTTGCAAGAACTGGGGTTGGAAGCTCTCCGTCATCCGCCCTACTCACCAGACCTTGCGCCTACAGACTACTACTTTTTCCAGAATTTGGATAACTTCTTGGCGGGAAAAAAATTCAATACCCGAGAGGCAGTACAAAATGCCTTTGAAGAATTTGTTGCCTCCCGACCAGCTGATTTCTTTAAGAAGGGCATCAATAAACTGCCACTGCGTTGGCAAAGATGCATTGATTGCATGGGTGATTACTTCGATTAATACAAATAAAAAATACATGAAAAACATTCGTTTAATTTTTTTCAAACAAAACGGCAATTTCATAGGTAAAGACCTATTATTATGTTTAATTTTTATTGTGCTACTGTTTGTTTTTACTATCTATATATATAAAAATAAATTGCTGTTCGTTAGTCTCGTTAAAACTTGAGAACGGCTGGACCGATTTGGCTAACTTTGGTCTTGAAATATTCGTGGAAGTCCAGGGAAGGTTTAAACGGTGAGAAAGTAGTAGGTAGAGTAGTAGGTCGGGTAGTAGGTAGGTAGGGTAGGAAAAAGAGCATTGCAACGCATGCCGGGAACAGCTAGTATATATATAATAAAATAAAACATCACCCATGTCATCCCCGAAGGTTTAGACAGAAGTGTACCTAATAGTCCACCCATACGTTTCGCCCGTAATTTGTAAGTCCCATGTACAGCTCGCGCCAAACTTTGTGACCGTCCCGAAACTAGGCTCTTGCATTGCGCAGAACACAAAATCAGGTATTAGCGGGACGCACAAGAGCTTGGGGGCAGGGCCATAATATAATAAGTATTAAAAATGTTAGAAAACGAAAATTGTTTGTGTTGGGGATCAGTTGTTCCGTCGGTGTAAAAAATTGAAATAGCGTGATGATTTAATACATATGTATATTTTTTCCTTCAAATAAATTACAGACTGTGTAGGTGGATTTCGGCCGCCATGGCCATGGCGGGGGTCTGTTTGGATGATGGATGTGAGTTGAAGGAAAAAGGTGAAAAGGACTGATTCTATACAAAACAAAAGCTTTTATAGCTACTGTGCGAGCGATGTTGTAATTAAATGGAAGGGGTTAAGTGGGGAGAGCGCTACTGTTTTGTGGTCTGCGCCGCAGGCGACACCGTGGTCATCAAGTTTGGCAGCTTGGCGGAAGATGGCGTTGGTAGTTGGCTCGAACAGTTTGGTTGATTACGTATTCCCACTCGACTGTACCATGCGCAAGTTCGGCATGGGCGAATCTATTGCCATCAACCGGGCACAAATCCAGACTCTGTGGCTGCTACTGAATTTAAAATACTATAAACACAACATTTTGTAATAAATTCTGAACACGTTCCCGAAAGGGAAGCTTTGAATGATAATAACGTTGGGGTGTTAATCGGTTCTGATTAATCAAAGCCTTCCTTTCCGGCTTCAAATCAAAAACGTTTTATGACTGGTTAAAATATTAAACTTGAAATGCTGGTAATCGAAGCTTGGATTGCCTAATTTCTCTCATAATATATCATAAACACAATCATACTATAATGTTCTCATGACAGGCCTCTCGCGAGCCCAGTGCCGGCTAGTAGAAATGAAATGTTTTGGATTTTTTGCCGGTTTCCTCGATGTTTTCCTTCACAGTTTTGCCCGGGGTCCCCACCATTGGTTCACTCCCACTGGCACCGCTGCTGCTCTATAAAATACCAACACTAAAATAAAAATAAACAAAGACGTCTTCAGCAATCAAAATATATTTTTCTTCCAACTATGCTTTAATTTCATCATAATCACACTAAAAACTCAGCACAAAGCGAGTCTTTAGTGCTCTAGAGCAATAAAAATGTATGAAATTTCATTATTGCACAGTTTATTTTTTTTAATCGCACCGATGCCAATCTCAATGGATTAGCTCTATTCAGCCAGCCGATAACAATACTTTTTTTTACATAAGTATTATTCGTTTCTATCCTACTACTTGTTCCAAATTTAAAAAATGATTGTTGCTAACTAGTTACTATAAAATGAAAGAAATTTAAAAAAGTAATTTGGCGGGAACTTTTGGGGAACTTTGTTAATTTTGCTTGACAATATTTTTGGAAACGATAAAGTGTGATACTATCTGATTTTGAGTGCTTCGGCTTCGAATTAAAATGGAATCATTTAGCGACACATTAACTCCGGAAAACATTCTAAATGAAGACGACAGTGATAAGTATAGAAAATCTTTTAACTGTTTGATATGAGTTTCTTTTATCTACTATTCCTTTATGTAATAGTTGAAAGAAAAGTAGATTATGCACCTCGCCTTAAGTAATTTATATTGCCCTCGTGCCTGTTAGATTAGAGCCCTCGCTAACGCTCAGGCTCTAAATCAGGCACTCGGTGCAATAATAAATTACTTTGTGCTCGATGCAATAATCTACTATTATTTTATGTCTGGCTGAAAATTCGTTGATTACAATTTAATAACACAAACGGGCTAGTTAAGCTAATCGAGTTGGCTTGTTCATACTGTTGTCATTATCAAAGTGACTACCAGGCGATGGAGAGTCTATGATTCTTTACACTTTATATTTTATACACTTTTGTATAAATAGTATGTGTAACAGTTGTATTCAAGTGTTATTAAGGTTTTAATGTTTCTAAAAAAAAAAACGGAGAACAACTTTGATTAAATCTTTGAGATAAACACACATACTTAGGTAAGAATGTATTTAGTTAATCAGACTTCAATTAGGTATGAGTTATCATATGAAGCTGATTAGAAAAGATAAGTTATTATAGTTCTAAGTAATATGTCTTATAAGTAACATCCACTATAGTTAATTGTTCTTACCACACTTTCCTTTGAAATTCCATTTGAAAAACAGATATAGAATCTACGCACCTCACATACAGTCCTACAATGAAAAAAAAAGAATTTGCTTACCCAATAAGTATTTATGAATACTTTTTACTAACTCTCCTCCTTCTCTCTCTTCTCTTCTCTTACGTTCTTCTTCTTCTTTCTTCTTGTTATACTTATTTTGTTTGGTAGTCCAAACAAAATAAGTATAACATCCCTAGATTTATATACAGGCTTGTTTATCCGTTGAAAAATATACAAAACTCTAATAACATAAGTTTATTCAAATACCTCTCGCTCGGCTGGTTGCTCGGAAAACATATTCGCGGGAAATCGTTTGAGCCATTCTGATACCACGTTTCACGTTTGCGAAACGCGCGTTTTGAAATTCGAATACAATTTCAACTATCGCATATTTTATGTCTATGCTTAGTAATGAAAGTATGCATTTTGTAGTTATTTGTTCGGCAAGGTTGAACATTTGTGTATCTTAAATGCATTTTCTTGAATTTTGAATCGGCTTTACGACAAGGGAGTCAAAATGAAAAGCGTATTTGAAGCATTTTTCTAGTTATGCTGTTGGTCCTGGCTGCTATTTCAAGATCTTTGACGATCGTTACAAATAGTCAGTGGCCTGAAAGTCTGACAATCAGTCATAGCAAGAGGTATCATGCCATGATACCCAATACTGATTGGGTTGTGAAGGTCCAATAGGCAGTCGCTCCATGTAAAAAACTGATATTTAGCAGCATCCGGTTAGACTGGCCGACCCAACAAAGTTGGAAGATGATGTTGATGACCAAATTGTGAATAATTCTAAACTATTATATAATTATACTAGCTGATGCCCGCGGCTTCACCCGCGTGGATGTCGTTCAAATTATATACTAAAACCTTCCTCATCACTCTATCTATTAAAAAAAACCGCATCAAAATCCGTTGCGTAGTTTTAAATATTTAAGCATACAGACAAACAAACAGACAAAAAAGCGACTTTGTTTTATACTATGTAAGGATAAGGATATTGAATTATTGAATATAATTATTATTGACGTAGGTAGCTTTTGCATCATTTCACTATTGAATAATTATATGTTCCTAAAAGCCACATACCTAACACCCAATGTTACCCAAACGTAAGGTAGCACAAAGTATCTCAGAGTGTACAAACTGAACGCCTGCAGCGACTACAATGGGTGACCTCATTCCCTCTCTTGAATATTCACGGCGAGATGACGAGCGCCTGACACTCTAGCACTCTGCCCTTCTAGCCTTCTTCCATCACTGACACATTCGCGTCAAAACAATTGTGAAGTCTATGCCTTTGTCTTTGTTTCCCTTTTGAACAATCAGACAATCATTAACATCACGTCTGTAATACCCGGAGGGTTAGGCAGTGGTACCTTTAGTACACTCATATTTCGTTTATGTTTAAGTCTCAAGGAGGAGCTCGTGGCTTATTATGAACTGCCACTCGGGTCGATCTTTAGGTAAAGCTGTGCTTGCCTAGGTCGGTCTGTGAATGGGTGACCGCCCGACATACCGAGTTTCCTCCGTGCCTCGGAAAGCACGTTAAGCTGTTGGTCCCGGCTGCCATATATAAAGATCTTTGGCAGTCGTTACAGGTAGTCAGTGACCTGAAATTCTGACATCCAGTCTTACCAAAGGGTATCCGTATTACCTAGTATTAACTGGGTTGTGGGGGTCAGATAGGCATTCGCTCCATGTAAAATACTGGTATTCAGCTGCATCTGGTTGGACTGGAAGCCGACCCCAACATAGTTGGGAAAAGGCTATGCAGATGATTTAAGTCTCATGTTATAGACTCGAGCGAGACTTTACAGGCACAATGCCTCGGGCTGTTTCTGAGGAATTCCTGATGGAAAAACTAATGACACTTTTCCTGGCCGTTTTTTTTGGGGTGGGTGGAAAATCATTAAATGATTTCTCCCGCTCTGGGCAGAGCGGTAGGGTGTGTCAGACTTCTACTGACTTGAAAAACCACCCATGTTTCTTCTTAGCCCTTTGTGTCGAGGCCGTGGTATCTCATTCGAACAACCCGCAGCCCCGACGGATAATGCCAGCCCTTGGGCTGCTTATGAGAAATTCCTGATAGTAACCTAATGACACTTTTCCTAGCCTTGTAATCAAACCTATAAGCATAGTTAGTTGCCTCATGGTAACTGTGCTTTGGTTCAGTTCATGATTTTAAACCGCCCAGCGTTCAATGTTTTAGCTGGTTATCAAACAAAGCTGTGAGCGTTTGCTTATATTAACATTGTGTGCATTTTTGTGTGAAATATTTTTTTAACCCACGTGAAGTTTCTATATAGACCTACACGGCAATAATAATAATAATAATATTCCACAACTATCACACAACGCCATCTAGTCCCAAGCTAAGCAGAGCTTGTGTTATGGGTACTAGACAACTGATAAACATACTTATATATTTCTAAATACATACATATTATAGATAAATTACACCCAGACACAGAACAAATGATCGTGCTCATCACACAAACATTTGTCCTGGGTGGGAATCGAACCCACGACCTCCGGCATAGCAGTTAGGGTCACTAACCACTAGACCAACAGGCCAGTCAATGCCAATACCAATGGCAATGGCAATGACCTCTGAAACTATGTGTTTTTCTCATGTAATAAGTAGTCCTTTATCCGCAAAAGTAATTAATCTTTACCCGGACATCTTCTCAAGTTCCTTTGCACGTAATAAACTTATTGTTAGATTGACAAGTTTCACTCTTTCGTTATAAATAATGCATGTGCCAGCGAGTGTGACCATGACCGTGCAATCGCCTTCTGCATACTAAAGCTTTAACACAATGGCGTTCATTTCTCCAACGGATTTCCGTGAACTTTTGTTTTGGAATTGGATGGTAACCTTGATAATGGGATGGATAGTGGTTAGATGAAATTAAATATTATTTAACAGTTTTAAACGTTTTGGAGTGACCGAATTCGTAATTGTTTTAGAACACTCATTAACTTTTTTTTATGAAAGAATTGAAACACTTTCGCTTTTGAAAGACCCGAGCTTTAGCATATTTTTCTGGTTGCCTAGTTTTGTAGGTTCTTGGACTTTTTTTCAATGTAAAATGACTTTTTCTGTGCGCATCACTCCATTTCTATATAGAAAACGGCCAACATAAAAATTAAGAGTATGATCATCTGCCTAGCCTTTTAGCTCAATACCAGTATTTTACATGGAGCAACTACCACACCTATGATGACTACGGATAGTGTGAAAGATGATATGGCTAGAGGCTAGGACACCAAATAAATCGGAAAACCTAAGGGACAGACAATGTTGAATGAAATCAGACGTTATATCGAGACTAGACCTATCTAGGACATACAAGCAATTTAACTGAAGCACATTCTACTGTCGACCGAACTATTTTGTCGAAACTTCGAACAAAGCTCTCCTAATCACTGAAATTATCATCCGAATTCCTGAGTACCTTTTGTTATTACGTACTTACAGACAATGAAGGTCTGAAGTACAATTTGGTAGCCAGTTTCTCATTGAAAATCGTGAATTGGTGTACAATTTTTGAATATTGTTTGGTGGTTTGGTTATTTAAATTTAAGCTATATATTGTACTAACATACCTGTTTTGTGTTTGTTCGCAGTTTGATACATAATGGCGTCCTCGAGATTGCCTAGGTAAGTTGAAAAAGTCTGAACTCTAAATAAATAGCTCGATCAAATAACATCCCTTTTGCATTCACCTAAGGTTAAGTTACTGGTACCTATTTAACCAACATTTCACCAGTTATGTTCTGGCTCCATTTTATAATAGGGAGTCTCCTTTTTCCATCAACCGGGTGCTAATCCATAGTCCGAGCTTCATGATGGTAGAACCCTGAACATTGATACGCACCCAAGACGTCATGCTTAGCAGTAGCGTCTGCGACTACTAGACAAACTAAGCAGTGATAGTCGAACTAAAATTACCTATGTATACTCTTGAAACTATTCAAATAATACAAACTTCAATAAGTATTGAGAGTAAGCACACCAAAACTAAAGTAAAATACCTATACCACCCAAGAACAGTAACGGATCTCAAACATAAATTGTAAATAAGTGTTCCTCAAAGTTTCAGTAAGACTGGCTTACCAAAACTTTGAACGTCAACTTCGAAATAGGACACACTTGTACCTATTTGCTTTGGCCCAATTGCAGTGCTTGCATTAACTATTACCGTTACTAAATACATTGACATATATTAAACCAAATATTTACATATCCATACAAATATTACGAATGTGGATATAATTTTGTTTGTTTGTATCATTTTACCTACTCGTTACCCACTTGACGGGTTTGGATAAAATCTGACCAACTGACTGATACTTTTGACCTTGTTTCTTGCTTTTCTTTGCTTGTGTTTTACTTTGTCGGTCAGTATGATCTTTTCAATGGCATTCTTTTCGGCCTGATAAAGCTCTTCATTATTATTAATTTACCAAACTTTGACGAAACTGTTTTTCGAAGTAGGTATAACGTACAGATTGTCAATATACAACAGTATTTAGTTGCATCAAATTAGACTAAAATCGTTAGAAAAAGTCTAGGCAAATGGTAGTAATTTACTATGGTGTAATTTTAGCTTCATTACGGATAAGCGTACATCACAATGGGAAGCTATGAGAAAGTTCTCCGAAGCACACAAGGACCGATTCAAGTGAGTGCAAGTCATCATCATTTCTGATCCTGGATATTTACTTCCCAGGTGAGGTTGACGAAACCAGTGCAGAGCTTCTCGTTTCTAGTGCAGCACTAAGCACTAAGCAGCACTGGGCCCGCGTGGTAGATAAAAACCTATTTCCTCTCAAAGAGAGGAGGCCTGTGTCCCTCTGATGATGATGAAAAATCATCACATGAGTCCTCCCGCTATACCTAAGTGGAGCGGATTTTTACTCAGTAGACTAAAAACCACCCATGTTCCTTCTTAGTCATTTGTGTTCCGGAGACGCGGTATCTCTTTCGAACAACCCGCAGTGATTCATGTGGTTTTTACCAGTTCCTTGGTTTTAAATAATAAATTATGGATTAAAACGAGAGGAGTATTACTGGATGGACAGAACATCTTCAGGTATGATACGAGAAAGAGATAGCTGGGTCAAATTAGATGCAGAAACTCGAGGTCGGGGCTGCGGGTTGTTTGAACGAGATACCGCTAGGGCTAAGAAGGAACATGAGTGGTTTTTAGTCAGCAGACGTCTAACACTAGTCATTCAGAGTCATTTGATGATTTCCCAGCCACAAAAAAAACCGCTGACGCAGCTATAGAAACACCTCCATATGCCATATATCCATCAGCAGACTGCAATAAGTTGAGTTTATGATTATTGTTACCATTTTTCTTTAGAACATCCATAGTGGAAATACCTCGAGCTGAACGATCAACCAAGTTCTTCCCAACGGGGTCCCAGTATGAAGGCTCATGGAATGTGCTGGGAATGAGTGGTTATGGAGTCTACACGTTTCCTAGTGGTATGACTCGTTTTTATGAAGGTAAAGCGGAATGGGAAAAGTGCTAGCTAACTGAGATGTTGGGACGAGCTGGAAAAACAAACGACCAGTGGTTCACATTATAACTGTAAGTCATGGGGAGAGGCTAATAGTAGCAGCTGTTAGCCTGCGTCATCCCACAGGTGGGGCAAGGCAACTAACTGGGATCTGAGGGGCTGAGTGGTGAGGCCATACTTTGAGTTATCTATGTCATCACAATTTTTAAATCGGTGTGAGAAAAAAGTATAACGACACGTCTGTAATCCCTGATGGACTAGGCAACAGTGTACCTAATAGTACACAAACATTTCAATAATAATAATTATGATAAAGTCCCAAGTAATAGGGGGGCAAACTAATTGCCAACAACCGGGCACAAACCATGACTGCTACTCCATGGCTGTAATTAAGAAATTCATGATGGAAAAACCTATTAAAACTTTGCTCGACTTGAAAATCAAACCTCGGCAGTTGCCTTACTAGACCAACGAGGCAGTTGAGTAAAAAAATGGATATTTATTTTGATTTCTAGGAGTCATCTACGAGGGTAATTTTGAAGACGGAATGTTCCACGGACAAGGACTACTCCGATACGAAAACGGGATCGTCGTCCGGGGTAAATTCGTAAAGGGCGTCATGACAGAAAAGACGCTGCAGGGTGATAACGCGGAGTACTCCGAGAATGATTGGAACTACTGCACGATGCCTGATAGGAGGTATGCTGATATTTTCTTCGTGAGTTCAAATACACTTAGCTAGCGAAACTTCACCATGTCTGTGTGTCGCTGGATAATTAAAGGGTTTGGAAGATTTTATGATTAAAGTTAGTTATTAAATTTTAATATTTATAGTCATTTACTTATTACATATTAATTTGACTACACAAGTCCCTAATTAACCTTTGTTATGAAGCCGTTAATTTAATAAATGTAAAAGGATTGTGTAGAAAATTTAAATTTTCGCGTCCCAACTTTTATCGACGCAAATTAGGAAGTTTTCAGGTAAAATTAAAATTTAATTTAACCCGAATACGCTAAAGTGGTAATTATAATTAATGGTTTCTGGTCAAGACCAGCAAAATGAGTTTTCAAAATAATTACTCAAAAGTATTTCCAATATTAAAAGTAATAAACTAAAATAGTCAATTAAAATATCAAGTAGAAAGGTGCAAACATATGTATCATAATAAGCTTTATACGAACATTCATTGCCTTTTCCCACTGGGGAAAGCAAAAACTACGAACGTTTGTTTCGTTCACGTTCTTTCATCATCATCATCATCACCTGCCTAACCTTTTCCCATCTATGTTGTGGTTGACTTCCAGTCTAACCGGTTCCTGCTGAATACCAGTATTTTACATAGAGCAACTGCCTATCTGGCCTCTACAACCCAGTACCTATTAAAAGTACCAACTGGGTAATATGATACCCCTTGGTAAGACTGATTGTCAGACTTTTGGGCAACTTACTACCTGCGACTGTCAGAGATCTAAAAATGACAGCCGGGCGGGACCAACGGCTTACTGTTATCATCTAATCACAAGAAGGTCAGTGTATGGGCCGTAGTACCCTTTTTTTTTTGGTGGGTGGAAAATCATCGAATAACCCCCCCCCCCCCCCCCCCCCCCGATTGACTAAAAACCGAACCCATGTTCCTTCTTCGCCCTTGTTTCGGAGCCGCGTTATCCTTTCGATAATCCACAGCAACGACGGGATCCACAGCCCCAGAAAAATATCACGTTTAAAAAAATATCACTTTAAACATATTGCAGATTCGGTATAGAATACGAAAGGGGTCTAAACCCAGCCGGCAATTCGAATCTAACAGCTGAGCTGCCAACCAGAGAGATACCTTCTGGTCACTACGACACCGGGGACGGCTTCTACGACCCAAAGACGAAGGTTATTTACAAGTATGAAGATATGTCAGCTATTATAAGGTAAAAATAACAAGTGAAATGTGGAAACACTTTATGTATGTACTCCTTTGCTTAACCCTTCGGGGACTATAAGGGTCATATTATGTCCCTAAAGTCCCTACAGCGCCTCTGCCGCTGCAATAAACGTGGCTACCTACTGGGCCCAAACCGTTTAACATGGAAGTACATAATCGAAACGAAAAGAAGAAGAAGAAGATGTCCCTAAAGTAACGATAGGATTAACTTACGCCTGCATGGTCATCACATAAACCAGTTTCACCAGAAATATTGTGTCACTCACCTACTAAGTACTTTATGTCCCCCATTGAGTACCCTGATGACAGAGTAATTATCATCATCATCAAACATACACATCATAAGACAACACCGCCTCACTCGGTCCAATCGGTCCAATCAGTCCTAGTCCTACTCGGTCCACATCCACCTGATTCTTGAGACCCAAGTGTGAGTCGCTATTGAGCATACTATAACCAAAATAAATTTGCGTCTCTACCAACTCTACGCTACACTCCAATAAATGGCCACGTCACCACGTGCATTTTAAAATAAAAACAAACACGTGCCAGCCAGAAATATAGAACAATGACTTGAAAACGATCAAGCATAGTTTGCACATTGCAAATATATCAAAACCCCGTCTACCCTGAGAGCAACGACCAGGTTATTGCTTGTCGTAACCACAATTCAGTTGAACCACTAATCATATTGACGTCTGAGCAAATTGCAGAACAATCAAGTCCCAATTATTCCTATCGTTATCCTATCGATATCCATAGACAAGGCACGACTGTATAGCTGGACTTCGGTGACGTCATCGTCCGTCGTGACTTAATTTTTTTTACAATCACGGAATAGAAGTGACCCTCTCTTGCAGACAGGATTTTTTTTTTCGAGACTTAGGCATCAAAATGAACGAAGTTTCCCACCGTAAGCTCAATTTTGAAGTAAATTAAAACGTTGTTTAGAATTGAGAATCTTCTAGTTTAGCTGGGCATCAAACTTATTCTAATACTGCAAAGTGTAAAATCAAATCAAATCAACCTTTGTATATAGTATTCTTTAGATAATCCTCTCAAAATCGTACCATCGACCATCGTGAAGCCATCGGCCATCGTGTATCGTTATATTTCTATGATAACTTATGCTTAGATGCACATTTGAATTGCAAAACAAATTGTATTGGAAACCGCGAAAACAAAATCCTTTTGGAAGACAGTCAGGAAATACGAAAGGATCTAGGATCCTGTCTGGGACGACTGCCGGCATTTCTGCAAGTTTCAGTTCTTGCAGAAATCTTGAACATCTTGGCCTTTATACAAAATATACTTTAATACTGCAATTTAAATTCATGAATTAAATTATCATTCCGTAGTAGTGAGTCAGTAGAAGTTTTGTGTTTATTATTCCATGTTCGTTCAGTTCATGAATCACCAAAAAGAAAATATCAGTCATTGTGTTATTGCAAGACTATCACTTGATTCAAACAATAGCTTTATAGGATTCCACTTCTGTAAGCAAGAATGCATCACGTTCGTCCAAAGAAACTTACCGGAAATACGAACTGTTAGAAACAGTTGACGTAAACTGAAAAATGGCTTAACGGTAAAAATCTAAGATTATCAAAAGGCTAATTAATCGATTGCATCAAATCATATCCCAATGTCACAATAATCAAATTTCATGTCGTATTTATCGTCAAATATCGCACAGACTCGACAATATCCTACTGTAATTAGTGATCCGTCAAAATGCACCTTAATTGGTGTGTTAATTGATTCGTTGATTGGTAGCCCCTGACTTCAACACCTGCGAATAATTCGAGCTTATTGCTTTCACAAAATAGTAAAAATAATCACTCAATATGGTGTGAATTTTAAATAAGATTTTTTTATGTAACCTTCATTGAAGGCTTGTAATGTCTGTAAATAACTGATACAGGTATAGGTAAAGCAATAAAGATCTGAATTGGCAACCTGCCGCGGCCATTCCATTGTGAGCATCACAATGGAATGGCCTTATTTTAGGGAGCTTAATTTAGGGAGTCTACTACTATACATCACAGTACATTCTGTTTAGTTCACTTAATGTCTGAGTGTCCCACATTTATTATCAATACAATCACCGTTATTTTTCCAGATAGCAAAGAAAATATCGTGACAAAAACAACCATTTGTCGCAAACCTTCTTATACTTTTACTCAAGAGTGCTTGATTTCGATCAATTACTCTAAAAGCTAGCAAAGAAAAGCATTACAAATACACGACGCTTTTATTCCCATGTCAGTAACAAACGGCAGAAGAAAACAAAATTCATAAAAACGAACCGTTTGCTTAGACGTAGAAATATTTATGCAGCTTATGCCGTTATTGCTCTCCCTTTGTTTAGCCTTTCTTCCGATGTAATTCTACGAATAAACAACTCTGAGAAACGGAAACATTTTTGTGCAGTTCTTCTTATCATTAGTTCACATTATTGTTGTTACCTATTTATGAAAAACATTCGCAAATGCTTCAAGCTTTTACGTTCCACAAGGTACTATCTTGGGGCCTATTTTTTCGTGAAAATGAGACGAGGGTAATCTAGCGGCCGTGTCGTTTGCAACGTCATGGGACATATTACATGCCACCTCCGTTGTTCTGTGTACACTTAATAGATATAATAATTAGTAATTAACAAACCTTGTTGTCTGCGACACCACATAAAAGTTACGAGATAGCACACTATCAGAATAAGCACGAATGTGGACTGTCGAAATAATGTAAATGTCGTGGTCAGGTTCTACTTATATCATAAAATACCTTTATCTACCCAAATATCATAAACCCTCTTTAATGCGTTCAAAAACCATAGGCAATGACCAGCATTACCAACCAGCAGAAATTAACAGAACTGTAATGAGCTCATAACCTACTGAAAACAGTAGGTTATGAGTTTAAATTTGGAACAGGTGTCAAATTCAAGTGAGTGTGCTATTCTAGTATCTACATTAAAACAAATACCTATCGATACGAAACCCCAATTCAGTATGATTTTAATTATAAATCGCACGACATTTTGATCTCGAGTGACACAAGAATAGTGACTTTGTTCGTTTGCTTAAGATTTAAAAAAAATTACAGATATCCGAAACGCCGCCATTTCGAGCTGTCATTTGTTCGTTAGCTTTTTATTTCCAGATAGGAGTAGAACAATTTTCTGATAAGTTCTTTATTTCTGTCGAAAATGAGTGATAGTGACTCAGTAATTAACATGAACACTCCGCCAGATATCGTAAATGCAGCGACGAATGCAACTAATAACCTGTTTATTTTTTATTGCATTACACTGGTAACAATGCTGGTCATTTCCCTATGGTTCCTGAGCCCATCATAGAGCCCTTATGATATTCGGGTAGATAAATTAGTGTATGCAACTATACATAATTAGGCATTACAACACTCGTGTGATGCTATTAAGAAACTCGCCTTCGGCTCGTTTCTTAAACCCACACTTGTGTTGTAATGCCCTTCATTATGCACAGTCGCATAAACTACTAGTACCATACCTTATAATAGGTCTTTACCTATGAAATTGCCGTTTTGTTTGAAAAAATTTAAACCTTCTTAAAGAAATCAGCTGGTCGGGAGGCAACAAATTCTTCAAAGGCATTTTGTACTGCCTCTCGGGTATTGAATTTTTTTCCCGCCAAGAAGTTATCCAAATTCTGGAAAAAGTAGTAGTCTGTAGGCGCAAGGTCTGGTGAGTAGGGTGGATGACGGAGAGCTTCCAACCCCAGTTCTTGCAACTTGGAGACCCTGCTGTGCAGTATGAGGTCGCGCGTTGTCGTGCAGGAGCAGCGGAGACGAGCGATTGACCAATGCTGGTTGGAGATGCGCCAGCTTCTCCATCATTGTGTTCAGTTCTTCACAGTACACATCTGCAGTAATGCTCACCCCGTTTGGTAAGAAGCTGTGATGAATCACACCGGCGCTAGACCACCAAACAGTGACCATCACTTTTTTAGGGGTAAGTTTTCGTTTAGGGCATTGTTTAGGTGCTGAACGAGGATCCAACCAACTTGCTGAGCGCTTACGGTTATCGTACAGGATCCATTTTTCATCGCAGGTAACAATGCGGTTCAAAATTCCTTCATTTGTGTGTCTGTTGAGCAGTGCAAGGCACGTCTCGACGCGTACTTCGCGCTGGCGATCATTGAGTTCGTGGGGCACCCATTTGTCAAGCTTTTTTACCTTGCCAATTTGACGCAAATGGACCAATATTGTTTTGACGCTAACGTCGAAAGCTGCTGCTAATTCAGCCATAAATTGTGTACTTATCATCAGCTTCTTTAACAAAAATAATTTTGATTTGAAATGGCCAGTACTGCAGAACGGCAATTTCATAGGTAAAGACCTAATCCATACTATAATATTATAAATGCGAAAGTAACTTTACTCTGTCTGTCTGTCTGTCTGTTACTCTTTCACGCCTAAACGGCTGAACGGATTTTGATGAAATTTGGTACAGACATAGTTTGGAACTTGAGAAAGGACATAGGATAGTTTTTTTTTTTCGCGAGATAAACCAAAAATCTGCCGGAAGTCACTATTCCACGCGAACGAAGTCGCGGGCAAAAGCTAGTATATATATTTATAAAATAGTCAAACACACTAAGAAGTGATGAATTCTAAGATCTAGCCACGATTGCATATTGCAGAATGCTCAGGCAGAATGAATAATTCTATAGCAGACAATTTTATTATGTAAAAGCTGATTTTGCTCATTCTACTCTTCGTAACTACTCTTAATAATTATGTATTATAATAAATATTCTGTTGAACATTGTAAAAACATCACCAGCAACAACGGTGAAGCTAAAAGAGTACAAACACCGTTTATGGGTTAACAACACTATGTTGATGCGAAAACATTTCACAAAAATATTCCAATAATTTGCAGGTCGCCAACTACTTTAGAACAGCAATGGATAGTAAATAATTGTCGCGTCAACCCTGAGAAGTCTGTAGGTCCTTGTCCAGACTTGTACGAGGAGTTCACAAAGCCAGTACTAAAGCCTGAACCCCCACCACCAGCAGCGGCTGGAATCAAGGACGAGATGACTGCATTTAGGGCTCAGCCCATGAATTATGACTGTAAAATTGTGAGTTCTATTTGCATTAATTATTTCTTTATTGGAAGGACTCCCTGCAAACAAGGCAGATAGTTGTCTAGTGAGGGGGGGTCCTATAGATATGAGTAGCATAGGACACTAGTCGAAGTGACGGTGGTGAGAAGGAGGCCCATGCTCAGCTGTGGACGTCTTTAGGCTGATAGATGTTGATTTCCTCAGCATGATGATTTCTTTATCAACTTGACCCTTAGTGTGCTTTATTCCTGATGCTCGTATAGCTGTATTATTTTAAGGCGTCATAGATCTTAGTAGATATCTACAAGTGCGGTGTGACTACGTCTTACGTCTTTTCATAATTTGTTCCTTTCAGAAATGAACATCACATACTGTTATTTCCTTTTAATGCTCTCTCGCAAAATACTTTGTGTGCCTTGTAATCAGTACTGAATAAATATTTTGTCTTTCCTTCTTTCTTTTCTTTCTCTCTCCCTCTGAAGTATAGATATAATTAAGCAGATGGTTTTTATCTCTTGTCTTCAGAAAACAGGATTCATGTTCGTACAATTCGGCGATCCCGAGTCGGACTCCTCAAGCTGCTCTAGCGATAGCGACTAGTTACGTCTTATTATTAATTTAATATTTTATCAAGACCCACTTAACCTATTACTATTTTTATTTCGTTTATAAGGATTTTTCGTTTTATAGTTATACTGTTAGTTCTTAAAATGTTTATTAAAAATTGCGTTTAGACTTAAAAATAGTCTTTCATTAACAAGCTTTCACCAGAACTTTCTTCGTTAAGAGCTTAATTATACTACTTCAAACGCGAGTTTTATAATGCGTAAAAGTATATGATTCACTGCAGTAATCAAAATCACAAAAATATATGATATTCTTCAGGATATATGCTAGTGACATAGTGTTGTGAAAACATAATACAACTAACTTTGCTCTATAGAAAAAAACCGCGAAGATACCTCTAAAAATGTATTTTAACGAGTAAAAACTATACTAACCTTCTTACTTTTACTCAAGAGTGCTTTATTTCGATCAATTACTCTAAAATACATGTCATCGTTCTGATTTTTTTGCCAAATAATACAAGCAACATACTAAAATCATAGTGTTTTTTTTACTTTTTTAGTTCAATCAATAGTTTTTTTTGTAAATCGCAAAATACCACTAATTTCGCACTATTCGGCCGCAGCGAAAGACGTAACAACCGCTTTGTAGTGCAAGCTGATTAGAACTTTATTCTAACAGTATTTCAAGCGAAGTTTGACCACCACAAATAGGGTTGCTAATCTGAGGTAGCATAAGCTCTTTACACATAATATGACAAATGATTTCCATCAGAAGCTAGTGCTTTTATCAAATTAGTCATAACAACTACCTATGTCACAATTTTTTTAAATAATATAACACGTGAAAAGAGGTACATAATTTGGGTATTACTTGTCTTTAAATCCTTTAAAGGTATACAGAAGAAGTGATTGAAAATGAGTTTGATAAACTCATCTTCTGTATATGTATCATCTAAGATATTTATATTTATTCACAGGATACGGGATCACCATACTACAGTTCAGAAGAATTATCTACAATTGACAAACAAAAAACTGACTTTGAAAACTCAATAACGATTACGTTGGATGACACTGCCAGTACTTACAGCCTACCAGACTGTTTTAATCAGCGTAAGATTAATAAACAATCTACGGATCCAGTACTCACGAATGACAAATCGGATGCTGCAGAACATCCTAAATATAAATTAGAAGAGAGGCGTTATACAGACACTTCATTAAATGCAGAACTACTCGGTGAAATTGCTGTACTTTTTCGATATACGAACCAAGTGAAAATTATTAAAACAAGAAAGCTTCCGCTGTAAGTCTTATACTTATTTTGAGAAGTTAAATAATATGTATTCTCTACATACGTTTTCATAACATATTCCTAGTAGATATTGAATGAAATGACAATACTTACTGCATTAAAGGAACATGGTGATATCTATTGACAAATAAATGAGTTTTCTCCGAAAACTACTTTTCATTCCGTATTCTTCTATGTATTACATTATCAACTGCTTAACAAATCGCCTCCGTGGTCGAGTGGTTTAGGCGTTTGCCTTGTGACCCGGTGGTCGTGGGTTCGATTCCCACGGGAAGCATACTTTGTTAAGTTGTTTCCAGTTGGGTTGGGACATTGCAGGCTTGAATCACCTGTTTGTCTGATAAAAAGATGGTTTCGTGCTTCGGAAGGCACGTATAAGCCGGTGGACCCGGCCGCCAATGGCGGTCGTCAAACCATGTGTTTAGAAACTCTGACACTAGGGTGTGTAGGGTCGTTAGACCTTACTGCCCACACGATAAGAAGAAGAACTCCCTAACAAAATTAATGTCACGTTTTGACTTACACTCTACGATGACTACGGCATTGGTTTAGTAGAGGGAATCAACTAAATTACTCAGATCAACACATTTCTGGTCATATTAAGTCTCCTGCTTGTATATCCTACCTGGTTCGAAACCTGCATCATTCAGGCTGTGTTTTTTTAAATGAACTCGCTCTACTCTTCTTGTTTCATTTTTATTTTGCGGTGAGAATCACACGACTAAACTCTTTCTTGGTGGAAACGCAAACCTATTTCATGAAAACGAAACCGTACTTTTTTGTTTTTTCGTGTGGTTATAAAACCATGAGCAACATGATCTTAGCCCTTTATATCGAGGCCGCGATATCTTGTGAACATCCCGCAGCCCCGACGGGGAAACCGTACTTTAGACTGAATAAAGTAGCAGATAAAGAAAAGCAAACAGCAATCCAGCCCCTTGGACAATGTGGTGCAAGATATCTCAGAAAAGTTATGCAAGATATCTCAAAAAACTTTTTTACGAATGAAGCCCAGTTTCTTTTCAAAAAGGTTTGTAACTGTTTGACGGAGCTGCCGAGTGAATACTTTTTGGTTTCCTGGTTTTAATTTACCACAAATTGAAATGTAACTTTTATTAAAACTTTATTGTTATTTTGACAAATGGAGAAATCGAGTCATAAACTTTCTATACCAATTTAATTCTAAATGGTACGGTTTTTTTGTTTTTCAGAATTTTGTTTATATTTATAGAGAATAAACGTACGCAAAACTGCGGTTAAACATTTTATTAAAGAATTTTTACTGAACGAAACAAGGTGAGCAACTGAGCACACTTTTACTTTCTTTCAGGCCTCCTGTTTGTTCAGATCACAGATATGGATAGACCTAGATAACACTAACTGTCTAATCAAGGAGGATGTGAACAGGAAATCAAAAGAAGGACACAGATGTCCAAAAATGCTATGAGCAAATTAACTCGCATCTGGCAAAATCGGAAAGTTTCTAATGTCACCAAAGTGAGACTAGTCCGGACTTTGGTTTTCTCAATATTTCTATACGCATCAGAGACATGGACTATTAGAGCAAAGACCGGGGAAAAATTGACGCTTTTGAGATGTGGTGTTGGAGAAGAATGCTCCGCATACCATGGACCGCGAAAGTAACAAATAAGTCTATACTCGCTCGGCTCCACATAAAACTAGACTATCAACGATGTGCTTCCAGCATATTCTTGGGCATTTTGGTCACATTGCCCGTCGTCAACCAGATGACCTAGACAAATTAATCGTAGTGGGCAAGATCGAAGGAAAGAGACCTCGCGGCCGATCACCCAACCGTTGGTGTGACCAAGTTACTGCACTCACTGGACTCTCTGTTACAATTGCTCTAAGGAAAGCCGAACATCGAGAGAAATGGAGACATATTGTACGAACTATGAAGGACTTTCATCAGGGACACGACCTTCAGTAATGAAGAACACGACTACAAAGAGAGATAACGCATTAGCAACTACTTCGCGTGCCACTTTTCGTGCCTAGCTTACGTATAAAAATCGTAAGTGGCCACGTTCGCGCTCAGTTTGCATCGGTGTATAGCGCTAGTCGGATGTCGGTGCTGGTGCAAAAGGCAAGGGTTGGGGCGAAAGAGGCGCCGCGCGCCGTACGTGGCGGCGGCATCTGTGGATCGATTTGATTTTCCGATTTGTAGTGTTGGTGACGTCATAGTAGGTATTCAAAAAATGACACGTTTATATTTCATACAGATCGTTATCTAAATAGGTCTAAGTATCTATATGTGTGGTTCAGATTTTGATAATTATTGACTATTAACTTCACTCGGGTATAAGCTTTACAAAGTTATTTTTCCTATTTGCTTCCTTTGCTTCAATTCACAAAATTAAACTTTACAGTATAGAACTTGCAATGAAAACGGGACCAGTCACTGCACGGTTTAGACCAAAGCCCTACCTAAAGACCTATCTAAAGTTAAAACCGTGAACTATGAGTAACTGCTTTGGGAATTCATGGCTGTGGGATCCATAGATCAGATTCATACTTTAACTCACACACTCTTTCCCATGGGGCAGCCAGAAACTTAAGAAAGCTGCGATCTTTACGTATTCCTTTGCCTCCTTCACGTGCATAGGGATATCTGGTCATATACAAGGTATAAACTAACCCTCCACGATGCCGTCAACCAAGCATTTGGTACTTCAAACTAAGTACCAAAACTAAGCTAAACTAAGTAAAAATATAGCTGGGAAACGGTATTTTTTTGGGGTGAAAAATCACATTTTAGGATAAAACTCAATGCATTGTACTATTACACCCTCTAGACATACAGGCCTATGCACTTGAGAACATCATAAATTAGGTAATTAGGTTAGTATTATAATAAACTAGTGACCCGCCCCGGCTTCGCACGGGTACAAAAAAGGTATTAAAACCTTCCTCTTGAATCACTCTATCTATTAAAAAAAACCGCATCAAAATCCGTTGCGTAGTTTTAAAGATTTAAGCATACAGACAAACAAACAAATAAACAAACAAACAAACAGACGCGACTTTGTTTTATACTATGTATAAGGATGTCCTTTTAGGGCATCTCCTCCCGGCGATGCCACTTTATATCTATGATGCATTGAATAATATCAATGCTGTGATGTGACTGATCTGAGGGATCCAGTGGTTTCATAATACACCCCTAATTCTTTTTTGCAGCTATTTATTAGTTGACCTTGAATTATTGGTGACGATTACAGAATTGTCTCGATAATAATGTCAAGGGCTCGTTGTGCTACCTGGCCATGCAACACGTAAGTTTGACTTTCATTATAGGTGTTTCATCATCATCATCATCATCACAGGCCGACTTCACCTACAACTGGGTAAGTATAGGTATCTCTTTTCTTGTGCCAAGCTCCACGTTGTTGTGCCAGCCTTACCCAGGGTATTCCACAATGGCAACAATGTCGGCGGCCCATCTCGCCATTGGACGACCAACACTTCTTTTTCCAGGGCTTGGACACCACTCAGCCACAGCTTTACTCCACCTGCCAGCGTGTATAGTGGTCATCATCACATTTGTCTGGCATAAGCTATTCAAAATATTACATATTATTATCTTGCTACTAATAAA
Source organism: Diarsia mendica (assembly GCA_949316265.1). Taxonomy (NCBI): domain Eukaryota; kingdom Metazoa; phylum Arthropoda; class Insecta; order Lepidoptera; family Noctuidae; genus Diarsia; species Diarsia mendica. The sequence goes on along the minus strand of OX438900.1, from coordinate 18,660,934 downwards.
ACCGCATTACAGCTGTAATGATTATACCAATTGACACGTTGGCGCAGTGGCTGAGCGATTGAACTGCTGCACTGCGTGTCGCGGGTTCGATCCCCGCACGGAACAAATATTTGTATGACCTAGGTACAGATCAGATAATCGTTTCGGGTCTGGGTGTTTGGTTATGTATGTGAGCTAAAATGTTTGTGAATGCAGCCACGATACAGGAGAAATTCCTAGTGGGGTAACGCTTTAAAAAAAAAAAAAAACCAATGTCAAAAACGGGAATTATCACGATGATGATATGAATTCCGTTCTCCTTCTTCAAACAAAAACCCAAGTTTACAATATTTTTGGTAGAAAATAATGTATGATGTTATTTTTAGTTGTCTTTGTAATAAACCATTTTCGCCATGGGGTGGTCTTATGAAGGCGTATTACAAGAAACTTTCGGCTGAAATAATTATGATAACGATAAATGACAGTCACTGACTAGCATGAACTGACCCCTCATTACCTCTTTTTCTTTAGGTGTTGTGTACCGAGGAGACTTCGTTAATGGCTGCTTCCACGGCTTTGGTGAGCTCGTATTCAATGAAGGTCCAGAGGCGGGCTCGATCATACAAGGCCAATGGGTTAATGGCGTCCTGACTGAGAAGAAAATACTCTTTGGCGGCAAATTGGAGTACGATGAGGATGATTGGAAGTACTGCTTTCCTGATAGAAGGTACATAATTATGTTAATAGTAATTGCTAGAATCATTTATTCCTAATAGAAATTATTAAGAGGAAATTCGAGTGGTCTTTTCTCCATACAAACGCTCTCGCCTGTTTTCTTTTTGGTTAATGACCCTAGAGCAATGATTTTTTACAGAATAGTAAATATTAACTATTTCTATGCCCCTATGTTTTCCTTTTTGGTGATAAATTATTTTTATAAGCACTAGAACCCTCAAAAAATGCTCAAATTTGCGTGTATAGATCGCTGTTAACAGAGTCCTAGTGTACAAAGTCGGTTAAAAACATAGCGGCGTATTATATATCCTCCTTATTCATTGTCTAAAATATCTTTTAAATTGGTTCAATATTGGAGGAGGAAATAGGCGAGAGCCAAACCTCGAATTATAACTTTTTACTTAAGCTTTTGAGTCAGATCTGCAGTTGTCCTTATCGCACGAATTTGAGGGCAGGAGGACGGAGAGAGACAGCGATAGTGGAGAGAGACAGACGGATGGACTGAGAGAGACAGCACTCGCATTTCCTCTTAACTCATCAGATCGCTATCCACTGCTGAGCACACCTCCTCCGCCTTCTATACAGTGTGTTAGCTTAAACGAGGGACATATTGAATGAGGGTATTCAGTATTCGATTCTCGTCCCAAATATGTAAAAAAAACTATAACCTTAATTTGTGACGTAATTATGCCATAGGCCCTGCACGATCTCCAGATCATACTTTATTAGACGTTTCTTTTTTGCCATTGTCCTACACCAGTTTAAAAATATGAAAGGAAAATGTATTATACCTATGTCATTGATCCGCGATCTTCTGTGACAACCGCAAGGGTTGTCACAGAAGATCGCTTTTCCGAAGTATTTGGTATGGTTCTGTCGGTTATTTATCAGTGTATTTTTTTTGTTCATATTTTTATTAGTATCATATTATATAAGCATGTCCTATTGCGGGTTTCAATATGTCCCTCGTTTAAACTAACATACTGTATATGTGTCTATTTTTCTTATGTTGATGAAACAATCGTGTAATCTGAATAAACAGGACCGAAGTTACAAGGTTAGGGTCCCAAAAGTTGTACAGAACCGCAGGAACATTTTCCGAATTGAATGTGAAATTAGATTATAATCTTGCGAACCCTACTCTCCGTATTGTCCGTGGATTTACTCGTAGGTACATGCCAACATCTTTGCCAAGTGTTTTGAGTAAATAAAGTTCAAAATATATTTAAGTTTATTTCGAGTTTTAAAGTGCTGATTTTTCCTGATTTATTGACCTCCATCTCTGCTTACCCTCTGAGTGCTTACCAAAATTTTATTATATAATTACTATGCTGTACAAAAATAATTACAGCCATCTAGAATGACATAAATTGCTGATTGATTTTGGAATTTTTGCTAGCCATGAGTTGCTGATCAATTAGATATATTTTCTGCTCACAGATTATATTTTTCTGCTCACAAAAATACGAATACTATGCTAACCATTTAAATAACACCCTTTAATTAGTATGGCTATACATAAATGATCGTTCCTAAATGGTGACTATTCTTTACCAGTCAATGTAAAATCTCTTACAATACTCATTTAACAACAAACTACATCGTTTACTTTGGAAACAACATTTTTCACGCCGGGGCAAACGATATTAGCGCAAAATTACATCTCATCCCGTTCGGTACGTACAAAAATGGCGGCAGTGAATTTCGCGCCAAAAACATTTCCCGCGTATTTTTTGCTTTAACTCACACTAATCGCCTATCATAACGATTTGTTTTACTTATACGGATTTTTACCTCAAAAAAACGTTTATTCTAATAAGGATAAATGATGGTACAACCTTTTTTGTAGCATTTACTTAATTCGGTACCCAAACAGAGATGCGTGAATAAAGAGGATATGCATTATGTGATTATGTGAGATTATTAAAGACTTCAGCCATTGATGTATTACAAGCACAGGCACGGGTCTCTGTTCCTACTGAACCAAGTGTACAGATAGGTAACACTTGGTTCAGTAGGACCAGACACCCGAGAGTTGACATTCAGTCGCGCATCGTTGATCAATGCTCACACAGCTCAATATTTTCCAGTTTTTTTTTTACGAACTATGCATCTTCTTGTGCAGCTAAAAAGTATTGTAATAATTAAAACAAGAATAATAAGACACACGGGATTATCCACAGGTAACCACGGAACAGAAAAAAAAACAGTTGTTTTTGTTCCGTGCTCGTGAGACTCGAGTACAATTAGATAAAATGGTAGAACGAAGTTACAGGCCACTTCACTATTTTCATATAAAAAAAAAAAAAAAAAAAACAGATATAGCCCCGTCCAATATCCTTAGTTATTGTCAAGGATCTTCTATGTCAATAGATACGCGGTGGAATTTGAAAGAGGTCTGTCCCCTAATGGCGAGGCGTTCATAACTCCTGAACAGCCTCCCAGAACGATACCACCCGGCAGTTATGACACCGGAGACGGCTTCTACAATCCCCAGACGAAAGTGGTTTATAATTATAACAACACAATGGAGGTCACGAGGTAAGTACTTACCAAGTTGCATTCTTTTAAAAAAAATGGAGCGTGGTCAACACATCTGAACCACGTTCAAGAGCTGTCAGTATTTCATGATGACCATGAGAGCTCTATAAAACGTAGGATATTTATCATTGCAGGTGCAATATCTCGTGTACTATTTATTTTCTTTCTGAAAAATATATACAATACATACCTACCTGTATCTGAAGTGTGACTTCAGTAAAACTGGCTGGCTGGTATACAATCATCAATAAACGCCTTTGAACTAATAATCTCACTTTAATTACAAAACCTCATGCCTGAAATCGCCTAATAGCTCACCTACATTTCTCCAATCATGTTTATGTCAGTTTTAGGGGGCGAGCCTGTTGCCATCAACCATGCACAAATCCAGAAATATTATAACTGACACTTGTCCTGACTTTGGCATTGTCCGCAGGGGGCTTTCAGTTCAAGAGCAGAAATGGATCATGGACAACTGTCGCAAAGAACCTTTGGGGGCGGTAGGACCTCGCCAGGATCTATACGAGAAATGGGTTGAACCGGCATTGAAACCATCGCCGATTCCAGAACCCTTGGTAAACTTCCACGAGGTGAAGTCTACATGTTCGGCGGCATTAATCCAAGATTCTGTAAGCAAAGTCATTAAATAGAGTCTTTTACCCATTTTATTTAGTTTCTATAATAAAATATCTATGCTTAATTTGGACTGATAGGTACTTTATCCAAGATATATAGATACTCATTAGCGCCCTGCACACGTACAGTACGGACCGCGGGAAACACCACGCGCCGTTCCATCCCTCGCTCCGAACTGTACGTGTAGATGTGCGGATCTAACAGTCCGATCTGGCACCTCGACGCGAGTCCTTTCTCACAGTTTTACGCGCGCATCACGTATAAACGTAAATTACAAAAATGGCGGTTTGGAGCGTCGAACCTATCACAGAGTTCATTCTTACTACTGTGTAAAAAACTTTTAAAAGCTATAACGTTCCACGCGCCAGTCCAAACCGCAGTCCAAACTCTTGAAAATCAATTTACACGCACAGTTCGGAACGTTTGTCTAGTTATGTAAGTTTCGTCGGCAATCCAAACCGTGAATGCATTTTTAATCATAATTAGCACAACAGTTTGATCCGCAGTCCAAACCGTACAGATCTAACTGCTGTTTGGAACGCAGTCCAAGATGCGCGGTCCGAACTGTACGTGTGCGGGGCGCTAATATGTCACAGTTATGCATGACTGTTCTCAAATGTCATGTTTTATCCATTTTTTTAATATCAAGTAAGACTTATATTTGAGGAGATTTATTCTTTAATTTGATCTTGGTCCGACATGATGGAAATCTCAAAATAACACTCGGTTGATGATCAGTAGGTACACTGATCGTTAGCTGCATCCGCCATAGAATCTCCAGTTGGCTCGGGCTCCTCCCAATCGACGACCTGTCTTCTGTCATGTGTCACCCGTCAGTTGTCGTTGGTAACCGCGTCATAACCAAACACAGTCAAGCAATACTAAAAAGGTAGAACTAAACGACAATCATTACTAGACATTCAATTTTATCGTCCAACTTCCGAAACTACGCTCTGCGACATAGGTACACGTTTTAAGTTTTGTTTAATTTCGCAGGAGTGCCGAGAGGTCCGTCCAGTGGTCTACGATGCAAGCCTGTAAGTTGAAATTGTGTGACTTGGAAAGTCTGATAGTGTTTCTATCTAAGTAGGTACCGTAATTCGGGGTGACAATTATTTGAGACTAACAAGAGAGGGATTCTAACGTTGAATTAATATGGTATGTTGCCAAAACGTATCCAAACTATAAAGTAATAATAAGCGTATAAAATAGAGTACCTACTTGTTGGTCAAATTAATCAAAATCAAATGAATTCGATGCCCTCAAACTTCAAATCCCTTTCAAACTTTTGTCTCTATTCAGCCCGCCCGGCGTTTCTATTCACTCCGTTTTACTCGGTATATCAGTAGATGAGTGTTAGGATCACAACAGTAGTTGTAACTAACTAAATAGTGGTGCACTGATAAACTGATGAAACGTGACCATGTCAGTTTAAAAACTTAAACAATATTTGTTGTAGGTACCGTTTACTGTACGAGCGTTCAATCAAGAAATAACCAAAATATACCTACACATAGGTACATTATTTTTTACACGAGAATTAATTAGAGTGTTAAATTGAATTGGTGAGGTGTCTGTTCAGTGACGCTGAATTTAAATACTCTGGATAAATTTAAACCAGCTTAGGTACTAAAATGCATTTTTTTTCTACAGATCACTATAACCTACCTAAAAATTCTGCAGAAAGTAGAATTTTGTTCATTGATTTTACAAAATCTACTAATTTTCGATACTTATTCTTTTTGTTAATTTTAGTTTTAACAAATGTTTGTAATTTTTTAATTAGAATATTATTAAAGATTTTGCTTTTATCTTGATTTTTTCTTTTGTATTGGCTAGGCTACCTATTCCTACAAAATAGAAAAAACCGGCCAAGAGCGTGTCGGGTCACGCTCAGTGTAGGGTTCCGTAATAGTAATAATTCTTTTTTTGTTTGAAAAAAGATACGTTCAGGATAATAAAATATGTAAACGAAGTTAAAAAAAATGCTTGCATATACGATTATACTACAAACTTAGTCCAGAAATTATTTTGTGCAACTTTTTGTCTTTCTTGTACAAAAACTGTTTCCATCCAAGTTCAAAATGATTTTCTTAGAATGTCCTTTTAAAGTTCTACTTTTCAGATTTTTTTCATATTTTCTAAACTTATGGTTCCGAAGTTAGAGGGGGGGGGGACGCATTGTTTTTTACTTTTGGAGCGATTATTTCCGAAATTATTGACATTATCAAAAAATGATTTTAGTAAACCCCTATTCATTTTTAAATACCTTTCCAACAATATATCACACGTTAGGGTTGAAATTAAAAAAAAAAACACTTCCCACTTTACATATAGGGGGGCTACCCTAATAAAACAGTTTTTTCCAATTTTTATTTTACCACTTTGTCGGCGTGATTGATACACATAATATAATGGTACCAAATTTCAGCTTTCTAGTGCTAACGGTCGCAGAGATTAAGCGAGGACGGACGGACGGACGGACGGACGGACGGACGGACAGACAGACATGGCGAAACTATAAGGGTTCCTAGTTGACTACGGAACCCTAAAAACCGATCAACTACGAGTCGCACTCGTACTTCTCCGCCTCCGAAAAATATGAACGCAGTGTCATTCGATTCGGAATACCGGTAGGAGTTTTTGAAAAAAATCAAGTTCCGCTTGCAAAAATTGCAAAAGTTATAAACGGAACGGTAGGAACTAGGAATATAGGAATTATTTCAGTTTTTAGTGAACTTTTTTGTGTCTATATTTAAAATGTCACTTACGGGATATCTACCGTGATTTTTATTTGTTTTGAGTTCCCGATATTTCGACGCTGTTGCGCGCGTTAAATATAGATAAGAACCGTAAAAGCTTAAAACAGTGTTTTTTGTGTCTGTTTGTTCGTTTAACTGATTGTCGGCTAATCTCCGAAACAGCTTAGGTAAGTATAATTTTATCGGGCAAATAGCTGATGATAATCGAAGTAACTTAGGTTACTCTTATTTTACAAAAGAGATTAAATTTTAAAAAAAAACAACCGACTTCAAAAACACCAAAAAGAGAAAAATAAACTTCAGAAGAAAAATCAGCTTCTGAAGTCGGTGACATTTGTTTGTTTGATTTTATTTTTTTGCCACCGACTTCAGTTTTTTTTATTTTTTCATTTTTAGTTGTAATAAGTGGTACCTATATTATATCTTATACAAATATTTACTATGCATTTAACATTCAACTAAGAAACCTAACCCTTAACCTTCAAAATTCCCCTATTTTTGCTTTCAACTCTTAACCGTTGAGGAGTAGTATACCTTCCATTATCAGCTCATCAACATGAATAAAAGTGATGACTGCTAGATGCGAATAATAATAATAATATTCCACAACTATCACACAACGCCATCTAGTCCCAAGCTAAGCAGAGCTTGTGTTATGGGTACTAGACAACTGATAAACATACATAAATATTTCTAAATACATACATATTATAGATAAACTAATAACACAACTAACTAATACTTGAATAGCGCCAGAAAAAGCACGAAACATGTAATACGTGTCTATGAAATTCATATAACAACTAAAAAAATGTGTATTGTACACATCTGCATACCCCCTCAGAGCATACAGGCGTGATGTTACGTCATGATAATGGTATATTCAATAAACATCCAAGCGATTCCAGCAATTACGACAGATTTGCCGTCTATTTTTGAAGAGTTCCATTGTATATCTCCGAAGATCAGCACCAGATCTTCACCAAAAAAAAATGGGACCACCTCAGGAGTATACTCTTTCAAATAAAAAAAGAATTTTGAGAATCGGTCCACAAACGGGGGAGCAATCAGGTAACATACATAAAAAAAAAAAAAAAAAAAAAAAAAAAAAAAAATACATACACACGAACATAGTAACCTCCTTTTTTGAAGTCGGTTAATTACCACGACCGAGATTAAACTGGACCTAGACACTGAAACACTAACCATGCAGGTTTCTTCATATTTTTGGACCATACTTTGCAGAGCGAACATGAATGAAAACTCTCTGCTTTAACTTAATTTGAAATTAGATGGCAACGCCGAAATAAAAATCATTATATTTTTAAAAACATAAACACAACAAACCTGAAATAATATATGACACTGTGTACTTATTTAATGTTTTATTTTATTGTCTCTAGTATCCGAGTCTAATCGAAATAATATAGCTACATAATACGTTCCTACCTAAACGTTGGTTATAAGTATAAATAAGTTTAGGGACCGCAGTGTTGTTATTACAGAATAATAGGTAGATGTCGCCACTATTCAATTTTAGCAATCAAACTATTTTGTGAGTCGGTTCCGTTATGAATAAGTATTCTACTCTTTGGTTTTAAAACGACAAACTTCACATATTTCCAAGAGTTTCCAATAGTTACGAATAATTGAAAAACAATTAGATTATTATTATTTTTAGGAAAATAAAAACAGACCTAAACTTTACTACTGAGCTTACCTAACCCCACGATTTCTTATTTATATGTAAGTTATTTACGTTTAGTTAGGTATTTATTTATGATTTTACTATTTTTTTAATTTTGTTTATAATATTTAGCTTACCTAAAGAAACCCTTTAAATTACGGTAATTATCGCATCTTTGTTTATTTTATAGTTTACTTAAGAGATGACGTTTTGTGGGAAGCCTGGAACAAGGTAGGTATCGTTCATACCTTTAGGTAAGTACCTTTCATGTTATTTAGAATCTGACCATGACGTTTCTGCACATTGAGGTGTAATGTAGGTACCTGGTACATTTTAACTCCATTTACACAGTTCTCGTGCTTATGGATCTGCTTAACTTTGAAAACATTTGATAATATTGAAAGGCCCAGAGATTCAAGTCAACCAATTAAATTTACAATCGCAAAATACAAAATAGGTAGTGTCGTACCCGCGACACGAAAATGAAGAAGAGTATGAAGCATAGCTATTTGAGGATCGTAGCATGAAGCATAATATTAAGCATAATCTACCTATAATGTTCGACACTACTGGAATACACGCCTCCATGTAAAGGTAGTGGACCGTAATAAACCGCATGAACCCAGAACCTATTACATGACGGTTTTCTTATAAAGATCAAATACTCATAGGACATTTTCGAGGGGCAGAAATCGCATATTCATAGTTACTGTCATTCTTGCATCTAACATAATCTTTACCTACATAATCACTATTACTAGCTGACCAGCGCAAGTGCGCAACTTCGTCTGCATATAGTTTATTTTGTTGTGATTCTTACCCTTTATGTTCTTACTGTACCTACCTAAATAATTTCATTACGATATACTTTCAGTGTTAATCTTCCATGCAAATGTCAATGGCTGTGCAAAATGAAGGCATATGCTAAAAAAATGAAAGAAAAGTGCAAGTTAGTGTTAAGATATTTATTTTCTTATAATAAAAACCTAGTTGAAAACTAAAATGTTCACGAAGTTCGATGGGATAGGACGGAGCTGGAGACCTGGAGAATGATCAGGCGGAGATGTTTCACACCGTCTCTTCGAAATTCAGGAATCATGACACTTTACTCACATTATCTTCACAAATAAATAAATTCAAGTATCTGTTTGTAATACTAAAATATTAGCTTACTGAATGCATAAAATGAGAAAAACATTTTTTTCTGGATAATTTTCGAAACGGCTTTGACTTTTGCTTAGACCGATTTTGACGAGACTTTTACTGGCGGTATGTACCTAGCTGAAGTAATATGTAGATTATTTCACGTGTATTTAGGTCGCTGCCTACTCTGCCAACAGAGTTCCTGATAGGTTTGCAACAACAATATTTTCAGCAGCACAACGGAAGCACCTGAAGTTACAAAGACGTATGAGGCTTTCTGCACAGACTCCACATATGAAGGCGAATGGCGAGAAGGGTATGGCATGCATGGCTATGGAGTATACACGTTTGCTCATGGTAATATCTGATTCTTATTTTTTGTTTCAATCGTCACGACTTATTGATGAGAGAATCGGAAATTCTCCAGCCTATCGAATATTTAACATTTCATTGTTTGATATTCCTTCCCTGTATTTCTCCATTTTTATCCAACCCACGTATGTTTCTAACGGACTTTACCTGTGAATTTCGTATTTTAGGTTAAAGTAACTAAATTTTTAACTTTTGCGGGGGGTGTCCAAATGAATTGGTATAAGAACAGTAAAAGAATGATGGGGGTGTCTGTGTCATGTTGTCAATGTGCATAAGTAATTCTCTCGCCATAGGAGTCGTCTACGAAGGTGAGTTCAAGGATGGTGCGATGCACGGCTCAGGAGAGCTGCGATACAAAACTCCTGACGGCACGGCAGCTATACGCGGCCAGTGGAATAATGGCAAAATGACCAAGAGGACGGTTATCTTTGACGACATTGTAGATTATGATGAAGACGATTGGAAATATTGCAAGATGCCTGATAGAAGGTATGATTATACGTCTTCAAAGTAGATAGTTGTGGGTGGGTGGGTTGATTTAGGTATATTTTGCTGCTGATTGGCACCTACTTCAGCCCATAACTTCATTAGTGCATGTTTACGTACGCGCGGCGCGGCGCGCGGCGCGGCCGGCGACGCGATCCGCACTAAATTCAAACGTATGGCGGTGTATGAGTGCGTTCACGGAGAAGCGAATTTATACGCGATTGCTTGAATTTGAGGCGGCGGCCGCGGCGGCGAACGCGGCGGCGGCCGCGGCGACGGACGCGGCGATGCACGCGGCGGTTTATTCTCGATGAAGCGATGCCCGCGACGGAACTTGGCCTTGAAAATTCGCGGCGGCCGCCGCCGCGGCCGCCGCGCCGCGTCTCTATGTACACCGTCGTACATTGCCATACGTTTGTGTTTGCGCGAACGATGATATCTGCCGCTGCACGCATCGCCTGTCCGTGAACACAAAATTCGCTCGACGCGTCGCTCGACGCGTCGCCGGCCGCGCCGCACGCCGCGCCGCGCGTACGTAAACATGCACTTAGTGTTGCCCAAATGCAAAACCAAGACGAGACTTAGCCAGTCTTGGTCTTGGTCTTGCGTCAATACACCTGGTCTTGGTCTTGGTATTGCGCTCTCAAGTCTTGGTCTTGGTCTTGCAGCAAGAGTCTCGCAAGTCTTGCAAATACCTATTAGCCTATTGCTATTTACTATACACGTTAGTTTAGATCTAAGAACAACGTAACAGAGGAGGTAGGTACATGTTTACATTGACAGTTTAAATTGACATAGGCATAGTAAACCACCAAATTAATGAAATTAACTTCATAATAATTATAACAAATTATTCCCTAAGCGTAGGTAAGCGTTAATTTAGTCCCTAAGCGTAATTACTGACTTTAGGTAGGTAGAAAAGAAAGAAAGAAAGAAAATAAATTTATTTGACACACGCCACAAGTTCACACAACAAAAAATATAAAAATTAAACTAAAAACTAAACAGAAAAATAATAATATTGTGTCAAAGTCAAAGTCAAAGTCAAAATTATTTATTTGCAACAAATGTGGTACAAAAGATGTTAAAATAATAATTATGTAGAGCAAAGACACATTTCGCCATAAAGTTGGCATGCAAACATTAACTATGATGCTTAGTTCAACACACAGTAACTGTGAAATAAGCATTAATTTAGATAAGTATGTGCGTTTCGATGTTTAACATAGGTACTCAGCACAAAGCAAATTTTGCTGTTAACATTACAAAATAAACAAACAAACAAATTTTTAACACAAACATAGAGAAAAAATCAAAGATAACATAATATAAAATATTTTTGAAATATACAAATACAACATCCTGTAATTATAATTAAGGTAACCTTATAATGCATTGCGGTAATGGTAGGATTTGCAGTTAGATAATTTAAGAAATTCTGCTACGGAATAAAAACTTTGTGAAATAAGCCACTTTTTCAAAACTTTGCAGAATTTCCTGTATGGAAGATCAGTTAGAAACTTTGGTAGAGAGTTAAAGATAAGTGGAGCCATATATACACAATTACGTCTAAATAATTCAATCCTAGGTACTGGCATTGTTAATAAATACTGCGTAACTTTACGTTTATTAATATTGTTTTTTGATTCAAATAGTGAAGAATTAGTTTTAACAAATTTAGCTATTTCGTATATATAAATACAAGGAACTGTTAGAAGATTATGTGATTTATACACTGGTCTGCACGAATCAGTCCAGTCCATATTAAAAATTGTGCGTATGCATTTCTTTTGTGCTAACAGAACCCTAGTTATTTCAGAAGAGTTCCCCCAGACAATGATACCATACCTGATGATGGAACAAACATAGGCGTGATATACCATTAACGCAGTTTGTCTGGAGGTCTCATCTTTAACTTTTTTCAAGGCGAAAACGAATCTATTTATTTTTATACACATATCATCAATATGATCTTTCCAAGTGAAATGTTCATCAATTGTGATACCAAGAAATTTTGTTTTATGAATTTGTTCAACTGTTTGATCTTTATGTGAAATTTGAAGGTGTAGATATTTACTTTTCTGTGTTTTAAAATTTAGTATTTTAGTTTTTTCTAAATTAATTTTTAATGCATTTAAATCTAACCATGTAATAATTTTATTCAAGCTGTTGTTTATATTACACTCATGTGATTCACCATTTTTACAATCGTAAATAACGGTTGTGTCATCAGCAAACAAAACACAGTCTTGGTCTATTGCTTGAGGGAGATCGTTCACGTATATAAGAAATAATGGTGGCCCTAAAATGCTTCCCTGCGGAACACCAAAGTAATTGTATCGTGGTTGGGAATCAAAGTTGGTGATACCATTAGTTTTGTCGTCGAATTTAGTGATTCTTGTTATTTGTGTACGATTTGAAAGATACGATTTGAACCACTCTAAGGCTGGGCCGCGAATGCCAATTTTATTCAACTTGTCAATAAGAATTGAATGATTAACGAAGTCGAAGGCTTTACTTAGATCTAAAAACAAAGCGGAGGTTGTTGTTTTCGAATTTATGTTATTTAATACCGATTTTACTAAATTAAAAGCTGCAAGTGATGTGGACTTGTTTTTCCTAAACCCGTATTGTTCTTTTGCAAGCATACTATATTTATCCAAGAAAGAAAGAGTTCTCTTGTACATAATTCTTTCAAAGACCTTTGAGAGAATCGGAATAAGAGCAATAGGTCGGTAATTGTGTGTCTCGCGGCTGCGCCAAATAGGCCCAGTTCAGCATATTGTCGAGCAGCTAGTGCCCGACGCTGGTTTTCAACTGGACCTGAGTAAGTGATGTGACGGAGTTTACATATTATGATATACTGAGCGTGTTTAGTGGCTATCCTAAACTCTTCACTTACATATATTTTTCATTATCGTCTCGACTTGATAATTCTAACTAATAAAATTTGTCGAAACAAAATACCTAGGTACTTAATTTAATTCAATTAATTTATTTATTCAGACATACAAATATCCATACAGTAGTACACAAATTCGCCAAAACATAGAAAGAAAATAATAACGCCCAGATCTGTTTGACTAAACTGCGAGACGCAAGAGTCTTGCAGGCTAAGTCTTGTTCTTGCTCAAATCTTGCAGGGTTCAGTCTTGGTCTTGGTCTTGCTACAATAAGTCGGTCTTGGTCTTGGTCTTGCGAAAATGCAAGAACAAGACCAAGACTGCAAGACCAAGAACGATTTTGGGCAACACTATCAGGCATGCAGCAGATGTGTCCATTTGAGCTTGGTTACCCAAACTTTACTTCTTTATAACATCATAGTATAAGTAATATTAGTGTAAATAACCCTAAACCTACCTAAAATATAGTAAAGTAACGCAATCCTTAGATCATTCACATAATTATCATCTGTGTCAACAGATTTGCAGTAGAATACGCCAATGGTCTGCTACCTGGTGGCAGTTCACACCATACACCCAATCAGCCTACCTTAAAGGTACCTATCGGATACTGTGACACCCTGGACGGCTACTACGATTGTAAAAGGAGGGTGGTTGTTCATCACGAGGACGCCGCAAAGCTCATAAGGTAAGCGCTTTGAGAAGCCAGTCAGTCGGTGAGTCAAGAATAGAGTTTTTCTTTATCCGTTTTTACAAAATTTTATTTAGCCTGTAATGTCTGTATGTTCGTTTAGGTCTAATGTTTTATCTGGCATGGTAAGTTAAGTAACATAACGGCCAATACCTGAAGAGGCTCTCTTCAGGTATTAGTCGAGGTTCTTGGCAATTAAGCCATTCGCTGAAACGACTATCCGCACGATGATCACCGAGTTAACACAAGTCAAGATAGGTACTTGATTTGCTTAATCTTTCTCGGATTTCACGAGGTTCTCTTCATGCGAGACCGTCATGTCAAGTAAGTAAGTAAGTAAGTAATAATAATAATAATGTTTATTGGTTCATAAAAAGGTTTTACAATAAAAAAGAATGACACTGAATCCCGCACTAGGATACCCTGTGTCGCAAGTATATTTATTTGCTCAAACAATGTGTATACATACAGAACGGTGATGTCATGCATGCAAGATATTATTATAAATTATGTTCGACATGTTTGCCACTTAAGCGACGTGCAAATATATTAATGTTGTTTTATAATAATTTTCAGTTAACAAATAATTCATAAGGTTACATAGACTCATTAGAAAAAAATCAAATTACAGAAATAACAATAATAATTAAAAAAATAATAATAATAATACAAATTTACAATAAAAAATTTAAAATGTCAATAAAATAAGAATACTATAACAATGTCAAAATTTCAAAAATGTCATGAGAATGCAATAAATTGCCAAAATTACAATAAAATTATGTCAATTAAATAAGATCTCAAATACAATACTTAATAACCAAATTTTAACTTGCTGAAAATGACTCGGCCATAAATTCATCAATTTTATAATAAGCTTTGGTCGTCAAAAATAGTTTTAATTTCGCCTTCAAGTCTATGTTAGTAAGCTCCCTCCAACTTTTTGGTAATTTATTATAAATAGTTGGAGCCATGCAAAGAACACTCCCGCGCATAAATGCTGTCCGACTTACCTGAAGGCAGATCTGACTTTGATCACGGCGATTTCTTGGAAATTGATCTGACATGCGGGGAAATAACTCTGGATTGTTTCTAATAAATACAACAGTCTCTAAGATGTAAAGAGATGGCAATGTCAATATTTTATGTTGTTTGAAATAGGGTTTACAACTGTCCGTGGGTTTTAAACTAAACATTGCTCTGATGCATCTTTTTTGAGCTTTAAACGCTATCTCCTTGTTTGTTGAATTACCCCAAAATATAACGCCGTATCTGAGTATAGATTCCGTCAGACCGTAGTAGGACGTTAATAACGCCTCAGTATTAACCGTTCGCGCCAAAATATTCAAAGCATACGCATTACTACTAATTTTTTTACTTAGAATTTCTATGTGCGCCTTCCAATTTAAATTGCAATCGATAGTTAGCCCCAAAAATGTTGTCGTATTTACTGTGTCAATAATATTATTCTTATATGTAATGTCAAAATTCGGAAATGTCATTGTACGCTTGCTAAAATGAATTATAACAGTTTTATTCAAATTAATTTTTAAATTATTATTTTCTAACCATTTTATTATTTTTATTAAAGTATTCGTTATTTCATCTTTATACAGATCTCTTTGGTTACAAGGTATAGATATAGTACTGTCATCTGCAAAAAGTATCATAGGATGTTCTATTGCCATTGGAAGGTCATTAATATAAAGCGTAAAAAGTGGTGGTCCTAGTACACTTCCTTGTGGAACTCCATACCTAACTTTCCGTTCTTCAGATAAGATTTTCTCTTCTTTTTTAGGGTTCCGTACCTCAAAAGGAAAAAACGGAACCCTTATAGGATCACTTTGTTGTCCGTCTGTCTGTCTGTCTGTCAAGACCTTTTTTCTCAGGAACGCGTGGAGGTATCAAGCTGAAATTCATATCAAATACTCAAGTCTATGGTCTCTTGGAGCTGTGAAAAAATCAAACTTCTAAGTCAACGCGATCAAAAGATACTCCCGTTTATGCCGCAAATTTTCGACACTCGCAAGGGAATCAAAACCTACAGGGTACTTCCCGTGAACTCAGAATCTTGAAATTTGGTACGAAGCAACGTCTTATAGCATAGATAAAGGAATAATTACGAAAACCATAAATTTTTAGTTACATCAAGATACTCCCGTTTATGCCGCAAATTTTCGACACTCGCAAGGGAATCAAAACCTACAGGGTACTTCCCGTGAACTCAGAATCTTGAAATTTGGTACGAAGCAACGTCTTATAGCATAGATAAAGGAATAATTACGAAAACCATAAATTTTTAGTTACATCACATAATATATTTTTTTTACGGAACCCTCGGTGCGCGAGTCCGACTCGCACTTGGCCGGTTTTTTTGGTATTAACATTCAATCTTCTTATTTCTGTTACTTGCATTCTGTCACTTAAGTAGGATTTTAAGAGATCAAGTACATTACCTCTAACTCCATAGGCATCAAATTTTTTAAATAAAGTACTGTGTTGAACATAATCAAAAGCCTGGGCATGTCACAGAAAATAGCACAGACTGGTTTATTGGTATCCATATTTATTATCACATTCTGCAAAAAGTCATAAATAGCCATGTTAATGGTCTTTTGTTTCCTGAAACCCTTTTGTTCTTTACAGAGAATTTTATTCGCTTCTAAGTAAGCACTCAGTTCTTTATATATGTATTTTTCAATGATTTTAGAAACAATTGGTATTAATGCAATCGGCCTATAGTTTTCCATTAACTCTCTATCCTGTTTTTTATATAATGGCTGTATCACTGACTTTTTTAGAGCGTCTGGAAAAGTACCTTCGCTTATACATAAATTTATAATATGACACAAGGGTTGGCATACTTCACCAGCTACTGTTTTGAGGATTTTTGTGCTGATACTGTCGTAGCCCACACTATTTGTATTTTTAAGCGCTAACGTGATCTTGAATATATCAAGAGGCAGGCTTGGAGCCATGAACATGGAATCCTTTCTATTTACAATATCTTTCGTGACACTGTCTCCCGAATTAAGGATTGGTTGAATTTTATCGATAAAATAATTGTTAAATGAGTTTGAAATTAGTTTAACATCCGAGATAACTTCGTTATTAATTCTAAGTTTATTTATGTTATTCTTTGGTAAATTTAATTTTGCTTCATTTATTATCTGCCAAGTTGTCTTGGATTTATTTTTTGACGTCTGAATTTTATATATATTTTGTGCTCTTTGAGTTAGATTCATGATTTTTTTGAATAATTTTGCGTAATTTTTAAACTGCGTTCTATTTTGTTGGGTAGGTTTTAAACGGAACTGCCACAATAATTTCCGTTTCTTCTCACTACATTTTTTTATTCCACGTGATATCCATTTTCGTTTTTTGTTTACATTTATCGTTATACGGATCTCAGGGAAGCACTGATTATATAAGAATATGAAAATATCAGCAAACGCCTTATATGCTACATTTGGATCATTAGCCTCATATACTTCTGAGAAAGTCAAACTGCGTAGATAAGATTTAAATTTTATTATGTTACCCATATTATAGTCCCTTTTTATCGTTGTCCACCGTTTGATTGTACACAGTCTTTTTACTGGACATTTTAGCAACTGTGCCGTGTGATCCGACAACGCTAATTCCAATACTGTGGCCTTCCAAGATTTACGAAAGTTATGCGCAAAATTGTCAATGCATGTTTGGCTCTTAAGACGAGTTGGTTGGTAAAGAGCCAATTTCAGGTTAAAGCTTAGTAACACATTTTCAAATTCTATACTTTGTTTAGTTTGCTTAAGAACATCAACATTAAAATCTCCAACTAAAACTATATTTTTGTGACCTTTTTTTAACAAGAGGTTTACTAAACGTTCCAATTTATCCACAAATTCGTTAAAATTATTGGGATTTGGTACTCTATAGATACAAACACATACAATTTTATGGGCAATTAGTTCAATAGCGCAACATTCAAAAGTCCCTGTTGAGGCAAACTTTGCTATTTGAGTTAACTCTCTCCATTGATGACCCGCCTTCACGAGTATACATGAACCACCTCTTTTGGTTTGCCCCCGACTAAAACAGGCAGCAAGATCATAATTGTTTAAGTTCAGATTTTTTTCATATCCTTCGGCCATGAAATGTTCTGTGACGCATAAGACATCGATGCTTATGTTTTTATCTAATAATTCATTTAGACAGACTGCTAGACTATCACATTTACTCAGCAAGCCAGCAATGTTTTGATGCATAAAATATAGATGGTTAGTCAAGAAAAAAATTATCGTCAATTAAGGTTTCGTCTGTTTTGTGTACGTCATTACATTGCGCATCTACAGTCTTATTTATGTCAGTTACTAAATCCAGTAGGTCCTTAAATATAATACTTAGTCCGAGGTTATTCAACGTACCAGAGTATTTATCAAACATGCTACAATCATATTCGAGATTAAGATTACTGTCTAATAGAAATGCATGTCCGTGCGTTAATATATCTAAATATAAAAGATTATTAAATGTCACTACTCGGCAGTTGAATAAGCTCGTGTCAAATGGATATTTATATGTTGGTAAACAAATAATAATGTTGGTATGTTGCACTGTTTGAAGAATATCCCGTATGTGAAAAATAATATCATAATAATTGTTGGTTCTGTTGAAGTCTTCTTCTCCGAGGAGTACAATGCAGAAATCATTCATGGTATAATTTGCTAGTTTTGTCTCCAGTCCATTCAATAGGTGTTTTGTGTTACTGTGTGGTTTCAGATAATGGCACAATGTGTATTTATTATTTTGGAATATGTTTTCCGCTGTGGACAGCACGTCATTTTTGTTGTTAGTGCTTAATATACATATTTTATGTTTCGCCATCCGCTTTTCTCTATTCTGGCCATGAGTTTTATTTTCTAGAATTGACTGTTCATTGTTTGTCATATTCTGATCTTTTAGTGTTTCTTGCTTCTGTTTGTCCTGTTTTTGTTCTATTAATAATTCTGGTTTCCGTTGTAATTTTTTTGTAATTGGCTGATTTGGTTTAGTTTGAGGCGTAACAGTCAACTTCGGTGATTGATGTGAGTTTATCTTAATAGGTTTTGTAAATGGAGATGGTGAGGCTTGTTTGCTTCTTGAGTCTGTCGTTATTGGAGTCCTTTGGTTTTGTTTCCGTTTTTTCTCAGATCTAGGTGTGCCATTTATGTCTGATAAGGTAATGCTCTTATAAGTTTCTATGACTTTTAAGTATTTTTGTATATCCGATTTTAAGCGAAAGTTTTCAATGTTGAGGTTTTCAATCTCCTGGTGAGCAACTAATAAGTCGTCGGTCAATTGTTTTAATTTTTCATTCACTTCTAGTAGCGCTTGACTATTATTTAATGAAGTGTTCGGCAGACTCATCATAGTCGTATCGAATAAGTCCGAATTGTCCTGAATGGCACTAATGTCATTTAATGAACTTGTTTTGTGTATTTTACGATGGGTGATATTGTTACTTTCTTCCATTGTTGTTGATAAAATTTTCACAAATTAAAATTTGCGTTTAACGGAACGCAGACTCAAATTGCAAGTATCTAAACCTGATTTCTTAATTTTTGAACGAAGATTATCCTGTCAATGTTACGAGTTGGCCTGTGATTGGTTATTAAGCCAGCTGATCTTTGTTTACATTGAAAAAATATCTGGTTTTGAATTAACAACTGCTTTTTCTTGATGGTATTGTTATTTAGGTGGCCGAATAATTGGTATTATGCCTTAAATTTCGAATATATGTACAATATTGTTAATAACCAACCTTTTTAATGGCTTTGAGATGTATTGTCCTCCGAATATTTATCTCCGAAGCATAATTACTTTGTTTACACCGTCTTGTATGTATGCACTGTTATCGTCGTAATTTGCAGATCTTTAACTGTAATAACACTGTCACTGATAGAAAATCTCACAATAATTACTTTTATGTAACTTGGTATATTTCTTTCGGGTTTTAAATAGTTATTTAGCAATTTATTGTGCAGGAGAGATGTTGCTTCGTGCGGGGTTACCAGCCCAAAAATCAACTTAATCTTTACGCGCCTCTAATCGATTAACCACCGCTGTACTGTACCTATCAGGTTTATTGGCTACAATAGACCTATCAGCACAATCCATCAATGGATTCCAGTACAGTGTGATAATGCTATGTATTTTCGAGTTTGCATGATTAAATTCTATAAATCAAGACAAATATAATACGTATAAATCAATTAACTTCTATAAATATTCTTATAACACGACCAAAAGACTTAAAAGTACCGATCGTTTGCAGGGGCGTTTCAAGTCATGAGCGAAAGTGGATAGAAACCAACTGTCGCTTGCCTGAAGACACTTTGAACGTAGGGCCGCGTCAGGACTTGTACGAGGAATATGTTGAGCCAACACAGTACCTGGAACCACCCCAACCGCCAGCAGCCAACACCAGGTTGAAATTGGAACGCGATTTTTCTGAAATCGTAAGTAAGCATTTTATTTTCAGGTTTTTTTCTAAGAACGTCGTTGGTCTAGTGGTCGTAAGGTTCATGTGGTCCTGGATCCATTTAGCAGATCGAGCAGTGCTAATTTAATGGATTTGTGCCCGGTTGATAATCGGTTAGCTCCTATTACCTGTGACTTAGCTTCAGGGATACTGGCACGAACTGATGATGCTTTTTCGACCCCAAAGGGAACCTTCTAACGATACTTCATCGTCATGTTCTGGAAGATCGCTTCCCATATTATGAATGCCATTCCCATAAAATAATGTTGAAACTACTCAACAGTGACGCACCTATCCAACTACTAGCATCTGGTGTCAGTCAAGGGTCTCGAATAAATATGGCCACCACACACTCCTATACTTTCACAAGTTATTATGCCTTGTGACTGCCTGGAGCTATCGGTTTTTGACAATTCACAAGTACCCGTAATGGTCTAATATTTAAATAAATTATTTGTTTGTTTTCGTTTAGTCACTTGGTCGACACTAGAATCACGGTAATATTTATACCTACTGTGTAGAATGTAGCCTCCACAATAATTGTTGGTACAGTTCCGAAGGCCACAGCAGACCACAAAATGCAGCTACAAAACCCATCTTTTGACGAACCGCAAATACCTACACGACTTTCCATTATAGGTAGGTACTTTATGAAAACGGGTACCTACATGGCGAATTATAAGACGCTTGATAGCGTTATCAAAGATTTATACAGAAACCAGTCATGTACCTGTGGTTTTACATACAAAGCAGTTGGGCGGTTGCCATTCGGTTTACGGTGAGGGTGGGTCACCTTCGGAACTGTACCTTATTATCATCCTTCGTGTGGCAAGTCAGTTTCGCTTCTCTTTTTTCATGTATGTCGCTTTCTCAACAAATCTTTTTTTATATTTTGTTGGCAACACTTCGCCACTTCCAGAAGGTTGTCGGTATCGGTATCGCTAACATCTTGCTAATTAGCTAATCTTTTTATCTTTTCCTTATTAGTCCGTGAGGGAAGTAGAGAAAACCATTGACGATATAAAAGAAAATAAACTGGTCCCTCTGCCCACAGAATTGTTGCTTATCTAAATAGGTACGTGAATTATGTTTCTCGGTTTTCGTTCTATTTAATACCTATTAAAACCTTTTTTTTTTTTTTTGGGTGGGTGGAAAATCATCGAATGACCCCCCCCGCTCTTGGGCAGAGCGAAGGGGAGTGTCAGACTTCTACTGACTAAAAACCGAACCCATGTTCCTTCTTTGCCCTTGCGCCGAGGCCACGTAATCTAGTACAAAATACCGCGGCCCCGACGGGCACCTATTATAATAACCTTAAGTTTAGTTTTATAATCTCTCGTACATTTCATGCTAAATGTTATTTAGAGTCCCAAATAAATTGGGATAGCGATAGCGGTGATGCATGGAATGGAGAGAAGCTGTGCGGGAATCGACCAGTCACACTGATTCCAATCAACTAGGTACACGTGTGTCACCTCTCATGACCTCTCCCGTGTGTGATTGTTTGAATCTTGTAACTTTATTCTCCTTCAGCTCGGCTCCGCTTTTTTTGACCTTGAGCCTTAATTAGGGCAGGAGAAAGAAGATGAGGTTATAAAGAGGTGTTATGATTTTATGGATGTGATGTTCATGCTGCAATTAAACTTAATGAAGTCCGTTATACGTAGGTACCTACCTAATATTTAAGCTAGTCCATTCCTAGGTTTTAGAACTTGGTAAGTAATACTTGGGATCTTTTATTTTTCACAGGCCGCCACAGCGAAAATTTTACAGGCACTTCCTGAGCATGAATGGGATTTCTGTATGTAGCTATTTAGTTTTTTTAATACTGATGAATTATTTAAATAAACAGTTTATTTTTAAATGTATTAATTTGTAACTTACTAATTTGTTTATAATTAATTTACCCCATCCGGAGTCCCCCATAGACTCGTATTGTGGCCGGAAGTTCAATCCAGAAGCCCTTTTTCCAGGTACCTACGTGACCACCCAACAAACAAAAACGTCATATAAGTCTTGACTTATACGACATAAAGTTGGATAGCAGTCTTATAATGATAGTGAGATGACTACTAGGTCCTTTAGACGTCTTTAATTTAACTTATTAGTCGTGCGACGAATATGTCATAATAAGCTGGTCTTAGCAACGTTGGTAAGACTAAACTAAACGACGTTATATTACAGTCTTAGCTAAAACGTTTGTACGACAACGCAATACTCATACTAACGTTATAGTCCATTAAACGTTTTGAACTGACCAAATTAGGTCTTTGAAAAACCTATATATGACATTTATATAATGTAGCAGTTGTATAGACGTTTTCACAGTGACGTTTATATAACGATCACTATCCTGTTTTACAGCGGTCAATTGGAGACTCTTAAATGACTGGTTGTTTATTTAATACTCAAATATAACCTATATATTACATGATGTCCGTTTAATGTCATGCCCTGATTTTAATCAAACTTGTAGTCGCATTTAAGTCAGGTTTTGACTTTAAAACGTCTAGGCTGCCATATTTACGGAACGTTTGGTTAAATTTACTACGAAAAATGGAAGCAAGAAATTCGTGGAGAAGACTTAAACGTAGTGGTACTTTCAAAAGGAAAGTAAATCGAGATTTCCTTTTATCAAAAAGTACAACGCCAACAACCGTGGCATTAATAACAAATGTTGAAGAAGAAAAGTGTACAACACATGAACAACAAAAAGGTTCCGTATCAATATTTATTTTATTTCTATAAAAATATTGTGTGTGATTTTTTCCGTTATTGAATTCGTTTTTAATCAGAACATTTTAAAATTTTAAAAAAATTTGCCTGCAAAACTTATTAAAAAAATGTTTGGGTAGGTTCACCCACAGGTTCACCCCTGAAAGTTATGCCAGCAATTTTTTTTACATTCTATAATATTATGAAAATGAATTTAAAATTATGAAAATGAATTTTTGTTTACAGTTAACGTTGTTCAAAGTGTTCCTAATGGGTCGGCTGTGGTAACAAATGATAAGATTTTTTTCGTAAGGTATACCTACCAGTGTATTAAGCTTCAAGTTTATAGGGTGTAATCTTATTAGTGTACGACCCGTCAAGGTGTGAAAGTACCTACCCATCAAAACAATTAACTTCCCCTTAGAAACATGGGTCGAATTGTAAAAAAAAATTATTGAACTTCCCATATTATAGCGATCACAGAGAAGTATGGGAAGACCAAATTTTTTTTTCATATTTCGACCCATGTTTCTTAGGAAAAGTCATTTGTTTTAATTCCATACCTTGACGGGTCGTGTACTGATAAAATTACACCCTATATTCATAGGTGTTTCGCAATATTTGTAAAACTATTTGTTTTGGTATTTTATTTATAATAATAAATAATAAAATAAATTGATACTTAGTTTTTGATTTTCAGGCGACTATAATAGCGATCATTCAATAGCGATCATCATTCGAACTGAGTAGAAACAATGGGTTTTAAATTTATGAGGAACCCTAATAGCTAGCTGTCATGGCGTATTGCATGGTCTTGAAATAACCCTAATACGACTTTATGTCTTTACAACGTCGTAAAGAGATAAGTGTGTGACAAAAGCAACATGTCCTACATTTTGAGAAATAAACATATTTTTATTAATAAAAATATAATAATTTAAACACAAAATTGCGAGGGGGCATGAAAATCTGAACTATATACACCTAGGTATATTATCATGAAACTTTAATACCCAGTCGAACTAAACGGCATGAGAGACAGATACAGTTATTAGCGAGATATCTTTAGATAAGTTAAATAACCATCACCTTTTATTTCCTTGTAATTATTTATTTGCACTCAAATCTCGAAACAAAACCACAAACACTTGTCACTAACAAGAAAAATGAATAAGTCTTACAGGTGATGTTCCTTGACTCAAATAAAACGTTTTAGTCATTCAAAACACCTGTATGACGACGATACAACAAACGAGTCGTTGTAAAGTTATGATGCGACTTCTGCGCGACGAAAGTGGTAATTGCATAGCGTTCATACGACTTCTGAATGACGTTAACGAAGTCAGCTTGTGACTTTTGTATGTCCATTATACGACAATGTTGGTCGTATAACTGGGGCCATTTTCGCGTTTAGTAAACGTTATTATAACGCTAGTGCGACTTAGGTATTATGATCAATGGTATTAAGATAACGTTTACTAAACTTTTAAACGACGTTAAATTGTTAGTTGGGCAATTCGTTATTAGTTAGTTTGAACACTTCTACCATACGTTCAACTAGAACTCTGCCTCATTGATCACATTAATTAACCACTGGACAGATCCTTCAAGGTGCAGGTGGAATTGGACAAAGAAGAAGTGGAACTTATTTATTTATTTATTTAATCAGTTACTTGCTGCACTTACAGTATACACCAACGCGTGCAGCAAGTCAATATTATATACACTAACTTAAAAAAAATATACAATAGTTAAGCATAGCTTTATTGCTACTAAAAAACAAATCTAGATCCGGTTCCTGAGCTATCAGAGCGTTTAACAAATTCATCGCCTGGGTTGTGGGCGCATAGCGAGCCGTTTGGGTACGCACAGAAGAAGCCGCGAACAAGCCTCGCGAGGCACAGGCCCGCGACCGCCGCAGTCGATCCGGGGCAAACAGTGAACAACGAGCTAACGTAGCCCCATCGTCAATCTTATTATTGAGTAATAAATAGTAGTGCATCAACAGCGCACACTTTCGTCTTACTTCTAACGTGTTGATGCCCACCATTCCCGCAACAAACAGAGACGGATACAAATAAGGGTAGTATCCATATACTTTTTTGTATAGGTACCGGGCAAATTTCCGTTGGACCCGTTCTATCATGAGCTTGTATTTTTGCTCATGGGGATCCCATACCAGTGCATTATACTCTAGCTTGCTACGTACGAAAGAATAATATAACTATAGCATTCCTGTCTTTAAATTTATTAGCCTGCCTCATAACAAGCCAAGCTATTTGAAAGCCTTACCACAAATATTAATGATGTGCTGATTAAACGTCATTTTCGCATCTAGAGTCAGTCCCAGATCTTTAATTTCGTTTACACGCTCCAGAGGGACATCAGAAACGTGGTAGTTATGCTGGATGGGCGCACGTGAACGGGTAAAGGAAATGGTCTTGCACTTAGAAGTATTAAATTCTAGGTGGTTGGCTTCACTCCACTTTACTACCATATCGATATCCCTCTGTAATGCTTCACAATCCTGAACACTATTAATACCCAAGAATAGCTTCAGGTCATCAGCAAACATAAGACAGCGCGCCGTCCTGACTACCTTCGGCAGGTCATTTGCCATAACAATAAATTGTGTAGGGCCCAGGGTGCTTCCCTGACTTACACCGGAAGTAGTTGCGTATGGCTCGGATTTATGGCCAAAAATTTGGACATACTGAAGACGGTCAGAAAGATAACTCGAGAAGAGTTGAAGCAGCTTTGGGGTAAATCCTATGTCTGAAAGTTTCTTTAATAGGACGTCATTTTGGACACGATCGAAAGCCTTTTTAAAGTCAAAATAAGCCACGTCAACTTGCTTATTTTTATCCATCTCGGTGACGGCGTAGTCCACAAAATTAACGTGGTTTGTAACTGTAGATTTACCGGCTCTGAAACCATGTTGACATTCGGCTAGTTGGGTTTTGATCTGCCTTGTGACGTACCGATTAAGTATGGACTCAAACACCTTGCCGAAGGCAGACAGAACTGCTATAGGTCTATAATTTTCCACGTTTGACCTGATGCCACCCTTGGGTACAGGGGTAACCCGAGAAATTTTCCACTCTGCCGGATACGTTGCTGTTTGCAGGGCTAAGTTATATACATAAAGAAGCGGCTCTCTGAGTATTTCCAAGCAGTCCTTTAGTAGAAACGGTGGAATTCCATCAGGCCCTGCAGATGAATGAGCTTTAAGGCGGCGAATTGCTACCGATATGTCAGCTGAGTCAATCATATCTACGTTATCATTATCACCTGTGACAAGGCTCCACTATCGTATTTGGTTTCAGTCCGCTGGTTTTCACTAACCATCACGTCCTGTCTTCGTACTTGTGTACTAGGATTAACAAGAGCAAGGTAGTTTCTTTTAAATACTTATAGGTATTTATTGCGAAATGGTCCTGCTGTGGACCTCGAGTTTTTAGTTTTGGTAAAAAGTCTGGTGCATCACGAGCGGGAATGAAGATTACTTTAGTACCTACTTACTAGTTCCATGATTACACGTTACAGAACGTGGGTGGGGTAGTCCGCGCGATCTAGGTTTATGGATCCTTCCATTCAGTCCCAGAGTAGCGTGCGCGCCCCATATATAATTATGTTCTGTGGTGCCCGCGCTCGCCACATGCCGCGCCTATACCGGCACTCTGATCTCTGACGAGGTGCCTGTTGTCACAGGCACCATAATGTACCGCGGCACACAGTCCCAGACTATATCCCGCCAGCCGCGCTCCCTGGCTTGGGCGCAGCGCCATCTCACGACGTCCCAGTCGCCACCGGTGGTGGCTGGGAAGTCATACCATAGCGATCTATATCCTCGGGAATACTTTTGAAACAGAATGGGGGTTCATCGATCGATGGGTACATAAATTTTGGTAGAGAACTTTAGACGTTTTGTTTGCATTCAATAAAAGATTACGATAGTCCATACAAAAATAAAAAATTAAAGTAAAAATCGCAGCGTAATCGGTGTACATACAAAAAAAATATATTATATACCGATCGAATTTTGACGGCACGGTTGGCGCAGTGGCTGAGCGATTGGACTGCTGCGCTGCGTGTCGCGGGTTAGAACCCGCATGGAACAAATATTTGTATGGCCTACATTTAGTTGTTCCGGGTCTGGGTATTTGTGTGAGTTTCAATGTTTGTAAACGCACCCACGATACAGGAGAAATTCCTAGTGTGGGGCAACCTGGGAGCAACGTTTTTTTAACAAAAAAAAATTAGAACCTCCTCCTTTTTGGGAAGTCGGTTAAAAATTTGATAATAAAGTAAAAAGTCCAAAAGCTTTTGGGTGATTGAACGAAAGTGGAACGAAACGTTATCACATTCTGACATTGACATCATAGCTATGTGATGTTACCAATAAAAATAATAATAATTTATTGTCAAAATAATTATTTTATGGAACTAAAATGAGAATCCAGACAGATTTTAAATTCATTATGTTAAATATTGTTCCTAGAACATTCAGATAAGCGGTGCATAGTATTATTTCAACAATTAATTACAATGTAAAGTACAGCTGTGGCTGCAGTTTTCTAAGTATGACAACACTATCAGAAAAAACAAATCCGAAAGAAGCATGGACGTCGTGTCTTTTCGCTGAAATCTTCAAAATAGATCGATATTATTTTTCTGCTAAAACCATTTGAATTTAAGTGCTAAGTTACTTCTTGAGTTTGCTAGACAAGTAGAAACATTAATTGTTATTTCCGTTTCAATTCATCGGAACTAAGAATTTTTGCAGTTCAGGATAATATTATACAGAGGCTGGTGAAAAAATATTGTGAAAGTGAGCGTAGAATGGTCATAAAATGAAGTGCCACTACGAAGTTTTGTGTTTGCCGAAAGAAGCGTCTGCCTCTGAAATAAAGAAGGCTTATCGGCGCCTTGCGCTGCAATGGCATCCCGACAAAAACTTAGAGAATTTGATAGAGGCGAAAGAACAGTTTCAACTTGTGCAGAATGCATATGAAGTGCTTTCCGACCCTCAAGAGAGAGCTTGGTAAGTCCTAATTAAAATCTACAGCAGTAGCATTTCATTTAATGATTTAACGCTACAATGATTATTCAAACTGGTTTCTACAATCTATGATTTTTTTCAGGTATGACAATCACAGGGAGCAGCTATTACGTGGAGCCGGCAGTTCTTATAATGATGACAGTCTTGATGTTTACCCTTACTTTAGTCCGTCCTGTTACAAAGGTTTTGATGATGATCCACAAGGGTTCTATGCAATTTACAACGAGGTAAAACTAACCAGTCTGCAGAAAATATTTTGGTAATATTTCGATTTATGAACATAATTTTATTGAATTTTCAATTTACTATTTTACAGGTTTTCTCTAAACTGATGACAGAGGAAACTGATTTCCTTGATGACCCAGAGGAAGTTACTAAAATACCTGCATTTGGCAACTCAACAACTCCATACGCACAAGTCAATGAATTCTATGCTTATTGGATGGCATTCTCTACTAATAAAAGTAAGTAATTTCTCAATTAATGAATTCATTGTATTTTATGTATGGAAAAAAATGCTGTGAGGAGCATAAACACATTTAATATATTATTTCATATTATGTATTTCACTACTTGCAGGTTATGTTTGGCTAGACCAGTATGAAATCTCACAGGGTGATAACAGGAGAGTAATTAAGTTGATGGAGAAGGAAAACAATAAAATTAGGCAGAAAGCGCGCAAAGAGAGGAATGAGGAGATCAGGAGACTTGTAAGCTTTGTCCGCAGGAAGGACAAAAGAGTTATAGAGCATACAAAACTTTTGCAGGAGAAAGCTGAAGAAAATAAACGAAAGGTATGTTATGGGCAATGTGTAATCTATTGATCTAACAATAGAGAGGGTCATCGTACCTAGGACTTAGTGTAGGACTTAGAATTCTTCATTTATAAGACTGCGCATTACTTTGAATCTTGCATGTCAAATAGAAACAATGATAATCGTTGATACATAGTCTGACCACACTTTATAGACCTGTTTACTTCCATGAAAAGTATTGACTTTTTCATGATATTCACAAGCTCTGTGGATAGCATGGAAATAGCCCTCAAGCTAGGTTGAAGTTCATGGGATGTCTGGCAGCAGCTAGATGAGCGTTGCCTAAGATCTAGGAAAGGAAACTTGGAAAGTTCGATGTCCAGCAATACTCTACTGTAGACTGATTATGTAGGGTGATGAATATTGTTTACCAAACCATTTTAAAAGAGTAACCATAGAGGTTCTTGCCGGTTCTTCTCCATAACACTAAACCAACCCGAACCATGCACCTTTTTGTCGATGTTTCACAAGTGCCCATGTAGGCCTATGTTAAATAAAATATATATTGTTTTTAATTTTGATACTTGATCTGTTCAACATCACCTCTAGCACTTTACTTTGTCCATCTTACAAACATTCTAACATTATTTTTCAGGCTGAACAATTAAGAAGAGAAAGGATAATACAGAGGCAGAAAGAAATAGAAGAAGCTAAGAAAAAAGAAGGTGAAAGTTCTTTCTTACAGAGTGAAGACTATCAGAAGAAGTTGAGTGAGATTGAGTCTCTTCTGGCAGAAGAGTTTGGTTTGTCTTCTGATGATGACACAATTAGTGAAGGGGGAATGGAAAGCAGTAATGAAGAAAGTTCCAAGACTGAAGAGGTACGAATATTTAAACATCCTCCTTTATTCCTATCAAATTATTTTGTTTTAAAACTAAACCATACGGAAAATTTTGATCTTCATCAAATTACAAAAAAATATTTTTAGAAAACCTATTATCAAACGTATCAAACATGGATTTTAATTTCTGAATTATAGATAACATCAAAATTAGTTTTTTCATAAATGTATTTAAGTAGCCATGACTTGTTTCAAGAGAAATAATAGCTTTCTTGATGTAAATTTCACCCCTTCCAGCTATAAATAAGAAATGATCAGCATAATGTTCCTAATCAATTGCACTAAACAACGGAACAAAAATAATCTAGTATGCAATTATGCATAGGTGTGTAATAATGTGCCAGTACATCCCAGACCATGTTTTTTTTCTATTAGTGCTAACAGCTAATTTCAAGTTGATGTTTTGTTATTTCAGGCAAGTGAAGCATCCAAGGCGACAGCAAAATCTTCAACAAAATCGAAACCAGCAGCAATGAGAAATCTTTACTGTTCAGCTTGCAACAAAATGTTTAAAAATGTCAAAAGCTTTGAAAATCACGAGAACAGTAAGAAACACAAAGAAAACGTAGCTAACATGGTACTAGATGATGATATTGAAATATCAGATAATGATCATGAAGAAGGCGATGCTCAAGAAGTTCCAGTGAATGAGGAAAAAGATAAAGGTGAACAAGTGAATGGTCAGACTAAAGAAGGAGAACAAGTGGAAAATTCAACTTCAGATATAGAAGACAATGAAGATAATGATTTCAGGGAAACTTTGAGTGATGATTCTGATAAAGTTCAGGTAAGTGGCTACATATACTTCAATTTGAGTTAGGTTAGGCCTAAAACACACACAAGCGACGTAAGGCGAAGGCACGGGGCAGGTGCAGCGCAGGCGTGGGACAGATACGGCGCAGACGCGATTTGAATTATATCAGAAGAGGCGTGGAACAGGCAAGAAACGTTCAGATGCGGCATTTTATAATCTCGCTCCAGTGCTAACCTCACACCGTTTCACACGCCGTTTCGTTGCCTGCGCCGCGTCGCTAGTAGCGAGCGACGCGGCGCAGGCAACGAAACGGCGCGGGGCGGCGTGTCTGCGCCGCGTCGCTTCAGTATAATTCAAAAACGTCGCCTGCATACATTTTGTATGAAATCGTTTTGAAGCGGCGCATGCCTGCGCCACGCCTGCGCTGCGTCTGCCCCGTGCCTTCGCCTTACGTCGCTTGTGTGTGTTTTAGGCCTTAGACAGGTTCACAACTTAAAAATGCTTCTATTAATGAAGCATGGATTTAAATAAGGGTAATGTAGCATAACAATCTACATACTATAGAGTGGCTGCTTGCTGCTGAATTAGAGTACCTGTAAATCCTACTGAGTTGTATGGTTTGCAATTAGGGGAGGCTTCTTTATTAGCCAGCATAATCATGTATTATTCCATATTATGCATTATACCAGCATTGGACTGCCTAATGAGCCTCAGAATAAATAGAAAATTTTAATTTGGTTTAACCAATCCTGTTGAAACAAAATTTATTTTAATATATTATTATTTTTACAGGCTTTACCTAAGAGTCACAAAAAGAAGAAGAACAAAAAGAAGTTTATACCAATGCCTGAAAGTGAAGGCAATGACAGTCATGACGAGATGAGCTTCAATGAAATTGAAGGACCATCTCGCAGCAGAAAAGCCAAGAAATTCAATATGCTGAAGAGTCAGATACAAGCTAAGAAAGAAGCTACCTTGAAGAAAGGGTCACAATCACAGACTTCTACAGAGAATCTGTATGAAGTATCTAGTACTACACCCACTGATGATGCATTGGGTGAAGCAGCTTTGCCAAAAGACAGGCCTGCATTACCCAAGACACAGAGGAATATCAAACCAAAAAAGATGGTAGATAGAAAACCAGTAAGAACTAAAACAAGTGAAACAGAAGATTCAAGCACAGCTTTGACCCTCAGGTGTGCAGTTTGTGAAACAGACTTTGCATCAAAGAATAAATTGTTTGAACACTTAAAAAAGACAGGGCATTCTGTACCTCTACCGCAGACTAGCTTCACTCCACCAACTAGGAAAGGTAAAAGAGCTAATAGGTAAACATGTGCAATTTAGATAGGATGGAAGTATTAACTAATCATTGAGAATCAATTGATTTTCTTTAAAATCTCTACAAGTTGTAAAAGTGACTTTATCAATCTATTTATTAAAATTATGATCATTGTCATTAAAAGATATGCCTAAATGGATTTTTGGTTTTATTGAATGTAACCCCAAATAAAATATCTGTTATGTAATGTTTTTTGTATTCATAAAGTTAAACACAAATGTAGTACATAATATGAAAGCTATTAGCTTAATTTAATTACACATATATAAAAAATCACATTGATAATAATTAATTACATATGTACTTAAATAAGTACCAAAGTTACAGGCATTCAACTAAAGGCTTATAATAAATAATACTAATCTTAAGCCACTCGTAGAAGTGTGTGTGCTATTTAGACAATTTATAATAATAATGTACTACACAACATTAAACAAATTAAATGTTATTTATTGACTATTAAATTATGCAATGCATGGAAATAAATATTATTACATAGAAAACAACATCTAAACAGTAACAAACAGATCTAATGAACAAGAAAGTTCATTACAACAATAAAAAAACTATTCAAACTCTGGAATGTCAGCAAAACTGTAACCAGGATATTCCTTATATGCATAATATGCTATCCTTATATGATAAGCTCCTGGCAAGAACATAATACAGCCTAACACTATCATAGGCCACAACCGGTCAGAATACTTAGTATCTATGTGGCCAGTAACAATTAAACTGCCTACAATAAGCAGTATTGTACCCACAATAAACAAGAACGCTGCGAGTGATATTGCTTTCCAGGGTATTTTAGGCGGTGGTCCTTCAAATTGTGCATCGGAAAACCCGCTGTCGTCATTCGATACTAGACGATACCCGTCATGCTGTCGTCCAAATCTGAATCTGGACATCTTCAAGTTTTTCACTTGTTCTGTAAGGACAATAAATTATCGTTAAATCGTATAATAAAATAAACAAAACAATAGTACGAGCATTGACGATGGGTTCGACAAGAAAATGACTATCATTACATACACAATAACACCACTTAAGCGTCCTAAATGCAGTTATTACACAACGCTATAAACTACGATTAGTAATATGATGTAAATGTGTATTAAATCATTTGCAAAGTTATTTTTACAAGAAATGTACCAATTTCAATCACAACCATAACAATTTTTGACAGGACGTCAAATGGGAGTTGTCAAAGTCTTTCTTGTCTTCTTGTCACCTGCTCTATGTCAATTTCATTAAACGTGACCTCTTGCCTTTTAGCGAATGAAAGTAACAATGCATCGTGTAAAGCTTTTATGATAATAATTTGTTCTTATCGTGCAAAAACACACTGAAATGAGAGCAATGACGTGATTACACGTTTGTTTCGCATGTTCGGCCTTGTTGGATTTTAGTTTGATCAAAGGGATCTATTAATAATAGGTTAATAAAATTTGCGCCATGCGGCTGCTTACTAAATCGACTCACAAAGTATCACTACCTCATTTACACCGTTGAATGAAATCACAATAATGACTCTGTATAGGTCATTCTTTGAAAATTTATGATTTAGGTGTCAAAATAGTAAATCATTTCTCCAAAATAACTTGAAAAAGAAGGCAAGTGGGCATTTAATCGATCGAATGTGTTCTCCCGTTGCATGCGGCCTATCGCCGCATGGCAGTACCTAGGTACTTTGAATTTTGCGATTTTAGTCATTGTGCGGTACAGAGACCCGCAGGCAACTCTGGTGATGCAGTTTCCGGCTATGCGGTCACCTTAGCTCAGAAGAAATATTCAATGTTTGCTCACCTTTAATTTGTTGCAGAAAAAGCGTCATTTGTAGGAATAATTCCTCTTGTTATAAAAGTTGTAGTAAAACTTAACCAATGGACCTGATAGAGATGTAGGTAAATCGTAGGCTATTATGCATTGACCAACAATCCATTTAGATTCGTATTCTCTCTGATGCTCGATCTCATTGGCATAAGATTCTCCATCTGTGAAAAACCAAAAATATTTATTAAGATAGCAGTACATAATATAAGTCCTACCAATTAAATTAATACAAAGATTAGTTTAACTGCCGTACTCAGAGAGCTTAAATGATTACTTAGGCCATCACTAAGTAGGTAAAGGTTTTGACATTTTTGTCATACAAAAACTGTCAAAACCTTTACTAAGTGTCACTAAGTGATGGCATAAGTAATCATTAAAGCTCTCTGAGTACGCCAGTAAGTGGGTTTGTTTATAAAATCAAAGATGTGCGTTGATCGCGCCACCTTCAAACCCGTGTCCGTATCGACCGTAACTATCATGATTTGTGTACCTAGGTTTAAACTAATATAATATATTTAGTTGGAAATCCTAAATAAAGAGTAACGGTACACGACACGTTTACATTAAATGTGCATATAGCTAAACAATGCTGACGAGGTGTCTCCGTGCTCTACGAAGCAGAGATTAGGGAGCCGGTTAAATTTGATTACCCATACCTCCTTAATTATCTCCCATCCTTAACTAGAAACAAGAACCAAAAAACCGGCATCATAATAGCCTCAGTCTCATCAGAGAAAAGAGCGTGGTAATGAACAACGCCAATACTCCATGTCCTACCTACCTACTTCTAAATACCGCGTCGTTAAACGATCGTCGTGCGTAAGTTACGTACAAAAACAGTTATTCGGTTGATTAAAATTGACAACCAAAAAAACACCGTCAGATTATGATGCGAGTTGACTCACACAAACTTCAGGACGATTAAAAAATGAGTCACTGGGAAATCCCGTCTATGGGCAGTATTTCTTAGAAAAACACTTTTCTCTAGACTCACACAGGATTCTTCACATCGAGTGACCCTATGTCAAGTTTGTGTCAATCAGGATTCTACAAGTTTTGTAGGCCATCAAGGTTGCCCGTCGGGGCTGCGGGTTGTTCGAAAGAGATACCGCGGCCTCGACACAAAGGGCTTACAAGGAACATGGGTGGTTTTTAGTCAGTCGAAGTATGACACTCCCTAGGTACCGCTCTGCCCAGAGCGGGAGGAGACATTTGATGACTTCCCACCACAATCGTAAATAAACTAGTATGTAGGTAAGTGCATGTTTACGTACAGGCGGGGCATTGCGCGGTGCGTGCTGCGTTTTTAATTCAAACACATGGCGATATAAGAAAAGGTTAACGATTTCAAACGTCGATTTTACGAGAAGCTACTTTTCGCTCTTTAGTTTAAAATGCAGCGTTTGTTGCAGTGGACCCATCTCTCAGTAAATTATTAAAAAACTGGCCAAGTGCGAGTCGGACTCGCACATGAAGGGTTCCGTACCAAAACGGTATGCTATAATTTATACAATTTCTTCGACGGCCAATGAAACTTGACCTCTGGATTGTATAGGCGCTCATACGATTCAGGGACCAAATTATATTGGTTATCTGCTGTTTCCATCTGTTGTTTCCATTCAAGTTCAAAATTATTTTCCTAGAAAGTCCTTATAAAGTTCTACTTTTCAGATTTTTTTCATATTTTCTAAACTTATGGTTCAAAAGTTAGAGGGGGGGGGACACATTGTTTTTTACTTTTGGAGCGATTATTTCCGAAATTATTGACATTATCAAAAAATTATTCCAGTAAACCCCTATTCATTTTTAAATACCTTTCCAACAATATATCACACGTTAGAGTTGAAATTAAAAAAAAAATCACTTCCCACTTTACATATAGGGGGGCTACTCTAAAAAAACATTTTTTTCCAATTTTTATTTTACCACTTTGTCGGCGTGATTGATACACATATTGGTTCCAAATTTCAGCTTTCTAGTGCTAACGGTCACAGAGATTAAGCGAGGACGGACAGACGGACAGACGGCCAGACGGCCAGACGGCCAGACGGACAGACGGACAGACAGACATGGCGAAACTATAAGGGTTCCTAGTTGACTACGGAACCCTAAAAAAGCACGAGACGAGCCTTCAGCACGCACCGCGCAACGCCCCGCGTCTCCGTAAACGAGCCCTAACACTGACCAGAGGAAGTTGATAGGATTAAGCAATGCGTCTAAAACAAACGCAACCATAAACAACACAGGGCCCGTAAAATTCATCCGTACTTAGTGTATGGCTGGGTATCATACCAATTACCAGGTGGAACTCTATTTTATTTTATTCTGTTCGGGAAACTTACAGCTAATTTGAATTTGAAGGCCATTTACAAGGTTCTACTAATAAACACATGACACAAAAAACAAAAAGACAACAAAAAATAGATAGTAATTAGAAAATAGCTACAACATAAATTAAGAAACACAGTACGATTGAAAATCTCTTTTCAACACATTTGCTCGAAAAATGCATTTACGGAGCCTGTATACATTGTTCGAAAGTTAAAAATTACGCACTATACAACGGAACGTGCGGTAAAATATGTACTCTCACCTAAGTACCGTGCCACGGTAATATTATCATACAGTAGTTCGACTTCATACAAACGGACGAAGCGCGAGCTATGCCTACGCGCCTCGATTAAGGGATGCGCCTGGGATGCAAACAGTCGCGACTGTGCCGCAGCGACGAACGGACGGTGTGTTGTTTTTTAACAATAAATGCGCGATGTTTTCTCTAAAAATAAGACAAGTACATTTAATTTACATTTTTTGTGTTGTTTTTGGTTTTATGAATTCGTTAATAACGTATCCAGAGATAACTTTTTTTTAATTACCTGGAAACTTTGAAAGATAAGACTATAAAATAATTTCACTTACTATTAGGTAGGCTTATAATGTGTGTCTTTTTAATGGATAAGTATTTCTTTATATGTCCCGAAAAAAAACATGTTTTTTTTATTAAATCTATCAATCAAAAAACAACACGCATGTTTATTGAACACTTTCTATTCAATTCACAAAGTATTTTATTTGTTTTAAAAAGTATATTTACGATCACAAAACTAAATGGAAACACAAAGTAGGTACATGTAATTAAAATACTGGAGGCGGGCAGCCCTTACGCATGTTTACGTACCGCGCGACTGTAGGCATTTATTTCAAGGACACGGCCGAGTCACACTACTGTACATATTTATACTGTGACCGTGCGGTAAAATAGGTACTCTCACCTAAGTACCTATTTTACCGCACGGTCCATAACCCCGTTGTATAGCACCGTTCGTATTCTTTACGGTTTTTTTTTTAATTTCCATAAAAAGTAATACAAGAATTCCACCAAGGAGTTTCACATTACTAGAATAAATAAGCTGACTGAACGAACCTCCTTGGAAGCGCTTTTGTTCAATACGTTTGTCTCACTTTAATACTAAAGAGTAAATGAGATGAAAATTGTAGTTCTAATTTTCACCACGTGCATATGGCGCCATTTGCAAATGAAAACGTCAAAGGTTGTTGCGACTTTCCGACTGATATTTAAAAACAAAATAATATGACTTCAAGCGAATCCGATATTAATATGGAATCTACTCCACCTGATATTTTAAATGAGGCGCAAATTGCAGAAAACAGTCTCTTGCCGCCAAAATCGCGAGAGCGCTATTTAACCACAATAATTTTATAGCATGGACTCAAGCATGGAAGACTCGAAGAAATACTCAATCATTCTCTGAAAATGTTTTGATGGCTTACTTCAATGAATTACGTGTGAAGTATAAACCGTCCTCAATGTGGTCAATAATTATATTCAATGTTAAAAACCACTCTAAAAACCAATAATGACATAGATTTAACAAAATACATACAACTACACAACTACATGTATTTTTAAACCGACAGTCAGATGGCTATAATACCTACAATACAAGCAAGAAATCAAAAGTATTCACTGCAGCTAACGTAGAAAAATTTCTATAAGACGCGCCAGATGAAAAATATATTTAGGAACTAAGGTACATTTTTAAATTTTTTATTTGCTATTAAAAATAGTTTGAAAAAGTTTGTTTCATTACATAATTGTACTGTTTTCTCGCAAATGTGTTGAAAAACGTTGTATGATACACGTGCAGAAATTGGTTTTTACAAACTCGTGACTATGGTAACCCCTCGACTTCGTCTCGGGCTTACATTCGTCTACTCGTTTGTAAAAACCAACTTACCGCACTAGTATCATAAATAACTATTACCTACCAACACATTCTTAAGCCTAGAAACACTGTTGTCGAAAATGACCAAATCAAGCTCACTAGCTAGTTTATAAAAGTTTCTGCTCGCACGCATAAGAAATTAATTCTGCCTTTATAGTATCTATAGGGGAATAATTAACTCATACAATGTAACCCTACAATCACATAAAACGATACTATAACCAATGATTAACACGCTTCGATTACCGCCCCCAAGGAGTCGCTCATGTATGTCAACACAACACATCGCCGCGTACATGGTCAACTAACTTAACTTACAGTTACTGTTTCACCTGCAGAACTACTTTTGTTTGCAGGACCACACCGTCTAACAATTCTTAAAGTTTAAGTCATCAGTTTCTCACACTCACATACAAAAGGTATCTTCAGATATTTCGATAATGTGTTTTCAGAACAATGACTGCAGTCTGACCTGTTTACTTATACCGTACAATTTTGGCACAATATTCTACGTACATAAACAAAAAACGCTAGCTCTCTCAAAAAAATCTTCCGAATTCGAGCTCAATTGCAAAAAACTAAGGTATGATTTTCCCCATCGATTTCGTATTCAGCACGCCCAAGTGATTTCATTCGGGCTCCAATTTCAGTAGTAGCAGGTAATGGAGAACTAAGTTCCAGCCCACGTACAATACTACCCACATTGATAGGTTACATAAGTACCAATTTTCTCTAAATACCAATTAATTAACGAATCGTGATATATACGTAATTCGGCTAAGATATCACTGTAGCCATCGGCTACGCCGTAGCAAGCATTAGTGAACTTGGTGCTACGAAACTCGTATTGTTGAATGTAGAACTTTGCTACGAAACGTAGCGGTGTTTATTACGTAGGCACTCGTAGCTCGTAGCAGATATTACATCTCCATTATAATGAACTCTACACAATGTATTATGTGAAAATGTCAATTAAGTTGTTACGTTGTAACTCAATCACGGAGACATTATATCATAAAATAAACCGCCTATATTAATTGCGTATTATCGGAATGTTACGTAAATGAACGATCTATGTGATATGGCTTCTATGTGATAAGCCAGTCAGAACCCGCGGTTTATCAACATAATTAACGTTATTTATTTTATACTTATGTAAAAAGAGAGTTAGGATCTGTCTGTACTAAGTAAAACTAATGAACAAAAATGTGTCTATTAAAATAAATAAGCATTATTTTTTATAAATCATTCTTGTATACATTTTGA
This sequence comes from Diarsia mendica, assembly GCA_949316265.1. NCBI lineage: Eukaryota > Metazoa > Arthropoda > Insecta > Lepidoptera > Noctuidae > Diarsia > Diarsia mendica. Next base: position 18,621,619 of record OX438900.1, on the reverse strand, counting down.
TCGTGTGTTGTACCTACCACTGTGTAGGAAACAATTCTTTTTTAATAAAATTACCGTCAAAGAAATTCCAGGTTCAGAATAATGTTTTGTATAAGTGGTAACCGTTTTTGCATGTCACTTCCACCCTGTGTGTTATATAAAGTAAGTAGGTAAGCACCTATTAGACACGTGGGGCGACTCGCACAAACAATCAATAAACATGCATTGTGTAATCGTGCTCTATTGGCATACTAGCTGCCATACTTACTACCATAAATTGTAAACTTAACGGACACTCCAGATTCAAACCCACCCTTGTTTGTCGATTATTTCGATGGGCAAGCAAAAGTACAGCGCACGGCGACCAATCAAGTCAGAAAATATATCAAATGAGCATACCTGCCTATTGCATTTTTTTTTCAAACTTTTTCTAAAGTTATTTTTAAACAAGTGTTTAATGTTAAGTATATTATTATAACTTTATTTTAAATACCTACACGACCCTCGCTCGTAATATTCAATGTACACAATGTCTTGAGTGCGTTAGATTGAACCCTACCGCAAAACGTGCTGATTTTCACAAAAAAAAAAGTAGTTTCACAGCAATATTTTTTGCGTAAAGTTACTAAGTTTGATGTACAGAGTGCTTAGTTGACGGTATCGTGAAGGGTCCGTATACACCTTGTAATTCAATACAGTATCTAAGATATCAGTGTCATGAACCGTGACCAAAAAAGATTTGTCTTTTATTATATCTATGGTCTGCTACTCAAGAAAAATGGTAACTGATGACTAGGCAGCGTAATCTCAGACCTTAGCCTGTTCTGTCAGGACTAATAAAAACAAAAAAATATCTATTGCCTGACTGAACCGTTACATAGAGCTCCGCTACTATGCGTTTATATACCAGTATGCGTCACGAAGGAGACTGCGGATTTGTGCATTGTCCTTGACCTGATGCCACTCGCCGCAGCGAACACATACGACTCCATTGCTGCTGAAATACCCGCGCTAATATATTGGCGGCTTCCGTTCTTAATGCAGTGGAGATCTTTAACTAAAACTTTAAATCTTGATAATGGTATGGCAGTACAAGGCTGTTGGAATTTTTGTAAAGATGAAGTGAATATTTTGTTTGTATTAAGTCTAAAAACCCTGAAATAATATTGTAACAATGTCTGTGTAGGTATCATCATCATCTGCCTAGATTTTCCTGTGTTAAGGATCGTCTTCCAGCCTAACTATGGACGCAGCTGAATCCTGGTATTATACATGGAGCGATTGCCTATCTGACCTCCACAACCCAGTTAATACTGGGTAACACGATACCCTTTGGTAAGACTGGTTATCGAATCAGACTTTCAGGTCACTGCAGGTAGGTAAGGTACTAATGCTTGATTATTGTGGTGTTACATTTTTTTAAATATTGAAAAACGGTATAAATTTTCTAAAATAAAGAAAACTACGAACTAATAACGTACTTAGGCTGTAATATTGTAACGATGTTCGATGTTGTTTAATATGTGTACAATACAGAACATCAATAAGACACACAACAATATTTTATAAGAGTATGAATGTAATTTTATAGTTTTTAGATGAATGCAACCCATTCATACGCTACCCCCTTTGACCTCGTTACGTCTTTTAATGTTGGCTCCCCATTTTGGACCCCTTTTGTTGGCAATTGCTTTGAATTTTGTAGTAGTTACGCATTTACGTAAATTTTCGATAATCATAAGCGAAAATTCAGACAGGACATTGAAGTTCCACACTTCAAAGCAACTTAATTGAAGTAGGTATTCAACATTTTAAAAATGTTTTAAATCTATTTTGGACAATGCCGTTGTTCCTTTTCTGGGATCTGACAAATTTCTTTATCTCTAAAATATATAATACCTACAAAATACGTGACAATCTAAGTGACCTCATATTTATTCCAGAAGAGCAGATTTCAGCAAAATATTTAAGGAGAGTCGAACGCTCAAACAGTGTAAGGCGATACCTTATAAAAGCTTATTAAACAAAGGATGCTTGTCGAATTTTGTCGAGCATAATGACATTTTACTAATAGCTGTAATAGCTGTACTGAGTTGAGAAACAGGCACCATCCATCGTGTTGGTTCATATCAATTTAATATGATTGTGATAAATAATAAAGGATTTGATAAAAAAAATAGTTGATGGTATAAAATCTTAAAAAACAATCGAAAACATGACACATACACCAATCTGTACAGGGCCCACGTGGTGTATTACATCCAACGTGATAGTTAAAACTAGAGAAAAGGACTAACTACCTATGTCCCGGCATTGGGAACACTAAAGGCTGATTATGCTCAATTGCGTAGCTAGTACTAATACGGACCTGAATCCTTAATTGAAGAGAGAGCGCGATCCCGAAATTTTGAGTTTTTTGGGGCGCGATAGACCATTTACCCCGAGCGTCTTATCAATAAGAATTTGGGTTTTTGGGAAGATTTTTTGATTGTTTTCCTCTACACGCGGGGAGCCCTTCGTTACTCGAGGGCCCCGTATCAATGATACGGCTGATACGGCGATAGTTACGCCCCTGATTTGTATATTATGTTAAACAAATGTGGGATAGGCAAAGGCATAGGTATTGCAATACTTTGTTCATCCATTGATCAGTTATATTCAAGTCCACTAAAAGTGAAGGTCTACGAAGTGGTTTTTTTATTTTTTTTATTTAATATGGGCTTACTCTTGACCTCAATCTTGCCCTAAGGGCAGAGATGAGGTCGAAGAAGGAACGAGCTTACCCAGAAGCTGTCGGTTGTCGAGGATCTCTGGATTTCACGTTAACAAATCCGGAGTCGCGTCTGTATACCTGATGGAAGACTTACAATCAAATCGCCAGTCTATAAACATTGTATCATAACCTTGTTACATAAAACGCAATGCGAAGCGACGACGACGTCCAGCCAAATCTATTCAGCTGGGCGATGACGTAATCACCTATAACATGTACCTAAAAGTTCGCGTTACATACCTATACATAGGCATGTACTTAGGTATACTTAAGTGTTTTCAAAACTTGAGTAATAAATAATGACGTCAGCATAAAATAAATATACCTACCTAAGTAATAGAGATACCTATTGAACATCACGTCTATGCAAAATTATTTTCATAATTTATTATATAAGGGTCGATCGTAGCAGGGGACTGTAGTTTCTGATGTACACATCAGAAACTACAGTCCCCATGAGAAAAAGACGTGTGTTTACATAAACTGTCTTCTTTAGTATGCATGTACATTTGTACGTATATATACTTAGATCTGTTAAGTTATATTTTCATAAACGACTAGCTTTTTCCAGCGGCTTCGCCCGCGTGAAAATGACGATTTTCCATACAAACTTTCATCCCCTATTTAACTCCCATAGGGGTTTAATTTCGAAAAATCCTTCCTTATTCCTTGTCTACATTATAAAGGGAACCTCTGTGCAAAATTTCAGGTTTCTAGGTCCAAGGGTTTGGGCTGGGCGTTGATGAGTCAGTCAGTCAGGACTTCTCTTTTTATTTATATAGAAGATAGATAGATAGACGTTGCCTAGCTTTCAGTAAGTTTAACTATTCTACAGATTTTTAGCTAATCCGTTATGATTAGTAATATTATAAAATTGTTATACTTTAGTATTTAATTAGTCATTTCTCAACTATGATGGAGTCGGTTAGCAGTCGTACAACATGCAGCTGAATACTAGTACTTTACATGGAGCGATTGACCAACTGTCTCCCTAAGTCACGTTAAACGTGTAAAACTGTTAAACGTGTTAAACGTGTTAAACGGTTAAACGTGTAAAACGGTTAAACATGTTAAACGGTTAAATGTGTTAAACGGTTAAACGTGTTAAACGGTTAAACGTGTTAAACGGTTAAACGTGTTAAATGATTAAACGTGTAAAACGGTTAAAAGTGTAAAACGGTTAAACGTGTAAAACGGTTAAACGTGTAAAACGGTTAAAAGTGTAAAACGGTTAAACGTGTCAAACGGTTAAACGTGTCAAACGGTTAAACGTCTAAAACGGTTAAACGTGTCAAACGGTTAAACGTCTAAAACGGTTAAACGTGTCAAACGGTTAAACGTTATTCGACCATCAATCCGAATGAAAGCAAAACTCTTACTTATCTCTATGTTGCCAGAAAGCAAAGCTTGGAGCGCAAAATGTAAGTAAAAGAGGATTTTAGTATGGCCAACGGAACCATGTATAAGTGCCAGTGAAAACCTAATGTTCTACCTATCTTAAGATGCCTGTAGCAACATTATCACAGTATTTAAATAAAAAATAAAAATAAACTATTCATGACTAATTAATAAATGGTAGAGGCCCAAATTAAATTGATCAATCTTCTTTTGCATCAATACAAACTTGTCTATTGTGTGCCCGGTTGTAATTTCGTACTCTACACGTTAAAGTGAGGTCATCTTCAATAGCGCCATACCGGAATTGACCCTTTTGAAAAGACGTTGGTACTTAGGTAGGTATATCGTATACCAGAATAAAAAAGTGAACCCCAAAGCGGAGCAGTATTTTTTATTACCTGGAGGAACTTCCTTAAAAAATAGCACGCAATAAGATGTTATGATGACTTGAATCCAAGGTCCCTATATTTACGAATTTTGTAGAGCACAGCAAGTAGTAAAATTAGGAAACTATTAACCATTTTCAGGCATAGTAATAGTCATTAAAAAATAAAAACAATAAAATTAACTAACAATAAATTTAAACATTGCATTAAAACTGTTAAATTTTTTTATCTATGTGTAACCATTGATACTCAATTCTGGGTTAAGCTCGCCATTGTAGTTAACCTATATTATTGTAATTTGTTTGTTTTATTTTTTATTTTATGAGCACTAAAGAATGCACACAAAACGAAAGAAGACACTGGGACACAAGGAACCAGTTAAAATGAAACTTGTAAAAGCACTACCCTATCGTTTTCGTAACATGTTTACGTGTACCTACGCTACGAGGGGTATCTGCATTGCTACAAACTATAAACCACGCTAAGTGAAATTTTAAAATCGGGATTTTTTTTTCTAGGTAGGTAATACTCGAGAGGATAAAGATGACCAGATTTGCGTTAGGTATTTTATACCAATAAAAAGATGTCATTTGCTATGCGACGTTACCTACTATTTGTTTTTCTGAAGTTAAACTTGAAAATCTGAAATGGTATATTTCAGGATATATTATAAATGCAGATCCACATGATTAAAACATAATTTGATGACATAGGCAATTTAAAATATTATCTAAGTACAAGTACGTATATCAAAACTGTCTAGTTTAGATTTTTTAATGACTATTTCTATGCCCATACCTGAAAATGGTTAATAGTTCCCTAATTTTACTTTTTGCTGTGCTCTACATAATTAATTCGTGATTATAGTACCTTGGCTTCAAGTCATCATAACATCGTGTTAACACTATTTACTTAGTTCAATTAAATATTTGTATATAAACTTATCTAAAACTATGTATTACTGTTTTTATAAAAATATTGAGTAAATAGGTAACTTCTTAGTTATTTTTCCGATGATGAAATATAAATAAAGGACAAAGACCAAATTATTTACATTTTCTATTAGTTTGTAAAAAAGTAACTTTATTACAACTAGGTACGTCATATTATTGTTCGAAGATAAAAGCATCATGTACCTAACAATGGTTGTGATTCCATTATTTATTTTAGTACGTATAATTGCCATGGTCACTAATGTTACATGTAGATACTAGGTATAATACAATTTCACATAATATATAACACGGACATTGTTGTGCCGCTCCTAGACTACACGACAAAAGGAACATCACGAAGTAATGAACCATGAAACATACACAAACGTGAACGTCTATTTTGATCGCTTTATACACCGATGTTCAGTATCCCGAATAAATCCTAACATAACAAACAGAAAAATGTATTCTCAGTGTCTCTGGCACATTTTTTTTCTTTTTGACAGCTAAGTTCGTCCTAATTGTGACGCGAAAATGGCGTGTGCTTAGTAACAGGGTGGGTGTCCGCCATTGCTGGAGCCGCGCCAAAACATAGAATAACAGTTACTGTTCGCGCCCAGCGGTGAAAGTGCCGCCAATCGATACCACCCCCCGATAACTCGAAACAAACAGCTGATCTTAACATCTACACTACCTATATAACACAATACTTCACCCTCTGTCTGCATATTTTAATAAATTACACTCAATTTGTAATGTTATGTTAAATCAGCCAAAGGAAAAACTGTCACGTACGGTACTGAAAATTCTTTTAATGTACAGAAACGTCCACGAATGTCAAAGCTTTGAAAAGCTTTTGTTGATGTACCGCGCCACTAAGAACACTTCTAGCGAAACCTTGCTTCAATTCATTCTACTAAACGTTAATAACAATAAGTTTGTAATGCAATACGTAAGAAATAATATAATATGGGTCAAAACTGAAGATTATAAAAAAAACTAGTAATGCTCACCTCGATATGTAGGTAAGGCGGCAGCGCGCCAGTATAGCACATGTAGCGGCGCTGCGTGTTGGTGTATTTAGTTTAATCGCTTGCGGCGCACAAGGGCGCATGCGCGGTGCTGCAGGCGCGCGCACCCCCGCCGGCTGTGACAGCGCGGCCCACTCCGCCGGCACCGCGACCCCGAGGCACACGCGCGCCCATCGCTCGCTCCGCGCAGCAACGCCGGCCCCTCGCGGCCTGAAGCCCTCGCAGGCGCTTCCATCACCCTTACACTCGACGACACTACATCACCGGGGGCTTACCGCCACGGACGCCGGCGTTCGCACACAGGGCTCGCCGGATAAAAGGTATACCTTTCATTATGTGCTTGCTATGACATGTCCGCCCTGGATCCGCTATTCATTTGCGGTACAATGCCACATTTAATTGTTTGACGGCTAGCAAAAAAATATCCGTTCCCGTCTGAACACCTGGTGTTGCTGCATTATGACAAAAGAGTGCGAACGCGATAGAAACCCTCGTTCCTCTTTTGTCAGCTGCCGTATGTTGGTTATGCCGTTAATCCTCTAATTGACGAGTAAGGCATTGTGTTTGACCTTTCCTCATTACGGCTTCCACTAGAATCTGCATTATGTACTATGTGTAGCTAGTAAATCATATATTTTATAGTACTTATGACGTTTTACTTGTGCGGAACTACGTTGTCTAGGACGTCTGTCACCCACATACTTCGTGATCAGAATTCCGTAGGTATGTCTGTTTCTTCTTAGTGCTTGCTAAGAAGGAATAAGGCTTAGTCCGGTTTTCCTCTAACTCAGTTTTCAGGTACCTGAAAATATAGAACTAGTTTTAGATTTTTGTGTAGACCACGTTCACTCTTCGACCAACGAAAATCTACTTATTATCAATGAAGTTTCGCGACTTATTTATCAAACTTATTACTACTTAAGTAGAGCATATTCCGCGGATCTCGTGCGGTGTTTCACGGCAATAAATTTTTTAACAAACCACATGGCTGTCGTGCTAAGCGTGTTGACGTCGCAATTTCGTGAAACGGCTAAAGAAACATTATCTTTTTGATGGTCTTTGTTTCCAACACTTTTAATATCACTCGTTCGTTTTGACATTATTGTTTTCAGAAACTGGTAACGTACTTTTTACCTTTATTTGATTTTCCTGCATACTAAATTGTGTCAAATCATCACAGCTGTTCTGACATCTTTTTGGTATTTTTAATATTGAATTCTTAAATGAAACCTGCCTTTATTATCCTCATACAATACGGAAGCATCTTGCACGTTTGCATTATGAATGCATATTGCACATACCACGCATACAAAAGAGCGCTACCTCTCAAACCTACCTCAATGGAGCTCGCATTGAGCGAAGCGCATCCAAATGACATGTTCCGAGGTGCTTACTGAAGCTTTTGCACAACGTGCCTCTACAAAAGAAAACAAACTATTTTAAAGACTATTGAAGTGTACTTTAAATAGAACAAAGCAATTTTTCGGTGAACACAAAGTTAGTTTCGTAAATTCAATAGGAATTCGTTAATCCGCTTTCGATCCAACACAGTGCGTGGTCTGACACGCACTTGGCCGGCTTTTTTATTGAGCTGCAAGAATAAGGACCAATACAGAATGCGGATTTGCTAACAATACAACCCTGATGCGTTGGTAAAGAGGGTGCATTGTAAACACGATAACAAGTCGATTTTTATGTTTTTTTTTTATATCGTCGGGGATTTAATTTCAAATCTTATGGACTATTAACTTGATTAAGTATTGTGTACTACAACTGTATTTATTTTCTTCTTCTTGAGCCTGGTCCGGTCGCTTTGACCGCAGTAGGGTGTCCATTAAAGTAGATACAATCGCAATACAGATGCCGACATCATAAATCATTACGCTAAAATCTTTGCGACTAGATTTTGTCGCATTCGCAGCCATACAGGCGCGTGGCTAGATCGATTAAATAGTACGTACGTTTCCACAGATTACTACTATCACACGTACTCGTGCTACCGATACAAGCGGCTTAGCTAATTGACCTTGCGACGCTGCAGTCGCGTGTCCTTGAAATGCGCTACTGAGCTACTCTGGTGTAGAGAAATGCGTACGCATTGTTGAGGTTATAAGCTCTTTCAGTGTTTCCTCATATCTCGTGTCGGAACCAACTGGTCAACATCAGCTCTTGTCTTGATCAGGATATTAGTCAGTCAACAAGGTGGTAGCAGTACCATCAACGGTGCTTAAGAGGTACATTTGAGTGTAGTTTTGGAAGTTATTTTAATTTATTCTACATTTTTAAATATATTTAATAAATAAAAAATTATTGGTCTGTCGGTGCCTGGAGCAGAGTTCAAGCTACCGGTGTTTAAATTAAGTTAATTATATTAAACTGACTTCTCCTAGAACCGCAAACGTTATCGTCTTCTTCATCAACAAACAAGTTTAATCAGATGGCACATCTGTTCTTAAATTCACTTAGCAACTTGGAGTATTTTATTTAAAATCAAAAATTATATTATCACTCGGAATCTTCCGAGCGCTTGACTGTTTGTCCAATTTGACCTTAGCAGCAGATGAGGCTGACTGTGATATTGACACAGTCCCTAGACGCCCTTTACGATATTCCCAGGTGGCGAAAGGGTAGGAAACGAACAAACAGAGCAAACACAATTATTTTCGAAATCATACACGATAAACACTAGGAAGTGTCGATGGGTGGGCGTTTTTGGGGGACTGTCTTATAAAAATGTAAATACAGTGAAACCTGGTTAAATGTGTCTCAGATATCCAAATCTGTCTCATGTCTCAGTATGAGTTCCAGTAAAGTTATAGAAGTTTCTCACTTATCCAAGTCCCAGTTAGCCAAATTTCACTGTAGTAAAGTAAAGTAAAGTAAATTTTGACCTTCGAAAAGTGCTGATTATCAGCCTAGTTTGAATAAATGAATTTTGACTTTTTTTTTTTTGACTTTTTGATATGAAGAAGGTTAACGCAAACTGTATAACGAGTTCTGCTTGATTGTAGACACCTCAAAATAGAACTTAAACGTCAGTTTTAAAAAAAATCCAGCTGTTTCATACTACACCTACCTATACGATCAAAATAAACACCTGCATATCTTTTTTAATCATATCTAAGTACTTGTTAATTAATTATTTCAATAATTAAAATTAATAATCAAAATTAATAATGATTAAAATGAATATGTTTTTAATAATTTAACTTTTTTTTTGTCTATCCTGTACGTTCGATAGTTTAGCGTTTTGTAATTGAATCTAGGCACACATCCAACCTATTTAAGACCTTTTCAGTCAGTGTCGGTACCTTGTCTTAATGAATCAATTGAAATACAGAGGTAACGTGAAAAAAAAATATTACGCCCCAAAGCATTTATCTCGTCTGTTGCAGTGAGGTACGAAGTCTCGTAACTCTCGTCTAAAATAGAATGTTAATGTTTCTGCTGAATTAACCGTGGCAACGTTTTTGCTGATCTTATCGGATTTGACGGATTTAAGACTGTCTTATGACGGAGTTTGTGATGAAAATATTAATATTTCGCGGCTTAGCGCCGAGAGTTGATATTTCAGTTTATTATGTCGTATAGGGGGTTAGGGAGTTAGTCTTAGCTTAGAGCTATTAGAAGATACTTTTAAGAAAGAAAGAAAAGAAAAAGTATTTATTAGACTAGATTAGGACGAAACATAAAACAAAATTAAATAAAAGAAAATAACAAAAATAAATTACAAAGAAATATAAATAAGACTATTACTTTTAATTAAATTAGACCATATGTGTTAAGCCCATGTAGAGATAGGCCAAAAGGTCCTATCTCTACATGGGCTTAACTCGTATCCATTCATCCTACTCATTCCAAGATTGGTTTTCACAAGATAGGCGATAACTTATAATTGGCCCATTTGAAGGACCACAAACCGCTAACCTACTTTCTTCAGCTTCATAAACTAGAAAATGTGCATTTTCCAACATTAGTATGTTTTAATAGCCCAGCAGTTTTGTCGAAAAGAAAAACACCTCCGGCTATTAAGACTGGCATAGTTTAATGGCGCAAATGGTAGATGAAATGGTCTTACATTTCCATATCGTTTGTCTTACGACTGCGGCTCGTATTTGAATAATTTCTTGCTGGCAGTCGAAATTGTATAGAGCCTAAGTATAACACTTTTGTTTTGACCCAGAGAGCTAGGCACTGAATTTAAAGTGCCAAAAGTTTAGGTACATATTTTACGTTTACTTCTGGAAATAGAATTTAATAACTAACGTCATTCCGCAGTTTTGCTTGCGTGGTGGTCGGTTAACCAAACAACTAACTCGAGTTAGTTGTTGGGTTACTCAGACTTCATGGTCCTAGGACCATGAAGTCTGAGTGCTCCTTTAGTCTTTCGGGACATCGTCAATCGGTTGGTCGGCTCCTCCCGTGACTTTTCGGCTGGCCTATTTTTTGTTTAAAGAACCAGCATTGCCTTGCAACTTACTCGTCATCTCTTCAAACACCTCTTTCCTTGCCATCAGTCTTTACACAGTCCATCCATCGTTTCTTTGGTCTTCCTTTACTCTTACACCAAAAGCAACCTTATGTTAACGAACATAAGGATCGCTGTCATATAGTTAGCTTCGTGTTGCGTCAAATAACCTCAGACGGAAAGAGAGGAACAGACAACATTAAGCCGAAATCCAACGCTATTGTCCTTGTGCCGGGTAAATTCTGCTAAGCCGCCACAAAAACTAGGCTATCGAGACGGCTCCCATTCAGTGCGGTTATCGATCTTCACTCTAGTACCACTTCTCGTAACAAAAGACACCTTAAACTGGATCGAACCTTTTACATTTTAGCTGTAAAACCTAAAAGCAGTAGTTCATATTACGATAATGTCTCCATGCCATGTTAAACTACAAAGTGAAGGCTACAAATTTAGTCAGAACCGCATTGTAAAGCTTTTGAGTTAACAATAACATGGAGTTAACACATAAATGGGTTAACGGATTTCGATGAGTTGGACATGTCATTTAGGTCTTAGAACATTATGATTCTCTTTATCACGAAAACCCTAACCGAAGTGCGAGCAAAACCGCGGGCAAAAGCTAGTCTTCAATAAAACTTACAAGGACTTGCCCTATTAAACGTCTTGCTCATGTTACGAATGGAGTGAGGACCCTAAGAAATTAGTTTCACCGCACTGTAACTCTTTCGAGTCAAGAAGTCCGAAACACCAAGTTTTGCCCGTTCGTACTCGAAACTTTGTGGACCGAACCTCTTTGCTGGGATGGCTCATTTCGTTTAAATTACGTCAGATCAGACGCCATCTTTGAGCTTTTCGATCGATGTTCTAAATTCAATTTTAAATGCGGGATATTTTCATATTTCTCGGTATGAATGTAAGAATGCTATGAACCCAAAAGCCATCCCGCTATCCCGCATTCACACAGGACTTGGCACCGTCGCCGTCGTCCAAGTAAATCGGGTCAAAGGAATTTATTGTCAATTGAAATATTATGCGGAACGACGCAAGTACCTATTGTACTCTCGTCCGTTCATTTTTGATTTGAAAATTCATAACTCTTTCGAATTATTCGAATATGCTGAAGAAATAGTAATTTAAATTCTGTGCTACTTAGGTTAGAGTGACTAGTCCTTTACCTGCACCATTGACTAAGTTCTGAGCTCAGATCAAATAGCAGCTCTGAGTATCCAAGAATGACTGGATAATCATATTCATTTGATGGTATCCTAAAAAGGGATGGATCCTGATTTCAAATTGGTTCGGAAAAAACCACTTTGTCTGTGCACGGATCCAAAACCTAATTTTCATGAGTTTCTTATTATTCTGTTCTTCTCATCAAAAAAAAAACAATACAATTTCAATAGAACGGTATTTCAATATACCGTACTTTAAATATGTATGTTTGTACTTTTAATTTCTTATCTTTCTTTTTCACAAAAGAGATCGAGTTCGGTTCCAGATTCCAGCCTTAGGCAAAAGCTTTTTCAAAAAACGTAAATGTGGTTTGACCACTTTGCTCTTTTTTAATTTCGCCCTAGAATCTAATCTCTTTTTTCAATCACAATCACACCCCGTATAAACTGATATATATAAGTAAGCTCATATTGATTATGTTTAGTTATTAGCTGCCATTGCAATATGTTTTGCTCATCAGCTTTTAGTTAGTGGCCGCCAAAATATAAAAAGACACAAATAATAGTCTCTCATGAAAGAATCAAAGATCTAAGTATCCATACTTAGTTTAATGATCTTTTTATGTGTGATTATTTGGCCGATTTGAAGCACATGTCTTGTTGTAACAGAATTCTTCGTCGCCAATTTTTTTTTTTACTATTGCATAAATCTATGGTACCTATACCTGGTATTACCTATCAAACGAGAAGGCAAGAGAAAACTGGCATATAACTCTATTTTAAAACAATGTCCTTACGGCACCGAACAAAATATCCGATGACTCAATTACAGACGTTAATGTTATTATAATAAATACGGAGCCACGTGTATTCTTTACATATTACGCGTTACACCAACATAACGAATTGATTACGACACCATATAATTAATAATCACTTCATCAATGTTAATCGTAGGGTGTCAAAGTTAGTCATGCTGTGAATCTGTTGGGATTTCCCAGCGGAAAATTCTAAGAGCCTTGCCTTTCAGCACTTCAATGAATGATATTTCGGCTAACTAATACGCAGAAATAAAAAGATAGTGCTCAGAGTCATTATACATGGATAACATAATATACGATATTTTTATATGGATATATTTTTTCAATACAGTGAAAACTGGAGCTTATCGCATTACCATTAGATTTAAAATGTATAAAGTTTCACACTCGTGGAATCTTTTCATGATATTTGGGCTGTTTTGCGGCTTCATACCATTGCTTCTTCGGCAAGTTCAATCATGGTTTTATAACGATTAATGACAAAATTACTTTTCGTTATGTTATTTTATTTCTGCAAATGTAAAAAAGATCGTTTGATTCACGTGGGCATTTGTACCTGCAGTTCTCGGCTCGCCTACGGCTCGGGTGTAAATTCAGCTTCCGTAGAATGTGCGCACTCAGGTCAGAGATATTTATAATTTAGAAATTTTCAGTCTCTAAACCAAAGTAGAGTCATAACTAACTTAGGTTCAACGAAAAGTGTTCGGTTAAACCGGTAAAAGTTAACTGGGGCATAGGTGTCAGTTTGGTTGTGAAAATACAAAACAGAAAACTCTTAATCACCCTACAATTTTGGTGTTCAAAATACATGTAACCACAAAGATGTTTCACGGAACGGCAACTCCATCCTCCGCTCGCAATTCATTCGACATAATCACTACATCTCGAAATAAGTCATTCCCGCATTCGGAAGCACCCGTATAGCAGTAAGTAGAACAATCTAAAAGTCTTTGAATATGACAATCCTTTGAAGTTTTGAAGTAATGATAATGAGCAATCTCCGACTTCCCTCTAACTACTCGTTGTAAAGCCGCTGAAAGGTAGGTATTTCTACTTGAATTTGAAAATGTTTTCATTTTTTGAGACATTTTTGTGCCTGATGCTCTTTTAAGTTTTGTACTAAAAGTTTTGTAACTGGCACTTTTTAAAACTCCAGCAAATATTTTGACACTCTGTCTAAACTAAAGTGTTCAATTCAATGAGCCAAATATTTCAGTTCAGTGATCATCATTATTTTCACGAAAATGTTTATATATTGAGCGGAGCTTTTACGCAACCCCGCTTCTTTGTTTGTCAGAACATATTCAGAGCATAGTAAAACCTACATGCATATTTATTCAACCTCGATTTGGCGACTCAATCATAACTTGGTACGAAAACGAATCAATAGAAGCGGGGTGCTTCTGTATTATCGGCGACATTTTCATTTAAGCTTTGCTTACATATTTACGTATTACGGCCAAGGACACACTAAATATTAATTTCCATCTCCCGTTATTCGTTCCATACAATTTAAGTATAAAAGCTTGGACGTCTAAGAAACACGATAAATCGTGCCGATCTTAGTTTAACACGCTAAACGAACGATCACGCGAACATTGTTATAAAAATCGTTCGAAACCGAATATTACATTAACTAATTAACTTTTCAAGTGGGTGTGAGATAAATTAATAAACAAGACGACACGCGATGGAAATCTGTATTTTTGTCAACACAGATGACACAGTGTGATCACCTGTTTAACAGTGTTACATGTGGATGTTGATACGCACTGTTGGTAAACGAAGATACAATATTGCTGCAAACATGCGCCAAAAGATACTTGCACAGTTTTATCTACTATAATATCTAGAACACTTGTTACACACTGTATCATCTTCATTGTAGAATTGGTAAGTACTACAAAGTACGAGGAACTAATTCCATGACCAACTCACAACTGTCAGAAGTATCAAAAGCGCTATTTAAATCAAACATGTCAGGCTGTCACAATTCATTGCCAGCTTTAATTCAGTACTTGTAGGTGACACGCGGTAGATTAATCAGTTTATTGCAGTTGGCAGATTCATTCACACAATCATTCCACATCCGCATAATAGAAAATACTACGCAGAACTAACTAACAAACCGTTAAAAATAGAAACATAAATAAACCATCTTATAAATAAAAGCGTGAAGCGTTAGAAAGAAAAACATTTTCCACTTGAATACTTAAGCGGTGTTAACCTAGATACGTTTTGAGGCGATAATGCCAAGATGTTCTAGTAATGAGGCACAGGAAAGCCCTTGTAAAGCTAAAGTCGGGAAGCCGAATTAAAATATGAGAGAGCGTTTAAAATGTTGCCGTTTCATATTAAGGTGAAAGCTCCAGGGTAGCCCGGGAAATTTTTATTTTTCTACATTTCTTGCAATTTGGAGGTCATTGTCGGGTTGTATGTTGATTTAAATATGATTCGCGACCGTAACAAATATGGCTTTACGGAATTATACTCATTATAATCATCAAAACAACCCTCTAAGTTCATTTACTCTGGCGCTTCCCACTCAAGGACAGTTGACTTGTTTCATCTGGTGAATTGAAGTTAAAACCGGTCATCAGAGGTATAATGCAGTTGCTAGGTTAAAATATAGCTACTTTAGAAGAAACATTAGGTAACTATTACAATGGTTACACCATTTATTTTCCTGTTATTCGAGAAATGGTATATTTAGATGGTTTTGTTTTTAATTATAATTCAAATTTTCCTATTTGTCTTTTTTCACACACACTGTGTCTATTTCTAATTCAACTTTCCTCTCGCAGGTCTGCTGGTAGAAATTTCTTATGAAATGAGGCAGTACCTTTATGCTCTTCTATTTTAATATTATGTCCTATGTTTTATTTTCGTTGCACATAAAAAAATACCTTTACGTAAGGCCATCCTCAAGGCCGGTCGAGGCTGCAGGTTGTTCGAAAGAGATACCGCGGCCTCGACACAAAGGGCTAAGAAGGAACATGGGTGGTTTTTGAAGTGATATCTTCTTTAGCGGCGTTGTGCACTTTTTATAAATACCTTTCCAACAATATATCACACGTTAGGGTTGAAATTAAAAATAACCCTAATATTTTTTTTTTCCAATATTTATTTTACCACTTTGTCGGCGTGATTGATACACATATTGGTACCAAATTTCAGCTTTCTAGTGCTAACGGTCACAGAGATGAAGCGAGGACGGACGGACGGACGGACGGACAGACAGACATGGCGAAACTATAAGGGTTCCTAGTTGACTACCGTACCCTAAAAATGCACAACATTATGTTCAAGTTTTCACTTCTGCCGGCAACCCGTAGTTTTTTTTAAGCAGTAAAAGTCCTCAGCTCAGCGGGAGGAGTCATTTGATGATTTCACACGGTCAAACCTTCCAAAAAAACAAAAGACAAACTGTCTGAAAACTGAAATACGCTGTCAAGTTTTATCTATTTTTCGTATTCTACTTCTTTAATATTTTGTTAATAACTGTGGTTAATAACTACAGCAATGTGCGAGATTGGATGTCTATCATTATGAATTTTGAAGTATTATTTACAGAGCAACTTAATCATTTTTTATTGGGTAGTGAAAGTTAAGGTCAGGTCAAACTCTATCTGAATTTCATAAAGCTCGCTCAGTACTTCAAGAAATTCATAATTTGATATTCCCGGGATAGTTATTTTGCGAATTTCGTTCTCATCTACTTGACATTACAGTTTAAATGAGATTACTTATTATGTACCTAGTAACAGTGCCTATTGAATTTTTAAAAAGGGATTTTAAGTCACAGTTTTTTTTTAGGCAAAGGCTAAGGCAAATAGGCACAAAGGAATATAAGCCCAGTTGCCTATCACCACGGATAAGTATTTTCATTAATATTATGGGTCAACATGGATACCTATGCATTGCATAGATAGTATTTAAGGAAAATGCACTCATAAGTCAATGATCTACCAGAGAAGGAAAACACAGGTAGAGTTGGAAAGGAATGTACGAGGCCTGTGCCCAGCCCTGGGGCATAAAGGACTAATAAAAAAAAAAATGAAAACGTCTCACACAGTGAGGACTGCGTAGATGCTGTTGTCATCTATGTGGGTGGATATTAATGTGCCATGTCCATTGCAATAGTTTCGTCGAAAACAATATTGTTCGTATAGTAAGAGATTTTTCCTGTAAAATATCAGATCCGTTTCCTATATTAAGTTAAGTACCTACTGTTCTTCGCAGTTATCTTTTGCAAGTTCAAACTGACCTACTTTGCATATTGCTTTGGCTTTGAAGAGGCAAGACTTGCATCTGAATCGCAACTAGAAGTACACTTGTCCTTTTGAATGCTCTTCTGAGCTCGAAAACTGGTTGAATTTTATTGTAACTCGAAAAAGTATGTACTGAAAGAAACTAAAATTATATTACAATGACTTGTTGGTGGCTTTAAAAGCATTAAATCGTACATTAAATGTACGATTCATACCTGAAAATTTGTTACTCCTGCAAACAGTTTTGTAGCTATCACTTGCCTATTCAACTTGTTTGACTTCACGAACTTTTACCTAGCTATGAACTCCTAGTCCCTATTAATAAACGGCTCTATAATTAGAAGAAAAGTTCTGTTTTTAGAGTCTACACTATTCACACAATTGTCAAGGACAAGGTAATTTATCTATAATTAAAACCTTTTTATTTCAGGAATAGTTTATGTGGAATATATTTAATATTCAGATATACCTATTTATATTCAAATTAGTTTTTGCCAGCGGCTTCGCCCGCTACAACTCGAAAATTATCCAACGGGAATATAAAATCGGGATAAAAACTATCCTATGTGTTAATCCAGGTTATAAACTATCTGTGTACCAAATATCCAAATCCATTCTGTACTTTTTGCATGAAAGAGTAACAAACATCCATTCATACATACATACTTACAAACTTTCGCGTTTTTAATATTAGTTGGATAACTGTAACTCATTTAGTAGAGCTGATTTTCATGTAAGTAATGTGATTCATAATGATAACCATAGTAAACAATACGTTTTACTACGTGCTTAATTACTTAGAAATCGATGCATCTACAATTTATTGGCCGATTGCCAAAATACCAAGTGCACAGCGGACTTACGAGTATGAATGAATCGATTGAATCGATTCATTTAAAAGGAAATCAGTTAAAAGCGTTAAAATCTAAATAATAAATCATTCCAATGTGCCACTAATATTACAACTACCACTACTACTAACCACTAATATTTCTGAAAATCAGCGTACGTATGTTTTAGTCTTAAAATAATGTCTTCTTTAATCAGCATTTTATTAGGAGCGAATTCCGCAAATTAAATCAAACCCGATCAGCACATCCAAACTGCGTTAAAGAGTTGTAAAATAATAATATATTCGTCTAGACAAAATAAGGATAAAAAGGTGGTTAAATAATAAGCATCTCATAGTTAGTATTATTTTAACTGGACTAGATAATAAATATTCCACATCAAGAATGCAGATTCTAACATCTGAACCTCAAATAGTGTTTATTATTCGCCTTTAGTTAGGTTGTGAGAAACAAATAGGTTAATTAAAACTAAGTAAGTAAATGATCGATCGTGGTCGCGTTGTCCACTGCAGTTCTAGCCCTGATTCAAGGGCGGCGCGCGAGGGTTGGCTTTTCACACGCAAACTCGTTGCTAACTTGATATGGCTGCTATTTTTGGTCGCGTGTAGAACTTTACAGTAGTTTTTACCTTTTTTTTTTTGGTGGGTGGAAAATCATCGAATGACCCCCCCCCGCTCTTGGGCAGAGCGAAGGGGAGTGTCAGACTTCTACTGACTAAAAACCGAACCCATGTTCCTTCTTTGCCCTTGCGCCGAGGCCACGTCATCTAGTACAAAAGTCCGCGGCCCCGACGGGCAGTAGTTTTTACCTTAGAATGAAATATAACACAGTTTTCAAGTGTAAAAAATCACCTTAATTTTATAATAGTATTAGAGAAAGAGTGCATTGTTTTTCGAAAAAATAATCGCTATATTTTACATCGTACCTAAACATAACTGACGAAATGTGGTTTGACTATAAGATACAGCTCTGTCGTTAGGCAGAGGTGTACCTTCAGGAATAGGGGATCGGACAAAAAAAAACTAATTAGTCCGTCAGATAGATTTCCAAAAATTATTTAACACGTATTTTTTCTTTTTTCACGTAAACTTAAAATGAAGACGATACAGTGCTTCGAAAACTCGTGTGACGTCATATGATACTTAGTACATTTTGACGACACAAGTGACGTTTCAAGCCCCACTCCAAGATCTTCGACGCGTTTTATCTTCGTCTTTTTTTATTGATTTGATAAAACAAAAAACACGTATTCAATATTTTTCGATAATCTAACTTACGGACTAATCAGAATTGAATTATCAATGGGCTTGCTCTTGACTTCAATCTTGCCCTAAGGGCAGAGATGATGTCGACGATGGAACGAGCTATTATTTTGACCCAGTCCGATCCCCTATTACAGGAGTGATGTTAGTAAAATTAGTTTTAATTCCGCAGAAAACTAGATTCATTCTTGGATGTCGAATACAGCTACCTACACTCTTCCGCCCGTATACAGATAGAGCGATATTAATACTTGCGTATATTCTCACAAAGCGCATCGTATTCGTTGCATTCTTGGAGAATGATCAAACCAATTTAGCTCTATTACTATTATTATGCAACTATTATTTGTATATGCAGTTACAGTGATTCAAATGTCAAATCGTAACGGTACATAAAAGGGTGCGAGCTATGCAGTTCATTCATTCATATCCGAACAGTCAAGCAGTCAGCAAGTCCTGAAGATGCAGTCGAGTGAAGAAATACGTGTCGAGCATAGGTTTGAATTGCATTATTCTGCATGTTTTTTATTCTGCATCCAAAGATAGATCAAGAGTTAACAGAATGCGAATTAAATAATTTTGTATAACATTTTACCGTCATGTCTTTTCTGAAAACACGCAACTCTGATTTTTCGGATTCATGAGTAGAAACCAGCATGCTTGAGAGATATTTCTCTATGATTTACATGCAAGCCAAGTCAGAGGCCCATGGGCGGCATAACAACACACGATAAAAAATATTTCTGAAAAGTAGAGTCTGATTCTATAACAGTCAATTTTTTAACCAGGCTTCGTTCTTCCATTTATGTTTATTTTTTCAAAATAAATCAATCGATTTACTCTGTAAAAATAAGTTGAAATGGTTAATACATTAAATATTTAATTTTATTTAGTAACCGTACCGTACGTTGTCGTGAGCAGCGGTGGCCCAGTGGTGTCGGCCCCGACTTACGAACAGTAGGTCGTGGGTTCGAACTCAGGCAGGCGCATTACTTTGTGTAATTTATTTCATCACCGCTGCTCTCAAAATGGTGAAGGAAAACATCGTGAGGAAACCGGCATGTCTTAGAACCAAAAAATTCGAAGACATGTGACATCCGCCAATCCGCACTGGGCCCGCGTGGTGGATTATAGCCCATCCCTCTCCTAGAGAGAAGGCCTGAGTCCTGAGTCCACAAAACCTTTTTGTTGTCAGAAAACTGGCCATATGCGCTGAAAAAATCGTAAAGTCATTAGTGTTTTTTTATTATTTTTTTTCTATGGTTTTCGTTCGTGGTTTTTCGTCAGCATCAGCCTGTATTTCTCAACCAATTAACAGTTAACTTTTTTGTGCTACCTTTGTGGTGGTAACCCCGAAAGCTTTAGTAATGTGCACTTCAAGGTGTCGTGTCATGAATATTTTCATCGATGTTATACACTTATTACATTCATTTTAGTTCTGTTTTTCCGCCTGCATGGATAAGTTGGTCGAAGTGTTTCAAAATTTGCTCAAGTTAATCTTAACAAAAACAGATAACCTTTTTCGATAATCGTCATATTTCGAAGTTCACATACAATGCGATACAGCCTCAACGTTACATTATATGATGCTCATATATTTGCATAAAACTCCTATTACTCCAAACAATTCCAAACATAATTTGACTTGCGTATCAAGTGAGGTTGATAAGATAAACACGTAATAAATGTAAAGGTAGAACAATTCCCAACACAGCCTCCATTTAAGATAAATAAGATATGCTCCAAATTAAGCCCACAATTTTCTTTGTTTGACAGACGCTGCTCTGATTCTCAAGTATTCAGACATCCTTTTTACCTCATTCCTTTTTGTTGTCGTATTTCTTAATGTAGTTAAGACTTATTTACGGTAACGAAGTGGTTTGAAAGAATAATCAGCCCATCACGTTCTGCTGGGATAAACATGTCCTCTGTATGAGTGGGACGTATGTGTGAACCATATTTACCATACGGACCTTCTGCGTGTTGGCGGGTTGCATACCTATTGGTCAATGTTGTTCTATAATTTCTGTTTTATATTGAATAGATATAAAATTGATGACTTACTATCATGTGGTTTTAGGAGAACCGCCAGCTCCGCATTTTTTTTTTTTTGCTGGCCTCTCCGCTCACTTCACTCGCTCAATCCGCGCACGGTTAACGACAGTTCTTACCTTAACTAACCCATTTTTCGGGGCGATCTAGCTTAGAAACTGCGACCATCTCGACTCAGACTTGGTTGATAATGTTTCTAAACTATCTGACCCTAAGGCTGAGGCTACATTAGGCCGCGACGCGACCTGCGACACATGAGCGATTAAAACAAGTAAATGAATGCTCACGTATATGGCTACAGCGTACATCAATTCAATTCAGTTTAAAAATTTCGCTCTTCTAGTCGCATCGCAAATCGCTGCCTACTGTAGCCTCAGCCTAAGAAAAATTTGGTACTTCTGTTTCAACACAAGAACTTTTGAACCAGGGGGTTGCGAATAAACCTAAGTTTATCTTCGTTACGTATAGCTACATACCTCGGTATGTCTCTTCGGAGTTTCCGTCTCCATCAGCTGATACGGCGATAAGGGGTACTTAGGGCTCTGGCTGTCAACTTGACATATCCGCGTCGACACACAAGCGTGATTGATGAGTATCTGCCCTAAGAAGTTAAGGATTCGTCTTCTAACAGATATTTTTCAATTTTCCCTATAGGTACTACTCATAACATCTCTGAAATATCGATACTCGAAATATGAAATAACATAAGGGACATGAGCGAGCTGTACATTTTTTGACTTCCAGCGCTGATGAACATAGTGCTTTTCCTAATTATGTGTTCGTGAGAATTTGCATTGCTTTCCTAGATTAAGGTCATATAAAATTCACTTCTATGCCAAAACTGGAGCTACCTGACAACGCGTGTACCTACAGTCAGCCAGCGCATCAAGTTACCACAAACTGTCAGATTTCTCCAAGTGATTTTAAACCATAAAATGATGAGGGTCAAGTTCAAAATCAAACGAGTGTAATTAAGTGGTAAATTAATGCGCTAGCAACTATGTACAAAAAAGCTAGAAAAGCTCGAAGCTTCGAAAAAGTACCAAAAAGATCCTTCATTTTCTCCCAGTTCTACTTTCTAGTAGATACAGGTTTATATGTTGTCCCTCGAGACAAAGGCGACATCCCAATACATTTTCCCAAACCACAGAGCGAAGTAATAATTCAGCAAACGAAGGTACGAAGTCTCCAACACCAATTGAGGTAGGAACGAACGAACGAACATTAATCCAGGAGATATAAATCCTCCCCTTTTTACCTGCCTTCCTACCTAGTTTAATTCTTTAATTGAAACTCGAACTAGGTTGGAACTTAAGAAGTAAAGTAGCCTGGATTGAAAAGATTTCAATTTGCCTGCTTCTATGAAGCTTGCTTTGTAAAAAGCGGTTAAAGTTCAATCTTAGTGATTTGTAGAACTTGAAAGATCCGGGCTTTTGTGGTCGTAGTTTAGAATTCAAGTAAAAAGTGCAAACCTCACATTTATTAACTACTTAGGTATAAGTATGTTAGACTATCATTACTGGCCTACAGGGTTAGATACATGGTACCTAATGCGAGAGTGTACTAACACAACATTCGATTTGGTAACTAAATGCAAACGGTGCATTTTTTTTGAACCATCGAATAATTCAGAGTCACTAGTGAACTGACATGAACATGAAGTAGGTACCTATATTGAATTGATTTAATGGGACCAAAACTGTTCCTGAATAGACCAACCGACAGCGAAATGGTCCGACTGGAGTTGACAGATTTGACTGCGTCCCTCCACTATGATATGTCTATAAAGGCGACGTAGGTAGCTAGGATGTTTTCCGACACATCTGTCGATAAAGCGTCGCGCTCCGGTTAGCAAATACTGTACCGAAAACTTGTCGTGTTGAACATAGTTATAAAAGGCTCATAGACATGTTCGCTAGGCGGGTACGGGTAGGTACACACTATGACTCAGCAAGCTGTACAGTTCAGGTATAACATAGTCTCCGTTTGTATAGATCTCTCGTATAATGAGAGATCCTTTTATACTGGTTATATATAGCATTTTTAGTCACCGTGCGAACGATAGCGGTCTAAATCGCGTTAGCACTACAATCTTGCCTTAAAGTGTTATCCTAGCCTAGCCTTTCCCAACTACATACGGATATAGCTGAATACCAGTATTTTACATGGAGCGACTGCCTATCTGATCTTCACAACCCAGTCAATAACATTTGGAAAGATTGGTGGGTAAGAAAAAAAATACAACAAAAATCTTAGCCATTTTTTTAACAAACATTGTATCCATTTAATCCCATTTGTCTAGATCTAGGTCAAACTAGACTTAACTAGCAGGCGTTTTTGCTACGCAATCTAAAAGATAAATGTGTCTGGTGGATGTTTTTGTATGTCTGCGTGAAGGTCGACCGATCATAACAGACATAAAGTCCATTTCACGAAAGAAGTCCCGCAGACGCAGCGCTGTATTCGCACGACATAATGTTGCTATCTCTCTCTCTCTCTCCATATCTCCATATCTGTCAAATTTAGTTCCACAATTGTCCGCGGGACTTCTTTCGTGAGATCGACTTTATCATATTTTATGAAAGGTTAGACATAATCTGTCAAATACCAGCCCCAGAGCTTTTACTCAGGGCCATCGTTCTCTTGCTCTTATCCCAATTCATTTTATATATCGCAGCACATCTTCTTCTTCCATACTTCTCTTTTAGTGCATGTTTACGTACAGGCGGGGCGTCGCGCGGCGCGTGCAGCGTTTTTATTTCAAACACTTGGCAATGTATGAAAAAGTTAACGATTTCAAAACTTGATTTTACGAGAAGCGATTTTTCGCTCGTTTGTTTAAAATGCAGTGTTTTTTGCAGTAGACTCGTCTCTCAGTAAATTAATAAAAAAGCACGAAAAGAGCATTCTGCACGCGCCGCGCAACGCCCCGCGTCTCCGTAAACGAGCCCTTATTCGTCATCTCATCAGAGTATCAGACACCTCCTTCCTTGCTATATCATTCTGTACACAGTCCATCCATCGATTCTTTGGACTTCCTTTATGCCTCCACATTCATACTCAAAACTTTCCTCACGACACTTTTCTTACTATGGGTATAGTCTTAAATACCCTGCCATAGTAAATACCCTATTTAACCACCAAAATACTCAACACACATAAAAGCCTCAAAGGTCCGTAGTTCTCTGTTTGTTTATGGCCACTCGTTCATTACGAATACCTGCCCAAATGACGTGCTAAAACAAAATTTAAACGATCACGGTCGGAATTACTCTGAATATTGACGGCTAACAGGCGAGGCTTTAAAAATGCCCAGCCATTTTCAGCTCAAAAAATAAAACCGTGTTGGTCGGACATGCTAAAAATTTGAGCGTTCGAATATGTGGGTAACTGAGTTTTATCAAGTGAGTCTGACGTGACATGCGAATGGCAAAGAGGATATTCGTGGAACAGTACAGAGATATTGATGCTTTCTCGTCATCATCTGCCTAGCCTTTTCCGAAGTATGTGATACGATACCCTTTGGTAAGACCGGTTGTTAGACTTTTGGTTTGCTAACTACCTGTAACGACTCTCAAAGATCTAAAAATGACACCCGGGACCAACGGTTTAACATTGCTTTCCGAAGCACAAAGAGAACTCTGTATATAATGAATGGTCACCAATCCACAGACCAACCTAGGCAGGTGCGGCTTAACCTGGAGATTGATCTGAGCGGCTGTGATTATCCAGCCACGAGGTTTTCTCATGGCTTGCGAATACTCGTGGAATAGTAAGGACTAAAGAGATATTAATGGTCTCTCGTACAGGCAAGCCATAAATATTCGATTACCTGTCTCGACGCGCTATCTCCTACTCGTAGAATAAAGACGTTCATATATCTTACTCCTCGTTTAGCTCATACGTCATTCAGAGTATTGCTATCTGACAGATTCGGAATGTTAAAAGCCACTTTGACTTTTCATGAGTTGGCGTCTACTTCAACGAACGGATGCTAGAATTTTAAGTCTTTGTTTCTAAAATAATAATGATGTTTGATAAAAACCTTTTCACTTCTCATGCTCTGAAAGTGCTTATTTGTGCAGGATATAGGCTGCACAAAATCGAATTTTGTGCACAAGGGCATTAACGTATCTACTCATAAATGTATCTTTATTAAGGCAAAGCAAATGAGCCATACAGCCAAACACAATAAGAAGTTCATAATTTGTTATTTTATAATATTTACTTTAATTTATTTGCCTTATGTGTTTTTAAGGACCTAAAAGATATTAAAATTTAAATTCAAGTACGGTAAGTTATTTAATTAATTAATGAAAATTATTGTTACAAAATTAATTGAATAGTAGGCTGTATAGGTCTGCAAGCCTAATATCAATTTCGTAAGATTAAAAAAAAAACAATTTCCTTCAGTATTCAAAACTGTACAAATTTTACTTTGAATTTTAATTAAAGAAATACATAATAATATGTTATACTACTGTTTTATTTCCTCGCATTCGAAGTGAAAAGCAGAGCTTATAACTCGTCCACAAAACCATTTTGTGCACTTGTTGTAAAATCTACTATTAATGCCTTACCGACTGCCTTGTTGGTCTAGTGGTCGCAAGGCCGACTACTGAGCATGAGGGTTCGATTCCCGGGTAGAACAATGTGTTATTGGGTTTTCCATCGGGATTTTTTCAGTAAGTAGCAGGAGTCTGGATTTGTGCCCGGTTGATGGCAATAGGGTCGCCCCCTATTACATAGGACTTAAACATAACTGGCGTAATGTGAGAGTATCATTAGGTGCACCTCTGTCTAACCCTTTGGGGATAACAGGCGTGATGTTATATTGTATTTATTGCCTTACGTTTATGTTGATGGTGCTTTTAATTTTATAAAAACTCTAGAGTTCTACAAATCATGTGCCTTTCAAACAAATTCCCGCAAAAATCTAACTGCCTTATCGCAATTGAACCTCTCGAAAAGGGACCTTCCATAAAACTTGCTTTCAACGATTCCCAATAATCCTCTTCTTCAGGCCCATAATTTAGGCCATACAATCAGTTTTCATCAGTTAGATATCGAGCCAACCCATTCGTTACCACTGAAATGTGCGAATTGTAAAAAGCATTAGGAAATGAAAATGCCTGACTCATGGTTTTCATTTGTAGAAACGTAACGTGATCATGAATTGAAGAAATAATACTGAAGTATTTCTGCTTTTGTGGCCAATAAAAAAAAATTGTATTGCACAATACATGTAACATAAGAATATGCCTGTAATCAGTATGCGGTAAGGCAGAAGTGTAAACATTTCACTAGGTATGTTTAAGTCCCATTATGTTACAGGGGCGAGTTTATTGCCATCATCATCATCATCATCAGCCATTAGACGTCTACTGCTGGACAAAGGCCTCGCCCATAGAACGCCATAAAGAACGGCAGCCTGCCGTTTGCATCCACCGGTTGCCCGCGACTCTCACGATGTCGTCGGTCCACCTGGTGGGAGGCCTGCCAACGCTGCGTCTTCCGGTTCGTGGTCGCCACTCGAGAACCTTTCTTCCCCATCGGTTGTCTGTTCTTCGAGCGATGTGGCCTGCCCATTGCCACTTCAACTTGCATATTCTGCGAGCTATGTCGGTGACCCTGGTTCTTCGGCGAATTTCCTCATTCCGGATTTTGTCGCACAAAGAAACTCCGAGCATAACTCTCTCCATGGCTCGTTGCGTGACTCTGAGCTTCTCTAAGAGGCCAGCAGCTAAGGACCATGTCTCTGTCATCACTGGCAACACACACTGGTTATACACCCTCGTCTTGAGACACTGCGGAATTTTGGACGAAAAGATGTCGCGTATCTAGTTTCCCGAACGCTGCCATCAATCGGGCACAAATTCAGGCTCCGTGGCTGCTACTGAGAAATTCCTAATAGAAAAACCCAATAACACTTTGTCCAATCTGAAAATAGAACCAAAATTAAAATGAACTAAATTAAGAAAAATCCATCAGTGTATAAAACAAAATAACTGGATATTTGGATAAAGATAAAAAGGCCTTTATAATTGCGACAAAATTAATTAGAGTTAGGTAACAAACGGCCAAACAAATTCTGTTACTTAAATCCAGCATAATTATTTGCCTTCATAATAATTACGAATGTTCACAAAACGGAACTCTCGCTCGGATGTTCCCTGTTGTAATGTAGATAGTGTCCCGGAGGAAAAGCTCGCAACTGATTAAAATTCTCTCTTTGAAAGGATCCGACATTGTTGGTAATTTGTAATTATTGTTGCTAATATAACATAAGTTCTGTGAATTTTTTAGCCAAACTGAGTATTCATTCTTTATTGCGTCGTTAGTGCCTATAACCTGGTGTCAGTTTTTATGACGCCTTTTGGCCTCTGGCTTAGCTTTACATCCCGTCGAGAAATATTAAAAAAAAAGGAGCGCCGTGGTGGAGAGCAGTGGTGGTCCAGTGGTAGCGGCGGCCCCGACTTATGAACAGTGAGTCGTGGGTTCTAACCCCGTCAGGCGCATTACTTTGTGTAATTTATTTCATCACCACTGCTCTCAAAACGGTGAAGGAAAACATCGTGAGGAAACCGGCATGTCTTAGAACCAAAATATTCGAAGACATGTGACATTTACCAATCCGCACTGGGCCCGCGTAGTAGATTATAATTTATAGCCCATCCTTCTCTTAGAGAGGAGGCCTGAATCCCTGCAGTGGGAACATTATAGGCTGATGATGATGATCTTTTGGGAGGATAACCACCAAATGGAGCGGATAAGAACAGCCACTCGAGTGGATCTAAAATAAATACCTAATCTTTAGGTTAAGCCGTGCTTGTCTAGGTTGGTCTGTAGATGGATGACCACCCGTTTCGTACCGAATTTTCTCCATGCCTCGGAAAGCACGTTAAGCCCTTTGTCATTTGTAGATCTTTGTTGTCGTAACAAGTAGTCAGTTGCCCGAAAGTCTGACAACCAGTCTTACCAAGGGATATCGTATTAACTGGGTTGTAGAGGTTGGGTAGGCAGTCGCTCCATGTAAAAATACTGGTATTCAGTTGCATCTGGTTAGACTGGAAGCCAACCCCAACATAGTTTGGAAAAGGCTAGGCAGATGGTGACCACCAAGTTGAGCTGTGTGTACATGTAATAAGCAGATATTATGCTTCATACATCATAATCATCATTCTCCTGCCCTTTTTTTTTTTTTACTAGCCTATCTTGTCCCACTGCTGGGCAAAGGCCTCCCCCATCTCCTTCCACCTTTCCCGATGTTTTGCCTCCTCTGGCCAATCTGTAAGGAATGAGTCCAAATCGTCGTTGAATGAGCCGTAGTCACACCAGTGTGACTAGGGATCAGGTTAAATTATCCGTAGTCATACCAGTGTGACTACGGATCAGCCGTTGTCACACCAGTGTGACTAGGGATCAGGTTAAATTATCCGTAGTCACACCAGTGTGACTACGGATAAATAGAATTAACCATAGTCACACTGGTGTGACTATGGATAAATAGAATTAACCATAGTCACACTGGTGTGGTAGTTTAGTGTGACTATGGGTCGGTCATGATTTATTTGGGGTCGGCGCAACATGTCTTCTTCTTCCATACTTCCCTATTTCTCGTCATCTCAGCAGTCACCTCCTTTCTAGCCATATCATCCTTCACACAGTCCATCCATCGTTTCTTTGGCCTTCCTCTCCTTTTATAGCCATCTACATTCATACTCAACATTTTCCTCACAACATTTCCTTTTATATTATGCTTTATACATAAACATTGATAATATTAAAACTCCCAGGTGCTAGATATAGTTATAGTAACACGTTGAATACTAACATTATTAATAATAATGAATATACACCGACATAATTTACACGTGCACGAACTAGGGCTGCTAAATCTATAGAGAAATATAAAATAGGTGATTCGGGTGTCCTCAGTCCAGAAAAGCTTTCCTAATACAGACATATTGATGAACTAAATAGCTCTTAAGGCGAGGTTGCAGTACTTTGTTTTTATGTACGCACGACCTCGCCCCCCGCCCTGCCGCGCGAGCGATATAATGCCTAAATTTTGACTGTTTTTTGCTTCTTGGAGAAAAACTATAAAGAAATTATACAATATGTTTTCAACATTTACTTCAAAATAAAAAGTTCTATCTATTGATATAACTTTTATGTAAATTCATGATGAAATGTCTTAGCAGTACACGTTTGAAATTGTGATTTAGAGTCATGTTTGATAAAAAAAGTATCGAGCCGATCATTCTAAATCGCGTTTCTATCTTTACGATTTACTAGAGAGTATGTTCAATTTTTATGTAATGGTTTTTATTTATTAAAAAACTCGTATTTAGTTCGATTTTTATAGGTTCAAAAATCTTAAAATTACTGCAACCCGGCCTTAACTTAGAAGTCGAGTCATAGTAATTATTGTAAGGTTTCTCGTTTTTATTTTGGTGTTTGTTAAAAATTGATTAGTTTATTTTATTTATATTTGTGTAGGTATCACTATATCAATATAAGCTCATAAACGTTTTCAAAATCAAGAAGTATTTTTTTAGATATTATTTTGTACCCTATCACACTGTTTTCCTGTTCTGTGGTTGTCCTAATAATTAAACCGAAACGTTGACTGGTAGAGAATGCCTTGTGGCATTAAGTCCGCCAATGTATCACTATTGTACATGAAGTTTGAATAAATAATAATCACTTATCCCTAGTGTAACTGTTACCGTGTCAAAAAATTCAAAGTAATACTCATCTCTATACAAATAACGTATTCCAATATCTTCAAATAACTCCCCAGTGATGACGCAACATTTTACAATTAGAGTACTCACGCATGCACACTGCATGCATAGGGGAGCCGTTTTTTGTTTCGTTTGACACACACACACAGTAGGTTACATTTGGCAACCCTAGTCAGAAACGTGCGGATATTACGTCACGCGTGTCCTTGAAACGCCCGCTGCATTCGACCACCCCTTTCCTGCTAACTGCAGGGTAGCACCTGCTTTCAATTGCAAATTTAATTGCGACCAGCTTTTCTCTGCAGAGTCCTAATTAGCAAGCAAACTATTTATGTGCACGCTATTATTAAAATTAGAAGTAATGTTTGATGTGTTTTTAATTAGTGTTCATTTTGTGTGGAAACTGTTTCTAATAAATTCATTTTAGAAATTTACTACACAAAGCACTTTAGATGTTTTTGAAAATGTTTGCAAATTCACGGACACTTAATTTACAAATTGCGTAACTTTCAGAATTTTAGCAGAATTCTTGAGTCTCGCTTACAAAATTGTTTGAGAAACAAACGATGAATTGCTTAATTTGTTACGTAGATACACAATTAAGACGAAAATAGCTCGCTAATTAAGGTAGAAACTAATAATATTTATAATAATGCATCCTGTCCCTCCTGGCTACCACCTCCGCAAGTTATTTTGGAAAATAGTTATCGATTACTGTAGTTTAAGGAAAACACAGGTAAATGAGACACTCTTATTTTAGCTTGCTGTAGGTGTAAGTCCCAATTCAGTATAACCAATCTATGATTAGAACATCACGGCTGTAATCCCCAAAGAAGAGGCATGCGTGTGCCCCGTGTGCATAATAGTACGCCCTATTTCACCAGTTATGTTGAAGTCTATGCCTATTCATATCAACCGGGCACAAATTCAGATTCTGTGGCTGCTGCTGTAAATTCATCATCATCATCATCAGCCTATTAATGTTCCCACTGCTGGGACACAGGCCTCCTCTCTTTGCTGTAAATTACTGATGGAAAAATTCAACAACAATTTGCCCGACCCGAGAATCGAACCCAGAACTCGACAACGAGCAATGAACAATCTGCTATCGTCTTTAATAACCAGCCCACGACAGTTCACTGCTGGACATAGACCTCTCCAAGCACTCGCGATTTATCTCAATACCCAGCAACTGTCATCAAGCTACCAAGCTGCCTCCCATCGTTATTAGTTACTCAAAAAACCAGGGCATATAGTAACAATGTATTATAAATTCGTGTGTTCAAACTATCTAATCGGAACTCATTAATGTGCCGCGTCTTATCATGTACTTGACTCGTAATAATTCATTAGCTACTTTATCGTCTTACATAAACAACGCTTTATTATGTGTATTCTGGAAACTGATTCAGCTAAAAGCTCTGGGTGATAGTACGTGGGCAAAGTATTATTAAATGCACATACAAATATTCAAATTATGAAGGAAACGTACATAAATAAACTCACACCTTTTTCCTACGGGGGTAGGCGGAAACCACAGAACACCACCTGCTACGATCCTTACTCTTTTTGCTTCGTCCATCAACAGCCTAATAATGTTCCCAGTTTCCCACTGCTGGGACACAGGCCTCCTCTCTTTTTGAGAGGGAATGGGCTTTCTTGGAATCTACCACGCAGGCCCAGTGCGGATTGGTAGATGTCACATGTCTTCGAATTTTTTGGTTCTAAGACATGCCGGTTTCCTCACGATGTTTTCCTTCACTGTTTTGAGAGCAGCGGTGATGAAATAAATTACACAAAGAACTACGCCTGCCTGGGTTCGAACCCACGATTTACTTACTGTTCGTAAGTCGGGGCCGCCACCACTGGGCCACCGCTGCTCTCACGTTAGCCCGTCACGCCGCTGCTTCGTCCACGGTCATACATCTAGTCATATATATACACACACTGGTTGCGAGTAGGTACTAGGCATCTGGCTACGGCTATCGGCCAATAACATAGTTGCAGAAAATATAAATGGAGACATTTTGAAGAGACCTACATTAAGTATTGGGTGTCCAATGGTCGAAGAAGAAGACAATTTATTATAAATCAATATACAAGCAGTCACATCACTATCACTACATAGTATAAAAAACTTTTTAACAAAAAATAAAACCGACTTCAAAAAAAAAGTCAAAAATAAATCAGTTTCTGAAGTCGGTGACTTTTGTTTGTTTGATTTCATTTTTTTGTCACCGACTTCAGAAACTGATTTATTTTTGACTTTTTTTTTGAAGTCGGTTTTATTTTTTGTTAAAAAGTTTTTATTTTTCACTTTTTAGTGGTTCACCTAATGTGGACAATGTAGTATTTTTTTAAGTTTTGTAGATATTTCAAAAACCGCTTGTCCGATTTCGATAAAAAAATTATGGGACCATTTGGGAAGTATACCCTTTCCAACAAAAAAAGAATTTTTCAAATTGGTTAGCAAGTGACGGAGTTATGCCCGAACAAACATAAAAAAAAAAAAAACAAACAAACATCCGAATTGAGAACCTCCTTCTTTTTTAGAAGTCGGTTAAAAACAAAGTCGCTTTCTCTGTCCCTATGTCCCTTTGTATGCTTAAATCTTTAAAACTACGCAACGGATTTTTGCGGTATTGCAAAAAAAGCTCCCTACGGCTCAACCATTCCCCTAAAAGTGTCCCAAATACAAAATGTCTTCGTAATTAGCGACATCAATTAAAAAATAATCCCTGCGGTGCAGAGATAAGCAGCGTCCCGACAACCAATTAATATTAGAGTGACTTGCTAACCTGCAGCTAATTAGAAATGTATTTAACTTCGATGGCGTGGGTAAGGAAGTTAATTATGAATTGTTATATGAAGTAACCAGCTTCAACTTCGTTGACACGCACGACACGCAGACTGTGGTCTAGCAATCCATTTTAGCCGGCCCAAAACTTAACTAATAGTTGGACCTATATATTGTGTAGCAAAGTTTTATAGAATCTTCTTTTGCGTCACTATTGCCTATGATTACATGGTAGTTCTTGAGATAAGTGTTTGCCAACTTACATATGTCTCAACTCTACACTATTATAGCAAGAAGGACAAAATATTTACGGGTCGGTAGTAGTATATAACTATTATATTCTTTAAACATATCATGAGTACCTGAAAACGCTCCTAATATATACGAATTCTGCGCTTTCTAATTAGCAAAAATGATCTGATCATCACTACACCTATTTTTAAAACAGGCAAACGAATTGATGATGTTTGCTCCAACAATTCGTTTAGAATTATAATTAGAACGATTAAAGCTAAAACCGTTCAAGATTGACTATTTTAGACGAACAAAATAATCATCAAAAATACCACGCAGTATTTACTACACCTGATTTCAATGCTCCACGTCATAGCGTCACCGCTTTACGCTCGTGCAGAGATTGTATCTGAAGAATTTCAAGTTCTTGGACCGAAATTCGATCGCGTAGGTGGTACGGCTCACGACATAGTTTCGTAGGTAAAACTTATGACCGTCATTCAAAATTGAATGAGAATAAAATTAAATGAAATACCAAAGCATAGCTGTACGTATAAACCGTAAAGGTGCGGTAACCGAGTGGACTGAACTTTGAACCGCACTGCGGACGGATATCGGACTTTGATGGGTACTGAAATATCTGCAAGACTGGCTCATTGGTCAGCGGGACTGCTCAGCATGTCTGAAGCTACGCGGGTTCGATCCCCGGGTTAGGCAAAGTGTTATTGGGTTTTTCTATCATGAGGAATTACTCAGAGCTGTCACAGCGTTTAGATTTATGCACGATTGATGGCAATAGACTCGCACCATATTACATGGGACTTAATATAACTGGCGAAATGTGGGTGTACTATTAGGTACCTACACCTCTGCCTAACAGGCGTGATGTTATATTATGTATATAGGCCAGACTCCGGTGTCCGCAGTCTTGTACACTTGGTTTGACCCCACCTTTGCTAAGTTCTCGTAGCAATACTTGCTACGGAAAAACCTACTCTGCTACGAAAAGCTACGCTGCTACAAGAAGCCTACGATGCTACAAAATGCCTACGCTGCTACAAAAAGCCGATACGCTGCTACGAAATGGTTACAATCCTGACTCAGATCATTATTATACCCATTATTCTAACAAAACCTAACTGATTAAACTGCTTTAAATTGACCTTTATCTTTAACAGTAAAATAAGAGGACAATAAAGAATTACAACCCCCATTTCTCAGTTAGAGGGCCTTTATAGGACAGTAGACACATTGACTTGATTTTAGCCATTTAACATCCTTCGTGTGACCTGAATTTCAAACAAGCAGTGACTTTCACATAACCCCAGACACTCGGTAACGTCTGCATATTCACATTAAAACGCAAAATGCCGGTTATTACCCCATAAAACGTCACAATAACATGAAACGACCTCTGTATCCTAGAAGTCGATATACCGAGAGTCACTTACTTTGTAGAGTAATGTTTTTAGCATAACGTCTCATCTTTAATCCCCTAAGGGTTACGCAGAGGTGGAAGTCATAGTTGATCAATATTTCGTCAGTTATTTTTAAGTTTTATGTAATAGGGGAGTGCCTTTCGTCGTCAAGCGGGCTCAAATTCAGACTCCAGGGCCCTGTTTCATAAAGCTGACAATTCAACATAAGTATATAATATACTAGCGACCCGCCCTGGCTTCGCACGGGTGCAAATGGATGTAATTATACATATAAACCTTCCTCTTGAATCACTCTATCTATTAAAAAAAACCGCATCAAAATCCATTGCGTAGTTTTAAAGATTTAAGCATACAAAGGGACATAGGGACAGAGAAAGCGACTTTATATTATATACTACTAGCTGATGCCCGCGGCTTCACCCGCGTGGACGTCGTTCAAATTATATACTAAAACCTTCCTCTTGAATAACTCTATCTATTAAAAAAAACCGCATCAAAATCCGTTGCGTAGTTTTAAAGATTTAAGCATACAGACAAACAGACAAAACTAGCGACTTTGTTTTATACTATGTAAGGATATATGTAGTGATAGTGATATGTCAAAAAGTGACTAAATTGTGGAATTGATGACTACGACGTTGATCGCTGGTAATTCCTGCTCAAAAACCCAAATACACTGCCTGACCTGGAAATTGAACCTATGACCTTTTGCTCAGTAACGCGTTTCCGACCAGTAGACTAACGACGCAATTATGTTTTTAAATGGACGTAAAAACGTGCCTTTTTCGCAATCAGTGGCTTTGTCTTTTTTGACAATGATTCACGTTTTCCCCGTTTGTGAAAACAGCTGACGGTACGGAGTAACAAACAATTCGATCAAAAGGTTTTTTATTATTTCATGTTTAAAACAATAAAAACAAACTTTTTAATTTTGTATGGTTTCCGAATGGTTTTGATTATCTTGAAAATTCGTTTTTCGTCGAAAAGTTTGTTGGGCCTCATTCCTTAAAACAAAACATATTGCATTGTTGTTGTTGAAAAATATAATTGATACTTTCTTTTATTAAATTTTCTTACATATAAAGTTTCATTATATTATTATACTTATTTCTTAAAAACAATATAAAAAAAGCATTTTAAAATGTATAAAATAGTAGCTCACCGTTATCGGTAACATGGTACGGCTCCAGAGAAAAGAGGAACCTTCTAGCAATACGAGCCGTGTCCAGGTGTACCGCTTTTTGAAGGGAGCCCTTAATCCAGCTGCCTAACGAGAGCCTCCTCACGTATTGGTCGCGGCTCTTGGTAATTAAGCCATTGGCTGAAACGCCTACCGGCCCATTGATAGCCGAGTTCACACCCCACATATCGATAACCGATAACCTGGCGAGTCAAGTCAAGATAAAAATTAATTCAATCTGATTTCATCTCCGTGATTACGAAGAGAAGCAGTTCAGTTTGATGGTCTGCTGGACAGTGGACACACAAATAAAAATTTCTGAAACACACTAAAGTAAAAATAAATTGTTCCTATGTAAAATAGTCTACAACAATATTATGTTCGGTGAAACCAATCTAAGTTTACATCAATTTTAATGATTAACAAAGCCCAAGAGATAGCAATGGCAGGCTTCTATCAAAACGTGTATATTATTGAAAGCTCGTTATCTTTGAACATCCTGTTTCGTTGTCTGTTATTTGTAAAAGGTTTTAGCGATGATCTGGCTTAACCTGTGGGTATTAATCAATTAGGGACAGAGATAAACAGATTGTGGCAGGCAAAATTTCTTCTTCACAACATACTACCTGTGCACCTTTTTCTACCTACCCTCGGGTGGGGTTAGCAGGATGAAAACTTTACGACCTATATTCATACCTACTGAATATACACAAAATTACATAAAAATCGGTCAAGCCGTTTCCGAGGAGTATGGCAACTAACACTGTGACATGATAATTTTATAAATATACATAGAGAGAAGATATTTCTGTCCTATACACGCTTTACTTTTCTTGATCACTTAAAAATATTTGATGTCATAAATATGCAAAGGACTGCGACGTGGTAGTAGTGTAGAGGTAGTATGACGGTGTGATGATCGGATCATGTTTGTGGGACGAACATTGCAAGTATCGTCATAGGTTGAAAATCTGGTAATGTCATTTATATTTCAAAATAGCTTGACCTCAGTGGTTAGATTGAGACCTAGCTGAATTTTTGGGGGTTTGGGACATCGTCAAATGACTCCTCTCGCTCTGTCACGCTCTGACACGCTCTGACACTCGCTTCTACTCTGCAGTAGAAGGGAGTGTCAGGCTTCTTCTGACTTAAAACCACCCACGCTCCTTCTTAGCACTTTGTGTCGAGGCTGCGGTATCTCTTTCGAACAACCCGCAGCCCCGAAAGACGGTTGAGAGTCCCGTCTTAACCTTTCAAACAATAAACCGGAATGTTCATTCGTAGTTTAAACTAGCTGACCCGCGCAACTTCGTCTGCGTCACATAAATATAGCTATAACCTTTCTCGATATATCGACTATCCGACATTAATTAAGCTAAATCGTAACAAACAAAAAATCTTATCTTTCCTCTTTATTACAATAGTTTAGATGGTTTAGATTAGCTTAGATTATATTAAAGTGTGAATTACTATAAAATCTATCTCTTACTTAAAATATACTATAACACTCTGTACTTGTAAACATTATGATGCAGTAAATATTTTGAATTTGAATTTCCCGGAGGCCAGCCAGAATCCCCCGTACCTATACATTGCGACGCAACCCGCGTAATTATTTTTCCGCGCGGGTATTTTTACATTGCGATATCTTCTAAGATATTTGTTTAAACTGTATAGAGTAAAGAGCACAAATATTCTATATTAAATTTCCGTTCTAACGAACACATTTATTTAGATATAGATTAATACCATATGGGTTAAATAAGCTTCGCAAAAAATAATTCTTTTTAACCTAACATTTTAATAATAAAAAATGGTTACAGTGAGTCAATCTTAAAAGATAGACAGATGCTGTCGCGGACTTTTTTTTAGAACTTTTAAAGACGAATAATTACTTCATACATGATATTCTCGTAACTTAAACCGTTTTCGCAGCGCACGCAACGGAAGCTCTCAGAAAGGAATTTTCTATTCCCGTTTTTGCAACATTTCTCATTTATGCTCCGCTCCTATTGGTAGTAGCGTGATGTTATATAGCCTATAACCTTTCTCGATAAATGAACTATCCAACACAAAAAGAATTTTTCAAATCCAACCAGTAGTTCCAGAGTTTATCGCGTTCAAACAAACAAACAAACAAACAAACAAACAAACAAACTCTTCAGCTTTATAATATTAGTATAGATTATTCTCTCAATACTTAGGCTCACCCCTATTTTCTATGAAAGGGCTGTAAAAGGCATTTCAGGGGTTTATATAAATACAAACTAGTTTATTTGCATAACAAAGGACCGAACCATAACAGGTACACGAATTTTAGACAGGTAGTTTATTAATATTCGTTTGCTATTTTGTAAGGAAACTGTGCTTTCCATAAATAATTTTGACGCCAAATGTCCTTTTATGTAAATAAATATAGTCAGTTGTATAATTTTGCTACTAGGTATTTGAAAAAATTAGGGTTGTCAAAAGACCAATATTGTTCAAGCACAGGCAGAGAAAAAAACGTCCACGCCAGTTTTCATTTTCAGTAATGTCAGAAACTGACAGTTTTGATTGCTTTAATTTTTGTCCCAAGTTTTTATATCGACAAGTAACAATTATACAATTTATTCACATAATTCCTACATAGAATCCTTATTCACATTTACACATAAAAATCACTAGCAAAACTTTTTACTAAAAAAACAGAATTCAAACTGCAATACAAGGTCACAGTGAGTTTCGCATATAAACTCAACGTTAGTAAATTGCACTTCATTTAGCCACCCGCATACAAATCGTTTGGAACAACCCACCAACCGTCACGAATCTACCGCCATACATTTATTTTCGAACGTGGAACACTACAGTTCTTCCTCATACAACAGCAACTCAACAACAACCTTATAATAATCAGCATAACGATCACTGTTGTCTGACAGACTTGTCTTTGCAGCAACCGAATAGCAGCCTTGTTTTAACAGGAATAAAGATCGTTGTCATTTAGGCAGTGATGTCCAATCAAAAGTAAACGTACTGTGAAAGAACAGTGATTTTAGTGTCGTGCAACATGCAAGATTTTGTGTCAGTTTATGTGGGCTCGTCATGTATTGTGTTACATTTTGAGTAGGTACTTATTAGTTCCATGCAATTTGTTGGTTTTAGTTTTGAATTTGTACCCAATTGAAATGAAAATAAATAGTGATGTCATCTTATAAAAACATATCTTTAATAGTACGTATAAATTTTCCTATAATTTATTATTATTGGAAAGATGTAGGTACTTGGCCAGTTTCTTTAAGTCCGTAAACTATGTTGCAAATGAAACACGTTAACAACACAGATAAAATACAAATAGAATAGATTAAAACAACAGTGGTATAACTTTATATTTTCAGTTAAGACTTAAACTTAAACAAACCTAAACTAAAACTTAAAACCTTAAACTAAACCGCATACAAATATCAGAATATTGTCCACAGCAAATAAAATAAACAGTGCAATAAGATTAAATCTGGCTGACATTCAGTAATCCACTTTCAACGATGCTCGGCGGTACCTTGGCATGAATTTCGCTCGCCCTGCACTTTTCTCTCCAACATTTTATCTTTAAAATCTCTACTGTTGCAGTATATTTTTATATTAGAAATTGTTTTATGTGGTCGTGCTACGACTTTTCTGATCCCCCAGGCTAAACGCGGTCGTATCTCTATTAGATATAGTGGTAGTTTTTCCTTATGAAGGTTCGCTTTCCGGATCTCGTAGCTCGTAGCGCTACGAAAAGCGTAGCGCTCGTAGCAAGCTCGCGGTCATTTCCTTTATCGCTACGAATTTCTTTTCTTGCGTAGAGTGATGGCTATGAGAAGGAAAATAAAATACGATGTTGTTTTTCTTTATCACTGTGTTGTAAGTGGCAGAAAATATAGCATAACGTTAAACCTAGCGTGTCTGTAGTTATTTCTTTCACAAACGTTACAACGTTCGTTACCATATTATTTTCTTAGATATAATTCGCTTATACAAGATTTTCATTCTGATAACATGAGCTCAAAGTTAACAACCTCTTTCGAGCTACAATCTGATACACGATAATGTTAGTAACTAAAAATAAGTAGTATAGGTTATTGAACTCTCGCGTTTCTGCCATGTCCTACATAATGCTACTATTAGATTGCACTCAGTTGACATGGCAATAGAGTGCTAATATGAATAAATCCTGAGGTTAAAACGTCACGTTGCATGCAGTGCAACATTATTGGCTTGATTCCGATACCGTAGAAGGCTTTGTTAATAATTTACAGCTCTTAGAAACTGTATAAATGACGGCTGATTAACTTACGATACGAGTCGTTATGTAGTTGAGTGTTTAACCTTAAGAAGGCTTATTCCACTCAGCCCCACCAATTTTCTCCACTAGTGGGACAAAGTGGTTTTTATCTTAAAGTTTTTGTTGTTTCACTGAAGTGCTGATGGGTCGTTATGACATGATCGTCCCAACAGATACAGTATATTATTTTTTTATGTTTTTTGTACCAGTCAAGGCGCAAAAATTCGAAAAAAGAATTACATCGAAAATGTTTTTTAAAAACCCACTGTAACGTGGGACAAATTGGTAGAGCAGATTTTTAGGAATGGTACAAATTGTATGTATATTATTAGGTAAATATTACGTAATGGATGTGACAACTACGAGTATGTATTATTGGTTACGTAGATATGAGTGACATAATCGGAACGCTTTAATTTCGTTTGTTCGCGGCTTAATTAATTTACAGATTAATTTTATAGATACTAAATTAAGTAACCACATCACTTCTTCTTACCATCTATAGTGTCAGGTTGAGATTTGTAAAGTTTATTAGAGTAAACTATTCCCGTCGCCATCTTGCACTTGGCGTTTGACAGTTAGGTGATTGATTGATTCAAAAAACGCCTATTCAAAGTAACGTTAGCAATTCTCGGCTTTAAAATTTTATTTACGAGTTCCACACAAATAAAACTTCGAAGTAAAACCTGCATACACACCAAAGACACATATAACTTGGCAGAGTAGAAACCTCCCTTTGCCTGCCGTCCCACATTTGACACACAAGAGCTTTTCCGTTTTCCCGCCATTTACCTACTACCTGAGCGAAATGAAAACTGTTATAATGTTTGTTTCAGAGATGGAAATCGTGCCCGAAGGGAAAAACTTTCGATTGGTAACAGAAGACGAGCTCCCGGCAGTGGCCGATATCCTAGTGCAGTATATGCCTGAATCTTTAAAGGTAACTTTTAATGAGATTTTACTTCAAACGGTTTCGAAATTGGGGGAAAGATTTTTCGTTATTATATTTGTGGGATTCGATTGAGATACTTATTTTGTATTGCGACGAATGTGAGATTGTAAAGGTGCGGTGAAACCGGTAGGTACGGACATGTTGGCACCGAACTTTGATATATAATGTACTGAAATATCTAAAAATCCAACGTTCTTAAAAGCAGCGCGGAATTTTAAGAAGTAACTAAGGCGTAATCATTTAAAAGCAGATTTTGAATAAAATTCGTATTTTGTGGTTCCGTGGGTTAAAAATCATAAAGTTTCTTCTGAAAATAAAAACAAGTTCAAGAAACAAGAGCAATGTCCTGTTTAACAACTGTCTGTTTATTTCTAGTTTCATCAAACGATTCAAACATATCTAAACAACAAGGTGTGGGACTTCCACTTTTATGTAGCGAAGAATTGGCCCGAGGATCCGATCGTCCTACACTTCCCCGGCTGTACTAGTACGGTAAGAAACATCATTTGTTTAATGCTTGCGGCTTTTCCCGTGTCAAATTATATACTAAAACCTTCCTCGAGAACCACTCTATCCATTGGTAAAAAACAGCATGTAAATCGGTGCAGTAGTTTTTGAATTTATCGCGAACAGACAAACAGACAGTTTTTTTTATTTTTTTTTATTTAATATGGGCTTAGAGATGAGGTCGACGATGGAACGAGCTAACCCAGAAGAAGCCTATTTACTCGCGACTTAAATAGATTGGGGTTGCGGCGGAAGACTTTGTTTTATAATATTATTAAGTGATAGTCATTTAACTTACCACAGCAGAAGACCTACACTACCCCTACGTCGTTCCACGTTAAGTGTCAAATTAAATTATTATGCAGAGGTAGCCTAGTGGTTTGACTATCGAACTGCCAAGTCACAGGTCGCAAGTTCTAACCCAAAAACATGAATACGAAAATTTTAAATTTAAAATGCCTCTGATTTTTCAGATTCATGTGCGTATTGTATTATTATAAAATGCTTGAAAAAAAATATCGGGAGGCAACCAGCATGCCTGAGAGATTTTTGCGACAGCATGTCAAGCCAAGTCAGAGGCCCATAGACGACATAAAACTCTGACACCAGGTCATACACGCTAACCGCACGATAGATAGTTGTTTCGGGTCTGGGTATATCTGTGTGTGAGTTGAAATGTTTGTAAACGCACCCACGATACAGGAGAAATTCCTAGTGTGGGGCAAAGTTTTTTTTTTTTTTTCAAAAAAAAAATTAAATTATTCAAAAAGTGACTTTTTGTGCTCCAGCAACTACTTGCTTCGAGATTAAAAAGTGGGTACTAAGATGGTGGCGCGTCTTATTTTCTCCGCTGCCCGAGAAATATCAATTTACTTAATCATATAGGCTTATGTTCTGAGATAGGTTGGTACTCATTGTTGTTGATGATAATAATAGAGAAGCACTGTATATAATTAGAATTCTAGATATAGGTCATACCTTTTTACTTCTTCTGTTATTATTTTATTAAATTACAAAGAAAGTTCTTCGAGATCTTGCAAAAGATCGTTGGCTCGAAAACCCCTCGTCAATCAATGAATATGGTTCACTCTCTTCAGAACGAATTCGAAACCTGGTATTAGCCACGTTTTGAACTCTTTTTTCAGCAGCCTTCTATTTTTACAGCACTAGCTAACATCTCGCCTATTTAATCACTAAAAGGTCAGGCAGAGACGAACATAAGAGTAGTTAGAGCACACGTGTAGTTACACATTTCGCCAGTTAGGTATGTTTAAGTGTCATGTAACTTTTTAACACTTCGCACCTATCGCTATCAACCGAGCACAAACCCAGACTCCGTAGCGGATGTTGAGAGGCTGAAGGAAAAACTCCAGTAACAGTTTGCCCGACCTGGTAATCGAATTTAGAAACTCATGCTGAGCAGTCACGCTTAGGTAACCACTATAAGCTCATAAATTATTTAAAATAGTTTTTCAATTTAATTAAAGCATAGAAGCAATCATAATTAAGTCTTAAAACAAACCTGGAACTGCTAATGGTTGTAACAGTACCCTCAACAAAGCTGCAAGGCGCTTGTTCTCCCCGTCATTGCGATATTTTTTTTGTTCTAGAACCTTCTCGATTCGGAGATACGATTGGTGGCCAAAGTTCGAAATGCAAGTTTTTAATGTTATTATTTTACTTTAAATAATGTAGTAGTAGTAGTATTCAAAGCATCCATGAACACAATAATTTAAGTGCGTCCTTGAGTCAATACATAAA
The DNA here is from genome assembly GCA_949316265.1 of Diarsia mendica. Taxonomy (NCBI): domain Eukaryota; kingdom Metazoa; phylum Arthropoda; class Insecta; order Lepidoptera; family Noctuidae; genus Diarsia; species Diarsia mendica. The sequence goes on along the minus strand of OX438900.1, from coordinate 18,578,291 downwards.
TTCACGCCAAAAAATATATCGTTTCCCAACAATTATTTTTGCGTAGATGGCTTGGTTGATGGCTTCATGATGGCTTCGTTTACACTTTGTTTAAACGAAACTTCCTTTAAGTAAAGGTTAAGGGTTGTTGCTGCTTTAATCCATAAAACGGGCTCAGGAAATGAGTATAAAACGTGACGTTTGCGAGTTTACTCGCACTACATAAGAAAATAACAAAAGGTCACTTTTAAGAACACGCTACTGTGTTTGTAGATATAATATAATAAATTGTACCTGGATAATTGAGCTTTGCTCGCTTTTTCGTTTTTGGTAATGAAACTTAGTTCGATCGATTTATCGCGCCTGAAACCCCCTGCATACTAAATTTTATGAAAATCATTGGAGCCGTTACCGAGATCCAGATTATTAATTGCTATATTATGGCACTTAGTTGCCTGACATTTATGCTGAACTGGGCCTGTTTGGAGCAGCCGTGGGGCAAATATTTGTTTTGTACCAAATAGTTTTAGGTTATTTAAAAAAAAATCATTTGTTCATTTTAATTTTTGTATGTTTATTATTATATTATTATGTATGCCCTGTGTCTGTACCAATAAATGTTATTTCTTTATTTCTTTCTTTCTATTGATTGATTTTGATTGTACAAATTATTATGTACACTTCAACAAAAAGTCTTTATGGACAGTATTTTGGGTTTGAATTGCTTTTTTCTAATAAACAGATAGCTCTTTTACAATATTTTATTTAATGTTTCGCAATGTTTGTTTAGGTCAAATCTTGCAACTGACTTCTAAAACTATGAACCTAAACCGATTCAGCTGAAATGTTGCAAACTTTTTATTTTTTTAAACGTTGTCCCACACTAGGAATTTCTCTTGTATCGTGGGTGCGTTTACAAACATTTAAATTCACATACACAGACACCATCTACGAAACAACTATCTGTAGGCCATACAAATATTTGTTTCGTGCGGGGAACGAACCTGCGACACGCAACGCAGTAGTCCAATCGCTCACTGGTACACGCTAGGCTTACTAGTTTAATGTGAATGACAATGCATGGTTATCGTGATATTATTTCTCTAACGAATATGGCGGACTATAGAGAGAGAAAAAAATGGCCGCCACGGGACGCCCAGCTGATGGGAAACATCTAATTAAGTGAATATTAAACCGAGACTTTTTAAATGGTAGGTTTTACTCGTGTCACATATGATATTTTCATAGTTTTAAGAATTTATTCATATCCAAGGCGGATACTGGATGTGCTTGCAAATAATTTGTATTTTCGATTCAAAAATCGACGTATTTACGTATACACCGAGCGCTTGTGCTGGAGCCGAGAGTCATGAATTCATCTACTTGTCGGGTATTATAATCGTCACCGTCGAGAAAACTGCGTATCACGCAGCCTATCACGTCGTATGTTATGACTTCGCTTTTTCTAATAATTCAGTTTTCTCGTTTCATCTTCTTAGAAAACTGGTCGATTTATATGCAGTGAGCATTCTAAACCTATCTACTTCCTTCGTGCCTTAGAGATTAGAGATAGACACAGCGAGCTAACGAGCTATGCCACCGGTGTTTGCAGGTCTCTGTGCTACTGTATGCATTATTTAACTCCTCTCTGTGTCTAGAAATCCGTGAGGGATTGAGGAGAGGAAATATAGCTCAAGGAAAAGTAGTTTTCTTTTGTTTTCGGAAAGTAGTTCCGTTCCGAGCTTTATAGTTTACGACCAGACAAAGGATTTAGGTTCTTGTGTAACCAAGAGTTCGAGATTTGCTTTGGAAGTTCGATCTCACTGGATATCGCTAGCTTCGTCGAATAGTCACAACGTGATCATGATAAGTGTTAAAGTGTTATTTGCTGAAATCTATAAAGCCATAGCAATTGAGATTTAATAGCGACATTCAAGTAAATAAATTACTCCAATTTCCATCACGGCAAATTGACTAATTTCGCCAACAATGCCACAGAAATTGTTGCCGTAACAACTTATTTCGTCTCAATTACAATTTCCTTATAAATACTTGCGCGAATTACTTTACTGGGAATTAGGACAAAAAAATACGATATCCTTAGTGTTTTTATACGTCTTCGTAATAACGACATTTAAGATGACGTATTTTCCGACTTTTCTTATACAACATCACTTCTCTCGTGACGTAAACGGCCACGAGAGCTCGTTGACACGAGTGCTTCTTTGCCTAGCAAAACTATAGGGCGCTCTTAGAAACGCACGAATATAACATACGATTTTAGCCCCAAAAGCATCAGGCAGAGGCGTACCTAATAGTATACCCACAAGTTATGTTTAAGTCCCATGCGTAAGGGGGCGAGGTTATTGTCAAACGGCCTGAATCCAGACTGCTGCGAAATTCATGATACAAAAGCCGCTTAAATAGTTTACCAGTTACATCCTATTCAAGCTTACACGAGCGACGATTTAGTAAGCCGATTTGTCGGTTTTACTGTGTTTCTATGTCAGGAAAAAAGAAGGTTAAAAGAAAATTAATTTAAGGAGTCTAATTTTAGGATCGTTACACGTGTTTCTGCAAATATTTATATCTGTTGAAAAACACGAAAATAAACTTGATTTTACGTCCGAATTCCTCCAGACTAAGGCTGATAAGAGATGAAAAAGTTACTCGGCTCTTACTAATATATAAAGTTTAAAATTGATAGCCAAAAGTTCCTGGTGTTCTGTTCGAATCGTGAAAATCTCTCTGTGACTTACTTTTAGTTAATCGTAATGGTCATTAGCGTATCGCTTCTAAATGCTTTGATCAATTTTCAACTAAAGGCCCTTTAAAACTCAAAAGGGCCAATTCTATGTCTTACTACTAATTCTGGGGTGACAAATCCCTAATTGCTAGCTCGGTTGATGGCAAGAGGCTCGCCCCCTAATATGGGACCATGAATTTAACATTACTGACAAATATAGGTGAAACTCTGTCTAGCCCTTCGGGAATCACAGGCATGATGTTCATAAACGCTCTGGTGCAACCGACAGAGGTAGTAAAATTCAATCAGATGCAGGAGTTCAATATTAAATCAATTTAAATCAGTGTCGTTTTTTTCCAGTCCTCGACTGAATAGACCTACTTTCGATAAACAAATGACTACTTCATAAAGATATCGAGACCGCCAGCCAAGCCCCGGCTTATGTGCCCCTCATAATGCCCTCTTAATTATATAAAGTAGTCAGGCGCGCACGATAATCCTCCAAGTCTATCTAGACTGAATACTGTACCGAAAAAGATGGTTCAAGAAGATAAGTTTTTCAGCTGTATAAATACTTTTTTTAACAATTCCTTATGTCAGTCTTGTAAAGATTTAAGAAAAGGTTACTTTGTAACATCGATATCAGTATCAGTGATGAAGTGACTGTCAAATTCATTCAATATTAACTCTAACCGTAACCATAATTATAATTATATTTCCTCTGAAATCTGAGCTATATTTTACATGAAATATTCCCTCAATTCTCGATTCCTAGCATGCAAGCATACAGCTCAAACAGATAGGTGCTATCGTTCCGTAGAACATAGATATTATAATAATCAAATAGACAATGAAACTCCTTTCTATATCACATACCTCCAACCTACACTATTGAGAACTCGTTACGAAATGAAATACCTATGTATTTCATTTCACTCTATGTCCAGGTCTTCCCAGAAAATGTTATTTGAAACTTAACCCGTAGACACGCCTTGTCTACCTACTAATGACAACCCACGGGACATGAAACTATTATGATATGCTAACGTTGATTATGCGGCACTTAAACAAGTTTTAATTACTTTATAATTGATTAGGTCTATCATTTTCTCATGAAGGAACTTTAGCATGATATGAATTAACACATTTTGGAGAAACTGGTCATGGATTGACTGTACCTAGTCTTTGCACACTCGGTAACTTTAAGACTTAGAATTCATTCCACAAGCGAAAGAAAGGAATGAGAAAAATATCTCCTTATCTTTCAACCCCATTAATTATTTACCCGTGACCGTTTTATACCCTCAGATAAAAGTTATGTTTCTTTTACCAAGTAATATTCGGTGTCATTTCGGTTGGTAACCATTACAAAAATAGGTCCAGTCGAGAGAAAAAGATTTTCGGGACTCGATCTAGATCCTGACCTTTCGAGACGATCCTAATTTTAGACACAATACTCGTTTGATTGCCCCACCCGGCCAGACAGAAACGTCGTAAACTGAAGGTTCTTTGTGCCTCAAACTTTCCTAAATTCACCTGACAACAGCGTAGGCACTTATTATATCATTATTTGTACGAAGCAATATTGTAGTATAGAACGTCAAATAAATGTATAGTGCTTGTCTTTCAGATTTCACTTTGATAGTTAATTACAAATAGATTGGCGTCCATTTTTCTCGGTACTTCATTGTAGTACGTGGTCATTGAAAGCTCGTAGCGTCGTAGCGCTTCGTAGCACTCGTAGCAATATTATTTCAGATTTCTTTAAAACAGACTAGCTTTGGAATTTGTACGTCTGCGTGTAGAGGGTCCTTCGGGAACCTATTACTGGGATTTCGCCTTAATCCTAAATCAGTTTATGGTCTACTTGTGTACCACATTTCGTTGAAAACCCAAAGGGTAGAGTCACAGTTTTTATCGCATGTATTATATCACTAGATATAGCTCCCGATATGTTCGGAGTGTACTCACGGGAACATTGTAAACTTAGCCTATAACACTTGAGGATAATGTAGCTTCCTGTTGGTGAAAGAATTTAAAAAAGAAAGTTTAGGGAATCGGATTAGGAGTTCCGAAGATCACAAACGAATATAGATAAAAAATATATATAAATTAAAATTAAATCTGTCAGATAAAACGCTGTGTCGTAGGTATTGCCAGCCACACATCATAGCAACGAACGTCAGGAACAGATATTGAAACGTCCCTATTCAATCCGACAGCTTTCAGTAATCCATTGAGACCTAGATTTCTAATTACCTTGATGACCTAAATGACATAGGTACTTAGTAAAGCTTTTGGGCTGAGTATAAGCGGATTTTATTCGTATGTTAGGACAAAATTGTGTCCTAGAAACCTCTGGTTTCTACACACAAGTACTTAGATAGTACATTACCAAGAAAAACTTTAAGTGGCCATCATTATCATCCACAGACTGAATTCACCCAATGCTGGGTATAGGCCTCTCTTTTCTTGTGCCAAACTCCACGTGTGCCAGCCTCATCCAGGTTTTCCCCCGATGAAAACAATGTCATCTGCCTATCTCGCAAGCCGACGACCCACATTTCTATTCCCCATTCTTGGACGCCATTCGGTGACAGCCTTAGTCCATCTGTCATCACTGCACCTTGCTAGGTGTCCTGCTCAACTCCATTTAAGTTTCGTTACGCGAGTTCCAATATCGGTAACCTTTGCACGTCTTCGAATTTTGACGTTAAGAACTCAATCTACCAGCTTTATACCGAGCATGGAAAGCGGCCATACTGTATAGCAAATATGACTACATAAAATCTGTCCTTGGTCTTTTTACTTTTAAGACGTTAATTTTATTTTCTTAACCCTTCCAGCCGAACCAAACAACATACGAGAGCGTGACAGTGTTCTGCCCTTCGGAGCGCGCAGAGTTAGTGGATCTTCTGACTTCAGAGGAGATCCTGCTAGACCTGACCCAGCCGCTGTACCTGAACTTCACTCACGAGGCCATCGTGAACCGATTCGAGAGGCACTATGAGGCGCACGACAAGATTACTGGTGACGTCTACGTCTGTGATAACCCACCAGAAGATGATAGTACTGAGGGGTAAGGCGAATTACTCAAATGCTTTTTAAGCCTTAACATTTATAAAATCTTAATCTATAGCATTAAAAGCTGCATTTGCAGCTGCAGCTGCATCACTTCCTGATGCATATTGGTCTGAATTTCTGGAATCAAAATCTCTAATTTTCAACCCGTAATTTAAAACCGTTATTGTTTTGGTACTCTCCGGAAACTTTAAAGTTAAAAGATTTTAAAACATGAATAAATATGATTGCAGATTGCCATCGGACGTGGAGTTAGTTCGCTTGCAGCCAGAGCACATGAAGGCGGTTCACGACCTGTATCCGGCGAGCGACATAGAATGTCGCGAAGTATTCGAGAAACTGGTCGCCGAACTGCCCGCCTACGGCATCTTCGTCGAAGGGAAGCTAGCCGCTTGGATGGTTCAGTCCTACTACGGTGCCATGTTCTCCATGCAAACTAGGCCCGAATTCCGCAGGAAAGGCTATGGAATCTACTTAGCCCGCCGTCTTACCAAAGAAGTCGCCGCCCGCGGCTACAAACCCTTCGTCGTCATTCGTCCGGAAAACGACGCATCCCGATCTCTGTACACGAAGCTCGGCTTCGAGAAACGTTTCCGAACGGTGCGCGCCGTTTTGCGTCCCCGCTAACGCGTTAAAGTTGATCACTAGCAGATTTTATTTTTTTAAGACTTTTGAATAAAATCAATTTAGCTTGCGATCTTTGATCGCCTAGAGAATTTTAGTAGTAGCTTTAAGATGGGGCGGCTAGTGCTCTCGGTCCGACCCGAGTCGATACGACAGGTGTCAGCTCCGTTATGGCGCTTGTACCGGCAGGGGTAGCAGCGTGGGCCCTGAGCAGATCAGTCGGAAGGGCTCCAGGCGACCGGTATAGACCCGGCTCTGTGTACAAGCGCTCTTAGACTTCTATACATAGGGCCTCTGCGATATTTTTCTGCCGTTAGCGTTTTTAATCTCCTAGTATCTACTTCTTCATATTGACAACGAATGGCTTTCTTGTTGGGCGTTTCATACAAGTCAGCCTACATTTTGATACGTATATAGCTGATGCCTCATCACGCTTCAAGTCAGATTCGAGAGCTGTAGCCGTTTGCTGCGTTCTCTGGCGCTAGCCTAGTTAGATCTCAACAGTACTAGGATTCACCTGTACGCACTTGGAACCCTGACATTTAACGATCCGTAAACATGGTCACGTCAAACGATACTTATTTGTTTTACCGACACTATTGGAGTACAGACAATAAAATCAATTGAACCTTATCGTACTCCACCTTACCGTTAGATCCTCTAGATGTTTCCTTGGCTAAGTTTTAACCAACCACTTTCAACATTCCTTGTATTTTATAGTAAGGCTATCACCGAAACAAAGTCAAGGTTACTTGGGGTGTCTGTGTCCTATAAATGTATCGGGGCTCTAGTACTTGTGAAGCTGGTCATCTACTCATTTAGGCGAACGCTTCATTACCACTCGTTGATCGAGCGGAAACTGTTCTGTCTCATGGTTTATAAAATTTTTGGGACCCGTTATGATCTGTGTGATAAAAAATGTTAGCGTTATAACATTGACGTACTTGAAAATGTATAAAAGTATACATGAGAAAGAAAGGTTGCCGTCGTTGCACCCAGTTTGCACAATTTGAAAAGTTTAATCAAGCACCTTTTAAATGACAAACGCGAAGAATATTAAAAATATGACAAACCTAATTAAAAAACGTAAAAAAAAAATCGATCATTTTTGTTTCGTATGTAAATGAACAAGCGTAAGTAATAGCGGGAAATGACAATTATTTTAATTTAAGTTCAAAAATGTGATTGCAAAATGATCTTAAACAATAATTAACTTGTTGTCTAGATATTTTCATAAAAGTAGAGTTAAAATACACTGACTAGTTTTCAGTTAGTTATTATTAGTTTTTATAGCAAACAAGTTTTTATAAATCAAGTACATGGAAAATCATTTAAAATTTGATACGAAAACGTAGATAGGTAGGTATTTTAATACGAGGATGTATTTTACGATTGTATCGACGTATCTAATGACAAAAACGTTTGCTATTCTTATGTATACCTGAATATTAATTACTTAGAATTATTAAGTTAATCATCGATTTATTAAGTAACTTATTACGGATATTATTGTGTGATATGATAATATTTATTGCTTTTTGAATATTTTTATTAATTTGGCCAATTTGTAGTATTTATTCTGTCTTCCTAAGGCATTATAATAAGTATAATGGGCAGCTCTTATGACAAAAGCGAGTAGTGTAAAATGGACTCGTTATTATTTATTTATTAATAAATATAATACCCAATTCCTATTTATTTTACTGTGTACACTGGTCAGAAAATGCACTTGAAAAATTTATCTTTTTATTGGAAACACTGGTTTAGCTAATAAAATGATTGGCAAGGGCCTGAAATTGTAAAGTTAAGTATTGCTCAATAATTGGAGCTTCCGATTATTAAATTCTGAAATTAATTGCCAAATTATTGATTGTGTATTGTTCTTGCATTTTATTGTAATAATTATTTATTAAAGAATTGTGCTTGTCTTTGTTTGTGTCGGAGTTATTCAAACTGGATGATAAAGGATAAAGAATTTGATATTACCTACTATGCATTAATTTATCATCTACGATTTCTTATAAACAGATGGTGTGTGACAGTCAATTGTAAAATGTTCAACTGTTTATCTGAAAATGTACACTCATACCATGCAATCATGCTAAAAGCTTTCCTACTTACAATCATGTAGGTACATGTCGAATAAGTAGATCGAGATTTCTTGAAATTATTAATTGTAAGACATTTTCTCTCAACACAACCCTACTTACGTACCTAAATAAAATTTACCTAAACTAAAAGGACACGTTTTCCGTCCTATGCTGCAGTTGACATGATGGAAATCGCAGCGTATTTCAATCGTACACAAAATTATGAAAAATGTAGAATCCCTTCTGTATTGTTTATCAGTTTATCACTTACCAACCTTGCAAAGGTATTGAGAATACAATAAATAAAAACTAAACCTAAATTAAATGTTTTCTTTTATTTTACACCTATCCATATAATAGTGTGGTAGAAACCTTATCATCTACTTACCTATCCCTTTCCCAAATATGTTGGGGCGACTCCCTACCTTAGGGCTCCCACACATAAACACGATACGACGACACGTTACGACGTCGTGTCGTAGATTTCCACGATGCGACGTCGTATCGTAAAACGACGCTGCATCGTTGTACGACTCGACGTCGTATCGTGTTATGTGTGGGAGCCCCTTACCTCCACAAACTAATTAGCACTGGGTAGGTAATACGAAACCCCCTGGTAAAACTGGTTCTCAGACTTTCGTGTCACTGACTACCAACTACTGCTACTACCGTGGTTCCCGAAGCTAGAGGTAACTCGTTAAGTCATGTAATGGGAGGTCACCCATCCACGGACCAACCTATAGCGCGGCTTAACCTGAAGATTGACCCCTGTGCTTATTTTATACTTAGCCACGAGCTCTACTACTCGGACAGGAACATACGATTTAAGAAAGGAGTGGAACTCCCTGCCTGCGTCGGTTTTCCAGAGTTCGTAAACCCCAATCTATTTAAGTCGCGAGTAAATAGGCTTCTTCTGGGTAAGCTCGTTCCATCGTCGACCTCATCTCTGCCCTTAGGGCAAGATTGAGGACAAGAGTAAGCCCATAAAAAAAAAAAAACAAGTTGCCCATTATCACTTACACAAGGCGTGACTTAAATGTAATGTATAAATAATGATACCCTGTAGAATTTTCACGTCTCAAGAGCGTTGAGAGTTCAATAGGGTTCTGTTAGCAGACATAACATAGCATTACGCCTGTGATCCCCGAAGGGTTAGTCAATATAATAGGGGGCGAGCCTATTGCCATGAACCGGGCCCAAATCCAGACTCCGTGTCAGCACTATAGATACCTACCTAGATTTGTATTATACGTAAGCTATTTTTTTGTGTGGATTTTGATAGGTGTGTACTGTGTGTGCTTGTTGAGTGTTTCTAGAGTCTGTGGTTTAACAGCCCCTGCCCAGCTTCGTTTGCAGCTGCGTTTACGGTACCAAAAGAAGTGGCGTGCGACACCCACCGGTGGCAATGTTCGGTGGCCCGCCGTGGTTTGCGCGGAACCTTAAGCTTAAATAACTCACTCATATTTAAGTGGTTTGACTAACTGACCTTATTTTAAAAATGTATTTTCACAAGTAACACTCTGCAGCTGCACTCACAAGAACAACAAAAACTAATTCCAATACATTATCGAGTCACAATATCTTTTAAACATTGAACTTACCGCCCGTAGGTAACACGTAGCATGCCATGTGTTTATTAAGGTAAATGCGACAAGGAAATTGAAAGGCCCGTGAAATTCTAATTTTCTTACGTTTTTTGCAAATCTCTTTAGTAACTATTTGATGAAAAAAGCATTCAAGAGACTTGTATGGACTGAGACAGTTGTATTGGTGATTTTAATAATTATTACTCAGTAAAGTCACATTCAGGACCGATGGGATAGGGTCGTCACGCAGTGGGTGCCAGAGGACGGACGTCGTCGCCGAGGGAGGCCTAGAAAACGCTGGCGTGACGACTTAGAGGCTTTTGTATAAGATTGGCCGGAGAAAGCCGCACGGAGAGAAGAGTGGAAGACTATGGAGGAGACCTTTGCCCAGCTGTGGGACACTATAGGCTAACAAAACACACACACACACGCACACGATACTCTTAGCAGTGCTGAGCTGTGGATTTTGTGAACAATAAATAAATAAAAAGTCACATTTGTTATGGTCGCGAATCCTATTTTATTGAACATACAACCTGACACTGATCGGTAAATTGCAAAAAAACGTAAAAAAAAAAAAACCTTGTCGCATTCACCATAACGGCCCGTTCACGGCCTTGCCGCTGTGAGCGGCAGCTAAGCGCGGGGCGGCGAGCGGTAAGATCAAAAATGTATGAAAATGTTTGAAGCACGCCACGAGACGCCGCTCAAAGCGAAAACACGCGCGGTTTTTTCCGAGCGTGTTTTCATCAAAAGGTCAGTCTTAAGAGTTACATGAACTTGGAGGGTTGTAATGATGATTTTGATGATTATTATAATTCTATAACTGCATACGTCTTACAGCCGCGAATCATATTTTCACTACCATACAACCTAGCACTGGCCTGCAAATCGCTAAAAACGTAAGAAAATTTGAATTTCGCGGGCTACCGTGAACATCCATACATACCGGGCACGATTTCACGAAAGAAGTCCCGCAGACGCAGCGCTGTATTCGCGCGACATAATGTTGCTACCTCTCTCTCTCCATATCTCCATATCTGTCAAATTTAGTTCCACAATTGTCCGCGGGACTTTTTTCGTGAAATGGACTTTACTGAGGGTACGTGGCGTGCAAAACTGTGCAAAACACACCGCTTGCTGACGCCGCCCCGCTCGCCGTGCCGCTCGCCGAAGACCAAAGTCGTGAACGGGCCGTAACCGCAGAAAGTATTACCTAATAATTATAAAGTATTGTAACACTGAAAGGGGCTACTCAACTTAGCCGTACAAATAAAAAATGGAGGCGCCAAGTGCTGAAATAGCACCGTTGTTCGTTCGTCACTATAATGGCGCTACCTCACCGAGAACATTCGCCATTACGGTATAGTTTGGTGAGGGAGCTCTTTATCGTTATAATTATCCTATTAAAAATGATAGGAACTAACGATCAAATTGTAAGTTGCCAGTGTAAAAACCAACATAAGTTTTTACTGAAATATTGGAGGTTGGTAACCCTTTAAACATATTGTCAAAAGGATAAAAATGTCAAAAATATTGAAATTTCGCATCATGGCATTGAGATATGAAAAATATCATGGCGACGAATGTTTGATTTTGTGGTGATTTTGTGTTTGCAAAACGTTGTCTTGTGAATTTTGTAATGACTGAAAGCGATTATATCTAATTAGTTATTAAAATGGCGAGCTTAATAGATAAAATTGAACAGTTGATTAAAAGGGAGAAGACGACTCCTGAGCGTAAAAAAGATGATTCCAAGAAGTCGTCCAGTGAGATTCTATCAGAACTGTTTGGTGCTTTTAATGCTGATCCTCCTAAAATAGAAGAAGTTCCTTCAAAGAAGTCCAAGAAAAGTAAGAAGAAGCATAAAAAAGAAAAGAAAAAACGCAGCCGGAGCATTAGCAGTGTCAGTTCTGAGGGTAGCGAATACTCCCACAAACGTAAGAAACGAAAAAAAAGCAAGTCTAAAAAACGTTCTAGAGAGAGCCGCTCACCTTCATATCCGTACCCGTTGACGCCTGTTCGAGTAAAACCAGAAAATGCCCAAGTAGCAATAAAAGACGAGAAAGGAATAAAATCGGAAGGCGTAAAAATAAAGGAGGTTAAGGTTGAAAGAGATACAAAAAAGCTAGAGACTATTAAAATAGAGGACAATTCCTTGTCACCTCCACACCCACACCCACCCTTGCCACCTGAGAATAAAAAATGGACCATTGACCTGAGGGAAAAACTAGATAGCAAGAAATCTGAACTTAAATCTGATGTAAACAGTGCAGACTATGATAAATGTAAGGGTAATAAAATTCAAATAAAGAATCTTAAATTCAGTGCAGTGTTTGAAGAAACTGTAAAGAAGGCTGAAGAAGAAGCTAGAAGGAAAGCAGAAAAGTATGAAGAAGGTGAATATACTGATTCATCTAGTAGTACGGAGAAAGAGATTGTATGTAACTCACATTTCCCTAAAACCTCGGATCCTGGAGGACTTAAGAAACAAGCTGAAGATGAAATGAAAATGTAAGTAAAGCCCATTCTTAAATTATTACTATAAATTGAATTTTATATATCTAAGATGGAGAGGTGATGACCTTAGAACCTTCCTACTTCAGACACCTTTTTGGTTGTGATATTTTGCACTACACCTGTTTCTTCTGATGTTGAGATTAATGTCGGAATATAGATCCACGTGAGACATAATGGCTTTTTAATTGTGTCTAAATACTCGGCATACAATGGGTTAATAAAGTTATTATGATTCTTTCTTTGTTTCTCAACAATATGATCTTTAAATTAACTAATCGTTTTTTAATTCTTTTTTAATATAAGTACTCTAAACCCTTTTGTAAGTAGATAATTAATATAATTCCTTCCACAATATTCCTTGTATGATTGAACAAAAAATATCAGCTAATGACTTCTGATTCATCATTATCTCATTACTATTAGGACACTACTTTCATCTTTAGGACATTACATTTTGTAGTTTTTTCTGTAATGTAACACTAGTTATGTTTTTTTTTTTTATCTATAGTAGTGACTTATTGGAAGATGCTAGACTTGCTGCAAAGAAGAGCAAAAAGACTGCTGAAAGCTCATCTAAAACATCGAAGACGGACAAAAACAAATCTCCGAAGAGGTAACTAAATCTAAGCTACTACCTTTTTAATTTTAAAAAATAACATAGCCTACAACAGGAACAAGGCCTTAAGAATTGATTGAGTAATGGAATTGAACCAAAATGTTCAGGAGTATATTTAAATAATTCAATAGATTTCTGCCATATACTTTATACTCAATAGGTCCGCACGCAAAACACACGCTCCGGGCATGGAGTTGCGGACACTAGCCCGATGCATAACATATATTCAATAGGTGGACCTGAAGTTACCAGTACTGCTGCCATGAGGGTGTACTTCAAACTGTTAATTTATATATTTTTCAAATACCAGACTACACAAATCATCATTAGTTCAACGACACAACATAAATTATTTATTTATTTAATCTAAGTCTATATTGGATCTTTCTTACGCAAAGTACATGCTTTAGACGTGAAGTTGCGGGCACTAGCCCGTTATGCTATACTACATTGCATCTTGCGGTTCCTTAACCCTTTGAAGATTACAAGCATTATTTTATGTACTGCTTGACACATATAACATCCAGTCTTTACTTATTTAGTTAAAAAGTAAATATCTATAAATTTAACAGGTCAGGAAGTAAATCCAGGCGCTCCACATCAGCTTCTCGGAAACACCATCATCGCTCAAGTTCCAAGACGCGTCACAGTACTACCACACGACACAGGTCGAATTCGAGGACTCGGAGAAGGTCGAGGTCACGCTCAAGACGGAGGTCCTCGAGGTCAAGGTCACGACATCGCGATCGGGGAGTGAGACGGCTGTCACCTAGGCACGGAGGAAGACTAAGAAGATCTAGGTATGTGGAATTTTATATACTAATAATAAATAATACTAATAAATAATAAGCTTTCATAATATTATGAAATATGTATTCTGTTACTACACTGGTAGATGACTTAAGAAGAAACACTATTAACAGATAATATTAAGTTCTCTGTCCTTACCTATAATGTATGTATAATCTACAAAATTTTAGTTAATTACGTTAAAATTCGTAAAATGTACTTACACCATTATACGAATTTTAGCGCAATTTATATGATTTTCTTATTGGATTGTACGGATCTTCTAAAGTGACCATTTTACACCCCCAGACGTAGACAGAGAATAGGTATAGACAAGGCATCAGCGTATTCGGTAAGAGACAGCGATAGTTATTATCCGGTTAATGACAAATGACATGAACTGACAAAGAGAACCACCTAACCTGTATTGCTACACACTTTGGTCGGGTAATATAAACAAACAAGGTAAGATATTATTATCGTCGTACTAGATGAAATTTTAATTATCAATTATCTTCACTTGTTATTGACAGAAAATAGTTGTACGTACAATAATCATTTGATTTACTTGATGTAATAGATGGAAAATGCCACTTACCGATGAAAGGTTATGTTTGGTTGATTTCGTTCACTACGGCTTTTACAGCCATATATACAGCAATTCACCATCACTACACACTTAGTATTACTTTCTGGAATATCACTAAGTTGCAAATTACACAAAATAAGCGTATAACAATTTTTATCTAAGAAAATATTCTGACATCACAAATATTGCTTGCCATCAGGCTAGTGATGGCAAACAACAAAAAACCGATACGCAAAAAGAGATGAAAAAACGATGCTATGTCCTGTTCACACATACACATTTTGCCATAGTGTTGTCTCACTTTCGTAATTCTTATTATTTTAATAGCTTGTCTATACCCACAGATGACAGAAACAACAGGAGATATGCCCTTTAGCCGAAAATGTATGGGGACCTGTGTCGTCAGTTCACACACGCAGAGCAGTAAAAACAATAGATATACGCATTCGCAAACACATCCGCATTTCTTAAAACATTACGTACTACACAATCAATTATAAACCTTATCCCTTCAGTCACAGCGTGTATTTACCATGCACCGCACAATTTACTTAATACATTTTGTTTTACTTCGACGCTAGTGATTGACTAAATCGAAAAGTTATCGATTCTTCTATTTATTATTATATTATATTGTATTAAAGTTCTTTTGGGGTCCTGAAAATAATATATTATAAATAAAAAACAATATGTCCAGAAATCATTCAAAATAAAAAAAGTCATTTATTCAAAACAGGTTGATTAAAAAAAAAATATATTGATTTGTGTCTGTAGTAAATCGTAATATTAACTTACACCACCGATGTGTTGCAACAGATTTTGACGTTCGAAAAGTGCTGATTATAAGCAGCACTTTTGTCTGTCTGTTAGTTTAAGTCCCATAAGAGTTGAATTTCAAAAAATAAATCCTTCTTTATTCCTTGTCTACATTATAAAGGGAACCTCTGTGCAAAATTTCAGCTTTCTAGGTCCAAGGGTTTGGGCTGGGCGTTGATGAGTCAGTCAGTCAGTCAGGACTTCTCTTTTTATTTAAGTTTATAGATAGATAGATAACTCGAGCAACCAATGAATACTATTTATTCAGTCAATATTAAGCAATAAAAAGCACTTTCTATTTTCAGTATTGCTTGCAAAAATAAGAAAGCGTGATAATAATTATAAACGTTGTTATTAGTACCTACCTATATTTATAATTTGTTGTTTAATAATAATAATATAATAATAATATTCCACAACTATCACACAACGCCATCTAGTCCCAAGCTAAGCAGAGCTTGTGTTATGGGTACTAGACAACTGATAAACATACTTATTTATTTCTAAATACATACATATTATAGATAAATTACACCCAGACACAGAACAAATGATCGTGCTCATCACACAAACATTTGTCCTGGGTGGGAAACGAACCCACGACCTCCGGCATAGCAGTTAGGGTCACTAACCACTAGACCAACAGGCCAGTTTAAACTAAAAATAAATTTATATTTTATTAGTAAATACATAGTACAGAATACTGGTTTTTCTTATCTCCATTTACGGCAACGCTCAGTAACGCCATAAAATACGCCTACTGCAGTAACAATTGTGTAGAGTAATTAATTGTATAATGCATAATATGTTTAATCATTCGTACGTATACGCAGAATCATCGTATAAAATATCGACAACTGCAAACATCACAATTAGACATCTCTAGCTCACAAAGACTGACAGCAGCAGCTTTTCGAAAATATTGTGTGAGTGAGAGCATCAGTAAAACACCTATCCATTGCGCTATTAGATCAGCCGATTCACTGGTCGATTTGTACTAAACAAGCAATGGTTTTTGTTCCTAATGAAAACAATTGATTTGGTTTTTCATCATGTTTCTCGTACCACGAAGTATTGTTTTAATGAATTTAATATGAAAAACATTATTTTTGTAGTACTTACGTGTGAAATGAGATACCATATTTCGTGTAATTCACAATACAGCTATTATTTTTACAAACATTCACTGAACAACGCGGCATTTTGTAAAAAATCACGAGCAGTGAAGACGTCGCAAGTTGACATTCGACTTATTATTGAAAGTGGCATAAGGCCCCGTCGTGGCCACATGAGTTCGCATGTACCACGCCTCCTTGCCATATCTCCTGTTGTTTCTGTCATCTGTGTCTATACCATTCTCTGTCTACGCCCCCAGAAAACTTTTCTTAGCTGATTTTATTTCTAACGGTTTTCCTCAACCTCTACTGAAATCTGGCTTCTTATTGTAATCAGTTGGCCTGTTACATTACTTGTCACACATGAACAATGTAAACTTAATCATAAAGTATACGGCTATTTAAACCTTGCAATATTAAATTAAGTTTTTGATTACTTTCTTATTCTATTTCCATCCTCTGCAACTTTTTTTTTTTCTGTTTATTCTAAAAATATATATATTAGTATGTAAAAAGGGTAATTATATTGATCGCATTGTTCAGAATTTATAGTTCATTATAGGTACTTAATTGAATAGAAAAATAATTCAATTATAATTAATAATTGGGTAAGTCTATCACACATAACAGTATTTAGGCCTTCTTAGGATTGTGCTAAAACGGGCTCTGGCGCTTCAACTCTAAACATAATCAGTCTACTTCGTTCCCACTGCTGGGACTCAGCCCTCAACCTCGGGAGAACATTTCTTCGAATTTGTAACTCTTACATAGTTTCAGTATCTATTCCTACACAAACTCAAAAATATTAACTTATTTTTGAATTTTCAAGGTCACCTACCGGAGTGAAATTAGCAGATAGCGAAAAAAAGCGACTACTAGAAGTAGCTCGAAGGAATGCTATCAACATGCTCAAGAACGGCGCGGTGCCGGCGGGAGCGGCCGCACTACCGCCACACACTAGGAACCAAGTCATGGCTGCCATACAGTCTGGAGGTCAGTTGGGTCACATATAGTTATAAAGAACTACGTGAAAGCAGTAGTAGCAATTGGTGTTACATTTAATTTTGTGAGCACAATGATCTGTCTTTTTTCTTCAGTAGAAATAGGCGAAGGCAAACAGATCATGCAAAAAAATATTTAAAGGATCGAGACTTCGAGACACAATTACATTACATTGATTTTAAAATTAGTGCTTGTCGGACTACTTGGCAAAACTTCTCAGACGTTAATTGTGATATTTAATGGTATGGTTCAATTACAATTTCCCATGATTACTTCTTTCAATCACCCACTGCTGAGTATAGCCCTCCTCTTTCTATTACCAGTTTAGCCTAGCCTTTTGTCAAATATGTTGGGGTCGGCTTCCAGTCTTACCAGATGCAGCTGAATACCAGTATTTGACATGGAATTTATCAAAGAAAAATCAATTCCACAGGTAAATCTGTCGACGAATTGACGGACTTCTGCAAACATCTATCAAAGAAGGAGGCCCTTGGTGAGCTGTCTTCTGTCTCATCAAACGACGATGATATGAGCGAGAACGAAGATACACTCGCTTTCCACCATCCGTTCCTCGTCAAAGAAAAAGCTCCTATTGTTATGAACATAAGGGTAAGTTTTCCTAAACAGTTATCACATCATCATCAACCTAGCCTTTGACCAACTATGTTGGGGTCGGCTTCCAATCTAACCGGACGCAGCTAATTACCAGTATTTTACTTGTCATGAAACTACTGCCTAACTGACCTCCACAACCCAGTTAGAGTGGGTAATACGATACATCTTGGTAAGACTGGTTGCCACGGACTTGGTAGCTGTAACAACTGTCAAAGAATTACGAGTGACAGCCGGGACGGTTTCAGAATACAGTATGGAACATACAGTTATTCACAAACAGTTGACAAAAATAAATCAAGTACGGTCAGCATCAGAAGTAGCTGAACATTTCGGAATTTTAATTCTTTTATGTACAGGACTCTAGCTATTATTTTTACTGTTTCAGAAGATTATTCGTTAAAATAGTTATTACATTCCAATAACATGTAGTAACGAGTAATATTTAACAAGTTTTTATTAAAAAAAACAACTTCGAAACTTTGAGTAATGTTAATATACTTCTGATGCTGACCATACAACATTACACACAAAAAAAAATACGTTGTGTGCTAACCTTACTATAACGTAAATGTAACGAATGCAGTCAAGCGTTAATCAACGCGTGAACCATCACGCCAATTATCTATTAAAATTAATGAGACTCGTAAATTCATAATGCAATAGGCTATCGAACCGACAATGCGTTTTTACGAAATAATAGTTTAAACTCGTTAGTTTAATTTAAATGTAAACTAGAAATTAAAGTAATCCTGTTTACACGATAAGGTTAGGAATAGTCAGACTGTGAGTTCAGGAATAGAAAAATGAATAGAAGGTATGGAGAGTCCTTTCTATATTATCTACTGGGTTTTGGAAAATGCTTTCCATACTTTCTATTCAGTTTTGAAAAATCCTCTCCATACTTTCTTTTCAGTTTTGGAAAGTTCCATATTTTCTTTTAGGGTTTGGACAGTGCCTAAGATACGTTCTAGTTTTTCTATTGCTTTTGCCCAAAATATATTGACATACAAGAAGGAAGATTATAATGAGCTAAATCCTCCTCATCATCTGCTTAGCATTTTCCAACCATATTGTGGTGGGCTCCCAATCTAACCGGATGCGGCAGACTACCAATATTTTTCATAGAGCCGTCTATCAAACCTCCACAAACCACTTACAGTTTAATACCTCTTGGTAAGACTGACTAAGCTCAACCTTTCCATGATCTTTATTTTCCAGGGAGGAGCCCCACTGCCTATAAAGACGAACCCGCTGCCCATAGCCAATAAAGAAGAGCTAAGGCTTCAGTTCCCCGTGTCTTCGGGCTCGCAACACAGAGAAAAGGCCTCAGTATGGGTGCCTGTCTCACCGCCTAAGAAAGATATGGTAATTAAATACAGTTTTTATTTTCTCATGTTTAGATGCATACAGGAAGCTGCGGGTGGTTCGAAAGAGATACCGCGGCCTCGGACACAAAGGGCTAAGAAGAAACATGGGTGGTTTTTAGTCAATAGAATTCTGACACTCCCTACTGCTCCGCTCAGAGCGAGAGGAGTCTATGTATGTATGTATGTTTGAATGTATGTATGTTCCACCGTAGTGCCTAAACTACCGAACGGATTTTAATAAATGAGGTGTCAATAGATTCGTGAGAATAGTCCGGGTAACATAGGCTATATAAATTTTTGTTATGACGGAATTTAAATGTCTCGAAAAAAAAAAATTTAGATAATCATAACATGTTTGGTATCAAATGAAAGGTCTTGGCGAGCACATTACAAATATGTATATAATATAGTTTTAGTCCTCCGTTTGTAGTCGAGTTTTAGTTTTTAGACTTGTTTAATACCAAAATGGCGCTATGTTGTATTGGACTGACACTTCTAAAAGCTACTTTTACTAAAAAAAAAAATGACCGGTAGTAATTTTTTTTTTAATAACAATTACTGTCCTACCGAAACACGATTTACAGCCGACTAAAATGGATACTTAAGAAATATAACGAGAAACACGCACAACTTTCATATGTCTCGGCCAGTATTATTTTAGGGCTGATTTTGCCCTTCAGGCATGTGTTTTTTTCATTAATATATCCGAGGAATAAAATTGACATTTTTGTAGGTACCTGTACAAAAAGTGACAAGCAATCAAAAGCCTTCCTCAAAGAAAATTCAAAAATCAGTAAGATTTTAATTTATTTGTACAAATTATTAATGATTGTGTAGTGTAATTTGTTTATTGTCGGGTTGGTAGCTTGATCCTTATCAAACTTATTATACAAATGGAAAGTCAGTGTTTAGTTCATGTTCATTATCTTTCACAACCGTCAGCTCACGAATTCTGATTTCTGAATCTTAAATTTTAACTGATATTGAAATTTCGGTCGGACGCTAATAGAAATAGATAAAAATTCTTTGAGCTGCCAAAGTGTATTATTTATTGATTTAAACAGATACTTAGATTAGTAGTAACAAGAACATTAGTTTAGTGATCTCGTGATCTCGTCCAATCAACCGACATCTGGGTGCAGTCTCTTTTGTTGTCACCAAAGCAACAAGGAAGTCTTGGCAATGTTTGGACGCAACTCATTACTCCGTGAAATAATAAAAAAAAAACAATTGTTCCTTATATTGCACGGAACCGGTCAATGTGGCGACACTTGGTATGTTCAGCAATGGCTAAATTGATGATGAATTATTGTTCCTAATTCTATAACTTCTATTGCAGCAAGTGGCAAAATTGAACTCAAGCAGTAGTGCTACTGGTAGTACTGCGACTGCTAAACCAAAAGCCATCGTTGCTGCTAGTCCCTCGCCATCCCCACCAGATAACACATGCACAGAACTTGCCAAGTAAGTCTAGACTTTATCACTATGGAAATAATGGAATAAATTAGTTTTTTTTGTTTGTTAAGGATTGCGGTTGATATCGATATTTTTTTGTTTTAGAATATCTGAAAGATCTTTGAGTCCACCTGCTTATATGAAGAGTTTTACGACGGGAAGCCGTAAGTGTCATTGTTACATTATTATATTATTCTTTTTTTCTTTCTTTCTTACACTGGAATAATACCTACCATTATCATCTGCATAATCTTTTCTAACTGTTGGAGGCGGCTTCCAGTCTAACCGTATGCAGCTGAATACCCATCAATAATACTTACCATGCGATTCAAAATTATACTGGCTCTCAGCACCAAAATTAGCATACCTACTTTATCTCAAACTACTTTCATTGGTCGTTTGATGAAACCAAAATCAGACACTTAAGGCGACATTAGCTGCCCGCGACCTTGAGCGCGCGTTTAACTCATCGCCTAAACAAATAAGGTTGAAAATGGCGATGCGTTTGATTCTCGTGACTGCCAAAATGAACGATAGTTCGCAGATTTAATTTATTAAAAAAAAAAATACGCTGTAATGTTAAAATATTTTTACATATGTCTTTAGTTGGTTAAATTTCCTTTCTGATAGTAAAAAAAAATATAACAGTTGTCACTCAAAATATTGAGCATTTCGAGACGAAAAAGTTTTTTCGTGTGATTTTTTTGTGATTTTGTGATTTTTTTTTTCGAGGTTCTTGATTACTTTTAGAAAATATTTTTGCATAAGTCTTTTACCTATACATTTGACTATACACTGTATTTTTTTTGGAATTGTAATAAGTAGCAATACGGCTAACTCTGCGACGAAAAACAGGTCGTTTTTACGGTGCCCCTTTGACTGCGCCTTAAGTTTCTATTCATGTTTGCCTTTCATTCGGCATTTTCCAGTAAAGTGATATTGTAATATCTGATCATAAAAAATGAATTTAAAAAAAATCCTCCGAACTAACATTTCTCTCAAGTAAAGCTTCAGATTTCGAAATTTGAATTTCGAAACAGCTTTGACTGTCAGTATAACCCCTACAATGAAATTGTAACGTTATACGTTTCCAGAGCTGAACTCCGTCCCTGCGCTACCTCCAGCCCCCGCACTGCCAGCACTACCAGCACCGGGACCACAAGCTTACCCCCCGGGGGTTGATGCTGCTAAAATGGTGCAAATTGTAAGTTCTTATCTCTTTATAGAATTTTCTGTCCATCTATATTAATAAAAAGAGAAGTCCTGGCTGACTGACTGACTCATCAACGCCCAGCCCAAACCGTTGGACCTAGAAAGCTGAAATTTTGCACAGAAGTTCCCTTTATAATGTAGACAAGGAATAAGGAAGGATTTTTCGAAATTTAACCCCTAAGGGAGTTAAATAGGGGATGAAAGTTTGTATAGAAAGTCGTTTCTTTTCACGCGGGCGAAGCCGCTGGCAAAAGCTAGTGTAATAATAAAAGCGAAAATGGCGTCTGTAGTCTTTGTTTTAATAAAAGCGAAGACGACGTCATTCGCCATGTTTCGACAATACCCAAGAAATGTGGTGAGAAGTCATTGACTAGAGCCACCGCAACCGTAACTACTGTGAAAATTGCAGTAATGGCAGGAAGACCATACTTGCATTGTCTTAAGTTTTCCAAAGTATCTGTAAATCAACTAAGCGTGTGGATAACAATGTAAATTGTGTCAATCAATGAATTTCCACCTGAACAGGTTTACCTTACCGCAGTCTGGGACTGGAGTCTATTCAAAGATTAGTGCCCGGTTTCTGAGGCACTTTATCTGTGGTTTATCTATTCATATGCGTACATTAGAATAGATAAACCACAGATAAAGTGCCTCAGAAACCGGGCATAAGTCATTCAAGTCAACCATGAGTTAAAGAAACAACCTAATGTTGCCCGAGTTACTCAGATTGATAACAAAATTATGTTTTATTTTTTTACAGCAAGATGTAGCGTCGCTCGTGTCGCAGAAGCTGTCTTTAATTCGTAAGGAGCAAGAGGAAAGTGAACTTTATACCACACATGGAGTAAGTTTTTTTTTTAAATCTTTTTTAATCCTTAACCAAAACACTTTTTTTATTAAAGATTGTATCTCGAGATTTATAAAGGCTCGGGATAAGTTCACACCAATCAAAAGTTTTCAAACAAGTAGTTGTTTTCTTATATTATTATACAATCAAAATCAATCAATCATGGCATTTAATCACATTTGTCAAGCATTTTTTATTTTTTGTAATTTTTATTTTATTTTTGTTTTATTTTTTAAGTTGATTTTATTTTATTTTACTAATTAATAAACACCCTCTTCCCTAACATAGGTAATGTTTTCACAGTTCGGTTGGTCAGCCAGCTCAGGAACTGAATCATCGCTGGGTCAGTTCACCGGCTCTACGGGTGCACAAATACTGACTCCTAGGGAACTAGCAAGTGGCACGCAAGCTTGGGCCAAAAAGGTACACATTTATACTTTGAAATATATAGACATCGTATTGCTGCCTTTTAATATGACTTCAGTGAAATTGTTCTTTCATTTTTACAAATTAATCCGTTTATATTTGAATAAAATGTTGTAACTACGAATACGTGCATTACAACTGGGCCAAGCTTGTTTTAAATCAGTTCTTTGAATACGCCTGGTTTTTGCATTTGGCGTTTTTACTAGATTGCGTAGACTGCCAATTCGCTTCCACTTAGCCGAAAATTTGTTACTAATGCGTAGTACAAAGTTTTAACTTTATATAATGTGGAAATATCTTAAAATACAGATTCCAAATACTGCTAAAATTATTCGGTTACCGCACGCGCCTTTGCGTAAATAATGCAACTTACTGATAGTTATTTATAAACTACGTTTAATTAAAATCAGAATAAATTACTTTGCGTGTCTGTCTGTCGATATTTTCTGGTATGTGATTATGAAAGAACAATACACTTTTAGGGGAGAATCATACAAATATGCGTTAAAGTATTAAACGAAACCTAGATATAATGCTCAAGTGTCCTATTGTGTACTATGCATTGTGTTTAATCTTGTGTATTTTATTATATATCCATTTTAAACTTGGGTATTGTAGGTACTGGGACATATAATCAGTAAGTTGAGTCATTAGAATTGTTTCAAAATCATCTGACTTATGTAGACTAAAATATCAGATAAAATGGTCTTACCCTTTGCCATATGCAAAAAGTATATTTACTGTCCCTCTTTTTCTAATATTATGCTGAGAATTGGTAAGTACCACTGCTAGTAGTTAATCCTCAAGTCTCTTAAAATAAATAAATATGTAGTTAATAATTTAAATAAAAATATATAATGTTTTACAGCAGTTAATAAACAATTTTGGAGGGTGAGACGTGAGGTAGAAGGTGTCTTATAATTTTTGTAACTGCAGAAAAATTGGTTTATCATTCCATTTGTTTCCTTGCAGCCTTGGTAAAATTCTTTCTTAGCAATTAGATTATTTAAAATAACTCATAAATATAACAAAATTAAACCCGACACAGCCTACCAATACTGGCAGTCAATGAGCAAATGGTTTCGTCCAATACTTTAATAGTGTGGCAATAACTTTTCTTTCAGCTGATTGCCTCGCCGGTCGGGATCGACGTTCCCTGCGCGTTCGGCCGTGTGGTCAGAACTTATAATACTTGTCGTATTATACTTTCTGACCTTTTTAAATATTACTGTGATGGTTGCAACAACTTATTTTTTACTGTTATATCTTTGTATCACTCTTTTTGTAAACGAAGCAATATTTTAGCACAGTTTTTACGTTTATGTAATTTATTTATATGAACTAAAGCTTTGAAGACACTTAATTTCTGGTTTATTATATGCACTGACATTATTTTATGTCCACTGCTTAAAATAAAATGAGATTTCGAATAAGAGTTTTGCACGATTTAAATCATTTTGGGAATGGAAATTACTAAAACGTTTTTGAATCTGCTGTAGTTTGTGATAAATCGTCGAATTTATATTTATGTCTTTTATAAATGTGAGTGCCTTGTATTTTCTAATATATTAGTTCCCTCCGAGTAATTATATTTTACATACGTATTTTATTATCTTGCCTGAACAGCAATTAATATTTTTAATGTATGGCCTTAAATTACACAACTATGTATGCAAATGAAATTCCTACTTATCTAGAATATTGCATCATATTTATTTATAAAGTTTCAAATACCAATTATTGTATTGTTATTAACACTTTAAATTATTGTATTTAATGTGTAAGCTCACTATATATTATTCGAATGATTTGTTGCTGCAACCATCACGTCCGTTACATAACTTGTTCGTGTAGCGAGGGAACCACGTCGTTCGCTCGGTACACCGCACTATTCTTCTAATGTGATGGTAATTCCCATGCCATTCCCTTTGGCATGTCAATCATCATTACCAAAGATTGCGTACAGATATTCAGTTTTCCCCTTTGTTATGACTGACTTATTTATTTCATGTTATCCTTATTTATTTATTAAATATTGTTTTTCATCATTTAATTAAAGAATTATTCTTCCATTTTGAAAAATGGACAGAGTAATTCTGAAATAAACGTACTAATCATCAGTTAAAATTATTTTAGTTCTGCTATTATAATTTTTTCATTTGTAGTTAAAATCATCCAATATTTTTTTTGACTTTGTCATGGACACGGACATTTTTATTAATGGAATACACATGTAATGGATAAACAAAGATTAAATATTATTAGTCAGTCTAAATGAAGTCCATCGATTCTTTGAGCTATCTTCAAAATTAGAAAACAACATTTTGTGCAAAGCTATGTGCGAAGTTTTGCACAACACACCGAAAACTAAAATAATAGCCACGCGTATTGAAGCCAATTCATTAGCAAATGTTACCACACATTTGTGTCATTTGACATTTGCGCACGCATGGGGTTGCTATCGTTAAAAAATCTGCGCCCGATGGCTCAAAGAAAAGTATGGCCGAAATGGGGAATTCATGAATATTTGTTGCAGCTTTTAAGTGATAAGGAGATGCGTGCACTTCGATGTCTACGATGATAGGTGCTAACCTAACAATGTATACAAAGAGGTAAGTATGATACGGGACGGGGTGCCATGTTAATCAGACAAAAATGAACTTTATTTGCTACTGCATACTAAGTGGAGAATCACAAAACGATTTAAGAATGACTTGCAGTGCAATTTCAGAATAAGGATTTGATGGAACAATTTTTGAAATTGTTTTCGAACATGTTTTTTTTCAGGCGAAAGATCTTTATCTAAGTATTCTCAGACTTGTAGACTTGTTATCCTCAACATTTTTCCATTACAAACATGAATTCACTTTTCCTAGAAATACCAAAAATAAATTCCTACCGAGCCAAAAATTTATTAAACTCACAAATGTCAATACACTCTCTAACTTGTTCTAAAATATGTAGGACCAACTCGTGCGAGCCGCGCCCGTGGAAGGGGGCATGGGCATGCACTTGCTACAGAAAATGGGCTGGACACCTGGTCAAGGGTTGGGTAAGGAAGGCACTGGGACACTCCAGCCATTACTGCTGGAGGTCAAGTTGGACACCAGAGGTCTACAGGCCAAGGAAGAGGTCAGTAGCAGTAGACGGAATAGAGGTGTAAGTAACATTTTTTTATTTTTAGTTTTAGTTTTTTTTTTTGTAGACTTAGAATTGTTAGTGACCTTCCACTGTTTTTAACAGACTACGGCGAAGCCTAAAAGGAAGGTTATGTGTTTTTATGTATGTTTGTTTGTTCCCTCGTAACTGTTAAGTGGATAAACTGATTTGAATAAATTATTCATCGTTAGATTCGTCAACGTGGCGCGGGTGCCACTGGAAAATTTAAGAAAAAGAAAAGGGGCCGGTTTCGGGCGCCATATATTTGGGCGTGATTTTTTGGGTTCGATTTTATTTTTTCTTCAAAACCCATGGAGTGGAGTATTTAAAGGTGATTACAAAAATTTAGGTATACACAACTTATATGTCATGTATGAAAGTAATTCGAAATGACAAATGGTATAAAAAGTGATAAAATAGTATAGTAAAAAGTTAAATCGTCTGCGAAATCTTAAACATTACTAAAAAAATAGCTAAAAATGTAAAACCCAACTACAGACTGAATAGCAAAGAACAACCACAGTTTAAATTTTATAAAAGTAGAAAGCATGTTCCATCATTTATTAACATTATAGTCATCATTATTTCGGGTAATCCGAAAGAAATTCTTTCACTGAAATTAAAAACAACATTAATCGTGGGTGCGTTATTCAAATTCAAATTGCTGTAAAAATCTCGCAGATGAAGTCGCTGGCAAAGTGCTAGTTTGAATGTTAAAACTAGAATGAATCAACCTCCTTCCAACTTAATTTCTTTTTTACCTTTCTGCAACATTTTCAAGTCCTTGTTTGCCTAATCTCTCTTCTATTCGTCTTCTCTTCTATCTTACCTTGTCCTTATTCCAAAAAACCTTTTAAAAAAATACATTTTTTTGCAGATGAAACCTCAGCGGCCGGGTCGCATCCGCGGCCCCGCCCCGCTGGTCGCTGGCGGCAAGCACCCAGTCTCATTACTAGGAGAATACTGTTCGAAACAGAAACTAGGCCCGCCTGAATACAACCTATGTTTCGAATGCGGCCCCGATCACAAAAAGAACTTCCTGTTCAAGGTCTGCGTACGTTGAATACTTTTTTATTGTTTTTTTTTTTTTTTATTATTATATAAATTATCGCGCGCTGCCATAGGTTCATCTGTGAATGAGCGGCCACCCATTACATACCATTGGGAAAAGGCTACTGCTGAATGACGTGGTGAATTCTGGCGAAGAAAAATAAAAGATGGGCCCAAACAGCCATAGACAGAGTAAAATGGAAAAAAGGAAGGGCCAGTGGGACAAATCAGGTTCATAGTAAAATAATAAGTTATCATGTCACCTTTTGTGTTATGCAAGTGCAACTCACATAAGAAGTCGCTTCATGTAAAATCCTGATCATGTATCAAGTGGAATCTGCCTGAATATAGTTGGAGAAAGGTAAGGCAGATGATGAATTAGTGTATTTATGTATAGCATCAAGCATGCCAAATACTCGACGAGAAAGAGTCAATCATTGGACGCCGGCCAATATATAGTGATATTTTTCCGGCTGTTTTTTGACGCTTTTGTGTTATAACTCCATGTAGGTCTTGTAGGTAATCAATACTTTTACGTGACCGACGTCAGAGTCTAAAGTATAAAACACAGACTAGAATTATTTGTATTGTATCTTCTACAATCTGCATTGTCATCACAACTCATTCACGATTCTCGGTGAATCAAGTATACGTCATATCGATTGGATCAGACAGAGCCATGAATGACATGAATAATCCTTACATAGTATAAAACAAAGTCGCGTCTGTTTGTTTGTTTGTTTATTTGTTTGTTTGTCTGTATGCTTAAATCTTTAAAACTACGCAACGGATTTTGATGCGGTTTTTTTAAATAGATAGAGTGATTCAAGAGGAAGGTTTATATGTATAATAACATCCATTTGCACCCGTGCGAAGCCGGGGCGGGTCGCTAGTTTAAAATAAAGACTACCGCCTTCCGACTGACTGACTCGTTGGTCTAGTGCTGGCAAACGTGACTACTGAACATGAGGTCCTGAGTTTAAGTCCCAGGTCGGGCAAAGTGTGACAAAGTCTGACACTCCCCTTCGCTCTGCCCAAGAGCGGGGGGGGGTTATTCGATAAGGTCAGGCAAAGTGTTATTTGGTTTTTCCATCAGGATTTTTTTAGTGCAGTCTGGATTTGTGCCCGGTTGATGACAATAGGCTCGCCCCCTATTACATGAGACATAACTGGTAAAATGTGGTTTTACTATAAGGTATACCTCTGGTTAATCCTTCGGGGATTACAGGCATGATGTTATGTATGAGCTCATACGCCTTATTATAGACACAATTAAAAATCCATTGTTATAAATCTCCTGGAGATTTATTAGCGGACGGGAGGTTATGTATGTAAAAATACCGACCATGATTATTTGGCGCACAAAATGAATCCCGAAAAAAAATATCCCATCTTCTTCTATAAATATAAAAATGAAACCCGTTTACCGTTGTCACGACATAGCATGAAAACGGCTGGACGGATTTAGCTGAAAATTGGTAGGGAGATAGCTAAGAACCAGGAGAAGGTTCTATTTAGGGTAGTAGGTAGGTAGGTAGGAAAAACGCATTGCAACGCATGCGCGGGTTCAGCTAGTCGGAATATAAGAATGAGCGTAGAGAAAACTTCTGTTTATTTATTTTTATTGCTAAAATGTTTCCAAAAAATTTAAAACAAATATTTTCCTACAGGTAAAAGTAGCAGGAACAGAATACCAGCCAGCAGTAGCCAGCGCCAACAAGAAACAAGCGAAGGCCGACGCAGCGCAACTAGCTTTACAAAAACTAGGCATAGTGACGTAACTGTAATACGTAGCATGTAATTGTATACGACTGTTATACTACTCTATTGTTATATTTGGTTAGTACATCACTAATTGTAATGTTTGCTAGAATAAATCTCTTTAGGGTTATAGTGTTGTTTTATTTAAAAAAATGTAATGTACTTCTTGAGAAATATATCGATTTATTTATGTGGTGTGTGTGCCCATCCCTCTCCTAGAGAGGAGGCCTGTGTTCCTGCAGTGGGGACATTATAGGCTGATGATGATGTCGTGATGTAGATATTCATCATCTAATTTTGGATAAGCATGTAATTGCAATTTCATCTTTACCCAACGTAAATTCATACATAGCGAGTGGTAACACAAGATACAGATTCCGAAGTCTACAAAACGACCCCAAGGCATCAAAGGGAATTTACCTTGAAAGACTGGTAATAAATAATGGTCCCGTTTCCTGTAAATGTCTGTTTCAGTGTCTGAATAGGCTCTGCCTACCTAAGTAAGTACTTTGTCCAGAGGATCTAAGTGTTCGGCTGTAAAGCTCATAAAAATATGCCGCAGTATTATTTTTTTAGTTTTACTTAATGTACATGCAATTGAAGTGTGATTCATGTTATTAAATATTTTTTACACCTTCACGTGCACTTAGCGTTGCCGTGTGAACTAGATTACAAACAATATCAATTTTAAGAGAGATACCTGTATCGAGTGCTGTTATTGACTGATAACGCTATAGTTTGGCCTTTCAATACCCTCTGGAGCTAATGGACAGAATGTGTACAGTTCATGACATAAAGTGAATGAGTTGGCTCTAAGAACGTTATGAAAAAATGGTCAAGATAGGAAAGTTGATGACTTGCTCCAGAGGGCAAGGGCTGACTCTTTTCAAGCTTCGATTTGAACAACAGGCCAGCAGAATTTATGGCATCTGAATTGGTGACTAAACAAATTGACGGACATAGACCCAAGTAAGGGACCTCGCGTACAACCACGACTTTAGCTGCAGCAGCTTCGACCAGAAAGTTCTGTCGTCCAACTAGTTCAAGATAGCGGCGACGGGTCCTGCGACAGTGGTCGTGGTCGCGTACCTCTTAAATCAAGAACAACTACTGATAAGAACGCGTTCAAATTAAGGGTTGCTTTGCGCCATATCCAGTACCCCTAAATGGCACTATCTCTGGGCTAATATCTTTTTACTGTACTTAGAGCACGCGGCAGCATCGGCACTCGGCAGCACGCTGTTTCTCGCTCTAGCAAATGGCGGTTCTGAAAGATAGAAAAGGATAGCAACATGGAACAATGCGATTCCGTGCTGCTAGATGTGGCGCAACCCTAACGCGCTACCTTTACAGGGCGTAGGATAGATACTACCAGTGTTACGTCACATGTTGTTTTGGGGTAAAAATAATAAACCAGAAATAATTCATAATCATTTATTTAACAACTATTTTGACAACATTACTACAACTATTCAGGACATTGCCTGAAACATTAAATTTTAATATCGAGGTGTAATATTTTGTGCTTGAAGCGAAAATTCAGAAAATTATTGAAAAAACAAAACACTAACAAACTCAATACATTTTCAGTGCAGATAGAATAAATGGAATAAAAATAACATCCTTTTGCTTCCCAGTACCTACAATTATTTCTTATAATGTAATAGATACTAGTCCTGCCTCCTTACGATTCCTAATAAATCACAGATCTGTTCCCAACATGTTCCACCAATGACATTCTCTACTGCTTTTCGGCTGATTGTTGCTTGATCCTGTAGTCAGACAGAGCTGCTTTTATGGCATCCTCAGCAAGCACTGGAAATAAATAAAAACTCTATATTTCACCATACAGTTACTCAACATTCTCCTGGCCTTATTCCATGGCATGTCTTGTTCCATGCTTCTCTATTACTCACAATACAGCTAATAATTTTATTGTTACCAAGTATACAGGCTGGGAAGGATACAGACGCAGAAACAATTACCACATATTAAGTACATAAAGTTTTTGATCAGAAGAAACATCTGTGTGGGGTGAAGAATGATGTATTCAATGGTTGTGTGCTTTCCAGCCTGTACTATGATGCCCTTTGTTTCAAAAGAAAATCACCACACAATGTATCCCGTAATGTGTGTGTAAACTCCTGTAATTGGTTAAATGGATTATCAACAACCAATGACATCACTTGACTTTTTGATACTTTTATTATTCTTGTGGAATACTACTGAGGGTTAGTAACCTTGATGATTGTATTGCATTGAGCAGTGGAAACCTGTCATTTTAAATACTTGGTATATTAAAAAAATTGCAGATGTGTTGACAAACCTTATCTTAAAGCACTTGTTAGGCCAAGATAATAAACTACAATGTCAAAATTTATCAATGTACATTATTATCTATATATATCGCTATAAACATCTGACAATAACATAACCGCAGCCCAATGAAATGTTGATAGCCATCATTGCTTTTGATTAATCAATAACAACAGAACTCACATAGGTTCTCAAAATGGTAATGAAAAGTAACAACCAACATTATCCAAGCTAAAATTGTTGAATGACAAAAACAAAAGGAGTGGACCTCTTCCTTTTAAAAAAAATCAAAGACTGTGACAATATGATCCAACCAGCACAAAGCTAGCAAGATCCAAGCAGGCATTTGGTTAGAGCCCTCTCCCTCTCCTCTTGGAAAGAGAAGGCCTGTGTCCCAGCTCTTTGTTTCATCATTAAACTGATATAAATGAACTTACTGGAGCAATGCAGCTTGACCGGTGGCAAAGACAACTCCTTAGCAATATCTGTGTTCTTTAGCGTCAAAGCCTCATCAACAGTCTTTCCCTTCACCCACTCCGTAGCCAATGAGCTGGATGCAATCGCAGATCCACATCCGAATGTCTTGAACTTGGCATCAATGATCTTGCCGTCATCGTCAACTCGGATCTGCAGCTTCATTACATCACCGCAAGCTGGGGCACCAACAAGACCGGTGCCAACATTTTTGTCCTTCTTGTCGAGGGACCCAACGTTGCGTGGGTTCTCATAGTGATCAATAACCTGGAATAATAGTTTGATGGTAAAGGAATAAATATGTTTTCTATTAATAATAAATTATGCAACTTCATTCTAATCCGATGTATATTGTAGTCTTAACTTCATTAAATTGTCTTCTAATAGGAAGTAGAGCGCCTTTTATGTAATGAATGCCTACATTTGTTTATTCAGTTTACCCGTAGAAAGAGTTACTAATTGTACAGTTGGTTTTTTTTTTTTTTTTTTTAATGAATAAATTTATACACAAATTATTTTAATCTGTCTAAATTGTACTATAGTTTCGGAAGCGCACTACCTAATCGACACTAATTTAAATATAAACAAATTAGAAATAAAATTGATAACGAGACTACACTTTAGTGGAATATTTTCGATTCAACATGTCTAAAATGAATGGTATAAAATGAAAATCAATATTTCTCTAACTGAATACAGAAAATATTGCTTAATATTTAATCAGAGGTCAAGGTTATTCGTGAAATTGCGTAGTTCAGTAGGCGAAATCGATAATCCTTGACATTGCATAGAATTTATGTACACGAATTATACTTACATTGGCATGGTATGCTGCGGTTTGGATAAGATTGGGGCTGCTGAAGCTTTTCAGGCAAACGCATCGGCGTATATTTGTTACCAAAAAAGCCATCGTCATTTGATAATATTTATTGACTGAACAATTTAAATTTGTAGCTCACACACAAGACTTTTCGGTAATTTGTGAAAGAACTAGAAGACAGGTAGAACAGTAGAAGAAATTGTGAGGGTGTTTGATTTCATTTGACAGTTCAGTGTTCACAGTGGTCTTCTATTCTCTGTGGCAGGAACAATCCGAACAAGCAAACACTGCGTTTAAAAAAGTAATACAGTACTTATTCTGCTAGAAAACAGCAGAACACTAATCATCGGTATCTAGATTAATACCTATTGTTACTGTTAACTTATATAATTAAATATATAATATTTGGACATCCGTACAAATTAGAAATGCCACTTTTATGATGAAGTAAATACTATTCAAAAGGAGGAAGTGAAACTATGTTTCGAACGCACCTCAATTGACTTATAAAACTGCGTTCTAATCCTAAAAAAAAATAGTTTTTACGCTTTTCAGCTGGTTGTTTACTGTTAGAGAGATCGAAAATAATAATTTAAAAGTACTGAAAATAAGCATCTGGCAGTATTATTTGTGTCTTCACTGTTATTATAAAAGTACTTAATTTTTACTTTTACTGAGAATTAAACAATATTTAGCATGATTGCATCATGGACTAAAAATAAATATAGTTTACGAACGTGATACATATTTATATAGGAACTTTTTGTAGCTATCATGACAATCGGTTTTAGAGCGATTTCTAAGCTTGTGGGGCCTATAGTTGGAAACGTAATTTGTTTATCTCGAGCTCAATTAAGTGCTGTGTAAGTAAGAAAATCTATAAAAATATTAAATTCATCTTTTGATCAAAATTTGTAAGTGTTATGCAATCGGCTGTGCATCATTCATAAGACAAACAACAAACAATGACCGGCAATCCGGCTAATTATTTTGTGTACATCACTAATCTGTCAAAAATGATTTTACATTATTTTTGAATGATTTACGAATGTTTGACTTTGAATTTTGGAATAAAAATTAAGGGTGGCGGACTGGTTCAGATTTTTGTATTCGTTTTACTTATTAATTTTGTAATTTCCAGGAAAATGAGTGCTAATCCCGATTACAAGTCCGCGACATCGATCCATGAATTCACCGTGAAGAACATAAAGGGTGAAGAAGTGAAATTGGATGTGTACAAAGGTCATGTTTGCATCATTGTGAATGTGGCTTCACAGTGCGGCCTTACCGCTAACAATTACAAACAATTGAATGAATTGTATGACAAATACGCCGAGGAGAAAGGTAGGTTATTCTGATAAGAAAATAATAACAATTCTCGACAACCTTTTGGTCGCCCGTCGCTCTGAAGTACCTAAGTGATACCTGGGACCGCGTTCCCCTGTGCTCACCCGCGCTCGCCCTGACGCTAATCACTAATGATTAGTTGAATTTGTTAGATACGCCTCAAGTGGCGAGCAATCATAGAGTTTGGCGAGAATTGCAAGACAGTGTTCATAAATAATAGCCGTGTGCTGATGGATTTGCAACAATCGGTTTGGTGCCGAAAGTTGAATATTCAATGTGTGCTCCATGACCCTATAGCATTTCAAACTCCACCATTGACAAAGTGATTACCTAGTTACATCAATATCTATTTTTAGGTGTGCGCATTCTCGCGTTCCCCTGCAATCAGTTTGCTGGTCAGGAGCCAGGTAACAACGAGGAGATTGCCTGCTCTCTTGCTGACAGGAAAGTGAAGTTTGATCTGTTTGAGAAGGTGGATGTGAATGGAGACAATGCCAGTCCTTTGTGGAAGTTCCTGAAGGTAAAGGTTCTGTATATTATTTTTTATTTCAGAATGCATTTGACCTGTGTTGGAATACTAAACTAATCAGCCTGTAAACAACTGCTTCCTGTAGAATTGGCCTAGTTACAAGCTATCGCTGCTTCTACTACCTATTTTTCTAGTCCTAAGCACTAACATTAAGTAAGAGAAGCATAACCATGGGCAACGTATTTTAGATGTATGGAAATATAGGCATCATCACAGATTTCTGTGAAAATGGGCACACAAGTAGACATAATTTAAGTAAGACTAGATACTTTTTGTCCCTGTAGTATGTTTTTTTTTATGGTGCTCCATGTTTATACCTAATGCAGTCGAAACTTGATGTAATAGGCATGTTTATTAAAAAATATTTATAGAACTTCTACACACATTTTATGTGCACATATTTTCACTGGTATTATGTTAATGTAATAAATGATTATGAAGTCCTTCATGTTTATGTAAAAGATCTAAATCTCATGTTTATATTTTTATAAGCATATTATTTAAATGCTAAACATTAGGGGGAATAGCAGTAGTAGGGTATTGTTGTGACCATTAGACTGACAAGTCGAAGGTCTCCAGTTCAAACCCAAGACACAAACCTCAATCTTTTTTCATTCATGTTCTTTTTTATATTAATTATCACTTGCTTTGACGAAGAAAAATATCTTGACGAAATCAGCATATCAGCATACCTGAGATATATTTTTCCCGATGGCATGTAAAGCCAAGTAGAAACTCTGACACCAAGTTAGACACTAACCAGACAATAAAGAAGAATAAAGGGGACTATTTTTACTGTTTCAATGCCTTTTCGAAATTAAAATTTAGTTCAGCTTTAGCTTAAAAGTCACTAACATAATAGTTACTGACAAAGAAGTTTTTTCTAATGGTACTATTCCACCAGTGCAGTGTGCAGCACAAATGTTTCTTTTGGGGGACTCGCTCTCGTGAACATGAGCAAAATATGCGCGTGTTTACCTGTTCGAACATTTGGTGTGGAAAAAACCTTTGTTTGTGCACCATTTTTGTTGGAATCGCGCCATAACATTGTTTCTGATAATTGAAAAAGAATGATGATTATGAAATCATCTTTCTCCTGCCCCCAATTTATTTGTGGTTGGCACAGCATTTAATATTACTGAAGCTTTCAGTAACATTAAGTACTTAAATGTGGAACATTTCCCAGTCCTATTTGTTATGAATAACTGAATTCTAATCTAAATCTAATCGTATTTCACTAGAACATGGAAGAATGTTATTTAATAGTTAGGTATAAAAGATAAACATGATGGATTCATTGATAACAGACAAAATATAAGTCTGGAAAAAAACTGTAGGTAGGTATGATGTGTCATAAAGGCAAAAACGTGTAGAGTAGGTATTAAAAAAATCTTGCATGTCAATAACAAAAATTGCTGAGTAATGATAATGAGTTTTTATCACAATTAGTAGGTGTAGGTAGGTTTAATGTATGTGGCAAACCACAGATGTATTGAAGGACGACCTTGATAAATCTATTCCTAGTAAAGTCAAAATCAATAAACTTGTTCTATTATTCATTGTTCTGTGGAAATGGCCTTACTATAATTATCCAATAAAGGTAGTAGGTAATAACGTGAAATGGTTTATGTTGGCAGTATTTCTCACCGATTTTTCCATAGGTTTTCTTTAAACCTGTGGGAATATTGGGTACTAATAAATGCTATAAATCAGAGTTTGTTATTATTTACGTTTATCATAGTAGTAGGTACTAGCCTATAAGATAAGATTCACTATCAAAACATCACTAATTGTGAGAATGTGAACAGCAGCCTGCTAAAGATTTCGAATTATAATTCAACTAGAATTTCACTAAGGTAGGTAATCAAACTGTATCGTGTGACTCCGCGACCTTTGACTCGAAAGCGCTTGCATAGTTACTGGCGTTACTGCGCTCCGCCAATCAACATAAACAAAATTTTACCAAGTACAAAAAAAAAACAACTAAGTAGGTACCTAGGTACCTACTTATGGTATTTAAATAAGTATAAATTCTTTTTTTTTTCACAGCACAAGCAGGGCGGTACCCTGGGCAGCTTCGTCAAATGGAACTTCACAAAATTTATCGTCAACAAAGAAGGCGTGCCGGTTGAACGTCATGGACCCAATGTTGACCCATTGGACTTGGTCAAGTCCCTCGAGAAGTACTGGTGATCAATCTTACGGACAAACAGCTTCGCATTTTATTTTTCTATTTAAATATTATAGACAGGTTATAGACGGTTTAGCAGTAAATTAAATGTACTATAACAACAGCATTTAATATAATATTGTCTATCTTCTTCACATCACTTCTACTATGCACCTTCAAGCAAATACCTACATAGATAAGTCTTGTACACAGTTTTTTTTTAAGATTTGGCATGTCGAAAGGATAATAATTCCAAGTAGGTACATCTAGCTTAGCTAGTAAATAAAAAAAAATGCAATCGCACTGTGTGATATAATATTGTGTAGTGTTTAAGATTTATTGTTAATTTTTGTGATATAATATATCAACATAATAATTTGAAGAATTATTTCATTATTTTTTCTCTTGTTGTGTCTCAGGTCCTTGCTATACGCACAGGCTGATGTCCCATTGTGTCTCACTGATTAAAACGAGCGTTTCGCGGATCCGTTGAAAGCGCGCGCGAAATCGAACTCCACTGTCTTTGGTTTCGCGCGTCGCGGGCTGGGTTGCCAGGAGCCGTGGACGGTGTTGCCAGCTCACAAAAATATTTAATGCTCTACACCTAAATTGTATAAGTTCGTACTGCATCAACCAGAGCTTTTTCTGTTCTGTGGCATCAACTGACTGATGGCAGGTCAGTGGGTACCTACGTATCGTTATTGGTATATCTAATACTGTTGACGCAGAGTGACCCTACAACACCTACAACAACAACGCCCGCAGCGGTCGAAACAGAAATTAGAATACTAGGTACTTTATAATTCCATGAATGTGCAGTACTTCAGTCTGTTTTTCTGTCAACAAAATTATTATTCTCAATTCTCATTAGAAACGATGGAAATAAAATAAAATCCAATTAATATGTTGTGTTAAATTACCTAGCTGTTATGGCCAGATTAAACAATCCTGACTACAACCGGGCCAATAATATTCATGAGTTCTCTGTGCGGAATTTAATCGGTG
Organism: Diarsia mendica; assembly: GCA_949316265.1. Taxonomy (NCBI): domain Eukaryota; kingdom Metazoa; phylum Arthropoda; class Insecta; order Lepidoptera; family Noctuidae; genus Diarsia; species Diarsia mendica. The sequence continues at coordinate 18,540,185 of OX438900.1, read as the reverse complement.
AAGTTACAAAATTGGACAAATACAAGGGTTCTTTGTGTATAATTGTCAATATCGCTACAAAGTCCAAACTTACTGAAGAAAATTACACACAACAGTAAGGGATGAAGGGATCTTACGCTCTCCGGGGCATAAGATCACGTCACGACCACAGATTACTATATTAGTAGCTAGCTAGTCACGACCAGTCGTAATCTTGACCGCGTATGTTCCATTCCATTCCAAACTTCCAACATGCAGGAAATGCATAAAGTTTAGCCTGAACTGGTCGGGCCATCGGCATGCCGTAGGGCAACCACTGGGCCGTTGTAACATTTTTTTTTTTTTTTTTAATATTTTGTGGCTATGCCACTGGCTTGGTATAACCCGGTTCATTAAAGAAAGGAATCTAAAATGGCGGTTTTTATCATGTCCTCACGCTCGCACACTATAGTGAGCGAGCGAGAGGACATGCCATGTGTTGCCATTTTAGATTCCTTTCTTTAATGAACCGGGTTATAAGCCAAATCTATACATATAATAAATCTGTAGACAAAATATTTTTGTACATTGAAAATATTTAAAAAAAAAATTGTCAGGGTGTTATAGTATAACCAACAGAACTCATTTCCAGCATTTTTGGAATTTTTGTCTGTTTGTCTGTTTATCTGTTTGTCTGTTTCGATGACTAAGCATCACATGAAATTTACGTAACTAATGTAGGTAACTTTTATACATAAATATTGTGCGTAACTTGGGGTATTACTTAGTCTTTGTTTCATCTTAATCGGTGCTCTCTATCAAAAGATATTTCAATTTATAGTTTTCAAGAAGAACTTTATCATTATGATCAAGAATGAGACATGTAACGACATCTATTAAACGCATATGGTACCTATTAATAAATGCCTTCAAAAGATAACTTTAAAAAAGTTATGATAGCTATAGGTACTCTGTAGATAGGTAGTCTAAATGACGCTGCTTTCAAAGTCTACATAGCCTAAACCCTATAGTGTGATTGATCGCTTTCCATGCATTCAATTTTAGCAGTTTATCTTCGTCTTCGATAGATGGCGTTGTTCATTTACCGCGGTCACAGATATTAAAATACTATAGCGTAGTACAGTACGCTCAAATTATCTTGGCAGCTCCGAACTTCGTGCAGGTCATTTTGTTACAACGAATGTATTAAAGTGTTATGATATTTACTTTATTTGTATTTCTCACTGTTTAAATTAGATATTTTCTGATCGTTTAAGTATTGGTTTATCTGGCAATAACAGTTTTATTCCCAAGTTTACATGCGTAAAATTTCGCAAAGCCTATGTTCAGAGCTGCCAAGATAATTTGAGCGTACTGTACTAGGAAGCTGTAAGTTAGCTTGAATAAACAGATGAGTTACGCCGTAAAATAAAATCCCGCAAAAAATAGTTTTTTAGGGTACACTTAAAAGAGGGGATGTTTTTCTTGCGAAGTCCATAGTGTGGGGTGTCGTTAGATACCTAGGTCTTTGAAAAAGATTGTGAGTTTGCTCAAACACTTCGGATCAAGGGATTCGATTGTGAAATATCAAGTGCAAATTTTGTAAGACTCAAGTCAGGCTACCTAAACCACGCGGCTGCGGGTTGTTCGAAAGAGATACCGCGCCCTCGGCACAAGGGCTTTGAAGGAACCCGCCGGGGCGGCGATGAAGGAACATGGGTTTGGTTTTTAGTCAGTAGAAGTCTGACACTCCCCTTCGCTCTGCCCAAGAGCGGGGAGGGGGGGGGGGTTATTCGATGATTTTCCAACCACAAAAAAAAAAGGGCTTTGAAGGAACATTGGTGGTTTCAGTCTTCTACTCTGTTTCAAATTTCATCAAGATCCGTTCGGCCGTTCTGACGGGGTTGATTAACAAACATCCATACATCTAACTTTAATTTTAGACATAGTCAGTGCTTTGCATTACCCTATTCTTATTTTCTAAAGCGTCAGTAAGATAACGCAGGGCAATGATTTAATGTACTTTTGTCTAAGCGACGCATTTTAGTTTTCGACAACCACGCGAACGAAGTCGCGGGCACAGCTAGTTGTAACTAAAGAGGTAGTGGTAGTGTTGCACACTACTACTATGTGGTGTTGTGTCGTCAGAAGCATATTTAATTAAATTATGGGTTAGAAACTGTTAGATAGGCGTAACGAGGGGACCAAATCAGACAACGGCTCGATGCACACTGGTTTATTAAGGTCGCGGCGCGACTAATATACAACATTCCTCCCTCTTAGTATTAACTTACGTCTAAAAGAATTGTTTATAATTAACTCTAGGTACGGAACGGTACGCCCTCTTTTGCACATTCTGTGCAGTTCCCGCTTCTTCAACAGCTGGCTCCTTCTCACTTTCCTGTTCAACTTGAACCTCACTTCCTTCGCCCGCCGCGGTGTCGTAGAACTCTTCTAACGACCTGTCTGCCTCAGCTTCAATTGGGCGTGGTGATTGGAGTGGTCTATCTTCACGCGGTATAGGAGGTGATGGGGCTGTTGGCGTGTTCACTATTACAGGCGGGTTTGGTTTGGTTGCGCTTGCGACGTCTTCCAATTCAATTGGCGAATCCCAAGTGTTAGGCGGGGCGGTATCCGTTCCTTTATACAACATCAATTGATTTTTGTGTTTTTTAATCATTTTCTGTGTTACACAGTCCTTTAATATGTAAATTACTTTTCCTTTACGTTCGACTATTATGCCTGTGTTCCATGAATTTGGTTTGTTTCCATTTTTATATATAACTTTATTTCCTACATCAAAGTATTGGGTATTTGTACCTCCGTACGCCTTACTCTGCGAGTACTGTTTCCGTTGCACATGATCATTAAGGGGAAGTGACGGTGTCGAGGATGGTATCACTGGTTCAGTTAACAAGTCTAAACGTGAACGAAGTTTCTTACCGAAAACCAGCTCCGCGGGTGAAGTACCAGTGGTGGAATTTACGGAGTTTCTGTAGTCGAATAAATATTTTTGTAATTTTGCACTTATTTCACTCTGACTCGTACTGGTCATTATGCTTGATTTAATGCCTTTTTTTATTATCTTTACATAGCTCTCAGCCTGACCATTGCTAGCTGGATGATAAGTGGGTGACGTCACGTGCGAGATTCCATTCAGACTACAAAACGATTGGTATTCTCGTGAAATGAATGCAGTGCCGTTATCACTAACTATTGTCTGTGGAATGCCAAACCGAGACATGAAATCTTGTAGTTTTATAACAACATTTTTACTAGACACATTAGCCATTAGATACACTTCTACCCACTTGGAATGCGCGTCTACAATCACTAAGTAAGTGTTATTATTAATCGGTCCTAAAAAATCTATATGTATTCTTTGAAATGGATTTTTAGGGTATGGCCACACTGCGAGCGGCGCTCGGGCTGGTGCTTGCCTCAGGTTACGACACACCTCGCAACTCGCTATCATTGTTTCAATAGCCTTGTCCACACCTGGAAACCAGAACCTACTGCGAGCTTCAGCCTTTGCTTTAACTATTCCCAGGTGTGAGCCATGAAGTTCGGATACAACTTTGGCACATAACTTTTCAGGAATCACTATTTTATGACCGCGCATAACACATCCACTTTCAAAAGATAATTCATTTTTACATAAATGATATGGTTTATGTCTGTCGTCTTTAATCTTTAATGGCCATCCGTTATTAATATAATTTATCACCTGAGTTAATATCGGATCTTTGTACGTTTCTTGCTGTAATTCCTGAAAAGTAATGGGCATAATTCCATCTATGACGAAATTAATGTATGAGGCGCGATCTTCTTCGATGTCTGATACACCGTGACTGTCATGCGCCCCCGAGCTAGCGCCGCCGCTGCGTGATGACTCATTATCTGACCCAGACCCAGGTAAGCTAAACCGAGACAGAAAGTCTGCACTATTCTCCGCGCTTTTTATGTACTCAATAGTGAAATTGTATGCACTCAAGTACATAGCATACCGCTGTAGGCGGTTCGCTGTTACCTCCGGAATGCCACGGCTCCCGCCAAAAATGGATAACAAAGGTTTGTGGTCAGTGCGTAAAACAAACGGTACAGACCTTCCGTATAAATATTGGTGGAACCGCCGCACTCCGAAAATAATAGCAGTTGCCTCCTTTTGAATCTGCGCATACCGTTTCTCTGCTTTGTTTAACGTACGGGAGGCGAAGGAGACCGGCCTTTCGATGTTATCTTTACCTACCTGTGATAAAACGGCCCCTAGCCCCGTGGGTGACGCGTCGACAGTCAAAATGATCTGTGCACTACCATCAAAATGAGCCAAAACTTGATCCGAAGCGAGGGCATTTTTAATGGTATTGAAAGCATTGTTATGTTCCTCACCCCAGTTCCATTTACTTCCCTTTTGAAGCAGATTATATAATGGGCTAAGTAGTGAAGAGGCGGCCGGCACGAAATTACGATAATAATTAACCAAGCCTAAAAAGGATTGCAATTGGCTAACGTTAGCGGGTGCCGGTGCAGTTACAATAGCCCTTACTTTTTGCGATGATTTCTTTAACCCGTGTTTATCGACCGTGTAACCTAAATATTCTACTTCTTCCTTAAAAAATTCACACTTGTCTTTTTGTAGTGTTAACCCGGCGTCTTGTAGTCTTTGCAAAACTAAATGTAGCCGTTCTACGTGCTGTGAATCATTTTCGCCTGTTATCAACACGTCATCAAGCATGCACAGCACTCCGTCCAATCCCGACAGCACGCACTCCATGGCGCGTTGAAAAATCGCCGGCGCGCTCGCGAGACCGAACACCAAACGAGTGTATTGAAATAATCCCCGTTGAGTATTAATACAAGTATATTTTTGCGATTCGTCATCTAATTCAAACTGCGCGTAGGCTTGAGTTAGATCTAATTTACTAAACTTTTGTCCGCCGTGCAGTTTAGTAAAAAGTTCTCGTGCTGTCGGCAATGGATACTGTTCTATCTTTAACTGCTTATTTATTGTAACGGAGTAGTCGGCACATAACCTAATATCGCCGTTTCGTTTTAACACAGGCACGACTGGAGATGCGCGCTCCGAGTACTCGACCGGTTTTAAAATACCTATTTTCACTAGACGGTCGAGCTCCCTATCAACCTTATCTCGTAATGCGTAAGCTATAGGGCGTGCTTTGAAAAAAATAGGTTTCGAATTCTCTATTAACTGCAGCCTTACCCTGTATTTATTAAACCTACCGAGCTCTTCCGAAAACACTTGTGGATATTGTTTTTGGAGATTATCAATACAGCTGATTTCTTTTTGACCCACATACTGAATAGGTAACATTTCAAGTTTGAATGCGGAAATAAAATCACGTCCTAGAAGCGGAGGTCCTCCGTTACGGACAATAAATACTTTCAAATCACAAATTTGTTCTGAATAGGAAAAGGACAACAGCGTCGTGCCTAAACAATCTATACGGTCTCCTGTATATGTTAACAAGCGTTTGTTAGTGGATATAAGGGGTACCTTAAAAAAATGTTTTTTGTATAAACTTTCCGATATCGCAGTGACTGCCGACCCACTATCAATTTGAAATTTTATGTGCACTCCATTTACCGAAATTACTTCCGTCATTGGTTCACCGTTAAAAGAACGTATATTAAATAACTCACCGTCGTCACCGTTACTTCCCTCTTCTACGTAATTTATTTTTTTGCACACACGGCGCAAATGACCTTTCACATTGCACTTTTTGCATCTATAATTAGCAAATCGACACTGAGACGAACTGTGATTTTTGTAACCACACACTGAACACGGCACTTCATTTGCCGCCTTCCTTTCGTCGTTTTTCGCGATCTTGAAAACTTGGTCGGCGCCGGCCACCATCGCCGGCTCGGGGCGCGCCGCCGCCGCGGCCGCGGCCGACACGGCGCGCGCGCTGCGCACGCTATCAGCTAGCTCCGCCGCTTTTGCCAACGTCAGATCTCGGTAGTTAGACGCAAACAACTTCTCCTTCTCTGGTCCTGGCAATATTCCCATGAAGAAACGATCTCGTAAAGTTTCCTCCACATTAAGAAATTGACAGTGAGCAGTGAGACCTCGCAATCGTGCTGCGAACTGAGTGAAGGTTTCACCGTCATTTTGTGCTGCTACGTAGAATTTATAACGGTCGCTGAACCCTGTACTTTTTGGTGTAAAGTGTTCATCCAATAATGCGATGATGTCGTCGTACGGTACTTTTTCAAGCTCCTTAGGCAAGGCTAAATCCGATGCGAGCTTGTGGGTACTATCGCTGAGTGCGCTCAATAAAATAGCACGTTTCTTCACGTCGTCCTCGATGTCGTTCGCGATGAAAAATTGGCCGAGGCGATTTTTATACGTTTTCCACGTTTGTGAATTGTGGTCAAAAACCGATAAAATTCCTAAATTCGCCATTATCACAACGTAACACTTTGGTATAAAATGCAACGCGTGGGTACTTGTCGCCAATGTTAGATAGGCGTAACGAGGGGACCAAATCAGACAACGGCTCGATGCACACTGGTTTATTAAGGTCGCGGCGCGACTAATATACAACATACAGCAGCAGCAGCAGGGAGGCCTATGTCCAGCAGTGGACATAGGCCTCCCTCTTTTGGCTGAAATGATGGTGATGATGATGAAACCTGAGAAATAAACACTCTTGAGGATTGTATGAACTGAGACGGTTGTATCGGTGATTTTAATCAATAGTGTTGAGTAAATAGACATTTGTTACTGCCGCGAATCCCATTTTATTTAAGATACGACTTGACACTGACCGGGAAATTGCAAAAAATGTAAGAAAATTCAAATTTCGCGGGCTACCTTGTCGCCTTGGATGTTCACGGTAGCCCGCGAAATTCAAATTTTCTTACGTTATTAGCGATTTGCAGGCCAGTGCTAGGTTGTATGTTAGTGAAAAGTAGGTAATAAAAATGAGTATTTCATCAAAAGGTCATTCTTGAGAGTTACATGAACTTGGAGGGTTGTAATGATGATTTTGATGATTATAATTCTGTAACTGCATACGTCTTACAACCTCGAATCATATTTTCACTAACATACAACCTAGCACTGGCCTGCAAATCGCTAAAAACGTAAGAAACGGCTGTAAGACGTATGCAGTTACAGAAATAATCATCAAGCTAGGGCGTTTTTTTTGCGGATTGGAAATCCGCAAAAAGCCTTCCACTCCGCGGTCCGCCCAGAGCGGAAGAGAGAGTCAGACTTGTACTGACTAAAACCCCCGCATGTTCCTTCCTAGTCTTTTGTGTTCCAGGGCCGCGGTACTCTTTCGAACAGTCTCGCACCTGGCAGGCGTCGGCCCTTGCGGCTCTTTGAAGCGCGTGTGGAACACGAATGCGCCGTGCGCCGTCGATACGCTTTGGACGGCGACCTAAGTAGCCAGCTAGGGCCTTTTTTTGGACGGTGGGAATTCATCGAATGATTCCTCCCGCTCTGGGTGGAGCGGAAGGGAATGTCATACTTCTACTGACTAAAAGCCACCCATGTTCCTTCTTAGCCCTTTGTGTCGAGGCCGCGGTATCTCTTTCGAATAACCCGCAGTCCCGATGGGCTATGTTATACCTATAATTTCTTATAATCGTATGACTGCACTGCACTGTGAATTCTTTTTAAGATTTAAGAATACTGGCGTTCCCATGTGATCCAGTTCGGAGATGAATCTGGTTCCCCAGAAGAAATAGCTTCTCATGCCGAGCAACATAATGATAAATTCGATATATTTGCTAAAGTTGACGTTAATGGACAAGAAGCATCTCCCTTGTGGAGCTATTTGAAGGTAAATATCCTTTTTTTCACAGTAATAGGGCTAGGTACGGTCAGCATCAGAAAATCTGAATTAGTAGATTATGTTTCAATCCGCCCGTTCCATTTATTTTTAGATACCATAGTTTTTCGTTTGGTTCTGTCTTGCACTTTTTTTACCTTGTTCGTTTTCTATTTTTATTTTTAATTACCTCTAAGTATTCTTATTTATGTTATTACACACCTATTTTACATAATGTAAGTACCTTCTCATACACACACATATTAATATACACACAAAGGGCTAAACTGTTTTACGTTCGTTACGTCACCATCTCAGGGCCAGTTGAAAACCAGCGTCGGGCACTAGCTGCTCGGCAGTTTGCTGAACTGGTCCTATTTGGCACAGCCGTGAGATGCACACACGCTTTTATTTTGTTTTGTTATTTTTTCTTTTCAATTTCTTTTATATTTTTATTGTTTGTTGTGTGCACTTGTGGCATGTACTAAATAAATATGATTTCTTTCTTCTTTCTTTCTTTTCTTTAGATTAGCCCTACTCAAAGTCTCAAAGCAGGTAGGTATTTTAATAAAAACTTGTTAGATATTCTAACTATCAAGTTGTTGAAAATTATCGGATATTCTAAAGAATAATCTTCTGAAACAAAAAAAATATAGCTAAGAAATGTTATGAAATGTTATGCTACTTCCGTTGCTGATCGTACCTACGGTCAGCCAAAAAACCTGCTTGGAAACTGTTAATCTATTTGTGATGCTGACTAGTACTGAACGGATCCTAAAATCTAGGTAGGTAGGTACCTAATTAGGCCTGTAAAACTCGATAGTATAAATTATTTTTATTGGTATCCTCCTTAATTATTATTTATTTTTTCAGTACAGTCATTCAGGCAAAGGCAAACGCGGCGATATTATTAAAACGAACTACACCAGCCGGTAAGCCTGTTGAACGATACAAGCTGGCGCCCAATTTGAAGAATGTCATATACGTTACTTTTAACTTCTGCAAAAAGAACCAAACGAACGAGGATTCAATTAAAAAAAGATGTTTATAGCAAAATGAAAATGTAGTATCAGCATGTTAGAGTAGTGGTGGGGATGTACCATGGATGTACCTAACGCAAATCTTGGCATGGATCCAGATGAGGTGACCCGATACCTAGCCTTATTATTAAAGATAAAGTATGAAGGACGTCGAATACAGAATAATTTACGTGGAAGGTCAAGTTCTTATATTGTTATGGTAGGAGGTACATCACTAAACCTATACCTACTACATCACTAGTTTTTGACAGCCCGCCATTGGGACCGGGTCTGTGTGTGACTAACCTTACGTTGTACTAAAATGTATCTTGTGTTTGGATTCCTAAATAAACGTTATTGAAGATCAACTCGGTTATCTATTATTTCTACATGGTGGCAGCGGTGCTATCTATAGTCTCCGAAAATGGGAAACGACGGGAAGGTCGAAGATTCGAAAGTGGAAAAGGTGAAAAGTAGCATGGAAAGGGCAGTGCAAATTAAAGCACCCGAAGAGTTCAGCTTTCGCTCCGAAGATTGGGAAGCATGGCGGAAAAGATTCCTCAGATATCTTTTACTATCGGGATTAGAACATCAGGACGATAGTGTAAAAATAGATTTGTTTCTTTATACGCTGGGAAAAAACGCTGAACAGTTGGCGAAGCAACTTAAAGTTGATGAAATAAACGATTTTGGCAAGGTGGTACAGGAATTTGAGGCATATTTTAAGCCTAAGAGGAACGTCATTTACGATCGCTTTAAATTTAACACAAGAGTACAGCTGGAGCAAGAATCAGTAGTGGATTTTGTAAAGGACCTGCACAGTCTGTCGGAGCCGTGTCAGTATGGGGAGTTGAAAGAGGAGTTCATTAGAGACAGGATCGTAGTTGGTTTAAAGGACAGAAAGACCAGTGAGAGACTTCAATTAATGTCAGATTTAAAATTGGAGGATGCAGTAAGGCTGGCACGCCAAGCGGAGGAACAAAAGGAGGAGTCGAAGTTGCTGTGGAAAGAGGAATTAGAACTGAATAGAGTAGGAACGAAACCATGGAACAATGATAGAAGTAAGAAGAAGTGTGGACGATGCGCAAGATTTCATTTTGAGGGTCAGTGCCCAGCGGCGAAGCTTCAATGTTTGAAGTGTGGCAAGACAGGGCACTATGCTAGATGCTGCCGCGACTGGAAGAAAGTAAATCAAATGGAAACTGGAGAGGAATTTAAAGTCAACATTGAGGTGGGTTTAGGCAATATTAGTTTAAATGAACAGTTTTTAATAGATACCGGGGCAGACATTGTGGCCTTGCCACCTTCAATATTAAAAGATAATAAAAGTAAGAAAATTTATGAGTGTGAAGAAATAATCAGAGGGCCTGACGGTACAGCATTGAAAGTTTTAGGGGCAATTTATGTTGAGTTGAAGTATAAGACTTGTATGTATAAGGGTAAGGCTTATATTATTAAAAATTTAAAGATACCTATTTTGGGAAAGCCTGCTATCAGGCAAATGCAAATATTAAAGCTGTGTTGTATGGAAAATGGGGAAAAGCAGCAAAACCAGGAAGTAGAAAGGGAAGATAAAAAACAAAGTTGTGATCAAGTTGATGTAGAAAGAGAATTTCCTCAGGTGTTTGATGATTTAGGAGTCTTCAAAGATAGTTTTACTATTAAGTTAATAGATAATCCTGTGCCATTTGTACAGACAACTCCCCGAGGAGTCTCAATTCCGTTATTGCCTAAAGTCAAGGAAGAACTCAATACTTTAGTAGAAAGGGGAGTTTTAGTTCCTGTTGAAGAGCCAACTATGTATGTGTCTCCAATTGTGGTAGTGCCAAAGGGGGAAAAAGGGGTAAGAATATGCGGAGATTACACTCATGTAAATAAAAATGTGCTCAGACCTATTTTTCCCATCTCGAAGGTAGAAAATACTTTAGCTAAGCTAAAAGAAGCTACAGTGTTTTCTAAAATTGATGCAACTTCTGGATTTTATCAAATAAAGCTAGATCCAGAGTCCCGTAAGCTCACAACCATTTTGACCCCATTTGGCAGGTATATGTACAATAGATTACCAATGGGACTAAATTGTGCACCTGAGTATTTTGCTATGAAATTCTCAAACCTATTTAGTGACCTTGAAGGTATTGTCGTTCATATTGATGATATATTGGTGTATACTAAAGACCAACAGAGTCATAATAGATTGTTAAGGGAAGTTCTAAATAGGTTAACAAAAGAAGGACTAACAATAAACAAAGAGAAATGTGTTTTTAATGTATCAGAAGTAGGTTATTTGGGTCACATAATCAATGCAAAAGGTATATCATTGGATCCTAAGAGAGTAAATAGTATAGTTAAATTTGAACAGCCACAAAGTAAAAAAGATTTAATGCGGTTCTTAGGGTTGGTAAATTATGTGGGCAGGTTTATTAAAGATAAAACTAACATTTTGGAACCATTAAATGAATTGTTAAAAGATGGTATACCATTTGTGTGGAGTTTACATCAAGAGGTTGCATTTAAAAAAATTAAAGAAATGATACTAAAGGCTCCTACCTTGAGTCATTATGATCCAAATAAACAAATAATAGTTTCTGCAGATAGTAGTTCCTATGGACTGGGGGCAGTTTTACTGCAAGAAAATCAAGATGGAAGTAGGTCTGTTGTGTCTTATGCAAGCAGGACACTGAATAGTTCAGAAAGGAACTATGCTCAGATAGAAAAGGAGGCATTGGCTCTGGTATGGGCATTGCATAAATTTAAAGATTTTGTTATTGGCATAGAGGTGATTTTGGAAACTGACCATAAGCCTTTGCTCCAAATACTGCAGACAAAGCCATTAGATGATTTGACCCCAAGATTGTTAAGATTTAGGTTACAAATTATGAGATACTCATATAAAATTGTTTACGTTCCAGGGAAAAAATTAGTTGTGGCTGATGCCCTATCCAGAGCCCCCCTAAAGGAAACAGAGCCAGAAACACTCAGTTTTAGTATTGGTAATATTAATTCTGAATTCAACCAGGATTGTAAATTAGATAAAGTAAGAAAAGAACAAAACAAGTGTAAAATATGCAATCTATTGAAAATATATACCTTGAATAGTTGGCCAAATAAGAATAAAATTCCGAAGGAAGTGCTCCTGTATTATCAGTACAGATTTAACTTTTCAGTTCAGGATGGATTTTTGTTGTTTAATAGTCGATTAGTTATACCAGCGGCCTTACAAAAAGAGACATTGTATGAAATACATGAGGGTCATTTGGGGGTGACAAAATGCAGAGAACGAGCGAAGCAATCTGTATGGTGGTTAGGTTTGTCAACTCAAATAAAAAATATAGTAGAAAATTGTCCCAAATGTATCCAAGAAAGAATTAACAGTAAAGAGCCTTTTCAATTAGAGGAAATGCCAAAAAGGGCATGGCAACAAGTAGGCATGGACTTGTTTATGCATAATAGCAAATGGTATGTTGTAATTATTGATTATTATTCTAGATATCTAGATATATTTCAACTACATGATTTGTCAGAAAACACTATAATTAAACATTGTAAGGAAACATTTTCTAGGTTTGGTGTGCCTGAGGTAGTACGGACTGACTGTGGAACACAGTTTAAAAGTAAATTTGTGGAGTTCTCAAAAAAATATAATTTCAAACACATAACCAGTAGTCCTTATTATGCTCAAAGCAATGGTTGCGCAGAGGCCGGAGTAAAGGTGGCAAAGAATCTGTTAAAAAAGAATGATGATGTTCAATTAGCATTATTAGTATATAGAAACACACCATTGGAATGTGGATATAGTCCAAGCGAATTGTTATTCAACAGAAAAATTAGAGAAATATTGCCCATATTTCCAAATAAATTAAAGGAGATAGGTAACTTTCACAATAACTTTGAAACAAAAAGGCAGCAATTCCGAGAAAAAATGGCTATAAATTACAATAAGAAACATAAAACAATAGATTTAAGTGATTTAAATGTGGGGGATATGGTTTGGGTAATTAATCTTAGAAAATATGGCATGATTGTAAGAAAGGCAAAGGAACCAAGATCTTATTATGTGGAAGTGGAAGGAGTTAACTATAGAAGAAATAGATGGCATCTAATACCAGCACCTTTCTTACAATCGCGCAGGAATCAAATAGATGTTGGTCATGGAGGCTTAGGGGAGGTTGAAGATTGTAATAAGGAAAAGAGTAGTAGTCAGTCTAAACTAATAAATGAAAATTGGTCAAGAGAAGATGTCTTGGAGCGAAATGAGGGTAATTCTGTAGAGGTTGTGGGTGAGAATGAAGATGTAGCTGAGATTGTTACTGACCAGGTAACTGAAGGGGGAGAAACCTTTGTGAATGAGGACAGGGGGGTTAGGCAGGGAAGTAGTCGTGTAAGACGGAAACCGAATTGGATGGATGATTATATTATTGGATAATTTTATATTGTTTCTTAGGAGAGAGGATGTTATGGTAGGAGGTACATCACTAAACCTATACCTACTACATCACTAGTTTTTGACAGCCCGCCATTGGGACCGGGTCTGTGTGTGACTAACCTTACGTTGTACTAAAATGTATCTTGTGTTTGGATTCCTAAATAAACGTTATTGAAGATCAACTCGGTTATCTATTATTTCTACATATATCCCTTCCTCGTCTCTAAATAGCACATCTCTGAATCAGGCATTAGCATCAATGAATTTGCGTGAACGCACGATTTTGCCACCACGAACGCAGACTCATCAAAGCACAATTCAACGACGGAAGCGCAAACAATCCCGTTTTTAGTGCTAACACCATATTTAAATGTGAGATCGTCATGATATACCGGCTATGATAGACAACAGTGACATTGGAGTTTGCTGGGATAAAATAACGTGGAATTAAGCCATCCCTCTTGCAGTTTACAAACAATTAATGTCTTAATCGCCATTCGGTTGCTGTCAACTCCGGCTTTCCCTGAGATCATGCGCTTCCCGAAATAAAAGACATTACTCTAATGTCTTTTGTTTTAATTAGATGAGATGTCTTTTAATTTTCAACTAAAATTATTAAGGTTAATGCGACAAGGTAGCCCGCGAAATTCGGCAGTAACAGATGTCTATTTACTGAGTAATAATGATTAAAATCACCAATACAACCGTCTCAGTTCATATAAGTCTCAAGAATGCCTTTTTCATCAAATAGTAGTGGTAATTCCTCATAACTATGGTGTAAGTTACAACCTCAGTTTACCCACCAACTCTATGACAGTGACAGTGAGCAAACACTTTCCTTCCTTAGTTTTACTTTTTTGTTTTTGAGGGTAGAGGTAATATCTCTGTGTAAAAAATAGTTTCCGCTGAAACTCGTTAATTTAGGGTGGCGCTACAATCGCATCAGGGTAAAAAGCACCAAAAGATATTTGTAGGTAGGAGGATCGAAAAAAAAAGTAAGACTAGTTATTTCAGGTTGCCCGTTCTTCTTCACAGAGATCTACGCTAGAGAGAATGGACAACTACGGTGAACTACGTAACAGTAAACTCAGTTATTATGTTCGACTATTCAAAAGTGACTGTAACTGGCCTAAGTACTTGAAATAGCTTGAAAAATATGTTTTGATTTTTGTTAAAACTTGAATTTAAACTTTCGTTTAGTTTAATAAACTAAACTGTTACTAACTACTCTAGTCAACAAAACAGTCACGCAAACAGTTCCGCTTGTTCGCTCTATGGCAGATTCGATATACTTACGGCAGAAATTGTACATACAGTCGTATTGAAATTGAAATGGTCTCCACGAAATTTTTGTGGAAATGAAAAAAAAAACGAAATGCTCACGAATAACAAACGACGTTCTTCAATACACTTTCGAAGAAATAAAAAGTAAAAAACTAAAACCCGACTACGACAAAAAAAAAACGACGCTGAAAAAGAATGAAACAAGATTTTCAGGATAGAACAAGAAGAAAAGCCGTAGTCACACGGTATTAAAGTGTTTAGGTTGGTAGTTACATAAAACGTGTGACTACGGCTTTTCTTTTTGTTCTATCCTGAAAATCTTGTTTCATTCTTTTTCAGCGTCGTTTTTTTGTCGTAGTCGGGTTTTAGTTTTTTACTTTTTATTATTTAAACAATTTTGGTGTTAAATATTTTTTTTACTCTTGACTTTTTGTCCGCTAGAGGGCGTGATTTTAAATTTGAGCAATATTTTGGAAATGTACAAGTGAGGCCCTTTCAAATGATACCAAACACGGCGTATAATTTATCTCCAATTTATTTTTGAAGCCTTACTTTTTGTCCGCTAGAGGGCGCCAAATCGCTTTTTGTGAGACATAAAGCGAATCTGCCGTAAAGCGAATCTGAGTCTGAATCTGATGCGTGAGGCCGCGCTTTGCCTCGTGGGTGTGGACCAAAGAGTATAAAATTTTTATCGCAGGTGTGGACATGAGCGAGGCCTCCAGGCCTCCAGGCCTCGCTCATGTTTCTTTGACATAAACCAACAACCGTCGGGTTTCGCGAGGCCGAGCTGCGTGGCTCGTAGTGGGGACGCGGCTTAACTTACTCTTTGGCTATCGGCTCGACTTTTTTTACTAAGCTCAGATACAAGCCTTTTGGTACCGTGTAACAGTCACAGGAGTTTCCTGGCGTCTATTTCTATGGACAATAATATAATTTTAGCAAAAACCTAGAATTTATTACGTAACGGACCGTGTCCACACACTGATTCTGACAGCCTTTCCATAATGCTTTCCATCTATCTATCGCTAGCACCATGGTGCGTGCGTAAACTCGCAATAGCTAGATTTCGGAAAATTACGGTTTACCAATCTAGGAAGTTAGGTTGGCCAATACAGTAAATAAAAGTTTTTGTCTCTGTCTCTCCCATTGAAAAAGTATACCCTCGCATGAAACAGTACAGCAACAACTATTTTCAGCCAATCACAGACAGCGTTTTTAAATTCATTCTGGCGTCCTCGTACGTTGGCGCTTGGCTTCCTCTCCTCTCTCTCCCCTAGGTATTTGCGTTCATTCATCGTGTTTATGTTGCGTACTCTTCGTTTCGCTTTTCTGGATTTTGTGTAAAAATATTTGTGGACTAAAGTGTGTTTCGGACGAGAAGTTATCTTTACGGAAAACGCAAGTTGTGAATCGATGAATACTACAATATTGTGATTGTGACAAGTAAATATCATCGCGTGTGGTTTTGTGATAATTTTAGACTCAACAAAAAATAAACCAGCAATTAATTATTGTGGTATTTAATTACAGAATGTCTACTAGAAGCGGTTTGATAAGAACAAGCGTTGTAGATGTGAGTCCGTCAAGAACACGGAAAGGTGTTTCACCGACGCGTTCTCCCGCCAGAACACGGAAAAGTTCGCCGCCGTCGTCCGGGAAAACTTCGCCACCCGCGCGCTCGTCTGGTCGTAAATCTCCCGCACGGAAATCGCCCAGCCGAAAACCAGCATCGAAGTTTCCCGCACGCAAGTCGCCTTCGAGAACTACTAAGGAAACACAAGCTGAGGTTCCCAATGTACCGAAATCTCCGGCTAAGCGGTTAACCATTGATTCTGAAATTGCCGTAGCGGTCAAACTTGAAGATTTATCTTCAAAGCTCGATGATTACCGTCGGACCCGGTCTAAACGCTTAGAATACTCCCTCAAAGATTTGACATCGAGTATTACAGAGAGTGAATTTTCTCTTGAAAAAGTGAATGGCCTGGAATCTGGTGACGTCTACGGTCTGCGGAACAGGAGATCTATCGAGGAAGTCGCGCCTCGCAGGTCTAGTAGGCTGCGAGAGTTTGTTGACAATGTGCCGGACATCAGACGCAGTCTCAGCAAATCTCTAAGTCAAAGTAAATCAATAAGCAAATCTGCGAGTAAATCTTTAGAGGCATACTTAGATGATGAGAATTCTGAAGACGAATACCATCAAGTAAAATCTAAGTCAGTGACTAGAAAGTTGGCAACTCCCATTAGAAACAGCATCACTAGCTTAACTCAAGTTGCAAGCAAATGGGAATTTGGTGGGAGAATTGGATCAACAAGCTTGATGCTCATAATACCCTTAACAGTATTATCTATATTAATTTCTTGTACAAAATCTTGTTCTCTCAAATCACTTTCAGATCTGTCTGCATATAAATCTCTACAAGTATTCTTTAGTTTACCAACGTCTTGCTTTATCTTTACTCAATGCGTTATACAGGCCATCTTTGCTATAGTACCCATATTTGGTACCAGATCTGACCGCATGGATGATTCTCGCTCAAGACACTGTTTCAATGCATTTTTCTCCAGCATAGTGACTGTGAATGCCCTATTCCTATTGGATTTCTTTCAAATTATTGATAAACAGAACTTACTGAATGAATACTTGAGACTTGCAGCCACATCATACATTTTGGCCGTAGTACTGAGCATTGCTTTGTATGTTAAAAGTCGTGACTTGACAAAGGAGGAGTTGAATCCATATGGAAACACTGGATTTACATTGTATGACTTCTTCATGGGCAGGGAAATCCATCCATTTATCAAGAAGCTGGATATCAAACTTTGGATATCAAGAATTTCTAATATTAATTCTGTAAGTATAATTTACTAAATATATTTTGCTTCTGAATGTTACACTATTAGAATTTTAATGACTTGTATGCCATACAACAATTTTATTAGGTTTTAATAGTTTGCCCAAATAAAAGCCACTATTGATTCATCAAATTCTGTACTATTATGAGTATTGTATTCACTCATTGAGCTTGGCTTATCAATTTTTGTAACTGGTACAGGAAAGTAGAATCAATGCTACTCATGTATTCCCCTATTAATGAGGTAATGAATAATAAACAATTGTTTCCATAATTTATTCCAATAATCATAAATATTTATTTTGTTTCAGCTTATACTTCTCACGCTAATCTTCACACAAGGACTTCAAATCAAACTGTCAGAGAAGAATGATTACTCAGTGGAAAACTTTAAAGAGTTGGCGAACAATGTGCAGTTGAAACCGACAGTCATAATATTCTCCACAATGCAGATTGTTTATATTCTGAACTTTATTATGAAGGAATACAAGATCACCGCTACATTTTACTGGCAGTCTGAAGGGGTAGGGTACCTTCAGACCGTCTCAAGCGCACTGTACCCATACTACTTCACAACAATTTCTAAACACGTGGCAGACACGGACTTGGTTCTGTCTACTAACACCTTAATTTCTGCTTGTGTACTATTTGTGCTGGGATTCTTCATAATGCTTGGTAGTAACAATATTAAATATGAGTTCAGAAAAGATCCTCTACATCTCAGCTTGGCAAGTAAGTAACTGTATCATGTATGCTGTTTATTTTATTATGCTTTATTAGTAAATGCTTCAGTGGTGGAATATAGTTTTGATGTGTAACAATATATAAAAATACTTATTGTACCACAGTAACCTTTCGTAACACTAATTTATTGTCATTATAATCATAATCCTAGTAATTTTTATTAACAAACTTACTATTACAGTACCTACACTACTTACAGTTTCTGTTTCAAAATGATCATATAAAATAATGTTATTCTAATAAACAAGAAGAAAATTAATTAGGATTTTTTTACTTTCAGACTTAGATTCCATGCCAACGTTCCAAGGAAAGAAGCTCCTGGTCTCCAATCTATGGGGGATCCTGCGTCATCCGAACTATGCAGGTGACATACTGATTCACATTGCCCTGGCCTTGCCTGGGCTTGTCTCTGGACAACATGTGGCAGCGGCGCCGGCGATCTTAACGATTCTTTCGCTAATGCACCGCGCATGGCGGGACCATGATAGGTGCAAGTGGCGATACGGGTCTGCCTGGCAAAGATATTGCAAAAGAGTACCTTCAGTACTATTACCTAAACTTCTTTAATTTCTCTTCTTTTCAGGCTATTACAATCTATTATTCTGCCATCCTATCACTAGAAAGCCTACCTACAAATGGTAATTTTTTACTTTTTGATACAGCTTGATAGAGTTCTAAATTATCTTATCTTTCTGTCTAAAAATCATTTTTGGAATATGAATAGTTCCAGAGATATAAAAACTTTACAGGCCGTTTATTATTAGAATTTATGATGATTCCAGCTCTTGAAAGCGTCTAACCCACACTTTTTTGCTAAATATGCGTTAAAATACCTTAACTGCCTAATTTGACGATTTTACAGTCTTTTGCCTAACTACAATAAGTTATTTGATTTTTTAGAAACAATGATTCGCGCATTTTTCTCCATAATCTCGAATAATACTTTTTGTGTGAGACAGGGAGACGTCATATCTCCGAAGCTGTTCACCGCTGTACTAAAGTTACATACTCTTTGCGCAGTGCGCTGTACTGCAGCATATCCGGCTTTCTATTGAAAGGATGGCACATTGCACATAAACCTTTAGTTTAGTAGAGTGTTACCGATGAGTGAATCTCTGAATGAGCATGAATAATTACTCGAATCTAAAAGATCTTAAAAGTTAAGATCACATTACTACAGAGTATTGTTGATTTGATTTTATATTATTAAAATAAATTGTAATATCTATTTTAGTTAGATTATTATGCGGTAAAGAATTTATTTGTGTAAATAACTACTTGTGTGTATTTCAAACAATAATGCATCACATTTTACATGCAATTTAAATAATATTTTTGAGATCTCTGTGACAATATTTTATTAAAATGTTTGACATATCGATTAATTAATCATTATTAGGTTAGTGTTTGAGATTAAATACTGAGTTACGAAACCACCGTACAAAATTCTAATTCTTAATTTAGCTCTCTTTATTTTAATTTTTTTAATGAATTTTTGGTATTTTTACCCAACTGCCAAGGCTTATTTTTAAATATTGATTGACTTAAATAAATCGTATTGGTAATGTAGTTTATTGACATCATACAGTTGTGTGATTTAAATTTTATACTTAGAAATATTAAGCATTGGAAAGCATTTTCTCCCACTCCTTGAAAATATTGGTAGGTTTTAAATTACATTGATCATGTTTGCCTCGTGTCTCCTTGAATGTGTTTGTCACTTTATTCTACAGATGAATTATATTTAACATACTCGTAGTATTGCGTGTGTAGTGGCTAAGAATTCTTGTAACCAATTTACATAACATTAATATATTGAACTCGGAATAACTTTAACTTTATACTTAGTACAAATCTGTCGAAATTCAAAAACCAAGAGAACCAGTTTATAAGGTGAATAAATAGCTACTTTTAAGATTCAGGTACTCCTGAGTTCACCCACGGTCTGCCACTGATCACCCCTTATGCCTTACTCAGTAATAGGTTGAATCTTGAAAGTGGTAGACTGTCAGTCAACTCTGTAGTACCTACATTCATAGTTTATTTTAGAAATTAAGTACTTTATTTACAAACTCATGAAGTTACTTTTAGGATTGGAAATGTATTTCGGAATGTCTATACTAGAATAGAATCTTTATTTGAGTATATCCATTACTCAAACAAATTATTTTTGGATTGCATTGAATTTTAATGGCAATGGTTATTTTTTTCTAGGATTACTCTTTAGAGTAGTTTGTGTGTATCCAGTAGAAGTATTGACCCTTAAATGTATTTGAACAAAAGTGCCTCAAACTTAAAGGTCATTGTCAAACAATGCTGAAAAGATATTTCTGGATTAAAAATTCTAGATGTGTTACAATAGTTATGAACATTCACAAGCATTGTTAAGTTTTAGGTCACTCATTCATCAAAGACATTTTGCTCAAAAGTAAAGCACAATAGTACATTGTTCACCGAGAGAAGAAAGTGACCGATTACCGTCGAGGGTGTCGTTTAAACACCCGAGATCGGGAATCGCACTTTCTCTCGAGTGATACATAGTGCTTTTATACTACACCTACGAAGAAAATAAAAAACTAAATTAAAATTCTAATTCTAATTCAAAATGGCGCCAATGGCGTCTGCAATTGTCACATGTTCTTTTTTCAAATTGTAATCTGAGCGGGAGAGAAAAGTGTATGAAAATCCATTCTCTCCCGCTCAGATGCGTTTTCTCCCCGCTTATTTGTTCGATATGCAATGACGTACTTTCTACCCTCAGATTTTCTACCGTAAATTTGATAAAGTATCAAGGTACTTTCCAAGCAGGTGTAGTATAAAATATTATTAATGTAGCTAAGCTTCAAATGAATACTTACTAAATTATGCCGCCTTCTCGGATCATAATATTCACTCTAGATGTAAACTTGCTATGCAGCAACTTTTGCCATATTAGAAAGAGATTATTTTTTGTAAGAAAATGTTCTTCGAATTAAAAATTGTAAGTAACCTTAATTTTTGTTTGGGAGTGTTTAGGTGACTTCACTTTTTAATTATGCTATTGTCACAATTTTAATAAAGATTTTGTACAAAGTATAAAAACATCGTGTTTTATTTGAGTGCCTACGTTTTGGTATTATTCCTCGATTTATATTTGTACAATACTTGCATGGGGCATTGGCGTTATACATTTTAATATATTTATCAGTACCTAACTTTACAATTTTAATTATACTTTATCAGGGTTCCTTATGTGAAATCGAATAACACTTGCTCGAAAAAGTTATATCGATAAATTATGAGCGCGACAGTTCATTTCGATGTATTAAAATCTCGAATAACTAAAGCTCGAATCATTGGAAGCGCGAATTTATCGATTTAACGTTTTCGAGCAAGTGTTATTCGATTTCAAGTAGGGAACCACCTTTATCATATGGCTATCAAATATATTGCAGGTTCGATTCCCCGGTCAGGAGAACAGGGTCATTCGACGACTTATGTTGATCACGAACGTGAATGAAACATTGTTTAATCGCATTTATTTATTTTTCTATAAAATACACATACAATTTGTAAATAAACAATTCAATATTCAAATATCTAATTACAGATTTCGTTCCTAAACATATTCATTACGTCCACGCTATAATGTACTATTACTGTGTTTCTGTCTTCCTGTGTTCAATTCGAGATATCAGTTCCGTGTACTATGCTTTTGTAGTACAAACGTAAAAACATCGTGTTTTATTTGAGTGCCTACGTTTTGGTATTATTCCTCGATTTATATTTGTACAATACTTGCATGGGGCATTGGCGTTATACATTTTAATATATTTATCAGTACCTAACTTTACAATTTTAATTATACTTTATCAGGGTTCCTTATGTGAAATCGAATAACACTTGCTCGAAAAAGTTATATCGATAAATTATGAGCGCGACAGTTCATTTCGATGTATTAAAATCTCGAATAACTAAAGCTCGAATCATTGGAAGCGCGAATTTATCGATTTAACGTTTTCGAGCAAGTGTTATTCGATTTCAAGTAGGGAACCACCTTTATCATATGGCTATCAAATATATTGCAGGTTCGATTCCCCGGTCAGGAGAACAGGGTCATTCGACGACTTATGTTGATCACGAACGTGAATGAAACATTGTTTAATCGCATTTATTTATTTTTCTATAAAATACACATACAATTTGTAAATAAACAATTCAATATTCAAATATCTAATTACAGATTTCGTTCCTAAACATATTCATTACGTCCACGCTATAATGTACTATTACTGTGTTTCTGTCTTCCTGTGTTCAATTCGAGATATCAGTTCCGTGTACTATGCTTTTGTAGTACAGTATAAAAATACCCACCAAAACCGTGATCAGTTTTCGTTGCGTCTATCATACACATTGTGGATTCTAAGTTTTTCTAAGCTACCTATCTTTAGAACGCAACGTATGCGTGCACTAGCTAGTCTTTCATAGCAGCAAGCTTATATGAATTTTTGGCAAAGATCATGGTTAAAGTTAACCATTTAACTGTAAGCAAAATGTTCTAGAGTTCCATGGGATGTTTTAGGGTGGTGAACGCTAGAGGTCTTTACGTTTGACCAAGGGAGTGGAGGGTGGTAAGTGGGTATTTACGAAAAAGGGAATCCCAATGATCCTGTTTAGGACTGAACTGACGAGCGGAAAACTTGTATGAAGGACCATTGCCGGTTCTTCTCGACCAACCCGAACTGTACACCTTTTTGCCGACGTTTTATATGTGTCAATGTAATCCTAATTAGACTATAGAATCTGTAATACTGAACACAGGTTGGGTGGGCATTTATTGCACTTCCAAAGCGTACGTTGTGATTTCATTTATCCGGTTTCTAGAATTGATCATGGAAAGAGAAATATGCTACACAGATGCTGGATCATATAATATGCAACAATTACAACATCAAATAAAATAAATATAACCATTAATTACTTAAAATAAAGTGTAGGTTCTTCGATGGACATAGCAGAAAACTACAAATGACTGATATGTACTTCATTTTCCGTGGATATTTGGCAGAACGAATACATAAAAGGAAGTAGAAAGTTTAGTTTTCGTAAAACAATCACTGCAAAAGCTTCTGCAGATATGACATCGCATGCAATGGAAGATTTACGTCCTATGGGACAAAACAGCATCTATACTAAAATAACTAACATCAAGTACCTGTAGAATTTTAGACTAATACATGGACCTTAAGACAAAATCGATATTAATTTACCATCCTAATAGGCCTATTATAAACGCTCAGATTAATTAACTCGTGCAACCTTCTTTAGGAATAAAAAAAACAAACTATAGGACACGACTTGCTAACAAAAGGCTGCACTCTCTTATGGGTCATTTTTGGCACTAAGATAATTTTATTATGTCTGTTATACATAAGTTCGATTTAAAATCATTTAAAAATTAACGTTAGAGTAGGTAGGTACATCAATGAAAACAAATTCTTAAAAAACAACAAGATAGTACATAGATTTATTTTTTTATCTAAGTAATAACGTCTAATTTTCATCATAAGATTGTGTTTTAATCCTATACAATATTATATATTTCGTATTCTTTTCAAATAAAAAAAAATATTAGTAGTAGCAACCTCTGCCTAACCCTTTGGGTATTAGCGTGGTTATTAAATGTATGTAATAATATTATCTCTTCAACGGGACTATCATAGTTAGGGGTAGGGTAGGTCCGTAGGTGCTTATCAACTGCATGGTCGTAGATAGTTTGAACGTAACGGTATTGTTTGGGAAGACACACATAAACCTTATCTATGTAAGCTCGACCAATAAAATAATGTTAAAATGTACACACGGCTACACATCAAGCTATACAAAACCAGTATAATCTGATCGTTCATTGTGCGAAAAGATCTAGTAAAGTGCGGCCAAGATTAACTGGTTTTGTATAGCTTGATGTGTAGCCGTGTGTACATGAAAATATTTCCACGCGATATTATGCCATTAGCTAAAATGTTCTAAGCACATGTGGTCGCCTAATCGTGTATCTATTTCATACTTATTTATTATTATCAAACATAAAATATGTCAACACCATTTAGATTATAATTTCATCACTTTTTAATCACATTACATAATATTCATAAATACATAATAGTGCTGTTATTATTTGCGTGTCATTTTATTATTAATTTCAACATTAAAATACGATGTTAATTAATCCCATCTAGTTATTTGGTTCCATTTAACATTTACTATGAAAATATACACGTTTAAAATCTATATTATCGGTATATACAAGGTACATATTTACATAAAGGTAACTTTTAGAAAATCTTTTATTTTCTTCAGCGAAATACAATGAGACAAACGTAAAGGTTAGATAAAATATTAAAATTTAAAACGTAGACCGGTAGACGAACAATTATTTTGATACTTATCACAAAGGTAAGCTAGGGTAAAGGTAAAGAATATTAGCATGGTCATTCGGTCAAATTATTCTCAATTTCATTAAAATATCTTTATCTTTTGTATTAAATTGCTGAAATGCTTATCATATCACTGATATGAGTAAGTAGTAAGATAATCCGTATTTTTTTTTTGGCAGTGTTTTGTTTTAGTTTCTCTTTGTTATGTTTTATTTTATTTGTTTACAGCTAGTGAGCTAGCTACTGCTTGGCTTAGACTACCTGTCTTAAAGAAATGAGATTGAGCTTTAAAGATGAGATTTTATTCAATTTATTATATGAGAAAGAAAACTTTAAATTATTAGTAGGGATCTATAATCAGCGTTAGATTGATAAGGTACTTAAATCGTATGCATACCTACTATAAAATATCTTAAAAGAAATATTTTACTCTATAATATATATAAGTACTATGAAAAATGGCCGGAACGATTCAAAATGAAGGAAAAAAAGTGATTAATCATTTTGAGAAGTGAAGTAAGAGAAGTTACACGGAGAGCCTACTCACAGGCATTGTTTCAGAAGAGACGAAACTAACTATTTAAGAGGAAATGCGAGTGCTGTCTCTTTCTACTATCGCTGTCTCTCTCCGTCCTCCTGCCCTCAAATTCGTGCGATAAGGACAACTATAGAAAAAAGTTAGAATTCGAGGTTTGGCTCTCGCCTATTTCCTCCTCCAATATTGAACCAATTTAAAAGATATTTTAGACAATGATTAAGGAGGTTATATACTACGCCGCTATGTTTTTCTTTTTTCGTTAATAGTTGTCAAATTTGTACACTAGGACTCTGTTAACAGCGATCTAAACAAGCAATTTTGAGCATTTTTTGAGGGTTCTAGTGCTTATAAAAATAATTTATCACCAAAAAGGAAAACATAGGGGCATAGAAACAGTTAATATTTATTATTCTGTAAAATACCATTGCTCTAGGGTCATTAACCAAAAAGAAAACAGGCGAGAGCGTTTGTATGGAGAAAAGACCACTCGCATTTCCTTTTAATAATATGGCATGCATGTGGGACCAAAGGACCCAAGCACCA
The DNA here is from genome assembly GCA_949316265.1 of Diarsia mendica. Taxonomy (NCBI): domain Eukaryota; kingdom Metazoa; phylum Arthropoda; class Insecta; order Lepidoptera; family Noctuidae; genus Diarsia; species Diarsia mendica. The sequence continues at coordinate 18,514,606 of OX438900.1, read as the reverse complement.
AACCTAACTGTTCATGCTTGTATGATGTTTTTGCTAGTGTGTTTTATAAGCATTTTTTTGCGGCCAATTTAGTACCTACGACCAAAAATAGTTTTATTTTGGATGGCATTTTCGTATTTTACGAATTATAAATATTTTATTCTTACGATTGATCCAGGTATATGAAGAAATTTTCTATATCTATATAGTTGAACAGCTTTAAAATATTTTGTAGTTTTTAGAGTTAATTATTATCAGTGATATTCAGATAAAACTACCATTTTGAATACAGAAATCTTTAGATACAAGACTATATTTGTATAGATATCTTAGAATTTCGATTAAAAGATAGAATTCACGCATCAAACTAGAACATCTTGTGTAGATATAATATAACACATATATTAAAACATAAAATAGGGCTTGTAAGAACAATTCGGTTTATTTACTAACATTTAGTCTATACAAGAAGAAAGGTTTTTATTTTATACCTAGCTAATACAGAGGTTAGTAAATAAAAACGTTTCGTTCAGACGGCATAGTAGCCTGGTCATGGGAATGTTACGATAAAAAGCCAGTTACAGCTAACTAAAACTAGCGAGGGTCTATTAAAAAGCCCAATGAAGGCAAGATACCGCTAGAATTTACGACAAAACTATAATTATGTGGAATTATAACAAGTTCTTAACTGGACACTTAATTATACTAAATTAGTAAAGGTCCTAATATTATTACTAGTACAAAATAAGCCTCACATCGTTCCTTGTCGACGTCATGCCAACATACAAAACACAAGTCATTCCTTCATATTATGACAACTCGTGCCATTTACAAAACATATTTTTAATGAATCCACATTCTCTTCGCTAAGCTTCTTACAAATAAGGCATTTCTTTTTACAATAATTTCACATTCACCACTCAAGATACAATTGTGTATCTTACTACGTCATTTTATCTGGTCTGTCAATATTTAGGAGGGATAACCATTTAGATGGTAATTAAAAAATCTATGACACCAACTGGTATAAATACCGTGTTATCAACATTTGTTTCCCTAGCTAATTTTCATGTCTTTTACGTCGTATCAGTTAGCTGATGTAGAGATAGACAGACAGACAGACAGATTATGTACAAAATGACGTAGGCGGTGAATGTGGGTACTGTCAGGGAACACGGCACGTCGAAGCCCGCGTGCCGCCCGATGGACGTCAGAAGTTGCTGTCGAATACGCCCATGGACCTCGAGATATCCTCGTCGCGCAGGCAGCAGTCGAGGAACTCGTCTAGAGTCAGTACGCCGTCGCGGTTCAGGTCCATTTTCTGTAAATTATGAAAATTCTACGTTAACATTATGTGTCGACCTCTACAGCACAAGTAGCTAGGTAGGTCTGAAAACAATATCATCATCAACATCAGCCTAGAATGTTCCCACTGCTGGGACACAGGCGTCCTCTCTATGAGAGGGAGTGAAAAACAATATATGATTCATTAAATTCTAGAATTTAGGTCCTGTACACACGAGCTTGGCTGTTGAAAGAGCGAACTTCAGCCATCGAGACGTGGACAGCAAACGCCGACCAAGTTGCCTCTGCAGACAGCTGAAGTTGGCAAAGTGCTGTTCGTCTGTTTGAAGCATTATGGCACAGTTACCAAATCACAATGACTGTTTTGGACTGGCCTGTTGGTCTAGTGGTTAGTGACCCTAACTGCTATGCCGGAGGTCGTGGGTTCGATTCCCACCCAGGACAAATGTTTGTGTGATGAGCACGATCATTTGTTCTGTGTCTGGGTGTAATTTATCTATAATATGTATGTATTTAGAAATATATAAGTATGTTTATCAGTTGTCTAGTACCCATAACACAAGCTCTGCTTAGCTTGGGACTAGATGGCGTTGTGTGATAGTTGTGGAATATTATTATTATTATTGTTCCAAATATATTATGACTAAATCTTATGGAATATGAGGTTGGCGAATGTGAGTCTATAGTTTTTATTTGATCGGATATACATATAGTTGGGTACCACGAAGCGAACGCCTATTCACTCTCTTGACCCTTTTTTTGGATGGGTTTTTTTAAAAAAAAAAACGTTGCCCCACACTAGGAATTTCTCCTGTATCGTGGGTGCGTTCACAAACATTTAAACTCACATACACAAATACCCAGACCCGAAACAACTATTTGTAGGCCATACAAATATTTGTTCCGTGTGGGAATCGAACCCGCGACAGCAGCAGTCCAATCGCTTAGCCACTGCGCCAACCGTGCCATCCATCAAATCAAAATCGTCAAATGACTCCTCCCGCTCTACTAACTAAAAACCACCCATGTTCAGCTATCGTGAGGAAGGAATCGAACTCACGACCCTAAGCGCAACAGTTGGGCTATTATTATGTAATTGTAGATTAAAATGAAAAACAAACCTGAAACAGTCTTTCAACCTTCTCTCGTATCACATCTTCTTCCAAATTGGGCTCCATTATCTTCCCCATAAGGTCGTATATAGCGGAGACAATCTCCGTCATTTCCTCCTTAGTTATGCACCCGTCGCCGTTGATGTCGTACAGAGAAAATGTCCACCGAAGCTTCTCTTCTAAAGTCCCCCTCGATAATATTGATAAGCCGGTTACAAATTCCTGGAAATAAAACGATATTATTGTTTCGGCAAGGTTTAGAACACTGAATTCTGTGGAGTTACTTGTGGCATCCCTTTTTTTTTTGGGGGTTAGGAAATCATGGGGCAGAGCGGTAGGGAGTTTCAGAGTTCGACTGACTAAAAACCTCCCATGTCCCTTTGTGTCGAGGCCGCGGTATCTCTTTCGAACAACCTGCAGCCCCGACGGGGCTTGTAGCATCCCTGCATTCAGGATATTGGACGTTGTTTAGTAATGTCTTGTTTTGGGGATATTGTTCAAACAAAATGTTCTAAAAATAATGTAAGTATTTACCTCAAAACTTAAGAGGCCGCTTCTATCTTGGTCCAATGTGTTGAAAACGAAGTGCGCGTATTGAGCTGTGTTTGCTAGAAGATAAAACAGAAAATAAACGTTATTTATATATTCAATAATCTAAACTCCTTTATAGGATTGGTTCCAAAACAGCAAAGACCGATAACTGGAAGGGGGTATGGCCCTGCAGTGTGGAAAACACATCAGGCTCATAATAATAACAATCTGATATATTCTCCTAAAAATAAATCTGAATACTTACTACTAATCAACTCGAGCGCCACTGCTGATATTCATCACCTTCAATGCATCGAGATACTTACTTGAACTGGCTGGTATATTACACAGGAGGTATTGTCGTATTCCGCCAGGCCTAGAAAGAGCTGTGTTGACCAGTCTTGTGAACGTGGCGGTAAAGTTTCCCAGTACCTGAGATGTGGCAGTCCAATAGTCAGTTACTTAGTCCATGTAAGAAACTGGTTGTAGACTTCAACAGGTTGGCTGAAATCCAAGTAGGTACACTACTTGGGAGAGCCTAGGCATATGAATTTATATCTAGGTATCTACCTATCATAAACCACTATTTCACTTTGTTCCACAATATGTAGATAAAGTGAGGTTGTACAAATTGTTTGTGTAGTAAGATTAGGTAGATAATTCTAGCTCTGCAGTCAGAATAACCTTTGTACCGATGAGTCATACCCATAAATTATGTATAGTTATGTTTTATAATGGCATATTAGAGGGATTCTTGGAACATTGTAGGTAGGTACAGAAATTGCAGTCCATGACTCATCAAGGATTCTGATTTTATTTTGTTGAGTGACTAACTCAAGTTTGATTTCAACTTTCAAGTAAGCCTTCTGCAATATGTATACTTGGCTGACAGAAAGCAAGCTAATCAAAACAAGAAACTTTAAATAGCAATTCAGTGATTATAGGTACATAGTGGTGTTGCCGTAAAATAACAAATAAAATGTAGGTAAACACAAAAATAAAAAGAAAAAACTAGTTTGTTTTAAATTTAATTTATTTCAGATATTACATGTGGTTACAGACTTGGCAATTGGGTTGGACCTATGTCCAATAAATTATTACCACTTATAGCTTGAAGTGTCATTTTTTTTGGCCACACTTAAAAAATTAGGAGCTGATCTGAAAAAAAATGTCAACTAAAAAAATTATCACAATGGAATAATTATTGAAGTTACCTAGAACATTTGGTTTACCTCAAATTTCTCCTTAATTAAATAGAGTATACAGTACTACTGTTTTAAGATACACAATGCTAAGGTATACAAAGCTCAGCTAGGCGATTGTGTATCTCAAAATATTACATTGTTATACTTGTGTTGTTACATTTAAAATTAACTTAATGTTAAAGTTGAGAGGGGTTCACCATAGCGTTCTTCCCATGGGAGATGGACAGTTCCTTAAAGTAAGATTACACTAGAGGTGAGCCACCCGTCTGCTGCTGATAAACCTCTATTGTGTCGCCTTCTTCCATTTCCAGTGATGTTGGTGTGTCATTTTCATTGATGGGCTGCCCGTCGAATCTGAACCTCACCACTTGCATTGATAGACCCTGGAAAAAAGATAAGTAGTTTTAGATAACCAGAAACCTTACTATAAGATAATGAGGAAATTGCACAATATTATGAAAGTAATTCGTGCTCTAAACAAATAGTTCAATAGTACAAAAATGTCAAGCTCTCATAAAACAAGCCATATTGGAATTTAATTGTCTTTACTTGTTTTAAGTGTTCAAGGCATCTGGAATTGCAGATGATGGCAAAGGCTTACTAGTTGCCTAGAACTGTTGGTTAGAATCCTGAACCTTTTAGTTTTGTATAACAATAATGCAAGTCGGTAAATGCCAAAGTTCAACAAGTTTGGTCTAAGTTAATATTCCAAGCTTGAAACCAGTTTCTCAACAGCAGATTAGTTGTATTTTTAAGGTCTGAAAACGGCTTTAGTTTTATTTTTGGAATAACAAACACCTCTTTGCCAGCCCATGTTAACTATAAGGTGTATTAGCATCAGTTGAATTTAAGTGTCTGGGCATTGCAAGTCAACTCGTAATTAATGCTAGGGATGGACGTAACCCACAGTATACTTATACTTTCTAGTAACGGGTCATTCACAATGCTTTTACACACGATGAGCACAAACACATCTTAGATTAATACAACCACAAGGGAGCATTAGTAGTTAATGAAAGAAGAAAGGTATACCAGTGAAGCATCGCTGCGAACCCAATTTAACTTAAAGGTCAATGATCCTTTCAGAATGTAATGTTTACAAAACAATTACTTTCATTTGTTTTCAGAAATAATGAATAAAAACTGTGGCCTATTAAAACATTGAGTACTTGAGATATTATAACCTATGATAACACACCTACAAGTTAAAACATGAAATTGATCCAGGTGCGGAGATGTCTTTTTGTTTAAATAGTATTCAAGTTCTCAGAGGCACAGATCCGCCCAGGACGACCCACTAGCCATAAGGTTTCAAGAAAACAACTGCTGACGACGCCTTGAGGGGGACCCGCCGTATTAGTGTCCGGCTAACTTAATCTTTCATTGTTCATACAATATGCATGCCACTTAGAAATTGTCTCATTTGGTTTCTTGCTAACTAAATTTGTTAGTGAATGATCATAAGCCGCTAGATAACTATGATGAACTTACCGCTCGATCACAATAGGCATTCATTAGCTTCCTCAGTGGAGTGTGTTTTTTGATTTTGAACTGCACAATGGCATTATCTTGACCTAATACTTTCAAGTTGATGTGTTCGCTTTCTCCCTGAAAAACAAATATTGTAACGATAAAAAATCATATCCACAAACACAATGTTAAAACACTTCTCACTTTCAATCAGGTAACCACATTTTGCTTTTATCGCCATGTCGGTGAAGCACTGTTTTCGCCTTTTTGTAACTACACTGATAATATAGTAAGATACACACCTTTTTCTCGTCAGACATTTTGGTATTTATGTATTTAGAAGTACTATTAACACAGAAGCAACGATTTCGTAGAAAATCCAAAGATTATCAAACGAAATACGCACAAGTGACAGATTCTCAGTCCGATGGCGTGGTAATGGCGTCCGGCCGCGGCTTGGAGGAAGCAACCCAGGTTTGCCAACACATGCGCGCGCAGTCGTAACGGCGAAATGGCGCGCTTCTGCGCTATGATGCTCAATTTTTTTTTAAATGGTCTATTGGATATATTAATAATTTGTCCGTGTACCTATGTACTAAATTGAATAGAAACGATTCATGTAAATGATATGCAGTTTAAATAAAAATATTGAATTTATTCTTTTTATAACGTTATTTTTTAAATTATCCGACGACTAACAATAATTGTACAGAATTTAGTAATCATGACTTCAATGAAAATATTTCTGATTTCTACCTGTTTTAAGGATGGAACATTCTAGAAGGTTATTAATAGAAAATCAATTGACTTCAAAAGTATTGCCAACTGCACAAAGCTATTTCCGCTACTAGTGTTGTGGAAAGTCGATACGTGACGTCAAACGGAACAGCCTTAATGCTAGGTTCACACGCGCGCGTTCAACTCTACATTCAACGTGCACATTCACATTCACGAGCGTGTAAACGGTACGCCCGAGCCCGTGAACGCGCCTGTGAACGTGAATGCCGCGAATCGGGCAAGTGTCGGTTTTTTGGCAAAGTTCAAAGGATGAATGTGCGGGCGCCGACGACGTCGATGAAAAAAATTCAAAAAAAAATTCACGAGACGGCGTGCGTGTAAACAGCTTGAATGTCCGCCGGCCCGGGACGGGCTGCATGCCGCGCAGCCCGCCAGGCAGCCCGCCGGGCTGCACGGCGCGCGTGTGACCGTAGCATATTAGTGCTGTGCGGGCTCAAATTTGCGTTCCGTTTCACGGTTAAAACATGGAATTTCACTTTGGTTCATCTTGGTTTTAAGTGTTCCGAGAAATTATTAAAAAATGATAAAAATTTAGTTGTTTCTAAATAAAATTTTATCATTTATGTTTGGTTATGATGAGATGAAAAACATCTTATGAGTAACTAATTATTTGACTTAGAGATTTATTTTTCTACACAAAATAATAAAATGTTATTATTTTGTGTAGAAAAATAAATAAATCAGTCAAGTGTGAGCCCGACTTTAGCACTGTGGTTTCCGTATCATTGAAATTTGTAGTAGATAGAACCCACAGTACCTAAGTAACTCTGCAAATGAGTAACAGTTTTGCACTGGTCAGACAGTGAGAAGGCTACTGTTTGGATCAGAATGCTGAGCTTTGAAAAAGATGGATGTGCGGAGTGACAAGAATGAACAAAGTAAGGATTAATGAGTGATGTAGAGGAAGTTTGAAAGTGGCGCCGGTTACAGAAAAATTGAATGGTAGTCGTCTATCTTGGTATGGTCATGTAATGAGGAGGGATGAAACGCATGTGACTAAAAAGTTATGGATATAAATATTGATGGATGGGGAGATGGATGGATTGAGTGAGGAGGAATGATATGCAAGAGAAAGAAAGAAATGCCACCGTAGTAGTACCTACCCTAGCAAGTGAGTAACTTGAGAATTTGGGTAAATAAGCTATCTCACATTTTCTTGCCTCCGACGTTGCATCAGTGTCGACATCATAGATCAGTGATCTACATTATGGCTGGTGTTGAGATGCTGTTGTCAGTGGTAAAGATAATATCCATAGGACTGTATCTGACGAAGCGGTTGACTGACATCTGACCAATACAATACGATGTAGGTAGAAAAACAGTGCTTGCGTAGGGCTATAAAACCTAGCTTACTAGCTTCCCTACTTTATTCATCAAATTTAATGACTCCTCCCGCTCGCTGGGCAGAGCGGTAGGGAGTAACAGACTTCTATTGACTAAAAACCACCCATGTTCATGTTGTATGGTCGTTGTTCTTAGCCCTTGTGCCGAGGCCGCGGTATCTCTTTCGAACAACCCGCAGCCCCGACGGGTCTATTTATGACCTTTGGACTAGACTTACGAACATTCAATTTCTTCTTCTTTGAAAATACTTATTTTATTTCGTTCAGAATGTCGTCGCCCTAAGGGTAAAATACCTGCGTCATGAGAATATGAAAATTCCATTTTCAATTTCGCTTGAAAAACGTTTTTAGCCGTGTTTTTTCTAGCTTTCAGTCAGTTGAAAGTTACGTGTAAAACGTAACCGCACTATGCTGTAAATCTCGTTTTTTGTTTCAACAACATGTGTGTTTTATGGCGGATGATTGTTATTTCCGAAACGTGAACCTATGTGTCATGAAATCGCAGATTTGTTGTTGATTTTTGATAAAAGCTTTGCAGGTGTAGCCAGTTGCAAATAATTGCCATAAAGCCTCTCTTTTTGCCTGAATAAAATTTGCTACGTGGGTACTCGGGTATTTAATTTAAATAAAAATGTTTGGGTGAACGTTTGTTTGGCAATGTTTGGTGACATTTTGGGCAGGGTTTTAAAATAAAATTAATTCGCTATGTGAAAGTTTATTACTTATTGTGTTAATAGTCCAGACAGATAATATGCCCAAAATGAGGGTTGTTTGATATTGTTTTATTACCTTTTATTGGACCGCCGACCGGTTCAACACTAGACTTGAGTTCTGTAGAATCCGTAGGAGTGATTTCGTAGATATACACCAAAATTCATTTAGAGAAATAACTGTTAGCTTTTGGCCTAGACAGGTGGTTAAATATTAGCTTTGTATAAGTGGGGTGCTGCTAATAATAGTTTGATTATGATTTCCTTTACTAACCCAATTCTAAGACCTAGACCAAAGGTCCCCTATGGGTTAAGTAAATACGCCTAGACGCCTACAGAGCGTGGGAAGGAGTTTGAAATAACCTAGTAAATACTATTTCAGTAATTAGTTACCTACCAACATAGAACCTCTATATCTGATTGAAGATGGTGATGGTGACGATAATAATCATTGATCAGTGACTTAGGTAAGTATTATAATAACTGTGCTTAGGTATAGGTGGGCTGCGGGTTGTTGGAAAGAGAAACCGCGGTCAAGAAGGATGATGGGTGGTTTTCAGTCAGAAGAAGTCTGACACTCCCATCCGCTTCACCCAGAGCGGAAGGAGTCATTTGATGACCTTCCACCCTCCACAAAATAAGGTATGGGTAACAGTAACTTTTGTTAAAAAATTACCAAATGGGACCGAAAGGATTCTTCATTGAAATCTTCAAATGAAGCAGGTCATCTCAATCAGATTGAACTTTGAACTACCCACATAGTTCGTTTGATCTTATAAAATTCCTCACACATACCCACTTATAACTTCATAAAAAGGTAAATAAAAAAAACGACGAAGACGCAAATTGTTTCCCCATTCTGCTTGCACGTATACAAAAGGTCATAGATCGGAATTATATATCTATGCAAAAGGTGATTGTTGTTCCGCGCGTCCCGCCATTGGGGTACAGTGAGCGGTAGTGAGTACTTGTTAACTGCGCTGAAAGCACTACTTGGCACTACTAGCGAGGACTGAGCCGACTGAGCGCGAGTGCTGGCTGTTTCTAAAGAACTTTTGCTTTTAACATTACATCGTAATGATAATAATATGCATTTGCTGTGGATGTGTGCTCGGGTATGTGGGCCAATTGTAAGACGTTAATAGGTCGTGTGGATGGAATACTCTATTGATGTTTTGATTGATTTTGCCATTTGTGACGGCCCCTGAGCCTTTTACAAACTATGTTGGGGTAGGTAAGTCCTCCTAACTGTTTTCGGTCGAGGTAGCAGTGCAAAAGTGAGTGCATAGGCACAGGTGTACTGTCTGGTCTGTCTGCCCCTTTCCTCTTAATGTCCAAAGGGACGGCAATCCAACAAGATCAGTTAAAGATCAGGGGATCTAAAATGGCTACAGTAGATCATATGAATTGCGTTAAAATTCGTAAAATGTTCACAGACGCAGTTACCTACTATGGTTAATTATGAAAAGTTCATTTAAAAAAATTTAACTATCGCAGTTATGATTCTGTTATGATCTGCTAAAGTTGCCATTTTAGACATCCAGGTGTGTTGTGGGTGTGTTGTTGGATGATCAACGGTTTAACTTGCCATACCAGCCTGTTTAACATGGAAACGCCTTATATCTTATCTCCACAAGCCAGTTTTTGGGTAAAATACTGAAAATATACTTGGTCATAATTATGTAAACACTTTTATGAAAATATTTTCTTGTTAAGTAATTGACAGAACATCTCAAATACAACTCTCTTACTGAAATACAATTAAAGCGGGTATTTAAAAAAACTTCAGCCGTTACAAATTGAAAGTCCCCGTTTAATTGGCAGGTCTTAGTTAGAAATGCAAAAGCCTGCAATGCAATTAGTTATTCAAGTTGTAAGCCAATAAACGCTTGCGTGGTATGTCGAGTAGATTGACTTTTCCTTCGGTTTTGTTAACATTCCCTTTTGTCTTTGAACCCATCCATTGGCTTCATTACTATTCAATTTTATTCAAAGACAATTTGCACTTGATTGTATGACTTTAATGTCACTTAACTGTGGGAAAGAGACAGAGCTATACATGCTGTCTAGCTGCATCTCTTTCTCACACCGAAGTGAGATTAAAATGAGGTGTTGGTGCGAGCTCTGTTAAATTTGGATGGAATTGTATATTAACGGTCTGCTGATAGATGTCGCATTGTTATCAAAAATTGTGAGAATGGATTAGTAGGGGGTTTGTCTGTTTTATCTTGAGACCTATTTGGGCCAAGTGCCAAGACTAACTAATCCTTGTAGAGTGCATTAATGACAATTGTTTTAGTATTCTTTGCTGCTGTTTTTAACCGACTTCAAAATAAGGAAGAGGTATGAACTGATTTGAGAAAAGATTGAGAGGATATTGTCGGATTGGTCCCATAGAAATTTCGTCAAAATCGGTATTCAGAACGTAAGTATTGAAAGGGTTTACAGATGTATGTAAACGATGTATGTGTACGGTATTGCCGTAGCGTTAGGTATTATTTAAAACCAAGCTTACATCGGTATTTATTCCGAGCCCATTCATCCATAGTGAAGCATTCGTGCCGTTGAGTGAGTTGAGAGTGCAATCACAGTGTATCGCTCGCAATATTGTTGTGACGCGATATGCTTATGGATTGATTTGTATCGGAGAGTGATTTTGCGATCTTGAACATATTGTATTTAAATACTATTAAACACAACTTATTAACTTCGAGGATTTATTTTACACATATTCTAGACTCTTCGCAAAACAATCGAACATCGTTCCACAGTACACACGCGCGGGGATTCCCACCAGTAGTCAACTGTCAAACGCCGTAGGGATGTCCCCATGACGCGAGACAATTAGTGTTGTTCATGTAGATCCGATTTTATTCGTCTAACAGTTCGGCCATCCTGCAGTCCTTCGGTCCCCGAAGGAGATAGTCCTCAGCTTGGCACGCCAGATCAGTCGTGTAGGTACTCGCTGCAGGGTTCAACCGGCGATCTTCACCATTCTCGGCAAGAGATGTTAGCGCTGTGAGGCCCCGAAGGCAAGCGTAAAACACAAAATGTAGCCCCAAAGGCAACGACTGAATACCCAATGGTGAGGCCCCGTAGGCAAGTCTTGGGTATCATGATTTAGGCCCCGTAGGCAACTAGGCAATCGCCTGCTGGCTCTGAAAGCAAGCACGTAAACGCTGTGTTGGCCCCGCTAGGCAAGCGTTTGTTTGTTAACGTGCAGAGGATTGTGTTATAAGGCTCCATAAGCAAACACTTCAATAAACGCTGTGGCCCCTTAGGCAAGCGTGACGATAGAGCTATTGACAACTTGTGTTATAAGGCTCCTTAAGCAAACACTTCAATAAACGCTGTGTAGGCCCCTTAGGCAAGCGTGATGATAGAACTTTTGTCAATTTGTGTTATAAGGCTCCTTAAGCAAACACTTCAATAAACGCTGTGTAGGCCCCTTAGGCAAGCGTGATGATAGAACTTTTGTCAATTTGTGTTATAAGGCTCCTTAAGCAAACACTTCAATAAACGCTGTGTAGGCCCCTTAGGCAAGCGTGATGATAGAACTTTTGTCAATTTGTGTTATAAGGCTCCTTAAGCAAACACTTCAATAAACGCTGTGTAGGCCCCTTAGGCAAGTGTGATAGTAGAGTTATTAGAGAAGATTTGTGCTGTAAGGCTCCGGAAGCAAACACTTAAGTGAACACTATGTAGGCCCCTTAGGCAAGTGTGATAGTAGAGTGATATTGGTTAAGCCCCCGAGGCATACGTATCGTACGTCATGAAATATAAGAAAAATTAATTACATGGTAATCGATAAAAGAGCACCTTACGACTGCTCTGTCAGATCCTCATCAGACGAGGAGTCTCGACGTCCATCATGCCAGATCTTAATCTTGCCACGGGCAACTATATTTTTATACGCTTGTTTGCCTTTCGTGTACGATGTGACCTCATAGCGATCATTGGGTAATACAGCTGTTATTTTGTATGGTCCCGCGTATCGCTGGACGAGTTTTCCGCTTGTTAGACCAGGACGTAATATTTTTCGCTCTACCATAACCAGCTGACCTATAAGTAGCGGTTCTACAACTCGCCGATCTTTATCGTAACGCCTTTTCATCTGAACTGCATTTTTTTTTTCAATAGTTTGGGCAGCCTCGTCACGTGAAGTTGATATGTCTTCATTGTAGACTGCCCCATGCAAATCATTGGGCAAACGGGGTCTTAAGCTGCACAGCAACTCTAAAGGCGACTTGCCTGTCCCTTGGTCACTAACAAAAGGATGCGTTCTGGTCTTCATTTAAATGATCACCCACTTAAATATTATCACAGCAATGGTCTTCCAATTCTGCTCTGGCCACACAGTCATTTTCTTTTAATTCCAGGGTCCGGTTTGTCTGGTTGATAAGTTTTATAAAAGCCTGACCCTCATGTAATTCAACACTATCACCTATAATATCCTTTTCGCATAATGGTTTTCTTTGTTCGCTCAGTCTGATAAGCATAACACCGTCAACAATGGGATCTGCTCTCACCAACAGTTTGTTGACTCCAGGGGTAATTTTTGTATCAGCTTGAGGATACAACCTTATCTTGCCAAAAGAATCACACAAGTCAGTTACTTGCAAAGCCATTTGATCTTCATTTAAGTTGAGCTCAGTCGAGGTTTTTACAATAACTATGTTTGGTTGCACTGTAAAAGGCTGTCCTATGAGAACATCAACTTCTTGTAGGTCATCATGCACAACATAAAATTCATTCACCTTCTCCACACCCTCAACTACAAGAGAAGATGAGAACATATGATAACATAATGTAATAAACTTATTCTAGCTAACGGTCACAGATACAATACAATATGTAGGTAGTCTTAGAATTATTTTGTTTTAGACTTCTTTCTGCACTCTTCCAATGTGTGACCATCAATATTACAGAAAGAACAATGTTTGCTCTGATTTTTCTTTTTGAAACACTCAGCTTCAGTGTGACCTGATATTTTGCAAAATGAGCATTCTCTGTTGTCCTTTCCATTTTTGCGACACCTACTTGCTTTGTGACCAGGTTTGCCACAGGAGAAACACTTTGTCACCCTGTCTGGTCCAGGTTGACTTTTCACTGAAGTTTCAGGTTTGTCTTGCTCTTTGACAGCAACCGAAGTGTTGATACTAGCCAAGTACTGAAGTAAGGAATTGGTGTCCCGGCATCCAGCTGATTTAGCACCAATCTCTAATAGTTGGTTCCCAAGTGTACCTATGATAGCTTCGGTAATGATCTCATCACTCAAATGGCATGACATTCCAATCCCGAGTTTAGCATAATAAAATTCAATAGAGTCTTCATTAGGCTTCTTGACTCGGTTCACTAATTCTCTTATTTGTGTTAGTTTATTTTTAGTGAAAGGGAATGCTTTAATTAACTTTACCTTCCACTCAATCCAACTCATTTCATAGGATACTTGGTGTTCATACCAGCTTTTCGCATAGCCACCAAGTTTAGCAGTACAGTTACATATAAGTGTGCGTTCGTCCCAACCATGCATATTGGCAATTCCTTCCAAGTTCCGGATCCAATGATCAACAGAGACCGGGGAGGTCTGTGGATCAAACACTGGTATAAAATCATTGCGACCCACGTAGCGTACTACAGAGGGCTGGGATGTATTTCCAGTATGATGGTCAGTCTTCTTTCTTAATTCTCTTATCAGCCCCTCTAAGGCTTCTATCCTACTGTTTTTCTTCTTTAAATCCTTCTTATGAGATTTCTTCCTAATAGTCTTTTCCCCAGAGCTGGAACTTGAAGAGGTAGAACTAGGAGACCTATGCCTCTTCTTATGCCGACCCATGGTTATAATTAAAATAAGGCCTTAACAACACAATAAATAATACAATACTGTACACACACAACAATACAGTTTGTGTTGCACTTGTCCCTTTAAAAGTTTAATCACTTCACACCAAAACAATAGCGGCCTTATTAATAAAAAAAAGTTAAGCCTGCTTAAACTTACGCTTGGTTTATCTCGCATGCCGTCTCACTTCAAAAATATTCAAATGAAAGGGACGGCATGCGAGATAAACCAAGCGTAAGTTTAAGCAGGCTTAACTTTTTTTTATTAATAAGGGGGTTAAAATTTAATAAAGTATAAAAAGTCTCTTTGCAATTATTTTGTTTTAATTTGTCCTATGATAATCACTGTAATTAGTTTAGGCTTGCTTTGTTACACCTTTATAATGTCTCATGATAATATTATGGAGGCAAAATCAGTCTTATTATCTACATAAAAGTATGGATGGATCTCACCAAAGAATTGAAGGATTTGGAGATTTCAAGCAGGTAGTCACAATTCCTGGCATAGGGGAATGTCAACCAAACCGTTGCCTTGGTTTGATCTTACCCAAATACAGAAAACAGCGCCAGGCGAGCACTACTTCATACAATTTGTAAATGTTTGTTAACACCACACAAAATTATAAAACACTATCGAACCGGGTCTTATCGCGATATTCTTTTTAGCGAGGTAAACAGGTACCTACTTAACCTGTTTACCTCGCTAAAAAGAATATCGCGATAAGACCCGGTTCGATAGTGTTTTATAATGTGTACAAATCGCGAAAGTTTAAAAAGTTTAACCACACAAAATGTTTGAAAAATATATTCGATTGAGCACTAAGAAGTTAGTTACACACATGTACAATTAAGAGCATCCATTTTTGCAATCCAAAATTAACTATTTTCCACTTTTTAATTAAAATGTACTCAAGTATGAACGAAAGTAGGTTACTTATTTTTTTTTTTCTACAAGAATCACTCCAAACTTTTTAACTAATTATACTTTGTAAGCATAGGTAAATCGCACTTCTGAATACTATTAAACACAACTTATTAACTTCGAGGATTTATTTTACACATATTCTAGACTCTTCGCAAAACAATCGAACATCGTTCCACAGTACACACGCGCGGGGATTCCCACCAGTAGTCAACTGTCAAACGCCGTAGGGATGTCCCCATGACGCGAGACAATTAGTGTTGTTCATGTAGATCCGATTTTATTCGTCTAACAGTACCTACCTACATACATACAGTAACGTTTCACTCGGTCATGTTTAATAGGGATGTTTACTGACTAAAAAAAATATGATTCTAATTAGTCCGTCTGTTAGATTATCGAAAAATATTGGATACGTATTTTTTGTTTTATCAAATCAATAAAAATTGACGAAGATAAAACGCGTCAAAGATTTGAGTGGGAGGTGGTGACGCCTCTGCTCGCTAACAAATGCCTTATTAATGTCTTAGAATATGACGTCACACGAGTTTTCAAAGCACTGTATTTAGTCCAAGATCCCAGAGCAATCAGACATAACTTATTTTCACAAGGATGAAACCTGAAGTTTTCAGAAGCGTCTCGTGTGCCTTGAACCTACGCGCTTTGTGGAACTTGCCGAGTGACACCTGGGCAGGTACCAGGTGAGAAAGGTAACTAAAAATAAGAATTATTTAACTTATATTCACATGGCTGATTCTTATTTAAGTCATGTAGAATATTATTTTAAAGTAATATCATAAGTGTCAGACACTTTTGATGGACCAGAGCTTTTGTCAGACACTTTTAAGCTACCCAAAAAATAATCCGTGTGAAAATAAGTTATGTCTGATTGCTCTGGGATCTTACTCTAAGTTGTCTTCATTGTTTGTTTACGTCAAAAAATAAAAAATATTTGTGTCCAATATTTTTTGGAAATCTATCTGACGGACTAATTAGATTTTTTTTTGTTAACATCCCTATTGGTACAGTTTAAACGCGTACCTATTTCTCTTGAAAAAATGATTGCAAGTTTGAGATACCTATGACCAGCTTTATGATAATATGGGTTCCAAAATATAAGAGGTAACATGAAAATGAAATCAATACAAGAGGCAAAAATTGCTTCTGAACGTTGCTAAGTGTTTAAATATTGGTGCGGCTGACTGTACAATGTACAATGAGGAGTTTGTTACATAAATTATAATTTTAGCCGCTCGGGTGAATCTTCAGTTTAGCGGCATTTGCCTAGGTCCTAGGCCTAGGTGGTCTGTGGTTGGGTGACCCGTTACATACAGAGTGTCCTCCGTGCCTCGAAAAGCACGTAAAACCATTGGTCCCGGCCATTGATATTATATATCAATGGTCCCGGCCGATGATATTGATAAAACCTCATTGGTCCCGGCTGTATTTCTTCTTCTTCTTTCTTTAAAAAAAAACATTCCCCCACACTAGGAATTTCTCCTGTATCGTGGGTGTGTTCGCAAACATTTAAACTCACATACACAAACAAACACCTAAACCCAAAACAATAATTATATGTAGGTCATACAAATATTTGTTCCGTGCGGGGATCGAACCCGCGACACGCAATGCATCAGTGCAATCGCTCAGCCGCTGCGCCTTTTACAGTTGTTACAGGTCGTCTGTGGCCCAAAAGTCTGCGAACGAGTCTTACCAAAGGCAAAAGGTATCGAGGAACGACTATCTATCTGACCTCCACACAGTTAGTACTAATACGATACCCGTCAGTAAGACTGGATTTAATTTCAATAGTTACACAAAAAAAAAACAAATATACAACGGAACCTACATCAATTTATTCAGATTTATATTCTGCTTCCACATTTCTTTTGTTGCTACAAACACTGCAAATTGTACTTTGAGCCTGTCGTCCTAAAATATACTTTCATTCGTCAGAGGTCCTAAGTTCGTGAACTTACGGCCTCGCGGACAATTTACGCGAATGTAAAGCAGTACCCAGACCACTCAACATGATGGGATTATATGATTATGTGATGCGTTTTTCATGTCCCTATTTTATTTCTTTAGTACGGTCGGTATACTTTATTAACATTCTTCAAGTTCCGACTGTTATTTTCTGTAAGGGAAGTTTTTGGTGTTACTTTGTTCTGACATGTGAAGTGTTTTTAATCTCGTGTGAAATGTATACATAACTTTTCAAGCACTGTTTGACGTCTGTGAAAAAGGTGTATGTGGAATAGTAAAAAAAAGTAAAAATAAGAGAATAGTAAAAAAATAGCAAAGGTCCTCAATACTCCATAGAAAAGAGAGGGGCTGCTATTGTTGGATTTTTGGAAATCTATTTTCGTGTTAGTTCTTGAGTTGTGTCATAGATGGTACTCTGTAATACTTTTTGTACTATGCCGCTTCTTGGGAATGATACCTAATAGTACATTTTTATACAAGTGGGTTTGTGCAAACTTTGTCTTTGGTGTTATGGAGCTGTGTACCTACCTACTGCAGTGACAATGATCACGTGTATCAAACGACGTTTTCCAATACACTTCTATAAAATTAAATACTAACCATATAGGTACAGTCACGAGCAAAAATGTGTATACACTTGGCAAAGTTCAAACGTGAATTTCTCGTGAAATAACTATTGCAATTTTGGGATATGACCTATTTTATGATAATATGGGTTCCAAAATAT
The DNA here is from genome assembly GCA_949316265.1 of Diarsia mendica. Lineage (NCBI taxonomy): Eukaryota > Metazoa > Arthropoda > Insecta > Lepidoptera > Noctuidae > Diarsia > Diarsia mendica. Next base: position 18,496,677 of record OX438900.1, on the reverse strand, counting down.
TACTTTCGTTACGTTACATGAAAATGAATTTAATACTGGCGGTAAAAATTGCTTCTAAACGTTGCTAAGTGTATGCATATTGTTGCAACTGACTGTACATACCATAAAGCGTTACATTGCACACTTACCTTCCGATGAAAACCGATGATTATACGATATGTGCCGATGTCTTCCGCCTTCGTTCACTCTTGTCAAGCTTCAGCGAAGGGGGAGGATGGGGGTAAATAAAACGAAACACTTTTCCTATTGTTTATTGAACGTGGTTACCTCTTATTTTATAATACCTATATGGATATATTGCCTTGCTTTCTCTGCTGTTTTATTGTAGATATCTTTATCCAGGAATGTGTTTATTGACAAGGGTGGTTCGAATCGAAGTTTATTGGGAAACCTTGGTATTTAATAACTCTTTTTCAGAGGATCGTAACTCTCTTACACTAGTCTAGTCTTTGAATGCTTAGTCTGATTATGTTTTTGCTGTAAAATCTGATACCTACCTACTTTGTATTAGTATGTGCGATTGATTTTAGTGAAGGTATTTTTAAGAACCATTGTCCACGATGCTACCCCAAAAATAACGTATAGAAACTTAAATCTTTCAATGAAAGTTTAACACTACGTGACTTACAACGCGTTATTAAATTGTTTGTGACTTATTGCGTCGTGGACGAAGGGCTTAAATGACGAATAATAACCAGTTTTCGCTTAAGTGTGTCACGTGCTTATCGATTCGCTAAGTATTCATACTTTACCTTGTGAACAACTTCAAATACAAGTAACTTTGAATTGGCCTCCAAAACTTTGTTGGGGGCTTTTCTGTAAGAAGCCCTATTGCAGATTTCTTGATATGGAAGTTATGGAACTTTATTGGTCACATTATTTGACGAAGACTGGCTTCACTTACCCTTCTTGGAAAAATAATCACGAGTCACCTACCTTTGCACGTGACCACTTACCCTTACTTTGCTGCTCTTAATTTGCCTCCTAGTACTTAATCAGATGACAACTTATTAAAAAACACATCCCTATTTTTTAACATGGTATCACGAGGGAGGAATTTCGTAGGTTATACCAGTCATATACTCACACTTGCAGTTCTATCAATAGAGGGCAGACTTATACTCACCTTTTCATTGTGCTTCCAAGATCGCATTTAGGAAAATGGCTTTCGAAAACAGACCATTTACTTTACTGACCTCCTGCCAGAAAGAACTGCGAATAAAGGTCTTCCTTCAGAACTCCCTTCAGATATCCTATCGTGGTAATATGGGCCCGAGTTTACTCACCTTTTCATTGCAGTCCCAAAGTGAGCATTTAAAAAAAAAGGAAAACTTTTCCATCTACTCCACCTCATCATCTACTAACCTCCTTGCGGAAAGAACTGCGAATAAATAAGTTTGAAGGTTTCCTCTTTCACGACTCCCGTGGGACATTCGGCTTTGAAGCCCCGGTACAGCCGCTTCAGCTCGGGTTCCGTGAATCGAGTCATCCGTCGCAGTGCCGCTATCGAATCCGGCCGGTACCGCGGCAACTGTTCACCCAGCTCCTCGAGTTCCGAATCTGGAAATGTAATGGAAAATGTGCCGGTTAGATTGTGATGGACTGGGTTGATTCTTTTTCTGATGGGTTTTAAGTGGCTAAAAGAGGATAAGGTGGACCTTTATAGCGCAGTCTTTGTCTGAAACCCTACACACTAGTTTGCGTTAACACATTGGACTTGGTAGTAGGTATTTGTGCAAAAACAATGATGAGGCGTAGAATACACACACAAGTATTCGGCTTTCATTCATTCGGCTCTTGCCAATCAATCGGTAAACTTCGTTAGGCTATAGATAGATGAATCATGTTCGAAACGGTTTGGAACAATTTAACGTCACGATCTTGAGTGGGCAGGTACTACCTCAGAACCTTGATACACTCCGACGTCGATAAAATAACAATGTGTTCGTAGGCACGTGTTTGCGAAAATAATGACAGTGAATTGTGGGTTTCTTAGCTTCAAGGATAGCCGTTAGGGATCTGAGACGACAGGTTTTACATCGTACTTGATAAATATGATTTTAGCCTCGTGTTTGTAAGGTCACCTTGGAAATTAGACACACAGGCCTACAAGGTTATGTAAAAGCCGTTAGGCATGTCAGAAGAAGAATTTTAACATCTTACTTTGCTCAAGATAATATCTTCACAGGTCGAACATTTGACACGAGGGAAATCTGAACTATATCATGCTAAGGTCTCATGTAGTTTTATTTGGAATTGAGTCTGTATTTCTAAAACAGTCATTAGGGCTGGCCTTAGGCTCCAGGTGTTTGTATAAGTCTGCCACGTTTGTCTAGTAATTGCAAGCGAAGCCTGACTACTGTTCTTTCCTATGTTCAGATCGGGTATATGATTTATTTGGGGTTTTTAGTAGGTATTTCTGAGTCAGCCTCTAATTAAAGACGCACAAATATGACAGACTGTTGAAATGTGTGTAAATAATACAGGAATGATGTTATTTTAGAAACAAAAGCGCTCGAAACAAAACCAAATCACTATCTACAACACAAAAAACCTAAACAAATGAATTTTCGATCTCGGCAAGTACACTTATATCTAACGGGTCGTCGCTTGCCTCATTCGCTAAGAGATGAATCTGATGAAAGCCTTTCTTGCTATCGTATCCGTGCCCTATCGGCAAACCCGGAGGGTTTACAATGAAGGTCGAACAATGATGCCCCGTTTGTTTGTTGGTTATCAACTATCGTCTATAGAGGCTTTCATTGTAAGGAGGCTGAGAAATTGAATTTGTGTTTAGAAGCAGTATCATGTGAATGTCCCTACCTAAAACCTAACTATATCTACCTAAAAATATTTAGGTAGAGAAATGTATAATAATATAATTTATTCTGGCAATAATTTTTTTCCTAGGTCCTATTTTACCTGTATACGCCTGCAAGAACTTCATGAGCAAGTATACGTGTTTACGCGGGTATAAAATAGGGACCAAACACTTTAATTTGTTGCTTCTGACTCTGTCTTTAGTTTATTGCTTCATACTTGACTTCTAAATGCTAAACTTTGAACGTTTTTTTCATGAACATTTTGAAATACATAATTATACAGGATAATTAAGGAAAAGCTGCACAAAATTATTAGCACTTGCTAAGTGACCTTTGACATTAAAACCGGAAATCAATATGACGAGAAGAGTATCGAAATAATAGTATCCAAGTACATTAATAATATACAATCTTTCGATGTAAACAGAGGGAGTTAAACCTCCAACTATTTAGGTACATAAGTACTACGAACTAATAATTATGCAAGTTGAATGTGTTAATCACTGGCAAAAGTTAGCAACGGGAGAGCTACAGTGTGCGCAGTATATCGAAGCAGTGTGTAAAATGGGGAACTAAATAGAAATGTATTGGTTTTGACAGTTATGATTTTTGCCTTTGCAACCAGCGCCACCTCACGCTGCCGTGCTTTGTATTCTAGGCGGCACACTGTATTTGATCGCCTCACGTTACTGTTTCTTTAGTCGCCAAAAGGCTAATCACAGAACATATATTATACTCTAGCGAGGAGGCTAATACAGTCTGTTCGTGTTTAAGTGGCTTGTAGTTCTCTTTTGACGAACGACGATTGTGTTAGCCTTTCTTTGAGTGGGATATGTTAAGATGTGAAGACAATACTTTTCATAGCTTTGTAGCCTTTAGATTTTAAGTGGCCTTCATCAGGCCTATTTTACTATCTAATCTTTTTGTTTTTTATCTACCCTGTTGTAAATACCAAATTAATAAACAAGCCAAGTAGGTACGTCGTAAAGTATTGTGCGAACTCGTAAAATTATATTTTTCGGGCATAAATTAGGTACAGACTCGTAAAATTCGAAGTAATTTAGGCAGGTACGTAAATTTTAGCCTGAAACAGGCGCTTTTGATCTACTTTCGAATATTAAATCCGAAGAGGGGACAAACAAACAAAAAAAAAAAACTCAATGACATCTCATTAGGAATTTAAGAGGCATCGAAGCAAACGAACTCGATCATTGCTCCCGCCATTATTTATCGACCTTCTCTGATCTTTTGGAATATTTTCTGATTTTTCATGCACCAGATGTGTCTGAAGTTGAAATATAAACACAGAAGGTTCTACTTGAGATATTACGCAGTGCTCGTTGCGAACTAATTAGTACTTACGACAGAGGACCTCGACTTCTTGTGCCTCGTTTAGAACGTTAGTCTGAACTGAACTAGTTTCGACGCATGAAGTCCGGTTACTCTTTGAGGACCATTCTAGAGGAGCCAGCGAGTAAAATATTCCTAATGTCAGACGTTAGATAGAACTCTTGAATAAGCAAATAATGTTTTTATTATATGCAACGGACGTAATTATGCAATATTAAATTAGGTATTTTGTAGGTTAGACATACCTATTATTTATTTATCTAATTACATCTACCATTACAGAATAAGTCAATACTATAAGTGCCTCAATAATCCTAATTTATTTGTTACTTAAAGCTATATCTTTTATAAAAACTAAATGCATTTTAAAAATGAAGACAAACTAAAACTTAACAAAAATTGTTTTATCCAATTACTTCAATTCGAACTTCAAACAAAGTGAAACTAACTGAAACTCGTTCAAGATTCATAACTAATTCTCTTGTCTAGCATGTGTGAAACTTTCCACCACGTATAATGGAATTTGTCAGCAGGAAACTGCCAGTAATCGGTGTGTCTTAAGACTAATTGCCGGGCCCCTAATTCATCTGGAATTCGCATTCCATTCCTCTTGCAATTAGGGATGAAACGAGCAATTTAATGCGATCCTTCTGGTCCCGTTTCCACGGCGTGACGTGTGAACGCACTGTGGATGATTTAAGCCTTTTTAATGATGTGTGAGCATCGTTAATGCGTGATGAAAAGTGCATATCATGTTTACGTGGCTTTAGTAACTGTGGAAATGAAAAGCATTTTGTTTGTTTTTTTTCCGGGAATGATGAAGCATATGTTTGTGAACGTTACAAATGTATGCGTGTTTCTCATAATGTTTAAATATTCAACCCGCTTTAGTAGTAAAACTCGTTATTTTCTGCATTTTATAAAAAAAAACTCTTTCGTTTTCGCCTTTCAAATCTAAAACTTGTTTGATGAACGACGCGAAGTTGTGAAACTCGTTTAAAAATTGACAGATTTTAAATTAAAAACAACTCGAAAGTAATTTTAAATTGAGAACTTTACGTAGATATCTATTATTTAAGAATGAATCCCAAAAGTTTGAATAAAACCTTTTCGTTGTGTTAAAACATTGGATTTATTTTGATAGACATTTAAATAATTGCAGAATTTATGCATTGTTCTCGTTCTGTCATTTGCGGTATCGGAACGGGAACGTGACGTCACATGCAGCCAGACTGTGCTGAAGATATCGGTTAGGTTATAAACATGTTATAAATATCTGGATAGATCGAGTTTATACTGTGAAGTGATAAACTATTTTACTTTAAATAAGTCCCAGACAACCAAACGATTAATTATGTATTTACAATAGGTAAGTTAAGTACATTAGATGAGAGCGAGTTTGAGTAGGTACCTATAGTGAACTATCCAAAATTCGAAAACGCAAGAGGCCGCTCCGCTTGTGCTTCGTTCTTATAAAGCCTCAGGTACCCCCTCTGCAAGGAACCTCAGCAACATGAAACTGCCTTCGTTGTTGTCAGTTTCTTCGGTGTCGTCTACAGAGGGTGCTTCAATCGCAATGTTGCCAACATAATCTAGTTTTTAGTCACTTACGGGATATCTTCCGTGATTATCATTATTCTGAGCTCTTGAAAATTGAAAGTAATCTAAGTAAAACGAAACTACTTATTATGGCAAACAAGCGCCATGATCGCTGGATGACTGGAGAATTCGGGTGGATGGTAAATCAATTTTTAGGTAAAGACAAATCTGTCTACCCTCTTTCTATCTTCTATCTAGTCTATTACTATGCGCTTTTCTGGCTCGATACAAAGCATTCTTCAGTCATTCCACGATCATGGCGCTTGTTTACCTACGGTACCTATACCTAAGCTATTTTACGATCTTAATAATTATGACATACAAAATAAGTTGATAAAAAAGATAATTATGTAGGTATGGGTAGGAAGGTATTATTCATAAATCCAAATCTCATTTATGAGTTCCTACAGTGTTTAATACAACAAGAAAACACTGAAAGCTTCTAAATTATGCTACCCATAACACTATGATCATATTCGGAGAACCTACTTAGTCTCATACATGTTTATGTAAATAAGCGCCAAACTACAAAGGAAGATTTATAATAACCATGTTCTTAATGATGACTTTGTAGTAACATCAACGCGTGTTAACTTTGATGTCGAATACAAAGTCAAAAACGTATTGTGCGGCCGTTTGTTTCTTTCCTTGTATCCATTCAAGAAGGATCGATGTAGCCGAAAAGCTCTGGCTGTTTAATTTCTTCAAGTCAAATAAAACAAAAGCCATTTAATTCTGGAAACATCAGTGATAGAAGTACAAAAAGAACTGCAGCGCCATCTATGACACAATTAAGAAACTAACTAAGCTAACTAAAGAATCCAAAATCCGCGGATATCGGGCAGTTACCCACCAGACAAAATATCCGTCTTGTCGGAGTATCCTCCCTTTTCTATGGGGATGAAGGAGTTTACACCCTGTTCTTCATACCTATCCCTAAAATTCCGTCTTAGATAAAATTCAAGGGTTTTGGTCTTTAGCGACTACGTATCTTACAATAGAATTGTTTTACGGAATAAAATTAAGAGATCAATCACGTTAACAAAACATGAAGTTTGTTGTAGGTAATAACTTTGAAGAAAATCTGATATGTTTCTGGAGCGTATTCCTAATTAAAAACCCCCACTTTTATTGTCGTTTGCGGTGACTTCTGGTTTTACCTTTCCATTTAAGGCGGTCAACAGCTTAATCAAGGTAATTTTAAAAGATACCAAAAACACCAACATAAGTCATAAACACAAAAACCTATCGCTTTATCTTCTGTCCAAAACCAACAGTAGCCACAACGACTAACATTACTGTTTGTGATTAGAATATTAAAGGACGGACAGAATCTAAAATTAGGCAATTTTCCAGGGGACCAACGAATCCTGTCCCGCTAACACAATTTAATTTTACACCCATTTCTATTAAAGGTGCCATCCCGAACCTTTGGATATCGGATTAGGAAACGGTATTTTAATTCAGGCTTTACCTATTCAATGTTATTTACCTAAGTATTTCAAAATTGAAGGAATAAAGTCTGCCTTTGTGGAAGGCGAGGGAACTTTTTTTTTTGTTTTGAACGTTGCCCTTCACTAGGAATTTCTCCTGTATCCGCACAACACAAACACACCCAGACCCGAAACAACTATCTGTAGGCCATACAAATATTTGTTCCGTGCGGGGATCGAACCCGCGACACTAAGCGCAGCAGTCCAATCGCTCAGCCACTGCGCCAACCGTGCCGTCAAAGTTTATTAACTGTTTGTTTCGATCAAACTCTGTATCTGTAGTTATTTTTTGACTGTCATCATGACTTACTGTATAATACCAACAGTCCAACATTACCAACTAAGCCATGATTGAAAATCGAGAATTTTTTTATTTTTATTTTATTTATTAGGGAAAACAAACAATTACACATTAAGACTTACATAGAAACACAGGATACAGAAATAATACAAATGTGAAATCAACCACGTTTTCCACAGATACGTAATGAGACAATTTGGTAAAAACACTAGCGTTGTAAACAATAAAAAGAGGAACAGAACATAACATAGAAAAGAGAGTAGATTTAAACATAACAAAACATTACGGCTGTAATCCCCGAAGGGTTAGCCAGTAGTGTACCTAATAGTACACTCACATTCCACCAGTTATGTTTTAAGTCCGATGGAAAAGGGGGCGAATCGATTTCTAAAAATAAACTGGGAACCAATCCAGACACCGTGGCTGATACTGAAAAAATCCTGATGGAAAACCCCGATAGCACTTATGAAATACTTTCTGATAACGAACCCAGGACCTCATGTTCAGCTGTCACGTTGGCGACCAGTCGACCAATGAGGCAGTCAACATAAACATAATAAGTAGGTATGTATTCAATTAGTTTCCTAGTACAGCGTAGTCAAGACGTGCCTTATAATATTTAGAAACACGGTTTTCAATCTTGAAAGTATAAACTTGTTGTACAAAGTAGGTACAAGGCCATGTTACAGTTTCTCATTCACCGATGCAGGTAAAGTTCCGAGTATTAACATAGCGTGCGTGGGTGCAGCCCAACTTATGAGCTCTTAGTATAATGAAACCCGGTTCACGTTTCTAATTGCGCATAATATGAACCTCAGGCAACGCCTATATGCATCATTGAAAACCTGACGTTCTACATTTTAATAAAATTTGAAGGGAATAGGGAGATAGATAGATCAGATACTGTCTTTATTTTTCCTTCAAACATATGAGAGATTTGCATAGAAACCACGCCACCATCCGACTATATCAAGAAACCGCATAAATCTCCCAAACTGACTCATATATCTCGATGATACAACGGAATAGTTCCGAGGAATCGTAAAAATATGCGTAAGGAACACGAAGAAATTGAACGACGGCAATCTGTGGGTTCTGTGGTTTCATATGCCTCGATGTTATCGGGCCTAGCTTCGGGAACTTCGGATTATGTCGTGGGTACGTGCGGAGCTTGCCAACCGCCATCATGAATATCAACAACGTACGCTTGACACTTCAGAAGCCGTGAAAATGCTCGTAAATGACTTGCGTTACTTGCGCTGCGGGCGACCGCACTTCCTAAATTATGAAGTTACTATACATTTTATGTGAGATGCGTCGGGGCGTAAGAAAAATGAAAATGTGGAGGTTTATGTTAGGCTGTGTGGAAAGGGTTTTCTTGTTCACGATTTTTTCGGTGTAAGAAATCGGAGACAAGGAGAAAATACCCACGAACCGTTATACTTATTATATGACCAGTAGTTCAGTACCTAACATAATGGCCTATGTCCAGCAGTGGACGTCTTTTGGCTGAAATGATGATGATGACCTAACTTATGCTGCAAAAGTTCATCTCACAATTTATGTATGTATATGAATTGAAGAATTTGATTGTGTGTGACAACGTGTGTTTTAGTACAACATTCAGAACTGATTTACTACTAAAATATGAATTATGTCACTAGAGAAATGAATTTGACATGAAGATTACATGACAACACACCTTTATTATAAGCTTTTATTCAACTTGTCGTGTTAGTTTGTTAGCATTTTTTTTAAAGCTAGGCAACATCCACTTTTGCAGCTGTAGTTAGGCCAAAAATGGGTTTTTTTTCCCACAAACATTTCACAAGGGACGCAGGAATTTCCATTGATTGCGAAACTGTGTAGGTACCCAACCCACCGGTGTTTTTGTTTTATCAGAGCGGATTTTTCGAATACTGAGCGTCCAAGCCCAGCCTGTATCCAACGGCTACCGCATTGCGTCTCATTATTGAGGGAGGGTATTTTAATTCTCGGAAAGAACGGTTTGCGGTTACAAACGATGGAGTTGGTAAAAGTCAGGTGTTTGCTATCGCTACCAAGTTAGGGCCTATCAGTGTTTTGGAGCGCAGTGAAATATTACGAGTAGGTACGCACGATTGTGAAAGTTTTCGGGTACTCGAGCCTGCTCTCAATATTGATTCTCCAATCTATCCTGGCAGCAATTTAAATATAAATGTGAATTCTGCTTCGAGTTTACTCCATTTGTTATTTTTGTCAATTAAGGTTCTCGTTCTTGTTGTTAAAATGACAATTTCGTTATTATGGCAATTGAATTTGCGATATCGAAACAAATTGCTTTTACAGTTTTTAAAATACAATCTACCTATCATATTGTTTGTACTGAAAATATTTTCCGCCCACAGAATAATTATTTATTTGAAGCGCAAGTGAACCGAACCGAATGAAATATACTTAACTCAGAATTTATATATCTCGCCATTCAGAGCGCTGAAGGGCGAGTTTCTTAGATTAAATGATAACAACCCCGAAATAGATCAATAGAAGATCCCATAAATATCTGTCGGGCCCAACCCTTCGAATTTAGTCTATCGTAAAGGAATAGTGAAATGAAATGGGTCAGTTTAGACGGCGAATGTTCCTTAGGGAATTTAATGCATTGTTATACTATTAGAGAATGGTTATATCACATTGTTCTAACAAGATTGATTGTTTTGTTTGAAATGAGCTATTTGTAAATGTTAGTATTTGTAGATTTGCATCTGTTTAGTATCAAGAATCTATTCAGGTACATTTATTATCAACTTACTGTAATCTGCAAGTTTCTAGAGGCTATAGATTGATATTAGATTAAGGGCCGGTTTCACCGGTTACGGATAAAGTGTCAGATAGTTATCTGACAGATAATGCTATCAAAAATTGTAGTTTATCTGGCAGATAAGTTCCTGATAGGCTATCCGGGACTTTATCCGTAACCGGTGAAACCGGCCCTTAGTCAGTTAATTATGTAAATGATAGTGTTATCTTCAGACTTTATTAGTTTATTTAACCGAGTTGAATATCTACTTTAATTTTAGGGTCAGTTAAGTCTGTGTCTATTTGTACCTGACGGATAAAATAACTTATCTAGGCAATTAATAGATTTAATCTAACAGGTAAAAGACAATATTTCTAACGTGAGATTAATAAATTAGTCGATTAATCATGCAAATATTCCATAATCGCACACCACTACTACTAAAGTGAATAATTAACCATTCATAGTCTGTGGTTAATTCATCTTGACGTTTTATATCTCAGACAATCTCAGTGATTATTGTCTCTGGTTTGATCTCGACGTGTCGCCGTCGTGCGCCGCTTGCATTGTGCAAAGTTTTCGCGCCATTTTTCAAAGGTTTTTCTAAGATTTCTTGCGTTTCTATCGTACCATTGAGTTAAAACGTAGTTTAGACTGGATTTATGGATCCCGTATTCCATCGAAACAGATAAAAAATAACCCAAGAATGAATGGATTTTTATTGTGATGATTTTGTAAAGATTCTTGTTGCGTTTATTTTAAAGCATGAGCATTTTTGAGCTTGAGCATGATTATTTAGTTTGATGACCATTGTTTGCTAATTGAACTATGTAAAGCTATCAACTTTGTACAGTATTACAGATATAAATTGAGTAATGATATTGCAAAGTTCATGCCGTTAACCCATTAGGTTGAAGTTCGCATGTATAATTATATCACTAGAGAATTCTGTATGCATCCTCAGACCAACAAAAAAAGGAAGACGGCGCGCCACGAACATCAAAAGTGAAGCCAACTTTTTATATATTTATACGTGTGGTTTTAGTGTAGGTGTGTGCCGTGTGCGTGAGCTTGTATGTTTACTTGCTATAGGCGCGTGGTTTTGTGGCTTCACTGTTTGTGTTCGCGGCGCGCCGTCTTTCTTTTTTTCTTGGTCTGAGTATGCATCGTATAATTTGTGTATTTTTATCACTGTACAAACTACTACTACGGACTAAAACGAATTCAATTGATTTTAAAATACAGCACAAAACATGTTCTAAAGTTCAATTCCGTCCCGATAATTTACACACACGCGACACTGGCCAGTGAGAACAAAGCCGGCTTTGTCACCTCACGGCAAGAAACGTGATAGATAGAGAACAAACAGTCCAAGGAAATTGCTTTTGCTTGGCGTAGAACGGAAATTTTGCACAGTGGGCGCATGTGGACACGAGCCAGCCACAATTGTTACGAACTGTAGAAATACGTCGAAAGGTTTTCATATGTCGTTATGAGGATTTCCATTTATCATTCAAGTTGGCAGTGAGCCCATTATGCTGTGGTACTTAATAAGCTTTGCGACAATATGATAAGTTAGATCTAAGTGAGTTGTTAGTGAATTTCTGGCAACATATTCTGAGGATTTCGGGGCTTTATTTGAGGTAGGTAGCTTGGTGAATATGTTTTGATGTAAAATATGTGATAGGTTCTTTAATGTTTGTTACCTCGCTTGTCGTCTTAACACTTTTACAATGGCATGATTTTCTCGCATTGTCCATGCTAATCCTAGAAACGAAAATGTTATTTACGTTCACATAAAGGGGTTTGGCTAAAGTTGGCGTCGTTTTGAAGTTGCGCGGCCAGTAATGAAACTTGGATATTTTGAAAGAACAGATTAAAGCGATCCAAAAATATTATGGATGCATTTCTCTAAATCTAATCGGAACGGAGATATTTGGTTTTGAATTGCTCATTAAAATCGAAGAAGTTATTACAGTCTATTGCACTGTTTAAGGTTCCAGTCGTATTTTTTTCAGAATTCAGACCACACGGTAGGCGCAGTGGCTCAAGCAGTTGACTGCTGCGCTACGTGTCGCGGGTTCGATTCCCACACAGGGCAAATATTTGTATGACTTGCAGATAGTGGTTTCGGGTCTGGGTATTTGTGTGTTTGAGTTTAAATGTTTGTGAATGCACCCACGATACAGCAGACTGAAGTTCCTAGTGCTGGCCAACGATGAAAAAATAATCAAAATAAATTAAATACGTACGTAGATTGCATGGCTCGATGTCTGTTATCTATGGGCTGATGCATTATAAAGACTTGGCATTGTGATCGTTTGTGTATTGTGACAGACCCAGCATACCTCTTTAGACTCTTATATGTTTAAGATTTGGATGTATAACACCATTACACCATGGATGTAATTAACAGTGCATTTTGCATTTGTAGCCAGCGAAGTCTGAATCGTGTCGGCGGGACTCGTATTACACGTTCATCTAGACGGACATTTACGTGTACATTCTCGTAGAAACTGCTACACAAGGGCTGGATGCAATATTGCTCTTGTATTATTTATTCCTTTTCCCAACTATGTTGGGGTCGGCTTCCAGTCTAACCGGAGGCAGCTGAATATCAGTATTTTACATGGAGCGACTGCCTATCTGACCTCCACGTCCCAGTTAATACTGGGTAATACCCTTTGGTAAGACTGGTTGTCAGACAGAGTCAGGTCACTGACAACCAGTAACGACTGCAAAAGATCTATATATGGCAGCCGGGACCAACAGCTTAACGTGCTTTCCAAGGCACGGAGGAAACTCGGTATATAATCCACACCCACCCATCCACAGACCCACCTAGGCAAGCGTGGCCTAACCTAAAGATCGACCCAAGTAGCAGTTATTTAAGCCAGCTCTAATATCAACCTTCTAAACACATAACTAAGATTTCTTTACGCAGAACAGTAATTGAAGAAGACATTTTTATAATATTCAAACTCAAATATCTCAGTTTAGAAATGACTTAGGACAAAAATAATTTAACATGTATGTGTATTTGACACAGCACAACAAAATAACATGAAAATTAAAAGTGGCCGCTCAAAAAAAAAATGACGCCACTAGCCCATACAAAGTTAGCCAAACCCCTTTATCATTCCTACCATTTCTTATGCAAAAAGAGATACGTGATAGAGACGTGTGAAGTAGCAAATCTAAGCGGAGTGGCGTTGAGATTGCATTCACGCCGATACGTTTGCCTGAGCCGATTATCCGATATTGAGATTTGGACGAAATTCAATTTCGGCGCAGTCTTTCGCGATCAATCCAGTCTAGGAAGTTCAGTACTCCCGCCACATCGCTTTTCCACTTGCAGTAATGCAGCGCTGCAGCGGTGGATTTGTAAACTCTAAACTTAGCTTAGATTTCTCTGGCTACAAGTTATAATTGTGTACTGTTACTGAATCCGCTTCAAGCTTAGGTAACTTGTTAGTTACTTTGGACTAAGTTGTGGTTTAAGGGCTTGGTGTTCGTTAAAGACTTTGACAGTCCGAGACTAGTCTTTGATCTACATCGAAACAGAATATCTGAACACGATTCATATTATTTCTAGGAACTGTGGTTATTTGACGCACTGTGGGCCCTGGAGTTTATTGCTGTTTTATTATGTATTTCCATTGACATACAATTCTGGTTTTCTGCTATAGTATGTACCTATAACCTTGTATAATTATACCGTGCTCTCATGTCTTTGTTATGGAGGTACGTAGACCAACTACCCATGGCCATAAAAAACACAATCAACCTTCCCATTATGAAGAAAAACTAGCGTCAAAATGCTACATAATGCTTATTAATTTACTAGCACAACCTCACAAGAAATGAGGGTAGGAAAAAGCCGAGGAAGTAGGTGTTAATTACTAATTACACACAGGGCTGTCACGAGCAGAGTGTGTGTTTTGTGGCCAAGTAAATAAGGTTTAAGCTAGAATACTGTCTCTGGTGACCCTGTTTAATGAAACGGGAATATCTTGAAGCTTTTTCCTTAGTTTTTTCAAAGGTTGATCAATGTATGAACGGAACGGAACTTTTCAGGGAAGTTTGATAAAGTATAACGATGTTATTGTTTAACTTTTGTAAACGTCGAATGCAAATGAACGCTCAATCTAATTTTGCCAGTGTAGTCAGTTTTATGGAAATTATAAAACTAACTTTGATATCCGACTTTCGATGACCTTAAAAGTTCACCTATAGGTATTTTATTTTCAGCATCTCCAAGTGTCACCTGGCAGACCAAGATATAAAAAAAGATTAATTTTCAAAGAAACATTACAAACAAAAAAGTAACAACGGAGCGGCAATATCCGTCTGCGAAACAAACAAAAAACAAAAAGGTGCATGTGCACTAATTATGGCGAATCTTTTATTCAGAGCAGTCCAGAGAAAACTGGGCGAACAGCACCCGACCGCATGTTGCAAGGAAATCGGCTTGAACACGCGTTTCGCTGCAATATGCAAGAGGTTTTACCCAGTTCTTTGAATAAAATTTTCATAATGCAACATTAGGTACTTTATTTTTGCGAATATTTGAGGATTTTTAACGGGGTTTTTCGGGCGAGGTTTTCAAATGGGAAAATTGATTTGTGAACTATTTCGTTCAGTAATTCCTGTATTGTAGGGTAACGTCTTCTTCTAAAATAAAGATAACTATAATTTTTCATGATTTCAAACAGCAACGTTGAAATCATGAAGAATTTGATTACGCTTAATTTTAGCATTTCTTTCGTGTCAGTATTTTTATGGCAAAATAGGTTTTATCTTGACTTCGGTCACGTCTGATGGAAAGCAATGAATGAGGTCTATGATGAAACGAGCCTGCCCAGAAGATGCTTGTTTAGTAGAATTCAATATGCGGACTAAACTGGACTGGCGCTATCCTTCTCTGCGGGTGAATTTGCATGCCCGTGTGGAGTCGATCAGCCCATGCAAAGTTAGTGGATACAGCACTGAATGAAACGTGCCGGATAATCACTGGCTGCCTCAACATGACTCTGCCCTGGAGTGTAAATGTGGTCTTGCCCCACAAACTATGGAGCACTTGATATCGTGTCCAGTCTGTCCTGTTACTTCACATCACAGGAGCTGATGGAGGCTACTGAAAGTGCCGAACTCGTTGCCAAATTTTGGGCCGACTCAATTTAAATTGTCATCGACACGCTAAGAAGAAGAAGTAGAATTCAATAGTGCCTCATAATTTGAATCAGTTCAATCAGTTTGAAATGATACTAATTAGACAGTATACATTAAACACAATAAACAATTTAGAAACCAGAAACCAGATTTCAGCCGAGCCGTAAAATCACAAAGCAAGGAGGTTGGTAACCACAGAGCTAGTCGTTCCAGTACGTTATTTTATTGTACCATCTGTTGAACGTCAGACTACCGGCCAGTGGCACAGACCACCGTGTGTGTGTGACGTTTTGGAAAGCTAGATTAAGTGCCCTCCCATATAAATTATACACCGGTTATTAGAAGTTAGGAAATGTCGCTCTAGCCACTGCAAAAGTATTACCTAATATTAAAAAAGTTAGGAAAAAATCAGTCCCGCAGCAGTAACCGCATTAAAGAGCTTTTATTGTCAACATTGTTTTGTGTCAAATTTTGATAATGTTACTTCTTGTACAAATTGATCACGTTTAGTTTTTATTAGTGTTCCTTTAAAATGTAATTAATCCAGGAAAATAATATCATGGAGATTTTCTGTATGACTATTTTTATGTTATGTCCTATGCGAGACAAATAAACACTTTTTCTTTCTTTCTTTTTGCAAAAGAATGTGGGAACATCACCCCTTTTTTTTTTTGGTGGATGGAAAATCATCGAATGACCCCCCCCCCCGCTCTTGGGCAGAGCGAAGGGGAGTGTCAGACTTCTACTGACTAAAAACCGAACCCATGTTCCTTCTTTGTCCTTGCGCCGAGGCCACGTAATCTAGTACAAAAATCCGCGGCCCCGACGGGAGAACATCACCCCTGCAATGCAAAAACGCAACTATATTCCAAATATTTTCGTACAGGCATTTGTAGAGAAAACCAGGAATTAAATTACAGAGTTTTTGAAAGCATTTACTTCTGTGGCATGTAATTGAATATATACCACACTAGTGTGGCCCTTTCCTTATTTCTACAGGGTGGTTACAAAGTCAAACATTGATTTACTCCCGGAGAATGGAATCACTTTGTTAATTACTTTGATTCCTTTGTTTCAAGTTTCAACCCTTGGGTTTCGTATAACAGAAATGTAATCGTGGTTAATAACTCGCTTCCATGACTTTTGCCAATCAATGAACAGTGGTAGATGATATTTGTGGTCTATATTCATTGGTTCTAGTTAATTTTGGTTTTCAGATGACGGCAATAATGAAGGGTTAGGTTTTGGAGTAGAATTTAGCAGTAGGAGAAAACAGCGTATTATTATTGTCGTAAAAGAGAAAGAATTTCGCATATAAAATAATGTGGGGTTGTAAGGTGAAATAATACCTATAGTTACTTTTTAAATAACTTGTTATTTTTTTTCGAAAAGAAATGAAACCGTTCATAGGTTTTTACAGATGTCGCTGTATAGCTTTCTCTCTCACTTTTTCTTCCTTCTACACCTTTGCATCGTTACAGCTTTACCCGCTCCTCTTTACTCAAAATTAATTCCACTTAACACGTTGCGGGACGCACTGAATTAGCAGTAGATATTTTGAAGTTGAAAAATGACAGTACGGGCACCGCCGTACAATTTTAAACTCTTCTAAAATGAGGTACGGGCATTACAGCGAAATTTTGTATAGAGGAACAAGGAAAACCGTTTTTACTGTCGTATCACATCAATCCCTCATACGTATAGAAGCATTAGAACGCACAAAGTCACACATTGTATTAAAAATATATGTGTTAGTGCGTTTTCTATGAAGTCCTCGCACACACAGTACGGTTATGCCCGTAATCGGTCTATACAGATTCTTTGCGACGGCTCGAGTAGTGTTGTTGTATTATTATTCTCTAGTATTGCTCTAGGTAAGTACGGATATAGCAGTGGTCGTAACTTGTATGGGCAATTTTACTGTCATATCGCATAATTTGAAAAAGTCATTACCGTCCCGCAACGTGATAAATTCATGTTTTTATTTTGCACCTATTCTATTCTGTTCTAAGAAAAATATAGGTGCAAAATAAAAGCACGAACTTTATGGAATATTAGGTAGGTTCATGCAAACTTTCACAGGCAAATCAACTTGTTTAATTAAAAGACACAGTTTGTGAGGTAGTTTTAGAATACAGAATCATAGTCGTCCTGCCCTTCTCCCACGTTACTTAGAGTCGGCGGAGTACGGTTTATTCCTGCAGTCTCCGCAGTTAGAATACAGCTATATGACTATGATATGACTTGAATATTGATATATAAGTTAAAGCAGTGGCAACATTATTGGTCTGCGGTAACGCTTTTAGCTACCGCACGAAACAGTCACCTGACAAGCCAAATCTACCTTGAAGCCGGATTAGCTTCACCCGAGCATAAGATAGGAACATGACTGCTATGTACTTAGACGATAGATGAATAATCCTGTGTAACGTCAACGCACACTAGACTGGTACACCCAAGTACTAGACTTGTGCTAACCGAATCAAGTGTAATCGTGAGATTGTATAATTTAATAAATAGCAACACTTATATGCACTGGACGGGAGAAGCATCGCTTCTGCTCATCGGCTCTTTGTCAATCAGGCTTTCATCTACAGGCTATGTAAGTACTGCATCCTTACCTAACCCATTCGTTCGACTGGCTGAAAATGTCCCTCCTGGACATGAGTTGAGATGGCCGACCTGGAAATCTTTAAATAGAGTCCAGAACTAGGTTCGGCGCAGCAAGAGAAATCTGCTCGGTTGGAGTTGGAGTTGTTGTTCCCTGGACTGGATGCATGCGATGGGGCATATTGTGTCATCCGTGTACTGTTATTTGTTCATTACAGAAACTGATGGACGCTACTGAAGACGCCAAACCAGTGTTTCTGTTCTTGGCTGACACAATTTAGGTTGCCATCGACACGCTTAGAAGAACCTACGCAACAGTATTGGCCCAGCATCACATTGTGAACACCGTAAGAGTAGGTGACGACTACGGCACCCTGTAAACGGCAGACCAACCAATCATTGCATCAGCAATCTCGTTGACTGATCTTGAAACGAGGCAAATATCAAGGGTCTAAGCACGGTGGTGTTAAGTGAATATTTAAAGCGTTGCAGTTTCATATAGACAGAATCCCAAACGGCTTTAGTTCAGACTCTGCTGAGTCTGTGCTGCGTGTAGTGTATTACTGTGCGTTGACCTTAATCCGTATTAATCTAACCTCTATCACGCCACACTAAGCAGGCGGTTGTGGTTACAGCTTCTATGTTCTGCATGCCTCGTAACACTGAACTAGGTTAGTTAGCAAGTTATGTGAGCATCTTCGGGAAATTCTATATGAGTTTGCTAAATATAGCCTGATTTATTAGTTGCTCTTCCATCTTAATTTTTTCTATAACTTAGGTACTTGTTGTTTGGGTACGTTTTCCACTACCAAAGAATGCCATGGATAAGCTGTCACATATATGCTTCGATGGTAGCTAAAATGAATCTGTCTAGTAAGAGCTTGACTTGACTGCCAGTTGAAGCAGCTATACATCAGGGTTTTTATATTATGACTGCTTATATGACCTGCAGAACCTCGTTTCTAAATAATGCGATACTTCTTCGATATTAGCAAAAATAGGGCACAGATAAGTGAATCATTTAAAACCAGTTATGAACAGAAATCGCCATATTATTTTTCTGAACCAATAACGTCTGGCTCGAAGCAGGAATTTGGCATTGGACCGGTAGACGCTATAATACGCCCCAAAGCACCGCACAAAATATCTTCGAAATACGTTTTGTCTATACTCCTCTCTAGGGCATTAGTTCACTCGACAGTACTTTTTGGACTATAGCCAGGCTCAACAAAAGCAGCTGTGAATTTAATCGTTTAGGTTTAGAATGTCCTTTATTTCTATGTTTTTTGTTGGTATGTGACAGATTGTAAAGTGGTTACATACTTACTTTTATTTTATAAACAAGGGCAAAGGCCTTTTTTGTGAAACGTTTAGTCATAGTATAAAGAAGTGACCTTCTTTATAATATGGTTTAGTACCTAAGTATCTTGTTTTTGGAAACCTTCTTTCAGGTTCGATGTTTTAAAAATAGATACTCCCAACTTTTTTTCTGTCACTTGTTCGATTAATTTATTTGTTGGCTAGCTTTTATTTTAAAACCTTTTCCGCCTTTGTATCTTTCATTATATTTCAGTTCATTGGTTAGACTCATTTAGGTAGAATAATGATAATAAATGGGTAAAGAGAAACTTGGGGAAAGTCGTAAACAACGGTAATAAATTAATTTTATCTTCCATAACTTTGAGAATTTTAATTAATGTCTTGAACACACATGCGTAGGCACCTTACGACGTTAAATTATATGATCATATGATTTAGTTCGAATTTCAAACATGAATTTAAGATAACAGCCAACATAGATATTACTCGTAGTTGCTATAAAAGGAGGTGTCTGATGAGATGACGAGTTATAAAGAAGTATGGAAGAAGAAGACATGCTACGCTGACCCCAAATAAGTTGATATAATTTTAGGAAAATGATGAGTCAACACATATAGTTTTATAGAAGTCTTTTCAATTTAATTCAATACATCTCAAGAGTATCTTAAACTAGACCAAAAAACCGTCACAAAGTCGCATGTCTGTCGGTCTTCTACAGACTGTACTTCGAAGAGTGTGCGCAAGAGCTCCACGAGCGGATCCCACCATCTCCCTTCTTCCATCGGGAGACTAGACGTACTGCAGGGTATCACCGATACCTAGTCGACATTCCACACATTCGAACGGAGCGCTTTGCTGGGTCCTTTATTATGCGCACAGCCAAGGCGTGGAATTCCCTGCAGCCTGCGTCGGTTTTTCCGAGTTCATATAACCCTAATCTGTTTAAGTCGCGAGTAAACAGGCTTCTACTGGGTAAGCTCGTTCCATCGTCGACATCATCTCTGCCCTTAGGGCAAGATTGAAGTCAAAAGCAAGCCCATTTATAATAAAAAAAAAACACGACGTCATAATTTCAAAACTCGAGAGCCAAGACCAATAAACAATGCATCGCTAATCAAGCATTAGGTACGCTGAAAGCTTCAAGGAAATTCGAACTGTTTCCTCGTACATTTACATCATAGAATATTACGAGCAACACAGCCTTTATACAATGTACTAAGTTTAACAAAAGGTAATTTTGTGCTGAAAGGAAAGGTAAGGCTGCGTTTCTACCTGTACGAGAATGTGCAGCGAGGGATATGAGATGTGAGTAAAGCTAAACCATTACATAGCTAGTTCTAGTTTAGATCTTGGCTCAATACATAATAACAGCCGTACGGGTGAATTATTCACGCCTACCTAGGCTGCAAGTTGTTCGAAAGAGATACCGTGGCCCTAGAACACAAAGGGCTAAGGGGGAAAATGGGTGGTTTTTAGTCAGTAGAAGTCTGACTCTCCCTTTTGCTCCGTCAAGAGCGGGAAGACACGAGAAAGTGATGACCATTCAGTCAGGACATGCCGAGTTGAAAAGCAGTTTTTGTATGACAGGTAGTCAGTAGCCCGACAGTAACAACAAGAGGTGCCGTGTTACCCAGTTAGTACTTTGTTGTGGACGTCAGATAGGTAGTCGCTTCAAGTAGAATAATGGTATTCAGCTGCATTAGGGTCAGTCTCGAAACGGACTCCCACATAGTTGGCACTAGGCTAGGCAGCTAGCTGAAGTTTTGAAAAAGAAGCGATATTATTGGTTAGTTACACACACATCCCTCGTTACGCATCCTCGCACATCTCTGGCAGCCCTAAGGTTAACACCTTACGTTCCACGCAGAAATCAATTTATCTTTATTTGCAGCAAAGAGGTAATTCCCCCAACAGCGATTCTCTCATTATTTATTTTCCTCTATCTCCGCGAAGGTTCTGTTTTTCTTGCTTATTATTTATATGTTACCTTTTCACGTTACTATTAGGGATCGACGTTTGTGTGGATGATTTGTTGATTTTCGCACGTGTTTTTCCTAGAAAAGCTATATAGTAGATTTGTGTAGTATTTCTGAAAATCTATATTGGTTTTACAGGTTCTCTCTTTTTTCATCTGAACACTAATACAGATTTTCAGAACTAAACTTTACAAAAATGTTGTGCCATATTTGTTTGTGGAAATGGTATTCTAATTTTGTTGAACATTGTAAAAGGTTTATTTATTAGCATAGTTATAAATACTGAATTCATGAGAAACTTAATTGCAGATATAGAACATTGTTTTTATTATACCGAATTCAACTAAACACCAATGGTGATTGAATTTACATCAAGTGCTTAATAAAAATATACAATGGTCTTAAATGCACTCACAGTATATAATTAACATGCACGATTTGTATATACGACGTTCGCTTTCCACATCACACCCTTTGAGTTTCCTCACCCCCCACTTCCCGCTCATAAGGAAAATGTATGTCGGTTAAGATAATGGAAAAATCATCACAATAACTTTGGGATGTCTCGAACGATTCGGGTTAGATTAACCTATGAATGATTGACTCCTGTTTTCGGTACTTAGACAATATTTTTGTTACTTCTTGGTGTTAGGTTTAGCTTCTCTTTATGTGAGTATATTTTGGGTAGGGTTGTGTCGCAGTCGTTTGTTGTTTATGATCATCATCCACCAAGTCTTTTGCTTTACCTATGGTGGGCTCTGCTTCCAGTATAACTAAGTCTGTACCTTATCCCAACTATGCGATTTACTGTCGTAGACCACTTATTTATCAGTTTTAAATTGAAAATGTTTTTAACAAAATGCGAAGTTGATAAAATTAAAGAATGTTTAGTATCGGCATGTTAAAATAAGAGATTAAAGTCGTTTCAAGCGGCTTTGCTTAACGTCGAGACCTAATCCGGATTTAAGTTTAGTGTTATTTTAAGCTGACGCTCAATAACCTAACACTTTTAGTTCATTTGATTCGTTTAACACTTTACCCGTATAAAAGAATGGACGTTATTATTGTAGGTAACAGAGTGGACTTTCTTATGCGTACTGCGTAGATTATAAAGTCTTTCCATTTGAGAACCTTTGTTTGACTCTCATATCATATTTAGATCATTTCAGACAAATCAATTCTAACAAATTACGATCTACTGCTGAGAACATAAGCAACATAATGTAACACCAGTATTTTATCCTATCTATCCTCTATCCTATCTGACCTCTACAATGACTACACCCCAGTTAGACTGGAGCAGGCTTTTAGACCACTGACTACCTGTGACGACTGTCGAAGATCTGTAAATGTCAGCTGGGACCTGCAAAACCCGGCAATGTAAAAGATAGTCACCCATCCGCGGACCAACCTAAGCAAATTCACTACTTAATTCTAAACATAAAATAACTGAACAACCACTTTACAACCCCGTTCATTTAGCAACTACCCCTGTCCCATTTCAAAATTATCTTTATTATTCGTGCTAGCCAGTGTTGGCTTGGAGTCAAGTAGGCAAAGAGCCGGGGACTGTTTACCCACTAAAGTAAGTAGCTAGCGTGTATATAGGTACAAGCGACGTAGTTACTACACGCTCCGTTACTTATTACTTAAGTTACGTGGTACCTACGTGCTCTTGATTTTGTGGAGTAAGACTAAAATAGAATATATTTTTGTTACGTGATCTTGGTTTTGTAGAGTAATACTAAAATAGGCAGTAAGGGTCTGTGTCTGTGTGTTAGTCTGTAAGGTATATTTGTGGGCCTAAGTTGCGTGACAATAAATGTTATGTTATGTTAAAATAGAGTATATATACTTATATGAGTACCTATGTACCTACTAAAAGATGAGTGTTTTAACTTGTGAGGTTGTAGCTAGGGTGCTGGCGAACATTTAAGTATATGATTTGCTCGTACTTCGTATTGATAGGCATTAAAGTTCGGATCAATACAACAAAATTTTCTCAAGAAATTAAATTCGTATGTTGCTGCGTTTTTTTTAAAAAAACATTTGCTCGTGTCTGCCTCTGGGGTTAACGGTCAATACAATTTTGATAAAGAAAAAAATCTATGAGGCAGATATCCAGGGCTCTGCATTATCACAGGAGACAGATAAAAATGTAAGATAAAAAAGCTCTACAAAATCATTTGCTCGTAGCTCGACCTAATTAATTAGGTCAATTCGGTCTATTAGAACACCCTGAAAGCAAAAACAAATTAGCAGATATTTTACATACTGACTTTAACCGTTACAGCTCGTTGAAGTCTGAATTGACCACGCAGCGCTACCTTGGTCGCAGACGCGGTTCTTAATATTTCTTATCGTATCTTATTTAGAAGAATACCAAATCAATAGGAAAACGTGCCCTCCGGAACCATGGGGACAATACTCCACCGGACGTCATCTTTCAGCTAACTTCAATGAAAATGTTAGGTACATCCTGAAAGGCCAACCAAAATCGCTTCTAACCCCAAACATCAACGTCTACTTTCCTTCAACAAAACCTATTCAGTACACCACAACGGTTACAAAAACAAGTTTATTCAAAGTCTGAACAGCCGTCTGTTACAAGCGTCAGTTTAGGCGCCGGTCGCATTGACGCGTCGCGATAAAGTTCGCTACACAAGTTGGCTCACGCGATCGCGTGTCGTAGAGCCTGGCTGGGCCCTTGACATTGTACTCAAGTTCGATACTACCCTGATTAGCGTTGCCAAGTATGCCGAATTTTGTGGACGTTTTTTTTCTTTCAGTTTATGTCTAGGTCAATCAATTGGATAGCTATTTATGTGTCAAGCTATTTGGGCTGACCTTTGACATTAAACTTGAGTTTGATTGAGCTGATTAGAGCTCTATCTTTAGTTGAGTAGATTTAGATCTTGTGTGACTTTTATTTGGTGGGTGGACAGATTTTGACAGTCTGTTTGTATCGACCTAAAAATTTTTTTGTCAAGTGTTTAAAGCTTACTATTAGCTCCGATTGCACAATATTATAATTATACTACACTTACATCTGAGTAAAATGGTAAACTTCTTCTTCATCGTGTGGTTACTTGCCTAAGGTGTTTTTATGCCGTCCATGGGCCTCTGACTTTGGGTTACATGCCGTCGACAAATTTCTCAGGCATGTTGGTTACCGTACGATGTGTGAGCGTGGTTAAATATTAATTCCTGCTCCGGTGATCTTTAGGTTAAGCTGCGCTTATCAAGGTTGGTCCGAAAACGGGTATTCATCTGCATCCGGTGAGACTGGTAGCCCACTCAAACATAGTTGGGAAAAGAGAAGTAATCGGGCAGAGATGTGTTAAGCTCATGTTAAAATCATAACGAATTACAATGCGATCAAATTATCTTGGCAGGTCCGAATTTCGTGCAGGTCATTTTGTTACAACTAATGTTTAAAAGTGTTATGATATTTATTTTATTTGTATTTCTCACTGTTTAATTTAATTTTTTTTGATCGTTTAAATATTGGTTTATCTAGCAATAACAGTTTTCTTCACAAGTTTACATGCGTAAAAGTTCGCAGAGCCTATGTTCAGACCTGCCAAGATAATTTGATCGCACTGTACCTAGGCCCAACCTAAACGAAAATTGACTATTAATTTGCTAGATAATTGTCTTTCTCCACCGTTACTTATATTAAACTACCCAGGGGTAACAATGTTAGTGTTTTCTCGGCTTTTCTGTGTAAAGAATATAAGCTTAAATTTTTTTCATTTTTAAGGAGTTTGCCGAACCAAGGTCGCATATATAATTTGTCGCGGCAGTTTATATTTCTAGCAAATATAAAACCTTGCTCCAGACATGAACTGAATATTATTAAAATAACTAAAAAATACGAAGCAAACTCTACGTGTTTGAAGAAATAATTTCTGGAAATATGTTACACGTACGGCAAACGATTGGTATCAAAACCAAGATCAGACTGATACGAGCCTTGGTATTCCCTATCTTCCTCTATGGAGTTGAGACATGGACAATTTTTTTTTTTTTTTAATAATATTCCACAACTATCACACAACGCCATCTAGTCCCAAGCTAAGCAGAGCTTGTGTTATGGGTACTAGACAACTGATAAACATACTTATATATTTCTAAATACATACATATTATAGATAAATTACACCCAGACACAGAACAAATGATCGTGCTCATCACACAAACATTTGTCCTGGGTGGGAATCGAACCCACGACCTCCGGCATAGCAGTTAGGGTCACTAACCACTAGACCAACAGGCCAGTCAAAATTTTGGCCCGAGAAAGGCTGCGGCATGCTGAGAATACCTTGGACTGCGAAACGCACTAATGCATCGATCCTGAACCAGCTCCATATAAAAACTGGCTTGTCCACTATATGCAGACAGCGCATCTTGTCATATTCGTCGCATATTGTCATCGCCGATTACAAATCCGAATTATTGCCGAATTATTGGCGATGACAATTTAGAAAAAAATATTATGGTTGGGAACACTGAAGGCAAAAGATCGCGCGGTTGTTCGCCAACTAGATGGACCGACCAAATAAAGGAAAGGACGTCGTCCCGATTCCATGATATTGTGAGAGACGCGCTGGACAGAAACCGGTGGAGCCAGATCATCCGCTCCAGATGCAACCTACATGCTGACCACGATCCTCAGACATGAGGGACCGACCAGAGAGAGAGAGAGAGACGGCAAACGATGATTACAGTTCAGACTACTTCACTACATAGTATAAAACAAAGTCTCTGTCCCTATGTCCCTTTGTATTCTTAAATCTTTAAAACTACGCAACGGATTTTGATGCGGTTTTTTTAATAGATAGAGTGATTCAAGAGGAAGGTTTTAATACCTTTTTTGCACCCATGCGAAGCCGGGGCGGGTCACTAGTAATACATAAAATACATTAACTAAATAAATACATAAACTAAAACACATTAACTTATGATGCCCTTTTCCGATGGGGGTAGGCAGAAAACACAGAACGCCACCTGCTACGATCTATACATCCTCCCTTCTGCCTCGTCCACATTTATACATCTGGTAATACACGCACGCAGACGTTAAGACTAACTATCTTATCTCTCAGAACCAAATTAAGGAACATATTCTTGCTGCAAATGTGTTGGTATCGTGTCAATGTAGTTGTCCGTCAGATCCCATCCATGATACTGTCCAGCCTGAAGGAATGGAGGACCCAACCCAGGCTGTAAATTCATTTCAGGACAGTATTCTCAACCAAGAAACAGCTGAAATTGCACAAGAATATTTAGAAGTGGTACAGCCGGAGATTTATGATGGTCATGATTCTTACTCAATAATGTTCTCAGATAGTATAGGAAGAGGTGTAGGTAAATTAATAAGTAATAACCTGAGTTTTTCCCATCAAAATCATTGTATGCCAGGGTCAACATACCAACAGATAGTGGCCTCAGTAACTAAAAATGTTTATGATATAAATACTGATATAACTATATTTGTAGGAAATAGCTCAAAAATCAAAATAGAAGACATCACAAACTATGTAACTGAGTTGCTAAAGTTGAAGTGTCGGAAAATAATATTGTGTGCTTTTCCATACCTAAAAAAATTGTCAAGCAGGAAAAATAATTATATTCACATGCTAAACAGGCATGTTCATTTCTTAGTTGGTCACTATAGTGACACACTTATTTACTTTGATACCAACAGTTTTGTTGATAGACTTAAGTTGACTCGGGGTAATGTGTATCTACCTATTAGTTGTAGACACAAAATAGCTAGGCTATTAGTTTATAATATTCACTCAGACATAAGTAGTATGTCAATGCGTAGTTCCATAATTAACACGGCCAATATTAGTAATTATACTAATAATTCTTTTTACAATGTTTTAAATTTTTCTTTGGACAATCCTTGTGTAACTTTAGACGATTCTCGAGTGGGTTCCAATAGTAGTAGGATTTCATTGCCTGATATCATGGGAGTCTTGGGACGCACTCCGGATAATTTAAACTAGTTAGTAAGACAACAGAAGATACTAGTACCATTAGTGTTATACCAAACCATAACAATGTACCTTCTGGCTCTCAAAGACCTAAATGTAAAAAAGAGGCTAAGCAGAATGACTTGCAATTATTTCATCAAAATATTCAAGGTTTCTCTTCAAAGCAACTTGAAATTGAATTGTTTTTAGAAAGAACAAAGTTTGAAATTGTTTGTTTTACTGAGCATTGGTTAAGAGACTATGAGATGCTAATTAATTACGCAAACTACAGTGTGGGAAGTTGCTTTAACCGTAAATCTAAGATTCGTGGGGGTTCATTAATCTTAATTAAAAATTGTATTAAATTTAAAACTCGTAGTGATATTGTTAATCTATCGGTTGAATATAATATTGAACTGTCTTGTGTTGAGTTCGATAAGCATATAATAGTGTGCGTTTACAGACCCCCAAATTATCAAAACTACTCTATATTTGAGTCAGTAATGGAAGATGCTTTAACAAAACTTACTACTAGTCAGAAATCTCTAGTTGTCTGTGGTGATTTCAATGTTAATATTTTAGACAAAAATTCGAATACCAGTAGATTTTTACATCTTTTTAAATCATTTAACCTGTTAAACGTGTTTTCAGAACCAACCCGAATTACTGCAAATTCTGCTACATGTATTGATAATGTTTTTTGTGGTTGTGAATACTTGGATAAATCCATTGTAAATTACCTACCTTCTGATCACAGCGGTCAATCCGTAGTTTTCGAGTCCTACACACCAGTACAAAAAATACAAATGACGTCTAGACAAATAACACCCAGCAATTTAAATAAGTTTAATGATAATTTAATTAGTAATTTAGGCATTCCAAGCCAAATTATTGACAATGTTAATCTGTTTTATGAGGAATTCTTTTCGGTGATTCACACCGAGTTCAATAATACCATAAAAACGAAAACTAAATCTATTTGCCCTTTTTTTTTTTTTTTTTTTTGGTGGGTGGAAAATCATCGAATAACCCCCCCCGCTCTTGGGCAGAGCGAAGGGGAGTGTCAGACTTCTACTGACTAAAAACCAACCCATGTTCCTTCTTCTTCGCCCTTGTGTCGGAGCCGCGGTAACCTTTCGATATCCACAGCCCCGACGGGCGTCGGCCCTTGCGGGCCCCTCCTTGCTGACATCTCTTTGAGGCGCGCGTGGAACACGTACGCGCTGCCGACACGGTCTGTTGCCGTCATGACGACGGCCGGACGGCGAGCTAGCCCGTTACTCACCGTCCACAGGCCCGCGTCTACGGTGGCCGGAGGTCATCGCGTGACCCCCGACGCCCGGAGCGCCTTCCGCGGCGGCTGGGACGTTGAGAGGTTCTCTCCCTCTCTCGTTCCGCCACCTCCTTCGCTAGCATCACTGCTTCGCAGAAGGAGGCGACGGCGTCCCATTCCTCCTCGCCCCGGACCATAGCTTGCACCAGGGCCGGGCGCGAGAGGTCGCCGCCGCCGATCGCCGCTACGAGAACACGGCGGGGCTCTGCCCAAGCAGGGCACGCCTCCACAGTGTGCTCCACCGTGTCCTCCGGTCGATCCTCGCAGTGGAAGCATCCGGGCGTTTCCTCCCGCCTGATTCGGTACAGGTACCTCGCGAAACACCCGTGTCCGGTGAGGACCTGCGTCAGACGGTAGGTGAGGGCGCCGTGGCGCCTCTCCAGCCACTCCTCAAAGAGGGGACTTACCGCCACTATCGTGGCGTGCCCTAATCTATTTGCCCTAAGTTTATGTTCAGTTCAGACTGGGCAACAAAGGGCATTAGGAAAAGTAGGGAGCGATTGTTTGAGCTGTACGGTCTTAAGCCTTACATTAACTCTGAAACTTTTAATAAATATGTTGCAACTTACTCTAAAATCTTCAAAAACGCTTGCAAAGTAGCTAAAGCCTTATTCATTAGCAACAAGATTAAATCCGCCGATAATAAAATAAAGACGGTTTGGAAAATTATCAATAGTGAAACGAATAGAAATAAAAAAATTAATAATGATATCTGATCATGATGACTCTAGAGACTTCACGTGGCCTTTTAAATTCTAAAAACGAAGTTGCTCAAGAACTTGTAGATTTCTTCACTAGTATCCCACTTAAGACTACTGAAACCTTAAATTCATCACCCTTGCTTTCTATTGAGTTACTTAGAGCGAACGTTTCAGCCTGCCCGGTTGAGTTTCAATTTAAACATATAAACCCCATAGCAGTCATTAAAGCTTTTAAGGAAATTAAAGTCAAATTAACCGAAGATCTATGGGGACTGTCGATTAAAGTTTGTCAAGCTATTATTGAGACTGTAGCTCCGTATTTAGCCTTAATATTTAATGTATGTGTGGACCAGGGAGTCTTCCCGGACCTTATGAAATACAGCAAGGTAATACCACTTTTCAAATCCGGTGACAGTAAAGACACTAATAACTATAGACCCGTATCCGTTTTGCCAGTTTTCAGCAAGGTGTTTGAAAAGGTAATGCTTAATCAAATGCTCATCCACTTTAACACCAATAAAATCTTACATGAGAAACAGTATGGTTTCACCAAAGGACGTTGTACGACTGACGCCGGTGTCACCTTATTAAAACATATATTTACTGCTTGGGAAGAGTCACAAGATGCCATAGGGATCTTCTGTGACCTCTCGAAAGCATTTGATTGCGTCAACCACGAAACCCTTCTCAAAAAGCTTGAACATTACGGTTTAGGGAAACTTGCGCTCAGTTTAATGAAATCGTATTTAAACGATAGACATCAGCAAGTACAAATAAATGGTGTCAATTCAACGGGCTTAAAAGTAAGTATGGGTGTGCCACAAGGTTCGATATTAGGTCCCTTTCTCTTTTTAGTCTATATTAATGATCTACCCCATTTATTTAAAAACCAACCTGAAATGGTATTGTTTGCCGACGATACTTCTTTAATATTTAAGGTAAACAGACGTGCCACAAATCGTGATGACGTAAATAACGCCCTACTGCAGGTTCATAATTGGTTCACTGTCAATAATTTGGTCTTGAATGGGAAAAAAACGAAGTGCATAAGATTTGCTCTACCAAATGTCAAAAGTACTGATTGTGGCATAGTATTGAATCAAGAGACACTAGAATTTGTCGATGAAACTGTTTTCTTGGGGATAACGATTGACTCGAGGCTACAGTGGGGTCCGCATTTAACATCTCTTGCAGGACGGCTGAGTTCAGCAGCATATGCTGTTAGGAAAATCCGCCAATTTACTGACGTAGATACCGCGAGACTAGTCTATTTTAGCTATTTTCATAGTGTTATGTCATACGGTATTTTACTATGGGGACGGGCTGCAGACATCGAGTCTATATTTATTCTGCAGAAAAGAGCTATTAGAGCCATATATGGTCTACGAAGGCGCGATTCTCTGAGAGAGCTGTTTAAGGAAATTAACATCATGACAGTACCTTGTCAATACATCTATGAAAACATCATGTACGTTAGGAAAAATCTGCATTTGTTTAGTAAAAGAGGTGATAGACACCACTATAATACGAGAAATAGGGACCAACTAGTTCAGCCAGGTTTCAGGTTAGCTAAAGTAGACTCATCTTTCATGGGGTACTGTTTAAAATGTTACAATAAAATACCCCCTCACATTCTTCAACTGAGTGAGACGAAATTTAAAACTTGTGTAAAACGCACACTATGTAGGCAAGCATACTATAAGTTGGGGGATTACATTGATGATAAAAATGCTTGGCTCAATGCTGGTCCTGCTCCACAACCTTAGGGGCAAATAAATCGACTATCATGTGAAGTTAGTGTAGAGGCTGCAGAAGATTGTAAAAATATCTTTGCATTTTAAAGATTCAATGTCTTAATATTGTATAATTGCATGGCACATGTGTGAGTACTATGTACTATAAAGCCACTTTTTACATTTAGTTATATTTTAGAGACGTTGCCCTGGCGGCTGGGAGAATGTCATGCTCACTCAAATGTCTCGCTGATGGTGGCGGGTGTGTCGGATCATTTAGTTCCCTTCAAAATGGTTGAGTTAGATGGTGCTGATCCATGCGTCATGTTCGTGAACGGGCGCTGTCAGTGGAGACTGGTCATCTCTTAGCTGCCATGGTTTATATATTTTTCTTTGATTTGTTTTTTATATCTTTTTACTCTGGACGCTCTTAACTTGCACGTCTTGCTACATAGTTCTCACATAATATACCATCTCAACATGAATGATATAATGTACCAAGATTTTGTAACAGATTCTGTTTTAAAAGAGTGTCCATGGAGTTTCTTGCCCGTTCTTCTTCATGAGATCTACGTTAGGGAACTGGCAACTACAGTACTTTCACAAGTTATTATGCCTTGTGGTTGTGACTGTAGCGTAGGAGTGCAATGCGTCGTTTCGGGAGTTGCTGCGTCGGGCTGCGCGGCGCCGGATGTTACCGGCGGCGAGTGCTGTGGGTGCGGGGGCGCGCGGCGGCGTGTGCCGTGGCGGCGGGTGTGCGGGGCTCCGGGTCGCGGGGCGGCGGTTGCACGTTACGGCGTGCATTCGTTGTTCCGTGATTCGGGGTCTCGAGCATTCGTTGTTGCGGTTTGCGTCGCTGCGTGCTTTTGTGCTCGCAGTGTTCGTTGTTGCGGGCATTCGGTGGCGTGTGGTTCGGCGTGGTGACTTTCGGAATGGCGTATTGCACTCGTAGTTTCGTTCTTCTTCCGTCCTTCTGACATTCAAAAGTGCCTGTAATGGCTTAATTGAAATAAAATATTTGAGTTTGAGTTTGAGTTTAAGTTATAAAAATACAGGAAAACATAACCATGTTTTTGTTGCCGTGCTGTCGGGTAAAAATGAAAAGGTAGAGTGGTAAATAATATTTATACAACTGCCACCCTAAAAGCACAGATACTTTTTTGTTTTGAAAACACAACTCTCATAGTTTTATTTTGCTCCAGTATCAGAAAATCGTAAACAAAAAGCATAATGTGGAAGTCGTGAGTTGAAAAGGCAAAGGCATTTATTGCGAGCAGCCAGCTACTAGTACCATAGACGATAGAGAAAGTTTTCAGTGTTGCCAAATTACACAGAGCTTGCAATGTTACTTGTTTCGAGTGTGTTCACTCGTTTTATTGGAATAAACATGCTATTTGATGCTCGTAGTGTTGCAATGTTTTATGTGTTTATTTTATTATGTTTGGAGGATGGTGTTATACCATGAATGTTATTGTTTGTAAATATCCATCGCTGGTAGTTGAATGTGCGGTTATGTTAAAAGTTAAAACATCGTCGAGTTGAAAATATTTTGTATTGTTTTGAAACCTATATTTATTTGATCAAACAAAGTTTATTTCGTCACATAAATTGCTACCTGTTGTTGATACTTACAGAATCAAGATAATTATTACATTACACATACATTTATTATTAAATACATTCATTATTTGCATTACATGGGACTAAGACATAACTGGCTAAATGTGGATGTAGGTACTAATATGAGTGCACCCATAGAGTACACCTCTCCCTATCTCATGATTACAGGAATACAGGCGTGATGTTATGTTTTGTCAACATTATTATATTTTTATAAAAAAAGTAACCCTTTTTGTTCCTCTAAACAAAATAGAGTCCACCACAAACAACAGGAACATCGAATACGTCATGAAATTCGAACTAGCATTTTGAAATTCGAATTTATCCACGTTCTGCCCTTTCAAAACGATATACCTAGTGACTGTAGTGACTATAAAAATAAAATACAATGAAAAAAGTAAACAGATTCCTTCTCTAACTCTTTGGTACTCCGTCTCCCAGGTTTATACTCGCTAGGTGAAGTATCGTTCATAGATCTAATTCGCTTTTGGGTTCGATCGTAAAGGGCCGTATTTACGACAACTTTCGAAACTAGGCCATTTTATGTCAGCTATAAAACTTGTGATGTGCCCGCAGACAGTTTTCACTTATTTTGACAACACACGCGTGTTGTCAAAATAAGTATAACTATGTTAGTCCTTTTTTCTTAGAAATTCGTAAGACAAGTCAAAAACTTATATCGACAATCAGATTGTTGGAGAAACATGTTAAAATTGCTTGAAAACAAGAAAAAATAGACATAATTTTTATTTCGGAAACAAATTAACAATTTGACCTTTCGACTTCTTTGTTCTTAAAAAAAAATATCAACGATATGGTGACAAAGGCAATCTTTTCAGAAAAACGGACTGTAGGTAACTGTTTTCTTGTACAATTTCCAAGAATTTTCCTTAGCTTTGTTACTGCCAGTCAAACTGGCCGAATAGGCTGTCAATTACCCAAAAAGGTGACGTTTTTAAATAAATTCGGTCAATCATTCGAAAAAGGAATGAATTATTATTGTGAATTTTGTAAAAGCCAAGACGGGTCTACTTTTTTTAAATTCATATTCAATAAATTGAATATAATATAGAATGGATATTAACTTGTTATTATATTTTAATTTAGTCTTAGATTCAAAATAATACCAATAGATATTTCAACATAAAAGGGTTCTATAATGTAGAACGAAGGCTACTAATAAAGGGTCCAAAAAGGTCAATAGGTTAGCAATCAGGGTGACAATAAAATTCGCATTATACAGGTTGTCCTAAATGCCTGCGAAGCCCACAGGTTTACATGTCCGGAAAAAGCCCACGTAAAATGTGGAAATAACTTGGGTGTATGCGTACCTGTGATAAAAATAAAAGGCATAAAATGTATAAAAGGACTTCGTTATTTGGGGCGTGAATATGTGCTCGCTAAAGTTGGAACATATTTTAAGCATATTAATGACATGCGTGTATCCGCCTATTGCGTTTATTCGATTTTTGAATCGGGAGTTTGGGGCGAATAATCGTTGTGTTGATTGTCAAAGGAATTAATGAAAGTACCTACATTTTGGGCATTGTTAAACGGAGAGTGAAAATTAATTTCAGATAGATTCTTCATTTACACATTTCAGTAAAATGATGAATGAATGAACATTTGACCCGTTTGCAAAAAAAAAATAGGTTTATGTAATACAAACATGAAAAAAACACAAAGAACTCATCAAAATACCTCATTTGTGAGGAAGATATTACTTTACGTTCTTTTAACCTATTCCCTGTTGTTGTTCTTTGATCCCTTACTCTGCATAATTATGTTTCAATATAAAACCACGGTAGAACAAATGATTGCCTCATAAAAGGTAGTGGTTGGTTTACTATTAAAGCGAATGAAATTGCGTTTTCATTCACTTTTATTACAGAAGTTAAGCGAAGGAAATTACTGGCTTGTGGCAGTCTCATCAAAACTATTCGTGTATGTTTTCCTGTAGAGCAGTTTATTAAAGGGTAAATAGCGTATAATACTCGTAAGAATAGTCATAAAGTATAAAGTGTAGTACACACGTTTGATGTACTATAATTACGAATGAGATATAAATATCGCGACTTAGTAGGTTTTGGTAGACATTTCGTAGGGAGTTAAAATGTCAACCATTAGGCCCGCTTACCCCACAAATGGCTAAAGACTTTTAGCGTTAATCGAAGTTAAAACGTCGTTATGTTTCTATCACTAGTTTGAAAACGACAGAGACAAAACGTTATTTTATGTTTAGTTTAAATGCAGTTAGTGATTTCTCATGATGATTGTTTACGGTTTAAAGTGTTAATACGCAGGTTAGGAAACGTATTAATAATAAAACACACTTCGAAAATAAAACCGAATTCTTCCAACACACAAAACCAACATACATAACGAAAGCAAAATTCTCGAAGAGGAAAAAACGTAGATTTAGCTGAAGGTACTCAGCGCCGACCCAATTAGCACTGAAAACCTGACTCCATATAGGTACTACATATAGGTACTACATCTAGGTACCTGAGAGAGCTGACTAAGAGTACCTACTGTGATGGTATGAATGAGACCAGCTAGCGAGCTTTTATTATTGGTATTTTAAATTTTTAAGCGATCCCCTTTTTTTTTTGGTTGGTGGTAAATCATCAAATAACTCCTCCCGCTCTTGGGCAGAGTGAAAGGGGAAAAACCACCCATGTTCCTTCTTGGCCCTTTATGTCGAGGCCGCGGTAAGCGATCCGCCCGATTTTAAGGTTTCGGTATTGAATATTGTTATCCTCAAACTTTAAAGCGAATGGTCCAACATTATGCGCACAGCCAATTTAAGGAGCGGAATTCCCTGCCTGCGTCGGTTTTTCCGAGTTCATATAACAGGGAATCTATTTAAATCGCGAGTAAACAGGCTTCTTCTGGGTAAGCTCGTTCCATCGTCGACCTCATCTCTGCCCTTTTTTTTTTTTTTTTTTTTGGTGGGTGGAAAATCATCGAATGACCCCCCCCGCTCTTGGGCAGAGCGAAGGGGAGTGTCAGACTTCTACTGACTAAAAACCGAACCCATGTTCCTTCTTTGCCCTTGCGCCGAGGCCACGTAATCTAGTACAAATACCGCGGCCCCGACGGGCGTCGGCCCTTGCGGGCCCCTCCTTGCTGACATCTCTTTGAGGCGCGCGTGGAACACGAACGCGCCGCCGACACGGTCTGTTGCCGTCATGACGACGGCCGGACGGCGAGCTAGCCCATTACTCACCGTCCACAGGCCCGCGTCTACGGTGGCCGGAAGCCATCACGTGGCCCCCGACGCCCGGAGCGCCTTCCGCGCCTTCCGCGGCGGCTGGGACGTTGAGAGGATCGCTCCCTCTCTCGTTCCGCCACCTCCTTCGCTAGCATCACTGCTTCGCAGAAGGAGGCGACGGCGTCCCATTCCTCCTCGCCCCGGACCATGGCTTGCACCAGGGCCGGACGCGAGAGGTCACCGCCGCCGATCGCCGCTACGAGAACACGGCGGGGCTCCGCCCAGGCAGGGCACACCTCCACAGTGTGCTCCACCGTGTCCTCCGGTCGATCCTCGCAGTGGAAGCATCCGGGCGTTTCCTCCCGCCTGATTCGGTGCAGGTACCTCCCGAAACATCCGTGTCCGGTGAGGACCTGCGTCAGACGGAAGGTGAGGGCGCCGTGGCTCCTCTCTAGCCACTCCTCAAAGAGGGGACTTACCGCCGCTATCGTGGCGTGCCCTGCACGGGGTTGCGACAGTCGCTGTCTCCATGCCGCCATGAGATCGCACCGGAGGTCTGTCCGCCGCGCAGCAATGTGCCGCGGCAGCAGACTGACCCCCCGGTGTAGCGCCTCCGCGCGCCACTCATGTAGGCGCGCGAGGACTATCGCCTCCAGATCCCACCTCATCTCTGCCCTTAGGGCAAGATTGAAGTCAAGAGCAAGCCCATTTATAATAATAAAAAAAAAACATTTAAAGGTGCTCTAGAATAGTTTTTCTGTCGCTATTGTGCGCCTAGAATTGATAGTAACATCGCGAGAATTAAATTCAGATTAACTTAACGGTGATTTAAAATAATTGGACTTCATCGCTCGTCACTTCTGACATAATAAAGAATATGCGTTTAATGTGCCTTGCGTAAACGCACCTGTTCATTCTTCAAGACAAAAGTATATTGTATCTAATCAAAAGTTCCTATTACCCATATAAAGGTACTTTCGGCTTCCACAGTATTCATTCCAAACGCCCCGTTCGTTGGTCCCATTTCAAAGCCGACCTGAGAGAGATGTCAACCTGTCGCCACCTGTCCTTCCCGTCGCCGTGACGACAACCGACTGGGAAATTAAAACCTTTGATTAAACCATCCTAATGTGGAGTCAAGCTTGATTTTCGGCGACGCCGACGTGTGTTGAAAGTAGCTATTAGAAAATGTGGAGCAGAGGGATTTAGTAAATAAAATTAGTTGGTGGGTTGGCAATTATTTGACGCGTTGTTTTAGGAAAACCACTGTCAATTTAAATTTTTCTAATTGATTTCAAGTAAACATATACCTAAAGATGCTGTTGCTGATTGCTGCTGCAATCGATACTCTTAGATTTTCCCTATAAGAACAAGAGAAAGCATCTCTTGTTTTCGGTAACTGTATACCATTGCATATTAAAAAGCTAACAAAAAACTGTCCGAATAAATAAAAATGTTGCCATATTCATACAACGTGTTGAAAGTTAAATTCGAACCTGGCTTTCGGGGGCTATTGACATTTACTTTATAGGCTCGATCCAGCCCTGGAGGGAAGTGAGAAAAACCCGTAAACACTTTTACGATTTGACCCTGTTTGACCGACAGAAACGTGACTGACATGGTGTATTATCCATTTTATCCGCCATGACGTGTTGGAGATCATGACATGGTAGGTTTTGTGAAGGGAATGTGGAAAATAATTGAAAATGTGGATGATATGTCAGTTTCGCGAGACCTTTCGTGGGCGACGAGTATTCCCTACAGGGTGAAGATCGTTCATGGTGATCCGAAAAAAAAGCAATTGCCTTTTGCTTTACCTTCTTACGTTTTACTATAAAAAAATACCAACAATCCATCCAGATTGAACAAAGATCCGAAAGAATGAATGAAATACTTTCCTATCGTACGCTTTAAGCCCCTCAATCGGCTTACCGCGACGTCACAATCTTCAAGGAAAAGTGTAAAGATAGTAAAAATATGATATCCATAATGGATATTGGGGTACCAAGGTAAACCTGACCTTCATATAACAGCGTCCAAACAAAATATGTATATACAGGTACTCAACTAAAATCGACTTCCAGGTAGCCTTATCAGGATTTTATAGCTCCAAGCCTTTTATAACATTTCGAGAGAGTAAAAAATAGTAAACTTATCAAAGTATCTTCGATTTTCCCTTGAGGCATGAGGATAAATAAATCGAGTTTTTCCTGTTACAATCATAAGAGCCCCCAGCAGCGTCGTCGTCGTATGCAAAACAGACAACATTCTCCATTTTCGTCTGAGTATCCTCTTAAAAGAAAATCATTAAAAACAACTACAAAAAGGTTTCTTTCCTTGTGGCACCAGATTCTTATTTCGATTTTTAGGGTCACGTACCTCATAAGGAAAAAACGGAACCCTTATAGGATCACTCGTGTGTCTGTATGTCCAACCATTTAGACTATAGCACGAGCGAAGTCTTCCCTTATCTCCGAAACTACTGAGTCTAAAATTTTAGAAAATAAGTATACAGAAATTAGTTAGTTAGTAGATCACTTATAGATTATAGGAAAACCTATAAGAAGTTTATGGTGCTAAAATAACATGGAAAATCTCTCAATATTTACTACAAAGGTACGTAACCCTTCATGTGCAAGTCCAACTTGCACTTGGCCAGTTTTTTTAATAAAAAAAAATATTTTGTTGTCAAGTTGCTGGCAACTCTTCCCTTTTTAAAATTGTAAGCGAACGCACGGAGCCGTATCTGATATTCTGAACACAAATACAGAAAAACACATAAAACACGAAATCGAACTCATGGACATGGACAATATGGAGCACCGAATGACCGTGCTACAGTGCCTCCTAATAAAATTATGCCTCCCACTCGTTGTTTCGGTGAAAATAATGAAAATATTCATGGCCACGCTCACCGGATTTACATTATCATGATACACGTTCCCGTTCAAGTTATTGTGTTTACTTTTTCACTTACTTTTTTAATTCTCACGCGGTTATGTTTGTCATACTGCGTGGATTTTTTTATTTACGTTGGTATTGCTGATGGAAACTTTTCGGTGTTTGAATGTGGAAATTGACAGTTTGTTTTTTTGATTTGTGATGGATGTGTCAGCATAAATAACTGTTAGCGTTAACGGGATGTGTTTTTTTAATAGCTCCTCAAATTATGAGTAACTTTTGAACATATCCCTAAATTCATATCATTATTTTTACGTAGGTATTGGCCGAGTCCCACAAAAAACAAAAAGTTATCTTTAACATCACATTTTAAGAACTTCAAAAAATGACCCACAGGGTATAATAAAAATGGATTGCTACAGGTTTCCTTAAAAAGGGGTTGTAGGTACCCTGGTACACAAACTGCAGAGTGAATGGCTCTCAAGTTGGTTGGTACTGCCAAAGTTGAAGCCATTTCTTGAACTTTACCCTCTGGGAACAATGAGAAGGCTTTGCAGGTCTATAATCCGAATACAGTACAAGCGTTTGTTTTGGTGATCAACTCTATACTTATCTGTTGAGGATTCAATTTCTAATAAGTAAATGCCACCGTGACGTCTAACAGGGAAGAATGGATGAAGAAAACGTGTTACGCTGACCCCAAATAGAATGGGATGAGGGCAGAAAGATGATGATGAACAGATCTTTAAAGAGGTCAAATTCGCATGCTTGTAAGTTTAGTAATTCATTCATCATCAGCCTATAATGTTCCCACAGCAGGGAATCAGGCCTTCTCTCTAGGAAAGGGATGTGCTACCGTTTTGAGAGCAGCGGTGATGAAATAAGTTAAACAAAGTCATGCGCTTGTCAGTGTTTGATCCCACAACTTACTGTTCGTTAGTCAGGGCCGCCACCACCCCGTCGGGGCCGCGGATTTTTGTACTATGTAGATGACGTGGCCTCGGCGCAAGGGCAAAGAAGGAACATGGGTTCGGTTTTTAGTCAGTAGAAGTCTGACACTCCCCTTCGCTCTGCCCAAGAGCGGGGGAGGGGGGGGGGGTCATTTAAAAAAAAAAATGGGCCGCCACCACTACCTATGCCACCGCTGCCCATTAGTGAAAATTATTTCAGTAATATGCAGCTACATTATCCCCGAGTGTCAATTGCTGTAGTTAAAATGTTCTGTGGAATAAAGTCAGACTATTATACAGCACGAGCGAAGTCGTGGGCAAAAGCTTGTTTATATTAAAAAAAACATTGTAAAACACGACGAAGGCAAAAACAAGGCAAGGAAAAATCCCGTCGGGGCTGTGGCTTGTCGAAAGGATAACGCGGCTCCGACACAAGGGCGAAGAAGGAACATGGGTTTGGTTTTTAGTCTGACACTCCCCTTCGCTCTGCCCAAGAGCGGGGGGGGTCATTCGATGATTTTCCACCCACCAAAAAAAAAAAAAAAAGGCAAGGAAAAATGGCACAACAAAAATTTTAATTGCGCAAAACAATAGTATATTATGCAACTAATGAATAAAGGACGGATTTAAAGCGAGGGCCGTAGATGAGTCACGAGCAAGTGAAGGATTCTAATGATTGAATCACGAACGCAGCGAGTGATTCAACTGTTAGAATCCTGAACGACGCGAGTGATTCATGGCCCTCGATATAAATTCGTACTTTATTCAGGAGTTGCATACTATACTTTATACCATGACTACGAGAAAAGACATAATTCACTAAACTTTGTGTCCGTACAATAGGGGATCGGACTGGGTCAAAATAATATGATTCTGTTTAGTCCGTAAGTTAGATTATCGAAAAATATTGAATACGTGTTTTTTGTTTTATCAAATCATTAAAAAATTACGAATATAAAACGCGTCAAAGATCTTGGAGTGGGGCTTGAAACGTCACTTGTGTCGTCAAAATGTACAATCATATGATGTCACACGAGTTTTCGAAGCACTGTATCGTCTTCATTTTAATTTTACGTGAAAAAAGAAAAATACGTGTCCAATAATTTTTGGAAATCTATCTGACGGACTAATTAGTTTTTTTTTTGTCCGATCCCCTAAACCTAATGGCGCCAATTCACTATTTTTTTTCTTTATAGGCAGCAAAGAACAAAAAACAGTTTTTATTCTAATGCCAAACTCCTTGTCGCAAATATCGACCAATCAAATCTCGAGAATTTATTTGCACCAAAGAGTTTTGAATGTCGAATCTTAGCGCAAGGAGTTTGTGTAAGCATTGAAATAGAGACCGGATATATTTTTGTGTTCCAAATTCAAACACCAAAATAGTGAATAAAAACAAAACAGTGATTAAAAGGCCTTTTTATTCACTGTTTTGCGAGAATAAAATAAGCTTTTTAGAGTAGGTATGGTATAAAGAGAATTTTCTAATTCAAATTGATAGTACATACCAAAACAACAGAACACATCATTATTCAAAAGTCATAAAAAAATAAAATGGCATTCAGTTCAGACTAATATAATAATCTGGCAGTGAATACGTCAATTATATTCAATAATCCGCAATCACCCGATAATATGCGTAAAGCGTTCATTATGCAAATCCCGCGGCTTAATGGCCTACAGTAAAATGTAAATCAGCAATATTATAGAGCGATAACAATGCTTGCAACAAGTGTGTCGTTACCCTTAGTTTTTTGTTTTCTTTTTATTACTGCCAACTCTTTTAGGGGAAACATGGGCCTCGCTGTCATCATTTTTAGAAGAATTTAATAGAAATGTTGACTGTAAAGTTAAATTATAGGTACCTAATTAATAGTGTGACATCATTATTTGAAAGTGATAGTACCTACAAAGTTAACCCTGACATCATTATAGTTTACATAAACGTCAAATCATTATCCTGAAGGAGGGTCTACAAAAGTTAATTGATGACGCAATTACTACTAATAAACCCACAATAGTCTCCACAGACAATCATATTACCTATGTTATATTTTCAAATACAACTAAATCCTCCTTTAACCAATGCTGCCAACCGTCTCTCACGACATCAACAGTCACAGACGCAGTGTTCCAATTCACAGCACTACTATTAATGAATTCAAGATGGACGACAAGTCTTGGCAGTTAGCACGGTGACCGGGGGCGCAATCCTGCATGATACACCCCTAACGATGGACGTTGATTGGGATTGGGAAGTGATCTTGTGTATAATGACATTAAATCCGGAATGTGTTGTACGTAGATACCTACTGATAGTTGATGTGAATGTGTTCCAGTTTGATTTGTACAGGACTACAGGTAAATAGATAACGACGTTCGATTCAGTCCGGAAAACTTTTGAAAAAAAATTACACCTGACTCTTCGAAACTCCGAACAGTTCTTCGATCGTTCCAAATTCGAAAATAGGCAAAGAATATAAAATAATCTAATTCAGTCCACACGTACAATTTATTGTGATGTAATTTAAAATTGTGTGAATAAAAACATGACGGCAAAACTAAAGATAACTGGAC
This sequence comes from Diarsia mendica, assembly GCA_949316265.1. Classification (NCBI taxonomy): domain Eukaryota; kingdom Metazoa; phylum Arthropoda; class Insecta; order Lepidoptera; family Noctuidae; genus Diarsia; species Diarsia mendica. The sequence continues at coordinate 18,454,242 of OX438900.1, read as the reverse complement.
ATGTTCGCAATTTTTTTCATAAAAAATTCAATTAGATTATCACAAAACCTTACTTTCTCTTGACACGGACCAAAAAACTGTAAGAACGCGAACCATCTTTCACTACATCTAGGTCATAATTTTCTTTAACCTTTATAAAAATAATAAAAATAGCCTTTATTCAACCTTTACGATACATTAAGTCGTATCAATAACCCGATACAGATCCGCAGTGACCTCTGGTCTACTATTTACCCTTCACCATTTAACACTTTGGCCGCTCCTCTTAATTCTTGTCCATCAAAATCAAACTCACTAATGGGTGTAATTCGTTTCCATTGGTCGGCAACCACGAACCATGTTGAGCCACGGATACGTTTTTCAGGGGATTAGAGACAGGTCATGTGCTTTGTTGGCATTCTCGATATCTGCATGGAATGATGAAGTTGTGCAGTCATTTATAGCAATTTTGATCTTACCCACCTTTGTAATGGTTGAGATTTTTTAGATAATTTAGATTATGAATTGATATATTTTTTTTTTCATTTGAGCAATTTTTTTTCAAATTAGCCGATTTTGACGCACTGCTGCATGGGCAAAAGCCTCCCGCATTATTTTCCAATTTTCCCGTTGTTTTATTTTCTCTGGCCAATCAGTCAGGATAAGTCCAAATCGTCACGCCAGCGTATCCTGGACCTACCTCGATGACGACGACCGCCCTTAGGCACCACTGTGTGACGAATCATTTTTGATTCCTTTTTATAGCGACCCGCCCCCGCTTCGCAAGGGTGGAATGTGCTCCATAAAAACCTTCCTCTTTAATCACTCTATCTATTAAAAAAACCCGCATCAAAATCCGTTGCGTAGTTTTAAAGATCTAAGCATACATAGGGACAGACAGCGGGAAGCGACTTTGTTTTTTATTATGTAGTGATGTAGTGATAGTGAAGTGATAGTGAATTAGTGATAGTGATATAAAATATAAGAGACTGAATAAATTACTATCTTACATATTATATGGAATTTTACATGGATGTTTTAGAGCCTCCTAATCGAAACAAATGCCGACATTTTGTTTTGTCTACTCGAGCAGTCGACTCTATTTTTGCAGCATTCCGCGCGTAAACCCCCCTAACAGATGTTCACTTGTTACTCTTGTTAGTGAACATCCGGTGTTGTTTGTACGTTAGCCTGTCAATGTACCCTATTACCAGCACTGCAAGGCCACAATATCGTTCCCTGAATTTAGCGAGATAATGACTTTAAAGATCGTTCTCACTTTAAGTCATACCCGTGCGACAGTTATTTTACACATACACAGTTTTTTATTTTTATCTGAAGTTGCCTCTAACGTAATTGCTTCTGTCAAATTTAAATCATACTAAAAAGTAATAACAGTTATTTGTTATTTCATTAATTAAACCTGTTTCGAGCCACAGCTTTTTTTTTTTCTGAGGCTATTATTCAAATTATTAGGGATCAAAATTACATAGGGTACGCATATTTTTTGTAAAATTATAGTGCCCTAGAGTTACTCTTTTTGACAGTTTATTCAAAGCTCAAATTAAGGTACGTTATTTTCACGAAATCAGGATTTGACATTAATGAATTCAGGGTGGACCGAAAAATATTTGCATAGTTTACAGGACAAGTCTTCCTCAAAATTCTAGTTGGTCATGATATGTTTTTCAACAGTAGTTTTATTCACTACGACGATTACCGCCCCAAACAGTTGATATCATATTCAAGGGATTAAAAAAGGTTTTATTTTGTACTGAAAGCCTCTACTTAAATTCTTTTGTCTAGTTCTGACTATTATTTTTCTTTACGCAATCCCATCCCGGACAAACAACTAAAATGAGCACCAAAGATAAAGAATATCATCCATTTTTTTTAATGAAAATGTGTGAATATTTCAGCAAAGGGGATTTGAGTCGCAAAGTCCAATTATGAAGCTTACTGCTTTCATTATGTCTAGAGTTAATTAGTTGCATCCGACCCTTTTCATACGGCGTGTATATTTAAGTAATATAAAAGTATTATTTTCTGTCCCTGGATGCTCATATTTATGGCTACACGGAGGTACCTTACGACTTTAAGAATTCATGGAGCCTTTTCCAAGTGGTATTTTTATGCCAGTTATTATATTTAGTACTAGCGTTTGCAAATTATACTTCTCTTTTTGAATCCGATTTTGTTGCCAATTTCCAGGGCTAAGTATTTCTCTAAACTTAGGTTATACCATGAATGATTGACAGGACTTCTACTTTCAGTCCTGTTAAAATCATCATCAATCAAAAGTTGCTTTGGCTCTATGTATGTGTTTATCAGTTTCACTGAAAACTGTTAATTATTATCTTTCAACAATATTACCAGCTAACAAATATTATCAAGTAAACCCTCATTCCAATGCAATCCACGAACAAGTGATAGGCATTGCAGGTAGCGTCCCATTGTCTTACGTCACAGAAAGAGCTCGAATGTTGAATGCAAATGAATATTGAAGCCAACTCAGCTTGCTCTGCGGAGATGTACCGCAGGCTCTACGATGGATTCTCGATTCAATATGGACGTGGTTTTTAAGATTTTCTTGATAATTCGATTTAAATAGTCAATATAATCTTAAATAACTCGTCGGCTAAAATCCTAGGCAATCATTTCTTGAATTAATTTGAATGGGAGGCACAAAAACTGCATCAGATGTAATAGATGGCATTTTTTAAAAGACCTTGTATTTCCCACCGCTGCATCCGGTTAGAGTGGAAGCTGAACCCAACATGGTTTGGAAAAGGCTAGGCAGATGATGATGATTTCCCTCTGCTGGGTAAAGGCCTTCTTCATATCCTTCTAGGTACTATAATAATAATAATAATAATATTCCACAACTATCACACAACGCCATCTAGTCCCAAGCTAAGCAGAGCTTGTGTTATGGGTACTAGACAACTGATAAACATACTTATATATTTCTAAATACATACATATTATAGATAAATTACACCCACCAACTAACTATACTCCTACGCTAACTCGAACCAGCCTTCGTGATGCGCGTTTAGATCATATCGCTTCCTCTTTCAGCAGCTATCTCGGTGAGCGGCGCTGTCCATCATCAGGCAACCATTAAACATTGAATAAAAAATTTTGTTATGTTATCTACCCATTCGAAAATGTAAAAAAAGGCTCGAGAAAGCATCCTTTCAAACCTCACACAGTTTTTTCGGAATCAATAAGTGGCCATCTTTTTTAAAACGGAATCTCGTAGTAAGGTTTACGATAGAGGCACTGGCATGAAATGATGAGTGCAGATTCGTGTTGAATGAACAAATAGACAAACTAGCGGACGTGACACAGTCAGCTTTTACTTACAATATCTACAAATGTAGCTTTCGGGGGATATTGCAAACATAGTTAGGACTGGAAACCCAGAAAAGTGTCACATAACCAGAGTATTACGAAAGATAGATTTTTCTATATTCAAACTCAATTTTATCAGGATATCTGAAAATAAGACTTTATTCAGCTCAAAAACTTCTACATCCAATATGACAACACAACTAAATACAATTAACTTTAATAATCCTCACTATGTTGAAACCCGTCGTCCATGGCTGAGCGGAAGCGAGCAGATTGGACGCACGCGTTCAAAACCCCGCTCCATGCATGCATGCATGACTAGAAGACCTAGATTGCGGATTCAGACCCAAGTACTGTACATTAGAACATTCTGCATTTTGATTGAATTCACTTGCGCCAGAGATGTTGGCGTTCAATTTACTGATGTGTGGCGCGTGGCTTTGAAATTGTGTTGCGTCGAAAGCTGGGAAGCTAGTGCATATGTAAGAATGTTTTCTTGAATATGTGTAGGTACAACGAAGAGTATACATATTAACGTAGTTTTTACTTTGCTACGATTTTAATATACCTATGTGAGAATATTTCGTTTATTGTGTTTTTTTAATTGATGGATAGCCTTTCAATGATTTCGATAGAGTAATGGTTATGGATGGGTGGCCAGTGTGACAACCCATTACATATCGAGCTTCCTGTGTGCTTTGGAAAGCACATCAAACCGCTTTTGGCGGTTGTTGTCTGACAAACTCTGACAACGAGTTTTACCACTTACTGAAAGACGACTCTAATATTGTTGGGAAAGATTAGGCAGATGGTGATGGTTATTGAGTGTTTCATAACTCTGTAATAAGCCATATCATTGACTTGCTAAGGATTGTTTCATAACTCTGTAATAAGCCATATCATTAACTTGCTAAGGATTGTTTCATAACTCTGTAATAAGCCATATCATTGACTTGCTAAGGATTGTTTCATAACTCTGTAATAAGCCATATCATTGTCTTGCTAAGGATTGTTTTGCAAATAAAAGGTCCTGTTATCAAGGTTACCGGAGTAGAATAATTTGTTTGCAAAGAACATGACCGTTCTGCAGGAATACTAACTTGGAGAATGTTAAAAAAAAACAGAGCAAACAGACAGAATGTAGTTCAGAATTTGTTCTGGGTTTTTTTAACTTGATGAGCATTCCCCTTTACAATTGGAAACTGAAGAACTTCAAGCGTGCTGAAATACTGTGTTTAAACAACATTTAAGACAACTATTTCACTATTAAGAACGAAAAGTAAATTAAAAATGTAATGAAACCCGAGTGCTTTGTTTAAATATTGCATTTAAGAGAAGAGAAAGTACTTAACTGTTAAAAGATTTGTTCGTGTTCAAGAAAAAATTAAGAATCTCTTTGAGTTTCTTTTTCGGATTATGAGCGAGTAACGGGCCTTTCCGATTTTTAACGTTTCAGCTGAAACAAGATATTTAATGGAGTCTATTTTAAGAAAATATCTTTCTTTGTTTTATATCTGTGCGTGCAACTCATCCAACCAGACTACCATCGGTGGCCAAATTAATAGGGACAGTAATAAGTTTTTTGAATTTTCGAGTTTAAGTTGATTTGTGTATTATATAATTGGTTGTAGGTCTCTTATGTATTTTTTATTAGTATTTATGTTCTATTGGGATCACAAAAAATCCAAAATGTATACAAAACTGTTTATTATTAATCAGGTAAAAAAAAAAAAATTGGTAAAGCTCTTATTTCAGCAAAGGGTGGTATCACCCTTTGCTGAAATAAGAGCTTCTATATGTCGGGGCATGCTCCTAATAGAATGTTTTGCATTTTCCTTTAGTTGGGCATTATGATGCCATTCTCTGGTGAGGGTTTCTATAAGTTGCCTTTCGGTGGTACACACTGCTTTGGCAATGGCCCTTTTTGGTGAGTTTTCATTTTTCCAATGGGATTCATGTCAGTTGTCTTCTCTGGCCAAGGCAAAACAGTGTCATTCTTTCAGCCAAAAATGCAGTAACGCTTCTGACTTTGTGGCTGCGTACTGAGTCATGCATAAAAATGTATTCGACATCCTCGGGGAACCATTCATTGACCTGCGTCAATACCTGGGTTTCTAATACTCGCTTGTATTGGTCTTGTTTCATCGTTCCTCTTACGCTGTATAGGCGCCCCATGCCTTTGGCTGAGATGACAGACCAAACCGTATCACAAACCGGATGTTTAACCGTCTCTATGATGCAATCGGTGTGGAATCGTTGACCAGGGCGTCGTCATACAAAAGAACTTTTGTCGACCAAAATTTGAAAAGTTGATTCGTCAGAAAGGCATACCTGTAAATTAACAGAATGAATAGTAGAAAATAGTAGAAAAGTTATTGACTAATAGCATTATTAAAACAAGTTATTTTTCCTCGACTCCAACCTGCGACAGTCATATTTCGATGTTGTCTGGCCCATTGGAGTCGTTTCTTTTTCATACTGTCACTAGGCGTGGTTTTTTTGAAGGCCGCCGTCCCATCAAGTTCTATTCGACCAACCACCTACGCATTGTTCTTTCCGAAATCCTTACACCCTCGTCGTTCATCATCGTGGTCAAATGAGCAACACTCTCTTTATGAGTTTCGAGGCAGATGCTCCTAACTCCTCGATCGGTACGAAGTGTGGTGGTCCTTTTTCTGCCACATTTGCCAACCCGAATTGCCTCAAGAGGCTTTTTATTGTCAATTTTAATTTTTATTCGATTTACGACAGATTTTGAAACCTCAGTCATAGCAGCTATGGCTCTCTGGGAATGAGTGGAGTGCAGTAACAATGTTAGTATCTCTCTACATTTTCTTGGAGAGGTGTCCAAAGCCTTGTCTATCCTAAAAAAAGGAAATTTGAGGATATTGCGTTTAACTATTAATAAAATGTAAATTCATAGACAAAACATAGCAAAACTATTTTACTACTGAGCATTACTTACCTTTTGATTATTTTAGACAAAAAAAGTCGGTTAAATCAAATGAAAAACAGTTTCTTGAAAGTTCAAAAATATATACTGCGAACCGCGCTTTTGAACAGACAATGACCAAATTAGAAGAAACGTCCCAAAATTGACAAATGATGCACGGATTCACTGTGTTGCCACTTGGCAAAAACAGTAATAGTAGCAGTAGCTATATCAGATAAAATAACCCTTTAAATTCAACATAGTTTTTCAAATATACTTAATAAACTATAAACTCCATAAAATCAAGCACTGTCCCTATTAATTTGGCCACCTACTGTATAGTCATAGTGAAACGTATGAATGAGGACTTTTAGATAGATTTAAGACTTGGATGAGCCACATGAAGTTTGTAAAGATTGATGCAGGTGGTGGTAGTTCGTTTTCTTTAGGGAAGAAAAGAAATCATGAACTGTAGGCATGTAAGTATCATCAATTAACACTGACTATTAAAGTTAAATTTCACCACTTAAACGTAATGCAATCAGCACATCAATTTGTTCAAGGGCTTTCAGTGATGAATACACCATATCATGATGAAATATACACTATTGAACATGGTTAAGGTGTTCCTGATCGAGTTCAGTTTCAGAAGTACAATTTAATCAGTTAGTCAATTCCTTACAAGAAGAAACGTATTACACATCGTACGTTTTCACATCTCAGACATATCCATACCAAAAGTCGATTCATTACGCAGCCTCCTCCAATGTCAGAGGGATTAGAGGGTGCCTGAGAATTACCAACGCCTCGTCAAGACACGTACGCGTTTCAGTGAGTGAGAGTAAGCGAGAGGAGGTCAGAGGAACTGAGAGAAAAATGAGCGATGTTTGTTTACCGCTGAGCCCGGGATTATAGCGCGACGGAAGTTCTTGATCGTTGCGTTTTGTGACGCGAGGTGAATGTAATGTAATGTTATTGTTGTTGGTCCAAGTTTTGTTTGTTCAAGTTTCACATAGACGGGTTGAAGTCGATGTAAGTTCTGTTGTTCAGGTTTTCTCGTACTGTGAGATAAAGGTAGCATTGATGGCGTAAACATGCCATTAATTTACGGAACATTAAACTTTCAGAATCGAAACTATGATTTGTGCAGTTTGCGCTAGTGAAAGACCTACTGTGACTACACATGACTCAGAGCAGCTCGGTTATATTATATTTCTAACACTGCCTTACATATTTATATTTCAGCACTTCCTACATTTTAACGATGAAAATTACGGTACGTTGGCCCCACTACACATGTGGAACGTATCGAGGTATTCCCCGACCTTTGAAACATTGATTCAGTATTATTCCGACAGTTGTATTCAAAATTGGCCATTTAAACCAGCAGTATTCCAATACAATGCTAGATTTAATCTCCCACTCATACGCACGTGAGCCCGACTACGTACCCGTTGGACCTCCAAGTTAGGACCTCACTGACTAATATGACCGTTTGGACCTCCTTGTGCCGTTTCGACCTTAAAACTTGGGTTTTGCCTATACTTTAATGCCTATTGGACCCCCTATGAAACAACGTGTTCTGTTAGACCCATTTTTTTACATCTTCGTATGAAAAGCTAAAGTACAATCGTGCACAAAAGTGAGACACTTTATCAAAAATAAAACCCGATGGAATAAATAAATCAATATGTTTTATTCAAAGATTTATAAGCAACAACGTTTTAATGTCAATGTAAGGTCAATGTAATGTGTTATGAAGTACTAGGGTATCATAAGTTAGTAGGAGATTAATCATTTCTTTAGGGCTGTCACCAAATATAGGAGTTAACAGGAGTAATGAAATGTGTTATGAAGTACTAGGGTATCATAAGTTAGTAGGAGATTAATCATTTCTTTAGGTCTGTCACCAAATATAGGAGTTAACAGGAGTAATGAAATGTGTTATGAAGTACTAGGGAATAATAATATAGGAGTTAACAGGAGTAATGAAATGTGTTATGAAGTACTAGGGTATCATAAGTTAGTAGGAGATTAATCATTTCTTTAGGTCTGTCACCAAATATAGGAGTTAACAGGAGTAATGAAATGTGTTATGAAGTACTAGGGAATAATAATATAGGAGTTAACAGGAGTAATGAAATGTGTTATGAAGTACTAGGGTATCATAAGTTAGTAGGAGATTAATCATTTCTTTAAGTCTGTCACCAAATATAGGAGTTAACAGGAGTAATGAAATGTGTTATGAAGTACTAGGGAATAATAATAATAGTAATACCGTGTATTTGCTTAGGTACCTATTTTGTCAAATTTTTAGATTTCCGTTTAACAATTTTCTACATAACTGTACCCCTTTCCCAACTAAATAACATTGAACGAACAACAAATGAACACATATTTTTTTAAGGTCCAAAGGGTACTAAAAAAGAGGTCCAACGTTTACATTTTTACTGGTTTTAATTTTGAAGGTCCAACGGGTACTACAAATGAGGTCCAATGGGCACATTGATTATTATATTTTGAAGAGGGTCCAAAGGGACCTAAAAATTAGGTCTAACGGGTAAATTTGTAATAGGGTCTAATCTTGGAGGTCCAACGGGTACGTAGTCGTGAGCCCAATTACATGGATACAGCGTATTTGTTCGGCTAGTCTGATCGAAACGCCAATATCAATTACTATCCTACCAGCATTGCATATAGGTCTCGTTTGGGGCTCACGTATAACCAAAATGTTTGGGACGTGAGGTGAATATCTCCTTTTACCTAATCGGATTAACATCATGTGACATAAGGGAGAACGGGTGGTCGCACGCGCCACTTGTGAATAATTTGGCGGTGTCGAATTTTCATGCTACACTTTTTTGGATTTAGAATTAATTTTCAATTTTAGTAAACGATTCTATTATACGATCAAAATGACTTGGTCCCACTATTTATTTCTTTTATGTACCTGTGACTTTTAGGATAATCAATTCTGTGCTAAAAGGTGACATTTTTTACCATGAACGTGACTCACTTTACTATTTCTTTTGAAGTCATTAAAACCTAAACCTTTGAAATAGAAATCAGAGAAAATTTGCCTCATAATTATTTAAATGGAAACTAGTTGGTTTTCCCAGAAAACACCTCTTACAGTTCTCAGACGGTCTCGACATACCTTGTGTAACCTGACAACGTGTCTGTGTCGGTACAATTCTTTTGGCCTGTTTTTATGCTTTATCTTTGGGTTCTTGGGCTTCGAACTTTTGGTTTTGACACAAAATTTTCTGTGGTGAAATAAAGTATTGGTAGTGGAACACGATTTTAGACTTATGAACCAAAGAAAAAAAACTTAGCTTACACGTTAATGTACATTACGCAGTTCTTAGTTTTCAATCTTATGCAATATGATTTGCGATATCAATAGTTAAGTGCATGATCGCGATTTTGTGCCTTTTTCTGGAGTACAGTTTCTAGTTGCGTAGATTTATCACGATAAAAATTCTCCTGTAATAAGCCTCAACCCGAGAGATTTTGAACTAACCAACGTTAATGAACCTTTTCTTTGAGAAGTCGTAAGAAAAAAGATTCTTTGAAACAGAAGCATTAGGATATATTTAAGTAATAATGGAACCAGGACACATTGTAATTAGGTACCTATTGTTTTATCGTAAGTTTCCTCTCTCTATAGAATCATTTGACTTCGGTATATAAATTGACTATTTCTCAGGATAGAGAATATATTTTAAGATCGTTTATTATTCTTAAAATAGGTATTCTAGATCCTAAGGTGGGCGAACCAGGGGGCGTAGGCAAAACCTTTAACATTTTATAGCTTAGCATTTTATAGGTGATCAAGAAGGGTCTCCGAGAATACATGATTTTTATTGCGTACGAGCTATTTTCTCACATCTGAAGCGAAATGTGGTAGACTAAACGTAGTCTACAAGATTAGTAGTGTATGACGATACAAACTAATATCTTACATATTTCATCGTGCCTATTAAATGAGTTTTTATCAGAGCTATCAAGTCCATAAAGTTACTTAACTTTTCTTATCGTGTCACCAAAAAAATCCTCTTAAACATTCCAAGCATGACGCTCCACTTCCTTACACGCCAAAAATGACCCACAAACTAAACTAATCCTAACTAAAAACTCCAATTTACTATAACACGCACTTGGCAGTAACAAATTGATCTGTGCCCAAATTAAATTAAATAGTCCAGAACCGCGGGATACTCAAGCCTGGCCGGTGACGTCATCAGTGACGAGGGTTACTTCCTCTATCCGTCTTCGTGCGATCACTCACGATTATTGCACAGTGGCGCTTTTTATAAGCCTTGATAGTTATTAGATGGGAAAATGAAGGATTTACATCGTAGATTGATCAGTTAATATTATGTTTGATGGAGGATTAAGAGATTTTAATATTGTTTTCAACACACTTGCTCATAAAGTGGCTATAATTTCACCGCAATTAGGCACATAATGACACCTATAATCAAACTGTGACTTTTTCATTGCTATTATTCACTAGTGAGTTATAAGGTCTTTTTTTATTTTATTGGTTGAGTTGCTACGTTCATAAAAAAGTTTCGATAAAAAAAGATCGTGTTCAATAGTAAAAATAAATTAAGTTTGCAAAAGCTTTGGCATTATTTTCCCCATATTAATAAGTACCTATGCAATGTTAGGTTGTATTAGAAAATGTTTTTGTTATTAAAGTAAAAAATTTATAATTGTAATGTCGCAACAGGAACGATGGAACGATATTTTACTGCACCAATGCGCATTTTAAAAGATAATGTATTGCACTTTTGTAGAATTTACTGTTAATATCACGTTTTTATTTTAATTTTAAACATAACTTCCAACAAAACGCAAACAAAATTCTTCCGTAAACAAAGAACAAAAACAAATTAAGTTCGGATACGTTTCATGTTTATAGAAATTGATTAAATCTATCGAACGGAAGGCTGGCTGGATAATCGGATTAATAAAGATAATGAGGAAACCTGATTGGACCTGATTGGCCTATACATTCCAGTTAGCAGTAAAATTAAATTTTCTGAACGATTTTCTTCTTCGTCCTTTAGAAAGTTGGAGTTTTCTCGTAGCGGTTGGTTGGTACTTGCTATACGGATATGATTTTAGACCTAATGCTTAGTTTACTTAGAATTTTAGATTACGAGTTGTTCATTCTTGTCGACTATGTAGGTAAAAAAAAGAAAAAGGGATTTCCTTTGAATATCCGACCAAACATTCTGTACTGGATGTCGCTGCAGCCTGTATAGTTGCTAAATATAAGCCACACGGCAAGGAAGCTAGGTAAGAAAGCGGTTGGTAATGGAGCTGACTGTCCAGTTACCAACTTGCACCGATGCGACGTTATGTTTGAAGAGAACATTTTGTTTTTCCTACTCCTCCGCTATTCTTTTCTGATTAATTTCATAACGGGATCTAAGACCTAGATAGGCATAGTTAGTTAGGCGCTTCTCTGTTTCTCCTCCTTTGATTCTGGCTTTAAGGAGATGCAGTGGTTAGGAAATAGTGTAAAGGGATTTCCCAAAAAAGGTCGTGGACGTTATATAAACGGTGATTTTAGGTCAATTTGAAATGAAGTGCTTAATCTCATTCACAATTCAGAGAATTATTTTTACCGAATTGGATCAGTAGGCTAAAACGAGTAAACAAAAGTCCATTGTTCAGCACCTATTAACGACTGTTTGCTTATGTAATTAAGTCTCGATAATTCCAATGGAAAAACGATTCGTTTGTTGTAAACGTTTTCTGTTTTCTTTTAAAGCTTAGGTTAGCTTTGTCGTTTACGAGCTGTTCGCTGAATTATTTTCTTTCTTTTTATTATCTAATCTACTTGAATTGACACCTTTTTTTCCTATTTGCATTATTTATATTTTTTTTTGGTTTCTACGCCGGATTAATTAATAGTACCTATGTGTCTCTTCGGTATTGCAGCACAGGAATGGCCCACATGATCAAAAAATATAATTGTGTGAAAACAGGACAGAGGCCTTCGCAGTGCGTGGGGACAGTTCAGGCTAATTATTAGATTAGACCACGGCTTTTAGCAAAGTCCTAATGAACCTGAACTTTGGGTGAGAACAAAATGAGAATAAATCGAATATAACCTTTTTACAACTTATTTTGATTAATCAATGTAATCTTTTTTACAAAAGAAAGTGGTCATAATTGAAATGGCACATTACTCGATTACGACATAGGATACCTTTTATCCTGGTAGTAAATTCTTGATAATTCCCGAACACCACGCGGTGAATGTCGGGGACAGAAACTAGTATTCTAAAATGTCAATTTCGGTTTCTTCCACGTGGCACCTAAAATAACAGACAGCTTTACTTTGCTGTTATGAAGCGATTCACTTGTTTGTGTAGCTTTTACAAGCGTAAAATTACGGCCGAGCAGCAAACGTGATTAACGGGCAAAGGTGGGTTAAGTACCTACACCTTTTATAGCTGTCGGGAGGTTCTTTATAATATATTCAAAACCTGTCGAAATCTCGGAGGATGGAAAAAGAACTTTTGTGATTTTTAAACATACAGCGTCACGATTGTTATCAGTGAAAGGTTAGGCCGAGGTTTATAATCAGAAACTATTTTACAGTTGTTTTGCTTTGTGACAGGATAGTAGTTTACTTTTAGTTTTGTTTTGGCAATTCAAAAGTTTCCTAAACTGGGTTTCTTTGCAAAGAATGTCTACTTTTGGTCGGTTATGTTTAAATTCAAACTCTTCTTTCCGTAATATTTTATTTTTTAATAATTTATTAAAACTTAACTTTTATACACAAAGGCAGACTTCATTTTTATTTTTATTATTACAAGACATTTGCCAACTGCGTGTAGCGAGACGTCAAATAACTATAATGAGCCACTTTTAGAGCAAGAGATGCATATTTAATGGAAGGTTCTAGACGTGTTACATTCTGGATATTTTATGAAGCGGCTAAACGAACCGCTTTAAAGTGTAATGACTATGCTTAGGTGTCAAGAGACCATTGATATACAGGGTAGTGCCGATGATACGACAATAAATGAAACTACTGGTAGTTCTAGGTCATAGGAACATTTTTAAACTATCAAATAAATCCTAACACCGAAATCGTTATCGTATCGTCTGCACCAACCTACCTAAATTTCTTTCAAATTCTTTTTTTCCTTTTTTTTCCGCTAATTGGTGCAAATTATTCCTAAGATTAGTAAACCAATATTTGTTTGTAAATTGTATTGTATTTCGTTTACAGTTTTATACTATTTAGTTTTTTAGTTTATTTAATTTTTTTTTTTATTGCAGTGTTAGGATTTATTTGATAGTTTAAAAATGTTCCTATGAACTAGTACTACCAGTGGTTTCATTTATTGTCGTATCATCGGCACCACCCTGTAGATGTAGTTTTATAACTCATCTAGTTCGGACGAACAACATAGAAACAACCGAAATGAAAGTTTATTCTACAGCTTTGTTTATTATTTAACGAATAACCGCTGTATTAAACAATGTGTATTAGACGATAAATGTAACTTAAAAACAAGGTTTTATTTAAAAACTAGCTTTTGCCAGCGGCTTCGCCCGCATGAAAATGACGATTTTCCATACAAACTTTCATCCCCTATTTAACTCCCTTAGGGGTTGAATTTCGAAAAATCCTTCCTTATTCCTTGTCTACATTATAAAGGGAACCTCTGTGCAAATTTTCAGCTTTCTAGGTCCAAGGGTTTGGGCTGGGCGTTGATGAGTCAGTCAGTCAGTCAGTCAGGACTTCTCTTTTTATTTATATAGATGAAGAAAAAAATACGTTTGTCTGCCAATAAAGAATGCGTATACAAAGTTTCGTGTCCATATGCTATTAACCATTGAGGAGTTTTTTCGTAGGGGGGAAATCCTGGCTGCAGAATCCAGTCACGATTATCATAAAATTATATTGTCACCAGAATCAATAGTGTGAGCGAAATTGCAGCTCAATCGGTTGGGGAGAAGTTGTCTGAAGTTGAGTTGCAAGATTTGGCCTCCGACTTGGCTTGACTACCTAACTAACAAGGCAAGGTAAATAAAAGCTCATAAACAAGTAGAAATTCGGTTCAATTTATAAACAAAACTTCCAAAACACGTACCAACAATCCATCCTCTTTGTATTCTAAGTTTAAATCTCATAACTCTATGCTCATAGCGCTTCGAGCACATACAATACCAACCTGCCAAATAAAATCCAGAGAGATGCGAAACAAATCCGTTCATGTTACATTTTGTTCACGTCTTACATCGGCCGAACGCTCCGCGAAGCAAGGAAATACACAGATTTGTGTGCACTGCAAGCAATTTGAGGAGCTTGTTGTAATGGCTTATTTCTATACGGTCCATTGTGTGTACAAGGCGTAACATTGCTGGCGCATTTAAGGAAAGATTTTTCTTTAAAAATTTGAAAAGAGAACGCGTTATTTTTTTAAATTAAGTATTTGTTTTTTTATCAAAAAAATTGAAAGGAGAAAAAGGGAGGAGGCATTTGCCTTTGCATTTTATAAGAAAAGTAAAGTATAGGTATATATAAATGCGAGAAATCCAATGCGTTTGTCTACCAAATAGTACCAAATCGAACCATCCAAATGTTAAGAAAAACTCCCTGTGTTTTACTAACACTGATCGAAAGGGTTTGTCCGTTTAATCAATTCTTACTATAACATAGCCTAACCATTTGGGCGGAACAATAAGGTTTCACAAGTTACTGCTTCGGTTTTTATTAAAACCGTTCTGTATATATTTCGGTTTTTATGCGTTATTCGGACCTCCATTACTAATATGAAAATTTTTGGCGAGCAATATTTTTTGGTTATGTACCAACGTATTTTTGGTTTCTTATTTCTTGTTAGTGTTCCCTAGTAGATTTTCAGCTAAAAATCATAGGTAATGGAAAATTGTTTATAAATAGAAACAAAAAACACACATACTTTATTAAACATAAATAAAGTGTAGTAACTCATACGTTTTATGTAGAAAGAAATAAAATGTCTTCTATCAAATTGTATTATTCTATTCCATTTACTGTTACTATAATTATTTCGAAACGAAGAGATTTACAGCGAAGACAGCTAGAATCATTGCCCAGATAACAGACCTGTTAAATCGTGGAAATGTCTAGAAATTCCCTTTAATGTTCTCAGTTATGTACTAAGACGAAGAACTTTCGGCCATTGTCAGTGTCTTGAGCGATAAAATAGAAACAGTTGTGATTTAAAGTTATCATTGCGGTATTTCTGAGCTCAACCAAGATCTTTGTTTGATCTTATATTTTGTTGTTTATTCTAAGAGATGGAACCTGTTATTTGTTGTCATATTTTAGGTACCTACCTAGGAGTTTATGAAGCTTGTTGTGTTTATTTGGATTGGTTTTGTCCGAAATACAACTTATTTCAAAGGTTGTGTTGTTTTTCAATCAAATTATGTAATACGCATTTCTAGCAAATAATATCTTATAACAGTATGGCATGTCTTCATAAACAATTCGGATGTTCAGACACTTTTAGGGTTTCGTATCTGAAGGGTAAACCAGTCTATTACTTAGCCTCCGCTGTCTGTCCATCCGTCCGTCTGTTTGTTAGCATGCTGTATCTCATGATCCATAATAGGTAGACGGTTGAAATTTTCACAGAATGTATGAATGTATATTTCTTTTGCCGTTATTCAACAAATGGGGCTCCCCATTTTTAAATTTTTATGCCTACTACGACGGTACGGAACACTTCATGCGCGAGTCCGACTCGCACTTGGCTGGTTTAATTCTAAACTAAGTATTTAAAGCGATAAAGAAAAACACATCTTTATTCAAACAACAAGCTATATAGATAGATAGCTACAAGATTTCAATCCCGAAAAAACAGTCAATTTTTATTACAGTGGCCTACATCCACCTAAACAAAGATATAACCAAGAAACTATATACCCATTTACAATTATAAATACATTGGAACGTCAAAGTAAATAACAAGCTTAGAAGGAAAACGAACAAGGCGTGAAGCGTGAACGATAAACCCATTGTTTAATTAAACGCTGATGAAACCAGACTTAGTATTAATACAATATAACGCTGACATTCACAATTAATGTTTTATAAACGGTTTATGAAATACAAAGTTGGGTAAGTAACGGATATGCCCGTTGGTGTGAGAAGGTACGCAGACTGGTTTATTTTTACCCGACTACGGCAAAGCCAAAGGAGTGTTATGATTTTGACTGGCTATGTATGTATGTATGTATGTTTGTATGTATGTGAGTATCTTCATCTGTTCCCTCATAGCTTCTAATTCACTTATCGGAACTCGACATATGAGGTATCGTTAGAACCGTCTTAATTTTCCGCTGAACATAGGCTACGTGAGGTGTCACAAAAAGTGATTTGGCGCCCTCTAGCGGACAAACAGTAAGGCTTAAAAAATAAAAATGGAGATAAATACGCCGTGTTTGGTATCATTTGAAAGGTCCTCACTTGTACATTTTCAAAATATTGCTCAAATTTAAAATTACGCCCTCTAGCGGACAAAAAGTCAAGAGTGAAAAAAAAATTAACACCAAAATTGTTTAAATAAAAAAAGTAAAAAACTAAAACCAGACTACGACAAAAAAAAACGACGCTGAAAAAGTATGAAACAAGATTTTCAGAATAGAACAAAAAGAAAAGCCGTAGTCACACGTTATAGGTACCAACCTAAACAATTTAATACCGTGTGACTACGGCTTTTCTTTTTGTTCTATCTTACTCTCTCTACTTTTGTAATGTATCGATTTCTGCTGATCTAGCCTTTTCGGGGCCGGCTTCCAGTCTAAACGAATACAGCTGGATACCAGTATTTAACATAGAGCGAATGTCTATCTGACCTTCACAACTCAGTTAGTACTGGGTAATACGATATCCTTTGGTAAGACTGGTCGTCAGGCTTTCAGGCCACTGACTACTTGTTACGTCTGTCAAAGATCTACAAAT
Source organism: Diarsia mendica (assembly GCA_949316265.1). Lineage (NCBI taxonomy): Eukaryota > Metazoa > Arthropoda > Insecta > Lepidoptera > Noctuidae > Diarsia > Diarsia mendica. The sequence continues at coordinate 18,436,984 of OX438900.1, read as the reverse complement.
GCCAGTTGGGACCAATCACTTGACGTGCTTTGCGAGGCGCGGATAAAACTCGTATGTGATGCGGTGGAGGGGGTCACCCATCCACAGATTAACCTAGGCTAGCGCTCCTGGTCAGACAGTCCTCTTACCCATCTTATTCATTCGTAAATATTTTGATGATGAAGAGAAATTCCTTCATCTGCAGACATGACTAAAGAAAATAACAAGACTTAGATGGGAAAAACTGCCATAATTGTTACATTACAAAAGAAAATTGCTCTCCTTTGTACAGAGGAATCCCGTGCAACGATGGAGAAAAAATGGAAATAATATTCTGAGAAGGAAACAATATTCTGGGAATTACAAATAACAATATTCATTATTTTCCAAGTTTGAAAAAACTTGACTTGATGGTGGCATTGTTCCACTTAGGTCATTAAATAGGGCAATCATTACAAACTTCACATCTCGTGATGTTTATAAGCTCCTTCACGATTCTGACCTCCTGGTAGTTTGTAAAATAAAAACCCTATATCGTAATTGGCAAGTACAAGTAGGGGATGAATAACAAGGATAGTAATGTTTCACAAGGTACCAGGAAGCCTTTTTTTTTTTGTTGGGTGGAAAATCATCGGATAACCCCCCCCTGCTCTTGGGCAGAGCGAAGGGGAATGTCAGACTTCTACTGACTAAAAACCAAACCCATGTTCCTTCTTCGCCCTTGCGTCGGAGCCGCGTTAACCTTTCGACAAACCACAGCCCCGACGGGAGGTACCAGGAAGCCTCAGAAATGGATTCAATATTCTGAATATTATAAATAACAATATTAAAACTCTTTTTTCCGAGTCTGAACAAATCCTTACCAAGGTTGACGGCGCCGTTGTTCCAGCCACCTAGCCAATTATATACAGCAATCATTACAAGCTTCACGTCTCGTGACGTCATAAGCTTGCTTACTTTATTTCAACTCGGATTTTAATTAAACATTGTGCTGGTTCTAAGCTGCCTGCCAATGTATTCGTTTGCATACATGTATTGCTTACTTTTCATGCCTGTATTAATTAGGTGTGTGCTGTGTGACGTTATTTTGTAATATAGTTTTCATTGGTATTGGTGTTTTGATTAGGTATTGTTGTTAGATGCTGTGGCTTACACTAACTAATTTTATTATTAAACTAGCTTTTGCCAGCGGCTTCGCCCGCGTCAAAATGACGATTTTCCATAAAAACTTTCATCCCCTACTTAGGGGTTGAATTTCGAAAAATCCTTCCTTATTCCTTGTCTACACTATAAAGGGAACCTCTGTGCAAAATTTCAGCTTTCTAGGTCCAAGAGTTTGGGCTGGGCGTTGATGAGTCAGTCAGTCAGTCAGGACTTCTCTTTTTATTTATATAGATTACTATTAACTACTATATAATTATATTACACATGTAAGTATTTAATTATATTACCAGGTTATTCTTGGCGCCCAAAATCATCACCATCATCATTCTCCTACCCTTATCCCAACCCATTTAGGGTCGGTGCAGCATGTCTTCTTTTCCATACTTCACTATGACTCGTAATCCATAGATTCTTTGGTCTTCCTTTATATTTGGCGCCCAACGTGGATCTATAACTTACCTCGACTTCAAGAGAATCAAGAACATAATCCTAGCTTTAACCTATTAAACAAAACACGATCTCCCCATTAATAATCCCACACAAGAAACATGAACTATGCTGTTTCACATACTAAAGCGAACAAGAGTCTAGTTCTCTTTTGAAGTACGTAGTTATCGCCGCACGGGGGACCAACTTGCACAAAGCTCTAAGTTATACAATGCGGGTACTTCAACTTACTTATAGTTTTATGATATCCAAGTTATTAGCTGAAACCGCGATTCAATGAGGAATTATGCAGGTATAATGATGAACAACATTCAAACACCTAGCAATTTTTAAAAGTGATTTTCTAATGGACACTGTATGGAATTTTTTCCTTTTTTACAACATAGTATTTTGCAACTCATACATAATCGAGCTTGTTCCAATTGTGCCAGCGGCTTCACCCGCTACAACTCGAAAAATAGCCCACGGGAAGATAAAATCGGCATAAAAACTATCTTATGTGTTAATCCAGGGTGTCACCTAACTCCATACCAAATTATATTAAAACCGTTCCAGCCGTTTAGACGTGAAGAAGTAACAAACTTACACACTCACTAACTTTCACGTTTATAATTTTACTGTGATGTGATGTGATAGTGTGATTGTGTTAATTTCAGTTAATGCTTTAGAAGGTCGAGTAGGTCTGTAAAAAAATAATTTGATTTTATGAACACGCATAAAAAAATGTTATTTTGTAAAATGTCAAAATTAACTGTAAAAAGGATTGATAATACAAAATGAATAATCGCATAATTTCATTAAGTCTCAATGGACGTGTTTAGAGCCATAAATATTTGCGATGTACTCTAATATCATCTGGTGTCGTCCCTCAGGAAATTTATTTGAGAGCTTTGAACTGAAATTATACGTTTAATAAAACGTAAGTACGTCATACCCGTACACCTGTTTTAAATGAAATATTTACAACATTGTGTTACTACCTGCGAAAAGAGCTGTGAAACCTAACATAACATAACATCACGCCTGTAATCCTCGAATGGTTAGGCAGAGGTGTTCCCGTTAGACTACCCAAATCTCCCCAGTTATATTTAATTTCCGTGTAATAAGTTACATGGGACTGGGGTGCAACTATAAACTTTGTCATATTTTACGGTTTTGGCTATAGTTTAATTATTCAATTTTACATTTTTAATTTGTAGCTGTTTGCATCTACCGGACACTAATGCAGACTCCACTTTACCCTTAATAACACCGTACCTTACCTTGTAAAGTTGTAAGAGAAATTAAATAAAGATAGGTTGGTTAATACTTACTAAAATACGGAATAGAATGGTAGTATCCGTAGAATACTGGTTACAAATTAAACATAATCAACATTGCAACTATCCAGTTTCAAGAAATTGCATTATTATTTTCAATTAGCATCCGCCGGCAACCCGAATTACTCAAACTTGCAGCTTTCCACAAACAAATCTATTTCTTAGAAAATCCTTACAAATGAAAACTTTTGCTCATTTACTACTGCAAGTCACATAGAGCAAGTCAAAGGCTTTCCGTTTACTGCATCCAATTTAATTAGTTCAAGTCCTTACCTTGGCTGAATAATGTACCAGATAAACAGATTTTAATGGCGGCTTTAAAGTGATGCTCTTGAGCCTTGACGTTCCTGTAATTAAATTATGTTCTCGAATCTCGGCGGTGCCGGTGGTTAGTTGTTTTTGTGCAATATTGAATAGTGTTGGAAGAAATGCGATTGCTGTTGGAAAACCAAAATAAAATGGAAAAGTTTTGAATTGGTTTATTTATTTACTAGCTTTTGCCAGCGGCTTCGCCCGCGTGAAAATTACGATTTTCCATACAAACTTTCATCCCCTATTTAACTCCCTTGGGGGTTGAATTTCGAAAAATCCTTTCTTATTCCTTGTTTACATTATAAAGGGAACCTCTACCTCTAAAATTCTTAATTTGCCCACTGGTATCCCTATGGGTAGAAAACAAAAATGAAAAAAAAAAAAAACAGAAATGTAGCCCTAATGTTGACTAGTACAGAAATCTCGGTCTTCCTACTCGGTCTTTCTACAGTACCTGAAATCTAAAAAAAAAGTCAAAATGCCGGTTTTGTTCGACCAAGAAGCCAAGTTACCTTAAGACAAACCGTCTACTCGGACCCATTAGCCGACAATCCTTTATAAGTTGGCGACCAAGTTGGTCGGCTGTGGGTGAAGCAAATTGCGCCAACGATTTGCTGCCCAGTGTCCTTTGTCGTTAGCAGTTTGCAGGAAGAGAATTTGATGACGTGTGCCGACCACGTTTCAAACATTATAGGATAATGTATGGCTCAAAGTGTGGGTCTACCTTGCAGATACCTAGTATAAAATAGGCTAGAATGGGGTTTGGTTTAGCCTAAACTAACATTAGTAAGCCTATACTAGAAAGGCCTGTAGCTGTGGTGTGTAATGTGATCTCTAAGGAACTAAGAGATTTTCTTCCAAACAAATAAACTTTGTAAATAGATACCTTTTTTTTTTTTTTTTTTTTTTTTTTTTTTTTTTTTTTTTTTTGGTGGGTGGAAAATCATCGAATGACCCCCCCCGCTCTTGGGCAGAGCGAAGGGGAGTGTCAGACTTCTACTGACTAAAAACCGAACCCATGTTCCTACTTTGCCCTTGTGCCGAGGCCACGTAATCTAGTACAAATACCGCGGCCCCGACGGGCGTCGGCCCTTGCGGACCCCTCCTTGCTGACATCTCTTTGAGGCGCGCGTGGAACACGAACGCGCCGCCGACACGGTCTGTTGCCGTCTTGACGACGGCCGGACGGCGAGCTAGCCCATTACTCACCGTCCACAGGCCCGCGTTTACGGTGGCCGGAAGCCATCACGTGGCCCCCGACGCCCGGAGCGCCTTCCGCGCCTTCCGCGGCGGCTGAGACGTTGAGAGGTTCTCTCCCTCTCTCGTTCCGCCACCTCCTTCGCTAGCATCACTGCTTCGCAGAAGGAGGCGACGGCGTCCCATTCCTCCTCGCCCCGGACCATGGCTTGCACCAGGGCCGGACGCGAGAGGTCGCCGCCGCCGATCGCCGCTACGAGAACACGGCGGGGCTCTGCCCAAGCAGGGCACGCCTCCACAGTGTGCTCCACCGTGTCCTCCGGTCGATCCTCGCAGTGGAAGCATCCGGGCGTTTCCTCCCGCCTGATTCGGTGCAGGTACCTCCCGAAACATCCGTGTCCGGTGAGGACCTGCGTCAGACGGAAGGTGAGGGCGCCGTGGCTCCTCTCTAGCCACTCCTCAAAGAGGGGACTTACCGCCACTATCGTGGCGTGCCCTGCACGGGGTTGCGACAGTCGCTGTCTCCATGCCGCCATGAGATCGCACCGGAGGTCTGTCCGCTGCGCAGCAATGTGCCGCGGCAGCAGAGTGACCCCCCGGTGTAGCGCCTCTGCGCGCCACTCATGTAGGCGCGCGAGGACTATCGCCTCCAGATCCCACGGCGGCAATCCGGCAAGGAGATTCGCCGCCTCGCGGGAGATCGTGCGGTACCCGCGGACTAGTCTTACGGCCATGACCTTTTGGGGCGCGTTCAGGTAGTGGACGGCCCGCTTCTTCACGGCACGCGCCCACACCGGGGCCCCGTAAAGGGCCATGGACCGCACGATCCCCGCATACAGCCTACGGCAGGAGGCGTTTGGCCCCCCCAGATTGGGCAGGAGCCACCTAAAGGCAGCCGCGGCCCGCTCCAGTCTGGGAGCCAAACGTCGGAAGTGCTCCACGAAGTTCCACCGGCTGTCGAGGACGAGTCCGAGGTACTTTAAAGTACACTCGACACCGATGGAAACCCCTCCCACCGATAGCTGGGATCCCGACGGTGGCACATTCCCACGCCCATAGAAGCACATGGCCTCGGACTTGTGAAGTGCCACCTCGAGACCCAGCTGCCGGATCCTCTCCACGACTGTTTCAACCCCGCGTGTCATATTCGCGGCCGCCGCCTCGTGCGATTCCCCCCGTGCCAGCACCAGCGTATCGTCCGCGTAGCAGACGACGCTGACGCCGTCAGGGAGGTCGGCACGCAGCACCCAGTCGTAACCGATATTCCACAGGGGCGGCCCCAGAACCGAACCCTGTGGAACACCGCACGACATCTCTCGCCGGTTCCATTCTCCGTTTTGACCAGGGTAGATTACCGTCCTGTCGGACAGGTAGTCCCCGACTACACGACGAAGGTAGGCCGGCACCCGGTGATACCGGAGTGCCTCCCTGATGCAGCTCCAGGGCATGGTGTTGAAGGCGTTGGCGTTGGCGTTGGTTTATAAAAATTAAATACTAGGGTGCTGTATTTTTCTTTCAGCAATCTTTAACCCTTTTATCACGGGCGTACCTAAAACGGTACGGCGGGGTTTTAGCTAAATTTAACCTTATTTTTTATAAAAGAAAGGTTAAAAATTAAAAATAATAAATTATAGTTCCGAATGTTTTGAGGGTCTACGCCGTAGCACTGCACCCGCTACGCCGTAGTCACTTGGCGCCGCCACCGCCCGCAGCTTATTTTCGGCGTAGGCGCAGCAAGTTTCTATTGGTACTACGATATTACACCATTCGATTAATTTTTAGCAGTTCAAAGTATATTTTGTGCAGTTATTAGCTATAAGGTTTTATCTCAATTTGCCTATGAACTGGTAAAAAGGAAGACGTCTCATATCTACCAAGTCATACTAAACTCTTCTGGTAGACTAAAGGCCACTCTCTCTCTAATAGAGAATAGGTCTCAGTCCCAGTGGTGGGAACACTATGAAACGGTAACTCTAAAACAGTGTCCATCATTAACCTACTCCACAAACAGCAGTCCACACATTGAACCAGCCTTCGTTTATAGTAGATTAGTAGCCAAGGGCTGTAAGGCATCAATTGCAGCCCGAGATATTTAGGCGCACGAGCGCAGCGAGGGCGCCAATAGTTCGAGGGTGCAATTGATGCTTACACCCGAGCTAACTACTCTGCTTTACATCTCGATTATGAGGTAAGAAGAAAAAAACCGGCATTACAAGAATAAAGTTTTCAAATATCTCTCTTTAGAACTTTCAGGCAAAATATTGTTAATTGCTGCTTCAGCTTCCATTTTCATTGAATCGGGAGTGCAGCTTATATCTTCATCACTTGCAGAACTCATGTTTTTTTCCTAATTAGCACGTAATTATAAAAAAAATCCAAAAACAAACAATAGTGAAAGTAAAGTTTTCTATTACCGCCTTTTTCATCTCTTTTTAAAATGTTTTTTTTTCAAGAACGAAATTGAGCTTCGCCGTTCGATATTTAAAATTGATGACTATTAAGCCTCCCCCACACAGGCGTTATAGTCATACGAAGACAAGGCTGAATAGCGAAGCGACCTCTTTTGTCATTGGGCTGAATGCATGATGTCTATTGCCAGTATGATGGTTAGATGTACGCGAACTTTTTGAAAGAGTGAAGTGTTTTTTTTTTAATTACTTACCGCCCTAGGGCTTTTCTTGCGACATTAATACCCTAGAGCGCTAATTGGTCACCTACAAGCCCCATTTGGGGGTAATAAGGACCTACTTACCGAATATGAGAGATGTAAAAGCCTATATTTGTAGTCGTGGTACATGTCTCTTAATTCAACACGCCCTGTTTGGGGACCTCGGTACAGTCGAAGATACGCCGTATAGTTGATAATTTGAATGCATCTGCACGTATCTCGTTTGTTTGAGAGGCTCTGCAGTACCACTCGAGTTGTTTTCGGTACAACGCTTGTTTATTTTATCGGGTTCGTTTCGGTTTTTATTTTAAGCTGGTATGGGATTGTGTATTCGTATGTTTAATTTTACTTTGACATTGGATTGAACTGAAATAAGTACCTATGTGAAGTCAAAAATAGTAATATTTAAGTTTTAGTCAGAACGTTCATCATCATCTGCCTAATCTTTCCCAACTATGTTGAGGTTGGCTTCCAGTCTAACCGGATGCAGCTGAATACCTGTATTTTACATGGAGTGACTGCCTATCTGACCTCCACAACCCAGTTAGTACTGGATAAAACGATACCCTAAGACTGGATATCAGACTTTTGGGTGACTGAGTAACGACTGTCAAATATCTCCAAATGACAGCTGGAACCTATGGCTTAGTAGAAAGTAGTTATAACGTTCTTGCTAACCCACTTTTGTACACGACAGACGTCCACACAAATAATCATAAACAGCTGTTGTTCTTTGTTCCAAAAGTTTACAAAACCAGGTCACGAAACTAACAACTCCTTGCTTGAAAAAATACCAAAGAAATAAAAACTCAGAGTAAATTTCCCCACTGAGAACATTGTACAGAGTTACCAACTCTGTACTATGTAGCGTTAGGTTAGTGGTTAAGTTCAGTATTAGTAATTAAGTTGCTTACCTTTACAGCGAGCTATAAACTACGTGCAGATTAGTCGTAACCAGTATGTTTTATTATCTAATTTTTGCTTGAAAATATACCAAAGAAATAAAAACTCAGAGTGGATTTCCCTACTGAAAACATTGTACAGAGTTACCAACTCCGTACTATGTAGCGTTAAGTTAATGTTAAGTTCGGTATTAGTAATTAAGTTGCTTACCTTTACAGCGGGCTATAAACTACGTGCAGATTAGTCGTAACCAGTATGTTTTATTATCTAACTAGTGACCCGCCCCGGCTTCGCACGGGTACAAAAAAGGTATTAAAACCTTCCTCTTGAATCACTCTATCTATTAAAAAAAACCGCATCAAAATCCGTTGCGTAGTTTTAAAGATTTAAGCATACAGACAAACAAACAAATAAACAAATAAACAAACAAACAAACAGACGCGACTTTGTTTTATACTATGTAAGGATTTAATGTTTACTTTGTGTTTACGGCTGTATCCGAGTTTCATTTGTTACTACTATGTGTAAAGGGTTACGATATGCGATGGTAGATAGCGTGAGTACTTACTATGTATAGTCGTGAGACATATTTGTATTTGAATAAGGTATTGTTTAAATGAGTTTCTTATGTAGTTTTTTGTATTTTTTAGTTTTGAGTATAAATATGTATTGGTATAACAGTACAGAAAGACCAAAGAAATGAAGAATCGACTGTATAAATGATGATATGAAAAGAAAGGCTCGTCATCTCATTAGACAACTGTCTGATCAGATGACGAGTAATAGAGAGTATAGAGTCAGCACAACATATCTTCTTCTTCCATACTTCTCTGTTTCTCGACATATCATGAGACACCTCCTTTCTTACCATATCATTCTTAACACAGTTCATCCATCGTTTCTTTGATATTCCGCTACTCTTATACCCATCCACATTCATACTCAATGTTTCAATTTGTTTAATCACTACATTGTTTACTTTGTTTAAACAAAGTCGCTTTCTCTGTCCCCATGTCCCTTTGTATGCTTAATTTAATTTATTTATTTAGTTCAGACCATAGATCCATAAAGTGTTAGTAGAAACTTAACCTTTTGTTAGTAAATAATAAATTACAAAAAATCTTGCTTAAAATATTGCTTAAATCTTTAAAACTACGCAACGGATTTTGATGCGGGCTTTTTTAATAGATAGAGTGATTCAAGAGGAAGGTTTTAATACCTTTTTGCACCCGTGCGAAGCCGGGGCGGGGGTCACTAGTTTCAAATAAACCGAATGGCATATTTTTATCTATAAAACTAGTCAATAGTAGAAAAAATGCAAAAATAAAACGAGTTCCTAACGAACAGAACAGTGAATGAACATTCACTGAGCAATCAAAGGCCTATTTCATAGACGAACAAGTGTTACTACACACTATGGGAACAACGAGAAGATTTGACTAGGTTGTTACGTTTTTAAAAGCAATGTTTTAAAAACGCTGGTTAGCTGGTTAGATGTTTCCTTTCCAACTGCTCGGTGACACACACACACATATTATACATCTTTACACTCTTAGAGATGGTGACTGTGATGGCTCCAGGTCTCGGTCTCCAAATCCAGTGATGGTAGTCCTGTCCTAAGACCAAGTCCTGCAACGGTAAGGATGACGGTCTGTGTCGTCATCGTACCAAGGTTCTGTATTGGCTCGCGTTGATCGTCTAGTCTGTTTGTTTTGTGAGTGAATATACTGAGAAAGAGTCGAACTTTCTTAGTTAGTCTTTGGTAATCAATACTGTGTTTAATCTAGGAAGGATTGAACTTCCTCACACCAGTGTTTAGGAAATAATGCTGTATCAAGAGAGTCATTTCGGGGTTTTGAATCAACAATTAGATTTAGATTGACCACAGGTCAATCTCGAGTACACTCCACTGTGCGAACAATGTAGACTTATCAATCATTCTACTCGATAATGCGGAGCTTGTCTCGACGCGTCTGTATTATTGTTTAGTACAATACTTAATCAGTCTTCTTCTGATTTAATAAAGGAATTTACAAGTTAAATTCAATTTGACACGTTAGAATGATTTGAGTAAGTTGATACATGTGCGTTTGTGCTTATTATAGCCACCGCGTCTGACTGATATCGTCAGCATGGGGAAAACCTACACCGCGCCACGGTCCTTAATCAATGTTATTGGGGGAGCAACCGACTTCCTATAATCGCTGCGAAGCGTAAGTGATTCCCTTATCCATATAGGCAGGTACTTGCATTTTTTTATAGCCAGATTCCCGGTTAGGGCGGCATTGCCAGATTCCCAGTTAAGGGCAGACTTATTTGCCAATTCCCAGGTTGGGCAGACTTTCCCCCGGAACCATGGTTTTGAGTATATGTATTTGTATTTGAGTTATATTTAGATTTGGCCAAATCTAGTTCGGAAGTCGGATTGCAAGAATGACGTGTATGGTATGCTGCGTTATCACTGCCAGAGGCGTCGCGCAGTCGTGTATCTCAAGCCATCAGTATATCAAAGTTAGGAAATATTAATGTGCATTATGCAACACAGCCGAAATGTTTCTCTCTCTCAAAACAATATTTCCTCTCCAACACAATTAAGTGATTGTTGACTTGAATCAACAAGTGATGATTAGGTTCCTGTAAACTTGTGTGTTATACTAGGTTCAATTCAGTTCAGAAGGAACTTATAGTCTCAGACCTTAATTGAAGGGTCTGGATTCTTATCTCAGACTTGGTCTATAGTAGTACAAATTATTATATTAGGTTAAAAGTTCAATAACGTAAAATCGTGTCTTTCAAGGTTCAGTGTGCATATTATAGAGAATTCATTATTGGAGTTGCAACCTGAATTACTACACTGATTTTAAAGCATTGCCTTTGTTATTACTTGATGTTACGAGAAGGATTAGTTCCCGTATAACATAAGGGATGGAAAATTCTAATTGAACCTCCAAGCGTTTGCGGGAGCACTAGACACCGACAAGATAAAACAACACAAAGCAGCCTTACCTTGATTCCCACAGCTAGATCCACCAGTTCAAGTTTCCACGCACAATTGCAGCCCTTTTATAAGGGGACACAACACTTTAGACACAGGATTAATATTTATTTTCAATTAGTTCGAGAGCGGCAGCGTAGCCATCTTCAAAAGTTTTTAACAGACTCGTCGGGATGCGCTTGCGTTGCGTTCTCCCATAGATAACACAAGCACTCGAGTGTTGGGCGTGAAATCGATTATTGATTATCGACTAACTGTTGATTTGATGTCTGCGGTTTCTTGAGGTCCTTTTACTACCCCAGGAAGACTGCTTGCGCTTATCATCGCGCTTGCTTATATCTTAATCAGTGAACATGTACAATTGCAAACGCTTAGAAATGAAAATACGCGAAACATTAGGTACCATTTGAATTACGAAATACGGTGACGATACATACCGCCCACCAAAATACACGGTAGTTGTATTTTCAGAAATACCATTGGAAGACATGTTACAATGCATAAGAGTGATTTTAAGAGATATACTAATTTAAAGCCTGTTTAGGGCATGAAATATTATCCTAGTATATGAACAACGATACGCTACTAAAGAAGACCTTACGTTTAACTAATACTAACTAACGAATAAGGAATAATTAACGAATGAAGAAACCAACGTTTACGATTCTAGTCCGTTTGGTTTGGCAAAGGACAGATCTTTGCTAATGGGCGCGTAAGAAAAGAACCGTTGGGTAGACGTAAGTCCGCGATGCGTACTACTCCATCTGGTCCGCTGTGTAGCCGTTCTACACGAGCTATAGGCCAATGAAGTGGAGGAGTTTCCGATTTGATGACAACCACGGAACCGATTTCCAGTGGTTGCGAGTGCTTAGTCCATTTTGCCCGTTGAGTTAACGAATGCAGGTACTCATTCTTCCAACGCTTCCAAAAATCTTGTTGAAAACGCTGGATGAGTTGCCACCGGCCTAAACGAGTGATATTGACAGACGTCAAATCCTTATCGGGGACAGCTGTCAGGGGCTCTAACGTAAGAAACATACCTGGCGAAAGTACCGAGAAGTCATTGGCGCAGGTACTTATCGGATAAAGGGGTCTGGAATTAAGCATTGCTTCGATTTGTACGAATAACGTAAAAAGTTCGTCTAAAGTCAGCGATTGATTGTTGACCACGCGGTACAACGTTGATTTTGCAGCTTTAATCTGAATCTCCCACACGCCACCGAAATGTGGGCTGGAGGGGGGATTGAATTTGAATTCGATAGTTTCGGTATGAGCAGCATCTTGCATAAACGTCGAAAGCTCGCGATGAGCACCAACGAAGTTGGTTCCTCTGTCTGAATAGATTGTCTGGACTCGTCCACGACGTCCGACGAAGCGACGAAGCGCGGCGATAAATGATTCCGAAGTCAAATCGGTAGCTACTTCTAGATGAACCGCTTTAGTAGTTAAGCAAACGAAGAGGCAAAGATAAGCTTTGCTTATCTTAGCACCGCGATGTTTGCCTGATTTGACTCGGAAAGGACCACCGTAGTCCACGCCCACGATACTGAACGGTTTTACCTGATTCACACGAACTGCAGGCAAATCACTCATAAACGGTTCGAGAGGAGAAGGATTCGTTTTGAAACAATGTAAGCATTTTGAAACTCGGCGTCTAATTGCACGTTTAGCTGACAAAATCCAGAATTGCTGAGTGACCAAATAATGTAACGTGTTGATTCCTGGGTGACAATTTTCACGATGGAGAGCGTCTATGACCATGTTCGTCAGTGGAGAATCTCTCGGGAGCAAGGCGGGATGTTTGTGACTGTATTCTAGTCCGGATCTGGATAACCTACCGCCCACCCTGAGAATACCCAGGGGGTCGATGAATGGGTTCAACTTACGCATTTGCTTTGAAAGAAGCTTATGTTCTTTCAACCGTTTGAAATCTTCATGAAAATGAAGAAACTGAGTACGTTTCACTATCATCAACAGCGCGTTGTGAAGTTCTGCACGATTTAAGGGTAGATCAGAACGGCGATTGAATTTACTGCGGAGATTGTTGATATAGCGAAGCCATAGACCGACGATTCTTTGGATTTTGCGAATTGACGAGTATCGGGACAGCAAATAATCGATGGGATGCGCAGGGATATCACTAGTCAGAAGAACCTGTACCTTCTCTTCTGCACGAAGTTCATCCTCAGAAGGATCTGAAACTGAGCAAGGCCAAAACTGAACGTCTTGAGAAAGCCAACTAGGCCCCGCCCACCATAAAGAATTGATGACAAGTTCCGCAGGTGTCTGACCACGAGAGGCGATGTCCGCGGGATTGTCCTCTGATCTCACATGGCGCCATAGTGCGCCTGGGACCGCATCCTGAATATGGCTGACACGATTTGCTACGAAGGTCTTCCAGCGGGAGGAAGGCGATCGAATCCATGAGAGCGTGACTGTCGAATCTGACCACGCGAACATGGCTGAAACGGGAAGAAGAGGTTGATAAACCTCACTGACGAATTTCATTAGATCTGCCAGAAGAGCAGCAGCGCACAGCTCAAGTCTTGGTAGGGAAACAACTTTGATAGGAGCTACCCTTGCTTTTGACAACACAAAAAAGACCTTGATGTTATCACACTGGTCGATAACGCGAAGAAACACCACACCAGCGTATCCACGTTGAGAACTGTCTGCAAACCCATGAATTTCGCACGATTTGATATGAGAAACGGATAGATGACGCGGAATTCGAAGGTTTTCAATGGAAGGAAGTTCTTCGGTGTAGCGATTCCACAGTCGTTTGATGTCTTCAGGAGGATCTGCATCCCAGGAAACTCCAAGAACCCACAATCTCTGCACTAAATACTTCGCGAAGAAGGTCAACGGTGACAGAAAACCAAGAGGGTCATAGATTTTTGCTAACTCGCTTAGAATGCTACGTTTGCTGCAAACACGATCTTGAGGCTTGACTTCGAAAACGAAATGATCAGAGTTCGGTTCCCACTTCAAACCTAATATTTTGAGAGTGTTGGACTTCTCAACGTCCATCGAAACGTTATCTGTGAGACAATGCTCCGGAGGAAGATCACAAAGCAACCTAGGGTCATTGCTAGCCCACTTACGCAGCTCCATGTGACCTCGTTTTAGAAGCTCTGTCACTTCCGACTTAGCTTGCATGGCCTGATTAAGATTAGAACACCCAGTGACGACATCATCGATGTACACGTCAGTCGATAAAACGGATTTTCCGAGAGGTAAGTCACTACCTTCATCCTCGGCGAGTTGTTTGACGGTACGACAAGCAAGAAAGGGTGATGAGGAGACACCGTAGGTGACAGTATTCAAGCGATATTCCAACAGCGGTTGGGATGGATGGTCTCTCCAGAAGATTCTTTGGAAATCACGATGTTCTTCATGAACAAGAATTTGACGGTACATTTTGCACACGTCCGCTGAAAATACAACAGAATGGGTACGAAACCGCAAAAGAATTTCCAAAATGTTAGCCTGTAACTTTGGACCGATAAGTAAGGTTTCGTTCAACGATACGCCAGTGATGGCGTCACGATTTGATGCGTCAAAGACGGCACGAAGCTTCGTACTGACGCTGTCAGGACGAAGGACACAGAAATGAGGTATGTAATACTTTCCCTTCTGCACATCCTTTGCAGGCACAAGAGTCATGTGGCCACACTGAATATACTCAGTCATGAAACTCGAGTATTGTTCTTGAAGAACCGAATCAGCAGAAAGTTTACGTTCCATCGAATGAAAACGTCGAAGAGCAGACTCTCGCGATCCTGGGAATGACGGTTCCTTGTCTTCTACAAAAGGCAAAGCGACACTATAGCGTCCAGTTGGGTCACGAGTAGTCGTATCGCAATAGATTTGTTCGCAACGTTGATCTGCTTCACTCAACTTGGTGACGCACGGAAGCTGGTCTAATTCCCAGAACTTCTTGACTTCTTGAGAAAGCTGCTGGTCGTCTGTAACGAAGAAAGAGGTGACACTTTGTTCAGCCTGGTGATCACCAACACTTCCTAGAAGAAGCCAGCCGAACACAGAATTCAACGCGGATGGCTGCTGCGGTCCTCCTCTCAGGCATCCTGGCAGAATGAGAGATGGGAAGATTTCAGCACCAATAAGAATGTCAACTGGACCAGGTTTATCACAATCCGGATCCGCTAGATTGAGACCGCGAATATGAAGCCAAGACGATTTGTCGAGCCTGACGCTCGGCATGTTCCCGCATATGTTAGGTATGGTCAATGCTTCAAGATTGAACGCCACTTGACCGTTAATACCTACCTGAAGTTGAACAGCTCCTGAAATGGAGGCTGACGATTGACCTACACCACGAACCTGGCGTGAAGTCATGTGTTTGTCAAGTCCTAGACGGCTTACTGCGTTTTCTGAAATGAAATGAGCCTGACTACCAGTATCGATAATACAGCGTAAAGGCTGGTAGTCGCCCGACGAATCACGAATATTTATAACGGCAGTAGATAGAAGAACAACCGAATTATCACCCACGTTCGTCAACACACGAAGGGGCTCACTGACTGATGGAGGCTCCGGGTCAGGAATTTTAGCATCATTTTCCTGATGCAGGAGCGTATGATGCTTCAGATGGCATTTCTGGCATGTGAATGTCGATTTGCAATCGCGGACAATGTGAGACGGCTTCAAACAATTGAAACACCAGCGATTTCTATTCGCGATGTCACGTCTCTCTTGAATCGACTTATCAGTGAATGATTTACACTGCGAAATGGAATGAAGTTCCGAACATGACGGGCACTTCGAAGCAACTCGTCCCGCAGTGGTGGAAGACGCAGAAGATTGGGTACCTTCTGCCTGGTTTGTTTTCTTCTCTGAATTGGATAACAACGACGACGTAACTTTCTTATTGTTGTTGTTGTTTGACTTGACATCGGTTTTGTAGTTTTTGCTAGTAGACGGTTGAGGATCACGATTACCTGAAAAGTGAGTATCACGAACGAGTGCATCGCACTGCGCTTCGAGAAAGTCCTTAAGGGCACTGTAACGGGGTATTTCCGAGGTAGGATGCGCTTGTTCAAAAGCACACCGCGTTTTTGAGTCTAATTTTGATAGTAAATGATAACACAATACGAAGTCCCAGTGAGCCGTAGGTAAGTTAAGACTTGTTAGAATAATGAGGTTTTCGTTGAAAAGGTCCAATACGCGTCGTAATTCGGTAGGTGAGTTTACTCTTAGATTAATGTTTTGCATTTCTCGCCAACAAGTAAATGCGAGTTCACGTTTATCACGATAACGAGCTACCAATGTCTTATATGCTTCTTGATAGTATTCACCCTGGATAGGAAAAGTTCGAATTAGTCCTAATGCGTCCCCGACTAGACTCGCTCGGAGATACTGCATGCGATCCGAGTCCGACAATGATTCATTCAGATGAATGAGCGAGTTGAACGCATCAAAAAACATATTGAACTCCTTTATGCATCCCGAAAAACGTGGCAAGTCGATCTTTGGAAGTCGAATTGCTGAAGCAGGCGACATCTGTGTAGCAGCCTTTGCAACGACAGAAGGAACAAGAGCACGATGTATAGCAAGCACCTGAAAATAAATATCATCGAATTCGGTACGGATTTCATCTTCTTCCTCCACTTCAGAATCTTCGACAATACCTAAAATGTCCAAATGTGCTTCTTCGAAATTATTAACCAGTTTTGTTACTGTCGAATAATGTACGATGAATTCATCCAAACGTGAAGAATCCGATTCTACCATTCGTGCAACTTCCAACGTCTTCCGCAATCGATTCAATGCTAAAGTCCGTTTACGTCGTAATACGGGCAAGTCAGCGTACGTGAGACCGCTTGTTTCGAATGATTTAGATTTAGACATTTTCTTTACACCACGCCTCGGTACGTAAGCCATAGTCTTGAATCGATAAGCAAAACAAAAATAATCGATTATCAGAAATAATTATTTTCACTAAAATCGATACTAAAATAACAATCGATAGTTTCGACAGAACGTTGGTACAACTCTATTTCTCAGACTACCCTGCCTACTATTTGTTGCAGAATAACTTTCTACCTACCAAACTCCGATTCGTAATTTCTATGAGAATTGTAACGTTAACGAACTTTGTTATGATTATTCACTAACAAATAACCTTGAATTAATGTATAGGTACACAGCAATGACTAGGTACCTACCTACGTTTACGAATTGAATTGATTTGTATGTTGTGATAAATACGATTACGAATAGTCGGGTAATATGGTTTGTTTACCTAACTTGTCTTTACTTTTTATTGTTGTGACGAGAACATGTACGTGGTTGCTACTGCATGTACTGAACAGAACGATTAATTTACATGTAGTAACGTAGTAGGTACGGAACAACAATAAAATTCTGAACGAAATAATCACACAAATCACTGAATAAATTATATGTTGAACTTTTGAAAACGAGCTACCTACCAAGATGAAGCAATACGCAAACAACGGATTGAAAAATATACCCAAGTAAATAACCGGCGCCAACAAGGCGGTTAGGTAAATTACCTAGACTGACGGATTGGAATGTTTGCTACTTTCTTCATCAAATTACGATTTTGGATTAAAATAAATACGCGAATTATGCCTGACGGAATTGTTCTAAGGTGTTGTTCATATACTTTGGAGAAATATTCAATATCTAACGAGATTTGTTACGATTAAATTATGGTGACATGGCGGTCGACCATTTGTGCAAATTACGAAAGTTAATGAAATCTTTCTCGCTAAAACTGATTACTGCATTATTAGCAGTCCCTGGTTTCGGCACCAAAACAATGTTACGAGAAGGATTAGTTCCCGTATAACATAAGGGATGGAAAATTCTAATTGAACCTCCAAGCGTTTGCGGGAGCACTAGACACCGACAAGATAAAACAACACAAAGCAGCCTTACCTTGATTCCCACAGCTAGATCCACCAGTTCAAGTTTCCACGCACAATTGCAGCCCTTTTATAAGGGGACACAACACTTTAGACACAGGATTAATATTTATTTTCAATTAGTTCGAGAGCGGCAGCGTAGCCATCTTCAAAAGTTTTTAACAGACTCGTCGGGATGCGCTTGCGTTGCGTTCTCCCATAGATAACACAAGCACTCGAGTGTTGGGCGTGAAATCGATTATTGATTATCGACTAACTGTTGATTTGATGTCTGCGGTTTCTTGAGGTCCTTTTACTACCCCAGGAAGACTGCTTGCGCTTATCATCGCGCTTGCTTATATCTTAATCAGTGAACATGTACAATTGCAAACGCTTAGAAATGAAAATACGCGAAACATTAGGTACCATTTGAATTACGAAATACGGTGACGATACACTTGATCTTAGCTTTGTCAATCTTCCATTATCAAATTCTCTACACAGGTAATCTTGGAATATAAAAGAAAGAGGTGGTTGATGTTTAAATTATTTATTTATTTTCGATAAATTTATCGAAAGAAACTGTTTGATTAATTAGGCCTAGTTCGCTAGGATGATAGCGAGCTAAGGTCGAGTGTCCCATTACTAGACCTAGTCAGTTAAGGGGAGACGGAACATATCAAGCGAAACCCCTTCTGACAGCGAAAGAAACTGTTTGATTATTTAGACCTAGGTCCGCTAAGATTTTGACGGACCTTGATCGAGTCGTCCCATTCCTAAACCTAGCCAGATAAGGAAAACCGAACGGCTCAAGCGAAAAACCTTTCTGGCACATACAAATTGGATGTTTACAACATATTACAATATTGACAATTATTTATCAGCTTATATAAATTGCAATACAACTGAGAGGAGAGGCAAGTTACACATAATGGTTACACAGTTTATTCAAGGTACTTAAGCCACAATATCCCATGATAATTTACAGTAATATACTCAGATTTCTAGCTTAAGCCATTTCACGTAGTCAAGGTCTGCGTGATGTGTATCGCCTATACAATTCAAAGGTTTCTCCACAATTTTCGCCTTTCCGTCTCTTGCAAACTTCTATACAAGTTATCACGAGGAAATAAATTACTATTATCAAGAATAGTATAGCAGTTACTTTGTCTAGGCCAGACCAAAGGTGCGCTCGTGTCTTTTGACTTAGTGAGTATAAAATATCGAAGTTTGTTGCGGCCTCCATTTTTACTTGGGTCGTTAAATAGATTGGATGACTGAAGTTATTGTAAATTAGCTTGGGATCTTGCTTTTACACAAAATTTGAACTTGGAATACGTTACCAAATTTCAGCTCTATCTCTGTCTTTTGATTCCACTTAATATTACTTAGACTTAGACACACTGCTTCTAATTTTATTTTAAAATACAATTAATATTCATCTTCGATCGATGCACAAACTCGTCTGTCGTTGCCAAAGCGCGTTCCCTCTCGTCTGCCTGCTCCACTCCCGCCAAGCATCCAGATAGGCTCCTCCTAGAAATGTAATTTCACACGCGAGTAATGTGTTTTTCATTGGCTGTCTTGTATAAGACGCTAGCTCATTGGTCAAAGGCATGGCGTCAGGTTCCCGCCCAATGCTGCGTAGGCGCCCCTTCTATGCATCGCCATTTCACACATCTGTTCACCATAAGCCCAGATACCCCGAGAAAGGTTACTCCAACGTACGATTTATTGCTTTTCGAGTGTCGTTTTGCAATATTATTTTAAACTAAATTCAATAGATTTTTATTTTCTAAGTGTTTTGGGTCCGTTTCTTATCTTTTGTTTCTAAATAATTTCTTCCCATGGATATTTCAATAGGTAGTTTTTGACAAGGGTTGAAATTTATGGATGGCTATAACGTAAGTTATTTATTACTTCCATATGCAAAAAAAAAGAATAGTGGTTCGAAGAACGACCATCTCACACTCCCCCAAATAGATTTGTTTAATCACCTAGTACTCATGTATCTCTCCATCGTTACACTAGGTCGTTGAAAAATCTATTTCCTTCTTTACATTCTCACGCTAGCCTTAAATTTCCCACGTCTATTAAAATTTTGTTTCAAGTACGATAATAAACTTATTCAACTTAGTCTCCCTTTGTTTGCTTAGTTTGGGTCTACTGGTTTATGATGGTGGCTACGCATTTGTTTGTCTCCTTTGTTCGTCCCATCCCGTAGCTAGTTCTACTTTATGTATTGTTTTTGTAGTAGCGAAACAGATGTATTGTATTGTAATTCCCTTTGACTTTGTCAGTATGGACATCAATTAAAGTATATACATTACTATATGGAACCGCTCCAATTACATAAGGTCCTTCATATAGCCGCATAAATTTCCTTGTTAACTTTTGTTGGCATCTGACTTTGCAAAAGTTTTAAGTTTCACTAGATCTCCTATTTCGAACTGTATTAATTTATGATTTTTGTTATAATGAAGTTCTCTATTCTCCGCCGCCTTGATTATATTTTGTCTTGCTTGATTACGAATCTGCTCTAGTGTTTCTAATTGTATATCGGTTCCCCTTGTCGTATATTTGACAATGTCATCTAGATAAATTATTTATTTTTTATTTCTAATTAGAATCCATTGCTCTCGAGAATCCTGCCACAGATGTCTTTAATCCTTAAGGCAACACGCGATAAGTATAGGTCCGTCCCATGAATGAGAACCCTGTATACTTTCTTGAATTTGGATGTAAAGGTATTTGAAATTAAGCATTATTTAAATCTAATAAACTGATATAATTTATTCAGTGAAAAGACTGTAAAATCTCTGACGTGAGTGGTGGCGCCCCTGCGTCCCCAATCATTTTCTTATTTAGCTCGCGCGCGTCTAACAAGATTCTTATTGTCCCATCTCGTTTCTTAGTGAAAGTGAGTGGACTACAATATGGAGTTGCCTCCTGTCTGATCACTCCTAATCTTTCTAATTCACTTAATTCCGCTTTAACTTGTTCCCTATAGGCCAGAGGTACTGGATAACTGTGCTTCACAAAAGGAATTTTATCTGCTAACTCAATAACGTGTTCATACCTATTAGTCAATCCTAGCTTGTCTGTAAATACTTTACAATGTCTATCTAGTACAGGTAACAATAGTTCCTTCTGTTCGCTACTTAAAGTTGAATTGTCCAGGTGATTTTCTTTATTCTTTTCACCATACGTCTCTTTACTCAACTTGCTATGCTCTACCGGTTTAGTGCCCTCGTTTAGTATTGAATTAATCGTTGCTGCATTTGTCTCTCCCCCTAACCTTTCGAATTTGCAATCTGAATTCAGTTTTACGCAAGACCTAACTCCCAAATGTTCTATTGTTAACGTCCGTTCGTTTCCACAGTTCACTACTCCTTTTACTCGTTCTAGCCAGTCATAACCTAGTATTAATGATCTAGGTAACCGCCGCATAATTAAAACGGGTGCTTCGACTAAGGTACTACCTAATTTGAATTATATTAAAACCATCCGATTCGTACTTTCGCTACGTGATCCGAACGCTCCTTGTATTTGAATGGCTGGAATAGCAATCTCAGGTAAAATTTCATTCCTCCTTAGAATAGACTCGTACAATTTTCTAGTTATTCCGCTAATCTGGCTACCGGTATCGATAAGTGCATTCATACTTCTGCCGTACAACCTCACGCATGCCTCAGGTAATTTAGGTAAAGAGTAATCAATCTCTACGTCGATCGACTCGTCGAGCTCGTGAATCATTGTATACGTATGTAATTTTCTCACCACGCAAAGCTCACACACCATACCTATCTTGACACACTCGGTTACGTTGTCAAACTGATTTTCTAATAAGATCCCTATGCTTTTAATTACTGAGTGATAGTCATATTCGTCACCGCCTGTGTTAGGTTTTAGTAGCAGGCTTCCATCCTCTGTTAGTTAAATTTTGTAAGCTACTCCTGTTCTGTCGCGTTCCGAGGTCCCTTTATTTCCCGTGCTACACAATATCATATTATCGGACCTAGTTTGTGTGGGAAATACTAGTTTTTTGGTTGTCCCTCCCCCACATGTTTAGACGTGTTAGATCCTTGGCCCTCCTTTACAAAAGCGATAGCCGGCCTGATGTTAGTTCTCTCTTGTTCAGTTCCGGATTTTTCAGGTCTGTTAACGTTCGTTCTATAACTTGGTCGTCCCTGACGATACCCGCGTCCTCTCGACGAGTTTCCTCTATGTTTCCACCTATTCTTTGATATTGTCGCAACAATCGGGTGCGCCGACGATGGCCCGTTGTTCCGTCTTTCTCTAAAATTCCTACCAACGTTAACTCTCGTAACTTCCTTCGGTTTCTCAACAATATTTTGTTCTATGCTCCTTAGAAAATTAATCCCGCTCATGATGTCTACTTCCTCAACTCTAGTAAACCATAGTCGTTGTATATCTGTATTATAGTGCCACATAATAGAATTTACTATATCCCGCTCACTAAATGAAATAGTCAGTGACTGCATTGATTCAGCATACTCAGCGAAATGTTCCGACATCGTCATTCCCGAATCACCCTTATATACTGAATTAATCAACCTATACCTTACAGATTCCTGGATCCGTTAGTCCAGTAGATACTTCTGAAGTCAGCCTCGAAATCAGCGAATACAGCCCATCCTTTCGAGTATAGATCCATAACCCTTCGAGCGTGTCCCGTGATGCATCCTAACGCTATGTCAATCTCGCGGTCTGATCCATTTACTGCCCTTATATACTTCTTTAATCGCTTCAAAAAATGCAATAGGATTAGTGAATGGCTTTCCATCAAAGTTTGGTTTGCTAATTGATGGTTGAATCACATATAAATTCCGTGTTTCGGAAGGTATTACATTAGAACTCGCGGATGTAGGACTAATCAATTCCTGTCTATCAGTCGTATTACTTCCGTTATTGGTTACTCCATACGTCTCGGATGAAGAACCACTCGTATTTCCACTTTGTATTAAGTTAACACCCGAACTTAGTTGTTGTAATTTTTAACAAGATCCGATTCTACCTTTCTTTTATTACGTCTTCCTCTACCTGTCGACATTTTGTTTTTTTTTTTCGGGTTTTTTTTTTTTTTTTTTTTTTTTACTCTACTGTATTTCCTTTTCTATTAACCGTTTTGACCCGTATTATGTTAATTTATTCGTCCGTTTAAGCAACCTTTTCGTCAGACATCTGGTAAATTGCTAGGGATAAACACAAGATAAACAACACAAGGTGAAACAAATTAATATCTCTAGTCACGCAGTCTCCTGCTGAAGAATTTAATCTAAGAAATAAGCTAATATAGGAAATAATTTTAAGGAAAATATTTCTGGCGTTGTAGTCTCTTCCTGAAGAACTTAATCTAGAAAATAGACTTAAGTAAAATATTTCTGGTGTTGTAGTTTCTTTCTGAAGAATTTGATCTAGAAAATAGACTTAAGAAAAATATTTCTGGCGTTGTAGTCTCCTCCTTGGAATCCTGTAAATTGTACATTTATTTGTAAGACATACAGCTTATTTCTCTCCCCCTATACATAAGGTAAATTTAAATGTACAACACATTAAACATAATAACATGCACAGTATGTATTTTATCTCTCCTCTCAGTATTTCACAATTTCTAAATTTCTACGTTGTGTTCTTTTATTTTATATAAATAGATCTAGTCATATCGTTATTTCGAATATGTACTTAGATCCTTGGTCACGCGGCACCAAATTCTGTGATGGCTCCAGGTCTCGGTCTCCAAATCCAGTGATGGTAGTCCTGTCCTAAGACCAAGTCCTGCAACGGTAAGGATGACGGTCTGTGTCGTCATCGTACCAAGGTTCTGTATTGGCTCGCGTTGATCGTCTAGTCTGTTTGTTTTGTGAGTGAATATACTGAGAAAGAGTCGAACTTTCTTAGTTAGTCTTTGGTAATCAATACTGTGTTTAATCTAGGAAGGATTGAACTTCCTCACACCAGTGTTTAGGAAATAATGCTGTATCAAGAGAGTCATTTCGGGGTTTTGAATCAACAATTAGATTTAGATTGACCACAGGTCAATCTCGAGTACACTCCACTGTGCGAACAATGTAGACTTATCAATCATTCTACTCGATAATGCGGAGCTTGTCTCGACGCGTCTGTATTATTGTTTAGTACAATACTTAATCAGTCTTCTTCTGATTTAATAAAGGAATTTACAAGTTAAATTCAATTTGACACGTTAGAATGATTTGAGTAAGTTGATACATGTGCGTTTGTGCTTATTATAGCCACCGCGTCTGACTGATATCGTCAGCATGGGGAAAACCTACACCGCGCCACGGTCCTTAATCAATGTTATTGGGGGAGCAACCGACTTCCTATAATCGCTGCGAAGCGTAAGTGATTCCCTTATCCATATAGGCAGGTACTTGCATTTTTTTATAGCCAGATTCCCGGTTAGGGCGGCATTGCCAGATTCCCAGTTAAGGGCAGACTTATTTGCCAATTCCCAGGTTGGGCAGACTTTCCCCCGGAACCATGGTTTTGAGTATATGTACATATTTGTATTTGAGTTATATTTAGATTTGGCCAAATCTAGTTCGGAAGTCGGATTGCAAGAATGACGTGTATGGTATGCTGCGTTATCACTGCCAGAGGCGTCGCGCAGTCGTGTATCTCAAGCCATCAGTATATCAAAGTTAGGAAATATTAATGTGCATTATGCAACACAGCCGAAATGTTTCTCTCTCTCAAAACAATATTTCCTCTCCAACACAATTAAGTGATTGTTGACTTGAATCAACAAGTGATGATTAGGTTCCTGTAAACTTGTGTGTTATACTAGGTTCAATTCAGTTCAGAAGGAACTTATAGTCTCAGACCTTAATTGAAGGGTCTGGATTCTTATCTCAGACTTGGTCTATAGTAGTACAAATTATTATATTAGGTTAAAAGTTCAATAACGTAAAATCGTGTCTTTCAAGGTTCAGTGTGCATATTATAGAGAATTCATTATTGGAGTTGCAACCTGAATTACTACACTGATTTTAAAGCATTGCCTTTGTTATTACTTGATCTTAGCTTTGTCAATCTTCCATTATCAAATTCTCTACACAGGTAATCTTGGAATATAAAAGAAAGAGGTGGTTGATGTTTAAATTATTTATTTATTTTCGATAAATTTATCGAAAGAAACTGTTTGATTAATTAGGCCTAGTTCGCTAGGATGATAGCGAGCTAAGGTCGAGTGTCCCATTACTAGACCTAGTCAGTTAAGGGGAGACGGAACATCTCAAGCGAAACCCCTTCTGACAGCGAAAGAAACTGTTTGATTATTTAGACCTAGGTCCGCTAAGATTTTGACGGACCTTGATCGAGTCGTCCCATTCCTAAACCTAGCCAGATAAGGAAAACCGAACGGCTCAAGCGAAAAACCTTTCTGGCACATACAAATTGGATGTTTACAACATATTACAATATTGACAATTATTTATCAGCTTATATAAATTGCAATACAACTGAGAGGAGAGGCAAGTTACACATAATGGTTACACAGTTTATTCAAGGTACTTAAGCCACAATATCCCATGATAATTTACAGTAATATACTCAGATTTCTAGCTTAAGCCATTTCACGTAGTCAAGGTCTGCGTGATGTGTATCGCCTATACAATTCAAAGGTTTCTCCACAATTTTCGCCTTTCCGTCTCTTGCAAACTTCTATACAAGTTATCACGAGGAAATAAATTACTATTATCAAGAATAGTATAGCAGTTACTTTGTCTAGGCCAGACCAAAGGTGCGCTCGTGTCTTTTGACTTAGTGAGTATAAAATATCGAAGTTTGTTGCGGCCTCCATTTTTACTTGGGTCGTTAAATAGATTGGATGACTGAAGTTATTGTAAATTAGCTTGGGATCTTGCTTTTACACAAAATTTGAACTTGGAATACGTTACCAAATTTCAGCTCTATCTCTGTCTTTTGATTCCACTTAATATTACTTAGACTTAGACACACTGCTTCTAATTTTATTTTAAAATACAATTAATATTCATCTTCGATCGATGCACAAACTCGTCTGTCGTTGCCAAAGCGCGTTCCCTCTCGTCTGCCTGCTCCACTCCCGCCAAGCATCCAGATAGGCTCCTCCTAGAAATGTAATTTCACACGCGAGTAATGTGTTTTTCATTGGCTGTCTTGTATAAGACGCTAGCTCATTGGTCAAAGGCATGGCGTCAGGTTCCCGCCCAATGCTGCGTAGGCGCCCCTTCTATGCATCGCCATTTCACACATCTGTTCACCATAAGCCCAGATACCCCGAGAAAGGTTACTCCAACGTACGATTTATTGCTTTTCGAGTGTCGTTTTGCAATATTATTTTAAACTAAATTCAATAGATTTTTATTTTCTAAGTGTTTTGGGTCCGTTTCTTATCTTTTGTTTCTAAATAATTTCTTCCCATGGATATTTCAATAGGTAGTTTTTGACAAGGGTTGAAATTTATGGATGGCTATAACGTAAGTTATTTATTACTTCCATATGCAAAAAAAAAGAATAGTGGTTCGAAGAACGACCATCTCATGACTTAGGGAAAGAACCACACAGATTTGAATGAATCTGTTAGTGCGCAGTACTGTCAGTACCTCAACATAGAACTCTTAACTTGACATACAATTATCGCCCTTATTTCCTATGTACTTATTTCCTTTAACACTAAGGCTCAAACCATTATGGTAATGGCCCTCTGGCGTACGGAGCGTGCATTACGGCCATGAAGGCAGCACGTTAAAGATTATTAGCTATTGTTTGCCACTTTAAGGATATTTTCTTAGGGTATTAAATGCCTTAGCACATACTTTCCGCTCGTTTGAATATTGGATACGTTTTGTACATAACATTAAGTTTTCAAGAAAGGATAAGAAAGATTTACTTATAGCATATTCAATGTTTTGTCGATAATTTAGTGCAGGCTGGTTGAACGGTACTTAATTCCCGGTTTTAAACGAAATACGCACCGCGTTTGCACGTTCAAAGACGTAAACGAGGCAAACGAAAGAGCTGTCCAGGTTGCTACGTACTGGGCGGACAAAATTTGAGTTGTCGAATCGACAAGAAGAAGAATGAAATACTGACTGCATCTTCGTGTTTGAAACTTTGTTTTTTTTTAAATAATAATTGGGGAATTACGCACCATTTTATTATTTTATGTACTCTGCATTGACCTGATATAAAAATAAATAAAATGGAACCCAGGACCTCACGCTCAGCAGTTTCACTTGCAGCCACAAGACCAACATCGAACAAACGCCACTTTTAAACGAATTTGCTACATAAACTTATATAAATATATTCACTTAATTTAAACGAACATCCACACACTCCCATTTTCGTTAGCCCCAAATAGTCAACACCAACGACAAAAACAAAACAGAAAAAACCAGACAGACAGAATAAAAATAATTAGCTGGCTATACATTCGTTACATTTTCACGGTTCCGATTTATTTCACGATTCGTCGCCGGGAACGAGTCGGATGCCGCGCAACGGGTTGCATCAGCACCATTCATGTGTAAGAGCATAGCTTTTTTTTTAATCTGACGTTTTTTATTCGATGTCCATTCATGAGCTTTTTATGCACCTCAGTTATTTGATGTGGTTGGAAAAGGTAACCTAAAGGTTATTGAATAGAGTTGTGAGTGTATTGGTATCGATTTGTGGTGTGAAGAAGAGAAAGCACACTTACAAAGCAGGGCAGGCAGAGGGATTTTAGTACTAGATGACGTGGCCTCGGCACAAAAAGAAGGAACATGGGTTCGGTTTTTACCCACGACGGAACGGAGACGGTATATGCGTTTGGGGTGAGAGGTTGTTTGTTTGTGTGTTTGTTTGTTTGTTTGTGTGTTTGTGCAAATACATGTTGCCATTTTTCTCCAAAACTACTAGTCCGATTTTGATGCAGTTTTCAGTTATGGGTTCGGGTTTAATTGGTGCATGTTCTTAGATAGGTGTTACGGTGACAACTCACCAGGGGGCGCTGCAGCAAACATTTTTTGTGCAAATCAAAGTTGCCATTTTTCTCCAAAACTACAAGTCCGTTTTTGATTCAGTTTTCAGTTATGGGTTTAGGTATGATTGTTGCATGTTCTAGGATAAAAAAATAAAAATAAAAGTAAAAAAAAATAAAATAAAAAGCAAAATTAAAAATTTTGAAAAAACCCACGACTGTTAAAAATTAATTGAAAAAAGGATAAAATAACATAAAACACCCACCTTAAAAACACCCAAGAATGTCCGTCGGGAGCTGAACATTGCAAAACTAGTTCATTTAATGGCAGCCCCCGACGGACATTCCTGGGTGTTTTTAAGGTGGGTGTTTTATGTTATTTTATCCTTTTTCAATTAATTTTTAACAGTCGTGGGTTTTTTCATTAGTCAGTAGAAGTCTGACACTCCCCTTCGCTCTGCCCAAGAGCGGGAGGGGGGGGGGGGTCATTTGATGATATTCCACCCAACAAAAAAAAAAAGAGGAGGCAGAGGTTTACCTAATAGTACACCTAGGTACATTTCACCAGTAATGTTTGAGTCCCACGTAATAGGCGGCGAGCCTATTGTCAGCAACCGGCACGAATCCAGACTGTTACTGAGATGATGGAAAAAACCCGATATATAGAGAACACACAACACTTTACTTAAAGCCAGGATTTTTTTTTTAATTCATAGAGGGTATTCTATCGTCGGAGAAAAAGAGAAAAAAGTGGAATTTCGAATAAGTAAAAAATTAGGCCCTTAATTATAAATATAGGTACTGTAAATCCAGTTAATAAAGCATCATTAGCACTGAGATAAAAAAGATGGTGAAAATAATTGGCTCGTGGTAAAATTGGTTGCTTGGTTTATACTTAGGGTTTATTTAAACTGTTTATGTAGCAGGAAAACATGAAGATTCTGCAAGGGTCTAGTGTCAAGGGACTAAAATTCAAAGATACGTGTTATGGTTCTGGAAGGAATTCCAGTTACTTTCTAGTAGTAGTAGTTTTATTTTTTACGAACTAAATTATTAAAATTTGATTAAATCACTTATTTAGTGTTTTTTTGGAAGTCGGTTGTTTTTTTGTAAAATGGTATTTATTTTACACTTTTTTCTGTAGTATATATTATACCACAAGTTGTTTCTTGCCATAAATCAATATTATATTGTAACGAGAAGTTATTTGACTTTTATTAAAAAAAAAAAAAACTACCGAATTAAGAACCTCCTCCTTTTTGTGAAGTCGGTAAATAATTTGGTTTATTTTATAAACATGACTGATATATTCCGAATTTGGTATGAAATATAATTATTAAATGAGCTAAATGAGACGCAACGTGTTTATGCCTGAAACTGTGAAATTACGAAACCTATAATTTATGAAACGCAATCACGAAATGAAATGCAACGTGTGTGTGTGTTCCTACCCGTTTGTAATTAGTGGAATAATTATAGTACCGTACTCATTTACAATATTGTTTTATTTATGTTTTTATGCATTTTATTACATTCTGTGTTTGACATTACTTTATTTTAAAATAAAGCTATTACTTTGATTGGGTTTTATTATTTTCAAAGAAATCGTGGAACGATGTAGGTTTTATAAAGAACTATAATATATATATTTTTTAAACCTGCCCCACACTTGGAATTTCTCCTTTAACATGGGTGTGTTCACAGACATTTAAACTCACATACATAAATACTCAGATCCGAGACAACTATCTGTAGGCCATACAAATATTTATTCCGTGCGGGGATCGAACCCGGGACACGTAGCGCAGCAGTCAACTGCTTGCGCCACTGCAGTTTTCGATCTGGATTCGCAGAAGATCCTGTCGTCTACCACCTGCATCCACAGAGTCTGAAAATACGACTATTTCTTTTATATTTTAAATGAAGGAATATATACTTTGTACAAATTAAGAAACTTATACACTTTTCCCATAGGGGTAAGTAGAAATCATAGAACGCCACCTGACACGATCCTTAAATTATTATACTCCTTTCGCCTCCGTTGCGAAATATTTTACTTTAGTACGATCTTATTCCCTGTTCACCAAAAAATCAAGTAAGCAATAGTTTAACAGAATCTGTAGACAAGGCCCACATTTTTATGTCTCCACATTGGTCTAATATAGAAAAATAAAATGTAGATGTGATAAAACAGAGAATGGACGCTGATGGTAAAATTCAATAATATCGGAAAGGGTGCGGCGTCATACACTCTGTTCTGTATTTCTGATGTTACGACCTGAATACAATATTTGCCTACATGAAATATGGCAGGTGTATTTGATTTACAAGCCTAAGTCGTTGGCGTATGTTTTAGTTTGATTGCGGTATGTTTTTACCCGACTGCAAGGAAACGGTTATTGTCTATTTCTTTTCTTTTTTTGGCAGGCCTCCCACCTGGTGAACCGACGACATCGTGAGAGTCGCGGGCAACCGGTGGATGCAAACGGCAGGTTGTCGTTCATTGTGGCGTTCTATGGGGAGGCCTTTGTCCAGCAATGGACGTCTTATGATGATGATCATGATGTTTTTGTCTTGCAGTGAGACCTACCTAATGTATGCCTGTCCTGTGTACTAGAGTAAAAGCCGTTTTACTGCTCGGTGAAATTTATTAGAAGGTGAATCCTTTATTACCGTGTTTAATTGCATGTGAATATGAATGTGGATAGGCTTTAGAGTGTAGGAAAATCAACGAAACGATGGTGGACTGTGTAAAAGATGATAATAATATGGCAAGAACGGAGGTGTCTGATGTAATAGAGAACTTTGAAGAAGAAGACGTACTGCGCCGATCTGAAATGAATTGGGATAGAGACAAGAGAATGGTGATGATGATGAAATGCGTACCGTTGTGTAATTTGGACATAATTAATGCAAATTAAAGCTACTTGTTCACGCGCTATAATCCGATGGTTCTGCATAAAGTTCGATGGCCTCTTAAAAAGCAACACATAAGAAATATTCATCTACCAGGAAAAGTTACGCGAAAAACCTCCTTGCTTCAATACGTACGCGGCTATTTACCATAGGTACACAAACCGCTGTATTTAACCTTTCTCATACCAACAACATGCACGCAAAAACTAGAGATATGTTTACATTTTACCGGCTCCATTAGCTGTACCCGATACGTCACACCATCTCAAATATTTACTGTTCCACCGCTATCTCTATATTCATCGCTATCGCTATTTCTATCGATTTTCTCCTCCAATAAAGCAGTCTACCTTGAAGATTCGCTGCAATTTATCAAGACAAATGAACGAACAGATTTTTCACTTACATATTTGAGTAATAGGGCGTATCGGAATAATAAATTGTTTGGTTTTGCTTTTGTTTCGTGAATATAATTTGAGGGATTGCAGTATTTTGTTTTATTGACTGGTTTGTTGTTTTGTATTGATTGTGTCCTGTGGTACAATAGTAGTTTATCTACCCAAATATCATAAACCCTCTTTAATACGTTCAAAAACCATAGGCAATGACCAGCATTACCAACCAGCAGAAATAAACAGAACTGTAGTGAACTCATAACCTACTGAAAACAGTAGGTTATGAGTTTAAATTTGGAACAGGTGTCAAATTCAAGTGAGTGTGCTATTCTAGTATCTACATTAAATAAAACAGATACCTATCGATACGAAGCCCCAATTCAGTATGATTTTAATTTTATATCGCACGACATTTTGATCTCGAGTGACACAAGAATAGTGACTTTGTTCGTTTGCCTATGATTTAAAAAAAATGACAGATATCCGAAACGCCGCCATTTCGAGCTGTCATTTGTTCGGTATTTTTTATTGCAATAAACTGGTAACAATGCTGGTCATTTCCCTATGGTTCTTGAACCCATCATAGAGCCCTTAAGATATTTGGGTAGATAAAGTAGTGTATGCAACTATACATAATTATGCCCTTCATTATGCACAGTCGCATAAACTACTATAATGGAAGACAGAGGCCAACATCTAGATTCATTTACTTTAATAGATATCACATATCTACTTTTCTTTAATAGATTTTCAACTGTAGTGAAGTTGAAATTCTATTACTTACATATTGTAAAATAACATCCTTTGCCGCGTCTGTCTTTATTTCTGTATTTTCGCGACAAACTCAAAAAACAACTGCATCGATTGCCATGCCGTTTTTACCAATGGATGGAGTGGTTCTCGACGAAGGTTTTAGTGTATAATTTCACTGACATGCACGCGGGGAAACCGCGGGCATCAGCTAGTTGTTGCTAAGGCATTAGGATCAAGGTTGATTGGGTGTGACAGTTGTATTGTTTAATCTCACTCACTGTTCCTCGGCGAAGTCACGTGACACCTTTTTTAAACAAGCACTACTCATTGAAAATGAAGTTAAGGCGGAAACTTCACTTGGCGTGTCTTTTGTTCGGTGTAATTAAATATAAAAAACCGGACTACTTATACAGTAAACTAAGTTGGTTAAATAGTAGACGCGAATGTGAGAGAAGGCAATGCTCGCAACAGCTCTCGACCCATTCTCATAACACTGCAGCATTCAGAGGTAGCTTTCGTTATGCGGCTTCCAAAATATGGAATAACCTGCCACCACCGATTAGAACGATTCACACGATTGATACTTTCAGAAGACGCCTACGGCAGTATTTAATGGAATCGCAACGAAAGTTGGATATGGTCGCGTTAGACGTCTCAATTATTTGAGTTACAAGTAGTTACAACTTGATCACAGTACCTACAATTTTTTCTTGACATTGCCACATCATCATCATTCTCTTGCCCTTATGATGACAACAGCTACATGACAATGTGAAATGATTATACGTCCGTTTCATTTATATAAGTACCGTCGATTTTTTATTTTATCTTGCACTTTTCTGTTCCTTTTGTTTTCTTTTTTTTTTTTTGTAGGTTTATTTATTTATTTATTTTTCTAACTAACTATTTTTTATCCGTACACAAAATATTATACACAGTTTCTTACACCAATTTGTTACATATTTAAAGTAACCATACACTTAAATTACCCACTTACTTACCTATATAAGGTCCCATTAAAATAGGTGGACAAAATTTCAGAAATCATTCAGACCACCAAAATAAGGACGATGGTAAAAAAAATAATAAGGAAATCGCATTTAATTACCTACTCATAAAGGATGAGTTTGTTCTAGAGTTCCGGCAATTTATTATTTTAAGTAAAAAAAAAACATTTTATTTAATGTTTTTTTTTGTTTAGATATGTTTGGTTAGACCTACTGAAAGCTGTGTTAAAATTTGTCCACCTATTTTAATGGGACCTTATATAATTAGTTGACACAAGGTACTAGGCTGTTTTACGTCCGTCACGTCATCACTGTCTCAGGTTCAGTTGAAAACCAGCGTCGGGCACTAGCTGCTCGGCAGTTTGCTGAACTGGACCTATTTGGCGCTGCCGTGAGGCACACAATTTTATCACTTTTTGTACCCTATTTAATTTTTATATTGTTTTATTGTGTGTACTTGTGGTATGTGTCAAATAAACTAGTTTTCTTTCTTTCTTTCTTTCTTTCTAATCTAATTTTTTATTTTATTTTATTTAATTAACCTTCATTAATACCCATATTTACATAGCGTTAAATACTTACTGAAATAAGTATTTGTAATTATTTATTTCGATATGACCAAAAGTATTTACTGGCAGCTAGCATTTTAATCCAGTTAGATTTTATGAACTAAGTATGTGTTATCAAGTCATCTTAAATTCTGCCAACTAATGGATTTCGTTTACTACTACTATTAAAAATGAGATTTTATTTCTCTCATGACAGGATATTCTCTAATAACAAACTTTATTATCATCCCCTAGTTTGCAAGTTAATGAAGATTTTTCAATAAAAAACCTATTATCCCCCGGATGCACAACGCATATCCTGGGAGAATTTAATAACTTAGTACAGGGACGTTGGCAAATCCTTTCTTATCTAGCTTGTTGCTCAGCATATCAAAGAACATTAAGGATGAAAAAGGTTCACTCTTCCATTCCTCGGCCTCGGCCTCGACACAAAGGGCTAAGAAGGAACATGGGTAGTTCTTAGTCAGTAGAAGTCTGACACTCCTTATCGCTCAGCCCAGAGCGGGAAGAGTCATTTGATGATTTCCAACCCTCCAAAAAAAAGGTTTACTCTTTATATTATCTGAAACTTCTTTAAATTGTAATGTAAGGAAGATTAAACACAAACAACGAACAAAACTAATCATCAAGTCATTATAATACAGATTATCTGTAACTACCTATTTACGGAGCAAAAATTCTCATAAAATAAAATAACGAGAATCAAGGACCATAGATAAATTCATATAATACACACATCGATTGTGGCCGAGGTATTTCTTTCAAACAACCAGCAGACCTGATAGGCGTCGGCCCTTGAGGGCCCCGGTAATGTTACTGACATCTCTTTCAGGCGCACGTGGAACACGAACGCGCGCCGCCGACACGGCCTGTCATCGTCATAGGACGGACGGACGGTGAGCTAGCCCATTACTCACCGTCCACAGGCCCGAAGCAGACCTTGAACTGCAAACTTATAGTGGTCATACTGTATGATCTGAAGGTTCTGGAAAAGTAAAATCTGCTATGTAATATGTCACTTAATCTAAGTCGTCATGAGTTACGAAAGTTTGGAAGGCCTTGACCTTTTAAAGTGACCTTCTATTAGTGACAACAATGGTCATGTTGGTTGTTGTTGTGGTCATTGATTGACTTCCCATAAAAAGTATTATCCTGTAGAAAGTTGTTGTTTTTTTAACATTATTCATTTGTCAGACATTCGGGCCACTGACTACCTGTTACACTGTCTAAGATTTTTTATTGCTGCTTCATGATATTTGTTTGGAACCAACTCTAGTTCGATGTATTTTGTTTTCTAGCAAAAGGAAATAGTGATATATTGGAGGTTACATAGTAGTTGTTCGACCCGACATAAATCCTATTCGAAAATAATATATTCGACCAACTTTACTGTCGAAAAATAGTTTGGTTCGGTTTGAAAGTTGAGTCTTTTTCGGGGGATTTTGTGGTGTATTATTGCATAAGATCAATAGGTACCTACTAGTTCATAGATGGCATGCTCTGATGGATGTTAAGTCATTAGTACTCATCGGACTGCCAAGTCATACGTCTCGAATTCGAACCCAAGACACACTCCTCTGATTTTTCAGATTCAGGTGCGTATTGTCTAATTATCACTTGCACGGGAACCCATGCAACCCATGGACGGCATATAAACTCTGGAATCAGGTGAAGCAGTAACCACACGCGAAAGTTAAATCAAAGAAAAGACATAAGGTTGTTTAGTGAGCAAAGTACCTAAATATAAATACATATTTCAAATTCACGATAAATTAGGTCGAAAGTAATCATGTAGGAGATTTTAGTCATCCCTGTTATGCCGAAACCACTACTAATGTCACTCATAAAACTTTTACTATAAAACTTGTACAAAACTTTGTGTGAACCAGTACTTTTGTGTCTACGAACGGTCTGAGTCCTCGCTCTGATAGCTCTTTAGCGGCCTCAGTGTTGGCTGAATAAAACATTTAGCCGTCTGATGAGGGCAGATACGATGTTCGCAATTTGTTCCACGCACTTTATTTCCTGTGGGAACTTTAGTACCGGTTCTTTGTGTAGCTCAATCTTGGGTTACAGAGAGTTTTGCTGCCTTCGTTTTTAGAAGAGAATATTCAGACTTCTTTAATCATATTTCATTAAGTTCGAAATCCTAGACGTGATTTATTAAAGTAGCAGCTCATTTTTACCTAAGAGCTTGTAGCATCCAGCAGTTAATGCCTAGAAAAAGTGCTAAGAAAGAACAGTCAAAGCTTGATTTATTTGTTGAAAGAAACAAAATTATAACGTAAATAATGCTGCTTATTCAAAAATGTACCTACATAAAATAAGGCTAAACTTTTTCGCAGTCGCCATAAAAATGAAAAACCGACTATTGAAGAGATCGTCTCTTTCTTCTTAGTACTTCAGAAGTTAGGTAGCCCAGTCGTCGAGCTCACTCCTAACGGGACTTAATGTTGATAATATAAGAACTAACGATACTTCTTTGTGAAAAAGTAATATAGTTAGCAAAGATGAGTATGTACTAAATTATGTCGGGCTCATCCTTTTTGCAGGTAAAAAGTTTTGGCGGACGTGGGGATATTTTGGGCATTTGCCAGAAGAAAGTAGGTAAACATATTTTTCCAGCAAGGTTATTACTTAATATTAGATCTTGAATGGTCATACACAAATACGAGACCTTAAATCTCTTCACAATTTTGTTAGAACTGGAACATTGTGGATACAAAATGAACCTTCTATAACGTGCAAATTCACTGCCAATCATCCTCGGCCAGTCGTGCGCTTTATTTCATCGTCCACGGAAAATTTCAAATCGGGACACGTACGTCAATTCGGCGTGTTTCCGACGTGTTCCGATGTCCACGATAAGGCTACGTCGGGGTGACGTGTCCCTCACTTTTGGGAATAAACCTTCGACTTGTCGGCTTTGGAGCTCAGTCC